>OX493410.1:2201955-3486012 GCA_950371165.1 Lacanobia oleracea | reverse complement strand
AACTGACTGAACCAGCACTTAAAATTACTTCTTTCGATGAATAAAAAGTCATATTCTTACCGTTTCTTTCTACTTCAACACCATATGCTGTTGAGTTGTCGTCTATCAAAATCTTCGTAACCAATGTATTTTTTAGTATTTTCAGGTTTTTTCTATCTTTGATTGTTTGTAAATACGCTTTATTTGTGCTTTGTCTGACTCCTTTCGTAGCCGTTCCCAGTATTATGCCAGAACCCATAAAACCGGCTTTTTTGAAGTCCGGTACTTTCTTAAATCCCATTGTATCCCATGATTCAATAATCTTATCTGTGTATTCCCGGTAAGTATTGTTGAATTTATTAATTATTTGAGGACCGCTATGACCGTAATATTCACTGATTGTTGAATTACTCAACATTTCCGCATTTTGAAGACTCTCGGCTTTCTTAAAACATCTTTGCACATGTTCTACACTCCACTCTTTGTTTCCTGCATCGTACCAACTCTTATAGTCGTGGTCGTTTCCAGTTACATATGCCAAAGCGTTAATACTACTGCTGCCTCCGAGCATCTTTCCTTTTGTCCAGCTTACACGACCGTCTTTAAGACCTTGGCTTGTAAATCCGTTATTTTCTGTTAAATATTGCCAGTCATGTTTAGTTCCATAAATAGTTGATTGTAGTGCTGGAATCTAAAATAATTAAAACACAGTTTTAGGCGTTATGAATTTTATCAAGTCAAGTCAAGCTACCGCAAGGTAGAGGCAATGGTAATTATTTTTTTCATTTATGTGAAAACTAGAAACTATGGAGAATAAAAAAAAAAAAAATTGTTTCAGAATGTGCAAGTAGCGTTCGTTAATATGTCACTTCGATTTTTGAAGAACCCCCTTCAATCGCCGTTGCAAAACAATTATGTACCTACATTTTTGTTTCTTTTTTATTTGAAAAATTGTTGAGCAAACGTCATCAAAAACTGTTCCAAATTTCAAGTTGATAGCAATAGTAATTCTTGTGATATCCAATTGTGACAGACAGACGGACAGACCTCAAATTAGAAACGGTTCCTTTTTACCATTTTGGTCCGGAACCCTAAAAAAAGGTACTTGTAACATAAGTACTTATATAATTTTCACTGTCCCAAAAAAACTGCCCAAGTGCGAGTCGTCCGTGCAGAGAGGGTTCCGAACCAATTGCATTTGTTTAACATATTATTTCAACACTACAGAATTCTTATAGGTTTTCCTGTAATCTTTAGGTATAGAACTATTTTCTGCACTTTTTTCAAAATTTTAGTCTCAGTACTTTCGGAGATAAGGGGGAGAATACGGGCAGTCGTTTTACGGACGATTCTTTGCCTCTCATTTTGTTTTATTTTTGTTTTTATTTGTGTATATTAAACAATGTAATTTTAATGGGCGTCTGTAATAATATACGCAAAAGTGTTTTTTGCATGGCTCCCAGTATTTATAATAAGTTGCCGAAAAGTTGGAGGGAGCTTGATAATGTAAAAGTGAAGAATCAACTAAAGATGTTTCTAAGCAACAAGGCTTACTATAGTATCAACGAATTTCTTGCAGAAATTTCTTGCTTTCATTTATTTTGAAATAGTTCGTATAATCTTTGTTTTGGACTTTTTATTGATATTTATATGAATTGGTTTAACATTGGTGAATTTGACATGGGTTTTTCATATTTTTTATATTTGATTGACATTTTACTTATTTAATTTTGATATCATTTTTGCAAATGATTTTTTTTTATTTAGTTTTTGTATTTTTACATAGTTTTGGCATAATTTAAATTTGATTAATATTTTGACATTAGGTATTTTTTTTTTTTGTAATTAATTGTTTACTATGCACAATATTTGCACGCCAACAAACAAACAAACATGCACAACAAACAAACAAACACAACACACAAACATGCAAACATGTCTGAACTTTTTCTAGTTTAATGTTATCCTGCATGTACGTTTCTTATTCTTGTATGTGTGCACATGTTTGGGCAAATAAATTTATCTTTATCTTTGTGTTATCTGCCTGTTTAGGCGGAATAAACTATTTTTATTTCTTTCTTTCTTTTCTTTTTCATGTCTTGAGTAACTTCAAAGTCATTTATTTTAAAATTATGAAAGAAATATAGTTAAAATCCTTACAGTAAGCCCTTTCATTTCTCGCACGATACAGTTGGAAAAAATATTTTTCTATTTTGAACCCCAAAAGTGTTCCCCATACTAAAATAGGTAATATTTATTTACGTAAAGCATCCGTGTTTGAGTCACCAAAGTCCATATTATGTGTACCAAATTTCAACAGAATCGGTCTAATAGATAAATCCGGAGAAATTTGACTGTGACAGATGGACAGATAGACATACAGACAGACACCTGAGTGCGTGTCTGTTTTTGCGGATGATCGGAACCCAAAAAAAATCCTGTTGAATAAGTGTCTATATGCTTTAGAAAACTAGAATTTTATTGCACTTTAATTTTATTGAGTATTGTGATATATTGATCAAATAAAATTGGAAGTTTTATATTGCTATTTCTAATTTATTCATCAGTTTTTGCTAAGTTATCCTTAATTCATTATTTTATTGTTATTGTTTTATATTTTAATGTGTTGACCATATTTTTTTTATTTTTGTTTTATTTACGATTTTTATTATAATACTGTAATCGTGTAATTTTATGTGTAAGTTCGGATACTTGTTTATGAATAAATAACTATGAACTAGTAAAAAATTACAAAATGCCCACATCTGATGTTATCGGTGGGTCGCTTCCAGCCTCCAGCAGCAGAATCTTCCAGTCTTCAACTTCACTCAATCGGTTCGCAACTACGCTTCCAGCCGACCCGGCGCCGATAATTATAAAGTCAAATTCATCAAAATCTTAAAATAAAAATAAATATAATAAATACACTGAAAAACACAAAAAAAAACAATTTAAGTAGTGCAGTAGAAGTGTTTTTACTTAAAAATTAAATTTAAAAACCGGCCAAGTGCGAGTTGGACTCGCACACGAAGGGTTCCGTACCATAAACCTTAATTTGTTGTTATAGCGGCAATAGAAATACACAATCTGTGTAAATTTCAACTCTCTACCTATTACGGTTCTTGAGATACAGCCCGCTGACAGACAGACGGACGGATGGACGGACGGACGGACAGCGGAGGCTTAGTAATAGGGTTCCGTTGGTTACCCTTCGGGTACGGAACCCTAAAAAATGAGACAGGATAATAGGATCCGTTTATTTATTAAACCTGATGCAAGTACGTAATGTTTATGTTTTTTTTTGTGTAGCTTGGCCTTAAACTGTGAAGAATATTGTTCTTGTTACCGGAGACCCCAGCGTCGGGTAGTAAGAATTGTGTCAGGAGACACTGTGCCGTCGCAAAACATTGGAAAACCGCGGCCCAAGTGTTGGGAGACGCGGCTTCGGCTCCCGTCATAAGAGACAAGCATGGCGAAGTGGCAAAACTGGAAACATATATGCAATGTTATAATAATAATTACGGATCCAATAGGTCAGGAACAATGGTCTTAAACCTATGTTAGTATTTAATTAATAATTTCGACAATGTATAGGTGACAAGCGACTGCACCAACGGGCCATCATGCCTAACAGCTATAGCGCGTTGAATACTGCTGGGGCTGCCCCGGAGTCTGTTTAGCAGTGAGGCCGCTCTCTTACGCCGTACAGCATTGGAGCAGTCGGTTCTTAGTTCGTGTTTCAGCAAACATAGTTGACGCGCTACAGAACCGAGGCAGACGCAACAGCACTAATTACACATTAAATGCGTTGTTATATTGGATCCGCAGAGCATTGTAGGCCTTTTGGGTGTAGCTGAACCACAGGCTCCCCAAATAAAGCGACATGCAGTATACTTTAAACAGCGTTATTTTGACCGCCGTTGTACATCTGAAGAACCGACGGGCCAGCATGTTAGCCTGAACCGACAATGCTCTGCGCTCCCTCTTCTTATCCGCGTCGTCATTCAATGTTATGATAGAAGACCCATGCTGCTGCATTGAAAGTCAAGTTGAATATACCCGAATGTTTGCTCCAGTGAGTGTCTTTACAAATGAACCGCGCACCTCATTTAGAACAGCATTTTGAAAGATTTTGAATTCCTGAAGAAACAGTTCCAATCCATCGGCCTTGACCTCAATCACTCTAAATGTGAAATTTTCCTTAATGACAATACCGACAGACAAATGACTCTACAGAAATTCAACTCAATAGCTCCAGATATCAAAATTTTAGACAAGAGTTCACTTCACCTCCTAGGTTCACCTATATTGGAAGACAGTTTTTCTTCATACATTCAGTCAAAAAAGTATCGGGAATGGATGATTTGTTTATGGTTCCAAATTCAAATTTTTGTTTTTTTGTAGTTGTTAGATTGGCACAACTGTTTTCCATTTTGGCGCGGAGTTTGAGTTGCATCTGTTATTTATATTAAATACAGTGCTGGTTTTAGTAATATCATATATAGTGTGTATTGCGAATTTCATAATGGACAAAAATATCGAACAAAGAGTTTGTCTTAAATTTTGCATCGCCAATGGAATTTCGTGTTCGGAGTCACTGAAAATGTTACAAAAGGCTTACGGTGAATCGACTTTATCAAAACTCGTGCTTATGAGTGGTTCAAAGCGTTCAAAAGCGGTCGAGATGTGATGGAAGATTTGCCTCGCTCTGGTAGGCCGTCAACGTCTGCAACTGAAGTTAACATCGCAAAAGTGAAGGAAATAGTGACTGAAAATCCCCATTCAACTCTGAGAGAGATAGCCGCCGAACTTTCTGTATCTCACGAGTCGATCCGTACCATTTTAACTAATCATTTGGGTATGAAACATGTTGCTGCTCGGCTAGTCCCAAAAGATCTGAATTTTCTCCACAAACTCAATCGCATGAAAGTCGCTGAGGACATGCTAGAACGAGTCAGTTCGGACCCAACATTCATGAAACGCATTATTACTGGTGACGAGACGTGGGTTTACGAGTTTGGCATGCAAACTAGTCAACAAGCTTCGGAGTGGCGCCTTCCAACTGAACCGAAACCGAAAAGACCACGCCAAAGTCGATCAAAAGTCAAAGACATGTTGACTGTTACCTTTGACTATCGCGGTGTTGTGCACTCTGAATTCTTACCGGAAGGTCTAACGGTAAATAAAGAATATTATTTGAGCGTTATGCGGCGTTTAAGAGAGCAAATTCGACGAAAAAGGCCAGATTTGTGGAAAGAAAATTCTTGGATTTTGCACCACGACAATGCGCCTTCGCACAAGGCTATCATTGTGAACGAATTTTTAACCAAACACTCAACAAATACCATCCAGCAACCACCATATTCACCAGATATGGCTCCAGCTGACTTTTTTCTTTTTCCTAAACTCAAATTACCACTTCGTGGCACCCGTTTTCAATCGATAGAAGACATAAAGGAGAATTCGCGGCGAGAACTGAACTCAATTCCGGAAGCAGCGTTTAAAAAATGTTTTGATGAATGGATTATTCGTTGGCGCAAGTGTATCGTTTCTAAAGGAGCATACTTTGAAGGTGATAAAATAAATTTGGATGAATAACAGACATTTTGTGTATTATTGATCTTTTCCCGGTACTTTCTTGACAGAGTTAGTACATTGACGACAAAATTAATCTTTTTAACGATATTTCGGAAAGACTTAGCAAAATTAATTTACATTCGGCTTTCACCCTCATTAGATATTGTTGTTTTGGGCCAAATTTTATGTATTTTCTCCGCTCTTCACCTTTATGGAAGCAGTCATATCTTTTGGACAAAATCGATCAAATCATTCAAGACACACTGATATCTATCTTAAATGTGGCTCTAGATGACCGAGCGTGGCTGCAAGCCACACTACCCATTCGCTTTGGTGGGCTTGGCATCCGCAAAATTTCTAGTGTAAGCCTACCGGCGTTCCTGTCATCGGTCAACAGCACTGAAAAGTTAACCAAAAGGATATTAACTCCATCATTGGTTAACTGTGAAGTGCCATGTTTGACCAATGCAGTGAACGCCTGGAAAGTGGCTTGCCCGAATACGGCGTTGCCCGATAACCCGTTCTCCCAAAGACAATGGGACGAGCCGCTCTGCAGATTGGTACGGAATAACCTCATAAATACGACCACCAATACTGCGGAGCGTGCCCGCCTGCTGGCTGTGGGTGAATGGGAGTCGGGTCTTTGGTTACAGGCACTACCGTCACCCAACATAGGTACTTTGTTGAGTGACAGTACTTTCCGGATCGCTACGTGTTTGCGTCTGGGTGCTCCTAGCGGAGCTCCACATCGGTGTCAATGCGGTGAAGCAGTCGACCGCCTCGGACACCATGGCCTGTCCTGTAGTAGGAGCGCTGGTCGGTTAGCACGGCACGCCAGCATTGACATTATCCGTCGGGCTCTTGTCACCGCCGGGGTGCCAGCTGTTTTAGAACCCAACGGCTTGGCACGCGACGTTGGGAAAAGGCCAGATGGGGTGACCATAATGCCTTGGAAGGTGGGTAGGCCTTTGGTGTGGGATGCAACATGTGTCGACACCCTTGCGCCATCCCATCTTCTTAGCACGGCGGGCTGTGCTGGGGCGGCTGCTGCAGGTGCAGAAAACAACTTAATTGGAAGTTACATATTTGAGCCGTTTGGCGTTGAAACACTAAGCCCATGGGGTCCGAGTGCGCATAGAGTCTTTCGGGACATTAGCAAACAACTTGTCGACTGTTCACGTGACCAGAGGGCTGGGCTTTTTTTCGGCCAAAGAATCAGCATTGCGATTCAACGCGGCAATGCTGCCAGTGTTCTGGGAACTTTTGCCATTGACAGCGATGTGGATTATTTTTTTGATGCCCTATGATTAATTTTGTTTTTATACGCGTTTGTACATAATTTCGTGTTAATTAGTGTATATAGTTATTTAAGTATTTATAAATTAATTAAAGTGTATCTGTAACTTGTAATTTCTGAATTAATACTAATAATAGTTATTTTATATCTATTTAAGATGTCTAATCTCATATATAAAAATCTCGTGTTGTGTTTGTTATTGAACTCCTCCGAAACGGATTTACCGATTTTTATGAAATTCTATAAGGAAATCTTCTAGATTTTCCTATGTGACTTCTGGAGGAGCTCTCTGTAGACACACCTAAACTTACTACATAAAGATTTCAACGTTTTATTTTTACCTTTAAGTATGTTCTTTTAATAAATATCATCATATAGTTTATTTAATTTATTCATATTTAAACATATTATTTAAATTTTTAAATATTTCTATAAAAATACAAAAATAAAAACATTTAAAAATATATAAAAAAAAAAATATAATAACATTATTCTTTTTTTTTATGTTTTTTACTTTCTCGGGTCCCTCTTCCTAGAGACCCGGTCCTTTGGTAAGCCAACTCGTAGAGGCCTCTTTAGACATTTCAAATGGAATGGGACACCAACCGACGATTATCCCTGTATGCACTGTGAAAGTATACCCAACGACAATCCCCGGTTGGAGCAGGACTATTGCAGAATATGAAAACAAAAGATGAAACGCTATGGGTTTGACTGGTTTAGTGGACTAATAATCGTTTACTATGGAAGAACTATTGGCCCCTGCCTGACCATTGACAATTAAAACGGCTTTAAAATGGCAGGGGGTGACTTGCACACTCAATAAATGGCCCCCCCGAAAAGGGTCGCTAGCACAAGGTAACGTAGCGCCAAGGGGGCAACATATCCTGAGGTGCTAGAGGAGTGGAGAGGTATACCACGGCTATCAGGACAATCCCGGAAGTACGGTCAAGATCCCTACCAGCACCTTACTGGATTATACAATATACATCCTTCTCCCGAGCACGTTTGCTCTTGCGAATCTCCACTCAGACCGGCCGATTAAGGCAAGAAAGAGGTGGGAGCTCTGTTCCTCGTCAGTTTTCACCCCGGCCAGCCAATAAAGGCAAGCCGGAAATGAGGAACAAGAATTCTCCCTGGAGATCAGGTCCGTGGGGTCGCCAGTGCCCAACAGTTCGCCACAAAACTGCCTTGCGGATTAAATTAATTTATTTTATTATTATGTGGTTCATCGGCCACATCATCGCTTACCATCAGGTGAGATAGTGGTCAAACGCGTGCCTATCATTAGTAAAAAAAAAAAAAACTTATTCTAAGTGAATCAAGATAATTGTTACGAATAAATTCAAATATAATGCAGCAACAAAAATAAAGACCAATTAAAAAAAAGTTGAACTCACCACAGTGACATTGTTAAATATCTGTTGAGTTTATCGATACGTGGTTCTCGTTGGTTTAAATACCCTTCCGCACGCACATATGTTTACCGACATGAGACATCATATTTTATAAGTAAATACACAGGCCACATCCATATTTAGCGTTCTTTAAGATGATATTTAATCGATTTCTTCAAAAAGGAGGAGGTTCTATGTTGAGCTGTATGTATTTTTTTATGTATGTTCACCGATTTCTCCGCCAATTCTGGACCGATTAAAAATTTTTTTTTTTTCGAAAACCTGTACTCCTGAGGTGGTCCCATTGTCACCAAGTCAGAATCAAATTTTGTTAGCACATACAATGTTTTTCATAAACTTTCTATCGCAATTCAGATATTTGTGCCTGGTAATCATCATCTCATGTTGCTGAGCTGATGATAGAAGGTATAACTCAGGATCTGATGATGATTTTCGTGGGATCCCATCATCAGATTCCGACATGGTGACAATGGACTAATTGAGAAGTATGCCCTACCAGATGAAACAAGATTTTTTCAAATCGGTTCATAAGTGACGGAGTTATGAGACGGCAAACATAAAAAAAAATACAACCGATTTGAGAAACTCCTCCTTCTTTTTTGAAGTCGGTTAAAAATTAAAACCAACTTCCAAAAACAAAACACTACATAGTAAAAAATAACTTTAATTTCGGAAGTCAGTGTTTTTGGTTATTTCGTTTTTGAACGAATTTCGTTTTGTTTTTGGAAGTCGGTTTTATTTTTTTGTAACTGAATTTTTGCTTGGTAGGTTATCATAAAAATATTTTCTAGACTTGTGTATCATCAAGCGCAATCCTACGCGTTAGGTGTTGTTATCTCCTAAGAGCTAATTTATTTATCGTTCAATTGCAATTTTTATTGTTGCTAGACACGCGTTTGCCCACTATCTCACCCGATAGTAAGCGATGATGTGGTCAAAGATGGAGTGCGCTTGCCTAGAAGTAACCTATTCACTCTTGAATTAAAGACTCCCAGGTGGTAGCTATCAGAAAACACAGACTCCGGCGGAGAATTCCACTCCTTAGCTGTACGCACTACGAATGTTTTCCCAAAACGGTTTTGTGTGTGTGGGTGGGTGGGATGTCCACCATCGACGTTTGTCTTGTGGCCCGTTGATGGAAGGGGTTTGGCGGATTAAATTATGCAATTCCGTCGCACACTCCCAAAATGCAACCGGTAGATAACCAACAGGCTAGCCACTCGGCGTCGATGTTTAAGACTTTGGTGCTTCGTTGCGACGAGCCTCTCATTGTCGATGATCCTCTTGGCTCGTTTCTCAATTGACTCAAGGGCATCAAGCTGGTATCTGGCAGATCCGTCCCAAAGATGAGAGCAGTACTCCATACACGATCGAACTTGCGCATGATAGAGTTTGAGCAGCTGTTCCGGCGTGAAGTACCGTCTTACCTTTGCTAGGATCCCCAACTTTTTTTGCAACCACTTGAGCTTTTGCCTCTATGAAAGGGGCAAAATTGAGGGTAGATATTGGTCGGTTATCGTCACGGTTGCACCTCGGAAAGATAGAGCTGGGTGGGACTGGCTCCTTTTGGCGAAAATAGACACCCTTGGGTCTTAGCAGCATTGAACTTGACCAGATTGGCATCGCACCATTCAGAGAAAGCATGCAAGGACACGTTCAAGCACTCAACCATAACCTCCCGGAGAGATTGGATTTGCGACCCACCAGTTCGTGCGTCGGACACGCCCTGTACCCAAAGGTACAGGGCTTGAGCAGATCATTAATATGCAGCAAGAACGGTGTTGCCGAAAGCACCGACCCCTGAGGAACCTCGGCATTAATATCCAGCAGTCCAGACGAGCAGCCATCTATGACCACTTGGCTAGAATGATCCCTCAGGAAATTTGCGATCCAGTCACACAATCCGGCGAGCAGACCGATGGAAGGAAGCTTACCAATAAGACTATCGTGCCAGACCCTGTCGAAGGCCTTCGAGATGTTAAGGGAGACCGTTAGTGCCTTCCCGTGCTTCTCTATGGCCTTACTCGAGATTTGACTGAAATACGCTATAAGTTTTATCCATTAATATTTTTTTTATTTATAGTTTAATAGATCATAAAATAGGTATGTTATATCAAACTTGATTCTATAAAAGTACTTATACGCCGAGAGGATATGCCTTAGATATGTCACGGGTGCCGTTTCGAATCCCGAGTATAGCAGAGATTCTAGAGTAGAATTCCGATTAACGCGAGCAATACAACAAAAATAAGAGTGACTGCTTATGTTAATCAAGCCGATCGAGTTTATTGGAGAAGTACCTAAGACAAGAAACCTGAACGCAGCAAACAATTCACGCAATTTTATCCCCGGGAAAAATTGATTACTTTTTACAACCACTGCAAATAATTTAAAGCTACACAAAGTATAGAGCTCGAAATAAGATCGAAAACGCTCAATGAGCGAAAAAAATATTCATAATGCGTTGTGGCTTATTACAAAAGGCCACGACGGGAATTCTCGGTTTATCTTCTGACCAAAATCAAAATTTTGTTCCTTGTTTCCCAAACTTTGTAAACACAACACAGGGTATGAAAAATATTGGCATCATACTCCCCTGATGCTTTGATGGTTTCAATCGGTGTGACATCCCTTCTTGTGGCTTTTCTGCTTTTAAGAAGCTTGGGCTTTGTTGGGAGATACTTGTGAGTTAAAGGTCATAAAATAATGTCTGACAATAGTTCTTCAAGGTCTCCGATACTGCACCTATTTAAGTCAATATTTCGCATTGCGAGTATTCGTAGCCCATGTTTTAGAAGAGAGACTTTAGGTGATGGATTTTAATTTCAACTTCTACAAAGTAATTCTGTTGATGTATATATCGATCCCGCCTATAAGCTTCCTGTATACGAGCGGATATTGAGTTCAAGTTTTTTTTTTTGATAATGGGCTTGCTCTTGACCACAATCACGCTTGATGGAAAGCGATAGATGAGGTCTATGATGGAGAATATTTCCTCAAAGCTGATGTGGGTATGCACCGAGATGTGGTCGTAGTGGACAAGGTTCTCACCCCGTTGTCCATGGCTAAGGAGAACTGGCGCAAACCTGTGATACTTACCACGGATGACCGCAAGGAGGTATGGAAAGGCAAGGAACTTCACGGGCGCTTCTATCGGGCTCTTCATGGGTCTGATTTAGATTTTTCAGCGTCCGTGGCCTGGCTACGTTTCAGTGATCTCTTCGGGGAAACTGAAGGTTTTGTCTGTGCGATTATGGATGAAGTTATCTTGACGAATAACTACCGCAGGCATATTATGAACCCCACCGAGGGTGTCCCCACGTTGCCGTCGTGGTGGGGCTTGCGTGTCTCAATGATCTTGAAGCTCTGCCGGTAGAGTTACTCATGCCGGAAAGGTTCAAGTGAGAGACCAGACAAAGAGGGACACGCGAGGGGCACAGCGTTCGGAGACTTGAGCAGTGGTCAAGTCTTCGAACGTTGTGCGTTTCATTAGTAGGAATCTTGCTCACTGTTCTCTGGTACGCGTCTGATTATCAGACGTGACTAGAAGGGCAGTGAGCAAGCAGAGAGAGAGGGAGAGAGGTTGGAGGAGGATGGGACCACACCCTTTAAAAGGAAAAGAAAAATGAAAAAGACAGACGCGAAAAAACTACCCCAGGGCGGTACCAGCTGCTCAGCAGCTGGAGAATCCGCCACATCTCCATTGAAGGCGTCATGCCCCTCGTATTCTGGGGGGGGGGGCAACGGATGTCTTCCACTTGCCAGTGGCAACAAGAGCCGAGGAGGCTCCCGATCCGTAGAGTCCCTTATGGACATGATCGGTTCTAATTTTAACACGCTTGACAAGGTGTCGGGCGAGCGCGATGGTGTAGATGCTCCCTCCAAATATTGGAGGAAAGGCTCGCTCATGCGTCGAGGAGATGCGGGGTCAGGCTCTGACTCTGCTTCTGGCGGCGGCTCAGCAGGCTCTGAACACGAGGAAGCGGGAGCTGCTGTGAGGAACTCCGAGTTCTACCGCAAGTGGCCCAGACCGGCGGATGACGAAGAGTCGTCTTCCGATGGAGAGAAGGCCTCAGCCCGAAAAATCTCCACCAGCAGGCGGGGTAAAGGACGAGAAGGAGGCAAAGGAAGAGGGCTCGCCACCCAAGAGGCTGCGCAGCGAGCCGTGAAGCTTGCCGAGGAGGTGCCTCTCTCGTGGTTTTCCGGCAGTGAGCCAGACGTCGCTGGCGGCTCCGAACAGGAGCGCAAGGCCAGATTTGTGAAAGTCGTGGAGGCTGCGGTCCGCGATGTAGCTTTGAAGAGGTCACAAGCCTCTAAAAACAAGGCCATAAGCGCGGCGGCGGCTTCCATTTTGGCGGCAGCGGAGAACAACTGTTGCGGGCCTCCGTCGGACGAAGTGTCTAGGCTGCGGGCGGAGGTCGCCCGCCTGGCGGCCGCCACGGAGCTTCTCCAGAAGGAGAACCAGAAGCTCCGAGCAGATCTGGCCGGGCTCCGAGGAGCCGGCCCAAAAGAGGTACCTCAAGCGGGACGGAAGCACGGGCAAAGCCAGGCCGCGCCTGTGGAGGAGCAGGTCCTGAAACTGGTGCGACAGGAGATGGCCAATTTTGCGGCACGATTCTCGGTTTTGGAGGGCATCGTCTTGCGTCCCCCGCTAGCGGCGAGCCAAAAGGTAACGGGTCACCCGAAGGCGTACGCAACCGCCGCGGCTGCCAAACCGGGGCCGTCCAGCCAAACGAGAGGCCGGGTCAACACCCGCGAAGCAAGCACCGAGAAACCCAGCATTGGCCAAACGTAAAAAAGGTGGAGTGGCTGCACAAGCGGGGAAGGCTCCAGCGCTAGCGCCAGCGGTGCAAAAGGCGCCCCCGCCTTCAAACTCTCCTGCGGCTGAAACCGGATGGCAAGTGGTCGGGGATAAGAAGAAGGCGGGCAAGGCAGCCAGGGCGGCCAAGAAACGACGAAGGAAGCGGCAGCGCAAAGCGGAACGCGTCGTGGCTAGGCTCCGCGCCCTGAAAACCGCAGCTGTAGTGATGACACTACAGCCGGACGCGGAGAAGAGGGGCGTGACTTACCGCGACGTGATTAATAAGGCAAAAGAGGCAGTGAACCTCCAGGAGCTCGGTATCACGGGGGGCCTCCGGCACAGGTTGACCATGACTGGGGCCCGGATGCTGGAGATCTCCGGTGCAGCCAGTGGCCCGACCGCTGACGCTCTGGCCGAAAAGCTCAGAGCGTCCTTAAATGCGGACGAGGTCCGAGTGTCCAGGCCCACCAAGTGTGTCGACATGCGCATCCTGGGCCTGGACGACTCCGTCACGGAGGAGGAGGTGGTGGCCGCCGTTGTCAGGACTGGGGGGTGCTCTGCCGAGCAGGTGAAGGCAGGCACCATACGTCCTGACAACACATGCGAACCGTCGTGGTGAGCTGCCCAGTGACGGCGGCCAAAGAAATATCGGAGGGCCGAAGACTCCTGGTGGGCTGGGTTTCTGCACAGGTCAAACTGCTGGAACCCAGACCTCTGAGGTGCTTCCGCTGCCAAGTGGGCAACCATGTGGGAGTTCACTGCACTTCGGAGGTGGATCGCAGCGGTCTTTGTTTCCGCTGTGGTCAGCCCGGTCACAGGGCCGTCTCGTGTAACGCCACGCCGCACTGCTTTTTATGTGCGGCAGCTGGCAAGCCGGCCGATCACTGGGCTGGGGGTAAAGCCTGCGCTCCACCCACCAAAACCAGGGGCAAAAAGAAGCCCTCCACCACCGCCGTCACTGCTGCCGCCGCCGCTTCGGTTGCTGCGAGAGAGCCCTCACAGGGGATTCAGGAGGAGGCTGAAATGGAGTGTCAATAACGGCTCCATTACGCTTCCTCCAGGCGAATATCAACCACTGCGCTGCCGCTCAGATCCTGTTGGTCCAGAGCATGGCGCAGAGGTTGATTAACATCGCCGTGGTCGCTGAGCCGTACTTTGTTCCGCCCAGGGATGACTGGGTGAAGGACCTGAACGACTCGGTGGCCCTAATTTCATCGGCCGCTGCCGGTACCCCGTCTCTCGAAAGCGTCAGGAGAGGACAGGGGTGCGTAGCAGCACGGTTCGGGGAGATTGTCGTGGTAGGAGTGTACTTCTCCCCGAACCGAACACTCGCCGAGTTCCAAAACTCCCTCACGGAGTTGGGCGTCGTCGTCGCCGGGTATCGTTTCCTCCCCGTGCTCGTTCTCGGAGACTTCAATGCCAAGCTCTTGGCTTGGGGTTCCCGTTACACGGACACGCGGGGCAGGATGGTGGAGGACTGGGCTCTGGAGACAGGCCTGGTCGTCTTAAGCATGGGTTCTGTCCCAACGTGTGTGCGGATGCAGGGGGAATCTGTGGTGGACTCTCATTCGCCAGCCCTGCTCTGTCACCGCGTGTCATTGACTGGCGCGTATTAGAGGAGGTGGAGACCTATTCTGATCACCGGTATATCCGGTTTGACGTCTCCACCCAGACCTCAACCGCGCCAGTCCGGCAGACCCCGAGTGGTCCGCGGTGGGCACTGAAACAGCTTGACCGGGAGCTCCTCCTGGAAGCTTCGATCGTGCAGGCCTGGGTGTCACCTCCGGACAGGCTTGCTGACATCAATGACGAAGCGGAGTGGTTCCGGGAGGCCATGTCTGATATTTGTGACGTGGCAATGCCCCGGGTTAAGGCAGGACGTGCCCGCCGTCAGGTGTACTGGTGGTCGCAAGAGCTGGCGACGCTGCGTCAGGCATGCGTTGCTGCACGGCGCCGGTATACCAGGCACCGCAGGCTCCGCATCCGCCCTCCGGATTCGCAGGTCAGAGAGGCGGAGCTGTACGAGGAGTACAAAGTGGCAAAGGCCGCCCTCCGAGCGGGGATCCTGCAAGCCAAGGATCTGGCTCGCAAGGAGATGCTGGAGTCTCTAAACGGGTACCCTTGGGGAAGACCCTACAAAATGGTGCGGAATAAGCTCCGCACCTGGGCCCCCCCGTTGACGCAGAGTCTTCGGCCCCAGCTGGTGGAGGACGTGGTGAGCGCTCTGTTCCCCTCGCGAGGGGAGCATACTCCTCCGTCTATGGCTCCGCCACCTGCGGTGCCTGATGCGGGCTACACCGCTGACGACGATGACGATGCTCCTGAGGTAGACCTGAGAGTGGCGGTTAATAGGCTGAAGGCCAAAAATACCGCCCCAGGACCCGACGGCTTACCTGGGAAAGCCTGGGTCCTGGCCTTGGAGGCTCTTGGGCCTCGACTAAGAGGGTTCCTAAGTGCATGCTTGGAGAGGGGCCAGTTCCCACTTCGTTGGAAGACGGGGAAACTGGTCCTCATCAAAAAGCCGGGGCGCATGAGAGACGGGGCCCGCTAGGGCCAGTGCCTGCCGGGGTGCGGAATCCGTTCGAAAGAGACGCCGCAGCCCTGGAAAGCAAAGGGCATTGGGAGGAGCACGGATGGGTTTTAGTCAGTATGAGTCTGACACTCCCTTCCGCCTCGCCCAGAGCGGAAGGAGTCGTTTGATGATTTCCCATCCTTAAAAAAAAAAAAAAAGGCATATTATGAAGGATGGGACGGTGGACGTGTGTCGGGCATGCCACCGTCCGGGTGGGTCCATCAGACATATTATCTCTGGTTGTTCTCGTCTGGCTAACGGCGAGTACTTGCACAGGCATAACCAAGTGGCCAGTATTATTCATCAGCAACTTGTTTTGAAATATAAACTTGTGGATTCTGAAGTACCGTATTACAAGTATGTGCCCGACCCAGTTCTCGAAAATGACCATGTCACGTTGTACTGGGATCGGTCTATCATCACTGATAGGACTATTGTTGCCAATAAGCCTGATATAGTGGTGATAGACCGATTAGCGCGCCGCACAATGATAATTATCATTGTGCGGCGCGCAATTGATGTTACCATCCCGCATGACGAGAACCTCGTGAAGGCTGAGAAAGAGAAACAAATCAAGTATCTCGACTTAGCACACGAGGTTGTCGACATGTGGAATGTGGACTCAGCTGTCATTGTGCCGATAGTCGTTACGGCCAATGGCCTGATGGCCAAAAGCTTCGACAACCATCTGTCGAAGCTGGCGTTACGCGGTTGGGTAAAGGGCCTGATACAGAAGGCAGTACTCCTCGATACGACTCGTATTGTGAGGAAGTTCCTTTCTCTAGAGCCCTAACCACCAGTAGCTTGGACTTGGACCCTGCTCCCGACACCGGCGGACTATTATTTTTTATATTTTTAAATGTATTTTTTTATGATTTTTTTTTTAGATATATTTAAAAATGTAATATATATGTATATAAAAATGAATAAACGAAATAATAAGAATAATAATTATCTGTGGCTCGGCTGTCAAGCCAACTGACGTAAGGAATTTTTCATCCCCACCCGCCCATTGTGTCACACTATGTAATGTTTTCTTCATCTATCTTTTCTGTAACTTATATGGTGTACATAATAAAGAGTATTCTATTCTTTTCTATTCTATATCGATTTCAATTTAAAAAAACCATAGAAACAATGCATGTTATACCGAACACATCAAGATAAAAATAATAGAAAACACGAAATTAAAAACAACTCACTAAATGGAAAAAAAATGACAATATGGAAATAAAATGTTGACACGACGCCGAGCACGACTACAAGCCGCACCAACACCATCTTCGGGTTCGTCGCTGAGCTCCGCCTCGCAGCCGCCGGGACCTGCGCCAGCCGCGAGTCCAGAGATTCCAGTAGCTGCAGTTGCGTCGAACTCGAGCGACGAATACTTCTCGCCGCCGACGACACCACCACCTGCGCGTCGGCGCGAACGAGGCCGACCACCGGCCAGCTTAGGACCTCGAGGCCCACCGGTCTCTGATAGGGTCCCCGCTATCGGTGGAAGTGTGCAGCGTATAAAATGGACTCAAGCCATAAATGAGAACGTAATACGCTCATACTTATGGGCTACAGAGGGGGGAACTAACCTGACTGCGTACCGTGGTCGGATGCTCTCTCTGTTTCAGGTACTTGAACCAGCTGTCAGCTTATCGGCCCAACGACTGTCGGATCAGGTGCGCGTCATCCAGCGTAACCGTATGTTGGATGATAGTGTGCTTGATCGCCTCCGCACTGAAATGTGTAGCCATGTCATTGCTCCTCCGTCGCAGACTGTGGCACCAGCATCGTCAACCCAATTGCCCAGCCACGCTGACGAGGAGAGTAATGACAGGGTTACAAACGTAAGTGCCCAGTGCAATAACGAATTGAGGAGTGCTTTGGAGTGTGCTATTCGGGAATACCGCTACATGCCGCCTGAACTTAGACCACGCTTACCTCGTTTGCCCATGCATAACAAGAACAGGGCGCTGGTGGCTGCTCTGGATTCGCAGTTGTCAAGCTATTTTGATAACTGTGATAACCTCACCGATGCACATTCGATGATGTACTGCGCGGCTGTAGCGGCATGTCGTGTAGCTCATGTCAAAATAAAAATAACCAATGACAAAGCTACACGACCAAAACCAGCCGTACCAGCTTGGCAGTGCAGGATCGAGCGTCGTATTAAATAAAATAAATAAATAAATAAATATTTTTTATTTATTTTATTTAATACAGACCAGACAGGCCAGAGCGCTAATCGGCAAACTGATCTGCTTCAGGGAGGGTAACACACGCCCTAGAGTGATGCGCTTTGTGAGACGGGCGTTTTCGGGGACTGATGTCAATCCCCGAGATGTTATATCTCGTGTCACAGAGCGCATCGACTTCCTGAAGCAGAAGGTGTATGCATGGGCAAGCCGTATTCGTAGGTACAGGCGGCGAGTGGAACGATACACCCAGAATCGCACATTCCGAAGTAACGAAAGGTGGGTATATAGGGATTGGGAGCGACCGGACCAAGGAGTGACTGACACGCGCTTGCCGGATGATGATGCTATGTGTTCATTCTGGCGCAGCATCTGGTCGGTTCCTGTCAGTCATACTGAGGGTGACTGGACTCGGGAGGTCGAGCGTGTGTGCGATCCGATACCAGAAATGGGGGCAATTTCCATCAGCCCCCAAGATGTAGCTTGTGCAGTCCGTCCGTTGCCTAACTGGAAATCTCCAGGGCCGGACGGGCTGCACAATTTCTGGATTAAATGGTATACGAGATCGCACGCTTGCTTGGCGTCTCAATTCCAGTCTGCCTTAGAGTCTGGGTCGCTACCCCAGTTCTTAACTACAGGAATAACCCACCTGCTCCATAAATCAGGTAGTACTGCGGTACCTAAAAATTATAGACCGATCACGTGTTTGCCGACGGTCTATAAAGTTCTTACATCCATTTTGAGGGCAAAGATTAATAGTCATATTAACAACAACAACATCATGTCTGCCTCTCAGAATGGATGTAGGAATGGGTCCTGCGGTACTAAGGAGCTACTCCTTATTGATATGGCCATTAGCCAACAGGTTCGGCGTTTCCGAAAGGATCTGTCGACATGCTGGATAGACTATAAGAAGGCCTATGACTCGGTGCCTCATACATGGCTCATGAGGGTGCTAGAATTGTATAAAGTTGATGCAACGCTACGCACCTTCCTGATGTCGTGTATGGGGCAATGGAGGACAGTCCTTCGCTATCCAGGATGTCGAAATATCCAGAGGAATAGCGAACCGATAAGGATCGAGCGGGGTATATTTCAGGGCGATAGTTTGAGTCCACTTTGGTTTTGTCTAGCCTTGAATCCTCTTAGCACACTGCTAGAGAATTCAGGGCTAGGCTATCGGTTGAAGAGAGGTGGTCAGGTTATATCTCACCTCCTTTACATGGATGATCTGAAACTCTTTGCCCCCACTAATCTGCAACTGATGGAGCTACTGAAAGTAACTGAAACATTCAGTAACGCCATCAGGATGGAATTTGTTGTGGACAAATGTGCGGTCATGCATGTAAAGCGTGGAGAGATTATGGAATCCGTGGGAACTCAACTCTCGGATTCCATAAACCTGAGATCCCTCTCTCCAACTGAAACTTACAAGTATTTGGGTATGTCGGAAGCGTTAGGTATCAATGTTACTGACATGAAGCAATCGTTGAAGGAGCGCTTCTTTGGCCGCCTGAAGAAGGTATTTAATAGTCTTCTATCAGGCGGGAATAAGGTGCGCGCTTTCAACGGTTGGGTCATGCCGGTATTGATGTACTCTTTTGGCGTACTCAAATGTACTCAAACGGAACTTGACGCCCTGGATAGGCGGGTCCGCACACTGCTTACTGCATATCGAATGCATCACCCACGATCGTCGGTAATGAGACTGTATATCCCGCGCAAGTGTGGAGGTCGAGGCTTTTTAAATGCTAAGACTCTCCACAATCGCGAGATATGCAGTCTTAGGGAATATTTCCTAGCTGTCGACGTGGGTATGCATCAAGATGTAGTGGCGGTGGACAAAGGACTCACCCCGCTCTCCTTGGCAAATGAGAACTGGCGCAAACCTGCGGTGCTTGACACTAACGATCGCAGGGCGGTATGGCAGAGTAAGGAGCTTCACGGACGCTTTTTCCGGGCCCTACATGGGCCCGACGTAGATCAACTAGCGTCCGTAGTCTGGCTGCGTTTCGGTGATCTTTTTGGAGAAACCGAAGGTTTTGTTTGTGCAATTATGGACGAAGTTATCATGACGAATAACTACCGGAGATTTATTGTGAAAGATGGCACGGTCGACATATGTCGGGCATGTCACCGTCCGGGAGAATCAATACGCCACATTATCTCTGGTTGTTCTCGTCTAGCTAACGGAGAATACTTGCATAGGCACAACCTTGTAGCCAGGATTATCCATCAGCAACTTGCTCTGAAATACTCTCTTGTGGAGTTGGAGGTGCCATACTATAGGTATGCGCCCGACCCAGTTCTCGATAATGGCAATGTCACATTGTACTGGGATCGGTCCATCATCACTGACAGGACTATTGTTGCCAATAAGCCTGATATAGTGGTGGTGGACCGAATCGTGAGGCGTGCAATGATTGTAGATATAACCGTCCCGCATGACGAGAACCTCGTGATAGCCGAGAAAGACAAACAAATCAAGTATATTGACTTGGCTCGCGAGGTTGTCGACATGTGGGAAGTGGACTCCGCAATTATTGTACCGATAGTCGTGTCGGCCAATGGCTTAATAGCCACGAGCCTCGACCTACACCTTAGGAGGCTCTCGTTGGGCAGCTGGATCAAGGGCTTGATTCAGAAAGCGGTACTTCTGGACACGGCTTGCATTGTCAGGAGGTTCCTTTCTCTGGGGCCCTGACCACCGGTAGCTTGGACCTTGTTCCCGATATCGGTGGGCTACTATTTTTATATTTTTAAATGTTTTTTTTTCTAATGTATATATTGTATAAAAATGTTTAAAAATATATAAATAAGTAAAGAAAATAAATAAAGGAAAAAATAATAATATGCGTAATGCATTTTTTCCCAGTGAAAAAAAAATAAAAGGGATGCTGATGAGCTCGGGAGAAAGCATGGCTTTCTGTCACTTCGTGTGACGCAGGTCCTCTCGGGGCATGGCTGCTTCGGGAGGTTCCTGTGTCGCATAGGCAGGGAGCCGGACGCTCACCACTGCGTCGACTGTCGGGAGGACACGGCGCGGCATACGCTAGCAGTGTGCTTGAGAGGAGCCGCGCGTGCCCTCATCTCTGTGCTAAGTAGGCAGTGACATCTCGCTGCCGGCCGTAGTCCGTGCTATAGTCGACGGCGAGGAGTCCTTCTACGAAATTGTTATCTCGCAAAAGGAGGCTGCGGTAAGGAGAGGGAGATCTCGACCTCTCTCCTGGGTCACAGTAGGCGCACCGGGCGTTAACCTAACTGGTTTTAGAGGCGGCGGACTTGGGGATGTCCGTCGCCCTCTATTCATCTGGACCCGAGATGGCGACGCGTGGTGTTCCCGTGCGCAACTCTTTGGGGTCGCAGGGAGAGTCAAACACCCATTCCCCCCGCTGACCTGAGGTGGCTCGCAGGGGGATTACGGAAGTCGCATTGGTTCCCGCGATCTCCGGCGTAGATGACAGATGGAACGCCGGGATTCCTTTTATCAGTAAGGGTCTGACAGACCCCAAATATTTGAATTTCGCGGGCTACCCTGGCGGTCCCACCTTAACGTTATTTGTCATAATCATAATTTCGCCATTGGTTGGTTTATGTTTAATGGACAGATAAACGACCGACAAAGTACCTCAGAAACCGGGCATAAGTCAGTACATAAATGCCATTTTTGTTTGACCGCACCAGACCGCACACATAAACCTAGGTTTGTCCGTCAGTGGGCTGGACACTTTTTTGCTTCTCAATTTTCTTAGCAGCTCTATGCCTGAGTTGAAGTTTCGCTACTAGCAGTTTGTAATCCGATCCACAATCAGCTCCGGGAAGAGTGTTAACATTGTTACCCGAGTGCGCCAGAAGGAGGGTTATGTTTTTCGAGATTATGTATTTTATTAAAGTTTTCCATCTCGAACCAGTCATTATATAGTCTATTGGTTTTGGTAGTTGCCACCAGGTGAGGTCTACATGGACCTCACCTGTCGGCAACTACTGTCTTTTTTGATGATTTTGGAAGAAGCTGTTTGATATCACCAAGTTGTCTCGGCGGTAAATTGTCGTTATTTATTTCCCCTCTTTCGTTGCGCTGTCTCAGACCGAAATTTATTACGCAATCGTTATGCATTTGCTCGTATTTACCCGACTGCGCCAGAAGGAGGGTTATGTTTATGTATATGTGTATAATTGTTGGCACGCTCTACGGCCTGTACGGCTCGATGGATTTTAGCTTGAGAGGTGTCTTTAGATTCGTCTTGATTATGAAAGTGACACTGGGTATATAAAAATTAAAATGGCCGATCAATTTTAATTATCAAACTATTTAAATGGATAAGGATTTATATCATGATACCAAAGTCACCATTATTTTATACCACCCGGGTTTTTATTCAATTATTTGATCAAAAATACCCTGGCGGACTTTTTTGGTATTAATGTGTACTTCAATTATATAGTACATTACTTTTATGCATCATCAATATTTTCTCAGCGCTTGTCAAATAATGAATTTTATTGGCAAAATTTTGCTACTTTGGGTTATATTATTGCACTTTTCTTAAGGATCTCTATTTTTTTTTTTTTTTTTGAAAATATAGTAAAGCTTATGTTCATTGAGGATAATGTAGGATTCTAATGGTGAAAGATTTTTTCAAATCGGTTCAGGAGTTTCGGAGCCCATTAATTTCAAACATACATTCAAAAAAATCTTTCCTCTTTATACTATTAGCGTAAATTAAAAAAAAAATTAAGTTATTTAAGAGAATAGGTGAAAACCACACCATATCTCCGAAATTACTGTGCCAAGGAGCGTTTTGGGGGACTGTCTTTTTGAAAGACTTTTGATTTTGATTTTGACATCTCACCCATAATCAGTTTCTACAATAGAAAATAATGACTGCTTTATAGAAGAAAAAGAAAAAAATATCTCGTCGTTTTTGGAAATAATACCTGTAGAACCACTACTTTATTAAAGTACATAAATATGTAGTCGATATTATTATTTGTTTAATTAACATTATTTGCAGGTATTTAAAACGACCACTGTCATGAAAACGTGACACGAAATTACTCGGAAAAAATTATTATTCCATTTGTTTTCGAACATCTGTACAAATATTGTAAATGCGAAAGAAACTGAAAAACACTTAGCACAGCGGTAGACTATGTCGAGGAATAGGAAAAAGGATTCGTTTTACATCCTGGGAATAATAAACGTTCACGCAAACCTACAAAATGGTAAAAAAGGAACCCTTGTGGTGTGACTAAGTGTGTCTGTCTGTCTGTCTGTCACAGCTGGATATCTGAAGAACTACTAATGCTATTAACATGATATTTGGAGTAGTTTTAGATGACGTTTGTTCAACTATTTTGCAAATAAGAAAGAAATAAAAATATAAATATTTTTCATGCCAAAGCGACTAAAAGTGATTATTAAAAATTCAAAGTGGGGCTACTAAGGCATGTGAAGGAACAGCGTTCCTTCACATGCCTTAGTATGGGGGCATCATATGAAGGAACGCTGTTTAGTCATTCTTAAACATTTTTTTTATTTTTTTAGGCAGCCGGTTTTTGGCTTATGAAGAGAAATGTTGAAATTTTGAGAATTTTCTCCGAAGTTTGCATACAGAAAAATCTGAAAATATTGTATACTAGTTGACCCGCGCAACTTCGTCTGCTCCGCTCCTATTGGTCTAAGCGTGATTATATATAGCCTGTAGCCTTCCTTGATAAATGGGCTATCTACGCTGAAATAATTTTTCAAATCGGACCAGTAGTTCCTGAGATTAGCGAGTTCACGCAAACAAACAAACTCTTCCACTTTATACAGAGTTGTATAGCCTTCCTTGATAAATGGGCTATCTACACTGAAATAATTTTTCAAATCGGACCAGTAGTTCCTGAGATTAGCGAGTTCAAGCAAACAAACAAACTCTTCCACTTTATACAGAGTTGATACGACAGAGGGGCATTAAATTAAACTACGTATACTATACGTGTTCAGTATTAATTCGATACGGTACAAAAACAAAAAGCGCCATAAATACGAATTTTTTTTTTTTAAACAAACTAAATAGCTTGCAAATCCGAATAAAACGCAACCACCCTTTGTAAAAAAATGACACTGACCTTAGATACCGCTAGGTAACAAAGCGGCAATGTCGCGCGCGCGGTGTGCGGTATCTCGTGTGCTCGGTGGGGGCCGGGCCGGGGTGGCGGCCGGCGACTTAGGCCTCCGCTCGCACTGGCTTTTATGTTAGGTAACGTTTCGAAGTACGCGCACAAAAACAAACACACAAAATTTTTAAATTTTCGATGTGTCCTCCATTCACATTGATGCACAAATTATACCGACGGAGAATATTGTTATTTATTTTTCTAATTAGATCACTGTCCGTCGCTAAGCACTTTAATTTGTGAAATGCTAAAATAATCCTATTTTTTAACTCATCAATTGTATTTACCTCTGAGGCATACACTTCACCCTTAATGTAACCCCTCAAAAAGAAGTCCATGGGAGTGAGGTCCGGAGATACTAATACTAAATAATAATAATCCCAAGTTACGTGTCCTCTCACAATAACAAAATAAAATTACAATTGTTTGCGCGCGAATTCCACAAACCGTACGTTCCGAAAAACAAGCGTCGGCGCACTGAGGGACTTACCGATCGCAAAAAACAAGGATGCAACAAACTGACCTATCTCTATTTCTTTCGCTCGCTTTATGTTAGTCGCTTTCGTAGTGAAAGTGCAAGTGTGTGTGTATTGATTGTTTCCTTGTTTGCATTGCCAATTTTTAGTGAATGTCGACATGCGTCAGAGCGGCAACAACGCATCGTAGATTTATCGTTGTAAGGTGCATGACCTATGCTTAGACGATAATCAGCTGTTAGAAAAGATACATCGTGTTCAAACCGTGCAAAAACTTTAAAAATCATTTGCGACTAAACTACTGCTCCTAATTAATTATTTTTTTTGTACAGAGCTTGAAAATGGTACCTAGTATAGGCAGTTTAAAGGAAAGCCCCTCTGTCGTATCAACTTTGTATATTAGTATAGATAGAAGTTTATGTAAAGATTACAGGAAAAATAAAACAATGTCTCTAAATAGCACCGTTTTTTTAGAAATCCTCAGATAAAAAAAAAATAGTTTCACTGTCTGTAACGAGATGGCGCTGACTTAAAACTGCATACACAAACTGCATACATGAATAATATTCTACACCGCATTACAGGGTCTCAAACTCTCACAACGAAGAAGGAAAATTTAGTTCTAATAAAAACAGATGGCGCGATATACATTTTCATTGTAGTTTTTCTTTTATTTATTTATTTATTAAAACTTGATGCACTAGTAAAAATACTGTACAAAGGCGGACTTAATGACTTGCCTTTTATGTATGTTCTTCTTTACTAATTTAAAAAGGTAATGTTTGTGAGGTAATCGCTGGATCGACTAGGAACCCTCGGCACTTTTTGAAGTGAAAGCTTCTTTAGCGGCGTTGTGCACTTTATTGTGATGGGTACAAAATGTTAAACTTATGTCAGGACACGTGACCCTGATCGAAAATTCGTAAGACTGTCACGTATCCTTTTATTTTTTTTAAGGATGGGAAATCATCAAATGACTCCCGCTCTGGGCGAGGCGGAAGGGAGTGTCAGACTCTTACTGGCTAAAACCCATCCGTGCTCCTCCTAATGCCCTTTGCGTTCCAGGGCTGCGGCGTCTCTTTCGAACGGATTCCGCACCCCGGCAGGCACTGGCCCTAGCGGGCCCCGTCTCCCATGCTGACAGCTTCTTGAGGCGCGCGTGGAACACAGCGCGCCGCCGACCGGGGCCTGGTTCTGATCGGACGGCGAGCCACCCAATGTGAGCCGTCCGCATGCCCGCGCCTACGGTGGCCGGAACTGTCACGTATCCTGCAAACTTCTTTAGCAGCGTTGTGCACTCTTTCGAAGTGAAAACTTCTATAGCGGCGTTGTGCATTTTTTTGGAATGGGTAAAATTGTTAAACTCGCGTCAGGACACGTCACCTGATCGAAAATTCGTAAGACGGAGGGAGGACACGTGACCTGAGTGAAAACTTCTTTAGCGGCGTTGCGCACTTTTTTTGATGGGTAAAAAATGTTAAACTCGCGTCAGGACACGTGACCTGATCGAAAATTCGTAAGACGAAGGGAGAGAAGACCGCCGACGCGGCGTAGGAGAGGAAGTATCCCCCTTTCTACCGTGCGGCGAAAATGTATGCCTAAGATAATACTTTTATACTGATAATTAAAACAATTCGTTCAAAATTATTCCCTAATCATTCCAAAATATCGAAAATACACAATGATAATATTCAAGTTTTCACTTCTGCACTTCCACATTCCCGGAGTGCAAACCCGTTTTCCTTTATTAGCGGGATTTTATTCTAAGAATTTAATTTTTTTTTAAATGATTTCTCAGTAAATGCCGACGACAAATTCATCTGCGCGCTACTTTTTAAGCTTTTTTTTTAATTTTACGGGTTCGCTCTTGCTCACTTCAAAGATATATTTTAATTATGTGCCTATACTGTCCTGCAGTTAAACAAGATTGTCTAACAAACAAAAAAGAAACAAATCAAAATCACATACTACTTAAACTTTTTGTTCCACGCATGAAACTTTTCATACATTTTAAATGACTATAATCAACTGTCCAACTGTGAAAATAATTCTTGGACTTTGGAATACCGTAGATGTGTAATGAGACAGGACCTAAAAAAATATCCTGACGTGCTCCTACTACCTGTTTAAGTCTAAAGCGCGCTCCACATTCATTGTGTGTTTCTACTGAATATTTTTTCATATAAAATCAAGAGTCCAGATATCATAATGCGTTGAATACATTGCGTTCGTGGGACCAGTTTGTCTTTAGCTTTAAAAGAACGATTAACTGCGCAGGCAACATTAGTTTAAAATGCACAAAACCTTCACGGCAGACTTTATCGAAAGCGACATCAAATTCTATCGCTCTTTTACACCTGCACGATTGCGAAAATGTTTTTCTCTGAACTCAAATCAGGAAACAAACACGCAGCTCGAAAGGAATTTTACTTTTTTAACTGAGAATGGTATTATCAGAAATGTCACAGGAAGATAAAAAAATGGTTATGTACACCCTTATAACAGCCTTCAGTTTGAGTTGTTTGGGCAATTACCTTTCAATCGTAGATTATTGCATCGAGCAGAAAGTGACTTATAACTGCATCGAGTGTTAGTTTGGATCCCGAGCTTTAGCGAGGGCTCTTATACACGAGTGCAATTATAAACATCATTTTTTTCTATCGTCTTCGCCTCGGTATATATGCCTGAGGCAGAGGAACCGCCCCCACACGACCTGGTCCGCCTCATCACACACTGTGAAAGCAGCAGGGATGAGATTGTCATTGGGACCGACGCAAACGCACACCATCCACTGTGGGGGATGGAGACGCAAAATGCAAGGGGTAAGACATTAGTTGATTATCTGTTCACTACTAACCTATCCCTACTAAACACGGGTTCGGAACCAACCTTCGTAACCAGACGCAGTCGTACAATCATAGACCTGACTCTGGCTACGGAGGGAGCAGCGGAACTAATCACTGGGTGGCAAGTCTCGAATGAGGCTTCCTGCTCAGACCACAGGTGGATCCGCTTCGACATCCAGGTCTGTAGACCACCCAAACAACCTAGGCGTCATCCTCGCAACACGGATATATCGGTGCACACGCAACCTTACCTCAAGGCTTGTACCATCATGCGATTCGGAGTTGCTTGCGGACACGGCACAGATCGATGCGCAAGTAACACTACTCACCGAATCGCTGATAAACAGCTACCGAATCGCCTGCCCAGAAACGATTCCGCGCAGACCTAGAGCGTAAACGCGGTAAGGTAAGAAAGGCTCTTAACAGAGCCATGAACACATGTAGTGATGAGGACTGGGACGCTTATTACGCGGCCAAATCCAGCTACAAGAAATGCATCAGATTCAGAAGAACTATTGGGTGGCGTAAATTCTGTGGTAACATTGAATCATGCCAACAAGCAAACAGGGTAAGGAAAATACTGGCGCAACAGAACACACCTGAGATCGCCACACTCCCGAAACCCGATAACACGTTGACCACGACACCTGAAGAAGCGCAACGTCTCCTAGTAGAAACTCACTTCCCAGGCAGCGTATTCGCGCAGGTAAATGAATGGCTTGACGTTATCCAAACACCATCAGAAGATGACTGGCTTTATGCAGAAAAGATGATTACGCTGGAAAAACTTCAGTGGGCCATCAAAAGCTTCCAACCTTTCAAGGCACCAGGTCCCGACGGTGTGTTTCCTGCCTTACTACAGTGGGGAGGTACCGCTGTTGCAACAAAACTGGTGCTCTTAATGCGAGCGTGCCTGGCCTTTAGATACGTTCCTAAAGGATGGAGGGAAGTGAAAGTCATATTCATTCCGAAGCCAGGTAAAAGTGACTACACAAACGCTAAATCCTATCGACCTATTAGTCTGACCTCGTTTTTACTAAAGACAATGGAAAGACTGTGTGAAAGGGAACTACGTGATGGCGTTTTAAAAACATTACCACTGCATGGTAACCAACACGCATACAGCTCGGGTAAGTCGACAGAGTCCGCTCTTCATCTGGTGGTGAACCAGATTGAGGAAGCGATTCAACAGAAAGGGTCCTTTTTTTTTTTTTTTTTTGTTTTCGTGGGGAAACCTTCAAAAGGCGCCTGGACTTTGGGGTTAAGACCAGGGAGTGTGGGATTTTTACCTCACTAAAACCACCCCGGTGATCACCATCAGCACAAAGAAAGAGCCCCGTTACCTCTTAAAAGACCACTCCGGAACCCCCTCTGTGCAACGCCTGTTAGGGCACATCCCTGGGGAGACTGTAAAGGGGTCTCCCCTTAGCTTCGCTATGTACGGCAGCACGTGATCACTGTGCCACCGCCTTTCCTAGGATCACTGAGTTGGCGGACAGAGACCCCACTCTGAGCGCCAGCGACCCTGGAGACCTGCCTTAAATAACGCAGGCGGGGTTTCGGCATTTAGGCGTCGAGGCGGTTGCCTCCCTGACGCCTCCTTCTCCGAGCAGGATCAGCCCTTTCACGATCCCGCTCGGCGGCCTCTTTCTGCACCATCACGACCTCGCAGAAAGCAGCCATTTCTCTCCAGTTTTCATTATCTGCCAGCATAGCACTCACTACGGCTGTCAGAGTCAGGTCTCGACCAATCTTGGTGACCAAAACTTGCCGCTCAGAAGACCACGCAGGGCACTCCTCGAGCGTGTGTTGTGCGGAATCCAGGTCGCCTCCGCAATGGTGGCAATTTGCCGTGGCTTCTCGCCCAATCCTGTTCAGGTACTCACCAAAGCAACCATGCCCGGTCAGCACCTGAGTGAGCCTGTAGGAGATGCGCTCCTCTCTTTTTAGCCAGGCTTCGAAGTGGGGCAAGACGGCTTCGACAACACGCTTGCGCGTAGAGGCGGCGAACTTCTTCTCGTGGCCCCCCGAGATTGGGTAGTAATCTGTGCAAAGCACCCACTGCCCTTCCAACACGGGGGACCAGGCGCTCAAAATGCTCTTCAAAGCCCCACCGACCGTCCAGGGTTAGGCCAAGATACTTGATGTGCCGACTCACTTGGACTTGCGCATCTCCAACTGTTACTAACGAGTTGGGTGGCTCCCTGCTCCTCGGTAGTTTATGGAACCATAGCGCCTCAGTTTTATGAGGTGCTATCTCTAAGCCCAACTCGCGGATCGAAGCCACGACTTTTGCCACTCCAAGCTCGGAAAGCTGGATAGTCTCGTGGAAGGTGTTTTCAGCAGCCAACACTAAGGTATCGTCTGCGTAACAAACAATGTTGACGCCAATGGGAAGGTCGACACGCAGAACCACATCGTAAGCCAGATCCCATAAGAAAGGACCTAAAACTGACCCCTGCGGAACCCCACACGTAATCTCCCTCCGATGAACACTACCATCCCGGCCCACATAGCGAATGTGCCGGTCTCGTAGATAAGTCCCGACGATGCACTGCAGGTAAGGGGGGACTCTGTGATGTACAAGTGCCGCCCTAATCGCATCCCAGGGCAAGGAGTTAAACGCATTGACGATATCTAAACTTACCGCCAACACCACCCCACCCTGGGACACTGCCTGTTCCGACAGCGAGCGGACGCGTAAGATCGCATCCACTGTAGAACGCTGCTGCCGGAAGCCGTACTGGCAATCAGCAAGATCGGGACCGACTCGCGACAGGTGCCCGACGAGTCTTTCGGCAATTATTCTTTCGAATAGTTTGGAAACCTCGTCGAGCAGACAAATGGGACGGTATGCAGAGGGAGACTCTGAGTCTCTGCCTATCTTCCTCAACAGAACCAATCTAGCCTCCTTCCAGTCTGAAGGGAACACGCCCGTACGGAGGCAGCTGTTGAACAACCGTCTTAGGCGGTCTCCTAGAGAAGCCAGAGCCAAAACCCAGGCGCGGCCAGGGATACCATCTGGGCCTGGCGCAGTGTTTCGAGCCGCCATACGTCTAACAGCCCGGTCCAGTTTAGCTTCAGTCACCTCCAGCTCGTCAGACCAGTCCGAAGGTGAAAGTTGCGATGAGGGACTTTCTCTAGATACTGGGAAGAGCGTGTTTATAACACTCTCCAGTAGGAGTGGATCCATGGTTTGTGTGATGGGGGGAACCCAAGGCCGCAATTTGGCCATTACCAACTTGTAAGGTCTCCCCCATGGATCCCTGTCCAGCCCTTCAAGAAGCTCTCTCCAAGACCTTGACTTGGCATCGGCGATGGCGTGTTGAAGTTCCATAGTCGCCTCCCTGTACGCTCTATAGGTTTCGACAATTTCCTCATCCATGGCTCTTGGCTGTCTTCTGCGTAGGGTGCGTTGGTACAGGCGTCGGGACCTAAGACATAAAACGCGCAACTGCGCTATGTCTGCTGACCACCAGTAAACCGCACCCGGGCGCTGGGCGCACCTGACCCGGGGCATGGAAGCGTCGCAAATCGACGTCATTACATCCCGGAACCAAGCCGCTTCCACTTCTGGATCGGGCGAGGTCCCCTGCGAATGAGCATCTTCCGGCCACGCCGCGACGTTTGCAGCTGCAATGAGCATGTCTCGATTGAGCCGCTTGAGGGCCCACCGTCGCACCGGTGGGCTAGGAACTGGACGGCTCGGGCTATCCGAAGGGCGCAGTGTCAAATCGAAAACGATGTGGCGATGGTCGGAAAGTGTGACCATCTCCTCCGCAACCCTCCATTCCGAAACCATACGAGCAATAGAAGGAGTTGCCCATGAGAGATCCACAATTGACTCTCCCTGCCACCGAACGCACGTGGATACAGACCCTTTATTTAAAAGTCGAAGGTCAAGCGACGCTGCCCAGTCTTGAACCGCGTGTCCCCTCGGCGTATCTCGGATATTCCCCCAAGCTCTGGAGTGAGCATTAAAGTCACCCAGAACGAGCACCGGTCGGGGTGAACATTTGTAGCGAAACCCTGTCCAGATATTCCTCGAATTCAGCGAAAGAAATGTTTGGAGACACGTAACAGCCCACTACAGCCAGGGGTCCCCATTTCACTGCAACCCATCCATGTCCCCTGTCTAATAGGGAGCAGTGAGACCCATCACTTCCACTAGCCCAGTAAATGGCTACAGAGTCCACAGTGTCTCGGAACCAGCAAGGATGATCTCTAAGACCATATGGCTCCGCTACTACTGCTAAGGCAACCGACCACTCCGCAATAGTCTGTAGAAAAAGATTCTGCGCACTGCGGCAGTGATTCAGGTTGCATTGGAGTACTTTTAAGGCTGAGAAGGCGATGTGTCCATTTCCTCTGAAGGGCCTGCACCCAGTGGTACTGGCGTCGATCTTGGAGCTGTGGCTGGAGCAAGCGAGGCCCGCTTCTTGCGTGGAGTACATTTTTTACCCCCTAGCCGGTGATCCGCTGGCAAACCCTGGTCTGCACAAAGCGGGCACCGCATGATCGTCGACGTGCACTCTCTTGCTTTGTGAGCTCCCCCGCAAGCATAGCACTGGTTGCTCCGGTCAACTTTACTAGTGCACCGGCAGCGAACATGCCCAGGCTCCAGGCAACGGAAGCACATCATACGACGTGCCCCCAGAACCTGAACCCTGGCCATCGTCCACCCTAAGCGCATGCGCTTGTCAGACGCCAGCTTTTTTATTGCTGCCAATGGGCCACGGACCCAGACGTGCCCCAAAGAAGCATATGGACGACGAATTTCCCCTACTTTCACTTCATCAGGGTGACAGCCTCCTACCTCGGCGATAGCCGTTGCCACTTCTTGAGGCGTAACGGCATCATCAAGGTCCATAATCCTTGCCTCCGCTCGCTTAGTTGGCCGAGAAATTTTCACATCAACCTCGGCGAGGACCTCCCGCATACGGCTTGCGAGATTGTCTGCTTTGGTGGAAGATTCAGTGCCAGCGACAGTTAGCACCATCCCACCATCAGCAGCCCTCCTCTGACCGACACTGTCAATGCCGAATTCAGCTAAACGAATTCGCTGTCTCACTACGGACATGACCTCGCTGAGTTTAGCAGATGACCCCTCTCTTATTGAGACCGTAATAGCTGCCGTGGCAGGAACCTTAGGCAGTTTTATTAGTGAGGTTTTCCCCTTAGCAGAAGTGGCAGGTGAGGCATCGGACTTTGCGCTGGCTCCCGTCTTATCTTTCTTTGCCTTCCTCCCTACCACTGTCGACCAGGCCACCGTTCTAGCCTTTGCTTCTTCTCGCAGGGCCTGAGAAGCTTGTGCAGATGCCGTAGACACAATAGGAAAATCCACAACTGAAGCCACTGCTTTGCCTTTTCCCTTATCTTTCCTTTTCTTTTTGCCCGCAGTATTAGGTACTTGGCTCGGACCGGCAACTGGCTGCTCATTCGCAACCGGTGGTGAAGCTTTTCTCATGTCTGCAGCAAGTGTAGGACGCAAGGGCTTCTCTGGAGGCAATCTTTTCTCCATTGCGGCCAGTTTGGCGTCCACCATGCACCCTATTTCTAGGGCTATAGAACGTCGAAACTGGGCCTCCAAATCGTCTGATCGAGAAGAACCGGCCACTGCAACGGTTAAGCTGGGACCTATCGATGAGGTTGTCACGGGATCACCTGGACGACTTAAGAGGCTGACCTGCGCTGTCAGCTTCTCGACCTGCACTGACAAGTTGGTAAGCCGAGCTTTCAAGTCGGCGTTTTCCGTCTCCAGCCTCTCAATATTGACCTCAACCGCTGAACGTGTGGCCAATTCAGCTACTGCAGCTTGGACTGTAACTGCTGCCAACTTGAGACTATGAACAAAGCTCCCCTTGAGGTTGCGCGATTCGTTTGCAACCTCTTTTATGGTTTTAAGACTACTTGCTATGCAGGTGCTAAGTTCCGTCGTTGGCTGCGCTTGCATCGTCTTAGCTAACATCTCTGGTGTGGGCAGGTTTTGTTTTGCCGTTGCCCGAGTTTTTGCCTGCTTAGCTGGTGGGCTCGCAGGTTCAGAGTCTACGCCCTGCTCTCCACCGCTAGTAACAGGCTTGCCAAGTGTGAGCGGCCTAACAAACTTATCTCTGTTAGGTATCGGCTCGCAGCTCGCTGGTGTCTGCTTACGCTTGCGCGTACGAGTTCTGGACGATCTCGTTGACGTTTCGGAGGCATAAGACATTTGCGAGCAAGTCGACTCGCTAGTGTCACTTGCCACCTCGTCAGTAACTGGGGTAGTCGGACGCACAAATTGTGCTCGGGTTTGTTTCTTCTTTGGAACTTTCTGGGTTTTCTTCGTAAGTGCATTCCTTAACACCTCAGTACTAGCTAGACCTTGCGAACCATCCTTGCTCTGGATGTCCGAGTGCAGTTTGGTGCTAGCCTGCTCTTTAATTTCCGGTGCCCCAGATGTGTTGGGAATAGAACCCAACGACTCCTCATCACGCGCTTCCATTGTTGTGCTGATCACAGCTTTGCCTTTTTTATGGGGTGGGGTCCCCAGATGGTTGATTTTCTAACGAGGTTATCTCCCCTCTCCTCTTCTCAGTTTGCCAGCCATGCCAAAAGACATCGCACAGCACTAAACCAAAACCCCGACCCAGATTGGCGCCCCGAAGACTTCGAAACGCCAATCACAAATCACACACCGCCCGATAACCCTACTACGTAAGCCATCGCACGTCGTACGACAGAAACTCCTTCATTCACACTTCAAAATCATGAAGAATGAGTTACGCACGTTCAAGTCCAGACGGTGCGCCCCTCGCGGTAGTCCGATGTTATGGACTCCGCCAATTGTGTGTGTCCCTCTTTGTCTGGTCTCTCAATTGGACCTTTCCGGCATGAGTAACTCTACCGGCAGAGCTCCAAGATCACTGAGACTCACAAGCCCCACCACGACGGCAACGTGGGGACACTCGGTGGGGAACAGAAAGGGTCCTGCCTGGGCACATTCATAGACATCGAAGGAGCCTTCGACAAGACAAACTTTTCCAGCATTAGTGCCGCTCTCTCCAAACTCGGTGTGGAACAGGTAATAACTGACTGGATAACTAATATGTTAAGCAAACGAGTGGTTCGCCTTGAGGAAGAGCAGCAGTTGGCTCTGATAGCCAGAGGTTGCCCGCAGGGGGGTGTGCTCTCCCCTCTTCTGTGGAATCTGGTAATTAATGACCTGATCACCAAACTCAACGCACATCGTTACTACACAATAGGTTATGCTGACGACCTCGCATTCCTAGTGTCAGGGAAAGTGACTGGAACGATCTGCAACCTCACTCAACAAGCACTACGCATCGTGGAAAGATGGTGCGACGAATATGATCTGTCGGTAAACCCCACGAAAACTGAATTAGTCATATTCACTCAAAAACGAGCACTAGGCCACTACCGGCTACCTATGCTCTTCAACACAGAGCTCCAGCTGTCTAACGAGGTAAAGTATCTAGGCGTCATCCTAGACAGTAAGTTAAGCTGGAGTAATCACCTAGACTACAAACTAAACAGGGCCTGCATTACCTTCTGGCAGTGCAGGAAAATGATAGGGAAGAAGTGGGGCCTATCTCCCAAAATAATACTATGGCTGTACAGCGCAGTAATTTGGCCGATGCTAACCTACGGGGCCGTGGTGTGGTGGCCACGCACAAAGCTAGCTACAGCCGTAAACAAGTTACAACACATGCAAAGGCTGGCCTGCATGGCAACGACGGGCTGCATGAGGACTACTCCAACTGCGGCGCTGGAAGCCATGCTGGGGCTCCCTCCGCTAAACTTGTTTATACAACAGGAAGCGACGATGGCAGCAGTACGCCTTAAAACATTAGGTCTCTGGATTAAGAGAGATACACGACACACCGCTCTGCTCGAGGAGCTCAACAATGAACATTTTTTATCTTCGATAAAAAATACAAAATCCAATTGCATGAGGATCATCGGTGCGAGGGGCTCTGCCCCGCTGAGCTGCGGATCTTCACCGATGGATCAAAAACAGGTACAGGTACTGGTGCGGGAATCTTCTCAGAGGATCTCAATATCCACATAGCCACACCATTGGGGGTCCACAACACAGTGTTCCAGGCTGAATGCATGGGTATTTCTCTGGCGGCATCAGCCATCCTAACCAGGGAAGTTAAGGACCACTCAATATGCATACTCTCGGACAGCATGGCCGTCCTGCAAGCTCTGAACAGCCACACAGTGAACTCTGGGTTGATTCTCGAGTATCACTAACGTCTCAACCAGGTTGGTAGACACAACAAAGTAATCATTCAATGGATCAAGGGACACAGTGAATCTCGAGGCAACGACGCTGCGGATGAACTCGCCCGAAGGGGGTCGAGTTTGTCAGCGATGAGACCTGAGCCCATCGTGCCGCTGCCTTTCGGGTACCTACTTACGCAATCTGGTAAGGAAACGCACCGGAGATAAACATCACAAGCTATGGGTTGACCATAGTGAGTGTAGGCAGGCCAAAGAGGCACTTCCCTCTATAAATGGCCGTTTCACAAAACAAGCCCTAAGACTGACTAAACAACAGTTGCGTTCAGTCACAGCCGTAACAACTGGCCACGGGTCTTTTAATAAACACCTCTATGCTATAGGAGTCACTGACAGCCCGCTATGCAGAGCCTGCATGGAGGAGAATGAGACAGCAGCACACCTGCTTCTAAGCTGTCCGGTAGTTGCGGATTACAGGGCAAAGTACTTCGGAAACCCAGCTACCCTCTGCGAGATAGTTGGTAACACCAAGACGTTGCTGGCCTTCCTTGGGGAGCTGGGGGGGGTTAGATGACGCATTTGTCCCACCTGCACGCAAAATACGCGCTTAGTCGCGGAAACCAGCCCGATTTACATACATACATTCCTTCAACTACCGAATGAAGAACTGAAGTCACTACAGAAAACTATAAAAACACTACATGTTCTGGTTGGCGCCATTTTTTTTTTGGCCTTTTTGTCGTACATTTTTATTCTGTCATTGTTTATTCCCGGGAATAAAAATGATTGGATGGTCTGGATCTAGTTGGCCATGCATCCATTACTGCACTGTTTTAAAGCTAAAACAATGCACTAATGGACTTTCATCCATACTTTACTGCACTATTTTACACTGAAGCAGTAAAGTGCTGCTTTGTTCTCACTATTTAAGCTAGTTATGATGAAATGTTGCGTAGTTGGAAGAAAACTAATTTATGTTTTATGTTCAATACGGAAGATAGATAAATTTTGAACATACGAATGTAATACATTCATTATTATTCAAGGCTACCATGAAAAGTGTTCGATGTTTAAACACCTGCATTATTTTACTTTTTACGTCCCCGCGAGTCGTTTTAACTATATTATTATTGTCAGCAGAGGTTAAGTTACTTTTGACGATGTTTGTCTTTAGATGGGAGACCAACCCTTTTATAGCTAATGGTCTCAGCTGCAGCTGTAATTTGTAGATATCTTTAGGATCAAGACCAAGACCAAAGTGCTTAGTTAAAAGTTTACAGTATACGTTTTAATCATTAATACGTAGACTCTTCATCATCATTTCAGCCGAAAGACGTCCACTACTGGACATAGGCCTCCCCCAAGTTGGGGGGGAGGGGGTTTGCCATTATCGCCACGCTTGGCAGGCGCGTTGGCGATCGCAGTGTATGGTGTTGAGTTTTGCAGAGAACGATGTTGCCCATTCTCTGGCCTCTTACGAAACCCACGGGAAGTGATGGATTTATGAATACGTATACTGTAAACATATAAAAAGATGATGATCATCATAATCAACCTGAACTGTTCTATCTCCTGTTAGATTTCTAGCCTTATGTTAATTTGTGCGTGCGTAGAACTTAGCGATTACCATTTGAAGTTCGCTTTCAGTTTAAAGTTTTGGACATCGTAATAAATATTTAAATATAAACATGAATTGCTGTAGTGTTGTTGAACTCGAGAACGGCGGGGCCGATTTAAATAATTATTTTTTTGTTAGTTTCGCCAGAAACAGGGAAGGTTTAAAAATAACAAAAAAAAAGGGCTAAGTAGGTAGGGTAGGTAGGGTAGGTAGGGTAGGTAGGGTAGGTAGGGTAGGTAGGGTAGGTAGGGTAGGTAGGGTAGGTAGGGTAGGTAGGGTAGGTAGGGTAGGTAGGGTAGGTAGGGTAGGTAGGGTAGGTAGGGTAGGTAGGGTAGGTAGGGTAGGTAGGGTAGGTAGGGTAGGTAGGGTAGGTAGGGTAGGTAGGGTAGGTAGGGTAGGTAGGGTAGGTAGGGTAGGTAGGGTAGGTAGGGTAGGTAGGGTAGGTAGGGTAGGTAGGGTAGGTAGGGTAGGTAGGGTAGGTAGGGTAGGTAGGGTAGGTAGGGTAGGTAGGGTAGGTAGGGTAGGTAGGGTAGGTAGGGTAGGTAGGGTAGGTAGGGTAGGTAGGGTAGGTAGGGTAGGTAGGGTAGGTAGGGTAGGTAGGGTAGGTAGGGTAGGTAGGGTAGGTAGGGTAGGTAGGGTAGGTAGGGTAGGTAGGGTAGGTAGGGTAGGTAGGGTAGGTAGGGTAGGTAGGGTAGGTAGGGTAGGTAGGGTAGGTAGGGTAGGTAGGGTAGGTAGGGTAGGTAGGGTAGGTAGGGTAGGTAGGGTAGGTAGGGTAGGTAGGGTAGGTAGGGTAGGTTAAAATAGGGGTGAATTGTTCACTCACAGATTTTAATGCAGAGTTGTGTAGCATTTTTTGTAGGCTTACCCATATTGGTATTGGTCTTTAAAGTATTAATATTATACAACAAATAATAGTTAAATTAGGATTATACACCGTGTAACAGAATAAACGCAATATCTCTTAAGGGGTCATTGTACTCATCATTATGAACAACTGCTACTATGGGACCAATCACGAATTCAGCTGTTCAGTACATTTTGTCGAGTTATGTGCACTTAAATGTATGGAGCAGTAATTTTTTTTTTCGACGTTTCCGTGTTGGTGCAATAGTGAGAGTTGTTCATTAAGATGAGGACAATGACCCTTTAAGAGGTGTAACAGTTAATAGCTAAAGTAAGGTAGTTAGCTGTTTTAAAAGTAATCAAAATTAAGAATTTAGTAATTAGTAGATTATAGCCGCAAAAAATGATAAAATAAAAACTTTTTAACAAAAAAATTAAACCTCCGAAAAAACTGTTTTTGATTGTTTTTCGTATTTAACACAGACTTCCGAAATTAAAGTTATTTTTTGTAAAAAGAAATATTATTTTTTTGCTTTTCAGTTTTGTTTTGTACCTATACGAAGTCAATTTTAACTTATGTACTCGTATATAAACGCAATTTGTTCATAGTTTTATGTATTTTGTGGAAATATTGTCCAAGCTGGGGTTTAGCTAAGATACCAGTGATTTTGTTAAAAACCTATGAAAAGTGTACCTAGCTACAACCTGGGAGTCTTTAAGTCAAGAGTGAATAGGTTACTTCTAGGCAAGCGTGCTACATCTGCTTCGACCACATCATCGCTCACCATCTGGTGAGATAGTGGTCAAACGCGTGCCTATCAATAGTACCTAATGAAAAAAAGGTATAAAAAAATAAACGGACATGTTTTTTTTTCTTTTGCCACCTAAATAAAGGGAATAGATACGTTAAATAGCGTTGTTTACCAGCAAGTGCTATCTCTCAGTCAATCAATTTTTATCAACATATATAAAATTCTTCCGTTACTGACTGACAGACAACGCGGAGCCGAAATTACTGGTCGCAGAAAGCTGAATTTGGCATGTAGGTTCCTTGGGGAGTGTAGGGGAGCACTAAGAGAGGATTTCCCCAAATTCCTACGGGAACGGGAAAAGACGACATGCGCGTACGAAGTCGTGGGCATAGTCTAGTTGTTTATAAAATAAAATTCGTGTCCAATATTTTATTATAAATAAAATCATAGTTTTTAATAGGGAACATGCAATATTTCCTTTTTTGCTTTAATTTTAAAGAACTCCATCTAGAATAGACCAACATATAAATAAAAAATGAAAACGCTTTAATTTATTGCCACAATTGCGTTTTCAAACCGACAGTTTAAAGGGTCTCGCGAAAACGGACATGACGTCACTCGTGTCTATCACTGGTCAAGAACTGTCCCAACTCAAAGACATAAGGTTGCCTCTTCGTTGGCATAACAGCAGATACGTCCCTAAACGCTGATTGTTGTTTTTAAATATGTTCCGTTTCACGTTACTTTAATTAATTATTTTTGTTAAAAATCGATATTAACCAAAATAAAAACTCTGTGATGGCCTTTATTTTATACTTTTTTATCTTTTTACTGATAACATTCTCATAAATTCTGTATTTGCATCTTCCCTATTGGGCAGCGTCCCTATTACCTATTTGAAAAATGTGTTTGTTCATGTCTCGATTTGTCATATATATAAACAAAAAAAAAACAATAATTGAGCATCTCAGAAAGATCTTGAACTTGTACTGTGCATCACAAAATGTTTATTTTTATGTATTTTTGGTAAGACACATTGTTTAAGATTTAATTTAGAAACTTGTAAATAGGTAGAAATATACAAATATTATGTTTAATATCATGTTATGTTAACGTAAATAAAATAGCAATACTAATGAGTTTTAACCGACTGTAAAAAGAGGAGGTTGCGCATTCGAAGCATAGACTTATATAGTAAAGTCAGGGCGGACCTCAACATTTTTGTGACGCTACATTTTGGCCCGTCTAGACCGAAGCGCACTCGGCACGCGATTGGCAATCTTCGGGAGCAGTCGTGATATTAAAAATACTGTGTTTCTTGTATAATAACGGCACGAGTCGTGAGCACGCTCTCCATTGATCGGTTTGACGATGATAGCTCTGACGCTTCACGTTATTGACTCGTCAGTCAATGCTCATCGACTATTGCGCTTGCAAGTGTCGTTCGCCCACCGTACATTGGCGAGATCATCCTGCTGCATTCATCTGTGCTCACGACTCGTACCGGCTATTATACGAATGCGTAAAAACGAGCATTCAAACCGAGCATCTTTACTTTTATAAATCTATGATTCGAAAAGATATTTTTAGCTTTACTCTCATATTTCATTTTTAATCTATTTATTATTAAAAAAAACATTTATCATTTCGAACCAAGTCTCTCTATAGAGCGCTGCCCTATAATTTGTATTTATACATACGAAAAATAATTAATGTATTTTGTTTTAACATTCCTTTAAAATATTTGATTTGTATAGAATCAATTTTTTTAATATTAATATGTTTCGACTGTTTTGTAAATATTATATTATTGTTTTAAATTGTATTAAAGTTGGCTCCAGTGGTTTTTGACAAAAAACGTGGTTTTTGTACCCAAAGGTTTTAAACAAGTGGCATTCTGTTTGAGGAAAATTGTGTCAACAATGTACAGAACAACAATTTTCTTATTTTCCCTCAACAATCATCGCATTTCTGAATACAAACGAGTTTTCTCCCATTTTTAAAACCAATTTCATTAAGTTATAAGAGTGTTAACAACTCTATATACTTCCAAGTTGATTGAGAGGTCCGGTCTGCGCCAAGTGAAAAGGGCAACTGATAGAAATCCGACGATTGACGTAACTTCAAGTTTGCCAAGGTACATTAAGAAAATAGTTGTACAGCGGGTCTATAAAGGCCACTTTAGCAAAATCAGCGGGGCTTAAAAGGTCATTTTAGGAGAATTATATTAGAATCATAATATTAATCACACAACAATCTGTCAAATTTAATTTTCATGCGTTTGCGAGTCTTGAAAGGCCACTTCAGCAGAATCAGAAAGCACATCACGATACTTGTCACTCAAATTTTCCCAATCAATCTTGAACCTAATGCGTTAGCGATAAAGATGAAACTGATAAAATGGCTCGCTTAGAGCCTCTGTTGTTGGTATTAAGCTCCGTATTATATATGGGATTTTAAAATTACTGGCGGAATGCAGCAGTACTATACGGAACGTGTAGGAACTATAGGTGGCAGCACAGAAGCGTCAATGTCAAGTATTCTGAACCTTAGAGCTTCGAATATGCGACACTAGATGGCATGGTCAACGCCTGCACGTTCCCTATAGTGTGCACCTCTGCCTTAATCTGATGTTATCTTGTGTAAACTTATTATAATTAAAATATTATTTAAATTTAAAATTGGCTTTATTTTTTCCGGACACAATATGTCACTAAAAATTCATGGTTTCCATATTTTGATAATATCACAAAATATTTTAAAGGTGGCTGAATATTCTAACTAAAATTAATTCTAGTATACCAATACCACCCTATTCCAATGCCAATGTTTGAACAGGATTTCAGGACTGAAAGCAATAACGAAACGCAGTGAAAACTTTTAAAAATTCACAAAAATAAAGTTGTGAGCGATTTAAAATCTATGATGAACAAAGACACTATTTAGGCCTGGCGCCCACTATCGGCTGAGGATTATAGGTGATAAAAAACATTATAAGTACATTAATTTCATGGCAATAAAGTAGAAATTTCCATGGTATATGATCGTAGTAACAAAAATACCGCTTGGTATGCTTGAGGCTACTGCATCGGCAGCTTTGAGGCTGCTTCGGGATACTTCGGGATCCTTCAGGACATGTGCGGCATGCTTAAGGACCCCTCGTCATCCCTAAGATCGTTGCAGCATGCCAAGGCATAGTTTCCGACAGTGTGCGCTTGCATGTTTGAATGCCGAAGGATCCCTTTTCTTGCCGATGCCGATAATGAGCCGCGGGCCTTATGTGTTCCCAAATTTGACGATTCAAATACGCTGATGTAAAATAATACCTACAGATATATGGCGTTTGCGAAAACGCCATATATCTGTAGGTATTATTTATACGTCCTGTATTCCCATATTTCCCATATAGGGCGTTTCTAAATCTCAGTACACCATAATTTAGCTTCAGTTGTCCTACCTAAACCCTAAGTTATTGTACTACATTAACGGTATATTTTAGTTGATACAACTGTAGGTACCTTATAAGTTGAAAATGTGCCTTGATGTTTTATTTTAAGGGCGCGTACACATAGAACATCCGTTTTACAGGTCCGTTTAAACGTATATGTTATTAGCGTATGTAGTTGTATGAGCGAGTTCATACAGAATACAGTATTCTGGATCCAGTAAAAAATACTGATCCGACAAAATAAGGAGCAATCCGTTTTACAGGTCCGTTTAAACGTATATGTTATTAGCGTATGTAGTTGTATGAGCCAGTTCACACAGTATTCCGGATCCAGTAATACTATACTAATCCGTTTTATCGGATTGAAACCGCACGAGGCTTTGCACGGGGGTGCGCGGGGTGCGATGTGCTACACACAGCCGCCATTTGCCGGTTTCATTCCTAGAGTAGTGCACGTGTCCAGTGCTATCATAATCATGGCAAGCAAAGCGTTTGAAAAATATGTTGAGCAAGAAGTTTTGATAAATTGTGTTGAAAGTAGACCAGTTCTTTGGGACAAAACACTGGAGATTTATAAAGATAAAATTGCAAAAACCGCAGCTTGGCGCGAAATATGCGGTATTCTAAAGGAGGATTTTGAAGCTATGGAACAAAAAGAAAGACAAGAATTTGGTAAGTATTTATTTTATATTGTAATGGAGACATTGTTTTTTATTTTAAATAGCTTCATTCTGCCAAGAAACTGACCCAGATTCGGACACGAAATAGTTTTCGAATTCCGTTCGAACTGAATTTGCAGTTCGACCACCTCGTAGCGTTTCATCATCAGGTAGGCTATTGAAATGAAATGCTTCAGATTCGGATGTGTTGCCATCCTTTAAGCCCTCTTTTTCCCTTACAAAGTTGTGTAGAACGGTACATGCCTTAACTATCCATATAGCTGTTGTTTTGTTGACGTCTAGAGGCCGGTGGAATACTCTCCACTTATTAGCAAGAATACCAAATGCACATTCAACGTATCGTCTAGCTCTGGTCAAACGATAGTTATATATTCGCTTATTTACGTCTAAATGCGTCCCGCTAAATGGCCTCATTAAATTTTCGTGTAAACCGAAACCTTCATCGCCGATTATGACGTAGGGAACTCTCGTTTCTGAGCCTGTTATTAATGGGCAAGGTTCTGGTATTTGTAAACTGCCATCTAGCATCATTTTCCAAAATGTCGACTCCTTGAATATTGATGAATCGCATTCTTTTCCATACGACCCAATACTAACATATAGAAAACGATAGTCAGAGTCTACGATCGCTAATAATATGATGGAAAAAAAGTCTTTGTACCTAATTTAGGTACATTGAGCCACTTTTTGCTGGTTTTCGAAGTCTGATGTGTTTACCGTCCACTGCTCCTAAACAGTGGGGAAAATTTGCTTTTGTGTCGAATCCATTTGATATATGCTCCCATTCACTCACTGTTGTAGGAAGTCGCATAAACTCGTCATTCAAGTTGTTCCATATGCATCGTGTAACTTCCTTAATAATGTTGCTTATAGTTGACACACCGACACGAAAGACGTAATAAAGTTCTTGAAATGTACACCCAGACGCTGCATACCTAAAAAAAATAAATTAATCAATTACTATATTATTACACATATATTGACTTCCCATACAAAGTTAGTGACTGTAAGGGTTTAGTTTTAGTTAATTTTGTCTATTACTGATTATGTATATGTCTATGTTTCGTAGAGGTACTTCTCTATGGTCAGACTATTAAAGATGGCTTGATGAATAAGTCTTGTTTTATTATAAAACTATAAAATATTATAGTGACCAACAAATTTTGTATGGAAAGTCGAAATTTTTATGAGAGTTTTTAGCAAAGTCGTAAATCAAAACTCATACTTATATATACAGAGTTGATACGACAGAGGGTCATTAAATTAAACTACGTATACTATACGTGTTCAGTATTAATTCGATACGGTACAAAAACAAAAAGCGCCATAAATACGAAAATATTTTTTTCAAACAAACTAAATAGCTTGCAAATCCGAATAAAACGCAACCACCCTTTGTAAAAAAATGACACTGACCTTAGATACCGCTAGGTAACAAAGCGGCAACGTCGCGCGCGCGCCGGAGCGCGGTGTGCGGTATCTCGTGTGCTCGGTGGGGGCCGGGCCGGGGTGGCGGCCGGCGACTTAGGCCTCCGCTCGCACTGGCTTTTATGTTAGGTAACGTTTCGAAGTACGCGCACAAAAACAAACACACAAAATTTTTAAATTTTCGATGTGTCCTCCATTCACATTGATGCACAAATTATACCGACGGAGAATATTGTTATTTATTTTTCTAATTAGATCACTGTCCGTCGCTAAGCACTTTAATTTGTGAAATGCTAAAATAATCCTATTTTTTAACTCATCAATTGTATTTACCTCTGAGGCATACACTTCACCCTTAATGTAACCCCACAAAAAGAAATCCATGGGAGTGAGGTCCGGAGATACTAATACTAAATAATAATAATCCCAAGTTACGTGTCCTATCACCATAAAAAACAGTCAATCACAAAAAAAAACACTAATACCTACTAAATAATAATAATCCCAAGTTACTTGTCCTCTCACAATAACAAAATAAAATTACAATTGTTTGCGCGCGAATTCCACAAAACATACGTTCCGAAAAACAAGCGTCGGCGCACTGAGGCCCCACTTACCGATCGCAAAAAGCAAGGATGCAACAAACTGACCTATCTCTATTTCTTTCGCTCGCTTTATGTTAGTCGCTTTCGTAGTGAAAGTGCAAGTGTGTGTGTATTGATTGTTTCCTTGTTTGCATTGCCAATTTTTAGTGAATGTCGACATGCGTCAGAGCGGCAACAACGCATCGTAGATTTATCGTTGTAAGGTGCATGACCTATGCTTAGACGATAATCAGATGTTAGAAAAGATACATCGTGTTCAAACCGTGCAAAAACTTTAAAAATCATTTGCGACTAAACTACTGCTCCTAATTAATTTATTTTTGGTACAGAGCTTGAAAATGGTACCTAGTATAGGCAGTTTAAAGGAAAAAAAAAAAATAAACTGAACTGAACTAAATTATAAAATTACCTAATTAAAATAAATTGATTTAAACATTAGTCATACTTTTTTGCTTCCCATTATTTACTGACCGATTAGTTCTTGCACTGTCAATTTGACTTATCCACTGACCAATATGGTAATTAATTACTGACAAGTCTATTCTACCTTCTTATTCGCCTTTCACTTACTAAGCTATTGACAACCATCTTATATTATTATTTACTTGCTTCAGGAAAATATGTTATAAAAAAATGGAATTCGACTAGAGATGCCTGGATACGAACATTGAGTGAGAAAAAGAAATTGAAGAAATCTGGAGCTGCTGCCTCAAATACCAAGCCTTACAAATATCACAATCAAATGTTATTTTTGAAAAAAGTTGTCACCCCAGGTGATACACACGAGAACGTCCCTGCTAATGACAACATCACGGAAACAGTAGAAAGTAATAAAGACAACGAAGATGAACCTGATCAGATTACGGAACAAAGTGGTAGTGACAGACAAAAGGAAAGACAAAATTTAGCCCCGCCGCAACGCAAGGCAATCAAAAGAAATGTGAATGAAGTAGACGCCAAAATGATTGAATACATGAATGATCAGTTAAAAAAAAGTAAAAATGAGTTTGAAGATCCCAATTTATCGTTCTTCAAAGGTATTTTGCCGCAACTGGCTTCACTTAATGGCGATCAAATTTTAGAATTTCAGTCTGGAGTGATAAACCTTTTACAAAATATTAAAAGTAGAAGATATGGTCAGTCAAACTACGAGTGGCCTCCATATTCACAAAGTTCTAGCACTCCTCACTACCACACCCAAGGTTATTTTAGTAGGCCACATCATCTTGACTCTACACCATCAGTAGAAGGTTCGCCATCAGTAGAATCTACATTCAGCCAGGAGTCAGACTTGCCAGATCTGTCTATGTTTTGAAATAAATCTTCATTTTTGTAAACCTTTTTGTCATTTTAAATTTTAATTGATAATAACAAAAATTAAAGTTCTTACCTTAAAAATATCGCTAGTTTTACTTCAGGGCACAAGCTTTTCCTCCAGTTTGTGTCTTTCTTTTTTAAATCCTTTTCTAATCGTTTAAGAAGGTCATCAAAAGTAGACGTCGTCATTCGGAAATAAGTAAAAAATTTAGATTCGTCTTCTTTCAGCTGACGCACAACAGCACCACGACAAAATCTTTGCCTTAATAGTGGATGTATCCAATAACGCCGGGGCTTCCTCCGCCGCAGACGACGATAGTACCAATACAACACGACAACGTCCATTCTCGTAGAAAGTAGGCGATACACTGAAGAACGAAAGTCCAGTAGCGTCGGATCTGTTAAAATCGGTCCTGTAAATGCTGTGTGAATATTACCTCCAGTAGCGTCGGATCTGTTAAAATCGGTCCTGTAAATGCTGTGTGAATATTACCTCCAGTAGCGACGGATCAGTTAAAAAGGATCCTGTAAAACGGATGTTCTATGTGTACGCGCCGTAAGCTCTGCATGTTTGTTTTTTATAAAAAAAATGTATATATTTTTAGTACCTACCTAATAAATTGTATTATACTGAATTTAAAAAGTATTTTTATTTATGAAACCTATAGCTTTGACTTTGCAGAAACACACTGTTTTTCAAAAGTTTAGGTAACTAACAAAAGCTATATCCTATAGCATCTTATAAGCACACAACAAATCAAAAAATATAAATAAAACTGAAAAAATGCAAAAGCCAACGTCACGCGGTGTTCCCAGGCGGTCACCCATCCAAGTACTGACCGCGCCCGATGTTGCTTAACTTCGGTGATCGGACGAGAACCGGTGTATTCAACGTAGTATGGACGTTGGCGAAAGCTACCTTAAAATAACGGTTCAATTTCAGAGTTAGTGTCGATTAGATTAATGTAAATTATAGTTTCTCTTTCTACTGATGAAACACGAAACTGGATAAGCCGCGTTTGTCGACTTAGCAGTGAAAAATTATTATCTATACATATCATGATCGCGATATAGAATAGTATTTATATATAAAATCGCACTCGGCACTCTCCTGTGGCCACTTTACGAGAGTCATATTAGAATAAAATTGTAATATTAATCATACAGCAATGTCAAATTCATTTTCATCTTTATCACTAAAGCGTTAGATAGGAGATCGTGGCTAGATAATAACAGCCGCATGGGTCGATCTTCAAGGTTAAGCAACACTTGCCAAGGTTGGTCTGTGGATGGGTGACCATCTTAACATACCGAGTTTCCCCCGTGCCTCGGAAAGCACGTTAAGCTGTTGGTCCCGGCTGTCATTTGTAGATCTTTGGCAGTCGTTACGGACTGTCAGAAGCACAGAACAGCATATTATATACCCTAAAGGGGTCAGAAACTAGTAAAAATCTGACACCAGTCTTGCCATGAACTGCTGTATTACCCAGTTAATGGGTTGTGGAGGTCTAGTAGGCAGAAGCTCCGTGTAAAATACTGGTATTCAGCTGAGTCCGGTTTGACTGGGAGAGCCGACCCCGTAGTTGGGAAAAGGCTAGGCAGATGATGATGACCAAAGGCCGATTACTGAAATGAATATTTGGAGTTAAGAATGCGTCAAACCCTATTCCAATGCCAATGTTTGAACAGGATTTCATGCTAGACTGACAAATAATTTTACTTTGGCTAAATTATTTTTTGTAACCCTAATAAAAAGCAATAACGAAACGCAGTGAAAACTTTTAAAAATTCACAAAAATAAAGTTGTGAGCGATTTAAAATCTATGCTGAACAAAGACACTAATTGCGTGTTCCCAAATTTAACTACGCTGATGTAAATAATACCTACAGATACATGGCGTTCAAACGCCATATATCTGTAGGTATTATTTATACGTCCTGTATTCCCATACAGGACGTTTCTAAATCTCAGTACACCATATTTTAGCTTCAGTTGTCCTACCTAAACCCTGAGTTATTGTACTACATTAATGGTATATTTTACTTGATACAACTGTAGGTACCTTATAAGTTGCAAATGTGCCTTGATGTTATATTTTAAGCTCGGTATGTTTGTTTTTTTATAAAAAAAAAAAAATATATATTTTTAGTACCTACCTACCTAATAAATTGTATTATACTGAATTTAAAAAGTGTTTTTATTTATGGAACCTATAGCAAGTTAAAGTAACTAACAAAAGCTATATTTTATAAGCACATAACAAATCAAAAAATATAAATAAAACTGACAAAATGCAAAAAGCCAACGTCACGCGGTGTTCCCAGGCGGTCACCCATCCAAGTACTGACCGCGCCCGATGTTGCTTAACTTCGGTGATCGGACGAGAACCGGTGTATTCAACGTAGTATGGACGTTGGCGATAGCAAGGCTAAAATAACGGTTCAATTTCAGAATCAGTGTCGATCAGATTAATGTAAACTTGAGTTTCTACTGATGGAACATGAGACTGGATAAGCCGCGTTTGTCGACTTATCAGTGAAAAATTATTATAAATACATAACATGATCGCGATATAAAATAGTATTTATATATAAAATCGCACTCGGCATCTCCTGTCGGTCTTAAAAGGCCACTTAAGGGCGCTATTACAAAATCGAGCGCTTGCCCCGGACTAAAGCTACAAACCGCGTTTCCCGAGATTTATAGTGATTGTGGGGCTGTATACAAAAATTGCTTAAAAATATGAGTTTACTTTTAAATAGAACATTTTTTTTTTCATGCATACAATACCTCCTTAATTATTAAATAATTTTTATTTGAATTTGGATTATACTTTCATAGATAAAAAATATAGTTTCGTACGGAAAATTGACAATTATTCTCAGTTTTACAAAATTATTTTTGGTTTATTAGTGCATGAATCGTAACAAATTGATTTGATCATTCCAAAGTGGAAGGTACAGTTGTATCATGGACATTTTTAAAATTGATTAAATTATTATATCTTCGGTGTACCAAAGCATCAAAAGATTCCCAAAAGCGTAATTTTATGAAACACCCTTTGCGGAGACAAGAAATTTACTGATGTACGTGAACAAATTGATATATTTATTTAGAACACTCCCAAGATCAACTATCAAACTTTCTTAGGCGTATTTTTGTTTTTTTTTTTGTGCTATATCTAAAGCATAATCAGACATCAAAACTCGAATCAAACGCTCAAATTCAAGAAAAATTGTGAAAGCGCTCTTAACGAGAATCATATTAGAATAAAATTGTAATATTAATCATACAACATGTCAAACTCATTTTCATCTTTATCACTAAAGCATTAGGTTCAAGATTAATTGGGAAAATTTTACAATTATAGGTAGCGTGATGTGCTTCCTGATTCTGCTGAAGTGGCCTTCTTAGACCTATTAATAGAAAGTATTAAACTTATTTCATGGCGAGACAGTGACATCTATCGGGGAGTAGTCGAACTATTTAAAGTGAGTGAGTTTTACATTTGACGTCGACAGATGGCATTAAAAAGGGAGTGACAAAAGCAGTTTCAAATCTAGTGCTGTTATATAAGTCCTAGAGAGAGACATGAAATTATTTAATTGACAAGTGTAAAAGTTTAACATAGATTTTTATTGAAACTGAGACATCTAGCTGCGAGTAGCAAAACTATGTAAATGAATTAGCATTGTTGCCAGATATTGTGGATAGATGGCAGCATACGCATCAAAAACTTCTAATCCTGTAGTTTGCAGGCATGAACTATTTTCAGGGGCTCTCATCTTCAGTACTTCGGAGCACAGATTTAATTAGGAGCATCGAAGAACAGATTTAGTAAAGCCTGCTCTCGTATTAATCAATAACAACTGCATGGATCGACCTTTAAGATTTCGCAGAAGCTGAGGTCTGTGGATGGGCCATCTTGTTAGGTATACAGAGATTCATTCCTCCGTTCCTCGAAAACAACGTTACGCCGTTGGTCCCAGCTGACATTTGTCTTTGGCAGCCGAACCCGTGACAGAAACCATGCCTGTTGCATGTTCCATGCTATATGCTTGCTCCCCTGCATGCTGCAAGCTTGCTCCCCTGCATGCTCCTTAGCGCTCCCCCCTACATTCCCCAAAGAACCTACTTGCTAAATTCCAGCTCTCTCTGGGACCAGTATTTTCGGCTGTTCGTTGTCTGTCTGTCACCCAGTCAGTAGCGGAAGAATTTAATGTATTTTGATTTATGATTTATGCCAGAGTCTGTGTTTCCTGATAGGTACAACCTGGGAGTCTTTAAGTCAAGAGTGAATAGGTTACTTCTAGGCAAGCGTGCTCCATCTTCGACCACATCATCGCTTACCATCAGGTGAGATAGTGGTCAAACGTATGCCTATAAATAGTAAAAAGAAAATGATAGTACTCGTAGTAAGACAGCTAAAGTGAGAAGTAAGAAAATTATTAAAATTGTTGCCCACAGATACTAAAAGGATGGTTTGTCCTCATCCAACCAGTAAAGTAGGTCCTACACCCACTAGTTTCTTACGTCAGAAAGGGTGGTCACATACCTCAGTAATGAATTAATTGATAAAATTAACATATTCAACAGGAAATTAAGAAAGAAACTCTCAACCAACGGAACAACGTAACAAAACATGTTAATTTAAATTCGTTTAAGTAAGAAAAATGACGTAAAACGACATTGGAAAAATAACTGTTTCGGACAAATTTATTTTCTAATGCATACCGTTGGGTAATTTTTACACCGAAAAACAAAACTTTTATTCAATAAACATTTGACATATTATAATATCTATGCATAAATCCATTTTTGGCTAAAAAATCAATTTTCATAATGAATTTCATTAAAATTTCGAGCTACCTATTATTCTTGGGTTGACATTTAGTCAAATAAATCAAGTGGACAATAATTTTGGCATAATCAGGTATGTTAATAAAGTTAGCTATTTCAAAATTAATTATGTTAAAATTCTGTAGCATATTGCATTTTTTGAATGAATGACAAACTACTTTATTACCTTGAATTGCAGTTTTCTTGAATATGGCAATATTTCTACTCTCAAGTCTATCGGTCTAGTGACGGGCGTAGTCCTGCCAAGTTCGGTCAGGCAAAGTGATATTTTGCTCTCCCATTAGGAATTTCCCAGTAGCAGCCCGGAGTTTGGAATTAGAGTACGGTTAGAATATTGTACTCTATTTTGCATAGGTGTACATAAAATAATAGAGTACGCTAAAGTACTAAAAAGAAGTATTTAGTACATATTCGTAAAATTATATAATAAAAAACAACGAATTGTTTGTTTTGTTAAAGATAAAACAATACAGGGAATACATTTTCTAAGATTTTAGTTTTCATTTACCTTTTTGAGGGTTCCGTACCCGAAGGGTAACCAACGGAACCCTATTACTAAGCCTCTGCTGTCCGTCCGGCCGTCCGTCAGCCCGTCTGTCTGTCAGCGAGCTTTATCTCAAGAACCGCAATTGGTAGACAGTTTGGTAGAAAATTTCACAAAAAGTATTTCTATTGCCGCTTAACAACAAATACCTATAGGAAAAATTCATTTAATTAAAAATTAAAGAGTTTGGGAGTTCTGTCTCGGTTTATGGTACGGAACCCTTCGAGGGAGAGTCCAACTCGAACTTGGCCAGTCTTTAGGGTTGCGTACCCAAAGGGTATCCAACGGAACCCTATTACTAAGCCACCGCTGTCCGTCCGTCCGTCCGTCTGTCTGTTAACGGGCTGTATCTGAAGAATATCTAGTGTATATCTATTGTCGATAAAACAACAAAAGATAAAAACTAAGGTTTATGGTACGGAACCCTTCGTGTGCGAGTCAGACTCGCACTTGGCCAGTTTTTATAATTATACACGGTGCCTTTTAGGCAAAGAGCAACACAGGCCACCGGCGAACTCGCCGGTGGCCTGTGTTGCTCTATGCTTTTAGGCGTCTTACAGAGGCGAGCCACTTAATGTACCTACCCGACATAAACTACCCCTAGGCGCGATTATTTTATTAAAATAATTCATTAAGGTGAATGCTCCAGGGTAGCCCGCGAAATTCAAATATTTTTATGTTTTTTGCAATTTGCCGGTCAGTGTGTTCGAAAGAATGAATATTTCAGAAATAATCATTCTTTCGAACTACATGAACTTAGAGGGCTATATTGATGATTAAAATGGTTATAATTCTTTAGATAAATACGCGTTACGGTCGCGGATCGCATTTGGTCCACATACAGCTTCTCACTGACCGGCAAATTGCAAAAAAACATAAAAATATTTGAATTTCGCAGGCTACCCTGGAGCATCCACCTTAAGATAATCCATCTAAAGACACTGGGTGGAAGTAGCGATAGGGTTATGTAACTAATAAATAAGCTAGTAATTAAAATACCTACTAATAATACTAATATAGCATATAAGCATAATTTGTTACTAACTCATTACTAACAACTTATGGGCATATTATGTCTGAAATAAAGATATTTTATTTATTTTTATTTAATACGTTCATTTAAAATAAATATTGCATTAGAATTATGAAACAGCCGGTCAATAATGTTTACGTATCATAATAATGTCACATGTTCCATTCCAAGCCGTCCTTAGAGCACAAGGTTCGGACTGCGCTCGCTCCATGACTCCTTGTTCATAAATAAACTACTTCATGCGCCGTTTTAATGAAAAAACAAAAATTGTTTACTATTGATAGGCACGCGTTTGACCACTATCTCACCTGGTGGTAAGCGATGATGTGGTCGAAGATGGAGCACGCTTGCCTAGAAGTAACCTATTCACTCTTGACTTAAAGACTTACAGGAAGTTTTTTTTTTATAATTCAATAGTGCACAAATATCTTTTCTTTTTTCATGAATGTAGTCAGTGGATAGATGTTGTGGGCTGATGCAAGTGTGATGTATTCTGCCGTATTGAACATTTCTCATAGCTTGAACTTATTGACAAACTGTAAGATTGCGTTTCGAGGAATTACTAAACGCTCATTAAATATAAGTAATGGTGTTGTCAGCTCATTAACACGATTGAGTATAATTAGTTAGTGAAGTTTTAAGTAATTTGTACCTTATTAATCTATCTCACCCGAAACGAGGAGCTCGTTGCTAGATAATAACAGCCGCACGGGTCGATCTTCAAGGTTAAGCAACGCTTGCCGAGGTTGGTCTGTGGATGGGTGACCATCTTAACATACCGAGTTTCCTCCGTGCCTCGGAAAGCACGTTAAGCCGTTAGACCCGGCTGTCATTTGTAGATCTTTGGCAGTCGTTACGGATTGTCAGAAGCCAGTAAATCTGACTCCAGTCTTGCCATGAAGTACCGTGTTACCCAGTTAATGGGTTGTGAAGGTCTGATAGGCAGCCGCTCCTCGTAAAATACTGGTATTCAGCTAAATCCGGCATGACTGGAAGCCGACCCCAATATAGTTGGGAAAAGGCTAGGCAGATGAATGACTATCTTACCCGCGAAACTGCTCCTGAAGCAGATAGTAGAAGAGTTTGTTTTTTTGGTTGAACGCGCTAATCTCAGGAACGACTGGTCCGATTAGAAATTTTTTTCAGTGTTAGATAGCCCATTTGTCAGGGAAGCTATAGGCTGTATATGTATAATCACGCTAAGACCAAAAGGAGCTGAGCAGACGATTTTGCGCGGGTCAACTAGTCTGCGTCACATTTTGACGTGGCGACGTGGTAATCGATGAACGCCGGCTGCACGCACGAAAAAGTGTCACAATCCGCCCGAGCCGAGTGTGCGAGATTTTTTGTTTTGTTAAACGCGCTAGTCTCAGGAACTACTGGTCCGATTTGTTAAATTCTTTCAGTGTTAGATAGCCCATTTAGATATAGAATAAAATTCTAGATTCACAGTTCAACCTAGATATAAATATCGTTATAAAGGCTACCCACATTCATAATATCATCATAACAGCCGAAAGATGTCCACTGCTGGACATAGGCCTCCCCCAGAAGGGGGGGTTTGCCATAATCGCCACGCTTGGCAGATGGGTTGGCGATCGCAGTGTATGGTGTTGCGTTTTACAGAGAACGCTGCTGCCCATTCTCTGGTGAGTCCCTTAGTCGCCTCTTACGACACCCACGGGAAGTGATGGGATGGTGTTATTCTTTTATGGCATCATATGGCACCGGCCGACATCATACAGCATTAACGATAGCCTATTCACAAACATAAAAACTCACTTATAACCTACTTCAAGTGCGTATAGGTAGGCGCCATCGCTTACGCAATTTTACAATATTTCTTAACATCCTGCCAAAGAGAAGCTATTACTTCACTTGCTCTTAAACTACGCAAAGTCGATAGGCTCCCTGTTATATAGGACTTGAATTCTTAATTTTTTATTCTATACCACTCATTCATCTTTCTTATTTTTTAGGGTTCCGTACCCAAAGGGTAACCAACGGAACCCTATTAATAGGCCTCCGCTGTCCGTCCATCCGTCTGTCTTTGAGCGGGATGTATCTCAAGAACCGTAATAAGTAGAGAGATGAAATTTTCACAGATTGTGTATTTCTATTGCCGCGATAACAACAAATAATAAAAAAATGAGGTTTAGTCTCAAGTCACACCGAGATGGCAGCGAAGCGGCGAGCAGTTTCAGTGTCATATAATTTTAAACTTTATCTTCATTACTATCGTCGGTCAGATGCTCGCGGCGCCGCGGGCGGCAGCTCGACCTTTTCAATTTTCTCAAGCGATCAAGCGATACTACGTGTTATAGTTATAAAGATAAAGTTTAAAATTATATGACACCAAAACTACTCGCCGCTTCGCTTTCATCTCGGTGTGAATTGAGCCTTATGGTACGGCACCCTTCGTGTGCGAAGACTCGCACATTGGCCGGTTTTTTATTTTACGATTAGGAGTTCATCAAATGACTCCTCTAATTAATTTTTCTTATTTTTAAAAGCCAGGAAATCATCATAAAACTCCCCCCGCTCTGGGCGGAGCAGAAGTGAGTGTCAGACTCTTACTGACTAAAACCCATCCGTGTTCTTATTGCTCTTTGAGTTCCAGTGACTCTTTCGAACAAATTCCGCCACCCTGGCAAGATTTATCGGTCTCTCATCTGCCATCACCTGCCTAGCCTTTTCCCAGCTATATTGGGGTCGGCTTCCAGTCAAACCGGATTCAGCTGAATACCAGTATTTTACGAGAAGCGGACGCCTACCAGACCTCCACAACCCATTAAATGGGTAACAACACGGTATTTCTTGGCAAGACTGGAGTCAGATTTACTGGCTTTTGACAATCGGTAACGACTGCCAAGATCTACAAATTACAGCCGGGACCAGCAGCTTAACGTGCTTTCCGAGGCACGGAGGAAACTCGGTATGTTAAGATGGTCTCCCATCTATCTTAAGATACCCTAATAATAACAACTTAATATACTAAATCCCTTCAGCTATTACTAAGACGTGAAAATGTAACAGACAGACGGAGTTGCTTTTACATTTTTACCTAATATTAGTATAGGAGATTCACCAAAAAGCTCTCCATCTTTTTGGTTTGTAAATATTGAAAGTAAGGAAGACTGAAATTTCATAATTAATTCCGGTTGGCAACCCTAGCTGGCTCAAAGCATGTACAGTCAACAAAGTTATTCGATATATAGGCAAAAATATTATTTTATCCACAGCACTGCTACTGTTTATTTCTAATGTGTGCATTATAATTTATTAAGCTTTTGACATAACTACGAGTGTGTTGTTATAATAATTGTCTACTCAGCACACTCACACATTGTTTAAAAGTATTTTCAATTTAGCTGCCTGCATACATAGCTTTGTTGACTGTACATAGGTAAATAAGACATTAAAAAAAACATACAGCCGAACAGAACCTCCTTGTTGAAGAAGTCGGTTAAACACAAACACGGTCGACCACAAAATCGAACTATTTCACAAAATCCGATTGTGTCACATATAGCGTTGCTATGCGCTTGCGCAAACACACTCCAATTCAACCAAAATTGTATGTTAAGTTTTGCTAACGACACATTCCAGTTCAACCGGATGCAGCTGAATATGTTACGGAGCGACTGTATACCTGACCTGCACAATACAGTTACTGGATGACATAATGCGGTACGTTATGACATATAGGAATCTTCATAGGTATGGTGTCGGCCGGTGCCGTAAAAGAATAATACCATCCCATCACTTCCCGTGGGTGTCGTAAGAGGCGACTAAGGGACTCACCAGAGAATGGGCAGCAGCGTTCTCTGTAAAACGCATCATCATGCACTGCGATCGCCAACCCGCCGCACAAGCGCCGCTGTGGAATCGGTTCATTTGATGATTCCCTATCCTTAAAAAAAAGGGCCGGCCATGTCTGCAGACGGACAGACGGTCGATGGGGCAGACATGTGTTAGAGAGGAGACCGCGTATAGTCAAACGTAGCGTGGGACGCTCTGCGGTACGATGGATCGATGATTTAAAGAAGGTGGCTGGCAGCGGTTGGATACGGACTGCTCAAGACCGGGATGGTTGGCGCTCTTTGGGGGAGGCTTACGTTCAGCAGTAGACAACAATTGGCTGAAATGATGATGATGATGATACACAGTGCCATCTTAGTCGTATTATAAAGACAACCCACTTAATGTACCCGACATGAACTACCTCTAGGTGCGTTTATTTTTTAAAATTATTAATTAAGGTAATAGGTCTGGTGGGCAGCCGCTTCACGTAAAAATACTGTTATTTATCTGAAACCGGAATGACTGGAAGCCGACCCCAATATAACGGGTTTTTCAACAAGAACTTTGTTTTTTAAAACAAAGAATTTAGATGAAGATGATTCTATTTTTTTTTTAAAGTGATTAAAAAACTTTGATAAAAGAATTGACCTGTCAGCGTGGTCGTGGTGGACATTTGCCAGATATCATTTTAAATTAATAATTGCCTAACTTGCCTCTTCGTAATACAATAAAAATTTGAATCATCTTCATCTAAATTCTTTGTTTTAGAAAACAAAGTTCTTGTTGAAAAACCCGTTAGTTGGTGGAAAAGGCTAGGCAGATGATGATGATGAACGCTTCTCAATACTCAAACTTGTTGACAAAGTAATTGTGACGCAAAACGCGAAGCTATGCGCTTGCGCAAACACACTCCAATTCCACCAAAGTTTTATGTTAATCATTTAGATAAAGACGTTCCTCCGAGGTGTAGTTTTAAGTACTACATTAATATTTCAAAATGGACGGAGTTTCGTGTATGGTTGGGTGGAGAAGTGATATAAGTTTGTTAGCTTTTTCTGAGACTTTGCCCGTCTTCATATAGATTTTTGTTTTTACTATTGTTAGGCATTCGTTTAACCACTATCTCACCTGATGGTAAGCGATTATGTGGTCGAAGATGGAGCACGCTTGCCTAGAAGTATTCACTCTTGTCTTAAAGACTCCCAGGTTGTAGCTATTAGGAAACACAGACTCCGGCAGGGAATTCTACTCCTTAGCTGTACGCACTATGAATGTGTTCCCAAAACGTTTTATGCGTGTAGATGGAATGATTTAGCTTTCAGAAAAAAAGTACGTCTACAACTACAGGGTAGGTACCAAAGTCCATTAAAATTCGTTCAGCGATTTGGGTAGTAGAGGTACCTTCCCAAGGTGTTCTAGACCTTCCAGAGTCGCGGAATTTGTTCGAAAGAGTCACCGCGGCCCTGGACCGTAAAGGGCATCAGTAAGAGTCTGTCAGTCCCTTCTGCTTCGCCCAAAGTGGAAGGAGTCCTTTGATGTTTTCCCACTTTCCCAAATAGAGGTGTTCCAGACGTTAGTTTGTATAAACATACATAAACTCACGCGTTTTTCCCAGACAGAAAACACAACACGACCTGGTAAGATATGGGATTAAATATAATGACCACCATAAAATGCTTTGATACCCTTAGTTCTTTTACCAAAAATATATATAAACACCAGAAAAATGAAGTCTAAAATTACAATAGTACTAGCTATTTTAGTCACGACTGCACCTCAAATTGTATTCGAACACCAAATGTAGTAAATGATCACCAAATCTTAGCGAGCAAATTAATGCGCTATTTTTGCCTAAATAAACTACTGTGATTGCCATAAAATGTAGGCTTGGGGTTACAAACTGGATAAAATAGGTTAGGTTAGGTTAGAATTGTGACCAACCGCGCGCGAGCCGAGCGAGCGAAGCGAGCGGTGCCGCGGCAGCGGCCGGCGAGCGCTACTTCTCGAATATTTTTTTGGAAAACGTTATTTATTTCACACTTTTTTAACTCCAAACACCAAACAATAGCTGCCAATAAAAATGAAAGAAAGCTTATAAATTAAAATAAAGCTTTATATTTACTTAAAAGTTTTGGATTAACAATGATTTGTTTGACATTAGTTTGCTTAAACAGGATAGCAAGATGTAAAAACTTTGATGTTAATTTTACATTAAAATGCTGGTATGATTTTGGTGATCATTTACTACTTTTGGGTTAACAATGATTTATTTGGAGTCATTTTACTTAAATAGGATAGTGAGACGTTAAAATTTTGGTTATAATTTTAAATTAAAATGCGTGTTTAATTTTGGTGATCATTTACTATTTTTGTCTCCTGAATGTTACTATATCTGGTGGTAAGTTAAACATAAGCCATAAGATATTTATATGAAAGTACACTCCTTTTGCTTCTTTTACGTTCTTATATAAGCTGTCTCGTCAAGAAAGTGTCTCGCCAAGGTACTCATTTACTGGATGGTGAAGATCAGATAGGTGGTAGCTCCATACAAAATACGAGCTTTTGACCGCGATATCGTACGCGCATATCCCGTTTTTTCCCGAAGGTATTTCGGGAAATCCTTAAATAGCTCGTGGCTAAATAATAACAGCCGCACGGTTCAATCATCAAGGTTAAGCAACGCTTGCCGAAGTTGGTCTGTGGATCGGTGACCATCGACCAACAAAACACGTTAAGCCGTTGGTCCCGGCTGTCATTTGTAGATCTTTGGCAGTCGTTACGGATAGTCAGAAGCCAGTAAATCTGACTCCAGTCTTGCCAAGAAGTAGCGTGTTACCCAGTTAACGGGTTATGGAGGTCTGGTATACCAGTGTTTTACGTGAAGCGGCCGCCCGCTTCACGTAAAACATTGGTATTCAGCTGAATCCGGTTTAACTGGAAGCCGACCCCAATGTAGTTGTGAAAAGGCTAGGCAGATGAGTTTCGGGAAATCCTCTCTTAGTGCTCCCCTACACTCCCCAAGGAACCTACATGCCGAATTTCAGCTTTCTTCGAGCAGTAGTTTCGGCTGTGCGTTGTCTGTCAGTCACTCTGTTACACAATTAGTCAGAAACGGAAGAATTTAATATTATTAGGATTGGTACTCATATCATTTCGACTTTACCTTCAAATATCTCGGCAACGGGACACTTTAGGGCACCATGCTGCAAGTATTTTCCGTTTGTTTAAGTGTTCTCTACCCATATATCGTCGCCTTAGAGTGAAAACCTCGGGAATGCATTATTGCTCAAATTTATTTTATTGCATTTCTAGAAAGAAAACCTCGCAACGCACATCCTGATCAGACTAATTTGTTCATTCGATACTCGTAGCGCCATCTATGACAGTAAATGAGAACCTCTTAAATACTTGCATCTGTCAGTTTGGCGTGAATATACCTTGCAACGAACGTGTTTCGAGTCTATTCTGCTGTAACTGTATAATTTACTGTTAAATTTGCGGATTAAACCATATTAATTAATAAAAAAGCATAAAAGTGGACGTACAAAAGTATTAAGTGTTTTCTTCCTCCTGAAAAGTAACTTCTTTTACACTTACGAGGTTTTCACTCTATGTCGATATGCATGTTAGATCGTGTGCCACTACTTTGAAATAAAATCGAAATGGCGGCAGGGAGCTATGCCAGCTCCCATGGAAAATAGTTCGAACCTCTTTAGGTACTCGTAAGTTTGAAATTGAGTAAACGTTTGTCCAACAGTACCTACGTTCAGTCCTGTTACGTTACTATGCACATTAACGTAACAGGGAGTTACTATTAAAAGCTGAAATTGCTTCATTCTCGAGACTTTAAATTAGAATCTTAGATATTTTTTTAAATTTATTTATTTATCTAACGCTATTGAGCCTTTGCACATAAATCATTGTTTGTTTTAACCTCGTCAAACTAATGTTGACACGGAAGAACTCATTTAAATAAAAATATTAAGTAACCATCATTCATATCACTTCTGTACCCATCAGTACATTCCTCTGCAAAGGTCACGTTTAAAAATATGCGTTCAATATTAATAAATAAATTCTCAGACTAAATGTACAAGAGTAGATAATACTACAGAAACTTAACTCATTTGTCATTATCCAGTGGCAATCAGAACTACCATCATAACACAGACGGTCGCAAAGCGACATTGCAACTATGCATTTGGTCTAAGAATTACTTATTTTTAAGCTATTGCATAGCTTCTATCGCGGGCCTTGAGCGTGGAGACCGAATCCAGAAATTCCGTAACGAAAAAAACCTAACACCCCCCACTCCGACCGGCACAGCGGTGATACTTTTTAGTTTTACTTTTTACTTTTTTTTAGCTCAAAGTGTAACTTGAATTAATATAAAAGGAAAAAAAACAAAGAAAAAAAAAAATGCATAAATAAAATAAATATATAATTATAATTGCGTAAGTTGATAAAAAATGCTATGCAATAGCTTTACCGCGGCAGTCTCCGAGTGCCACACGTCTTTTTTTAATATAAATTGTCGCCTACTGTCACGAGGTGACATTTGAAAACCAGCGCTAGCGCTGAAAACCATTCAGCGTAGTGATGAATATTTAAGGTTGATGTTGGGTAGCTGATATACATTAAGGAATAAATAGCAAAAAAAAATAGAAAATCGGACCAAAAAGTTCCACACAAATCACTGTTTAAGCAGTCTGATGCAGTTGGTGACATTAAATTTGTGATCGAATTGAAATAAATGCTTCCAACTGTAACAAACTCCTTGAAAAGTAATTTCTTCGAGAAATTTTAGTTGTTTTTTGAGGTATTTTATAAAAAATGCCATATAAAAAATGTATTTCAACTACCTAACATCATCCTTAAATATGACCGCGCACTTCTAGAACACCCCAAATATGAAATACCGTAAGGAGTAACTAGACCCCAACAAAGTAGGGAAAAGGCTAACCAGATTATTTTTGAGGACTCTGTATCTTCACTTACTCTCGTACACCATTGGCAAAATAACAATAGCATATTTTTTTACGTAAAGGTCGGTACAACAATGATAAATTATCTACAATGTATCTTTGTGATGGGTTCCTGTAATAATAGGTGGAAGTGACATCGTCTTTAACTGTGTTATCGTGAAAGGTAACTAGATGTCAGGAGGATAGACAGAGGTCTCTGTTTTTAATGGCAAACGGATTTGGAGACATGACAGTTTGTTGAACTGAAGTCACCGATATTGCTCGTAGAATCAGCATGCATGAAGTGGGTCGGCCATGTCTGCAGACGGACAGACGGTCGATGGAGATAGATGGCAAGCGTAGTGTGGGACGCCAACGATGGATCGATGATTTAAAGAAGGTGGTTGGCAGCGGATGGGTGCGGACTGCTCAAGACCGGGATGGTTGGGGCTCTTTGGGGGAGGCTTACGTTCAGCAGTGGACGGCAATTGGCTGAAATGACAGTTTGTTGATAACAAATAAAGTCATCTTGACTTGGCTTTCGAGGTTGTCGACATATGGGATGTGGACCCAGCAATCATTGTACCGATAGTCGTGTCAGCCAATGGCTTAATAGCCACGAGCCTCGACCAACATCTCAGGAGAATTTCTTTAGGCAGCTGGATCTAAGACTTGATTCAGAAAGCGGTATTTCTGGACACAGCTCGCATTGTTAGGAGGTTTCTGCGACAAGAGGAAGTATGATTAACATAGACACAGTGTGTAGATAATAAAAAAACATACAAATACCATCACAAAATACAAAGTGTGACAGCGACCCCACACACCCTAGTGTCAGAGTTTCCAAACCGCCTCAAGGGTCTCTGACATGGTTTATTTGACGACCGCCATTTGGCGGCCAGGACCACCAGCTTATACGTGCCTTTCAAAGCACGGAATCTTCTTTTTTTATCAGAAAATCAGGTGATTCAAGCCTGAAATGTCGTAACCAAACTGGAAAACAACTTTACAAAGTTTGCTCACCGTAGGAAACAAACTCACGACCACCGGGTCACAAGGCAAACGTTTAAACCACTCGACCATGGAGGCAGTTACATTTCAGTGGATCAACACTGAAATAGTGACATGCAACAATCTGTTTTTCAGTACAAGTTGTCGAGTTAAATCTTATCTATACTAATATATAAAGCTGAAGAGTTTATTTGTTTGCTTGAACGCACTAATCTCAGAAACTACTGATCCGATTTGAAAAAATCTTTCAGTGTTAGATAGCCCATTTATAGAGGAAGGCTTTAGGCTATATATCATCACGCTAAGACTAATAGGAGCAGAGCAGACGAAGTTGCGCAGGTCAACCAGTACTAATATATAAAGCTGAAGAGTTTGTTTGCTTGAACGCGCTAATCTCATGAACTACTGGTCAGATTTGAAAAATTCTTTTAGTGTTAGATAGCCCATTTATCGAGGAAGGCTATAGGCTATATATCATCACGCGAAGACCAATAGGAGCGAAGCAGTAATGAAAATTGTGACGCAGACGAAGTTGCGTGGGTCAACTAGTCTTATCTATACTAATATATAAAGCTGAAGAGTTTGTTTGTTTGTTTGCTTGAACGCACTAATCTCAGGAACTGCCGGTCCGATTTGAAAAAATCTTTCAGTGTTAGATAGCCCATTTATCGAGGAAGACTATAGGCTATATATCATCACGCTAAGACCAATAGGAGCGGAGCAGTAATGAAAATTGTGACGTAGACGAAGTTGCGCGGGTCAACTAGTGCACATATAAATGTATAGAACGGTTTTTACACACTTCTACCTATCTGTTGGCGAACACAGCCGTAATGATATGTAAATAACAAAGAGGCAATGTAAGAACATGTGACATGTCGTAACATAACAATCAATTGTAATAAGTAATTGGTTTAATTAAGTTAATTATTTGTTATGAACTAATCAAGCTATCTTATGACTGAGTGGGGCCATGAGATTAGCGGGTATTGAAACAGGCAGAACACACAACAAATGTCAGAATTTTGTGTAAAAAGTTTTGGGAATATTTTCAGTGCACGCACAGCTAGGGAGTATAATCCCACAGGAGCCTGTGTCCTTTGATAGCTGGGTCGTTTTTCTTTTTGGCCTGTTCTTCGTCTTATTATGGTATCTCATTACAGTATTTATATTTTACGGTTTTATAATGTTCGAATCATCGTCCATATTTTTCTACCTAGTAATGTTGAATAGAAATAGGCAGCAGAGTACATTTTGAACAGTTAGTAGGCGAACATAAATGTACTGAACAGCAGATTATTTTCGCTATTTCAGGTTTGTTCCCAAAGTAAAAAATGTATGTTATCATGAGTACTATCACGTGTTTAAGTATCGGTCATTAATTACCAGTCAATCTATATATCCCGGGAGTATATTCCCTAGGGATAACTAGGGCAAAAACGCTGGCAGAAGCTAGTCTAGTATAAATATGGAAGCCCTGGAATTGAACTGCGCGAGACTGCGCCTTGTTGATCTTTTACGGGAAATCGCTACCGCTTATAACCTCGCAGTTTTAATAGCCCCAACGCAAAGTGAACTATCTTTCATAGACAATAGTCATTGATTATAGTTTTTCTGTATAAAATATAATTAGATTCATGTGTCCATTGCTGTCAGAATCAAGTTTATAATTGTTTGAGGATACAAAATGGATGTTGCAGTTGCAGAGTCATTTCTCAAACGGAAACGGTTAAAAACGTCAAATGTGATTATCAGCTGTGAAGTTAAGCAACACTTACTGACGTCAGTCCGTCGATGGGTGATCAATTATTTATTATAGATTTCGCAAAGCCTCGAAAAGCACATTAAACTGTATTTGACGCGCTACCAATCTTAGATGTGAATAAATTCCAATCAATCTGTCTATAAAGGTATGCGGGACAGGGTGTAAAGTCCCGCAAACCTCCCTTGAAAAGGAAGGATCCTCCGACCGGACGGTTGTTGTTAGTTTGCTGCTGGTGGGATAGATGGTGTTGTGGTTCTTTTCTTGATTATCTTGGATTTGGAAGGGGGGGGGGGGAGTAACGTGTTATGTTAGTTTTTCTTATGGCAGCCGTTACCTATGCTTTTGCAGTAAGGTCTAACGACCCCACACACCCTAGTGTCAGAGTTTCTAAACCGCCTCAAGGAACTTTGACATGGTTTATTTGACGACCGCCATTTGGCGGCCGGGACCACCGGCTTGTACGTGCCTTCCGAAGTACGGAATCATCTTTTTACCAGACAATCAGGTGATCGCGACGAAGCTCCAAAGTCTTGAGCATCGACGACTAGTTGCAGCTTGTCGGTTTTCTATCGGTTGCTTTTTGGGGAATGTGCGACGGAGTTGCATAATTTAATTCCGCCAAGCCCGTTCCATCATCGGACCACAAGACGAACGACGATGCGCCACCGGTACATGGTGGACATTACACCCACGCGCACAAAACGTTTAGGGAACACATTCATAGTGCGTACAGCTAAGGAGTGGAATTCCCTGCCGGAGTCTGTGTTTCCTGATAGCTACAACCTGGGAGTCTTTAAGTCAAGAGTGAATAGGTTACTTCTAGGCAAGCGTGCTCCATCTTCGACTACATCATCGCTTACCATATAGCCCCCCTGGTTCGAATTGAAAAAATATTTTAGTGTTAGATAGCCCATTTATCGAGGAAAGCTAAAGGCTATATAACATCACGCTATGACCAATAGGAGCGGAGCACTCATGAAAAATATGACGCAGACTGAGTTGCACGGGTCATCAAGTACATCAGGTGAGATGGTGGTCAAGCGCGTGCCTATTAATAGTAGAAAAAAAATCAAGCGTGCAATGTCGTAGCTAAACTAGAAAACAACTTTACAAAGTATTTAAGTTCCTAATTAAACAAAGAGAGAAAAAAAAAAAACTTTACAAAGGATGCTTTCCGTGGGAATCGAACTCACGACCACCGGGTCACAAGGCAAACGCCTAAACCACTCGACCATGGAGGCAGTTGGGGTCGGTTTCCAGTCGTACATGGAGCCAATATCTTTCTGACCTCCACAATACCGAAACTGGGTAGCCAGTTACCTTGGAAAGACTGGTGTCCGATTTTCTGCCAACAGCTTAACGTACTTTTTGAGGAACGTATGTTTGATGGTCACCCATCCATAGACCGACCTTGGCAAGCGTTGCTTAACCTTAAAGATCGACTCTTACAGCTGTTTTTATTTAGCCACGAGCTCTCGCCTCCTCGCTGCTTAAGTAACTAATAAGGGTGACTATTCAATTTTGCATAGTCTTAACTTACATTATAAATTCAAGAATAAGTTTGTTTGTCATATTGATAGTTTTCGCCCGCGACTTCGTACTCAAATATCCCGTTTTCTCCCGTTCCCGTGGGAATTTCGGGAAATCCTCTCTTAGTGAAAGAAAGAAAGAAAATCGCATTTATTGGCACAACAAAAAACACCAACAATAATCGAATACAATAATTATTATGTTGTACAATAATGTGCCCCCCGCACTCTCCAAGGAACCTACATGCCAACTTTCAACTTCCGACGACTAGTAGTTTCGGCTGTGCGTTGTCTGTCAGTTAGTAACGGAAGAATTTTATATATTACTAGCTGACCTGTACCTACCCTACTTACCCTACCTACCCTACCTACCCTACCTACCCTACCTACCCTACCTACCCTACCTACCCTACCTACCCTACCTACCCTACCTACCCTACCTACCCTACCTACCCTACCTACCCTACCTACCCTACCTACCCTACCTACCCTACCTACCCTACCTACCCTACCTACCCTACCTACCCTACCTACCCTACCTACCCTACCTACCCTACCTACCCTACCTACCCTACCTACCCTACCTACCCTACCTACCCTACCTACCCTACCTACCCTACCTACCCTACCTACCCTACCTACCCTACCTACCCTACCTACCCTACCTACCCTACCTACCCTACCTACCCTACCTACCCTACCTACCCTACCTACCCTACCTACCCTACCTACCCTACCTACCCTACCTACCCTACCTACCCTACCTACCCTACCTACCCTACCTACCCTACCCACCCTACCCACCCTACCTACCCTACCCACCCTACCTACCCTACCCACCCTACCCACCCTACCTACCCTACCTACCCTACCTACCCTACCCACCGTACCTACCCTACCCACCCTACCTACCCTACCTACCCTACCTACCCTACCTACCCTACCTACCCTACCTACCCTACCTACCCTACCTACCCTACCTACCCTACCTACCCTACCTACCCTACCTACCCTACCTACCCTACCTACCCTACCTACCCTACCTACCCTACCTACCCTACCTACCCTACCTACCCTACCTACCCTACCTACCCTACCTACCCTACCTACCCTACCTACCCTACCTACCCTACCTACCCTACCTACCCTACCTACCCTACCTACCCTACCTACCCTACCTACCCTACCTACCCTACCTACCCTACCTACCCTACCTACCCTACCTACCCTACCTACCCTACCTACCCTACCTACCCTACCTACCCTACCTACCCTACCTACCCTACCTACCCTACCTACCCTACCTACCCTACCTACCCTACCTACCCTACCTACCCTACCTACCCTACCTACCCTACCTACCCTACCTACCCTACCTACCCTACCTACCCTACCTACCCTACCTACCCTACCTACCCTACCTACCCTACCTACCCTACCTACCCTACCTACCCTACCTACCCTACCTACCCTACCTACCCTACCTACCCTACCTACCCTACCCACCCTACCCACCCTACCCACCCTACCCACCCTACCCACCCTACCCACCCTACCCACCCTACCTACCCTACCTACCCTACCCACCCTACCTACCCTACCTACCCTACCCACCCTACCTACCCTACCTACCCTACCTACCCTACCTACCCTACCTACCCTACCTACCCTACCTACCCTACCTACCCTACCTACCCTACCTACCCTACCCACCCTACCCACCCTACCCACCCTACCCACCCTACCTACCCTACCTACCCTACCTACCCTACCTACCCTACCTACCCTACCTACCCTACCTACCCTACCTACCCTTCCTACCCTACCTACCCTACCTACCCTACCTACCCTACCTACCCTACCTACCCTACCTACCTATTCTGGCGAAACTAACAAAAAAAGAATGATCCTTCACGAGCTAGTGGAGATGTTTGGTATCGATATTTTCACAGACTCCGGCAGCGAATTCCACTCCTTAGCTGTACGCGTAATGAATGAGTTCCCAAAACGTTTAAAACGTTCAAAACGACTAAAGCCCAATCGCGTTCCTCCAAATGTCCTTTGCGTTACGACTCTTTCCATTAATTTCCCTGGCAGAACGTTCAAAACCCTTAAAACTATATCACAGACATTAAAAAAATATTCTTAAAGGCTTAAAAATATTCCTAGCTCGTGAGGGATTTGAACCCTCGACCACCTCCATTATTTCATTTAATCGGGCGCTCTTACCACTGAGCTAACGAGCCTATGCATGGGACGGCGAAGTTGGCAACCTCTATCCAGTTAGTGACGTCATCAGTCCTTAGCAGGAAAGTACTAGCTTTGTGCGTTGAATTATGTAAAAGGGAATAAGTGCCATTTTGCTGTTGCATTGAGACTTTGACTGCACCTTAATAGGAAAGCAGTAAGGTTGGATTTTGTTGTTTAAGTTTGGCGTTTAGGCAGGAGATATGCAATCGTAAGGTCAGGATAAGGTCAGTGAAGTTCTAACAAATCTTAAGTAAAAAAGGTTTCTTTGCAGGATTGTTATAAAACTATAACATTTTTGTTAACTAGCTAGTGATCTGTATCTAATAAATAATGTCTATACTAATATATAAAGCTGAAGAGTTTGTTTGTTTACTTGATAGCGCTAATCTCAGGAACTACTGGTCCAATTTAAAAAATTATTTCAGTGTTAGATAGCCCATTTATCTAGGAAGGCTATAGGCTATATATCATCACGCTAAGACCAATAGGAGCGGTTCAGTGATGAAAATTGTGACGCAGACGAAGTTGCGCGGGTCAACTTTAATATATAAAGCTGAAGAGTTTGTTTGTTTGTTTGCTTGAACGCGCTAATCTCAGGAGCTACTGGTCCGATTTGAAAAATTCTTTCAGTTTTAGATAGCCCATTTATCGAGGAAGGCTATATGTATACAGAGTTGATACGACAGAGGGGCATTAAATTAAACTACGTATACTATACGTGTTCAGTATTAATTCGATACGGTACTAAAACAAAAAGCGCCATAAATACGAAATTTTTTTTTTCAAACAAACTAAATAGCTTGCAAATCAGAATAAAACGCAACCACCCTTTGTAAAAAAATGACACTGACCTTAGATACCGCTAGGTAACAAAGCGGCAACGTCGCGCGCGCGCCGGAGCGCGGTGTGCGATATCTCGTGTGCTCGGTGGGGGCCGGGCCGGGGTGGCGGCCGGCGACTTAGGCCTCCGCTCGCACTGGCTTTTATGTTAGGTAACGTTTCGAAGTACGCGCACAAAAACAAACACACAAAATTTTCAAATTTTCGATGTGTCCTCCATTCACATTGATGCACAAATTATACCGACGGAGAATATTGTTATTTATTTTTCTAATTAGATCACTGTCCGTCGCTAAGCACTTTAATTTGTGAAATGCTAAAATAATCCTATTTTTTAACTCATCAATTGTATTTACCTCTGAGGCATACACTTCACCCTTAATGTAACCCCACAAAAAGATATCCATGGGAGTGAGGTCCGGAGATACTAATACTAAATAATAATAATCCCAAGTTACGTGTCCTCTCACAATAACAAAATAAAATTACAATTGTTTGCGCGCGAATTCCACAAAACATACGTTCCGAAAAACAAGCGTCGGCGCACTGAGGCCCCACTTACCGATCGCAAAAAACAAGGATGCAACAAACTGACCTATCTCTATTTCTTTCGCTCGCTTTATGTTAGTCGCTTTCGTAGTGAAAGTGCAAGTGTGTGTGTATTGATTGTTTCCTTGTTTGCATTGCCAATTTTTAGTGAATGTCGACATGCGTCAGAGCGGCAACAACGCATCGTAGATTTATCGTTGTAAGGTGCATGACCTATGCTTAGACGATAATCAGATGTTAGAAAAGATACATCGTGTTCAAACCGTGCAAAAACTTTAAAAATCATTTGCGACTAAACTACTGCTCCTAATTAATTTATTTTTGGTACAGAGCTTGAAAATGGTACCTAGTATAGGCAGTTTAAAGGAAAGCCCCTCTGTCGTATCAACGTTGTATATCATCACGCTAAGTCAACTAGAAAATACTTGAAAAAATATTTAATAACAGGCAGGTATATCTTCCCTTCTTTTCGAGTCGATGTTTAACTCCTTAGATTATAATATAACAGCCTCACGGGTCAATCTTCAAGGTTAAGCAGCGCTTACCAAGGTTGGTCTGTGGATGGGTGACCATCTTAACATACCAAGTTTCTTTCGTGCCTCGGAAAGCACGTTAAGCCGTTGGTCCCGGCTGCCATTTGTAGATCTTTGGCAGTCGTTACGGATAGTCAGAAGCCATTAAATCTGACTCTAATCTTGCCATGAATTACCGTGTTACCCAGTTAATGGGTTGTAGAGGTCTGGTAGGCAGCCGCTCCTCGTAAAATACTGGTATTCAGCTAAATCCGGCTTGAATAGAAGCCGACCCCAACATAGTTGGAAAAGGCTAGGATGATGATGTGGTTGCGCAGCGGAGGACACGGCTCAGCACACCCTCGAGGTGTGCCCGGCTTGGTCTGAGCCGCGTCGCAGTCTAACTGCGGAGATCGGACAGGACTTCTCGCTTCCCGGCGTGGTCAACGCCATGCTGGAGGGTGAGGGGTCCTGGGCAGCTGTCGCCTCTTTTTGCGAGGATGTCATCTCGCAAAAGGAGGCGGCGGAGCGCGCGTGGGAGGACGACCCTCTCGCTGCGCCACTCCGTAAGCGGAGAAGAGGTCGGAGAAGACGCCGTCTTCTCCCTCCTCATGGTGGTGATGGGCGGGCGATAGGCGCGGGGGCGCCTCCGCCCGCATTGCACTCCACACCACCTTCGCCGGTCATTCCCAGCCCTCCCCCTGAACGGGGAGGACTTGAGGGGCCCGCCGCTTTAGGCGGGTTGTCGTCGGAGGAGGACTGGACGCTAAGGCTGCGCCGATCTCCCAGTCCTCTTCCACTCGGATGATGCGGGAATGCTGCTGGGTTATTTTAGTGGGTATACCGGGTCACCGGGTCAGCCCGGGGAGTCCCACATACCCCTTCCGTTCCCCCGACGGGAGGGTATGCGTAATGCATTTTTTCCCAGCGCAAAAAAAAAAAAAAAAAGGATGATGATGTGGTCACGTCAATTGCAGTGTCGGCGTCGTCGGTTACATTCATCAAAACCCCAGGTGCATGGCACTGTTAATGGCTTTAACTGTACAAAGTGACATATCAGTCTTCTTACCGTGTGGGCAGTAAGGTCTAGCGACCCCACACACCCTAGTGTCAGAGTTTCTAAACCGCCTCAAGGGCCTCTGACATGGTTTATTTGACGACCGCTATTTGGCGGCCGGGACCACCGACTTATACGTGCATTCCGAAGCACGGAATCATTTTTTTAATAGACAACCAGGTGATTCAAGCCTGCAATGTCCTAGCCAAACTGGAAACAAGTTTACAAAGTAAGGCTTCCCATGGGAATCGACTCCACGACCACCGGTTCACAAGCCAAACGCCTAAACCACTCGACCACGGAGGCAGTTAGACATATTGTCAGCGATAAAGATTCTCAAGAACTTTTATAATATTGATGTGTTCTACAGGCGCTATCGAAATGTTTTGTTGACTTCGTGAATAATTCCACACATTTTGAATTTTTGACAAATCGGTAGGTATTGCTCAAGTCGGCGGAGTGCCTTTTTTGTGGATGGGAAACCATTAATTGACTCCTCCCGCTCTAGGCGGAGCGGGGAGTGTCAGACTCTACAGACTAAAACCCATCCGTGTTCCTCCTAGTACCCTTTGCATTCCAGGTGACTCTTTCGAACAAAGTCTGAAGATATTCCACGATTCTCGGCAGTAACAGTGGGCCTGTCCTCAAAGTAACGAAGTCTTTAAAGATTAAATTCTATTCACATCGAGATCATAAATAAATTTTAGATATCTCTGCATTGCCATTTTTGGTAAGAAACACTTAAAATATATCAGTTTTAAAAGATCAATAAATCAATAATTTTATGAGAAATCTATAAAAGTTAATGGATAAATTATTTTTATTGTGTGATATATGATGCAAAATCAATGATATTTCCAATCAAGTAGATTGTTTCGGTTTATTTCAGCTACTGCAAAAATATCAGGCACGCGTGAGTCAGACTCGCTAACGAAAGGTTCCGTACTTGCCTTTCACTGCAACTCCTGAAAGCCAAAATCAACGGTGGTCGTATCTGCCTGCCTAGCCTTTTCCCAACTATATTGGAGTCGGCTTCCAGTCAAGCCGGATTCAGCTGAATACCAGTATTTTATGAGGAGTGGCTGCCTACCAGACCTCCACAACCCATTAACTGGGTAACACGGTACTTCTTGGCAAGACTGGAGTCAGATTTACTGGCTTCTGACTATCCGTAACGACTGCCAAACCGAGACCCATTGGTCCCCGTTTGGCAGTTGTTAGCGTGCCTTCCGACGCACGGAGGAGTCTCATTAAATTAAGATGGTCACCCATCCACCCACAGACCAACCTTGGCATGCGTTGCTTAACCTTGAAGATCGACCCGTGTGGCTGTTGTTATGTAGCTACCAGTTCCTTTACGAATGGTTCCGTACCTTTTCACCTTTATTAGGGCTCCATACATCCGAATGAGAAATCGGAATCCGTATAGGTGTTCGCAGTCATCTGTGTGTGTGTGTGTGTGTGTGTGAGAGAGTGTGTGTGTGTGTGTGTGTGTGTATGTGTGTGTGCAAGTCACCAGTGCGATACTGTAAACATCCCAACGTTTTGTGTTGGGTATATGGACGTCTAAAATAGGTACCTTATTTTTAAAGATGGGAATCATCAAATGACTCCTCCCACTTTGGGCGCAATGGTGCAGCAGAAGGGAGTGTCAGACTCTTCCTGACCCAAAACCCACCCGTGTTCTTCCAAATGCGATTGTTATTTCAGTTGGTCGATTCTGTAAAACATAGTCGAAGTGAAGATTTGATTACTTGGATAGACAGCTCACCTCGTGATCTCTTCATCCAAGCCTCCACTTCGACATATTTACAGAATAGGGAATATGCGATTTTTGTATTTGCAAAATTAAATACTTATTAGCTCTAGTAAACAATCATGAAATATCAGCGATGAAGTTATAAAGCTTCAAAGATTACAATAAGAAAGAGAAGTCCGATGTAAACTTTGACGTCATCGTCTATGATGCCTATACAGCTACCATAGAAAACAGCGTTTTCGCGAGAAGGACCGATATATTTGTTTAAAACAATTATATCTCCTTTCTTTTTCGAGTAATTTTGATTCTATTTTCACTGTTAGTATTATGTTTTTGTATATTTTTAGATAAACATGTTAAATAAATAAATATGTTTTTCATGCATATTCCCTACTGCACGGCCGCGGTGAGTCTTTCGAGAAAATTCCACAACCCTGACGTCCAAAGTACCAAGTAGTGTCCGTCAAGCGAGTCGTGTCCACGACCAATTAGTTGACTTGTTATTATGGCAACACTTTTATCTGTCAAACGGATTGTCACTTGTTCGTTTCTACATCAGATAGGTTGGCTGCAACATTTTGATACTTTTAGCTCAGCTATCTACATTTTATTTATTTTACTGTGATGTGATCACGATTTCGGATTTAGATTCAGTCGTCTCTTAGACATGACGTTGAATCTTACTGGGGCACATAATATTGATAACCACTTTAAGAGATTGCTGGTTGAACTGAAATGAACTGTTTTCCTGCATTTTTATAACATACAACGTTTGTTAGTCGCCTTGAATGATGAATCACAATTGATAATTTATTAAAAAAAAAAAATATTTAAGCAACTCATGGCCAAAGAAAACAATAAAAATATTTGAAACTGAGTACCTATCTAACAAAAATTGCCGCTAGAAAACAAGTATTATAAATTCTGATTTTATTTCTGATTATGACTAATAAATACCTACATTACCTACCTTTTTAATGTAAGTATCCCAAAGAAATTTTTTATCTACAAAAATAATTCAAGTATCAAAACAAGTTTTAGTGTACTGTATCAGTTTTGACACCTATAAAATGTTTAAATTTTCCGCCTTTTTCAAGGGACGCGACTCGCTTGACAGACTAGTAAGTTTTGTAACTCAGAAAATCTTAGACTAACACGGAAGGTTAGTACTTCCCCGGACGGGCTCCTTCACCAGTGGCTACTGCTAAATACTTCAAGATTCTTTGAAAACCAACGTAATACTACTTAACTTCATAATTTATCTATTGGGTAAGATAAAAACTCCGCATTACGAACAAACTCGAGTACTTAGGAAAACACACTCATAACGTATTCAGAAATTACCGAAAATCTGGCAAACAATGGCTCATCAAATGTTTGAAGATCGTATTTTTTCACACCTTGATAATTATGGGAATTACTTACATATAAATGTCCGTAGGAAATTACTGTGAATCATGTGGTTTTCTTAAATAAACCCAAAAAAATATTGAAAACTAATGTTTGAATTGCGGTCTTTCCAAATTTCGGAAATTTAGAGCGGTAATAAAATTACTTATAGATGATGTACCGATACGCCCAGAGGTGTATTTATCCATAGGCTAAGAGGGAGAGCTTGAATGTCATGGAAGGTTCCTGAAGTCATTATGCTTGCGAAGCCTGGAAAACCACCCCATGAAGCATCATAGAATAGAATAGAATAAAATTTATTTAGCACATTCATGAAACACGCGTACAAAAACAAACATAGAAAATAAAAAAGGTAAGCCCAAAAAACTAGTGTGTGTCTCACGGCTGCACTAAAAAGGTCCATTTCGGCAATATGTCAGACTGACTAATGTTGTCTGACGCTGATTTTCAAATGAACCTTACAAAGGACGAGTGACGGTTCATTTTCATTTGTGATCATTTTGTTTTGTCATCATATAGACCTATTTCTCTGTTGCCCGTGTTATCAAAACTATTCGAAAAACTGTTACTGAAACGGTTAAAACCAATAATCGATAATAAAACCTTATTCCAAATCATCAATTTGGCTTTAGGGAAAAACACTCAACAATAGACCACGTACATATACACATGCAGACTTAAAAACTACACTAGTTAACAAGAAATTATGTACAAACGCGTATATAAAAAATAAAATTAATCATTGGGCATCAAAAAAATAATCCACATCGCTGTCAATGGCAAAAGTGCCCAGAACACTGGCAGCATTGCAGGTACATAGAATACCCCACCGTGTGTTCCCACGTTGCCGTCGTGGTGGGGCTTGTGTGTCTCAGTGATCTTGGATCTCTGCCGGTAGAGTTGCTCATGCCGGAAAGGACCAAGTGAGAGACCAGACAAAGAGGGACACACACACACGCGAGAGGCACACCGTTCGGAGACTTGAACAGTTTTCGGGTTTTCGAACGGTGTGCGTTTCAAAGGATGGAATCTTGCTCACTGGTCTCTGGTACGCGTCTGCTCATCAGACGTGACTATGAGGCCAGTGAGCAAGCAAGAGAGGAGGAAGAGAAGGGAGGAGATAGGGACCGCACCCTGAAAAGGAACAAAAATCATGAACAAGACAAACTTAACGGTAAAAGACTACCCCAGGGCGGTACCACCTGCTCAGCAGTTGGAGAATCCGCCACGTCTCCTCTGGAGGCGTCATGCCCCTCGTATTCTGGGGGGGGCAACCTTTGTCATCCACTTGCCAATGGCAACAAGAGCCGAGGAGGCTCCCAATCTGAAGTGTCCTTTGAGGACTTAATAAATTTTAATTTTAATACGCCTAACAAGGTGTCGGGCGAACGCAGCACGGAGGCTCCCTCCAAATTGTGGAGAAGGGGCTTGCATGAGCGTCAGAGAGATGCGGGGTCAAACTCCGACTCTGCGTATGGTGACAGCTCGGAGAGCCCTAGACACGAGGGAAGAGGGGCTACTGCGGAGAACGCAAAGTTCTTTCGCAAGCGGCCCAGACCGGAGGACGACCGGGGGTCGTCCTCCAACGGAGAGATGGCCCCGGCCCGGAAAATTTCCACCAGAAGGCGGGGTAAGGGCCGAGAAGGAGGCAGGGGGAGGGGGCTCGCCTCCCAGGAGGTTGCCCAGCGTGCTGTAAGCCTTGCTGAGGAGGGGGAGTGCCACCCTGGAGCGAGCGGTCGGAGGCGAGACCTCTCGGCATCTTCGGGCGGTGTACCGGACACCGGTGACGGCTCCAATGAAGGGCGTAAGGCCAGGTTTGTGCAGGTCGTGGAGGCTGCCGTCCGCGATGTGGCTTTGAAGAGGTCACAAGCCTCTAGAAACAAGGCCATGAGCGCGGCAGCGGCCACCATTTTGGCGGCAGCGGAGGCCAACTTTCGTGAGGCCTCGTCGGACGAAATGTCCAAGTTGCGGGAGGAGGTCGCCCGCCTAGCGGCCGCCACGGAGCTTCTCCAAGAAGAGAATGAGAAGCTCCGAGCAGACCTGGCGGGGCTCCGAGGAGCTGGCTCAAAGGAGGTGCCACAAAGGGGGCGCAAGCACGGGCAAAGCCCGTCCGTACCTGGGGAGAACCAGGTTTTGAACCAGGTACTGAACCTGGTGCGGCAGGAGCTGGCTCCCATCCGGGAACGATTCTCCATCCTGGAGGGTATCGTCCTGCGCCCCCCCTAGCGGCAAGCCAGACGGTCTCAGACCAGAGAAAGTCGGCTTCGTACGCAGCCGCTGTAGCTGACAATTCGGGGCGGTCCAGCCAAGCCCACCGAGGGGCCGGACCAGCACCCGCGAAAGCAATGAAAGGTGGGGCGGCTGCACAGGCGGCGAAGGCTCCAATGCCAGCGGTGCAACCGTTGCCCTCACCTCCAAACTCTCCTGCGGCCGAAGCCGGATGGCAAGTGGTCGGGGAGAAGAAGAAGGCAGGCAAGGCAGCCAGGGCAGCTAAGAAAAGGCAGAGGAGGCGGCAGCGCAAAGCGCGAAGCGTCGAGGCTAAGCTTCGCGCCCCAAAAACCGCAGCTGTAGTGATGAAGCTACAGCCAGACGCGGAGAAGAGGGGCGTGACGTATAGCCAAGTGATCTTGAAGGCAAAGGAAATGGTGAATCTTCAGGAGCTCGGCATTACTGGGGGCATCCGGCTCAGGGTGACTATGACTGGGGCCCGGATGCTGGAGATCCCCGGTGCTGCCAGTGGCCCGACCGCTGACGCTCTGGCCGAAAGGCTCAGAGCGTCCTTAAATGCGGACGAGGTCCGAGTGTCCAGGCCCACTAAGTGCGTTGACATACGCATTCTAGGCCTGGACGACTCCGTCACGGAGGAGGAGGTGGTGGCCGCCATCGTCAGGACTGGGGGGTGCTCTGCCGAGCAGGTGAAGGCAGGCACCATACGTCCTGACCACACGGGCATGCGAACCGTCGTGGTGAGCTGCCCCGTAACGGCGGCCAAGAAAATATCGGAGGGCCGAAGACTCCTGGTGGGCTGGGTATCTGCGCAGGTCAAACTGCTGGAACCCAGACCTCTGAGGTGCTTCCGCTGCCAAGTGGGCAACCACGTGGGAGTCCAGTGCACCTCGGAGGTGGACCGCAGCGATCTTTGTTTCCGCTGTGGTCAGCCCGGACACAAGGCCGGCTCGTGTAACGCCACGCCACACTGCGTTGTATGTGCGGCAGCTGGCAAGCCGGCCGATCACTGGGCTGGGGGCAAAGCCTGCGCTCCACCCGCCAAGCCCGAGGCCAGAAAGAAGCCCTCCACCACCGCCGTCCCTGCCGCTGCCGCCGCCACTGCTGTAGCCGCTGCCGCCGCCAATACTGCCGTCACTGCAACCGCCGTCACTTCGGTTGCCGCGAGTGAGTCCCCACAAGGGACTCAGAAGGAGGCAGAAATGGAGTGTCAATAACGGCTCCATTACGCCTCCTCCAGGCGAACATCAACCACTGCGCCGCCGCTCAAGACCTGTTAGTCCAGAGCATGGCACAGTGGTTGATTAACATCGCCGTGGTTGCTGAGCCCTACTTTGTCCCGCTCAGAGGTGACTGGGTGGAGGACCTAAACGGCTCAGTGGCCCTAATTTCGTCAGCCGCTACCGGTACCCCATCCCTCGAAAGCGTTAGGAGAGGACAAGGGTGCGTAGCAGCACGGTTCGGGGAGATTGTCGTGGTAGGAGTGTACTTCTCCCCGAATCGAACTCTCGCCGAGTTCCAAAACTCCCTTACGGAGTTGGGCGTCATCGTCACCGGGTGTCGTACCCTCCCCGTACTCGTTCTCGGGGACTTCAATGCTAAGCACTTGGCTTGGGGTTCCCGATATACGGATACGCGGGGCAGGATGGTGGAGGACTGGGCTCTGGAGACAGGCCTGGTCGTCCTAAATCGGGGTTCTGTCCCCACGTGTGTGCGGATGCAGGGGGAGTCCGTGGTGGACATTTCGTTCGCCAGCCCTGCTCTGTCACCGCGTGTCATTGACTGGCGCGTATTAGAGGAGGTGGAGACCTATTCCGATCACCGGTATATCCGGTTTGACGTCTCCACCCAGACCTCAACCTCGCCAGTCCGGCAGACCCCAAGCGGTCCACGGTGGGCGCTGAAGCAGCTGGACCGGGAGCTCCTCTTGGAAGCTTCGATCGTGCAGGCCTGGGTGTCACATCCGGACAGGCCTGCTGAAATCAACGACGAAGCAGAGTGGTTCCGGGAGGCCATGTCCAATATCTGTGACGTGGCAATGCCCCGGGTTAAGCCAGGATGCGCCCGCCGCCAGGTGTACTGGTGGTCGCAAGAGCTGGCGACGCTGCGTCAGGCATGCGTTGTCGCACGGCGCCGGTACACTAGGCACCGCAGGCTCCGCATCCGCCCTCCGGATGCGCAAGTCAGAGAGGCGGAGCTGTACGGGGAGTACAAAGTGGCGAAGGCCGCCCTCCGAGCGGGAATCCTGCAGGCCAAAGATCTGGCTCGCAAGGAGATGCTGGAGTCTCTGAACGGGGACCCGTGGGGAAGACCCTACAAAATGGTGCGGAATAAGCTCCGCACCTGGGCCCCCCCGTTGACGCAGAGTCTCCGGCCCCAGCTGGTGGAGGACGTGGTGAGCGTTCTGTTCCCCTCGCGAGGGGAGCATACTCCCCCGCCTATGGCTCCGCCACCTGCGGTGCCCTATGCGGACTACACCGATGACGACGATGACGATGCTCCGGAGGTGACTGAGATAGACCTGAGAGTGGCGGTTAATAGGCTGAAGGCCAAAAATACCGCCCCAGGACCCGACGGCTTACCTGGAAAAGCCTGGCCTTGGAGGCTCTCGGGCCTCGACTAAGAGGGTTCCTAAGCGCATGCTTGGAGAGGGGCCAGTTCCCACTTCGTTGGAAGACGGGGAAACTGGTCCTCATTAAGAAGCCGGGGCGCCCTGCGGACTCTCCGTCCGCATACCGGCCCATCGTGCTGCTCGATGAGGTGGGCAAGCTCTTTGAAAGAGTAATTGCAAACCGCCTCGTCGAGCACCTAGTGAGGGTGGGGCCGGATCTGGCGGAGAACCAGTTCGGTTTCCGCACGGGCCGCTCGACGGTGGACGCCATCATGCGCGTGAGAGCCCTTTCGACGGGGGACGCGGTTTCCCGGGGCGGGGTCGTCTTGGCGGTGTCTCTGGACATTGCCAATGCCTTTAACACCCTGCCCTGGAGTTGCATTAGGGAGGCACTTCGGTATCACCGGGTGCCGACCTACCTCCGTCGCGTAGTCGAGGCTTACTTGACGGACAGAGCCGTCACCTACCCTGGTCACCTGGGAGAGTGGAACCGGCGAGAGATGTCGTGTGGTGTTCCACAGGGTTCCGTTGTGGGGCCACTCCTGTGGGACATCGGCTACGACTGGGTGCTGCGCGCCGACCTCCCTTGCGGCGTCAGTGTTGTCTGCTATGCTGACGATACGCTAGTCCTGGCGCAGGGACGGTCGCACCAGGCGGCGGCTGACGCTATGACACGCGGGGTTGCGGTAGTCGTTGAGAGGATCCGGCAGTTGGGTCTCGAGGTGGCCCTTCACAAATCCGAAGCCATGTGCTTCCATGGTTCTCGGAACAGGCCACCATCTGGATCTCAAATAACGGTAGGAGGGGTTCACATCAATGTCGGGTCGACGATGACGTACCTGGGTCTCGTCCTTGACAGCCGGTGGAACTTCGTCGAACATTTCCGACGTTTGGCTCCCAGACTTGGGCGAGCCGGGGCTGCCTTCAAGCGGCTTCTGCCCAATCTAGGGGGTCCAAATACCTCCTGCCGGAGGCTTTACGCGGGGGTTGTGCGGTCCATGGCCCTTTATGGGGCGCCAGTGTGGGCGCCTACTTTGAGGAAGCGACCTGCCTGTTACCTTAACGCGTCTAAGAGGGTCATGGCTATCCGGTTGGCCCGGGGATACCCTACGGTCTCTGGCAAGGCGGCGAGTCTCCTTGCTGGACTTCCGCCATGGGATCTGGAGGCGAGAGCCCTCGCGCACATTTACGAGTGGCGCGTGGAGGCGCAACGCCGGGGCGAGACTCCTCTCCCGCGGCAAATGGCAGCAAGGCGGACGGAGCTCCGGGAGGATCTCATTGTGGTATGGAGACAGCGACTGTCGCAACCCAGCGCTGGGCACGCCACAATCCAGGCGATAAGTCCCCTCTTTGAGGAGTGGCTGGAGCGGCGCCACGGCGTCCTCACCTTCCGCCTGACGCAGGTACTCACCGGACACGGTTGTTTCGGGAGATACCTGTTTCGGATTCGGCGGGAGGACACGCCCGGGTGTCAACACTGTGAGGGTCACCCAGAGGACACGGTGGAGCATACGGTGGAGGTCTGTCCTGCTTGGGCGGAGCACCGCCGGGTACTCGTCGAGGCGATCGGCGGCGGCGACCTCTCGCGACCGGCCTTGGTTCAATCTATGGTCCGGAGCGAGGAGGCATGGGAAGCGGTCACCTCCTTCTGCGAAGCAGTAATGCTAGCAAAGGAGGAGGCCGAACGGGTGAGAGAGAGGGAAACCTCACGTCCCAGTCGCCGCAACAGAAGGAGACGCCCCAGGCGTCGGGAGTCGCAGGGCGATTTCCGGCCGCCGTAGGCGCGGGCCTGCGGTCGGCGAGCAGTGGGTGGCTCGCCGTCTGATCGGAACTAGGCCCGGGTCGGCGGCGCGCTGCGATCCCAGAGATGTCAGCGTGGAGGACGGGGCCCGCTAGGGCAGGTGCCTGCTGGGGCTGCGGAATCTGTTCGAAAGGGGTGCCGTAGCCTTGGAACACAAAGGGCACCAGGAGGAACACGGATGGGTTTTAGTCAGTAAGAGTCTGACACTCCCTCTTGCTTTACCCAGAGCGGGAGGAGTCATTTGATGATTTCCCATCCTTAAAAAAAAAAAAAAAAAAAAAGGTACATACAATAACTAACATAATTGAAAAAACGCTTGAAAATAAGTAAGTCTGCGCCACTGTATCTTAGACATCGCGCAAGCTTTTGACAAAGTTTGGTATAAGGGTTTAGTTTTTATTTCTTTTTTTACTATTGATAGGCACGCGCTTGACCACTATCTAATTAATTTAATATTCAAGCTCAGACGCATGCTACCAGCAGATTCGATACGACTCTAAGATGAGTCGTTTATACTAACTAGTTGACCCGCGAAACTTCGTCTGCGTCACAATTTTTATTACTGCTCCGCTCCTGTTCGTCTTAGCGTGTTGATAAGCCTATAGCCTTCCTCGATAAATGGGCTATCTAACACTGAAATAATTTTTCAAATCGGACCAGTACTTCCTGAGATTAGCGCGTTCAAGCAAACAAACTCTTCAGCTTTATATATTAGTACTAGTTGACAAACAAACAAACTCTTCAGCTGTATATATTAGTAGATATAGATACAGTGTTTAGAATACGAAAGGAGGACGCATATTCGGAGGTAAAAGCTATAAAAGATGGTAGCCGCGGTAATTATTTCGAACGAATTCCGCAACCCTGGCAAGTAATTCTTCATAATTTCTATGAAGGAAACTTTTATATCTCCATAAGTGGTAAAAGATCTAGCCTAAGCAAAATGTATTTCTTTTAAACGGAATTTTGCCGCTTAATATTTGCCAATTAGAAAAAGTCTTTTAAAACAACTGCGCCCACGATACCTTTTCGTTTTATTTACTTTATTATACAATAATCTATAAAACCGCACTATATCAGCCGATTCCGCGAATACCCACCCTCAAACAAAGGTACTTTGTATGACAAAGTTCTGACTCATTTTCAACTCTGCTAGCGTTTTAAACAAATATTATTCTTATATTATAAACTGGCAAGTGCGAGTCGGACTCGCGCGCAAAGGGCAGATCATTGAGGTAATAAGTACATATTACCTCAATGCCACCGATTTAGATTTTTTTTGCATACTCTGAAACTGCTAGTTTACCCATTGGTATTGTAACTAAAACTAAAAAAAATATATCTTACAATTATTCGCTGTGCAACGAAATATTAGCCAGAGAAACAAGTTTTTGTGACTTGGGCATCATTCTTGATAGTAAACTGCATTTACATCTGCATATCGACAAGATCGTCACTAAGGCCTGAATTCCTCTGTCGCTGACGTCGGTCGCGTACGTCGGTCGCGCGTACGAATATACGTTGTGTTCTATATAGCACCACACATTACCGTGACCACACTGTGACGCTGACATCAGCGGCGCGCGAGTTGCTACGCGCCGCGTATGGCGCGCGTCGGTCTCGCTCGTCAGCGCCGCGTACGTCGGTCGACTGACGCGCTATAGAACGCTATGAGCGTCCTCACTCTGTTCCCGACCGTCGGCTAAATGGTACGCGCACGCGTATTGTCGCCATGAATATTGATACCGAACGTGTGATTGCCGAGGTGCGCCTACGTCCTGCATTGTGGGATTTATCTAATGAACTGTACAATGATCGCGACCCCAGAGCAAAATTTTGGTTACAAGTTTTTGAAGCACTGTTTCCGGATTACAATAATGAGGGCGATGATAAAAAAGAGATCGGTAAGTAAAAGATAATGTGTTAAAAGTTTTTACTTTCATTCTAAAATAATTAAAGAACTTTTCCTCGTCCTGACGTAGCTTTTCAAATAATGTAGAAAATTCACCATTCGTCACCCTATCGGCAACAACTGGGTGAATGTGATATCTTTTTCTACATTGACGCCGTTTCCGCTTGCGTAAGTATGCTGCAGCAACTAAACAATTTATAAACGGGTTCATAATTATCCCAAATCCACTTGGAGGCGCCTGTACCGTGGAGCGGTCGGTATCGCACTACGGATGTTTTCATTGGCGCTGATGGCCAGCGCGCTACGCGACTGACGGTACGCGACCGACGTCAGCGACAGCGGAATTCAGGCCTAAAGCTTTCCAAATGCATAACTTTGTGATGAGGGCTGCTTCAGATTTTAAAAGGCCATTAACTTATATGTATCTGTATAACACCTTGGTACGCCGCTTGGTAATGCATTAGAACGAGTGCAGCGTCTCTTACGAAGATGCACTAGCTAAATTTAAATTACTGTCTCTGCGTTCAAGACGCCAGTTGCTCCAAGCCATGATGCTTCACGGACTAGTGCATAGTAGATTCGATTGCTCAGAACTAATAAACAATATATGTTACTTTGTGCCTAGAGCGGTTATGCGACGAGAGGTTCACTCTTACCCGTTGTTTGCACGACCCCCTGTCGTACAAATGCGGGCCGGAGGGCTCCTATATAAATATAGACATATTTAACCTAACAAAGAGTTTATTTAAGAAAGAAATAATTAAATGCCTTCTGGTTTCTGAATCAGAGTTTAGTTAGTTTAAGTAATAAATATAAATCAGTTTACTAGTATTTATTTATTTTTTAGTTAAGTATACATATACAGGGTTATTTGTAAAACACCAGAAACCTCTTAGGCAGTGAAAGTACACATGATTATAAGCAACTTTTACTTTGGGAAAACTCCGAAATCTCGAAAAAAAATCAACTGTTTCATACAAAATGCAATATTTAGTCAATTTGAATGTATGGAACAGCTAATATTTTTCTCGAGCTTTCGGAGTTTTCCCAAAGTAAAAGTCGCTTATAATCATGAGTACTTTCACTGCCTAAGAGGTTTCTGGTGTTTTACAAATAACCCTGTATATCATCATCATCATCTGCCTAGCCTTTTCCCAACTACATTGGGGTCGGCTTCCAGTCAAACCGGATTCCGCTGAATACCAGCCTAGTGTTTTACGTGAAGTGGCTGCCCACGAGACCTCCACAACCCATTAACTGGGTAACACGGTACATCTTGGCAAGACTGGAGTCAGATTTACTGGCTTCTGACAATCCGTAACGACTGCCAAAGATCTACAAATGACAGCCGGGACCAACGGCTTAACGTGCTTTCCGAGGCACGGAGGAAACTTGGTATATTAGAATGGTCACCCATCCACAGACCAACTTTGTCAACATTTATTAATTGCATGTATCTGCATTGTATCCTACAATAGTAAGATGTGGAAACGTCATGGATTGTACATTAATCTATAGTTTAAACCATCTCAATGTATTAATACAATGTACGATTGTTTGTTTTCCCAAATGAAATAATATAAAAACTACCTCTTTTTTTTATTGTAGACTCTGAACCTCTATTTTCGGACATAAGGAGAGGGGGGAATAGTAAATTTTCATCTATCGTATTTAATATCTTTAGAATGAAAAATATCATCTGCCTAGACTTTTCCCAACTATATTTGGGTCGGCTTCCTGTCAAGCCGGATTTAGCTGAATACCAGTATTTTACGAGGAGCGGCTGCATACCAGACCTCCACAACCCAATAACTGGGTAAACACAGTACTTCATGTCAAGACTGGAGTCAGATTTACTGGCTTCTGACAACCCGTAACGACTGCCAAAGATCTACAAATGACAGCCGGGACCAACGGCTTAACGTGCTTTCCGAGGTACGGAGGAAACTCGGTAAGTTAAGATTGTCACCCATCCACAGACCAACCTTGGCAAGCGTTGCATAACCTTAAAGATCGACCCGTGCGGCTGTTACCTATTATCTAGCCACGAGCTCCTCAGAATAGAATTAAAAATATGAAATCCTAAAATTGTGGATAAAATACTCGTACATGCGTTTGTGACGCTTATGATGAGCTCTTTCATTGTATATCGAACACGGCTAAGTAGGAAAATCTTTTTTTATTTGTCTAATTTACCCACCAAAACTAGCCGTATGGTGTCGGCCGGTGCCGTATGGTGCCGTAAAAGAATAATACCATCCCATCACTTCCCGTGGGTGTAGTAAGAGGCGCTAAGGGACTCACCAGAGAATGGGCAGCAGCGTTCTCTGTAAAACGCAAACACTGTGGCCGCCAACCCACCTGCCAAGCGTGGCGATTATGGCAAACCCCCCCCATCTGGGGGCGGCCTATGTCCAGCAGTGGACGTCTTTCGGCTGATATGATGATGATGACCCACCAAAATGGGCATCATACTCTAGACGTATTTATTTACATTTAACGTCCCTGTTTGGGTCGCAGAAGCTCATAACATGTAGATGATATTTCAACTGGATCGGTGCAGTATATTCTGCGCAAATTGTCTGTGTTTGACAGACGCACGATCTGATGCTATAGGGACTCCGTTTTTGATACGGACGCCCGGAACCCTAAAACTATCTGAATAATTTTCTACTCTGCTACCTTTTAAACAAACATGAATAAATCTTTTAATTAAAATCTGTTAATTGCCTGAACAAAGGCACGAGGTAGGTGTCGATGAACTCATTACTGTGACCGTTTACAGTTTTCAGGGTCACAGATTTCCCGTAGATTTCAAGACAATGAATTTATGAAACTTTATGAAAAAAACAAAACACTACAAAGTAAACAATAACTTTAATTTCGGAAGTCGGTGTTTTTGGTTATTTCGTTTTTGAACACCGACTTCCGAAATTAAAGTTATTGTTTACTTTGCAGTGTTTTGTTTTTAGAAGTCGGTTTTATTTTTTTGTTAAAAAGATTTTTTATTTTTCACTTTTTAGTGGTATGCAGTTACTACTAAAAAGTGAAACCACAAGCACAGCGTGCCAGTGTGATATTATGTTATGAACTGGGGTAAACAATCAACAGACATGCGATTACAGAAATCCCGATCCATTTGCTATCATTTATTGAAGAGTTCCGTTGCCTACCTCCGAAGTTCTTCATCAGATCTTCAACAAATTTAAATGGGACCAGTCCGAGAAAATACTCTTCCAAACAAAAAAAGAATCATCCAAATCGGTTAACAATTGGCGAAAATATCGCTGAACAAACATTTTTCATGGGATCCCATCATCAGATCCTTAGTTATACCTTCCATCATCAGCTCTGCTACATAAGATGATGATTACCAGGCACAAATATCTGAATTGCGTTAGAATGTTTATGAAAAATAGTGTATGTGCTTATAAAATTTGAGGGTTTCCCTCGATTTTCATGGGATCCTCCCATCATCAGATTCTGACTGGTGACAATGGGACCACCTCAGGAGTACAGACTTTCGAATAAAAAAATAATTTTTAAAATTGGTCCAGAATTGGCGGAGAAATCGGTGAACATAGGTACATAAAAACAAAAAAAAAAAAAGATGTATGTTTCTTTTTTTTTTTTGTTTCCGAAACATAGTCGAACATAGAACCTCCTCCTTTTTGAAGAAGTCGGTTAAAAGAGTTAGTTTACTTATTTCTCACAAAGGATAATTCTATTTGGTCTATCCGTTATATTTTTTCTTTTCACACGTAAACAAAACATGAAGACGATACAGTACGTGGAAATTTTGCATAATTTAGATCAAAACTTTTTTTTCCTGTTGATAGGCACGCGATTGACCACTATCTCACCTGATGGTCAGCGATGATGTGGTTGAAGATGGAGCACGCTTTTCTAGAAGTAACACTCTTAACTCAAAGACACCCAGGTTGTAGCTATCAGGAAACACAGACTCTGGAAGGGAATTCCACTCCTTAGCTGTACGCACAATGAATATGTTCCCAAAACGTTTAGTGCGTGTGGGTGGGATGTCCACCATGTACCGGTGGCGCATCGCCGTTCGTCTTGTGGTCCGATCATGAAACAGGCTTGGCGGATATAAATTATGTAATTCCGCCGCACATTCCCCAAAATGCAACCGGTAGAAACCCGACAGGCTAGCAACTTTTATCTATTTTGATAAATCAAAAAAAAAAAATGTGTTCTTGTTCTTGTTCCTAGCTTCTGTCAGCGGCTGAAATTATTTCAAGGGAACAGACTCCCAGGATGAAAAGTAGTTTATGTGCTATTTCAGACTATAATCTATATCTGTGCCACATTTCATCCCAATTCCTGCATCCGGCGTTCTAGCGTGATTGAGTAACAAACATAAAAACCTTAGAAGTGCTGCGGAATTTCGAAAGAGTCACCGCGGAACGCAAATGGCATAATTTTTTTGGGATAAGCCCGTCACACGTTCCTTACTACTGCAACTCTCGAAAACCAGAATCAACAGTGTCGACCACCAGAATAACGTCGAACCAATGAAACCCGACGAGTCTCGGAGAAACGATTCAACTGTCTTGGATTCTGCAACGAAATTAATTTATTAAAAAAGTACAACGGAGAAGAGGGAAAAAAGGGCATTAGGAGGAGCTCGGATGCGTAAACCTTATAAGTGAGATTTTTCGATAAACTTACTGATGGACCGGGTCGTATTTTGCTTTTTTTTAACCAGAAATCATACTCTTTTGCCAAATATGATCGTTCTGTATGATTCCGCATATCCTTATGGAGACTATAGGCGTGATGTTACGTTATAATCTACTCGGTAGCTTAAAAGTAAGTCACGTGTAGAGATGACCACGTTTTTGACATTTAACTAATAACTCTGATATACAGGATGTGGTTTTTAAGCCTGATGTGTCAGTAGGTATAACTGTCGCTGTCGCCCGCGGCTCCACCCGCGTGAATGACGAAAAAATAATATCCTGTGTGTTATTCCAGACTATAATGTACCTTTGTGCCAAATTTTATGTAGATCCTTTCAGGCGTTCTGACGTAAAAGAGTAACAAACATCAATCCTCTCAAACTTTCGCATTTATAATATTAGTAGGATAATAACAGCCGCACGGGTCGATCTTCAAGGTTAAGCAACGGTTGCCAAGGTTGGTCTGTGGATGGGTAACCATATTAACATACCGAATTGCCCCCGTGCCTCTGACAGCACTTTAAGCCGTTGGTTCCGGCTGTCATTTGTAGATCTTTGGCAGGCGTTAAGGATAGTCAGAAGCCAGTAAATCTGACTCCAGTCTTGCGATGAAGTACCGTGTTACCCAGTTAATGGGTTGTCGAGGTCTGGTAGGCAGCCGGTCCTCGTAAAATACTGGTATTCAGCTAAATCCGGCTTGACTGGAAGCCGACCCCAATATAGAGAAAAGGCTAGGCAGATGATAACTGTCACCAGAGTCTGATCTATCTATATGCCAAATTTCATCAAAATAGGTTTAGTGATTTAGGTGTAAATGTGGAACAGACTCACTTACGAATTCATAATTTGAGATAATGAGATTGATGAAATTTTTCAACGATATCCATGAAAAAGGTTCAAAAATTAGTAAGAAGATTAGACTGATTAAATAAATAAATAAAAACAGGCCAAGTTCGAGTTAGACTCGCACACGAAGGGTTCCGTTACATAAACCTTCATTTTTAAAGCGGCAATAGAAATACGCAATCTGTGAAAATTTCCACTGTCTACCTATTACGCTTCTTGAGATACAGCCCTCTGACAGACAGATGGACCAACGGACGGATGGACAGCGGAGGCTTAGTGATAGGGTTCCGTTGGTTACCCTTAGTGTACGGTACCCTAAAAAGAGCTGTCACATGGGATGTTGTGCTGTCGCGTTACGTCTGCTCGCCTTAAAATGTTACAGGGAATATGTATGAAAAAAATATTTATTATCTTTACAGTTTATCTAAAAATATACAAAAATATAATACTAACAACGAAAATAGAATTAAAATTACTCGAACAAAAAAAAACGAGATATCATTATTTTAAACAAATATTTCTGTCCCTTTCGCACAAACGCTGTTTTCTATGTTAGCTATATAGGCGTCATGGACTTTGACGTCAAAGTTAATATCGGACTTCTCTTTTTAATTGACATCTTTGAAGCTTTATAACTTCATCGCTGATGAAGCTATTTAAAAAATAATTTCATGATTGTTTACTAGAGCTAATAAGTATTTCATTTATCAAATAAAAAAATCGCATGCTTATTCCCCATTACACATCATCATCATCTGCCTAGCCTTTTCCCAACTATATTGGGGTCGGCTTCCAGTTTAATCGGATTCAGCTGAATACCAGTGTTTTACGTGGAGCGGCTGTCTACCAGATCTCCAAAACCCATTAACTGGGTAACACGGTACTTCTTGGTAAGACAGGAGTCAGATTTACTGGCTTCTGACAATCCGTAACGACTGCCAAAGATCTACAAATGACAGCCGGGACCAACGGCTTAACGTGCTTGCCAAAGCACGGAAGAAACTCGGTTTATTAAGATGGTCACCCATCCACAGACCAACCATGTTTCCCCATTACATAGTTTCCACCAATAAACATTAATTTACACAAGGAACACGCTGTATACAACTCCACTCGACATCTTCATAAGAATTGTGTTAAAACGCTCATTTTTTAAACTGTATTAAGAAAGAATTATGTTATTATTATAGATTATAATATCGAAACGCTTCTCTGTTATCTAACAATATCAGGAAAGAATGTCGCAGCGAAACAGAAAATACAGACTTTCAACAAAATATCTGGTAGATCATCTCGCCCAGATAATTATTTCTTGGTTAAGAATCTCCGTTTGACCAAAATCATCATCATCTGCCTAGCCTTTTCCCAACTATATTGGGGTCGGCATCCAGTCAAACCGGATTTAGCTGAATAGCAGTATTTTATGCGGAGCGGCTGCCTACTAGGCCTTCACAACCCATTAACTGGGTAACACGGTACTTCTTGGCAAGACTGGAGTCAGACTTACTGGCTTCTTAAAAGCCGTAACGACTGCCAAAGATCTACAAATGTCAGCCGGGACCAACGGCTTAACGCGCTTTCCGAGGCACGGAGGAAACTCGGTATGTTAAGATGGTCACCCATCCAAAGACCTTGGCAAGTGTTGCTTAACTTTGAAGATCAACCCGTGCGGCTGTTAGTTATTAGCTACGAGCTCGTCCTACGAGCTTATAGGACCTAAAAAGACATAAATCAAAATGCCCGAATCAAAACGCTATCGACAACATATTAAAGAGATCCGCATAAGGAAAAAAAATATCTATAACAATGAATCACTCCATTTTGGGTATTACCAAACTATTTGGTTCAAGATAAATGTTTGAGGAGCCTACCTATTATTCTAAATGGGTTTTTAGATATGAAGGTGAAACCGCAGGATGTAATGTGTATTTGGTTTGATCCGGGTAGGTGATTAGATACGGTAGTAGTTTTTTATTATTATTATTGATAGCTTTGACCACACTGTCACCTGATGGTAAGCGATGATATGGTCGAACATGGAGCACGCTTGCCTAGAAGTCACCTAGTTCACTTCTGACTTAAAGACTTCCAGGTTGTAGCTACCAGGAAAGGCAGACTCTGGCAGAGAACTCCACTCCTTAGCTGTACGCACAATGAATGTGTTCCCAAAACGTGCTGTGCGTGTGGGTGGGATGTCCACCATGTACACCGGTACTTACATGGTGGACAGCTGTATTTGGTTCAATTGGAGGAAGACCCCCACAGAGGAGTTCGTGGCTAAAGAATTACAGCCGCACAAGTTGATCTTCAAGGTTAAGCAACGCTTGCCAAGATTGGTCTGTGGATGGGTGACCATCTTAACATATCGAGTTTCCTAAGCTCCGTGCCTCGGAAAGCACGTTAAACCGTTGGACCCGGCTGTCATGTGTAGATCTTTGGCAATCGTTACGGATTGTTAGAAGCCAGTAATCTGACTCCAGTCTTGCCAAGAAATACCGTGTTACCCATTTAATGGATTGTGAAGGTCTGGTAGGCAGCCGCTTTACGTAAAATACTGATATTCAGCGGAATCCCGCTTGACTGGAAGCTAACCCCTATATAGTTGGGAAAAAGGCTAGGCAGATGATGATGGAAGAAGACCTCCACAAAAGGTTAGAAAAACGCTTGGTTAGAAATATACCACTTCTATTATTACGTCCTCATGATATTTAGATTTAGATCAACCAACAAAGAAATAACGAAAGTTTAAAACTTGACATTTGAAGTGGACCGAGCCAAGGTTTTTCTGGGCATAAATCATTTGTTTGGTAGCCAGCAAAAAAGATAATATTTCTCGAATTATGACTGTGCCAACAGATGATTATAGTCTGCCATAAATTATACTGGTTTCAAATAAACTATCGTCTTAGAAAATTAAGTTACTACGCGAGAGGAGTGAAGTACGGATCTTGATTTTTTTTTACTCAATAGTAAAAACGCGTGTCTATTAACATACGCGCGCTTTTTTTTTTGGGACAAGCCCGCCACACATTCCCAACCACTGCAACTCCTTTTTTTTTTTTTTTTTTTTGACCCCTCACTCTCCAGCTTGTTGCTTGTTGACCACGCTGGGAAGCGAGGTCCTGTCCGATCTCCGCTGTTAGACTGCGGCGCGGCTCAGACCAAGCCGGGCACACCTCGAGGGTGTGCTGAGCCGTGTCCTGCGCCGCGCCGCAGTCGTGGCACGCCGGGGTCTCCTCCCTCCCGATCCGGTGCAGGTGCTTGCCGAAACAGCCGTGGCCTGACAACACCTGCACCAGACGGAATGAGAGGAACCCGTGGGAGCGCTCGAGCCAGTCTCGCAGGACCGGACCGAGCGCGTCCAACGTACGGCGGCCAAAGGTGGCGGAGGCGAGATCCTCCGTCCAGTGGACGACGATAGCGTCCCTCGCCTCCCGCCGCACGCCTCCCGCTCCTCCGCAACGGGGCGCTCGCCCAGGACCTTTCGCCGCGCCGTCCACTCGTACACTCTGGCGAGCACCCAGGCCTCCAACTCCCAAGGAGGGGTGCCCGCCAGAGCGCACGCCGCCGAGAAGCCCACCGAGCGGTAGGCCCTCACCACCCGCAGTGCAATGGCCCTTTGGGGCCTGCGCATGGCAGTTGCGTTCTCCCTCCTGTGGAGGGAGTCCGTCCAGATGGGGGCCCCGTACAGAGCCATGCTCCGCAGGATGCCGGCATTTAAACGCCGGCACCGTGCGTTGGCCCCCCCCAGGTTCGGGAGGAGCCAGGAGAGGGCGTTCGCAGCCCTCAGCAGGCGCGTCGACAGCCCGCTAAAGTGCGGGCCGAAGCGCCACCTGCTGTCCAACACCAAGCCCAGATACTTCATCTGGGCCTGGACGCCCACCCTGACGCCCTCCACCACAATGTGGGCGTCGGGAGGGCAGCGCTGCCGTGGCCCGTGAAAGAACACGGCCTCGGTCTTGTTCAGCGCCACCCTCAATCCCAGGCGGCGGATCCTCCCTGCCACCAAGGACCCGCCAGACAGGCCGCCTCCCCGAAGCTCTTCCCCCGGGCAGTAAGGAGAGTGTCATCCGCGTAGCAGATGACACTCGTGCCCTGGAGAAGAGCTCCCCGCAACAGCCAGTCGAAGCCGATGTGCCACAGGGGGGGCCCTAAGACAGACCCCTGCGGAACACCGGACTCCGCGCTGTACCTCCGCAACCTGGCCAGTTTGTCCACAAGGAGGACCTCTCGATCCTCCAAGTAGCTGGCCAGGAGGCTCCTCAAGTATTGGGGCACTCCGTGATACCGGAGTGCCTCCAATATGGTCGAGTGAGGAACGGAGTTGAAGGCGTTGGCGATGTCGAATGACACCGCCAACACCCCGTCTCCCGCCTCCACCGCCCCTTTCACCTGGCCCTTCAAAAGGGCCAGCGCGTCGATTGTAGACCGACCCTGTCGGAAACCGAACTGGGCGTCCGACAGGTCCGGCCCCACACCCCGCAAATGGCTCCTGAGCCGGCCGGCGATGATCCCCTCGAACAATTTACCGACCTCATCGAGCAAACCACTGCAACTCCTGAAAGCCAGAATCAACAGTGGCGACCACCAGAAAAACGCCAATGAAACCCGACGAGTCCCGGAGAAACGATTCAACTGTCTTGGATCCAGCAACGAAATTATTCAGAAAAGTACAACGGAGACACGCGTTTGACCACTATCTCACCTGATGGTAAGTGATGATGTGGTCGAAGATAGAGCCCTAACCTAGTCATTCTTGACTTAAAGGCTCCCAGGTTGTAGCTATCAGGAAACACAGACAGGGAATTCCACTCCTTAGCTGTACGCACTATGAACGTGTTCCCAAAACGTTTTGTGCGTTCCTATGGGTGCGATGTCCACCATGAAGATTTGGAGGTGTTTGGACCAGTCATTTAAATGGAGCTACTGACTGAATACACGAGGAGCTCGTGACTAGATAATAATAGCCGCACGGGTCGTTCTTTAAGGTTAAGCAACGCTTGCCAAGGTTGGTCTGTGGATGGATGACCATCTTAACATACCGAGTTTCCTCCGCGCCTCAGAAAGCACGTTAAGCTGTTGGTCCCAGCTGTCATTTGTTGATCTTTGGCAGTCGTTACGGATAGTCAGAATTCAGTTAATCTGACTCCAGTCTTGCCATGAAGTACCGTGTTACCCAGTTAACGGGTTGTGGAGGTCTGGTAGGCAGCCGCTCCGCGTAAAATACTAGTATTCAGCTAAATCCGGTTTGACTGGAAGCCGACCACAATATAGTTGGGAAAAGGCTAGGCAGATGATGATGATGACTGATTGAATATACTTGACCTGGATGAGGCACAGGAACGTGGGATTGGCACAAGAAAAGAGAGCATATGCTCAGCAGTGGGGGAAGTCAGGCTGTGGATGATGATGATGATGATGGTTCAGTAACTGGCTTTTATCTGATGATGACAGGGTGATGATGTGACTGTACCGCTGTAATGCGATGTGACGGGTGTTGGTAGGTTTGTGGTGTTGGTTTTAGGGTTCCGTACCTCAAAAGCAAAAAATGGAACCCTTATAAGATCACTTTGTTTTCCGTCCGTCTGTCTGTCAAGACCCCTTTATCTCGGGAACGCGTGGAGGTATCGTGTTGAAATTAAAACCATATCATACTCAGGTTTATAGTTCCTTGAAGTTGTGAAAAACACAAACTTAATGTAAAAAACTATACGGTCGTTTATGACTCAAAAAGTCTTATATTTCGACACTCTCAAGGGAATCAAAATTTATAGGGTGTATCCCGTTTACCTAGAACTAGGAAATTTGGCAAGTAATACCGTCTTATCTATATCTTATCTATACTTTATAATATATTATAATGCTGAAGAGTTTGTTTACTTGAACGCGCTACTCTCAGGAACTACTGGTCCAATTTGAAAAATCTTTCAGTGTTAGATAGCCCATTTATTGAGGATAGGCTATATATCATCACGCTAAGACGAATAGGAGCGGAGCAGTAATGGAAATTGTGACGCAGACGAAGTTGCGCGGGTCAACTAGTACTTATATATAAAGCTGAAGAGTTTGTTTGTTTGTTTACTTGAACGCGCTAATCTCAGGAACTACTGGTCTAATTTGAAAAATCTTTCAGTGTTAGATAGCCCATTTATTGAGGAAGGCTATAGGCTATATATCATCTCGCTAAGACCAATAGGAGCGGAGCAGTGATGAAAATTGTGCGCACGCAGACGAAGTTGCGCGGGTCAACTAGTACTACAAATATAAGGAAAAGTCTTGAAAACACTACACATTTGTAATTACATTATAAAAAATATAGTCTTTATTTAAAGTAATATGTTCTTACCTACAAAGTACGGAACCCTCGGTGGGCGAGTCCGACTCGCACTTCGCCAGTTTTTTTTATAGATTCACAAAACCCAGTTACTGAACAGCATAATAACCCTTGGTCAGACTGTCAGACTTTCGTATTCCTGACTTAGCGACAATGTGTCTAGAATTTTTTACCCGACTATGGCTAACAAAGGGAGGGTTATGACTTTTTAAACTTTAATGGTGTCGGCTTTCAGCTGTACCTCCCCTTCCCCCCACTTCGCCCTCGGCTTCCAGTTGTACCTCCCTTTCCCCCCTTCCCCCCACTTCGCCCTTGAGGCGGTTTAGAAACTCTGACACTAGGGTGTGTGGGGTCGTTAGACCTTACTGCCCACACGGTAAGATGAAGAAGCTGTAGGTACCTCTTGGCAAAACTGGTGCAAGATTTTCTAGCTTCCTACAGCTGAAATATGCGACGGAATTGCATTAATTTAACTCCGCCAAGCCCGTTATCGGACCACAAGACGAACGGCGATGCGCCACCGGTACACGGTGGACATCCCACCCAAACGCACAAAACGTTTTGGGAACACCTTCATAATGCGTACAGCTAAGGAGTGGAATTCCCTGCCGGAGTCTGTGTTTCCTGATAGCTACAACCTGGGAGTCTTTAAGTCAACAGTGAATAGGTTACTTCTAGGCAAGCGAGCTCCATCTTTGACAGCATCATCGCTTACTATCAGGTGAGATAGTGGTCAAACGCGTGCCTATAAATAATAAAAAAAATCAATAACTTAATATGTTTTCCGAGGCACAGAGGAATATCAGTACGTTAAGATCACCCATCAAAGGCCCGACTTCGGCAAGTATTGCTTAACTTTGAAGATCGACTATGACAATCACAATCTGATATTATTTTGATCTTATTGTGAAACAGTTTGATTAATATTTAGAAGCATGATTTAATCTTAATTTAATGATTTTATCTAAATGATTGATTGATAAATCTAGACAGATCTGTTCTGATGGATGGACGAATATTACGAGTAATAATGACATAATCAGCTACTATGTAAAATCCTACTAATATTATTAATGTGAAAGTTTGTATGTTTGTCCGTCAATCACACAAAAACGGCTGAAGGGATTTGAATAAAATTTGGCACACATGTAGTTCACATACTGGAATAACGCATAGACTACTTTGTGTCCCAGTAACTTACATGGCTTAATGGTTACAGAGGAAGAAGTGGAAATCCAGAGTTGCTGCTGCCTTAGTACTTCAGATTCAAAAGTACCAGGAGAGCAGAAACATGTCGAAGTATTTTTAGGGCTGGAATTATGAGCGCTAAAGATTCAAGTACCAGGAGACCAGAGACATGTCAAATTACGTTTGATCAATATTTGTTTTTACCGGGAGAACAGAAACGTGTCGAAGTTTTTTTCGGGCTGGAATTGTGAGCGCTAAAGATTCACAAGTACCGGGAGACCAGAAAAAATCGAAGTATTTAGGAAATTTGGCACACATATAGTTCACATCCTGGAATCAAATATAGGCTACTTTTTATCCCGGCAATAGGCATGGCTTAATGGAGACTGAAGAAGAAATGGAAACTTAGAGCCGCTGCAGCCTTAGTACTTCAGATTTACAAGTACCAGGAGAACAGAAATATCTGAAAGTCTTTTCCGGGCTGGAATTATAAGGCGTTAAAGATTCACAAGTACCAAGACCAGGAAAATGTCGAAGTTATTCCGGGGCCTGTAAGTAAATACTCACAAATTATCAGGTCACCAAAATCATGGAGATGTATTTCTATGGATGAGAATATGAGACAAAACAAAGTTGCGTGACAGGTATAAAGTCTACGCAGACGAAGTCGCGGGCAGAAACGAGTGAAATAATAAAGGTTTAAATTATGAATTTGAAATTACTAGCTTTGAACTTCTATAAACTAATCAGCTGAAAACAATTTGTATTTAGACATGAACTTTGCTTTTTAATTGACTTCAAAAGAGGAGGAGTATCTCAGTTCGGCTGAACGTTTTAGGATTCCGTACCTAAAGGGTAACCAACGGAACAGGATTACTAAGCCTCCGCTGTTCGTCCGGCCATCCGTCCGTTCGTCCGTCCATCTATCTGTCACCGGGCTGTATCTCAATAACCGTAAAAGGTAGACTATTGAAATTTTCACAAATTGTGTATTTCTATAGCCGCTATAATAACAAATAATAAAAATTAAACTAAATTAAAAATTAAGGGGAGCCGTGCAAGAAAAGTATTTTTTTCAGTATGTTTTACGGAACCCTTCGTGTGCGAGTACGATTCGCACTTAAACGGTTTTCTGTTTCACACAGAATGGCACTGCAGTTTATGTCTACAATGTACATTAAATTCTTCCGTTGCTGAGTGACAGACGCACAGCCGAAACTACTAGTCGCAGAAAGCTGAAAATCGGCACGTACGAGTAGGTTCCTTAGGAAGTTAAGAGAAGCATTACGACGATTTCACGAAATTCCTACAGGAAGGGGAAAAAGCTGGCCAAGTGCGAGTCACAAATACATAATCTGCGAAAATTTCAACTGTCTACCTATTACGGTTCTTGAGATACAGCCCGCTGACAGCCTACAGGCGTGGTTCGACCCTCGACCTGTGTCACTGTTCTCGCCTCACCTCTTATGACGGGCACCAACCACCACCACCTATTCCACCTATTCTATCATCATCATTATTTCGGATCTCCAAAATCAACACGAAACCCAAGCAAGACAAGGGCGAGACTGGGGCTCTAAGCACAAATGTTTTAAATATAGTAGTAACGTTACAGTATCGTTAAAGTAAGTGAAATTGGTATATAAAGAACTACAGTCCTATAGTATTTTGGCTTTATTTTATGCGACATACACCATTTGTATTTATTTGTTTGCCGTATGGTGTCGGCCGGTGCCGCAAAGTGACGTAAAAGAATAATACCATCCCATCACTTCCCGTGGGTGTCGTAAGAGGCGACTAAGGGACTCACCAGAGAATGTGCAGCAGCGTTCTCTGTAAAACACAACACCATACACTGCGATCGCCAACCCGCCGCACAAGCGTGCCGATTATGGCTACCCCACCGTTTTGGGTGAGGCCTATGTCCAGCAGTGGACGTCTTTCGTCTGTTATGACGATGATGACGACACAATTTGTATTATCCAAAAAGATGAATTTAGTATCCAATTCAAATAAATATTAATTTTAGGATAAGTAATCATCAAATGACTCCTCCCACTCTGGGTGAAGCAGAAGGGAGTGTCAGACTCTTACTGACTAAAACCATCCGTGTTCCTCCTAATGCCCGCCGCGTTCTAGGGCCGCGATGACTCTTTCGAACAAATTTTGCAACCCTGACAGAGGAACAATAGCTTACCGTGCGTTCCGAGTCACCGAGGAATCTTGCTATATGTATAAAGATGGTCACCCATTCACGAACCGACCTCGGGCAGCGTTGCTTAACCTGGACTTGGATAGGTATAAGTTGGTATCCAAATGGATACCAGTCCTCCTCACTCTTCAATAACTCAAAGCCTGCAGGTGTGGTTCGACCCCCGACCTGTGTCACTGTTCTCGCCTCACCTCTTATGGCACACCGCCTGTTTTGGCCACCTATTCATCAAGACACAATGAACAAATAATGCAAACGGCTATTAATTCTGTGCAGTGGCATTTGTTAGTCATAGGCTGTAAGGGCTTGTCTATATGAGGTGACTTGGCGAATATTCCTCGTTTCGAAAATTTACGCAAAAGAATATACTTAATACAAAGTAACAGGGTTCCCATTTCCCCCTTTGAGTTTCGTTCGTAGCTGAATAATAACATCAGCACGGGTTGATATTCAAGGTTAAGCAACGCTTGCCAAGGTTAGTCTGTGGATGGGTGACCATCTTATCATACCGAGTTTCCTCCATGCTTCGGAAAGCATGTTAAGCCATTGTCCCCGGCTCTCATTTGAATATCTTTGGCAGTCGTTACGGATTGTCAGAAGACAGTAAATCTGACTCCAGTCTTGCCAAGTAGTACCGTGTTACCCCGTTATTGGGTTGTGGAGGTCTGGTAGGCAGCCACTCTCCGTAAAATATTGGTATGCTGCTAATTCCGGTTTGACTGGAAGCCGACCCCAATAAAGTTGGTTAAAGGCTAGACTGATGATGATCAGAGCGTGGGCCACGGTGCCACCTGAATCGCCGGAGTCAGATCTTCCATCCACTGACGAATTCATAAACGTTGTGAAGAAACTACCTCTTAACAAATCATCCGGTGAAGATAAAATATCTAATAGAATGATTATAGAAGCGTGTAAGACAGCCGGAGACGCGATCTTATCAGTATATAACCGATGCATTGCGGAAGGTATTTTTCCTCGAATATGGCGACAGGGCTTTATACGCATTATTCCGAAGAGTGGCGATAAGCCCCCGGATGACCCTAAGTCCTATCGGCCCATAACCCTACTTCCATCTTTGGGAAAACTCTTAGAGCGACTAATCGTTCCGCGCTTACTACCGAATGGACCTAAATTTCATAATAATCAATTTGGTTTCACTATTGGTAAGTCCACCGTCGACGCGGTGCTCTCTGTTCGTAAAATTATTAACTTATCGGAACATAAATATGTGGTTGGAATCTTTCTCGACATTTCTGGCGCTTTTGATAACGCATGGTGGCCGATGCTACTACTTAAAATGAAAAACCGTGGTTGTTACAAAAACATCTATAATCTGATTCTTTCTTACTTTCTAAACGGTTCCGTGAAACTCAAACTAGGACATCATTCCATTACTAAGTCTCTAACCATGGGATGTCCTCAGGGCTCAGTTATCGGTCCATATGTTTGGAATATTGGCTACGATGATTTCCTCGCGCTTCCGCTCCCATGCGGCTGCTCATTAACCGGTTACGCGGACGATGGCTTGCTTCTCATTCAGGCAAGTACTCGTGCTGGCCTTGAGAATTTGGCTGACACATGTCTACGATTAATATCTCAGTGGGGCGATCGAAACCGTCTGACCTTTGCACCGCATAAAACCTATCAACTTATTTTAAAAGGAAACCTTAAATCCTGGCCTAGTATTAAATTCAATAACGTACCCGTTAAAAGAAAAGAATCCGTGTGCTATCTCGGTATGCTATTAGAAAATAACTTTTCATTTATTGATCATATAAAAACAGTAGGTGAGAAAGCAAAAAAGAACTTCTACGCCTTGACGAGAATATCCAAAGCTACTTGGGGTCTATCTTTTCAAACCTTAAAAACTATTTATGGGGCTACCTACTTGGGTTGTATGTGCTACGGGGCACCTGTCTGGGCCGATAGGGCCACCATAGGTGCGGTACGACGTAAATTGCTTCAAAGCCAGCGTTTGGCTTTGATATTCTTATGCAAGGCGTATAGGACGGTTAGTACTGAAGCCTTACCAGTGCTGGCGGGTGTTCTCCCAGTCGATCTAGAAGTGCAGCGGCGTGCTGCAATGTACTACTACGCTAGAAAGATTACGGACCCAGAGTTCTTACCGCAACGCGGCCGTGCTAAGATCTCTAGATTACTAAAACCCCAGACTGATGTCTGGGAGGAACTTTTATCCGAGTGGCAATGTAGGTGGGAAAATTCCATCAAAGGCCGTCACCTCCACCAATTTTTTCCATCTGTTCGTGAGCGGCTGGACAGGACATGGCTGGAGGTGGATCACTGTGTTGCCCAATTTCTCACAGGTCATGGCAATTTTAAGAGTAAATTATTTTCCTTTAAGCTTGTGGCCTCGCCTTTATGTCAATGTTCTACAGCTGACCATGAATACGAACAATCCGCACATCACATCTTATGGGAGTGTAGTCTTTGGCAAACTGAACGCAATATTATGTTAGATAGTATTAAGGTTACATCTGGGGTAGTTTACTATACGGACCTTGTTGAAACCAGAACAAATTTCCGTGCGTTCAAGCGATTTTGCCATACCTATTACTGGAATCAAAAGTAGCTCACAATTTAGGACCCATTAGTTTAAGTGGTAAAATATAATCCGTGGTGCTTGGCAACTGGGCTTAACCCAGTTGTATTTGTCCCTTGGTGCCTATTGGCCTAGTTCTATTCTGTCTCCTGCTTGATACGGAGGGAAGTGGAAATTATATATATTTTTTTTTTTTCCTACTCCTCCGCTGTACTTTTCTGATTAATTTCGTTGCAGGATCCAAGACAGTTGAATCGTTTCTCCGGGACTCGTCGGGTTTCATTGGCTCGGCGTTTTTCTGGTGGTCGCCACTGTTGATTCTGGCTTTCAGGAGTTGCAGTGGTTGGGAATGTGTGGCGGGCTTGTCCCAAAAAAAAAAAAAAAAAGACTGATGATGAGAGTTTTAATCTATACTAAAATATAAAGCTGAAGAGTTTGTTTGTTTGTTTGAACGCGCTAATCTCAGAAACTACTGGTCCGATTTGAAAAATTATTTCAGTGTTAGATAGGCTATTTATTGAGAAAGGCTATGGGCTGTATATTATCACGCTTAGATTAATAGGAGCGGAGCAATATTGAAAATTGTGACGCAAACGAAGTTGCGCGGGTCAACTAGTTTCCTATATTCCAAATTACAGCTTTTCTTTTGTTTGTCTGTGCGTTAATAGACAGTCGGGACATAATAGGGAGTAAAAAAACCGGCCAAGTTCGAGTCGGTCTCTCACGTAAAGGTTTCCAACCCATAAACCGAAAAAACACGTTTCTTGTAAGGGACCTATTTTTAATTTTTACTTCATATAGCGGCAATAGAAATACATAATTTAGAGGAGCTCGTGGCTAGATAATAACAGCCGCACGGGTCGATCTTCAAGGTTAAGCAACGCTTGTCAAGGTTGGTCTGTGGATGGGTGACCGTCTTAACATACCGAGTTTCCTCGGTGCCTTGCCGACTCCTCCCGCATGACTCCTCCCGCTCTGGGCGGAGCGGAAGGGAGTGTCAGACTCTTACTGACTAAAACCCATCCGTGCTCCTCCCAATGCCCTTTGCGTTCCAGGGCTGCGGCGTCTCTTTCGAACGGATTCCGCACCCCGGCAGGCACTGGCCCTAGCGGGCCCCGTCTAATGTTACAACCATAGACTTATTTTAAGATTCATGCTAAAAACAATTTTTCGTATGTTTTTTCAAACTTAATACTAGCTTAGCTTTTATATAAGCTTAGTAGTTTCGGAGATAAGGGAGAAGAAAGACTTCTAAATTGTTTATTTTAAAATTATGAACAAAAGAAAAATATATTTTTTTCTTTCTCACAATTTGCACTTAATAATAAATTTTTCTCTGCATCACCCAAAGGTTGACTGGTAGAAAATGTCGCAGGCATAAAGTCCGCCTCTGTACATCTGTGTGCGTAAAATATTAAATAAATAAATAAGAATTTCACAGTAAGCAACAAACAAACATATAACAAATGGCACAATTTTAAAAACTTAAAAAACAAAATTGGTTCTCAAAGTGAACCCCGGAATCACAGCGCACATGTTTATACTATGTGGCTTTGTGCATCTTTAACTGAATCGATCCAGTACATTCGGAGTAATGTGTAAAACGGACGAACAAACAGACATACAAGGATTCCTCTTTTTCGTAAGGAAGTTTGAACCCTAAAAAATAGTAGATTGATCTTTGAAGTTCTCATCTACGAATACTTAGTTGTAAAATTAATTAAGAGGTATTTCTTTAATGTCATAACAACTTCTAGTTTTTGATTTGATGTTTGTTGTCTTCGGAGAAGAATTAAAATTGTTTTTCGAAATGTCAAAAGATGAGGTAGCTTTGGCATTTTGAACAAAACAATTTTATTACTTTCAATGCTTTTATTCATTTAATATGATTTCATTATTAAAAAAAAACTGGCCAAAACCGAATCGAACTCGCGTGCAGAGGGATCCGAACGAATTTCATATTTTAACCGACTTCAAAAAAATGCTTCAGTCTTTTTGTTTGTTACCTCATAACTCCGTCATTTATGAACCGATTTGAAAAATTCTTGTTTTATGTTGAAGGATATACTTTCCGATTCCATAGAAATCAAAGTCAGTTTAGTAGTTTGGTTTATAATTAAAAATAGCTAAAACTCGTTTACTTGGATGACATATTTTGTCATGGAAGTAAACGAAATGGCTTAGTGGTGTTGTTAGGTGTGGAGGTAACACTAAATAGTGAAAAACAAAAAACATTTTTACAATAAAATACAATCAATTTCCAAATAAAAAAAAAAAACACTACAGAGTATAATTTCGAAAATTAATTAATTATTAAAATAATAATAAATATCAAATAATATTTTATTTTTCTTTTTAACCCATAGGTTGACCGGTAGACAATGCCTTGTTGCATTAAGTCCGCCTATGTACCACTATTGTACATGAAGTTTATTTGAATAAATAATTGACTTTAAGGTGAATGTTACGGGTTGCTCATTGCCATTTTCCCGCGAGATGGCGCTGAAGTCAACATTTTCAGTTTTATTTTGTTTCGAGTGTAATTGGAACAATATTAAGTCGCAGAAATAATGGTGCGACAATCGGATATTCCACTTTATCGAAATTAGTCAAAATACGGCACAAAAACCCTTCTGATTCGCCATACTTCAAATCATACTTTCAATCATGTCTATGTGTGTGTAAACGGTACTATATAAGCGAGTTAGATATTATTTTCGTGAAGTATGGCGAATCAGAAGGGGTTTTATGCCGTATTTTGACTAATTTCGATAAAGTGGAATATCCGATTGTCGCACCATTATTTCTGCGACTTAATATTGTTCCAATTACACTCGAAACAAAATAAAACTGGAAATGTTGACTTCAGCGCCATCTCGCGGGAAAATGGCAATGAGCAACCCGTAACAATATGAACACAGCCTTAGTAAATACTATTGGTACGTAAAGTCATGCTCAAATCGGTGGGTAATTTATTTAGCATACTGAGATCATCTGATTCTGGATTGTTTAATAGATTAGATCAGTTCACTATAGGTCATTGCTTTAGGCCCATTTTGTGTGTAAGCTCGGCAACAGAGGTGGTGTGGTACATCCGTTTAGGTTGTGCGCACACTGAAACATGAATTCCATCATCGGAGTATGAGACGTACAAAAATAAATAAATTATAACTGCCGCTCGGGTCGATCTTTAAGGTTATACAACGCTTGCCAAGGTTGGTCTGTGGATGGGTGACCATCTTAACATACTGAGTTTCCTTCATGCCTCGGAAAGCACGTTAAGCCGTTGGTCCCGGCTGTTATTTGTAGATCTTTGGCAGTCGTTACGGATTGTCAGAAGCCAGTAAATCTGACTCCAGTCTTGCCAAAAAGTACCGTATTACCCAGTTAATGGGTTGTGGAGGTCTGGTAGGCAGCCGCTCCACGTTAAACACTGGTATTCAGCTGAATCTGGTTTGTCTGGCAGCTGACCCCAATATAGTTGGGAAAAGGCTAGGCAGGTTAGTATGAGACGTACGGCGATGTGCCACCGGTACAAGGTAGACCTCTCACCCATACGCACAAAACTTTTTGGAATACTTTCATTGTACGTACAGCTAAGGAGGCCGAAAGGTTCTGGAGAGGCGACCGCGTACCGGAAGACGCAACGTTGGAAGGCCTCCCACAAGGTGGACCGATGATCTGGTGAAAGTCGCGGGTAGCCGATGGACGCGAGACGCGCAGGACCGGTCGTTGTGGCTTAGATTTGTTGAATTTAAATTTTTATTATAAATGATAAAAATTTAGATTTGTGGTACACAAATTTGTCTACTGTCTACCTATTAAGGTCCTTGAAATACAACCCGCTGACACACAGACGGACGGACGGACGGACAGTGGAGGCTCAGTAATAGGGTGCCGTTGGGCGTTGGTTACCTTTTGGATACGGAACCCTACTGGTTACCCTAACTGCATGTGCGGTGGGGTTGGGACAAGGTGCAGTAAAAGTGTCATTCAAAGGGGGTCAACCTTTTACAATTTTTAAAATCCTTCTTCAAAAGGAGCGCGTGCCTTAATATTAAGAGCTTCACGGGTCGATTTCAAGGTTAAGCAACGCTTGCCAAGGTTGGCAAACCATTAAAAGTTCTGTTTCTAAACACCCCTGCATTTCTTTTCACCCCATTTTACGTAACTAGAAATACATATTATATTATGTATGTCTTATCTTAACCAAAGCCAGGTATGTGGATCGGTAGAGACCTGCATTTAAGAAAGACTTCTATATTATCTTGTGTTAAAATCTCATGTTGAAATAAATATTAATGATTGTTGTCGTTGCTGTCAACAAATAAATCACACCGACAAACGAGAGTTTTGACAACAGCCAGTCTATTCTGTAAGTAACCATTTCGATATCGAGTTTCACCTGAGTGAAAAAGCTCACAAAGTGAACTTTATTGCACACAACATAAAGGTCTTATGTTTTCTTCCGCTGTCGAGACACAAAAATGTTGTTACAAAATAGCACTGCAGAAGGCTACCGTTTTTGTACTCACCAGTTGGCGCCACTGTCGAGTCAGGTTCTTAATCATAGGATTAAAGTTGTTATTACGCGCATGTGAACAAAGTTAGAAGGAAAATAATTTTAGATGCCGAGAACGTGCGAATAATACAACATGGATAAAATCGTCGCAGTGTTACGTGGACTCATCATAATGGAAAAAAAGAAGGACATACACATATATCGGAAAAAAAGTTCGGTGCCGTGGTCGGGAGAACCGTAACTTAATCTGCCATATTCAGGCTGTTTTAGTAAAATATTCACAATCGAACAAAACAAATTAATAAAAAAATTCATGTCAGTAGTTGGCTATTGACGTGAATTTATTTATTTACTTATTTTACAAGAGTGACATTTGACATTTAAATCCTCACGCTACACTAGCGCCTCTAGCGGCGAATTCAAACGCGATCCCTCATTCTCCTAATTTTGAAGCAACGTTTGCATACGCATGTCAGTCGATGCTTAAAAAAATATAACCGACTTCTAAACAAAACATTACAAAGCATTAAATAACCTTAATTTCGAGAGTTGGTGTTATTGGTTTTGTTTTTTTATCACCATTAATTCAGTTGGTTATATTTTTTTGTAAAAAGTTTTTTATTTATCACTTCGAAGTGGCTAGACTTGAACGACGTCTTCGTCTATGCAGAAATTGAAAAACGCAAAAAACTCTGACACACTACTGAACTAAACTGAATCACATTTTTACGGGATCAAATGGCAAGTAAAAATAATCACAGAAATCGGAAAAAAGCCACCGAATTGAGAACCGCCTCCTTTTTTTGGAAGTCGGTTAAAATGGTAGAATTGGCATCCCGTTCTCGTATTTAAAAATTATTGTAGTTTTATCGTGATTGGCTATTTGCTCCCTTGTTTTCTGTATTTAAAATAAATCATTAAAAAGAATATTCAAATTCAAGTTAAATACTGGTATTCAGCTGAAGACTGGAAGTTAATATTACTTGGGAGAAAGCTAGGCATCCCATGAGAAAATTTTGTATGATTTTTAGGTTTCCTTGCCCACTAACCGCAACGCTGTTATCAAGCGTCCGCTGTCACTCGTGAATAGAAATTGGTAGAAAATTTAAACTTTTAACCAGTAGCGTAACTAGCATGGGTGACACCCGGGGCAGATAATGTGGTGTCACCCCACAAATTATCAATTATGGGTTGCACGTTTCTTTCTGGTGACGGCAGTCGCAAGCCAGTTTTCGGGAGGAGGCGAAGTTTATCATTTTTTTCTGAAAGAAAACCTGATTTTATTTTCAGAAACGTTCTTAATAAAATATCGAAAACTTACATAGAAGTTACTTTATGGACCGATGCAAGAGAGCCCATTAACTGATAGACGGCAGAACACAAGAGCGAGCGAAGCGAGCTCGATAATTCTTGCATCCCACCTCGGATAGGTGTCACCCCTAAACGGGTGTCATCCAGTCCGGGCCGCCCCATCGCTACGCTACTGCTTTCAATGACTGAAAATAAAATTAAAGGGAGCCCCGAAGCAATACGGAACCCTATAGTACGCGAGTTCGACTCACATTTGACCGGTTCAACTTCAACTTTCAAGCAATACCGATGCCGAAAAACTACTATCATCCAAAATGTTATTACATACTACCTACATATTACGAAACGGTATCAAAATAAAAGGTCAGATCGTCTATTTAGAAGAACTTTAATTTCGATCATGTTATTAATAAAATTTTAACCTTTACGAATACTGACCTAACTAAAAATGCATTTTGTTGAAGCGCAATGATTTTTGGATTATCTGGTATTGGAATTTTGTATTGGAAGTGTTTATATATACCTTGAGACAGATATGTACGTAGGTCTTTTTATTTTTATTTTTTTAAGGTTGGAAATCATCAAATGACTCCTTCCACTCCGGGCGGAGCGGAAGGGAATGTCAGACTCTTACTGACTAAAACCCATCCGTGTTCCTCCTAATGCCCTTGCGTTCCAGGGCCGCGGCGTCTCTTTCGAATGGAAGCCGCACCCACCCAACCGGTGGGTGTCCCACTCCGTTGCAGAATTTGTTGCCGTCACCGCGGCCCTGCACAGTTACTCTCTAAGCTCGAAGTCTCGGCCGTATCACCTGCGGTCTTACGATTAGTCCCGAACTCGAATTAAGAATGAATGAGAACACGAAGTAAGAATGATTTGACAGTAAAAATCGTGTTGTCATTCATTCTTAGATGGTTGGGTGATACGGAGTAGAATACGCCCGCAACTAAGCCCGCAACTACGGACTTCGGGCTTAGGGAGTAGCCCCCCTGGAACGCAAAGGGCATTAGGAGGAACACGGATAGGTTTTAGTCAGTAAGAGTCTGACACTCCCTTCCGCTCCGCCCAGAGCGGAAAGAGTCATTTGATGATTTCCCATGCTTAAAAAAAGGGGTTAATCGTTATAGTTACAGAGAGATCACTTATAGAATAGAAATAATAGAATAGAATAGAATAGAATAGTTTATTGTTAGAAAATTACATTCGAGTGCGTTGATTCCTGGAACTCACACTAGGATTCCCTGTGTCGTGTGTTCCAGGCTCCTTAAAAAACATCAAAAGCCAGTGCACTGTTCGAATTGGTCGTGTTCAATGGAAAAGCATCGATAAGAAATTCCAGTGCCAATTTTATTGTACTTTTGACTTGCTAACGCTTTATAAATCGATGAACGCCGGCTGCGCGCAAGAAAAAGTGTTACGTTCCGCAAGCGAAAGCGTGGAATAAGCAATAGAGAGGCACGATCGGCCTAAGCGTTCGGCTTGTTTGTTAAGAATTCAATTGTTTTCTTATGACGTTATCAAGTTAAATTATCGTCCGTAAATCGACTTTACAGGCAAACTTTTTTTTTTCTATTGCAGCTAAAATAACAAATAATAAAAAAAATTTACAAGAAACATGTTTTTTTTTGGTGTATGGTACGGAAATATTTACGTGCGAGTCCGACTCGCTGTCGGTTTTTTACGATAATATATATATACTAATATATAAAGCTGAAGAGTTTGTTTATTTGTTTACATAAACGCGCTAATCTCAGGAACTAATTATCCGATTTAAAAAATTCTTTCAGTGTTAGATAGTCCATTTTATCGAGGAAGGACCAAATCGGACCAGCAGTTCCTGAGATTAGCGCGTTCAAGTAAACAAACAAACTCTTCAGCTTTATATATTAGTATAGATAAGGATAGCTTTTGCCTGCGACTTCGTACGCGCATATTTTTCCCGTTCCCGTTTTGGAGTTTTGGAAGGAATTGGGGGAAATCCTCTCTTAGTGCTCCCCTACACTCCCCAAGGAACCTACATGCCAAATTTTAACATTCTACAACCAGTAGTTTCGGCTGAGCGTTGTCTTGTTACTCAGTCAGTTCGTAAAGGAAGAATTCGAAAAAGACTGAGGTGCTAATGCGAACGTTGTGTTAAAATTTGTAGAATAGGAAACATGCAAGCGATTTTTATTATTTGAAAAAGGAAACACTTATTATATTAGCTATAGTAAACAATTATGACATTACATTTTTAATTATCTCCAACGATGGAGTTATAAAGCTTCAAAGATTACAATTAGAAAGAGAAGTCCCTCATGAACTTTGACGTCAAAGTCCATGATGCCTCTACAGCTGCCAATGTACCTACAAAACAGCGTTTTCGCAAAAGGGATTTGTTTTAAATAATTATATCTCGTTTGTTTTTATTTTTGTCGAGGAGCTCGTGGCTAAATAATAACAGCCACACGGGTCGATCTTGAAGGTTAAGCAACGCTTGCCAAGGTTGGTCTGTGGATGGGTGACCATCTTAACATACCGAGTTTCCTCCGTGCCTCGGTAATCACGTTAATTCGTTGGTCCCGGCTGTCATTTGTAGATCTTTGGCAGTCGTTACGGATTATCAGAAGCCAATAAATCGGACTCCAGTCTTGCCAAGATGTACCCAGTTAATGGGTTGTGGAGGTCTGGTAGGCAGCCGCTCAACGTAAAACACTAGTATTCAGCTGAATCCGGTTTGACTGGAAGCCCATCCCAATGTAGTGGGAAAAGGCTGGCAAATGATGATGATCTCGTTTGTTTTTTCACTTTAGATTCAATTTTCACTGTTTGTTATTTTTATGTATCTTAAGATGAATTGTATAGATAATAAATATTTTTTTCATCATCATCATTTCAGACAATATCCATCCACTGCTGAACGTAAGCCTCCCCCAAAGAGCGCCAACCATCCTGGTCTTGAGCAGTCCGCATCCATCCGCTGCCAGCCTCCTTCTTTAAATCATCGATCCATCGCAACGCAGGGCATCCCACGTTTGCTCATACGCCGTCTCCACTCTAACACATGTCTGCTCCATCGACCGTCTGTCCGTTTGCAGACATGGCCGGCCCATTTCCACTTCAGCATGCTGATTCTACGCGCAATGTCGGTGATTTTAGTTCTCTGGCAAATGACTTTGTTTGCGAATTCTATCCACCAGAGATTGCTTTCTCCATTGCACGCTGAGCGACCAAACAGGCATATGATCAGTTTTTGAAGAGAAAATTTTTTTAGCGGCGTTGTGCACTTTTTTGTGATGGGTAAAAAATGGTTAAACACACGTCAGGACACGTGACCTGATCGAAAATTCGTAAGACGGTCACGTGTCCTGCAAACATCTTTAGCTGCGTTGTGCAACTTTTTTGTGATGGGTAAAAAATGTTAAACTTGCGTCAGGACACGTGACCTGATCGAAAATTCGTAAGACGGAGGGAGACAAGCACGCGTATTCTTGTTTTCACTTCTGCCGGCACTCCCGGAGTGCAACCCGTTGGATTTATCATGCATATTCCCTATTGGCCCTGCCATTTGACATTATTCACGGTGACATTGTATAGGAAACTATGAAACACAATAATTTAATCAAAGAAACCTCTTGACATCCATCGCAACTCGACTCATCAGATAACTTAATCGATATAATATGTAAAGCATATCGAAATCATTCATTAAAAGTTAAGTTCTCATCGATACTCGGTTAAGTTAAGGTCGACGTGTTGTTTGTTAGTATTTGATGGGAACCGGGTCGCTCAGTAAAATAATAATAATAATATAAACAGTCTTACTATCCGTTAAAATACTCGTATCCGTCACTAATCTTTACATCCTTACTAATATCATAAATGCGAAAGTAACTGTCTGTCTATCTGTCTGTCGCACTTTCACGCTAAAACTACTGAACCGATTTACGGTAAGGAACGGAACCCTTAAAAAGCAAGGTAGCAACGAAATCCTGCATTGCGTTATCAGAGTTAACCGTGCGATTTGAACATGTACAACAGTCCGAATATAAAAAATCGGGCAATTGCCCACCGGACACAACACCCGTCTGGTTGTAGGATCCTCCCTCTTCAACGGAGGCTTGCGGGACTTTACACCCTGTTCCACACACCTCTATACCCTGGCCTTTTGGAGAATTTGCTGCTATTTGCTACTAAGAATGTCCTACACACGCGTTAGCTAATGAAATTCAAATTAATTACCTATTGTTGCGAGACAACAGTTTATCATACCGGAGATCGAATCCAGGGCACCACGTTCAACAGGCGCGAGCGACCTCTAACTACTAAACCCATGACACATTGATATGCATGGTTAATAAATTCAGACGTTTTAAATGAAGCATTTATTCCACGAAGAGGAGGAGCTCGTGGCTAGATAATAACAGCCGCACCGTTCGATCTTTAAGGTTAAGCAACGCTTGCCAAGGTTGGTCTGTGGATGGGTGACCATCTTAACATACCGAGTTTCCTCCGTGCCTCGGAAAGCACGTAAAGCCGTTGGTCCCGGCTGTCATTTGTAGATCTTTGGCAGTCGTTACGGATTGTCAGAAGCCAGTAAATCTGACTCCAGTCTTGCCATGAAGTACCTACCGTGTTACCCAGTTAATGGGTTGTGGAGGTCTAGTAGGCAGCCGCTCCTCGTAAAATACTGGTATTCAGCTAAATCCGGCTTGATTGGAAGCCGACCCCAAAATAGTTGGGAAAAGGCTAGGCAGACGATGATGATTTATTCCACGAAGAGTAAATATAGGTGTAGCTGTCTGCGAGCAATTTTCCTCCAATTGGGCATAAATCTTGACTTCAGCCTGCCACTGAGAAATACCAAATGAAGAAATCTAATAAAACTTTTCCCGACCCGGGAATCGAACCCAGGACTTCAGGCTCAGCAGTAGTATCTACAACCACACCCCAAAAACTTATAGCGACCGTGCACGGCGTTGAATATGCCATCTAGTGTCGCATATTCGAAGTTTAAAGGGTCAGAATATTTGACATTGACGCTTCTGTGCTGCCACCTGTGGTACCTGCACGCTCAGTTTAGTGGAACGTGCGCGAAGAAGACTGTGCCATCTAGCGTAGCTATTTCGAAGTTTATACTTGAAACATACTGGACAGTGACGTTTTTGTGTGGCCACCTATAGTTTCTGCACGCTCCCTATAGTAAGCAAATACTGTGGTAAGGTAGGTACCATAAATTATATCATCCAAGTAGGTGCAAAATAAAATAAAAATAAAAACTACTGAGTCAAACTGAATAATTTTTTTACGGGACCAAATGGCAAGTATACTGCATCGAACTAAAACAAAAAACCGGACAATGGCGAGTCGGATTATCGCACAAAGGGTTTCGTACCATAAACCAAAAAAAAATACGTTTCTTGTATTAGAGCCTATTACTATGTTGTTATAGCGGCAATAGAAATACACACACTGAAACTGAATTTTAACTCTCTATCTATTACGGTTCTTGAGATATCGTACAGCCCGCTGACTGTCAGACGGTCGGACGGACGGACAGTGGAGACTTAGTGATAGGGTTCCGTTGGTTACCCTTCGGGTACGGAACCCTAAAAATAATCACAGAATTCGAATCGGAAACCTCAGAGTAATCAATGAATGTCGATTAAATAGTGGAAAATGTTTCGGTCCCAGGCCAGCAACAGCTTTCATTTTTGTATTTATTTTATCTCTATATTACCGGTATATTCTAAGATACTTTTATAACTAAATACACTAAAACTTACTAATTAACAAGAAATTATGTACAAACGCGTATAAAAAAATAAAATTAATCATTGGGCATCAAAAAAATAATCCACATCGCTGTCAATGGCAAAAGTGCCCAGAACACTGGCAGCATTGCCGCGTTGAATCGCAATGCTGATTCTTTGACCGAAGAAAAGTCCAGCCCTCTGGTCACGTGAACAGTCGACAAGTTGTTTACTGATATCCCGAAAGACTCGATGCGCACTTGGACCTCATGGCCCTAATGTTTCAACATAATGCCTTGGAAGTTGGGTAGGCCTTTGGTGTGGAATGCAACATGTGTCGACACCCTTGCGCCATCCCATCTTTTTAGCACGGCAGGCTGCGCTGGGGCGGCCGCTGCAGGCGCAGAAAACCTCAAACGGCGCAAATATAACAACTTAATTGGGAGTTACATATTTGAGCCGTTTGGGGTGGAAAATGTTTATTTCATATTTACATTGCCAAAAAAAAACATTACAAGGTCAAAAAACATCAACAAATTACGCGCAAACCAGGTCAAATAACTAGTGAATGTTCACAACGTGTTACATTCAATTAATATTTGCAATAACTATGCAAATTATTGACCGCTTCATTTTATCTAGATGTTAGTAAATTAGGTTCGATTTTTTTATTGATACCGTATTGAAGCGTGTAACTTAATAATTATAGTGTATCATCAATTTTTGGTGGAGATTTTTGTGTGAGAACTATAAATATGTATTCGTGAAAATTATTATTATTATTATTATTTATTACGGACATACATACAGCTATCATTACAGTGACCCAATGCGATAGTGTAGAAAAAATAATTCAATTCAATTTATAATACAAAAAAAAAAAATAAAATTCAATTCATAAAACAAAACAATTAAAGTTCAATAAATAAATCAATTAAATACAATTATTATACATTAATTGTATCAATCAATCTTAAGAAGGTTGCCGACATAGCCCGAAGGATCTCCAATCTGAAGTGGCAGTGGGCAGGGCACATTGTTCGCTGAACAGATGGTCGATGGGAACGAAAATTTCTGGAGTGGCGACCGCGTACCGGAACACGAAACGCTGGAAGGCCTTCCGCTAGGTGGACCGATAACCTGATGAGAGTCGCGAGTAGATGCGAGATGTACAGGACGGATTGTTGTCCACATAATGATAATGACACACCATTAAGCCATAAAAACAGTCAAACTGAAGCATTAACAGGTAAACCAAACTGATTGAGCCCCAGGCATAAATGGTATGCCCGCTTACATGTGCAATAGTATATTCCAAGAGTTTGGCTAGGACGTTGCAGGCTTGCATCACCTGACTGTCTGATAAAAAGATGATTCCGTGCTTCGGAAGGCACGTATAAGCCGGTGGTCGCGGCCGCCAAATGGCGGTCGTCATATAAACCATGTCAGAGGCCCTTGAGGTTGTTTAGAAACTACGATACTAGGGTGTGTGGGGTCGTTAGATCTACTGCCCGCACGATAAGAAGAAGAAGAATATTCCAACAATAGGATTGTGACTGGTTAATCCTTTTTCTAGATAAATAAATGATTATTTACTTAAACTGAGGACTGGCCTGGAAAAAGGAGGTCGACTTTGATGCTGGTAGACTGCTACCAACATCAAAAGTCAACCCCCTTTTTATTTTAAGTATGGGACACCATCAAATGACTCCTCCCGCTGTGGGCGGAGCTGAAGGGAGTGTCAGACTCCTACTGACTAAAACCCATCCGTGTTCTTGAATGGCGTTGCGTTTTACAGAGAACGCTGCTGCCCATTCTCTGATGAGTCCCTTAGTCGCCTCTTAGGACACCCACGGGGAGTGATGGGATAGTATTATTCTTTTGACCGGTTTTTGCCCGTTCCCGTAAGAATTTCGAGAAATCCTCTCTTAGTCCCCTCCTACACTCCTCAAGAAACCTACATGCCAAATTTCAGCTCTCTATGACCAGCATTTTGGCGGTGCGTTGTTTGTCAGTCACTCGAACTCCTCGAACAGTGGCGCGAGCTGCTACAGCAACCGCAATTTTCGCGCAAGCGTGTTGTCGAAGCTGTCTTGCCCCACTGCGAAGCCTGGCTAAAAAGAGAGGAGCGCATCTCCTACAGGCTCACTGTGTGCTAACCGGGCTTTGGTTGCTTTGGTGAGTACCTAAATAGGATTAGGCGAGAGGCCACGGCAAATTGCCACCATTGCGGAGGCGACTTGGACTCTGCGCAACACACGCTCGAGGTGTGCCCTGCGTGGTCCTCTGAGCGGCGGGTTTTGGTTGCCAAGATTAGTCAAGATCTGACTCTGCCAGCCGTAGTGAGTGCTATGCTGGCAGTTAATGAAAACTGGAGAGAAATGGCTGCTTTCTGTGAGGCCGTGATGGTCCAAAAGGAGGCAGCTGAGCGGGATCGTGAGAGGGCTGATCCTGCTCGGAGAAGGAGGCATCAGGGAGGTAACTGTCTCGACGCCTAAAAGCCGAAACCCCACCTGCGTTATTTAAGGCAGGTGGGTCTCCAGGGTCGCTGGCGCTCAGAGTGGGGTCTCTGTCCGCCAACTCAGTGATCCTAGGAAAGGCGGTGGCATAGTGATCACGTGCTGCCGTGCATAGCGAGGCTAAGGGGAGACCCCTTTACAGTCTCCCCAGGGATGTGCTCTAACAGGCGTTGCACAGAGGGGGTTCCGGAGTGGCCTTTTAAGAGGTAACGGGGCCCCTTCTATGTGCTGATGGTGATCACCGGGGTGGTTTTAGTGAGGTAAAAATCCCACACTCCCTGGTCTTTACCCCAAAAGTCCAGGCGCCTTTTGAAGGTTTCCCCCCATAAAGAAAAAAAAAAGAATAGGGTCTGTACCATTATTATGCCATCTTGCTTCTTGCCAAATTTCATAATTCTAGGTTAACGGCAGGAGCCCTATATAGGGCTACATATTTGTGAGTATCGAAAAATGCGGAGTATTCCTATCTGTCCTCGAACGTCTGCCCTCAAATGGGGACAAATGGGGATTTTCGAGTAGGGGACAGATGGGAATTTTCGAGTAGGGGACAGATGGGAGTAAAAAGTTTCATCTGACCTCGAAATATTTTTTAAATAAAGTGTTTGTCTCCAAATGGTGTCCCATTTAGAGATAGTTATTAAAATGTAGGTACTTTAGAAACCAGAAACATCTTAATCATCATCCGGGGATGAAATTGCAAGCGGTTAGGATTCAAAAGTACCAGGAGCATTTCCGTGGTTGGAATTATGAGCGCTAAAGATTCACAAGTAGGTACCAGCTGGAGACCAGAAATACGTCGGAGAATTTCCGGCGCTGCCATTGGAAGCGGTTAGGATTTAAAAGTACCAGGAGAACAGAAACATGTCGGACTGCATGCGGGCAGAAGCTAGTTAAAAATATTTCGGGGACAGATGAAACTTTTTACTCCCATCTGTCCCCATTTATAAATTTGGGGACAGATGACACGAAAATTCCCATTTATCCCCATTTGGGGGACAGACGTTCGAGGACAGATGGGAATACTCCAAAAATACGGCATTGCGAGCTATCCTTGGTGAGCGAGTCTGCACTTTAAATTTATTTCTATTAATTTGCATACAAAGGTTTGATGCCTTTATGCATTTCCATTATTACGTTAGAACGAAAACAAAAATAACGCAAAATATTGCTCAAACATTAAGAACCTCGCTTGCAATTGAATTGTGGCAAATGAACTTGCTTAATTAGTTATTTTTATTAAAAAGTTGTTTGCATTTGTATTAAATGTCAGTCAAACCAATTTAATATATTTCTGGTACAAATACCAACTTGCTTGTGGGCGGCGAATCTTTTTATGTGTCTTAAGCAATGTCTATTTATTGCTTTAAAGAACACTAGTTATTTATACCTACTGCCGGTTTTTGTTATATTTTATATACAAACTAGCATTCGCCCGAGAATGCTTACGCGCATATCCTGTTTTTAGGGTTCCGTATTCAATGGGTAACCAACGGAACCCTATTACTAAGCCTCCGCTATCCGTCCGTCCGTCCATCCGCCTGTCAGAGGTAGATGTATCTCAGGAACCGTAATAGATAGAAAGTTCAAATTTTCACAGATTATATATTTCTATGGCCGCTATAAGAACAAATAATAAATATTAAGGTTTATGGTACGGAACTCTTCGTTTGCGAGTCCGACTCACACTTGGCCGGTTTTAAAATACAATTTCGATGTTTTCCCGTTACCGTAGAAATTTCGAGAAACCCTCTCTTAGTGCTCCCCTACACTCCCCAAGGAACCTACATGCCAAATTTCATCTTTCTACGACCAGCAGTTTCGGCTGAGCGTTGTCTGTCTGTCACTCAGTAACGGAAGAATTTTATATATTGGATTTATATTGGATATATTGGATTTATGTTCATCTACTTGAACAAAACTCATATAAAAACCTATTAAAAATTATCCAAATTCGAATATACGTGAAGCCCCCAAATATTGCTATAAAAAAAAACGTCACCCCGTATATCGCCGTAAATAACTCTAGTTATTTCTACAAAAACAATCTACATATAAACCGGTTGAAAAGGTCTGTTACTTTGTTTAGAAACTTAATTATATATAGTACCTAGGCATTTAATAATTAACAGACTGATCCACAAAATGTTTTTGTACTTGATGTAAATTCGATTTGTTTAAAATAATTTAAAATAATGGACTTCTTCGTTGATGTAATGGTCCAAAGAGCGTCGTTCTGGGTTCGATTCCTGAGTTGGTCTAACGTCATCATCGTGATATCAGCCAATCGCTGTCCACTGTTGAACGTAAGCCTCCCCCAAGGAGCGCCAACCATCCCAGTCATGAGCAGTCTGCAGCCATCCGCTGCCAGCCGGCAATTCTTTTTACATGCCAATGACCTTGTGCATACAAACGGAGCTAACTACACCTGTACGCGCCACTCCGCTACCCATGTTTTTAATTTTTTACTGTAAAAATAATACATATTTTGAAAAAGTAACAAATACAAATTATTTTCGTTTGTATTGCAAAGCAGTTAATATTTATTTTTTTATACTCTTTTGATAATTTTATACTCTTTTGATAATAGTACGTTGGTCGGAGGTGCATGAATATGGCTGTCCTTGGGGCTAGGTCCCGTGGTCGCCCTCGCAAGCGCTGGCTGGACGTCGTCAAGTCCGACATGAGAGCCAATGGCCTGACTGAGAAGGATGTTCAAGATGGGGCAAAGTGGAGGAAGCTAAGTCGGTAGGCGGACCCTGGCAATGGTCGGGATTAACGCCAGGTGGAAGAAGACTCTTTTGATAAAAAAATAAGGAGTAAAATAATTTCATCTCAACGATTTGGAGGTGATTTGGTGTTTTTTTTTTCTTATTATGTGATAACTATAGATACATTCTGGCTAAACCAAATTACGTATCATATCATGTAGATTATAACTATTTTTTTTTTGGTGTAATTTCTCAGTAAATGCCGACGAAAAACTGCTTCATCTGCACGTTATTTTTAAGTTTTTTCGAGAGAGCGGCCTTAAGACCTCTGCCTCGAGTTTTGCGGGGAGCGGGGCGAGCAACGTAGACCCGTTCTCGAAACCAGCAGGCAGATCGCGCGGCACTATAGCGGTGTAGTGTTGTGTTCGTGGTTGTGTCGTCGAGATATTTGTTTTTATTCGCGAACGAAATGTCTGAACAACGGCGACAACATTTTTTTATTCAAATTTATTCTTAACGCTCGAGTTACTGTGGGCAAAAGAAGAAAATAAATTGCACAACACTGCAATACAGACGCGCGGGCGGTCACCGCTTGACTGGAGTGCACCACTTGTTGCCCGCCTTCGCGCCGGGCCGCTGCCGCGACGCTGTCCGCAAAACTCGAGGCAGAGGCCTAAGATGGTCACCTATCCACAGGCCGATCTCGGGAAGCGTTGCTTAACTTTCAAGATTGACCCGTGATTCTGTTATTATTCATCCACGATCTCCACCTTCGGGTAATACATTATGTCATAGTATTTTTTATTTCCGGAGCTTATTCTTTGTAAACAGATTAAATCATCAGATCTAGAGGATGATTGATTACAATATGATATGATTTGATTGATAAAAAATATCGATTCGTTCAAAATTATCACTTAATAGAAAAGAAGTTAACTTAGTACTGTCACGGAACAAAAAAGTTTACAGAAGTATTATTTTAGGATTCTGAACGTGTTGCGAAATTTGTTCAAAAGAGGCACCGTACCCTGGAACGCAAAGGGCTCTAGGAGGAACGCGGATGGGTTTTAGTCAGTAAGATTCTGACACTCCCTCCTGCTCTTCCCAGAGCGGGAGGAGTCATTTGATGATTTCCCATCCTCAATAAAACAGTGTTCCTAACGTCCGTATGAATGGATTATTACTTCTTATCGAATCATTCGTCTATCTGTCTGTCCGTCTGTCACAGACAGTTTGCTCCGAATCTACTGACTGAGTGACCACATTACAAAATTAAAATGTAAGTTTGTTCAAACTAAAATGTGTGACATATTAAATGAAGGAGTTTGTTATGAGGGTCTTAATTTTTTATATATATATTAAGACGATGTTGTCATTTGCGCAATGCTGTAGTTTTTAGGTTTTTTGTATAAATGTATTAGTTTACAGTTATTGTTTTTGGTGGCTAGATAATAACAGCCGCACGGGTCGATCTTGAAGGTGAAGCTATGCTTGCCAAGGTTGGTCTGTGGATGGGTAATTTATTTATTTATACTTTATTGTACACCAAATTAAAACATATGAAGAAAACTTTAAACTAAAACAAATACAATTGCAATTGGTCTTAACATACCGAGTTTCCCCCGTGACTCCTCGGAAAGGACGTTAAGCCGTTGGTCCCGGCTGTCATTTGTAGATCAGTTTTGGCAGTCGTTACGGATTGTCAGAAGTCAGTAAATCTGACTCCAGTTTTGCCAATAAGTACCGTCTTACCCAGTTAATGAGTTCTGGAGGTCTGGTAGGCGGCCGCTCTATGTAAAGCACTGGTATTCAGCTGAATCTGGTTTGACTGGAAGCCGACCCCAATGTAGTTGGGAAAAGGCTAGGCAGATGATGAGATGATTATAGTTCCTTTATTCAACATATTCACCTACAAATTACATTTTTAAATATTTGAAAAAAAGAATTATAAAAACATTTAAAAATATAATAAATAGTAGCCCACCGGTATCGGGAACAGGGTCCAAGCTACCGGCGGTCAGGGCTCCAGAGAGAGGAACCTTCTAACAATACGAGCCGTGTCCAGAAGTACCGCTTTCTGAATCAAGCCCTTGATCCAGCAGCCTAACGAGAGCCTCTTGAGGTATTGGTCGAGGCTCGTGGCTATTAAGCCATTGGCTGATACGACTATCGGTACAATGATTGCGGAATCCACATCCCACATGTCGACAACCTCGCGAGCCAAGTCAATATACTTGATTTGTTTATCTTTCTCGGCTTTCACGAGGTTCTCGTCATGTGGGACGGTTATGTCTACAATCATTGCACGCCTCTCGATTCGGTCCAACACCACTATATCAGGCTTATTGGCAACAATAGTCCTGTCAGTGATGATGGACCGATCCCAGTACAATGTAATATTGCCATTATCGAGAACTGGGTCGGGCGCATACCTGTAGTACGGCACCTCCGACTCCACAAGAGAGTATTTCAGAGCAAGTTGCTGATGGATAATCCTGGCTACAAGGTTGTGCCTATGCAAGTATTCTCCGTTAGCTAGACGAGAACAACCAGAGATAATATGGCGAATTGATTCTCCCGGACAGTGACATGCCCGACATATGTCAACCGTGCCGTCCTTCACAATATATTTCCGGTAGTTCCTTGTCATGATAACTTCGTCCATAATTGCACAGACAAAACCTTCGGTTTCTCCAAAAAGATCACCGAAACGCAGCCAGGCTACGGACGCTAGTTGATCAACGTCAGGCCCATGTAGGGCCCGGAAAAAGCGTCCGTGAAGCTCCTTGCTCTGCCATACCGCCCTGCGATCGTTGGTGTCAAGTACTGCAGGTTTGCGCCAGTTCTCATTTGCCAAGGAGAGCGGGGTGAGTCCCTTGTCCACCGCCACTACATCTCGATGCATACCCACGTCGACAGCTAGGAAGTATTCCCTGAGACTGCATATCTCGCGATTGTGGAGAGTCTTAGCATTTAAAAAGCCTCGACCTCCACACTTTCGCGGGATATACAGTCTCTTTACCGATGACCGTGGGTGATGCATTCGATACGCAGTAAGCAGTGTACGGACCCGTCTATCCAAGGCGTCAAGTTCCGTTTGAGTCCATTTGAGTACGCCGAAAGAATACATCAATACCGGCATGACCCAACCGTTGAAGGCGCGCACCTTGTTCCCGCCCGATAGAAAGCTATTGAATACCTTCTTCAGGCGGCCAAAGAAGCGCTCTTTCAACGATTGTTTCATGTCAGTAATATTGATACCTAACGCTTCCGACATACCCAAATACTTGTAAGTTTCAGTTGGAGAGAGGGATCTCAGGTTTATAGAATCCGAGAGTTGAGTTCCCACGGATTCCATAATCTCTCCACGTTTTACATGCATGACTGCACATTTGTCCACACCAAACTCCATCCTGATGGCACTACTGAAAGTTTCAGTTACCTTCAGTAGCTCCATCAGTTGCAGATTAGTGGGGGCAAAGAGTTTCAGATCATCCATGTAAAGGAGGTGAGATATAACCTGACCACCTCTCTTCAACCGATATCCTAGCCCTGAATTCTCCAGCAGTGTGCTTAGAGGATTCAAGGCTAGACAAAACCAAAGCGGACTCAAACTATCGCCCTGAAATATTCCCCGCTCAATCCTTATCGGTTCACTAGTTCTCTGGATATTTCGACATCCTGGATAGCGAAGGACTGTTCTCCATTGCCTCATACACGACATCAGGAAGGTGCGTAGCGTTGTATCAATTTTATACAATTCTAGCACCCTCATGAGCCATGTATGAGGCACCGAGTCATAGGCCTTCTTATAGTCTATCCAGCATGTCGACAGATCCTTTCGGGAACGCCGAACCTGTTGGCTAATGGCCATATCTATGAGGAGCAGCTCCTTAGTACCGCGGGACCCATTCCTACATCCATTCTGAGAGGCAGACATAATCGAGTTGCTGTGTATATGCGTGTTAATTTTAGCTCTTAAAATGGATGTAAGAACCTTATAGACCGTCGGTAGGCACGTGATCGGTCTATAATTTTTGGGTTCCGCGGTGCTACCAGATTTGTGAAGCAGGTGGGTAACTCCTTTTGTAAGAAACTCGGGTAGTGAGCCGGTATCCAAGGCAGTCTGGTACTGAAATGCCAACCGAACGTGCGACTTTTGTAGCCACTTAATCCAAAAATTGTGCAGTCCGTCTGGTCCTGGAGATTTCCAATTAGGCAACGGACGGACTGCACGAGCTACATCTTGGGGGCTACCTAATTGTGATTGCCCCCATTTCTGGTATTGAATCGCACGCTCGTTCGACCTCTCTAGTCCAACCACCTTCGGTGTGACTGACAGGCACCGACCAGATGCTGCGCCAGAACGAACACATGGCATCATCATCCGGCAAGCGCGTGTCAGTCACACCTTGGTCCGGTCGCTCCCAAGCTCTGTATACCCACCTTTCATTACTCTGGAATGTGCGATTCTGGGTGTATCGCTCCACGCGCCGCTTATACCTCCGAATACGGTTTGCCCATGCATACACCTTCTGCTTCAGGAAGTCGATGCGCTCTGTGACCCGGGACAAATACTCTCGGGGACTAATATCAGTCCCCGAAAACGCCCGTCTCACAAAGCGCATCACTCTTGGGCGAGTGTTGCCCTCCCTGAAGCAAACTAGTTTGCCGATGAGTGCTCTGGCCCCACCAATACGACGCTCGATCCTGCACTGCCAAGCCGGCACGGCTTTTTTTGGTCGTGTAGCTCTGTGATCAGCAAATTTGACGTGAGCTACACGACAAGCCGCCACAGCCGCGCAGTACATGATCGAATGTGTATCGGTGAGGCTATCACAGTTATCAAAATAGCTTGACAACTGCGAATCCAGAGCAGCCACCAGCGCCCTATTCTTGTTATGCATGGGTAAACGAGGTAAGCGTGGCCTAAGTTCAGGCAGCATGTAACGATACTCCCGAATAGCACACTCCAAAGCACTCCTCAATTCGTCACTGCACTGGGTACTTACATTTGTAACCCTGTCACTACTCTCCTCGTCAACATGGCTGGGAATTTGGTGAGACTGTGGTAGTACCACAGTCTGCGACGAGGGGGCAATGGCACGGCTACTCAGTTCAGCTCGGAGGCGATCAAGTGCAGCATCATCCAACATATGGTTACGCAGGATGACCCGCACCTGATCCGATAGACGTTGGGCCGATACGTTGACTGCTGGCTCAAGCACCTGAAACAAAGAGAGCATCCGAACACGGTACGCGGTCAGGTTGTTTCCTCCCTCTGTAGCCCCAAAGTATGCGCGTATCACATTTTCATTTATGGAACGTGTCCATCGCATACGCTGCACACTTCCGCCGGGAGCTGGGACCCTGTCAGAGGCCGGTGGGCCTCGAGGTCCTAAGCCGTCCGGCGGCCGGCGTCCTCTTCGCCGACGAGCAGGTGGTGGCGTCGTGGGCGGCGAGAAGTACTCGTCGCTGGAGCTCGACGCGACTGCCACGGCCGGTGTCACAGCACTCACGGTGGGGCTGGTTTCCGGCGGCGGCGAGGCGGAGCTGAGCGACGAGGCCGGAGATGGTGGGCGTGCTCGACGAGCTGCGGCTCTTGTCAACATATTTCTTTTCGACTTATTGTGGTGGAGGTGGTCATAATTTTATTGCATATTTTTGTATTTTGATATCTTTACTATTTAAATTTGTTTGTCGCTATTGAATTTATCTTGTTTCCGTTTCATTTTGTTTTATTTCTATAAATTTTTCGTAAAATATTCGTCGAAAATTTTTTCCGTCACTTTAGTTGACAGTCGAGCCACAGATTATAGTTATTGTTAATATGGTTATATATGTATGTTGTTTTTTGGGTCTCAGTTTCCTGAAATAAAGGATAAATAAATATCAGACAATATATCAAAGACGTCCACAGCTGGACATAGGCCTGCCTTAAGCGTCGCCACAACGACCGGTCCTGCACCAAAAAAAAAAAAAATTGATCTGAAGTTATGGAGCCTAAAATTTAACGAAAATGACAGAAAGTAGTTCTTTACTTATTTTATAACAGGAAAACCTACAGGAACAAGAAGTCTATGGTTTTTTTTTTACAATTTGTTTCTCGTTTTCTGTGTCTTTGTGAGCGAGTCCGACTCACACTTGGCAATAGATAACACAATAAATTGAATAGGCTTTTAACCTCTCAAAAACCTTCGCATTTATAAGTACTTGTGATAATAAATGATGTACAAACAAAACCTTTTGTTTATTTATATTTACTTTGAACTCTATAGGCTATGGACAGTTCCGCATTCCGATATTTTTACCCAATTACATGATTTCAATGGGTTATTATTAGATTAGGTTCTGCCCGCGACTTCGTCTGTGTGTACTTCAGGATTTGCTCCAGAGAGAAACGAAATATGTGTTTTTCTACTAATATACGACATATTTCACTTATCCAAGCAATCATACCGGAGACAAGTCAAACAGACTTTGTTCAATATTGTGCCACAACTCATATTATATAAAATTATATTATACATAGAAAGCATATATTTGAACTAAGTATGAGATTTCACGATGCTAGATTTCTGATTTCCTCGAAATTCTATGTGTTTTTTTATCTTTGTGTAATTTAATATAGCCATATTATTTAATGTGAACAATGTGTCCACTATCACATTATTACTAATACTTGCACTTATATAGTTTTCGTTTTTCACTTTTTTAGCTAATCTAGTTTTACCAATGCCGTGTAACTCTGTTATTAGCTTAAGAGATAATTCTCATCATCTCACTGTCACTGTGCAGTGTGTTGTGTTGTGTATTGAAGATGCCAGTAACAGTGGTAACCTTAACTAAACTGCACTGAGGTGCTCATTGATAGTGAGATGAATATTTGTTATTCATGTAATTTAATAATAAGCTGTTGAGTTACCAAATAAATAAATTATAAATTTAATTGTATTTTATGAGGAAATGCTGGCGAAATGTAAAAGTAATAATTCGAGGTTTGGCTCTCGACTGTTTCCTCCTCCAATATTGGACCGATTTAAGAGATATTTCGCAAACTGAATAAGAAGGATATATACTGTGTCCCTATGTTTTCCTTTGTGATGATTTATTAACCGTATAAGCATTAGAACTCTCACAAAATGCTCAAAATTGTCCGATAAATCTCTATCAACAGAGCTTTTTTTTTAAGGATGGGAAATCTCTCCTTCCGCTCTGGGTGGAGCGGAAGGGACTGTCAGACTCTTACTGACTAAAACCCATTCTTGTTTCTCCTAATGCCCTTTGCGTTCCAGGGTACGGTGCCTGTTTCCAAAGGTTTCCGCACCCCGGCAGGCACTGGCCCTGGCGGGCCCCGTCTCCCGTGCTGACATATCCTTGAGGCGCGCGTGGAACACAGCGCGTCGTTGACACGGGCCTGGTTCTGATCGGACGGCGAGCCACCCAATGCTCGCCGTCCGCAGGCCCTCGCCTACGGTGGCCGGAAATCGCCCTGCGACTCCCGACGCATCAACAGAGCCCTAGTGTACAAATTTGGCAACTATTAATCAAAAAAGGAAAATATAGAGACACAGTATACATCCTTCTTATTCAGTTTGTGAAATCTTTCTTATATCGGTCCAACATTGGAGGATAAACCTTGGAGTATGATTTTTTACATATGAAGTCTCGCCGCCAGCTTTTCCTCTTGTTGTTGGTCCTGAAAAACATCATCATCATCTGCCTAGCCTTTTCCCAACTATATTGGGGTCGGCTTCCAGTCAAACCAGATTCAGATGAATACCAGCGTTTTACGTGGAGCGGCTGCTTACCAGACCTCCACAACCCATTAACTGGGTAACACGGTACTATTTGGCAAGCTGGAGTCGGATTTACTGGCTTCTGACAACCCGTAACGACTGCCAAAGATCTACACAAATGACAGCCGGAACCAACGGCTTAACGTGCTTTCCGAGGCACGGAGGAAACTCGGTATGTTAAGATGGTCACCCATCCACAGACCAACCTTGGCAAGCGTTGCTTAACCTTGAAGATCGACCCGTGCGGCTGTTATTATTTAGCCAAAAACATCATTATCATATCAGCCGAAAGACGTCCACTGCTGGACATATATCTCCCCCAAGCGTCGCCACTACACCCGGTCCTGCGCGTCTCGCCTCCATCGGCTACCCGATAAATATACTTCTTCATCATTCTATTTTCTTGGTAGATTGTGGGTATTTACCACTCATGATTGCCAGCCCCCTCAAAAACTTTTGCACGATTCTGCTCTCATCGTTTCTTGGCAGTATTTTAAATACAGAACATAAGTATGACCACTCTTCTTCTTCTTCTTCTTCTGTGGGCAGTAAGGTCTAACGACCCCACACACCCTAGTGTCAGAGTTTCTAAACCGCCTCAAGGGCGTCTGACATGGTTTATTTGACGACCGCCATTTGGCGGCCGGTACTACCGGCTTATACGTGACTTCCAAAGTAGGGAATCATCTTTTTTATCAGAAAATCAGGTGATTCAAGCCTGCAATGTCCTAGCCAAACTGGAAAACAACTTTACACACCCTCTCCCACCCCACCCACTCTTGAAACACCCTGTACACTATTTGTGAGCAGAATTCCATACAAATATATTCAGCCATTGTTGCGTGTACATACAAACTTTGACATTTATTATAAAATCTAGGGTTTTCATCAAGGATGTAAATATTTTTATGACTTTAACGATGAAGATGGCAAAGTAACCATAGTTATCTGGGAAGATACTTGATATTATAATTAAATTAATTATTTTCCTCGAAGACATGCATTAACAAGGTAGGTAAGTAATTCTTGTTTTATAAAATAGGTAAGTGGATAGTCTGAAAATTCTGAATGTCCACCTGATGAAATATAATAAAACAGTGAATAAAGTGATTTTTTTTGCAGATGCTTTGTAAAACTTTTAAAACCTATTCTTTTGCGTATATATGTATATGTATATATTTTTTTTGTTATGGGTTTTGCTCTTGACTCTAGTCTAGATCAGATATGATAGAGATAAAGTCTACGATGGAGCGAGCCTACCCAGAAGGGGCCTGTTCACTCACTGTTCGTATATTGTGTTTTCTTAATATTTGTAAATGCATATATCCGCAAGGTTACCGACATAGCCCGAATGATCGCCAAACTGATGTGGCAACGGCCACATTGCTCACAGAACAGATGGTCGATGGGGCTGAAAAAGTCTGCAGTGGCGACGCGTACGGGAAGACGTATCGCTGCAAGGCCTCCCACAAGGTGGACCGATGACCTGGTGAGGGCTGCGGGTAGCCGATGGATGCGAGACACACAGGACCGGTTATTGTGGTGACACTTGGGAATGGCCTATGTCCAGCAGTGGACGTCTTTCAGCTGATATGGTGATGATGATTATGTGCCGTTTCTTAAGTGGAGCTAAAATATATAGGATTTTGTTTAAATGCTATTTTATTTACTTCGAGTGAGTAGATTTTTTTTTTAACTTTATTAGTAAGAATTACAACAAGATCTTAATAATTAATTACGATCTAGTCTAAAAGATTAATGAGCAATTTAACTCTTACTTAATATGTTACGCGATAACTTATGTTAAAACTGAGAAAAGTGTCCATTTGCACTTTTACACAAGAAGATTTTAGAGGGAGCAGCGATGGAGTAGGTGAGAAGCTCGTGGCTAAATAATAACAGCCGCACGGGTCGATCTTGAAGGTTAAGCAACGCTTGCCAAGGTTGGTCTGTGGATGGGTGACCATCTTAACGTACCGAGTTTCCTCCGTGCCTCTGAAAACACGTTAAGCCGTTGGTCCCGGCTGTCATTTGTAGATCTTTGGCAGTCATTAAGGATAGTCAGAAGCCAGTAAATCTGACTCCAGTCTTGCCATGAAGTACCGTGTTACCCAGTTAATGGGTTGTGAAGGTCTGGTAGGCAGCCGCTCCACGTAAAACACTGGTATTCAGCTGAAGCCAAAGATCTACAAATGACAGCCGGGACCAACGGCTTAACGTGCTTTCCGAGGCACGGAGGAAACTCGGTATGTTAAGATGGTCACCCATCCACAGACCAACCTTGGCAAGGTTGCTTAAGCTTTTGAGATCGACCCGTGTGGTTGTTATTATTTAGTCACGAGCGTCTTCTTTAGGCACCCGCTCCACGTAAAACACTGGTATTCAACTGAATCCGGTTTGACTGGGAGACGACCCCAATGTAGTTGGGAAAAGGCTAGGCAGATGATATTATTATATTATATTATATTTTGTTAAGGAAGAACGTTGCTTGATAACTATGTCGAATTCATAAATTATTTTAAGACCTTGAAAACAGGGCGTTAATTGTTTATGTAGCCAATTCTTCCTTTGTGCATATTTGATACATATATTTAAATATATTAAGCCCTATTTGAGCATGTTGACCTCAACGATTTCCTAGTTAAAAATTGTGAAATAATTACTTATTTTAACCGTCACAATGGTTCGAGGACTTTATGTTAGTGTAACTATGATTTTGGAATTGTTTGGGACTGTTTTTACTGTATGTTGGTTCTGGTTCGTAATTGATCACTACTTATCTGATGGTAAGCGATGATGTAATGGACTATGGAACACGCTTCATCGTCATCATCATATCAGCGAATATCCGTCCACTGCTGAACGTAAGCCTCCCTCAACGAGCGCCAACCGGTCTTGAGCAGTCCGCATCCATCCGCTACTAGACACCTTCTTCAAATCATATCGATCCATCGTGCCGCAGGGCATCCTACACTACGTTTGCCCATACGTGATTACCACTCTAACATATGCAGCACATCACGCTTGCCTTGAAGTAACCCATTCACTCTTGACTTAAAGACTCCCAGGTTGTAGCTATCAGGAAACACAGACTCCGGCAAGGTATTCCACTCCTTTGCTGTACTCACAATGAAAGAATTTAAAAAAGGTTTGTGCTTATGAGAGGGATGTCCACCATGTACCGTGGCGCATTGCCATACGTCTTGTAGTCCGATAATAGAACCGGCTTCGCGGAATTAAACTGTAGATTTCCTACAGACGCTCCCCAAGAACTACCAATTTTTTAATAATTATTGCTGTTTACAGCGAGACTTAATTTATGTACCTAAATTAAATAAATGTCATTGATGAATTAGTATTTTATTATTTTTCTTATTTATTATCCTGTTATCCGAAAAAACAGAAGCTGATCGAAAAAATAACATTTATTTACGGATCTAATCTATATTAATGATAAAATAATTGGATTGTTAATAATTTTACACTCGTACATCATACATTTAAGTTATTACTTGTATTTTTCAATTTATAAATCTATTAACTTTTATGGAAGACTCATAAATTAGTATATTTTATTGATTTCCTTTGCACGAGTAGTCAATCTACTGGTCGGTTTCCAGACAAACCGGATGCAGCTGAATACCAGTATTTTGTATGAAGCAGCTGCCTACCAGACCTCCATGACCCAGTAACTGGGTAACACGGTACTTCTTGGCAAGACTGGAGTCAGATTTACTGGCTTCTGACTATCCGTAACGCCTGCCATAGATCTACAAATGACAGCCGGGAATAACGGCTGGCTTAATAGGCGTTTCGGCCGGTGAGTTTCGTCCGATCCGGTCGAAACTGGAATTTTATTTTTATTTATATTTTGGAGAGCTGTTTTGGACTATTCTTTGCAAAAGCAATGTTAGTAAAGTCAGAATAAAAAACCTTTTTTTATTTAGCCCGTACTGTCCTACTGCTGGGCAAAGGCCTCCCCCAAATCCGTCCAAGTATTCTTTTCCCGCGCCACCTCGTGCCAGCCCTCACGGTACGCGTCCAGTTCGTCTCGAAACCTCTTTCTGAGCCGGCTTCGGTGGCGCCGTTCATCTTCGGGCACACTGCGTGTGGAGATTTTTGCCCAACGCAACGTTCGCTGTGCATGCGGCTTACGTGCTTTATTTTACTCACTTTTTTTTGGCTGAAGTGGGATTGGGCACCCGCCCAATCCCACTTGAGCCAAAGAATAAACCTTAGGTCGGGTTATATTATTAAAGTTAAAGTGAGGGAATTGTTGAAAAAAGACACAATCAACTGTAAACATGATAAATCACAATAATCAGTCTTATAATAGCAACATGCCAACAGTCGAAAACAATCCGACCCGTGAGAGATCACTCATTAGTATTTATTTTATTTATAATTAATATTATCCATGGCCACAAAGTAACATATTTAATTATGTTGCTGACGTTACATTGCCTCTAAAAAGGATTCGTTCGAAAAAACCCTCAAAAATATTAACAACTAGCCTCTGCCAGTGGCTTCGTCCGCGTGATCCCTAGGGAACATACTCCCGGGATGAAAAGTAGCCTTTTCCTTTCACAGGCTCTAGACTATCTGTGTATCAAATTAAATTTAAATCGATCCAGTAGTTTTAGCGTGAAAGCACGACAGACAGACAGACAGAGATATCTATCTATATTATTATTATAAAGCTGAAGAGTTTTTTTGTTTGCTTGAACGCGCTTATCTCAGGAACTACTGGGCCGATTTGATTTTTCAGTTGGAAGGTTATATACTCGTATTATCACGCTAAGACCAATAGGATCGGAACAGAAATGAAAATTATGACGCAAACGAAGTTGCGCGGGTCAGCCAGTTTATATCATAAGTAAGGATAATGAAATTCCTGTTTCGACCGAATCGGACGAAATTCAGCGGCCGAAACACGTGCTAAGCCTACCGGCTTAACGTGCTTGCCTAGTCTCGGTATTGTCATTTAAAAACATCTCTATTTATTTTTTTACTATTGATAGGCACGCGTTTGACCACTATCTCACCCGATGGTAAGCGATGATTTAGTCGAAGATGGAGCACGCTTGCCTAGAAGTAACCTATTCACTCTTGTCTTCAAGACTCCCAGGTTGTAGCTATCAGGAAACTTAGATTTTTTATTGTTATTTGCTGTTATAGCGGCTTTTACAATGATAGAATAGACACATAGTGACAGTTATTGTCATTTTAAAACATCATTGTCATTGGCTATATGCGGCCTAGTAACAGACAGGCGAACGGATAGATTAGTAGTAAGTTTCTGGTTTTCACCCTACGGGTGCGGAACCCGAAGAAAATACTGACGACAATGAAAGGACAGGAAATGTAGCCAGGAAAGTTTGTCTAGAATAGTTGTATTATACTTTTCTGTGTGAGCAGATGTAATTTTTCAAAAGTTTGTTTTTTTTTTTACTTTTCCACTGCTGGGCAAATGTACCACCCCATAGCCTTCCACTCTTCCCGGTGTATTGCTTTCTTCGACCAATCCGTCATGAACGCTTCCAAGTCGTCACTCCAACGTCTCCTAGGCCTTCCTCGGTGACGACACCCGTCCTCTGTCTCCCACTGCGTAACGACTGTGGCCCATCTGCCCTCATGTCATCATCATCATCATTTCAGCCGAAAGACGTCCACTGCTGCACATAGGCCTCCCCCAAGATGTGAGAGGATCTGCCATAGTCGCCACGCTTGGCAGGCGGGTTGGCGATCGCAGTGTATTGTATTCAGTTTTAGACAGAACGCTGCTATACCCATTCTCTGGTGAGTCCCTTTGTCCTGTGTTCACGTATTCTGCATATATGTATAAGGAAATTAATCAATCATTATAGAACATTATTAATAATCCTTATTTTATCAACTAATTATTTACTCATCTCCATTAAAAATACATAAACAAAAAAATAAATCTCGTTTTTGTTTCCGTTTATCGTAAACCCATGGTCACTCTACAGTATTTGTATAAGTGTACAAAATCAATTCGTCAGAGGCCAAGCATTGTTTTATTTAAATTATCTATGATTTCATCTCAATTATAGTCTTGTGATGATCTCCCACAAGGTGGACCGATGACCTGGCACCCTAAAAAGGCCACATTTGTAGAATCATAGAGGAGCTCGTGGCTAGATAATAACAGCCGCACGGGTCGATCTTCAAGGTTAAGCAACGCTTGCCAAGGTTGGTCTGTGGATGGGTGACCATCTTAACATACCGAGTTTCCTTCGTGCCTCGGAAAGCACGTTAAGCCGTTGGTCCCGGCTGTCATTTGTAGATCTTTGGCAGTCGTTACGGATAGTCAGAAGCCAGTAAATCTGACTCCAGTCTTGCCATGATGTACCGTGTTACCAAGTTAATGGGTTGTGGAGGTCTGGTAGGCAGCCGGTCCTCGTAAAATACTGGTATTCTGCTAAATCCGGCTTGACTGGAAGCTGACCCCAATATAGGAAAAGGCTAGGCAGATGATAGTAGAATCATTATATTAATCACACAAAAATCTGTCAAATTTCATTTTCATCTTTACCGCTGACGCATTAGGTTCAAGGTTGATTGGGAAAATTTGACAGTGACAGGTAGCGTGATGTGCTGACTGATTCTGCTGAAGTGGCTTTTTTTGTCCCGCTGGGGAGGGTCGCGGGTAGCCGATGGATGCGAGACGCACAGGACCGGTTGTTGTGGCGACTCGCCTGGGGAGGCCTATGCCCAGCAGTGACGTCTTTCGGCTGATATAATGATGATCGTTTATTTGGTTCGATTTCATTTGATAAGTTTTTTCGCAACTATGGAGGGGAGTTGCGGAATTTTTCCATAGATCATCGCAGCCCTGGAACGTAAAGGGCATTAGGAGGAACACGAATGGGTTTTAGCCAGTAAGAGTCTGACACTCTGCTGTCCCGCTCCGCCCAGAGCGGGAAAGTCATTCGATGATTTCATATCCAAAAACAAGGTAGGTATCATTCTTAATATTGTTCTTTTTATTAACCGACTTCCTCAAAAAGGACGAGGTTCTAAGTTCGGCTGTATATATTATATATTTTTTTATGTGTTTTCACCGATTTCTCCGCCAATTCTGGACCGATTTTAAAAATTATTTTTTTATACAAAAGCCTATACTCCCGAAGTAGTCCCATTGTCACCAAGTTAGAATCTGATGATGGTATCCCATGAAAATCGAGGGAAACCCTCAAATTTTATAAGCACATACAATGTTTTTCATAAACTTTCTAACGCAATTCATCTCATGTTGCTGAGCTGATGATGGAAGGTATAAGTCAGGATCCCATGATGATGGGATCCCATGAAAAATGTTTGTTCAACGATATTTTCGCAAATCGTTAACCGATTTGGGTGATTCTTTTTTGTTTGGAAGAGTATTTTTGTTTTAATCTTGTTACGGGATCCAAGACAATGAGGCCTACCGTTTTTTTACTCACCAGTTGGCGCCACTGTCGAATAAGGTTCTTAATCGCAGCATAAAAGTTGTTATTACGCGCATGTGAACAAAGTTAGAAGGAAAATTATGTATGATGTTGCAAACGTGCGATTAATGTATTACAAAATAAATATCGTCGTAGTTTTGAATGAAAAAAAGGACATTAAACGTATTGCCGACAAAAAAAAAAGTTAAATGCAGTGGTCGGGAGAACCGTAACTTAATCTGCCATATTCAGGCTGTTTTAGTAAATACTAGCGCGCTGATCAGCGCAATTTCGTCTGCTCCGCCCCTATTGGTCTTAGCGTGATGATATATAGCCTATAGCTTTTCGATAAATGGGCTATCTAACACTGAAATAATTTTTCGAATTGGACCAGTAGTTCCTGAGATAAGCGCGTTCAAGCAAGCAAACAAACAAACAAACAATTCAGCTATATATAATAAATTTACAAAAAAAAAACAAAACAAATAAGCAAATAAACTCTTGTCAAAAGCCAACTGAAAGTGAAATTTGATATATCGAAAACCTCACGCTACACTAGCGCCTCTAACGGCGAATTCAAACGCGATAGCCCCCTCATTGATTCGTTTCTTCGAGACTCATCGAGCTTCATTGAATGGGCGCGTTTCTCAGGTTTAGTTATGCTATATTAAATTTTCATTGGACGTTGAACTTCAAAGATAAACAAGTGACCTCATCTACTTAAATTCTATTAAAATAGAGATATTGTCAATGCCAAAGCAAAGTAGATATTTAACTATGAGCTGGTCTGGATTTAATCTGCACTTAAAGTTACTCCTAAACGGCGAATAGCGCTACCATTTGCAATGGGCCTTGTGACCCGGTGGTCGTGGGTTCGATTCCCATGGGAAGCATACTTTGTAAAGTTGATTCCAGTTTGGCTAGAACATTGCAGGCTTTAATCACCAAATTGTCTGATAAAAAGATGATTCCGTGCTTCGGAAGGCACGTATAAGCCGGTGGTCCCGGCCGCCAAATGGCGGTCGTCAAATAAACCATGTCAGAGGCCCTTGAGGCGGTTTAGAAACTCTGACACTAGGGTGTGTGGGGTCGTTAGACCTTACTGCCCACACGATAAGAAGATGGTATTAATGACAATATTTACCACTGAAAAGTGAAATTAAAGCAGCCGACTTTTTTTTTGTTTTTTCCTGCTCTGAATCGTCAATTTGACGACTCCAATATGTCTAGTGTTAAACCATAGTTAGTCTAATATTTATTGTCAGTTATAAAATTAAAAATGGTCACGTAACAATAAATAAATGCAGTTCATTGTACTAGTACTTACTTACCTTGACATTTTAGAGATTTTGTTTGAGATAGTCTTTTCAGTCGTATTTGATTTGAGCTACAAAATTCGTGTGATGTTTATCAATGGATTTTTTAGGGTTCCATCTCTCAAAAGGAAAACACAGAACCCTTATAGGATCACTTTGTTGTCCGTCCGTCTGTCTGTCAAGCCTTCCGCTCCGCCCAGAACGGGAAAGTCTACTTTCGTCGACTTTGTTGTTGTTGTTTGTTGTTTGTCGATTTTTATTTGTAATGTGTTTGCTCTTGACTCTAGTCTATGTCAGAGATGACAAAGACAAAGTCTACGATGGAGCGAGCTTACCCAGAAGGAGCCTGTTCACTCTAACTTTGAAGAGATTAGGGTTGTAAGCTTTTGGAAACACAGACGCAGGCAGAGAGTTCCACTCCTTTGCTGTGCGCATTATAAAAGACATTTAAAAACGCTTAGTGTGAATTGGTGGAATAGCCACAAGGTAGGGCAATTATTTCGGATTATCCGTTAGTTTCGATTACATTTTCAAGAAATTGTAGAAGTAAAATACAAGTATCAGCTGGACCGGGCAGAAAAACCTGTGATATAAAGAAAGAAAGAAAGAAAAGAAGAAAGAAACCACCACAGTGTCTCAAGACGAAAGTCTATGACCAGTGCGTGTGTGTGATGACATATGGAACTGAAACGTGGTCGCTTACAATGAACCTCATCAGAGAGCTCAAAGTCATTTAAAGGGCAATGGAGAGGGCAATGCTTGGAGTTTTCTTGCGTGATCGAATCAGGAATGATGATATCCGCAAGGTTACGACATAGCCCGAATGATCGCCTAACAGCACATTGCTGTGGGCAGGGCACATTGCTCGCAGAACAGATGGTCGATGAGGCCGAAAAGTTCTGGAGTGAAGACGTAACGTTGGAAGGCCTCACACAAGATAGACCGATGACCTGGTGAAGGTTCCGGGTAGCCGATAGATGCGAGACGCGCAGGACCGGTCGTTGTGGGGACGGTTGGGGGAGGCCTATGTTCAGCAGTGGACGTCTTCCAGTGATATGATGATGATGATGAGGCGCCGACACTATCCGAAACCTTTATATCCGATTCGGTTAAGATTACGGATACTGGGTTGTGGAGTCAGATAGGCAATCACTATAGGTACGTAAAATATTGTTATTCAGCTGAATTCTGTTTGACTGGAAGCCGACCCCAATGAAAAAACCCGCCAAGTGCGAGTCGGACTCGTACACGAAGGGTTTCGTACCACTAACCTCAAATTTTATTACTTTTTGTTTTAGCGGAAATAGAAATACACAATCTGTGAAAATTTCGACTGTCTACCTATTACGGTTCTTGAGATACAGCCCGCTGACAGACAGACGTTGGATACCCCTTGGGTACGGAACCCTAAAAACCGGCCAAGTGCGAGTTGGACTTGGCCACCGAGAGTTCCGTACAAATTTGTAGCTACTAATTACTTTAAATAAAGACTTTTTTTAAAAGCTTTTATTTAATTTGCAATGTATGTATGTAGATATGTTTGTTCGGGTGGAATCTTGCTACTCAATTTTGAAGCAGATATCTTCAACCGATTGAGCTGAAATTTTATATACACGTGTAGTTTCGATGACAATACACGATAAGCTATGTGACGTCATTCTAAATCTAATATGGCGGACCATCCAAGATGGCGGAATAGTTATTTTTTATGCACTTTTACAATATGGGTATCAAATGAAAGAGTTTGTTGAATTCGAAATAACTAAAAAGACAAAAAAAATATTAAAAGGAAAAAACTAAATAAAAAAAAAAGAAAATAAATTTTCCTTAATTAATTCCTTAATAATTAAACCTCGCGACAAGCTTTTGTGATCAATTTTAAAGGACAATTTGATTTTCTTATTTTTAGAGCATTTAAGTATACTTAAGCTTTTTTTAAGATTTTTTAATATTTAAATATTTATGATTTAATTAAAAATGTATAGTTTTCAGACTTTTCCCTATATTAATTATTTTGTAGTATTACTTGCCAAATTTCATAGTTCTACGAGTAGGTCAACGGGAAACACCCGTATACATTTTGATTCTATGGAGAGTGTCGAAATATATGTTCCACGCATTTCCAAGATAAAGGGTCTTGATAGACAGACGGACGGACCACAAAGTGATCCTATAAGGGTTCCGTTTTTTCCGTTTGCTGTATGGAACTCTAAAAAGGGAAAAGGTTAGACATATGGTCACGATTACGGATAGATTTATTTACTTATCCGGTGTCTGTTAGCCAATTTGTCCTTTGGGTTAAAAGTTACTGGTCAAAATATTCTGTTGGTTAAGCATTCACTGACGAAGAGTTATGTGGGCGAAACGTTCGCGGGTGAAAAGTTCTTTGGATGAAGACTTAATGGGTTAAAGGTAATGTTGACCAACGGTTCATGTGCCAATCGACTGTTGTTGAAACGTTTCAATTTGATTATTATTGGTTATTTCGAATATTATTTGTTAATTCTTCCGTATGGTGTCGGCCGGTGCCGTGTGCTGCTGTTAAAGAATAATACCATCACTTCCCGTGGGTGTCGTAAGAGGCGACTAAGGGACTCACCAGAGAATGGGCAGCAGCGTTCTCTGTAAAACTCAACACCATACACTGCGAACGCCAACCTGCCGCACCAGCGTAGCGATTATGGCAAATCCCTCCCTTTTGGGGGAAGCCTATATCCAGCAGTGGACGTCTTTCGGCTGTTCTGATGATGATTTCGAATGTCCAATTTCTTTTATGTCGGATATCCAAAAGATTCAGTTTCGGTCCGTGCTTTCTTGTCTTAACTATAGTTTGTTTAATATTTATTGTTAGTAATACAATTAAAAATGTTCCTCGTGGCTAAATAATAACAGCCGCACGGGTCGATATTTAAGGTTAAGCAACGCTTGCCAAGGTTGGTCTGTGCATGGGTGACCATCTTAACATACCGAGTTTCCTCCGTGCACGCTAAGCTGTTGGTCCCGGCTGTCATTTGTAAATCTTTGGCAATCGTTACGGATAGTCAGAAGCCAGTAAATCTGACTCCAGTTTTGCCAAGAAGTACCGTGATACCCAGTTAATGGGTTGTGAAGGTCTAGTAGGCAGCCGCTCCACGTAAAACACTGGTATTCAGCTGAATCCGGTTTGACTGGAAGCCGACTCCAATATAGTTGGGAAAAGGCTAGGCAGATGATTACAATTAAAAATGTTCATATAACAATTTTAGACAGTTCATTGTAGTAGTACTTACTTACCTTGACATTTTAGAGATTTTGTTTAAGATAGTCTTGTCTGTCGTATTTGATTTGAGCTTCAGAATTCGTGTGATGTGTATCAATATTTTTTTTTTAGTTTGAATTCGAAATGTCATTCCGTGCGCTTTTTGGAGCGCGATTTATTTACGTGAAACAGAAATCATCATCATCTGCCTAGCCTTTTTCCAACTACATTGGGGTCGGCTTCCAGTCAAACCGGATTCAGCTGAATACCAGTGTTTTAAATGGAGCGGCTGCCTACCAGACCTCCACAACCCATTGACTGGGTAACACGGTACATCTTGGCAAGACTGGAGTCAGATTTACTGGTTTCTGACAATCCGTAACGACTGCGCAAGATCTACAAATGACAGCCGGGACCAACGGCTTAACGTGCTTTCCGAGGCACGGAGGAAACTCGTTATGTTAATATGCTCACCCATCCACAGACCAACCTTGGCAAGCGTTGCTTAACCTTCAAGATCGACCCGTGCAGCTGTTATTATTTAGCCACGAGCTCCTCAAAATGTCATTCTGTGCGCTTTTTGAAGCGCGATTAATATACGTGAGACAGAAATTATCTTTATAATATTATAAGTGTGTTTTTAGAGCTGGCTACGGAACCCTATTACTAAGCGTCCGCAGTCGGTCCGTGTCTGTCTATCAGCCAGCGGGCTGTATCTCAAGAACCGTAATAGGTAGACAGTTGAAATTTGCACGAAGCGTGTATTTCTATAACCGCTACAAAAAACGTGTTTTTATTTGCTTTATTTTTATTCTATTGCCCTTAATAGCAATAAATAATAAAAATTAAAGGAGGCTCCCATGCAAGAAACGTGTTTTTTTTTCGGTTAATGGAACCCTTCGTGTGAGAGTCCGACTCGCACTTAACCAGTTTTTCTACTGAAAATTTGTTTTGAAAATAGATTAAGCGCCGTCTGAAGACAATAACGAAACTTTAACAACGAAAAAATGTCGACAGTATGGCGCCCTAAAATGTCACGTTGCAGAGATATTCTTTTTATTTACTATTAACAGGCACATATTTGACCACTATCTCACCTGACGGTAAGTGATGATGCGGTCGAAGATGGAGCACGCTTGCCTAGAAGTAACCTATTCACTCTTGACTTAAAGACTCCCAGGTTGTAGCTATCAGGAAACACAGACTCCGGCATGGAATTTGGAGGTAAAGTCACCAAATTAATACAATGACAATTAGTCACATGCTTATATGCAGGCAATAGGCTTGTCCACTGAAAAAAATCTAGATTAAAAAAAAATCACCCTTTTGTTTCGTAAACCAAAATTAACGAAGATACGACGCTCTTAAAATTCTCAATACGTCACGCCGTGATATAACTTTTAGTGCGCTCTGACGTCACGTTCCCCCACTCCCGAGTTTTAATGCGTTTTATCTTTGTCAATATTCATTGATTTACAATAACAAAAAATACGTGTAAATTATTTTTTAATACTCTAACTGACGGACTAAATAAATTTGCAATTTATTGGTGGTGGAAACTAGCCTATTGTATATAATAAAGGTTTTTTTATTAAAACAAAACATGTATCATTTTTTTTTTTTTTTTTTTGTCGATGGCCACTCGCAGTTTCAACCCTAGAGGGTTGTCAACTACTGAACCGGACTTGCGGTCACGCGAAGTGTCAACTAAGCGTTTATAAAGTTCTTTTTTTTTTTTTTTTTTTTTAAATAACTTTGCCCCACACTAGGAATTTCTTCTGTATCGTGGGTGCTTTACAAACATATAAATACACATACACAAACAGCCAGACCCGGAACAACTATCTGTAGGCCATACAAATATTTGTTCCGTGCGGGAATCGAACCCGCGACACGCAGCGCAGCAGTCAATCGCTCAACCACTGCGCCAACCGTGCCGTCAAAATACGGCATGAGCACTCGGACCCCATGGTCCAAGAGTTTCAACCCCAAACGGCTCAAAAATATAATTGCCAACAAGGTTATTATATTTTCGCCGCTTGAGGTTCTCAGCAACCGCAGCGGCAGAACCAGCACAGCACGACGAGCTAGGAAGATGGGATGGCGCAAGAGTATAGGCACAAGTAGCGTCCCACACTAAAGGCCTACCCATCTTCCATGGAAACAAAGACATACCGTCCGGTCGCTTGCCATCGTCGCGTGCCAGGTTTTTTTATAGGAAATCATAATATGTCTCCTTGCGCTCTGATTGGAACGGGAGAGAATGTCAGACTCTTACTGACTAAAACCCATCCGTGTTCCTTCTAATGCCCTTTGCGTTCCAGGGTCGCGGTGACTCTTTCGAACAATTCTAATATAGGCTAGTTATCTCAATACTATGACCTTTCTACAACATCTTACTCACCCACAATAACCGTCTAAACTCTGACGCATACAGCGCTATTCTAATAATCTTACTTCAAAGAATTTCACCTTGGATTGGTGCTTTAATAATAACCACATAATATCAGCTTCAACATAGCAAAACAATATCTTGTAGGTATAGATCGAAGAGGCCAACGATATCCCATTTAATTCTCTCGAAAAAGCTTAAAATAGCGTGCAGATGAAGCAGCTTTTCGTCTTCACTAACAGAGAAAATACAATTAAATTTTTTTTTTATTAATTTACATGATATGGTTCGTAATTATATTTAGCCAGAATTAAATTTAGGAGCTCGTGGCTGAATAATAACAGCCGCACGGGTCGATCTTGAAGGTTAAGCAACGCTTGCCAAGGTTGGTCTGTGGATGGGTGACCGTCTTAACATAACGAGTTTCCTCCGTGCCTCGGAAAGCACGTTAAGCCGTTGGCCGGCTACATTGGGGTCGGCTTCCAGTCAAACCGAATTCAGCTGAATACCAGTGTTTTACGTGGAGCGGCTGCCTACGTGACCTCCACAACCCATTGACTGGGTAACACGGTACATCTTGGCAAGACTGGAGCAGATTTACTGGCTTCTGACAATCCGTAACGACTACCAAAGATCTACATATGACAGCCGGGACCAACGGCTTAACGTGCTTGCCGAGGCACGGAGGAAACTCGGTATATTAAGATGGTCACCCATCCATAGACCAACCTTCGCAAGCGTTGCTTAACCTTAAAGATCGTCCCATGCGGCTGTTATTATTTAGCCACGAGCTCCTTAACTTCTTCAACTTTGATGATATGTTAATGAGCAAAAATGTCCACCGATCAGTGTTTGCGAATTTAAAAGCAGTGGCTTTTAAATTCGCAAACACAGATCATCGTCATCATCATCATCTTCCTGCCCTTATCCCATGTTACTTGGAGTCGGCGCAACACGTTTTATTCTTCCATTCTGTTCTATCAGTCGTCACTCTATCACTAGCTCCCATTTCTTTCATATCGCTCCTCACACAATCCATCCATCTTTTCTTTAACCTTCCTCTCCCTCTCCATCCATCAACATTTATGTTCATAACTCTTCTAGTTACATGCGTTTCATCCCTCCTCTTCACATGACCATACCAAGACAAGCTAACCTTTTAACTTTTCCGTCACTGGCACCACTTTTAAAGTCAATCAATCAATCAATTATTTGTTAATTTTACAAACAAAGTGCCTCTAATGTACTCATTTCTCACTTTATCCACTTTCGTTACTCCACACATCCATCTCAACATTCTCATCTCCGCTACATGCAATCTATTTTCATTCGTCTTTTTCGCAGCCCAACATATGATCCATACATTAGAACAGGTCTTATCACGGACTTATAGATTTTCGCTTTCAAAAAACACAGATCGATAGATCCTTTTTTGTCATTAATATACTCAAAGTTAAAAATCGACCTGCGGCTCTAAAAATGTCTAACAAATTACATTTATACTCTGTCAAATTACATTTTTATCTGTATCGCTAAAGCCCTTTGCATAGTAGCCATTTGCATAGAGTCTACTATGCGGCCTACCCAAATGTCCTTACTTTGGTTTTGTTCGTCGGCTCGTTGAGCTCCTCAAAGTTCTGAGTTGAGCTGCACGATAACTGACAAATGCTTGCACTGTCTGGACAGGCCTACTCAAACCTGCGTGGCGCTTTCCTCAAAAGGCCACCTCAGACGTTAACCTACATGGTTTTCATATGTTATTGGCGATTGCATGGACTTCAAAAGAGACTATGACCTCTGAACTTGTTTCGGTATTTCTTATCAGGGTAGTCAGTTAGGAAATGCCGGCCTCATCTAGAGTAATATGGGAAAAGAAATGACTTGTAAAAGAGTTACTTGTAACTTATTTACAAAATAAATATAATTTATCATAAGATTTATATTTGGCCTGCGCAAATATGATCACATTTCTGAATTTCGCAAAAAGTTCAAATGGCTTCCCATACGTCTTCGCCGGGATTCTCATATTTTATTTCTGCTCCACAGTATTCTGTTCAATCCTACAAACCCCTCTAATCTTAAAGAACGTTTCAAATTCCTTCATGACACACATTTAATAGATGTCATAATAGGTCATCGGAAAACTTGAGATTAGAGATGCCGATGCATTCCACCAGCTTCTACGACAAATCTTGCCGCTTGAACCGTGCAACATTGCATGTGCATGTGCAACGTGCAGGCATTCCATAAGGAATGCCTTGCCCGCGTCAGTAAGACGTGCTCAATCTTTGTCCATTTTTAAAACAATGGTCAAAATTCACTACCTTTCAGTTTGATCTTTTCTTATGCTTTTTATTTATTTTTATTTTAACATAGTTATAATCGTACACCTAAGACTATCTGCAGTACTGTCTATCCGTTATCTTTGAAATCCATCCAAAGGTTGTCTTGAAAAGATCGCTTTTAGCGATAAGGCCGCCCATTGTGTCACCCTATGTAATTTTGTCTTCATCTATCTTTTCTGTAACTTATATGGTGTACATAATAAAGAGTATTCTATTCTATTAGGTTCAAGATTGATTTGGAAAATTTGACAGTAACGGGTAGCGTGGCGTTTTTTTATTTATTTGTAATGGGTTTGCTCTTGACTCTAGTCTAGGTCAGAGATGACAGAGACAAAGTCTACGATGGAGCGAGCTTACCCAGAAGGAGCCTGTGATCATGTGTTTACTGATTCTGAAGAAAGAAAGAAAGAAAGAAGAAAGAAAGAAAAGACGTTTATTTCCCCAAAAGCGACGCACAAAACACAAAATAATAAGGGAATAAATAAAAACTTAACTAAAAACTAAATAACCTATTGTCACTAGGACTATGTCAGGACCGGGCACAAGTCTTTTTTCACACCACAGACAAACAGAACACAGTTCCACCATCAAAAGTTTGACAGATTGTCTATGGTGCGACCGCGGCGTCCGGTGCTGCCCGTCATTGACAAGTTGAAATTAAACACAAAAACAAAAGAAACAATAATTTACAATAGGTACAAAAATAAAATTGAAAACATAAATTAACAAGTAAGTTGTGCGCCGCATCCGAGCAAAAAACGGTCGTTGCTCAGCGTATGCCGCGACACTGGACAAGCCCAGAAATCACAGCGCTGGTTTTCAGCAACCACCGGTTGAGTGGCATCCTGGCGTCCCTCCGCGAGTACTTATAAATAAACAATACAATGCAGGTAAACACTTTACATAATTAAATGAGTCAAATTAAATTTGTAATACTAATAAATACAATCTTTTCTTCTTTGCAGGAAACATAATGCATAGATGTTCGACAATACACCATACATATCCCATCATTTCCAACATAGTATGATGGCGGCCATTTGCATATTTGCTTATCTAAGTGGTGAAATTGTTATATTCCCTGTACACAACAAGAGATGAGGCGCAGAAACTGTACTGACATGGTGTTGGTGTTCTGCTAAAGGGGCCTTTTTAGACCGCAGCAGATATCAGTTATACCACGGCAGATGGGAGGGTGTCCGTCCGTTCGTGCGTCTATCAGCTGGATGTATCGCATGAACCGTTTTGGGAAAGAAACGAATTTAACAATACTAACAAAGCTTGCAAAGATAGCAGACGGTAAACTTGTCATTGGGCCGTTGGATTACATAGTCGAGTCCTTGTATGGAGGCCACAAATCGGCAACCGCTGCGTGGGACGTCCCCGAGCCTCTTTTTTTCTACTCTTAAAAATGATATTTGAAAAGGTTATCTAAATATCAACATCTTATGTTATTATCATGGCAAATAAACTGACGATCTATCTAATGTTAAGTGATCACCGCAGGCTGTAGACACACCCCTCAAACAAAGATTCCGAATAATTGGTTGCCGCCATACTCATAAAATTAACCGACCTATATACCTGCGCGTTAAAACACTATTTCGTGTTTTTAGTAACCAACGGAACACATACTCTTTGACCCATCGTTTCCAAAAGTGATCGGCAAGCCACGCCTTTCCGATTAACTCTGAGTTGTCGAATTTTCCCAGCGTCATTGCTCCTTACGATCTCATCATTATCATCATAACAGCCGAAAGACGTCCACTGCTGGACATAGGCCAAAGGAGGGTTTGCCATAATCGCCACGCTTGGCAGGCGGGTTGGCGATCGCAGTGTATGGTGTTGCATTTTACAGAGAACGCTGTTGCCCATTCTTAGGCGAGTCCCTTACGAGTCCTCTTACGACACCCACGGGAAGTGATGTGATGGTATTATTCTCTTACGACACCATACGGCACCGGCCGATACCACAAGATCTCCCCAGTAGAAAATGGTTTGGGGGCAGGCTTTCTTCGTCTTCAGAATCCATGCTGACGGGTGTGAGAAGTCTGGAACTTACAGTCATCTTCGTGTGAAGCACTTCTTCAGGTAGGTTTCTTTAGTTGAGAACAACTGCCAGCGCCGTCTTGACTGATCGCACGATTCTGTCCCAAGCACCACCATGTTTGGGCTTCCTTTCCTTTCCCAATTTCTTATTTGTCCCAACAAATAGGCCAAATTGTCGCTGAATATAGTTTTTGGTGTTCATCTCATCGCTGCCATCGGCCGGAGTGCCATGATCATTGAGCTGGTACTGAGAGGAGGCACCAGCTTTAAGTAAATGGTTTTCGTAGTAAAAGAAGTCAATACAGCTCCCTAACGCTTCTCAACTCTTCTCCCGATTATGACTTGCATCGATCCACTGCCGAGCAAGAGAACAGGAACTGATGATACGCCACCTCCAGTCGAGGGTATTTCTGGTAATCTCTTCTTTGCTTTGGGTGCAAAACGAAGAAGAGATTAGTCACATACAGCTGCCAGTGGTGACTAAATCAAGAGTTGTCAGTGTGTTTTTTGCAGGGCGTAAGTCACAATTTATTTTGTTACTTTGTTTGATTGTGTTTTACGACTTGGTTTTTCGAAAATGAGATGTTTAGCGTTTAGAAAATGTTGGGTAGTAAAAACCATTTGTTTTACCGTGGCGCAATTTTAAATATACAGATAGAAATAACGTGAAAAACTAAGTAAGACTCAAAAAGTAAATTTAGCCAAAATGGTCTTTACTCCCTTTATAACGGAGAGTCAATATCTAGGCCCGTTATTTCCAACCAAAATATCTTTAATTTATTCTTCTCTATACATTATCATAGTAATGAAATCATCGCCGAGCTTGACAAATTGACACAGCCCACCCATCTTATTATTATGTGCACTAGCAGTGGCTTAACCTCTACGCCCTCCGCCTACAGACATGCCGCGAGCTAAATAATTATAACTACACACTTACATATTGTTGTAGATGGTAATAGGTACGGTACAGCTTTTGCATCCGGCTTTGCCTACGAATTTATAGACTTCAGACAGTAAAATGCAAGAGATGATATCCGCAAGAGAACCAAGGTTACCGATATAGGCCGAAGGATCGCCAAACTGAATTGGCAGGGGGCAGGGCACATGCGCGCAGAACTGATGGTCGATGGGGCTGAAAAGTTCTGGAGTGATGACCGCGTACCGGAAGACGTAACGTTGGAAGGCCTCCCACAAGGTGGACCGATGACCTGGCTCGGGTCGTGGGTAGCTGATGGATGCGAGACGCACAGGACCGGTAGTTGTGGCGACACTTAAGGAAAACCTATGTCCAGCAGTGGACGTCTGTTATAAATAAATGCTTATGATTGTTCTTTTAAGGACATGGAGCTCGTAGCTGAATAATTACAGCCGCACAGGTCACAAGCAACGGTTGCTGAGGTCGATCTGTTGTTGGGTGACCATATTAACATACCGAGACTCCTTCGCAGAAAGCACGTTAAGCCGTTGGTCCCGGCTATCATTTGTAGATCTTTAGCAGTCGTTCAGAATTCCGAAAACTAATAATTTCATATATTTTCTTCACACGGAAACCCTATTCTATGAACGACCTAAGCATCTCTTCAAACCGTTTATTAAGTCGGGATTCGCAGGGCCATTCCCAGCCACTGGCTCCGCCCAGAGCGGGAGGAGTCATTTGATGATTTCCCATCCATAAAAAAATAAAACCCCGTTGGTTAATTGTTGTATTAGACGCGTTGGCGGGATTCATTTAGGCAGCTGATTAAACGAAGCTGTTAAATGCAGCCAGTAATACGGATGATTAAACCAGTTGGCAAAGAAGTGGAACTCTCTGCCTGCGTCTGTTTTCAAACGCGTACAACCCTAATCTCTTCAAAGTTAGAGTAAACAGGCTCCTCCTGGGTAAGCTCACTCCATCGTAGACTTTGTCTCTGTCATCTCTGACCTACTAGAGCCAAGAACAAACCTATTACTAATAAATAAATTAAAAAAGTTAGCTGCGACAAATACCTACAGACATTAATTTGTTTTTGTTTCATAATATTAGTATAGATTCTTTGTGAGTCATTCTTATATGACACATTGACACACATAAGGATTCTGAGCGTCAAGGTTGTTTAGAGAAAATAATGAGGCGTCAAGTTGCCGTTGATTAGGCATAGAATTGGATGGGTGGCGTGGTGCTTTGTTGTTTTTTTAAAGGTCACATGCCCGTAGGTGTTGAGATGACTTTTATTCACTAGGTTATGGTTGAAATTTGGCGAGTGAAGAGTATTGTAATAATAAATAATAATAATAATATTTATTTACTCAAAAACAGTAGGTAGGTACAGTACATTCTTACAAATATTAGGCTTACAGTTTAATTATAAATAAGAGAATGAGCATCCGCAGCTGAACTAGGCGTGAGCCTGTGTCTCAGCTAACAGCGCCGTTTCGCCTCAGAAACAATACACTAAGTAACCTAAATTAGCAAGAAAGAAATTCTGTATATTCAACATTTATTTATTAACGTAATGCGGCCGTCTTAAGTCACAGGCTAGTAGATTCACAGAAAATTGGCTGTGACAGACGGACAGACAGACAACCAGTCAGCTAAACAGCCACGAGGGATTTTTCAAGGGTCCCGTTTTACTATAAAAACATTCGAAAGCCTCATAAATGACTTATTTCAACAAAACCCGACCTCAAAACTCAATATTTTTTTCCAAACAAGTCGATTATCAAGCAGTTTGATATTATACTTCCACATTTTTAATCACAGGTTTGATGTATCAAACTGCATGAAAAGTGAGATATATTCCTTTTTTCATTCAGACTTTCGGAACTACAAAAATCATGTCGTATAATACTTGTAAGCAGTCGTATAACGATGCTCCAGCTACGTTTTGATTTCAAATCCTACCTCAACAGTACATTGAGCAATATTACCCGACTGCAAATCATGATTATGTGGCGCCTAATCTCTCTCTCTAAGGTTTTCTTATATCTTATACTAATACTACTCTGTCAAGAAAGTACCGGGAAAAGATCAATAATACACAAAATGTCTTTTATTCATCCAAATTTATTTTATCTCCTTCAAAGTATGCTCCTTTAGAAACGATACACTTGCGCCAACGAATAATCCATTCATCAAAACATTTTTTTAAAACTGCTTCCGGAATTGAGTTCAGTTCTCGCCGCGAATTCTCCTTTATGTCTTCTATCGATTGAAAACGGGTGCCACGAAGTGGTAATTTGAGTTTAGGAAAAAGAATATGGTGGTTGCTGGATGGTATTTGTTGAGTGTTTGGATAAAAATTCGTTCACAATGATAGCCTTGTGCGAAGGCGCACTGTCGTGGTGCAAAATCCAAGAATTTTCTTTCCACAAATCTGGCCTTTTTCGTCGAATTTGCTCTCTTAAACGCCGCATAACGCTCAAATAATATTCTTTATTTACCGTTAGACCTTCCGGTAAGAATTCAGAGTGCACAACACCGCGATAGTCAAAGAAAACAGTCAACATAACTTTGACTTTTGATCGACTTTGGCGTGGTTTTTTCTGTTTCGGTTCAGTTGGAAGGCGCCACTCCGAAGCTTGTTGACTAGTTTGCATGTCAAACTCGTAAACCCACGTCTCGTCACCAGTAACAATGCGTTTCATGAATGTTGGGTCCGAACTGACTCGTTCTAGCATGTCCTCAGCGACTTTCATGCGATTGAGTTTTTGGAGAAAATTCAGATCTTTTGGGACTAGCCAAGCAGCAACATGTTTCATACCCAAATGATTAGTTAAAATGGTACGGATCGACTCGTGAGATACAGAAAGTTCGGCGGCTATCTCTCTCAGAGTTGAATGGGGATTTTCAGTCACTATTTCCTTCACTTTTGCGATGTTAACTTCAGTTGCAGACGTTGACGGCCTACCAGAGCGAGGCAAATCTTCCATCACATCTCGACCGCTTTTGAACGCTTTGAACCACTCATAAGCACGAGTTTTTGATAAAGTCGATTCACCGTAAGCCTTCTGTGACATTTTCAGTGACTCCGAACACGAAATTCCATTGGCGATGCAAAATTTAAGACAAACTCTTTGTTCGATATTTTTGTCCATTATGAAATTCGCAATACACACTATATATGATATTACTAAAACCAGCACTGTATTTAATATAAATAACAGGTGCAACTCAAACTCCGCGCCAAAATGGAAAACAGTTGTGCCAATCTAACAACTACAAAAAAACAAAAATTTGAATTTGGAACCATAAACAAATCATCCATTCCCGATACTTTCTTGACTGAATGTATATAAAGCTGAAGAGTTTGTTTGTTTGCTTGAACGCGCTAATCTCAGGAATTACTGGTCCGATTTGAAAAGTTCTTTCAGTGTTAGATAGCCTATTTATCGAGGAAGGCTATAGGCTATATATCATAACGCTATGACCAATAGGAGCGGAGCAGTAATGAAAATTATGACGCAGATGAAGTTGCGCGGGTCCACTGGTATTTATATATATATATATTAAATGTATCAGTGGTAGTTCAAGGATTCTTCTCATATTGAGAATTAGCGAAGTTTGGTCATTGGGTATTTTCATTTGTCGTAAGTTAGCAGTGACCTAGGTCCACTTGGAAAGTACGTCATCATTATTTGCCTAGTCTTTCTTCAGATAGTGATCGACTTTCAAGTTACGTATGTCTGAACGGAAAAAACCGGCCAAGTGCGAGTCGGACTCTAGCACGAAGGGTTCTGTACCACAAACCGTAAAAATCACGTTTCTTGTATGGGGCCCCCTTTAATTTTTATTTTAATTTACTTTTTGTTATAGCGGCAATAAAAATACACATTCTGTGAAGGTTTCAACTGTCTACCTTTGACGGTTCTTGAGATACAGCACGCTGACAGATAGACAGACGGACGGACAACGGAGGCTTAGTAATACATTCCGTTGGTTACCCTCTGGGTACGGAACTCTAAAAGCGGAGCCCTCAGCAGGATGACACTGTCAGTCGGTCTGTCACAGCCAATTTACTCGAATCTACTTGACTTATAAAACCATGTTGTATAATAAGATGACCGTTTAGCGAGGCATTCGTAAAATGATGCTCTAAATGCGGTGGCCTACCTCAACAATACATTGAGCAATATTACCCGTCCGCAAACATAATGTGGCGCCTGATCTCTCTAAGGTTATAATGTGGGTGACTCAAATATTGACCCACCCACAGAAATTAACGACCACCATTTTGGATCAGTGATAATTTGTCAAATGTTTGTTTTTGGATTTCTAATGAGTAATGTCGTTATTGGCTTAACCTTTTTCTAAATATATTGTGCTGTTAATTGAACTTGGTATTCTAAAATATAGTTAAACTGGCTCGACGAGTGAGATTCTTAATGCTACTCTCTCGAAAAAAGGTTAAAAACAGCGTGCAGATGGAGCAGCTTTTTGCCGGCACTAACAGAGAAATTACATCTGTGAATATAGGTAGTAATCTACATGATATGATACGTAATTTGGTTTAGCTAGAATTTATCTATCCGTGTCTCATAATTAGAGAAAAAAAAAACACCAAATCACCTCCAAATCGTTAAGATGAAACTATTTTCCTCCTTCATTTTTTTCGTCAAAAGAGTATAAAAAAATTATTTACTTTAAAAAATTAATATTATTTTTATTTTATTATAAAAAATTAAAATGCTGGTAGCGGAGTGGCGCGTAGAGAGGTAGTTAGCTCCGTCCATATGTAGGTACAAGGTCATTAGCATGAATACAAGTCTTAAATTAATGAGTGTATCCTGGAAAGTCAACCAATGCATTGGCTTGCAACACAAACACCGAAACATAAACACACTCACTCATAGACTCGCACGATCGCACTCAAGCACGCACACACGAACACTCTCACACGCACATTCAAAAACACACCCACACACACACACCAACAGACTTATGATTTAAAACTAGAATTAGACTATTAATATTCATTTCCACTCTCGTTTTGTAAATTATTACACTCGCATGATATAAAAGTGCGGCGCCTCCTGGTACAGGCATCTATATGCTTAAAAGGGGACGCCACCAACTGTATAGCATTGTATAACGTGTATAACGAAATAAACATTTTTTTTTTACATTTGAGACACCCTTGAGAGGCCTTGGAAAGTACGTAAAGTCGTTGGTTGTTTGCCTGATGTCATGAAGATCTTTAATAGTCGTTACGTTCAAAGCCGAAGGTAGAGAAAGAAAGAAAGAAAACTAATATATTTGGCACACAACAAATCACACAATGCAGGTACAATAAAATGTAGGTCCCGGCTGTCATTTAAAGATCTTTGGCAGTCGTTACGGATAGTCAGAAGCCAGTAAATCTGACACCAGTCTTGCCAAGAACTACCCTGGTGTTACCTAGTTAATGGGTTGTGGAGGTTTGGTAGGCAGCCGCTCCGCGTAAAATACTGGTATTCAGCTGCATTCGCTTTGAATGGGATCCGAGTCAGTTAGGAAAAGGCTAGGCAGATGATGACGCTCAAAGCCAAAAATTCTGACATCAGTCTTGCTAACGAAAGTCCATTGAAGAATTAGAGTCACAGTTTTTAAGGCTTCCCGGCTGTCGGGAGTCGCAGAACGATTCCCGGCCACCGCTGGCCCGGGCCTGCGGACGGCGAGCGTTTGGAGGCTCGCTGTCCAATCAGAACCAGGGGAGCTACTCTCTAAGCCCGAAGTCCGTAGTTTCGGGCTTAGTTGCGCGCGTATTCTACTCCGTATCACCTACGGACGTACGATTACTCCCAAACACGAACTAAGCATGAAAAACAACACGATTTTTCAGAAACTGTCAAATCGTGTTGTCTTTTATTCATAGTGGTTAGGTAGCCCCCCAAGCCCGGCTCGACGGCGCGTTGTGCTCCACGCGCTCCTCAAAGAGATGGGGCTTTCCCTTCTGCTCCGCCCAGAGCGGGAGGAGTCATTTGATCATTTCCCATCCTTAAAAAAAAGGTTCATAACAGGCAGAAAACTGAAATTTCACACAGTTTCTTATGCTCATGCGACAACAAATTATAAAACTAAATTTAATACCACGAACATAATTTTTTCAGTTTATGTCACGGAACCTCGCGTGTGCGAATTCGGTTTGCACTTAGCCAGTTATCATCGAATGTGGAGAAAAGAGTCTGTATTTCTTTTCATCATCTGTGTAGCCTTTTCCCAATTATATTGGGGTCGGCTTCCAGTCAAACCGGATTTACCTGAATACCAGTATTTTACGTGGAGCGGCTGCGTACCAGACCTCCACAACCCAGTAACTGGGTAACACGGTAGTTTATGGCAAGATTGGAGTCAGATTTACTGGCTTCAGACTATCCGTAACGACTGCCAAAGATCTACAAATGACAGCCGGGACCAACGGCTTAACGTGCTTTCCGAGGCACGGAGGAAACTCGCTATCCACAGACCAACCTTGGCAAGCGTTGCTTAACCTTGAAGATCGACTCGTGTGGCTGTTATTATCTAACCACGAGCTCTGACGAGTCTGTATTTCTTTTAAACTATCACAATGATTATACATACGTGATCTCAGCACGTATCTCCAATAAAACCTTATACCTTATACATTTGGCAGTTAAAACTTCAGGGAAAATGTTTCAAAGTTATTTGAATCACAGTTGACTCACTGCGCTATTCCAAGGCGAAATGAGTCATGTAGAGGAAGATACTGATTCAGGATATTTACTGTATCAATGGGTCAAGGATTATTCTCATATTGAGAAGGAGGGAAGCTTGGTCATTGGTTATTTTCCTTTGACGTAACTTTGGTGGCCATATGGTGCCGGCCGGTGCCGTAAAAGAATAATAACATCCCATCACTTCCCGTGGGTATCGTAAGAGGTGACTAAGGGACTCACCAGAGAATGGGCAGCAGCGTTCTCTGTAACGCAACACCATACACTGCGATCGCCTACCCGCTTGCCAAGCGTGGCGGTTATGGCGAACCCCTCTTTGGGGGAGGCCTATGTCCAGCAGTGGACGTCTTTCGACTGTTATGATTATAATGAAGTTTGTTGACCCAGGTTCACTTGACTCGGCAATGATAGGCTCGTCGATTCGAAGCTCCAAAGTCTTGAGCATCGACGGTCATCTTGTCGGTTTTCTACAGGTTGCATTTTGGGGAACGTGCGACGGAATTGCATAATTTTTATCCGCCAAGCCCGTTCCATCATCGGACCACAAGACGTACAGCGATGCGCCACCGGTACATGGTGGACATCCTACCCACACGCACAAAACCGATTTCGGAACACATTCATAGTGCGTACAGCTAAGGAGTGGAATTCCCTGCCTGAGTCTGTGTTTCCTGATAGCTACAACCTGGGAGTCTTTAAGTCAAGAGTGAATAGGTTACTTCTAGGCAAAAGTGCTCCATCTTCGACTTCACATCATCGCTTATCATCAGGTGAGATAGTGGTCAAACGCGTGCCTATCAATTGTAGTAAAAAAATGAGTGTCTATTTTTTATATAAACATACCAGCTTTTTAATATGAAAGTATAGATCTCAATTATTTAAATTTCTGTCTGTTTATCTTTTTGTTCCGGCTACTATCAAATTCCTTAAAGACAAACTAGTAAGATATGCTAAGACAAATAAGTAAGATATGCTTCCTTTGTTTCATATTCTTGTTGTTATGTATCCTAGCTAGTAATGGTATACATTACTAGCTAGGATACATAACAACATATGAATATAAATAAGGAAATGTAAAGCACTGTTTTTGGCAAATAAACGTTATTATTATTATTAAACTCAATAATAAAAAAAATAAATATTAATAAATAACACTTTTCCTGAACACACGACCTCGCACTCAAAAGTAGCACTCACAACCACTAGACCACCGAGACAGTAACAAAACACCATTCCAAAAATTTAAGTTACATTACAAACTAAAGATTAAGTTAAATAATATGATACAATATTATGAAAGTGTCTTGAATCATTCCTTGTGTTGCGAAATTTGAAAACCCATAATATAGACGGCGTCATAATCGTATATTTATGAGCATTTGCGTCAGTGAGGTCTCCCTTTCTCCCTTTCTGTCGCAAGATGTGACTAAGGGATAATTCGAAGGTATTTTTAAGTATTCAGAGGTTAAACCAAAAACGTAAAAATTATACCATAGCTCTACAATACTCGTTTCGCGCATAATATTTATTTGAATTAGATACTATATATTTATATTTGTGAGGAGCTCGTGGCTAGATAATAACAGCTGCATGTGTCGATCTTCTAGGTTAAGCAACGCTTGCCAAGGTTGGTCTGTGGATGGGTGACCATCTTAACATACCGAGTTTCCTCCGTGTCTCGGAAAGCACGCTAAGCCGTTGGTCCCGGCTGTCATTTGTAGATCTTTGGCAGTCGTTATGGATTGTCAGAAGCCAGTAAATCTGACTCCAGTCTTGCCAAGGAGTACCGTGTTACCCAGTTAATGGGTTGTGGAGGTCTGGTAGGCAGCCGCTCCAATTGAAAAGGGAAAAGGCTAGGCAGATAGATGATGAGACCTCTTTGTGATATAGTTGATCCGGGGTTATAAATATTAGGACCACAGCGAGTACCTACTGAAAAAACAACACAGGGATAATACTGGGTGCTTACTCTCGAATATAATTCCGATAGATCGACATTGGAATTGTCAGTTAAACGTCAGACTCAGTGAGTCTAGCCAATCCCTGACGTTTAACTCAACCAACTGACGTTTGACCAATGTCGATCTATCGGAATTATATTCCAGAGTAAGCACTCTGGTCCAATTTTTCGTCCAACTGTTTTTTTTTATTTTTTTACATTTTGTTTTTTTTTAATTATTTTTTTTTACTAAAAAAAATGTGAAATTATTGGGGCGATTTAAAAAAACAGCAGAAAAGACCCCATAAAATCCCATTTAAATAACACAAGAGGACTACAAATTATTGGACCAAAAGTAGAGCCAGCATTACCTCTATATTTGGCGCATTCTTTTGACACATCTCTTGGCAGAATGGGGTCCCCACGTTTTACACACTGAACTCCGACTAGTACAAGAACACCTGTTTTAATACAATTTTCTGTAATTCATATGCAATCTGGAGACCAACGAGGAGAGAGACCACTGCCTCCGTGGTCGAGTGGTTTAGGCGTTTGCCTTGTGTCCCGGTGGTCGTGCATTCGATTCCCACGAGAAGCATACTTTGTAAAGTTGTTTCCAGTTTGGCTAGGACATTGTAGGCTTGAATCACCTGATTGTGTGATAAAAAGATGATTCCGTGCTTCGGAAGGCACGTATAAGCCGGTGGCCCCGGCCGCCAAATGGCGGTCGTCAAATAAACCATGTCGGAGGCCCTTGAGGCGGTTTGGAAACTCGAAGAAGACAGAGCAGTTAAAAGACGGAGGTCTCATAGTTGACAGTTGACGATGGTTCAGCTGCATTTAGTCAAACCGAGTACTAGCCAGTAACTGAGATGTGATTTAAAGCCCGATTTACATTATTCCAGTACAGTAAACCAGTAGCGCTAGACGGGGACCGGTCTGGCGATATCGTCTACAAGATTCAAGTCATATAAAAGCTGTCGAACCGTCAAGACTAGAGTAACAAGTAGTTAGAGAAAGCAGTTCAGGTTTTTTTTAAAAACGAATACTTTATATTTTATTTTCCATATCGTCCACTGTGAAACGTTCGATTTGCGTTCTCTCACATATTTTTTCCAAAGCTGATTGGCGTATTGTTATGTTTTTATAATTTTCTGATGATAATTTGTCCCTACACGAATGTTCTCTGTAGCAACTAACAAACTGTTAAGTAAGGTCTTCAGTTAACTTTTTCATTGTAGGTAAATCCATTCTTAGCAGTGTTTCCTGTACAATTGTTCTGTCAGCTCTGGAATGGCACTGGATTGGCCGCCTACATGATTCCAGTTGCACTGGAATAGTCGTGCTGGATTCAAAAGTAGACCGCCAATTCAGTTACTGTACTAGATTACTCACTGGATCCAGTGCATTCCAGTGTGGATTTACATTTTTCCAGTTGCAATCCAGCGCTGGATTCGATTCCTGGACTGAAATAATGTGAACGGGACATAACTAAAATACTAATAAACTGCATCCGGTTAGACTGGAAGCAGACTTCACCACAGTTATGTAAATTCATTATCATCATATCAGCTGAAAGACGTCCACTGCTGGACATAGGCCTCCCCTAAGAGTCGCCACAGCGACCGGTCCTGCAGTCTCGCATCCATCGGCTATCCGCGACCTTCACCAGGTCATCGGACCACCTCGTAGGAGGCCTTCCAACGTTGCGTCTTCCGGTACGCGGTCACCTCTCCAGAACTTTTCGGCCCCATGGACCATCTGCTGAGTAAATTATTAGTACGAAATCTACCTCTACATCTAATCTACAATGATTTCGAAAGACCAATAAAACAGATAATACTAATACCTTTATAGGAAGTTGATACAAGCTTCATTGACATGTCAAGATGTTCTCTTGCAAGTGACAATTATGACTAATTACACTCATTAAAACCACGCCAAGTAAACAATAGTTCTTCTATAATAATACATCGATTTCTGTGATGGCTATACTTTTTACTGCAATTCTGCTGTAGATCGTATCTGTTCTGTAAAAAGTTGTGATGGAATAGGTCGATTGGGAAATATCTTCTTTGCATATTAAGAGAGAGAATTTACCTGCAGTGGTAATTTCTAACAGCCAGCTATCGACTGAATGAATGTTTGTGTCTCTTTTACTCACACGAGATCTATATCTTTTGTTCCTTTCCTCAGCGAGCAAATGGTCGGTAGCTACTCGCTTCCTCGCCGGCGGTGACACTAATTGCCTTTACTTTGGTATTTCCCGACCAGTAAACGTCTATTTTCATTCATAATCAGAATTATTAAGAGTTCATTCTACAATGCTACAAACTTGGGAAAACCACAAAGATGAGCGATGAACAAAGGGGTAAACAATGTATTTTTTATCTGTCAGTTAGCGGAACATTATACCGGATATATGATCTACGACATAGGAAAAAACATACGTCATGATGATTACTATAAACTATATATAATAATAGTACCTATGTACGTCCGTCTTTTCATTGTTTGTTATGTAATTCATTATAGTGTATGAATGAATGACGTAAGATCTACGATTCTATTACTTTTAATTTTTCATAACATGACTCCTTCTTATCGTGTACGCAGTAAGTTCTAACGACCCCACACGCCCAAGTGTCAGAGTTTATAGACCACCTCAAGGGCCTCTGACATGGTTTATTTGACGACCGCCATTTGGCGGCCGGGACCACCGGCTTATACGTGCCTTCCGAAGCACGGAATCGTCTTTTTATCAGACAATCAGGTGATTCAAGCCTTTTTTTTAAGGATGAGAAATCATCTAATGACTCCTCCCGGTCTGGGTGAAGCAGGAGGAAGTGTCAGACTCTTACTGACTAAAACCCATCCGTGTTCCTCCTAGAGCCCTTTGCGTTTCAGGGCTACAGTACCTATTTCGAACAAAGTCCGCAGCACTAGCAGGCATTGGCCCTAGCGGGCCCCGTCTTCTTTGCTGACAGCGCAGACTTTGAGGCGCGCATGGAACACAGCGCGCCGTCGACCTGGGCCTGGTTCTGATCAGACGGCGAGCCACCCAATGCTCGCCGTCCGCAGGCCCACGCCTACGGTGGCCGAGAATCGCCCTGCCACTCCCGACGCCCGGGGCGTCTTCTTCTGTTGGGGCGTGAGGTTTGCCTCTCTCTCATGCGTTCAGCTTCCTCCTTTGCTTTTATTACTGCTTCGCAGAAGGAGGTGACCGCTTCCCATGTCTCGTCGCTAGGCGATTCAAGCCTGCAACCTCCTAGCCAAACTGGAAACAACTTTACAAAGTATGCTTCCCGTGGAAATCGAACCCACGACCACCGATTCACAAGGCAAGCGCTTAAAACCACTTGACCACGGCGGCAGTATTGAGGCAGTAAATATAAAATGACAAATATTGAGATAAACGGGCGATGGAGCAGACATTTGTTGGAGTGGAGACCGCGTACGGGCAAACGTAGTGTGGGACGCCCTGCGGCGCGATGGACCGATGATTTGAAGAAGGTGGCTGGCTGCGGATGGATGCAGACTGCTCAAGAACGGGATGGTTGGCACTCTTTGGGGGAGGCTTACGTTCAGCAGTGGACGGCAATAGGCAGATATGATGATGGCGCTGAATATGACAAAACATCACGCCTGTAAAACGGGTTTAGCAGACAGATGATTTTTTAACCCTCGACCAAATAGAGGAGATGTTATATATAAGTTTGACATGTGTTTCTGTGTCTGTCTGTGGCATCGTAGCTCTTAAACGGCTGAATCGATTCTGGTTTAGTTTTATTTTTGTTTTAAAGTAGGTAATTTGACTGGAATGGGTTGTGGAGGTCTGGTAGGCAGCCGCTCCTCGTAAAATACTGGTATTCAGATATATCCGGATTGACTGGAAGCCGACCCAAATATAGTTGGGAAAAGGCTAGGCAGATGATGGGTAGCCTGAAATAAAGGACAAATAAATAAAAATAAAGGCATGTTGATAAGTACTGTTCGGTATGCAAACAAGTAAGAATGAAGTTTCCACTATTATATGTAGAAACAATTAATTGTTATTACCTACGTATAAAGTTTTTCATTAAGCAACAATGGACGAGAAATGTCAAAGACATGATAACTCGGAACACGCACTGCAAGAGTTAAATTAAATAGTTGTAGTTCTTTTTGCTGTTATTACATACCTATGCAAAATAGGTACTTTATTCGTAACTGTAAGCATTTTAAGAATTTTATCCCGGATACGAAAAAGTAGCTACCTTATTACCCGACTGCGCCAGAAGGAGGGTTATGTTGGTTGAGAGTTTGTTAGTAATTGTTTGGCACGCTCTGCGGCTTGAACGGCTCGATGGATTTTAACGTGAGAGGTGTCGGTAGATTCGTCTTGATTGTGAGACTGACACTGGGTATATAAAAATTAAAATGGCCGATTTTTGGCGCCAAATTATGCGATCAATTTTTTTTCAATTTTCTAAACCTATAGTAGGGTATCAAGATAAAAGGGCTTGAGGAGACGATTCCAAAAACGTAATTCACTGAAATGGCGGAAAAAGAATTGACTTTGTCAAAAAACCCGACCGCTAAACACGACTAAAATGTTCGAAACAAGTCGCTTTTCAAATAGTCTGATGCAGTTCAATCAGAGATCTGATGCCACCAACTGCATGAACCTGCTTGCAAAGCGACTTGTTTTAACATATTTATTATTTTTGATCCTGATTCTGCTAGATCCTTATAGGATTTTCAGATTCTTCCTGTTCATCAGAACAGCTGCTCAAAATCTATCAAGCGCAAGTGCGCGCTCTCATCTTTGGGACGGATCTGCCAGATACCAGCTTGCCGACCTTGAGTCAATTGAGAAACGAGCCAAGAGGAAGCAATGATAGGCAGCCTATCATTGCCGATGATCCTCTTGGCTCGTTGATCCTCTTTTGACTATCATAGGCTCATCGAGTCGAAGCTCCAAGGGTTTGAGTACGGAACCCTAAAAAAACCTATTAAAAAAGGTTTTATTTAAATGCTCTAAAAAGAAGAAAATAAACTTTCCTTTAAAATTACATAAAAACTTGTCGCGAGGTTTGATTAGTTAAATACTTATAGGTAAGTACTTACGCAAACCTCGCGACAAGCGATTATAATCAATTTTATTTCTTCCTTTTAGAGCATTTAAATAAAAGCTTTTTGTTTAAAATGTTTTTTTTTGCTTTTAATTAATTTTTTACTTTTCAATTATTTCGAGTTACTCTCAACAAACCCTTTGATTTGATACCCATATTGTAAAAATGCATTAAAATAATTATGCCGCCATCTTGGATGGTCCGCCATATTAGATTTAGAATGACGTCATTCAGCTTATCGTGTATTGTCATCAAAACTAAATGTGTATACAAAATTACAGCTCAATCGGTTGAAGATATCTGTTTCAAAATTGAGTAGCAAAATTCCACCCGAACAAACACATTCATATAAGCTTTAATAAAATGACTTGCAAAACTATTTTAATGCCAACCTGATGTTATAATCAGCTCATCATGTTTACCCGAATAGGAGTTTAAATACTCCTTTTCGAGTACACAGGCGAAGCCGCTAGCATAAGCCAGTCATAAAAATAAATAATTCAAAATATGACTGTCCGTAACATCATAAAAACACCGGTGATTATATTTTACGATACGACTGTTAATAAAATCTATAAATAATTCTCGAAGCGATGTTTCCATCAGCTACCGTTTTAATTACTATTCGCCTATTGTTTTTTACGATTATTCGCTGTGTGGATTTTATATATTTACTAGTTGACCCATGCAACTTTGTCTGCGTCACAATTTTCATTACTGCTCCGCTCCTATTGGTCTTAGCGTGATGATATGTAACCTATAGCCTTCTTCGATAAATGGACTATCTAACACTGAAATAATTTTTCAAATCGGACCAGCAGTTCCTGAGATTAGCGCGTTCAAGTAAACAAACAAACAAACTCTTTGGCTTTATATATGTATTAGTACTAGTTGACCCGCGCAACTTCGTCTGCGTCACAATTTTCATTACTGCTCCGCTCCTATTGGTCTTAGCGTGATGATATATAGCCTATAGCCTTCCTCGATAAATGGACTATCAAACACTTAAATATTTTTTCAAATCGGACCAGTTCCTGAGATTAGCGCGTTCAAGTAAACAAACAAACAATCAAACAAACAAAGAAACTCTTCAGCTATATATTAATATAAGATATAAGTTGTTTACTATTAATAGGAACGCGCATTTCACCTGATGGTAAGGGATGATGCTGTCGAAGATGGAGCACGCTTGCCTAGAAGTATTCACTCTATTCCCGCCGCAAAAAACGTATATTTCTACACTATCAAGGGAATAAAAAGGCAAGGAGCTCGTGGCTAAATAATAACAGCCGCACGGCTTAATCATTAAGGTTAAGCAACGTTTGCCTTGGCTGGTCTATGGATGGGTGACCATCTTAACATATCGAGTTTCCTACGTGCCTCGGAAAGCACGTTAAGCCGTTGGTCCCGGCTGTCATTTGTAGATATTTGGCAGTCGTTACGGATTGACACAAGCCAGTAAATCTGACTCCAGTCTTGCCATGATGTACCGTGTTACCCAGTTAATGGGTTGTGGAGGTCTGGTAGGCAGCCGCTCCACATAAAACACTGGTATGCACCTGAATCTGGCTTGACTGGAAGCCGACCCCGATATAGTTGGGAAAAGGCTAGGCAGATGATGATAATAACGTTAACATAAGTGAAGTTTGAATGTGAAAAACTACAAAGTATTTTGGTTAATATGAATATAGTGATTCAAATAAATATTATGTGCGAAACGAGTGTTGTAGCTATTGTAAAATTTTATGTTACGTTACTACGTCAAAAATATTCGTGCTAGGTCCTCTGATGTGTTGTTTCTTTTTTTTTACTATTGATAGGCACACGTTTGACCACTATCTCACCTGTAGGTAAGCGATGATGTGGTCGAAGATGTAGCACACCTGCCTAGAAGTAACCTATTCACTCTTGACTTAAAGACTCCCAGGTTGTAGCTATCAGGAAACACAGACTCCGGCAGGGAATTCCACTCCTTAGCTGTACGCACTATGAATGTGTTCCCAAAGCGTTTCTTGCGCGTGAGTGGGATATTCACCATGTACCGGTGGCGCATCGCCGTTCGTTTTGTGGTCCGATGATAGAACGGGCTTGGCGGAATTAAATTATGCAATTCCGTCGCACATTCCCCATAATTCAACCGGTAGAGACCCGACAGGCTAGCAACTTGTCATCGATGCTCAAGACTTTGGAGCCTCGTCACGACGAGCCTATCATTGCCGATGATTCTCTTGGCTTGTTTGTCAATTGACCCAAGGGCATCAAGCTTCTGCGTCAAACTTTTTTTTTCTATTCCATTCTAATTAAGGAGAGATTCGAAGTTGCAAGCGTTTTTATAACGTGTTAAGATTATAGACTAGTTTTATGGTTTTTTAATTCCTTTATTGTCGACTTTTATTGTTTTATAATAAACTGGTATTCTTGTTTTAACGACTGTTACATTGTTTTCACTATTAGAGGCACATCAACGGTATTATTACTTTATTATGGACTGCGTGATTATTGCGTGATTTTTATTGTTCCAGTACTTTGATTAATTCGTTTTGTCCTTTGCATATTCTAAGCTATGAGGAGAATAGCTGATCCGCGCAACTCCGTCTGATGTGACTGTTAGATGTTCCATTAGTATTTTACTTTCTGCGACTTTCCAGTGGTGTTATTAGTGGGGTACCACTAAAAAGTAAAAAAAAAACAACGTGTTTCAATCCGGGAGTGCCGGCAGAAGTGAAAACTTGAATACGTGCTTCTCTCCCTCCGTCTTACGAACTTTCGATCAGGTCACCTGTCCTGACGCGAGTTTAACATTTTTTACCCATCACAAAAAACTGCACAACGCCGCTCAAGAAGTTTTCACTTTAAAAAACCAGCCAAGTACGAGTCGGACTCGCGCCAGGACACGTGACCCTGATCGAAAAAGCGTGAGACAGTGAATTTTCAACCAGGTCACGTGTCAGAACACGTGACCTGATTGAAAATTCGTAAGACGGAGGGAGAGAAGTACGTATTCAAGTTTTCACTCCTGCCGGCACTCCCGGAGTGCAACCTGTTGTTTTTCTGTAATTTTTATTTTCACTATGAAAAAAACTATTCCTAACCAAAGCCAGAATTGATAATGGCGACCACCAGAATTAATCGCCGAGGCAATGAAGCACGATGAGTCCCGGAGAAACGATTCAACTGTCTTGGATCCTGCAACGGAATTAAGGCGGAGATACCTGAGAGTAGCTGATTTTAAAATGAGAATCACGTCTAAATTTAATGGTCAGTCGCAATTTTTGAAAAAAATAATGTGTTATGTTCGACCATTTTTTTAATAAGAAAATCTAGAGTTTAATTGGTTCAAAATTGAGTAATTAATTTGTAAAGTTACGTCTAACACGGATATATAAACGACCTTTGGACCAAAACCGCCGAGCGTATTTCAATCGAATTTGCACTATCTCAAAGACAATTTAACTATCAACATTTTGATATTCGGTTTTTTTTGAAGTCATCTACTGAATTTTGGGTCGCGCGGATGTGAAACGAGTGCACGTTTTGTTCCTCAAGATCGCTGGCTTATGGCGTCGTCTTAATCGGAAAAGTTGATAACCCTAAAATCACCTAGGCATGGCGCTTAGGCACTTGTCTCACCGCCGCGAGGAAGCGACTAGCTATTGAACATTAGCTCGCTGAGGAAAGGGACAAAAGATATAGATCTCTTGTGAGTAAAAGTGATACAAACATTCATTGTCGATAGCTGGCTGTTCACACTGCCAGCGAGCGGATCTTACCTGAAGTTGATCGCAGTGAAAAGAGCTATCAAAGATTGTACTCGCTCAGCGATGCTCGCTTGGCGGTCAGAACTCACCATACAGCGGTAATTTCTACCTATAGTGCGGGCCGGACTCCAGTCTTGCCAAGAAGTACCGTGTTACCCAGTTAATGGGTTTTGGAGGTCTGGTAGGCAGCCGCTCCGCGTAAAACACTGGTATTCAGCCCTACTCGCTGATCGCCAACTGTTTCGAGTTTGAAGCTTTACTCGCTACTCGCTGATCGCCGGCGGTGAGACAAGTGCCTTACGACTAGTAGACCAACGAGTTTGTAAAGTCCACATACCACATATCCCTTATACTAGGCTAATTGTAACTTAGCACTGTCTGATGTCAACAAATGACGCTTTCTGGTCGTATTTCGATGATGATATTAGTCTAACCTTTAGTTCCTATAATTGGCGTGAAAGACTATATTACTATAAAGAGGTATTCACATGAGATGTCTATATGTTTGGGTTTCAGAACGCTAAATGAGATATGATATAGTGACATAGACATATCAGAAAGGAAAACCGGTCAAGAGCTAGTCGGAATCGCGCACCGAGGGTTCCGTACCATACGCCTTATTTTTATTATTTGTTGTTATAGCGGCCACAGAAACACACAATCTGTGAAAATGTCAACTGTCTGCCTAGTACCTACGGTTCTTGAGATACAGCTCGCTGATAGACAAATGGATGGACGGATGGACAGCGGAGGCTTAGTAATAGGGTTGGGGGTTGGTTACCTTTTGGTTACGGAACCCTAAAAAACCAGCCAAGTGCGAAACCGTAAAGCTGCGTTTCTACCAGAGATGTGCGAGGATGCGTAGCGAGGGAAGAGTTAGTTTAGAACCAATAGAGTTGCTAGCGCTGAGCGAAGCTAGGTTAGGCGAATGAGGTGCCTTTTCGTCTGTAGTTAAAATCGTGGTCGGAAGCGAGAACGCGTGGGATGCCATCGCCTCTTTCTGCAAGGATACACGCAAAGGCAGCGGTGGAGAGAGAGAGCATACCTCTCATTCCAACCGCAACTAGGGTTGCCATCCATCCGAGTTACCCCGGATTTGTCCTAGTCTGGAGGGCGTCCGGGGAGTGTAAGGGCGGGATTTTCGAAAAGGGTCCGGGTAAGCTCGATTGATTGAAGAGTATTGTAGAAATAAATTAAAACAAATCTTAGTTAAAAAATAATTCGAAATTCTAAGCCGCATATTAGCTAACTTGGCGATAGAAATTAGAACTCGCTCCGCTCGCTCTTACATCATTATTTCTGTTTTTAAGGCACAAGTTGACAAAGAAACTTATCGAGAGTGGTTTATACAAAAATCCTATCTGTAGTGCTATTCTGTAACAACATTTTCGTGTCTCGACAGCGGAATCCGAGGTGAGTATAAACGTAACACCTTTATGATGTGTGTAATAAAGTTCACTTTGTGAGCTATCTCACTCAGGTGAAGCTCGATATCGAAATGGTTACTTACAGAATAGACTAGCTAATCCGAACCGCGGTACTAAAATTAATGAACTCGCTTCGTTTGCCCTCGATTTCGAGTTCTCTTGATTCTTGCCTTTCCGCGTAGGCGCGTTTCCGCTAATAGTAAAAAAAAAAATGAGCTCTTAAAATTTTCGAGCTCACTACGCTCGTAAAAAAATTTTCATTTTTTTTTTGCTGCGTCCTTTTTCACCTAAATGTCCGGGGTTTTTTAAGTTTTTATCAGGGGCTAGCAAATTATGTGATAGCAACCCCAATCGCAACAGAAGGGCAACCGGGCGTCGAAGGGCGCTAAACGATCTCCAGCCACCAAAAGGAGGGGCCTGCGGGTGGCTAACTTGGGCCTGAGTTGTCGCCTGACCAGGCAGGCCTAAAGGACGTGGTGCGCAGTTCCGTGCGCGCCTTTATTGGAGCATGTGCGGTCATTAAAGCGGCCACACTAAGAGGTGGAGCCCGCTAGCAATGGCGGGCTGATACCAGTCGGGGTTGAAACTACTGAGCCTAAAATTTGGAAATAAATGCAGGTAGTAGATTTTCACCTACAGATTATAGAAGATTACAGATTGTAGAAGTATATAGTTTTAAAATAACATGCAAAAAAAAATTGGTTTGGAACCCTTTCCACACGAGTCCGACTCGCACTTGGCCAGTTTTTTTTTATTGTAGTGTATCTATTTAATAACTAAAATTAACAAATACACTAAACTAAAAACAAACTAAATTGTAGTATAAAAATGCATCCTCAACGCTGCAGTCTCTTGGGCACATTACGCTGCAGCTGGTAATGTGCCCAAGAGACTGGCGGCATTGCCACGTTGAATGGCAACGCTTAATCGCTCTTGGGTCACGGGAAGTGTCAACCAGCCGTTTCGAAATTTCTTTGAAAAGGCTGTGAGCACAAGGGCCCCACGGCCCGAGGGTTTCAATCCCAAATGTCTCGAAAATAAAGTTACCAATAAGGTTACCATAAAGAGAAGTGGTGGCCCGGTGGTAATCGCTGCGACTTACGAGTTGTAGGTCATTGGTTCGAACCCAGGCAGGTGCTTTACTTTGTGTAAATTATTTCATCACCACTGCTCTCAAAACGGTAAAGGAAAACATCGTGAGGAAACCGGCATGTCCTGGAACCAAAAATTCGAAGACATGTGACATCTTCCAACCCGCACTGGGCCCGCGTGATGGATTACGGCCCACTCCCTCTCACCGAGAGGAGGCATATGTCCCAGCAGTGGGAACATTAAAGGCTGATGATTATGTTATGTAATAAGGTTACTATATTTACGCCACTTGAGGTTTTCCGCAGCCGCAGCGGCATCGCAATAATAATGACATTTATAAGGGCACCAAACGCTTGATTCGCCTGGGTGCCTAGATGGTTAAGACTGGCCCTGAGACTAATAATCACGTAATTATGTACATAAATAAACGCATTTAAAAACAAAATAAATCATTTGCAATGGCAAAAGTACCCAGAACACTGGCAGTATTGCTGCATTGAATGGCAATGCCGATTCTTTGGCACCTGAACAGTTAACAAGTTGTTTGTTCTATAAACTTTATACATACTTAACTAACTATATACACTAATTATGTACAAACACGTAAAAAAACAAAATTAATCAATGGGCATCAAAAAATAATCCACATCGCTGTCAATGGCAAAAGTGCCCAGAACACTGGCAGCATTGCCGCGTTGAATGGCAATGCTAATTCTTTGGCCGAAAAAAGCCCAGCCCTCTGGTCACGTGAACAGTCGACAAGTTGTTTGCTAATGTCCCGAAAGACTCGATGCGCACTCGGACCCCATGGGCCTAGTGTTTCAACGCCAAACGGCTCAAATATGTAACTTCCAATTAAGTTGTTATATTTACGCCGTTTGAGGTTTTCTGCACCCGCAGCAGCCGCCCCAGCACACACCGCCGTGCTAAGAAGATGGGATGGCGCAAGGGTGTCGACACATATTGCATCCCGCACCAAAGGCCTACCCAACTTCCAAGGCATTATGGTTATCCCATCTGGCCTTTACCCATCGACGCGTGCCAAGCCGTTGGGTTCTAAAACAGCTGGCACCCCGGCAGTGACAAGAGCCCGACGGATAATGTCATTAATGCTGGCGTGCCGTGCTAACCGACCAATAAACTTAATTAAATTAAAATTATATTCCTACTATAACTTCAATACAATGTAAAGGCAACTTTACATGTAAATAAACAACTGTCTGCCCTTTAGTAAGAAATATGAATTATTCAAATAATGTCTGTCTTTGATGTCATGTGTTTGTCATCGTTTTTACTGCCACAACCTTCTGGGTAGGGTTTTCCACATCTTGAGATCCGCTTTCATTGAAGGTTCTTGAGTGATCTGTTCGTCCTTTTGGTCATTTTCTTGCAAACGATGATACTTTCTGAAAAAAATACATGTTTTTGGTTATTTTTTCGTTTTTTGACACCGACTTCCGAAATTAAAGTTCTTTTCTTTCTTCGGAAGTTATTTTTAGAAGTCGGTTGTAAAAAAGTTTTTTTATTTTTCACTTTTTCAAACCGGATTTAGCTGAATACCAGTATTTTACGCGGAGCAGCTGCCTACCAGACCTCCACAACTCAAACTGGGTAACACGGTACCACGGGACCATCCAAATCGGGGCCATCTTCATGACAAGACTGGAGTCAGATAAACTGGCATCTGACTATCCGTAATGACTGCCAAAGATCTACAAATGACAGCCAGGACCAACCGCTTAACGTGCTTTCCGAGGCTGGAAACTCGGTATATTAAGATGGTCACCCATCCACAGACCAACCTTGGCTAGCGTTGCTTAATCTTGAAGATCGACCCGTGCAGCTGTTATTATCTAGCCACGAACTCCTCGACGAGTGCCACAACAATTGTGTTAGTAAATAAAACTTACAAGTAAGTTAGTATCACTTTGTTGATTTCCTGTGTATGACGTACTTGACGGCAAAAGTGGCGGAACACCACATATTGAGGCCATAAGCTTTCTGCCATCACCTGATGCAGTTAGCATGTTAGTATACGCACCACAGACGTCTTAAAGTTGAAGTTTCAACTCCAGCAGCTACGCTTTCATCGCATTCTTCAGCCTCGGGTGCACGTACTTCACGATGTCATCCGCATCAGGGAAAATAAAGTTAACAATTAATTTATTTTCCACACTAATGAAAAACACAGTACAGACATTAAAATAAATGGAGTGGACTGGAGCCTAAACTAGGACAGCACTGTATTTCAGGAGTCCAGATCTTCCTCCCGCGGCGAATAAGTTGGTACAATTTATTCATGAATGAGTGTGTTTGTGTGAGTGCGTGTTTGTGATGTGTGTATGTTATGGTGTGTGTGCGCGTGTGTCTTGTGTGATGAGATAGTACAGTTGCGCTAATCTGTGTTTATGTATAAGTGCGTGATTGTGCATGAGTGTGCTTTGACTGCTCTTTATTAACTACAGGTAGATCAGAAAAGTTATTTAGAAATTACAAGAAAAGATACACTGTGTTATAATTTAAATTCAGAAGATAATTTTGGATAGTAGATTTACATTTATGTAAGATTTTTTAAAATATATTTAAAAGAGAATTAAGTTTAATAGATACCCTTGCGCCATCACATGTTCCAAGTACGGTGAGCTGTGCCGGCGCTGCTGCTGCTGAGGCCCTCAAGCAGCGCAGCGGAGCGGTCTGTGTTTCCCGATAGCTACAACCTGGGAGTCTTTAAGTCAAGAGTGAATAGGTTACTTCTAGGCAAGCGTGCTCCATCTCCGACCACATCATCGCTTACCATTAGGTGAGATGGTGGTCAAGCGCGTGCCTATTATTAGTAAAAAAAATAATTATACTGTAACCTTATTGGTAATTACAGTTTTGAGCCGTTTGGGGTCGAAACGCTGGGGTCATGGGGTTCGAGTGCGCGTCTCCTTTTTAAGGACATATCTCGCCGACTGATCGACACTTCGCGGGACCAGATGGCTAGCTCGTTCTTTGCTCAAAGAATTAGCATTGCCATTCAACGTGGCATGCTGCCAGTCTTCTGGGTACGTTTCCGGATGACGGCGATGCGGAGGAATTCATCGAAGCCTGAGTGTATTTGTTTTTGTATATTAATTTGTATATAGTGTAGATTAAATGTAGTTGGGAAAAAGGCTAGGCAGATGATGAGTGTAGATTAAATGTGTGTATCTATAATTAGTTTGTTATATAAACAAGGTGCTGATGTGATAAATAATAGGGTTATGTAGGTTACTCTTTGACATAACGAGTTTCCTTCGTGCCTCGGAAAGCACGTTAAGCCGTTGGTCCCGGCTGTCATTTGTAGATCTTTGGCAGTCGTTACGGATTGACACAAGCCAGTAAATCTGACTCCAGTCTTGCCATGATGTACCGTGTTACCCAGTTAATGGGTTGTGGAGGTCTGGTAGGCAGCCGCTCCACGTAAAACAATGGTATTCAGCTGAATCGGGTTTGACTGGAAGCCGACCCCAATGTAGTTGGGAAAAGGCTAGGTAGATGATGTAGGTTACTCTTTGGGTACGGATAATACTATCCATTGCAGCTTACTGCTGCACTGCTAAATGACGCACTGGCAATGTCAAAACCACACCAAGGACCAGCTGTCACGTGTATTTAAGCATCATCATCGTGTCGACTATTTTATGACTAAAAATGACTCATAAGTCATTAAATAGTTTTATGTCGCGATGATTAGGAATCACCTTTTTAAAGCAGCGTTTTATACATTAATCGATTTTATGTGCTTTGGTTGTGAAATCATGTTGTGCATGTCATTAACGACTCCAGCAGGATTTTTATAACTTCTTCATTTTCATAATAATAATAAACATTTTTTACCCGCAAGGCAGTTTTGTGGCGAACTGTTGGGCACTAGCGACCCCACGGACCTGATCTTCAGGGAGAAGTCTTGTTCCTCATTTTCGGCTTGCCTTTATTGGCTGGCCGGAGTTAACACTGACGAGGAACAGAGCTCACACCTCTTTCTTGCCTTAATCGGCCGGTCTGAGTGGAGATTCGCAAGAGCAAACGTGCTCGGGAGAAGGATGTATAATCCAGTAAGGTGCTGATAGGGATCTTGACCGTACTTCCGGGATTGTCCTGATAGCCGTGGTATACCTCTACACTCCTCTAGCACCTCAGGATATGTTGCCCCCTTGGCGCTACGTTACTTTGTGCTAGTGACCCTTTTCGGGGGGCCCATTTATTGAGCGTGCAAGTCACCACCCTCTACTATTTTAAAGCCGTTTTAATTGTCAGGAAATGGACAGGCAGGGACCAATAGTTCTTCCATAGTCAACGATTATTAGTCCACTAAACCAGCCAAACCCATAGCGTTTCATCTTTTGTTTCCATATTCTGCAATAGTCCTGCTCCAACCGGGGATTGTCCTTGGCTATACTTTCACAGTGCACACAGGGATAATCGTCGGTTGGTGTCCCATTCCATTTGAAATATCTAAAGAGGCCTCTGCGATTTGGCTTCGGCCCCTCATACGCCTACCAAAGGACCGGGTCTCTAGGGACCCAAAAAAGTAAAAAAAAAAAAAACATTTATTTCAAGTACCAAGACTCATGGTAAGTAGTAACAATATACTTACCAACTATGTTAGTAATACATTCAGTCAAAAAAGTATCGGGAATGGATGATTTGTTTATGGTTCCAAATTCAAATTTTTGTTTTTTTTTGTAGTTGTTAGATTGGCACAACTGTTTTCCATTTTGGCGCGGAGTTTGAGTTGCATCTGTTATTTATATTAAATACAGTGCTGGTTTTAGTAATATCATATATAGTGTGTATTGCGAATTTCATAATGGACAAAAATATCGAACAAATGAGTTTGTCTTAAATTTTGCATCGCCAATGGAATTTCGTGTTCGGAGTCACTGAAAATGTTACAGAAGGCTTACGGGGAATCGACTTTATCAAAAACTCGTGCTTATGAGTGGTTCAAATCGTTCAAAAGCGGTCGAGATGTGATGGAAGATTTGACTCGCACTGGTAGGCCGTCAACGTCTGCAACTGAAGTTAACATCGCAAAAGTGAAGGAAATAGTGACTGAAAATCCCCATTCAACTCTGAGAGAGATAGCCGCCGAACTTTCTGTATCTCACGAGTCGATCCGTACCATTTTAACTAATCATTTGGGTATGAAACATGTTGCTGCTCGGCTAGTCCCAAAAGATCTGAATTTTCTCCAAAAACTCAATCGCATGAAAGCGCACAAGGCTATCATTGTGAACGAATTTTTAACCAAACACTCAACAAATACCATCCAGCAACCACCATATTCACCAAATATGGCTCCTGCTGACTTTTTTCTTTTTCCTAAACTCAAATTACCACTTCGTGGCACCCGTTTTCAATCGATAGAAGACATAAAGGAGAATTCGCGGCGAGAACTGAACTCAATTCCGGAAGCAGCGTTTAAAAAATGTTTTGATGAATGGATTATTCGTTGGCGCAAGTGTATCGTTTCTAAAGGAGCATACTTTGAAGGTGATAAAATAAATTTGGATGAATTCGGCGGCATTGATGCCGCGACATACATTTTGGAGAAGTTTATCCCGGACTTATCCTATGTTACTTGAGTTTTTTTTTTTTACTATTGATAGGCACGCGCTTGACCACCATCTCACCTGATGGTAAGCGATGATGTGGTCAAAGATGGAGCACGCTTGCCTAGAAATAACCTATTCACTCTTGACTTAAAGACTCCCAAGTTGTTGCTATCGGGAAACACAGACTCACTCAGACGGAACACGGTTTTAACCGACTTCTAAAAAAGGAAGAGGTTCTCAATTTTGTTGATATTTTTTTTAATTTGTTTACACCGATTACTACGAGGTTTCGATTGATTCGATTCCTGTGATTCTTTTTAGTTCGATGCGACATAATTTCCATTTGGTCCCGTAAAATTTTAATTCAGTTTCATTCAGCAGTTTTTATTTTATTTCATGAGCATTTTTGCTTATTTCAATTTCTGCGTAGACGAAGTAAGTATCACCTCTCGAAGTTAAAAATAAAGAAACTTTTTTTCCAAAAACTATAACCGACCTCCAAACAAAACAAGCAAACTTTAATTTCGGAAGTCGGTGATAAAAACAAAGAAACTAAACCAAAAACACCGACTCCCGAAATGAAAGTTATTTTATACTTTGTAGTGTTTTGTTTGTAAGTCTGTTATATTGATTTTCTTCTTCCATTCTGTCCTGTCAGCCATCACGCTAAAGCTAACTCCCTTTTCTTTTATATCACCCCTCACACATTCCATCCATCTTTTCTTTGGTCTCTTGTCCTCTCCATCCATTCATATTTATATTTTTATCACACAATTAGCTGATCCGTGCCCACTTCGTTTAGCGGTATTTTTCAGGTTAATATATTGCCTTTAACACTCACAAATAACGTGGCTTTCTATTGGTAAAATAATTTTCAAAATCGGTTCAGTAGATCCAGAGATTACCCCCTACAACCTCACAAACTATATAACTTCCTCCGAGTGGTTTAGGCGTTTGGTTTGTGACCCCCGGTCGTGGGTACGATTCCCAAGGGAAAGCATACTTTGTAAAGTTATTTCCAGTTTGACCAGTAACAGGCTTGAATCACCTGATTGTCTGATAAAAAGATGATTCCGTGCTTCGGAAGGCACGTATAAGCCGGTGGTCTCGGCCGCCAAATGGCGGTCGTCAAATAAACCATGTCAGACGCCCTTGAGGCGGTTTAGAGACTCTGACACTAGGGTGTGTGGGGTCGTTAGACTTTACTGCCCACACGGGAAGAAGAAGAACCTCACAAACTCACAACATCATAAACTCACACACTTTAGCTCTTTATAATATTAGTATAGGTATAGATAATAATCTAATAAAAATATTCAAACAAAATATTCTTCTGAGCGGTCATGGGTCAATTGCATCCGTCTCAGTAAGCAGCCGTCGATCCGGTTTTAAACAAGATGGGTGTACAACATAAATAATGTCGTTGTATTTGATTAAAATGTTTTGTTTGGCCATATTTATATATCTACCATCTGCCTAGCCTTTTTAAATGACTTCAAAAAATCGTCGATTTCAGCCAAAGTAGCCCTATAAAAGTACTAGTTTTAGGGTTCCGTATTCAAAGGATAACCAACGGAAACCTATTACTAAGCCTCCGCTGTCCGTCTGTCCGTCTGTCCGTCTGTCTGTCAGCGGCCTGTATCTCAAGAACCTTAACAGGTAGACCGATAAAATTTGCACAGATTCTGTAATTCTATTGCCGCTATAGCAACAAATAATAAAAATTAAGATTTATGGTACGGAACCCTTTGTGTGCGAGTCCGACTCGCAATTGGCTGGTTTTTTTTTAAGGAACCACGAAGTTTCCTGTTTAGATTTTTAATTTATAGTTGAAAGTTTTGTCATAATTTACTAAACGCAATTTTTTTCTCTATAGACCAAAATTGTCACAACTTTCAACACAGTTACGAAGCTGATAATTTTATGCACAAAAGTACAAGTCATGAAGATTCAGTTGCAAAAAAGAAATCTTTGGAAAATATTTAATTATTTTTTTATTGGTCAGGTCGATAAGAATTCCCAAATTAAGTCGGTTAAAATACAGAAAAAGATTATAGCTCGAAAACTATGAAAGTCGCGGAACATACACGGGGGTGATTCGAATACCCCACGGTACGAGGGACCTAAATATTATTTTTAGACGTCAAAGTTTCGGGCCACCCTGTATATCCATATATACCATCCAGAACCCGACCTCGACAAGCGTTGCTTAACCTTGAAGATTGACCCGTGTTATTTTTATTCCTTAGTCACGAGCTTGTTTTGGCTATACCTACATAGTTGATATTTAATTTAAATGAACTTAAATAAAACTGTCCATATGACTAATGCGGAATAGATTTGAATGCAATTTGAAGTGTAGTATAGGTCAACTATTTTATAACTGTGACTGTCGTTAAAAGGGATTGTCATCCTGTCTCCTTATATCATTATACTTACTAGTATGTCACTTAAATCCTCCTAAACGACTGGGTCGAATTTCATGCCATTTTTTGTGTTTTTGAATGGGTTCCTGGATGTTTTAAATTCACAATACCATAATCAAAAGGTAAAATTGTTTGATTATTACGTACCATAAACCGAAAAACCGGCCAAGAGCGAGTCGGACGCGCACACGAAGGGTTCCGAAACATAAACCTAATTTTTTATTATTTGTCGTAATAGTGGCAATAGAAATATGCATAATCTGTGAAAATTACGGTTCTTCAGAAACAGCCCGCTGACAGACAGGCGGACGGACGGACTGACGGACTGACGGACAGACGAACAGCGGAGGCTTAGTAATATTGGTTCCGTTTATTGGGTTCCGTTGGTTACCCTAACTAAAAACCCTAAAAAACAGGCGTCTTGTAAGCAAGCCCCCTTTAATTTTTAACGGACAGACGAACAGCGGAGGCTTAGTAATATTGGTTCCGTTTATTGGGTTCCGTTGGTTACCTTAACTAAAAACCCTAAAAAACAGGCGTCTTGTAAGCAAGCCCCCTTTAATTTTTAACGGACAGACGAACAGCGGAGGCTTAGTAATATTGGTTCCGTTTATTGGGTTCCGTTGGTTACCCTAACTAAAAACCCTAAAAAACAGGCGTCTTATAAGCAAGCCCCCTTTAATTTTTAACGGACAGACGAACAGCGGAGGCTTAGTAATATTGGTTCCGTTTATTGGGTTCCGTTGGTTACCCTAACTAAAAACCCTAAAAAACAGGCGTCTTGTAAGCAAGCCCCCTTTAATTTTTAACGGACAGACGAACAGCGGAGGCTTAGTAATATTGGTTCCGTTTATTGGGTTCCGTTGGTTACCCTAACTAAAAACCCTAAAAAACAGGCGTCTTATAAGCAAGCCCCCTTTAATTTTTAACGGACAGACGAACAGCGGAGGCTTAGTAATATTGGTTCCGTTTATTGGGTTCCGTTGGTTACCCTAACTAAAAACCCTAAAAAACAGGCGTCTTGTAAGCAAGCCCCCTTTAATTTTTAACGGACAGACGAACAGCGGAGGCTTAGTAATATTGGTTCCGTTTACTGGGTTCCGTTGGTTACCCTAACTAAAAACCCTAAAAAACAGGCGTCTTGTAAGCAAGCCCCCTTTAATTTTTAACGGACAGACGAACAGCGGAGGCTTAGTAATATTGGTTCCGTTTATTGGGTTCCGTTGGTTACCATAACTAAAAACCCTAAAAAACAGGCGTCTTGTAAGCAAGCCTCCTTTAATTTTTAACGGACAGACGAACAGCGGAGGCTTAGTAATATTGGTTCCGTTTACTGGGTTCCGTTGGTTACCCTAACTAAAAACCCTAAAAAACGGGCGTCTTGTAAGCAAGCCCCCTTTAATTTTTAACGGACAGACGAACAGCGGAGGCTTAGTAATATTGGTTCCATTTATTGGGTTCCGTTGGTTACCCTAACTAAAAACCCTAAAAAACAGGCGTCTTGTAAGCAAGCCCCCTTTAATTTTTAATTTAAGTTTTATTATTTGTGGTTATAGCGGCTATTTAAATACACGCTCAAACATTTCAACGACTGGGTCTTATTTCATGACATTTTTTGTGTTTTTGAATGGGTTCCTGGGTGTTTTATATTCACAATACCTATTACGGTTTTTGAGATACAGCCCGCTGACAGACAGACCTATGGATGGGCAGCGGAGGCTTAGTAATATTGGTTCCGTTTATTGGGTTCCGTTGGTTACCCTAACTAAAAACCCTAAAAAACAGGCGTCTTGTAAGCAAGCCCCCTTTAATTTTTAACGGACAGACGAACAGCGGAGGCTTAGTAATATTGGTTCCGTTTATTGGGTTCCGTTGGTTACCCTAACTAAAAACCCTAAAAAACAGGCGTCTTGTAAGCAAGCCCCCTTTAATTTTTAACGGACAGACGAACAGCGGAGGCTTAGTAATATTGGTTCCGTTTATTGGGTTCCGTTGGTTACCCTAACTAAAAACCCTAAAAAACAGGCGTCTTGTAAGCAAGCCCCCTTTAATTTTTAACGGACAGACGAACAGCGGAGGTTTAGTAATATTGGTTCCGTTTATTGGGTTCCGTTGGTTACCCTAACTAAAAACCCTAAAAACAGGCGTCTTATAAGCAAGCCCCCTTTAATTTTTAACGGACAGACGAGCAGCGGAGGCTTAGTAATATTGGTTCCGTTTATTGGGTTCCGTTGGTTACCCTAACTAAAAACCCTAAAAAACAGGCGTCTTGTAAGCAAGCCCCCTTTAATTTTTAACGGACAGACGAACAGCGGAGGCTTAGTAATATTGGTTCCGTTTACTGGGTTCCGTTGGTTACCCTAACTAAAAACCCTAAAAAACAGGCGTCTTGTAAGCAAGCCCCCTTTAATTTTTAACGGACAGACGAACAGCGGAGGCTTAGTAATATTGGTTCCATTTATTGGGTTCCGTTGGTTACCCTAACTAAAAACCCTAAAAAACAGGCGTCTTGTAAGCAAGCCCCCTTTAATTTTTAATTTAAGTTTTATTATTTGTGGTTATAGCGGCAATTTAAATACACGCTCAAACATTTCAACGACTGGGTCTTATTTCATGACATTTTTTGTGTTTTTGAATGGGTTCCTGGATGTTTTATATTCACAATACCTATTACGGTTTTTGAGATACAGCCCGCTGACAGACAGACCTATGGATGGGCAGCGGAGGCTTAGTAATAGGGTTCCGTTGGTTACTCTTTGGGTACGTAACCCTAAAAAACAGGCGACTTGTATTGCCCAATTTAATTTTTTATTTAATTTATGTTTTACAAGCTGCTGCCCGCCACGAAAAAAAATTGCAAAAGCTAAATTATCTCCCTTTGTAAGATCGCTAAGATAAGATATGCAAACAGTCATGTTTTATTATTTGTTATTGTCTACCTATTACGGTTCATGAGATATAGCCCGCTGACAGACAGACGGACGGACGGAAAGCTGTGGCTTAGCGAAAAGTTGGGTACGGAACCCTAAAAACAACTTTCAACAGTCGGCCTGTCTTTTTGCGCATGAAAAAATGTGTTAAACATAATAAAGATTACATAAACTACTAAAGAATTTAGGTCTCCAGTCCAAATGTTATGCGACTTTGACCTTAGACCTCAAACTAACATAACAAGAGATACTTTCTCTAATGGCTGATCAATTGGTTCGAGGTTAAGCTGCGGCCATCTTTTTTCGTTATAATTGGATTAGCCGTGCACTTTAACCTATGTTTAGGGACCCGGATGGGTCGCGAGCGAATTTGTATGGGCCTTGAAAAACCATTTTGGAAACACAGACGCAGGCAGAGAGTTCCACTCCTTTGCTGTGCGCATTATAAAAGACGTTTGAAAACGCTTAGTGCGAATTGGTGGAATACCTACGAGGTAGGGATGGTAAGATGCAGTGCGTCTGGATGTCCGATGGTAGAAGGGGGCCGGTGGTATGAGGTCGTGGAGTTCTTGGGCACACTCGCCGAAGTACAATCTGTAGAAGACCGACAAGCAGGCAACCTTACGGCGATGAGCCAAGCTATGTAGCTTGGCATCCACCAGTTTTACGTCGCCGATGAGCCTCTTAGATCTGTGTTCCACCGAGTCAAGCGCGGCAAGCTGATACTTAGCTGAGCCATCTCAAAGGTGGCTACAATACTCCATGCAGGATCGTACTTGTGCTTTGTAAAGGGTTAAAAGCTATCCAGGCCTAAAGTATCGCTTCACCCTATTTAGGATGCCCAGCTTTTTGGCCGCAGTTTGGGCTTTTTACTCGATGGTGGCGCCAAAGTTAAGACTGGCTGTAAACTCCATGCCTAGGAACTCGAGCCGATCAGTCACAGAAACAAATGCACCCCAAAAGTAGGAGCTTGGTCAAAACGACTCCTTTTTGCGGTAAAAAGACACGCCTGTGTTTTGGTGGCGTTAAAAGTGGTCAGATTGTCATCACCCCACTGGGAGACAACGCTTACGGTCAAATTTGTCCGTTCTACCATGCTGTAATTAAAGCTGTAATGATTAAAACATAGGAATTAAATACATAATTCTAATTCGAGGACTACTTTATTCACGGAGCTTATCATTATTATCATTAGTATTGACTACGAGTGCTTGTAAGTTTTTTAGGGTTCTGTACCCAACGGAATCCTATTATTAAACCTCCGCTGTCTGTCCGACCGTCTGTCTGTCAGCGGGCTGCATCTCAAGAACCGTAATAGGTAGACAGTTGAAATTCACAGAGTGTATTTCTATTGCCAGAATAGGGATAGAAATACATACATATAGACCTCAGTACCTGGTATAAATTTTAACTTGCTAGGTCCACCCGTTCCTGAGAAAATCGGTGGTGACACAAGGACGGACAGACAAGAGAGTGACCTTAAAGGGTTCTCTTTTTTACCTTTTAAGGTACGGAACCCAAAAAGCTGATTTCATGCTCACTCTACCTAATACACAGTGAAACGTAGACAGAATATACCGCCTGGTCCTTATCGGACGGCGGCCACCCATCACTCCTCTCGTCCGCAGTTCCGAACAGTCTGCCTCGCTATAGCATGGCCATTCTAACTCATCATCTGCCTAGCCTTTTCCCAACTATATTGAGGTCGGCTTCCAGTCAAACCGGATTCAGCTGAATACCAGTGTTTTACGTGGAGCGGCTGCCTACCAGACCTCCATAACCCATTAACTGGGTAACACGATTCATTTTGGCAAGACTGGAGTCAGATTTACTGGCTTCTGACTATCCTTAACGACTGCCAAAGATCTACAAATGACAGCCGGGACCAACGGCTTAACGTGCTTTCCGAGGCACGGAGGAAACTCGGTATGTTAAAATGGTCACCCATCCACAGACCAACCTTGGTAAGCGTTGCTTAACCTTGCAGATCGACCCGTGCGGCTGTTATTATCTAGCCACGAGCTCCTCGAAACAAAATATACCGCCTGGTTCTTATCGGACGGCGAGCCACCCGTCACTCCTCTCGTCCGCAGTTCCAAATAGTCTGCCTCACTATAGCATGGCCATTCCAGCTGGCGTTTTATTTATTTTTATTTGTATTGGGTTTGCTCTTGACTCTAGTCTATGTCAGAGATGACAGAGACAAAGTCTACGATGGAGCGAGCTTACCCAGAAGAGCCTGTTCACTCTAACTTTGAAGAGATTAGGGTTGTAAGCTTTTGGAAACACAGACGCAGGCAGAGAGTTCCACTCCTTTGCTGTGCGCATTATAAAATACGTTTGGAAACGCTTTGTGCGAATTGGTGGAATAGCTACAAGGTAGGGATGGTAAGATGCAGTGCGTCTGGATGTCCGATGGTAGAAGGGATCCGGTGGGATGAGGTCGTGGAGATCTTGGGCACACTCACCAACTATGCTGAAGTGCCAATATTATTGACGAACTTGCTTCTGCTCGCGGTTTCGTCCGCGTGAAAAGTATTTCTATGGGCTTACTAGCTTCAGCCAGTGGCTTCGCCCGCGTGGTCTCTAGGGAACATACTCCCGGGATAAAAAGTAGCCTGTGTCCTTTCTCAGGCTGTAGACTATCTCTGTATCAAATTTCATTTAAATTGGTTCAGTAGTTTTGAGCTGTAAGCGCGACAGACAGACAGAGTTACTTTCGCATTTATAATATTAGTAAGGATTTTTGTAAGGACTTATAACTTCTTATAATATCAGATCTGCAAGTGACCAGCCGTTTACCTGGAACTATAAAATTTGGCAAGTAATACAGTCTTATACTACAAGTATAGGGAAAAATCTGAAAACAATACATTTGTAACAAAACTAAAAAAAAAAATGTCTTTATTAAAAGTAATGTAAATATATAAATTTATTTAAAGTAATACATACGAGTACCTACAAATTTGTACGGAACCCTCGGTGGGCGAGTCCGACTCGCACCTGTCCGGTTGAAATTTTCATAGATTGTGTATTACTCATCTGCCTAGCCTTTTCCCAACTATATTGGGGTCGGCTTCCAGTCAAACCGGATTCAGCTGAATACCAGTGTTTTACGTGGAGCGGCTGCCTACCAGACCTTCAGAACCCATTAACTGGGTAACACGGTACTTCTTGGCAAGACTGGAGTCAAATTTACTGGCTTCGGACAATCCGTAACGACTGCCAAAGATCTACAAATGACAGCCGGGACCAACAGCTTAACGTGCTTTCCGAGGCACGGAGGAAACTCGATATATTAAGATGGTCAAACATCCACAGACCAACCTTGGCAAGCGTAGCTTAAACTTAAAGATCGACCCGTGCGGCTGTTATTATTTAACCACGAGCTCCTCATAGATTAGATTGTGTATTACTATTGCCGCTATAACAATAAATAATAAAGTTTTAGGTTCATGGTACGGAACCCTTCGTGTGCGAGTCCGACTCGCACTTGGCCGGGTTTTATTTTGTTCCTCAGTCACATGCCTCAGGTACCAGCTGAGATAAAACTGTAACCAGACAGCTATGCGGTTCGCCCACGGCCGCGTGTATCCGGGTTCGAGTCTGTGTTGAACATCGTAAGGATACCTATGGTAAGTAATTACTACAAGTATTCATTATGTGATAGTATTGCGTGTCATCTTTTAAAAGAATGTTATGAATGAGAATGTCGTATTAATCATTGGTTTATACCAGGCATGGAAGAATCATTTGATTTTAATAAAAACTTTTGTTATTTTAAAACGTTTTGGGAACACATTCATAATGCGTACAGCTAAGGAGTGGAGTTCCCTGCCGGAGTCTGTGTTTCCTGATAGCTACAACCTGGGAGTCTTTAAGTCAAGAGTGAATAGGTTACTTCTAGGCAAGCGTGCTCCATCTTCGACCACATCATCGCTTACCATCAGGTGAGATAGTGGTCAAACGCATGCCTATCACTTCTACGTGCGCCGGTGGAACCAAAAGGTTCCATTTGCGATACAACGGTGGGGCATTGGAGAGCCAAAAGGATCAAAAGTAAAAAAAAATATGTATATACATATAATTCTATACTTACCAATCTTTCAGGTTAACAACTTTTCTTGTGGGATCAACTCATAAATATCTACGGAAAAAGGTAGTCTATTAGACTATATTTAAGTTCACACAAGCTTCTGCCAGCGATTTCGCCTGAATACTCCGTAGAAAAAGATATATCTGTGTCAAATTTCATCCAAGTCCATTCAGCCGTTCTCACGTGATTATGTTACAAACATGCATCCATCCAAAGTTTCCACTTTTAGTTTTTAGGGTTAACATCTCTTTGCAAAATAATATCACATTTTTCCCATCCCTCATCATCATCTGCCTGCCTTTTTCACAACTATATTGGGGTCAGCTTCCAGTCAAACCGGATTCAGCTGAATACCAGTATTTTACGTGAAGCGGCCGCCTACCAGACCTACACAACCCATTAAATGGGTAACAACACGGTATTTCTTGGCAAGACTGGAGTCAGATTTACTGGCTTCTGACAATTCCTAACGACTGTCAAAGTTCTGTACATGTATTCTGTGAACCGCATTAAGATTTTCAAACAATAAGAGTTGCTTTTGGGGTTCCCTATACTTAGAACTCATCATCTGCCTAGCCTTTTCCCAACTATATTGGGGTCAGCTTCCAGTCAAACCGGATTCAGCTGAATACCAGTATTTTACGTGAAGCGGCCGCCTACCAGACCTACACAACCCATTAAATGGGTAACAACACGGTATTTCTTGGCAAGACTGGAGTCAGATTTACTGGCTTCTGACAATCCCTAACGACTCAAAGTTCTACAAATGACAGCCGGGACCAACAGCTTAGCGTGCTTTCCGAGGCTCGGAGGAAACTTGGTATGTTAAGGTGGTCACCCATCCACAGACCAACCTTGGCAAGCGTTGCTTAACCTTAAAGATCGTCCTGTGCGGCTGCTATTCTTTAGCCACGAGCTCCACAACATTTTTTTTTTACATTTTTCCCATCCCTAATAATCTCGTAATGGATATATTTACACACAGTTTATTTTTGATACAGCCTTGAGACAGCGGCTCCGGTTACCTATAAATATCTTTATTTTGTTGGTAAACGTTTTGCGAACACATTCATAACGCGTACAGCCTAAAGACTGGATGGAATTCCCTGCCGGAGTCTGTGTTTCGTGATAGCTACAACCTGGGAGTCTTTAAGTCAAGAGTCGATAGGTTACTTCTAGGCAAGCAGGCTCCATCTTCGACCACATCAGCGTTTACCATCAGGTGAGATAGTGGTCAAACGAGTGCCTAACAGTAAAAAAAAAAGGATCCAATGGAAAGTGGATCTTCTGGTCTCGAATAAATATGTTACAGTCAGGTACGTAGAAATCCTTTTGGAGTTCAGCTTGTTACGACATCTCCTTTTGGAATGACTGCTCATTTCGTGATGGCTTCTCTCAAGCCTTCACTTCAACAAGTTTATGGCATCTACCGGCTGAATCGACCGCTGATCATTGATTTTCATCGTAGATCACGTTCAAACTGCTGAGTACGGGCGGCCTTACCGAATTTCGTATCGGTAGGTGATCGGTAACTATATCGAGACGTCTCGCTCAGGTTAAAATTTTGCCCAATAACATTTTGCCATACCAGGAAATCGAACTTAGGGCTCAGCTTTAGCCCTCGACCAATGAAGCAGTCAGCCGTTTCTTCGTCGATTATTGTTTTTTTTAGGGTTCCGTACCCAAATGGTATCCAACGGAACCCTATTACTAAGCCTCCGCTGTCCGTCCGTCCTCCCGTCTGTCTGTCTGTCACCGCGCTGTATCTCAAGAACCGTAATAGGTAGACAGTTGAAATTTTCACAGATTGTGTATATATATTGCCGCTATAACAACAAATAATAACAACTAAGGTTTATGGTACGGAACCCGTCGTGTGCGAGTCAGACTCGCACTTGGCCGGTTTTTTTATTTGTGATGTGTTTGCTCTTGACTCTAGTCTATGTCAGAGATGACAAAGACAAAGTCTACGATGGAGCGAGCTTACCCAGAAGGATCGTGTTCACTCTAACTTTGAAGAGATTAGGGTTGTAAGCGTTCGGAAAAACAGACGCAGGCAGAGAGTTCCACTCCTTTGCTGTGTGCATTATAAAAGACGTGGGGATAAAAACTGCAAGAGTGTCGTCTGCGATGGTATGGCCACATCGTGCGCCGCCCTATGGAGTACGTTGGTCGGAGATGCATGAATATGGCTGTTCTTGGGGCTAGGTCCCGTGGTCGCCCTCGCAAGCGCTGGCTGGACGTCGTCAAATCCGACATGAGAGCCAATGGCCTGACTGAGAAGGATGTTCAAGATCGGGCAAAGTGGAGGAAGCTAAGTAGGAAGGCGGACCCTGGCAATAGCCGGGATTAACGCCAGGTGGAAGAAGATTATAAAAATCGTTCGGAAACGCTTAGTGCGAATTGGTGGAATAGCAACAAGGTAGGGATGGTAAGATGCAGTGCGTCTAGATATCCAATGGTAGAACCGGGGCCTTGTAACAACTATAAAATCACATATGATTTGTAAAAATCTAAAATAAATAATAAATCGTAGAAAAACTTCAATACAAATAAACAATCAAGTCTGACATTTAATTAAAGATATTTTGTTAACGTTTAAAGTATACTAATAATACCTATTTCTATAATTTTTATTCTTTTGCATTTTTTCGGTCGTAAAATCGTTATCGAGTTTTGTGTGTAGCAACTTAGCAGATTTGTTAAAATTTTCCTTGATGACGCACTATTGAGAATGCTTTTAGGGTTCCGTACTGCGAAAGAAAAAACACCGACCAACTGCGGGTCGTACTCTCACACGAAGTGTCGGTACCATAAAACAAAAAAAACACGTTTATTGTATCGAGTATTGTAGCCACCTCTGGGATGGCTCAGCTAAGTATCAGCTTGCCGCGCTTGAGTCGGTGGAACGCAGACCTAAGAGGCTCATCGGCGACGTAAAACTGGTGGATGCCAAGCTACATAGCTTGGCTCATTGCCGTAAGGTTGCCTGCTTGTCGTTCTTCTGCAGATTGTACTTCGGGTAGTGTGCCCAAGAACACCACGACCTCAACCCACCGGCCCCCTTCTACCATCGGACATCCAGACGCACGGAACAGTAAAAGACCTCCTTTACCTGTTCTGTGTTCAGATGTACTGCATCTTACCATCTCTTCCTTGTTGTAATTCCACTAATTCGCACTAAGTGATTCCAAACGTCTTTTATAATGCGCACAGCAAAGGAGTGGAACTCGCTGCCTGCGTCTGGGTTTCCAAACGCTTACAACCCTAATCTCTTCAAAGTTTGAGTGAACAGGCTCCTTCTGTGTAGGCTCGCTCCATCGTAGACTTTGTCTCTGTCATCTCTGACATAGACTAGAGTCAAGAACAAACCCATTATAAATAAATAATGGGAGATCCGTTAAATTTTTAATATTTTTTTTTATTATTTGTTGTTTAAGCAGCGATAAAAATACACACTCTGTGAAAATTTCAACTGTCTACGTATTACGTTTCTTGAGATACAGCCCGCTGACAGACAAGCGGACGGACGGATGGACTGCGGAAGCTTAGTAATAGGGTTCCATTGGTTTCCCTTTGGTTACGGAACCCTAAAAAAATATTATTATTTTCGACCAACTAAGTTTTAACTGTCTCCGTGGTCAAGTGATTTTGGCGTTTGCCTTGTGACCCGGTGGTCGTGCGTTCGATTCCCACGGGAAGCATACTTTGTAAAGTTGTTTCCAGTTTGGCTAGGACATTGCAGGGTTGAATCACCTGATTGTCTGATGATGATGAAAAGATGATTCCGTGCTTCGGAAGGCACGTACAAGCCGGTGGTCCCGGCCGACAAATGGCGGTCGTCAAATAAACCATGTCAGAGGCCCTTGAGGCGGTTAAGAAACTCTGACACTAGGGTGTGGTCGTTATACTTTACTGCCCACACGAGAAGAAGAAGAAGACCAGCAATGTAATCAAAGAATACGTTCTCAAGGTTATTCAAGACATTAAAACTATTTTATATTTGAACTCTTGACCCCAGGTCGTTTTAATTCAGACGTAGGTATAGACATTTTAAATTATAAATAAATGTTTTCTAGTCTATTCTATTGTGAATTATATCCTCCAAAGTAGGTAGTGTTATCGAGGGATTGAGACACCCAGTAACTGTGTCTTGGAGGTCAAATAGGCAGTCAGTACTTGTAAAACACTGGTTCTTAAACGTCACAAAATTTCTGTTCTGCCATGGACCTCCAACTTTTTACAGGTAATCTTATCTTATACTAATATATGTATAAAGCTGAAGAGTTTGTTTGTTTGCTTGAACTCGCTAATCTCAGGAACTACTGGTCCGATTTGAAAAATTCTTTCAGTGTTAGATAGGCCATTTATCGCTAAGACCAAGAGGAGCGGAGCAGTAATGAAAATTGTGACGCAGACGAAGTTGCGCGGGTCAACTAGTAATGCAATAAACGTAAATCAATAAAAAATCTATTCGTAAATAAACACCACAAATAGCAAAGACGTAAAACTTTGGAAAGGATTTTTTTTTTATTAATTTTTTTCTCAGATTAAAACATTATTTAAAAGCGGTTTTGTGACGTACTCTTAATTAATTTCTGAATTCAGCGCTCCTCAAAGTCAAATTCACTGATAACCAACCGATTTTGAAGATTGTTTTTAAAATAATTTAAATTGCTTAAAATATAGAATTTACTTACTGATGGTTTTGCGGACCATGTCGGGTGCTACCAGGGACCACCAGTGGTCCGCGGATCACCGGTTAAGAATTTTGGAGAGTATGCGTAACAGAGAGTAAAGTCCCGCATACGCCCATTGAAAGGAGGATCCTCCTACCAGGCGACTGTTGTGCCTGGCGGGCTACTGCCCGATGGTTGATATTCGGGCTGATGTATATGTTCAAATCGCACGGTAAACTCTGCTTGCACGATGCAGAATTTCGACGTAGTAGTTCGCTGCTAGTTAAATAGATGGAGTCGCGGTTCTTGTTGTTGCGATGTTGATTTGCTCCGTAGGTTTTTCTTTGATGCCGCTACAGAATCGTTTAAAGTATATCTGGTTAGACTGGGAGCCGACTACAGGAAAGTAGGGTTGATCGTAGTTATCGACTTCGTACCCGCATATCCCGTTTTTCCCGTTTCCGCAGGAATTTTGGGAAATCCTCTGTTAGTGCTCCCCTACACTCCCCAAAGAACTTAAATACCAAATTACAGCTTTCTGCGACCAGTAGTTTCGGCTGTGCGTTGTCTGTCAGTAATTTAGTCAGATCAGATTATTGGGCTCGCTATCTGAAAAATTGGGATAGTTGTTTGGTTACCCATATCAAGGAAATAATTCCATTATAATCGAGGTGCTCGTGGCTAAAATAATCACAGCAACACGGGTCGATCTTCAAGGTTAAGCAACGCTTGCCGCGGTCGGTCTGTGGATGGGTGACCATATTTACTCCTCCGTACCTCGGAAAATACGTTAGGCCGTTGTTCCCGGCTGTCATTTGTAGATTTTACAACGTGTGAGTGTCAGACTCGCACTTTGCCGATTTTTTTAACCTGATTATAACCCATTCATAATCATTTTGGACCAGGCTTGAATCACCTGATTGACTAATAAAAAGATGATACCGTGCTTCGGAAGGCACGTTTAATCCGGTGGTAACGGCCGCCAAATGGCGGTCGTCAAATAAACCATGTCAGAGGTCCATTGAGGCGGTTTAGAAACTCTGACACTAGGGTTTGTGGGGTCGATTAGTGCCCACAAAGAAGAAGACAATCATTTGAAATAGCATTGGGAAAATGTTTACTAATATATAAAGCACAAACAAACTAACTCTTCAGAGTTTCATTTCACACACACATATACACACACACAGTTACATTTTCATTGGCTAAATCAATACTTAAATTTCGGGGTTTGCATTTTGTATGAAATAGTTGATATTTTTTTCGAAATTTCGGGGTTTTCCCAAAGTAAAAGTTGCTTATAATAATGTGTACCTTCACTGCCTACCTCGTATGCAGTGTATAAATGATTTTATCTACTTTGAGATGCGAGTGTAAGTAAGAAATATACAGCAATAAATAGCTTTTAATTTGTTTGTAATAATCGAGTTTTTATCGTCATAGGAAGTTACTAATTATCAATTTGTAATTAAATAGTAGTTACAAGTAGGTCATCTCAACACTTTGCTTATTACGTTCTTGATTACGATTGGTAGAAAAAATAGGCTGTATTCTTTCATAATATTACGCGAGTTGGACTCGCGTGCAAAGGGTGCCGAAATTTTTGTTTTTTAACATGTTATGTGGGTTTACCATCGTGGTGAAGGGATTAGTCAGCTAGACTTCGCGTTACCGAGTATGACTGTACTCTCCACCACTTGACTTCTTGAAACCTCAGGAACACCTAGCCACCTGGACGCGAACTGCAGTGGCCAATATGGATAGCATTCAATCGTTTGCGCACTCAAGTAGGCTGCTGCAAATACAACTTCAACTTGTCAAAATGGGGTTTCATTGATCCGCTAGAACTAAGTGTGAAGAGCCCTCGTTCAAAATATGGCCCACTTATTGGATTGCCCCAAGTGCCCTTACACCTGCACCATTGAGAACTTGATGAACGCCACTGATTGTTAGAGTTCCGTACCTCAAATGTAACCCTTATGGGTTCACTTTGTTGTCTGTCCGTCCGTCGGTCCGTCTGTCTGTCAAGACCCTTTATCTCGGGATCGCGTGGAGATATCGAGTTCAAATTAAAACCATATACTCAAGTCTACAGTCCCTTGAAGCTGTGAAAAAACAAACTTCTAAGTTAACGTGAAACAAATACGGCCGTTCATGCCGTAAAAAAACGTATATTTCGTTCGACACTCTCAAGGGAATTAAAATGTATAGGGTTCCTAGATGACCTAGAACTATGAAATTTGGTAAGTAGGTAATACCGTCTTATACTAGTACTACAATCTGAAACCTATACATTTTTCGTTAAATCATAAAACTGGTGGATGCCAAGCTACATAGCTTGGCTCATCGCCGTAAGGTTGCCTGCTTGCCGGTCTTCTACAGATTGTACTTCGGTGAGTGTGCCCAAGAACTCCACGACCTCATCCCACCGGCCCCCTTCTACCATCGGACATCCAGACGCACTGCATCTTACCATCTCTACCTAGTAGCTATTCCACCAATTCGCACTAAGCGTTTTCAAACGTCTTTTATAATGCGCACAGCAAAGGAGTGGAACTCTCTGCCTGCGTCTGTGTTTCCAAAAGCTTACAACCCTAATCTCTTCAAAGTTAGAGTGAACAGGCTCCTTCTGGGTAGGCTCGCTCCATCCTAGACTTTGTCTCTGTCATTCCTGACATAGACTAGAGTAAAGAGCAAACCCATTACAAACAAATAATAAATAATATGTACCTATAGGACCAAATTTGTACGGAACCGTCGGTGGGCGAGTCCGATTCGCACTTGTCTGATTTATTTTATTTTTTATAGCAGCAATAGAAATACGCACTCTGTGAAATTTTCAATTGTCTATCTATTCCACCAATTCTTGAGATACAGCTCGCTGAGAGACGGACAGATGGATGGACGGACAAAGTAGTTAGTAATAGGATTCCGTTGGTCATCCTTTAGGTGCGTAAATAAGGAAAAACTTTTATTTGGCGATGGTCCAGGTACATACAAAAAAAACTGGCTAAGTGCGAGTCGAACTCGCGTGCAAAGGGTTCCGAACGAATTGCATTTTTGGAACATGTTATTTTAACAATATCGATTTCTTATAAGTTTTCCTGTAATTAATTTTATTTATTTATTTTAACTCAGACTTAAATTGTCCATAGTGTTAGTAACAACAAACTTAAAAAACTATGTTAGTACAAAACACGGCGAGTGCAACTTAAAACTATTTCACATGGATGCGTATCCAATGCTCCCATAGAGGACTATCAACATGATCCGCAACAACCCTCAGGTAGCTGTTGGAACTGTCCCTCACCCTGCGCATCAGCGATGCCACCCTTTTACGGATTATGGCATGGAAGCCATCCACCTGCGCGTCTGCAAACATCGCTGAAGCACTACAATATCGAGGCAGACCTATCAGCAACCTGAAAGCGTTGTTGTATTGGACCCGCATGGCGCTGACAACTCGCTGCGTGTAATTGACCCACAGGCTACAGGTATAGTAGGACTGGCAGTAGGCCCTAAATAATGGCTTCTTAACCTCTTTAGAGCACCTTGAAAACCTGCGTGTCAAAGTTGTCATATTGGTCGAAACAAAAATATCCGAGTACAGTGAGTAAAGAACTGAAGAAAAAAAGCTAACTGTAGTCTTAATCAGCCTAAACATTTCAAAAACCAAATAAAAATCCTCAACACGAAATAAAAAAAAAACTCCACATTACGAGCGAAAAAAGTAACAAAAGACAGTTCTCATAACGGCCACCCGCCATCGCTTCCTAGTGTTTTAATAACTGTCTCAATAACAAAGAGCCAATATCAAGAAACCAGAACCTTGCGATTACATACTGAAAATAATATTGGATAGTTTCGATCGAAAAGACAAGCACTATAACTGACCTTTTCTTTAACTAAAAATAAACAGAATGAAAACTGATTAAGATATACAATTTTTCATTCAAAAGTATGAGTCTATTTATTTACAATAGGGAACATGCAATATTTCCATTTTTGCTTTAATTTTAAAGAACTCCATCTAGAATAGACCACCACATAAATAAGAAATGAAAACGCTTTAATTTATTGCCAAAATTGCGTTTTGAAACCGACAGTTTAAAGGTTCGCTCGAAAACGGACGATGACGTCACTCGTGTCTATCACTGGTCAAGAACTGTCCCAACTCAAAGACCTTTTCGTTGGCATAACAGCAGATACATCACCAAATGCTGATTGTTGTTTTTTAAATACGTTCCGTTTCACGTTACTTTAATTCATTACTTTTGTTAAAAATCGATACTAACCAAAATAAAAACGTTGCAATGGTCTTTATTTTATACTTTTTTATCATTTTACTGACAAAATTCTCATAAATTCTGTATTTGCATCTTCCCTATTGTTACTGTAATTAACTACTAAAAACTATGCAAACTAAATAAGTGTTCCATTCTTCCATACGGACGGTCGGAACGCTAAAACAACTCAGAACTACCCCTTACCTACATAATCACCATCATCTTCCTAGCCTAGACCCATAAGTTAAATTGCTTACTGTAATAGACTAATTCATGATCTACCTAGACCTACCTTTTACCAACAATTTTGGGGCTTACTTCCAGTCAAACCAGATTCAGCTAAATATTAGTATTTTACGTGGACCGACTCCACCTCCTCAACCCAGTAACTGCATAATACAATAACCCACGATTTTCTGTCAAAGTTGTTCAAATGACATCCAGGATCAACGGCTTAACGTGCTTTCCGAGTCACGGAGAAAATTCAGTACTTAATGGATGGTCACCCATCCAAGGACCAACCTCGGCAAGCGTTGCTTAACTTCTAAGTTCGATCTGCGTGGCAGCTATTATTAAGTCACAGTTAAATATAGAGTCCATCTTATCTTTGGCCTCCCTCTCCCTTTCTATACACCATAATAAAAATTGTACATCACTATTTAAAAAACAAAAACAACCCTTTCCCGACATCCTGAATCGAAACTAAAAAAAGGAAAGATACATGATTCAGCACTCATTTCCAAGGCATGCAGTATGAAAACCGAGGTCACGGTTGTTTCATAAACCTAAGTATATAAGCGTCGAACGCATCTTAACAGCGGTTGTTCTTATCCGACGAACGAAAGTGATGTGCTACACGCTAAAAAAAAATCGTTAAAATAAAAAAAAAATCGCCATCTGTGATACTAAAGGAGTATTAAGTAAAGTTCGCTCGTGGTTCATTTCAGTGTTGTGTGATATTCAGTGTGGAGTGGTTGCCGTGAATTTTTTAATGTGAGTCTTTTTTATATTTTTATTTTTTAATTTAGTTTGTGAAAGATAGTGCGGATTTTTTATTTGGTTTCGGAAAATTCAGAGCGCGCGTTGATGTCTATTGTTTGGGAGTTTGACTTATTTCGATGATTTCGTTTTTTTTTTTTTTGCTTTTGAGATTTTATTAGTTGGTTGAATATTAATAAGAGCAAAGTAATTTAATTTAGTTTTTATTAAATGAAATGAAAAGTTTATTATTTTTAAAACAAGTGATTTAAATAAAATCATTTTATATATTTTTTTGTTTTCTATCCGTTCCAAAATTGATGATAGTTTTAATAGATTATATTTACATGAAATAAATCGTTAAAGATACAAAAAATATCAAAATGATATGATTTATTAAATTAGGGAATCAGCCTAAACAGCGAATTTAATAATAAAAAAAAACCTATCTATATTTAATAAATTGCACAATATTTAATTAAGATGAGAATATTAAGGACCAACTTACGTGAATAAATGTTTTAAGTTTTTGCATAATATTATCAAATCTACAAAAAACTAAATGGCGTATTTTATTTAGCATTCACAATACAAACCAAAAACTAGAGAAGTATGGAAAAAAGATGATATGGTGCAAAAAAGATAGAAAAAAATACTTAACGTCTACTTTTAAAATAATATTAAAGCAACTTGACTTATGCAAAGTTTTGAAGCATCTTAAAAATAATACGAAAAAAGAAAAACAAAAATTTGACAGAACAAAAAGTTTGTAAATTATAATATTTTGAGATGAGTAAGAAAAATATGTCTGAAGTTTTTATTATTTCAGAACAACTACATCCGTCCGGAATATTAATAATTCATAAGTAATTATGTTTTTTTTGCATTTAGCATAGTAATTAAGGAGATTTAAATAATAACTTTAATTGGTTGCAAGAATTTCAAGATGATCTAGGCATTTAAGATGTTAAGATGAATTTAATTGTTAGTTTTTTTTAATATGTGGATTTTCCTAGTTTTAACCGAAACACTTTTTAAAGAGAATATCACACTAAATTAACTTTTACAATTAATAATATCGGTAATTTTATGATTTAACTTTTAGTCTAAGAAGTTTATGTATGGCCAGTTTTATGACAACTACCGATTAAGATTCCTTTTACTTTCCATAGCAGATACATTCTAATAGGGCCACTCTGTTATTAATTGTATGTTAGATAATTATGAGGATCTATAGGATAGACCTGTGCTTAAAGTCACCTGACCCTATGAACGGTGAAGATTCGCATCGACCAGTAGTTTATAATTTATAAGAAATTATTTTTTTTTTATTTATTAAGCAACCTAATCAGGTACTACAAGACATCACACAAGAGATGCAAACTTAGATATTTTTTATGTTATAATATACTCTAGGACTGCCATATATTTTTCATAAAAGTTATTTATATAAAAAAAATAAAAAAATATTTCACAACAAACAAATAGAGATTGGAATTAAGTACAAATCTATCGATATCGATAAAAACATTTAGAAAAACCTAGAAACAAATGATTGTCACTTTACGTGACTCTGTTAAAATACTATTCAAGTGCTGTTTTATATTCTAAACACCTACTTTAGTTCTTATAGCCATATTATTAAACCTTTTGTTTAATAATAGTAGGTATTACTTCATAGTTTACGTCGGATTTCCCCAAGATTAGTGACGTAGAATAATCTTTGAAATTCTTTGATTTTTTTTTAGTGTTGGGAAATCATCAAATGACTCCTCCCGCTTTGGACGTAGTGAAATTGAGTTTCTTACTGATTAAAACCCTCCCGCGTTCCTCCAATAGCCCTTTGCGTTCCAGGGTCGCTGTGACTCTTTTAAACAAATTCCGCAACCCAGAATACTTTGTCATGCTATAGATATTTTTCCAATGGAAATTCCCAATAATAATAAATTAAAGATTTTACAACAAATTAAAAAACTTATAAAAAAACTAAACTAAACGTAGAAAAGTAAGGTAAAACATTATAGATTTATATTTAAAATGGAGACTGAATTATATCGCGGTAATAACTGGAAGCTGACCCCAATATGATTGGGAAAAGGCTAGGCAGATGATGAATAACAATAGATCCGATTCCGACTTTAAATATTACTGGCTAAATTTGAGAGTAGTAAAAACCAGCCTGTGTATAAAGAAGGCGTTAATATATGTAACCACAAATTATAATTACCAACCGATATTTTATTCAGTTCAGCGATATTTTATTTTCGCCAATTGTCAACTGATTTGGATGATTCTTTTTTTGTTTGGAAGAGTTTTTTCCTGGACAAAACTTTTTGGGAACACATTCATAATGCGTACAGCTAAGGAGTGGAATTCTCTGCCGGTGTCTGTGTTTCCTGATAGCTACAACCTGGGAGTCTTTAAGTCAAGAGTGAAGAGGTTACTTCTAGGCAAGCGTGCTCCATCTTCGACCACATCATCGCTTACCATCAGGTGAGATAGTGGTCAAACGCGTGCCTATCAATAGTAAAAAAAAACGCAGTTCTAGATTCAATCATTGCACCATTTCTCTCATATGACATTGCGATCATACGTTTAAAATATCCTAAACGAAATCGTGTAAGTACTAACCACAGTTAACTTTTTAACCATTGCGCATAACTTTAACCTCAAGTTCTATTATCACTTACTATAAAAGAAACTTGCTAACTTTTAAGGAATTTTACCGTTACGACATTTAGTCAATAGTCACATGGAGTAAACTCTACGAAGTCAAGAGTGAATAGGTTACTTCTAGGCGAGCGTGGACGGACAGTCGATGGACGGACGGATACCGGAGACTTAGTAATAAGGTCCCGTTGGTGGGTGACCAACTGGACCCCGGGTACGGAACCCTTTTCTTTTAGGATGGGAAATCATCAAATTACTCCTCCCGCTTTGGGTACAGCAGGAGGGAGTGTCACTCATACTGACTAAAACCCATCCGTGTTCCTCCTAGTGCCCTTTGCGTTCCAGGGTACAATGCCTCTTTCGAAGGAAGTTCGCAGCGGGTACGGAACCCTAAATTTACTTCTGCCACGCCTATTCCATCATTGGACTACAATACGCCATTAGCACTAAACTTTTTGGGAGAACTGTCTTTGTTCGTACAGCAATTCCCTTCCGGAGCCTTTGTTTTCTATTTTGGGGTCTTTACGTCAAGAGTGAGCAGGTTACTTCTAGGAATACGTACTCCATCCTCAACCATATCTTCGCTTACCATCAGGTCAGATAGGCAAACTCGAACTTCAAAGAGTCAGCCTGTAACTTCCCGCAGTAGTGCAAAGAGTTAGAGTGAATAGGTTCCTTCTGGGTAGGCTCGCTCCATCGTAGACTTTGTCTCAGTCATCTCTGACATAGACTAGAGTCAAGAGCAAACCCATAATAAAATAAATAACTTTTCTCCCAATGAGAAGCAAACCTGATGTCTTAGCTATTTTTTTTTCTGGAAATAGTACGATTTATGAAAAAATAAATTGGTAGAATAATTTTGAATATATTTTTCAAATATTATCTTTATACGGGATGGCTCTAATTCACGTCACATGCAATAAATAAACAAATAATGACAGATTTTAAAACTCAAATTCCGTATTTTTTTGAGATTTTGTGAACAAAAAATGAAACTCCTATACTAATTTTTAATCAGCTGATGATAACTTTGTTTGGAGAATCCAAATTTTATTCAATTACAAGCTTTTCCCCGCGACTTCGTACGCGCATATCCCGTTTTTTCCAGTAGGAATTTCGGGAACTCCTCGCTTACTGCTCCCCTACACTCCCCAAGGAACCTACATGCCAAATTTCAACTTTCTACGAGCAGCAGTTTCGGCTGAGCGTTGTCTGTTTGTCACTCAGTCAACTTACTCGGTGACTACAATAGGTCACCTCCTATCTAAGGAGAATAAAATTAAATGATATTTATCTAAGCCGGATCAATAAAAGAAACAGGAACTAAATGAGTGCGAGAAATTCATTAATATTTAATTTTTATGTCAATTAAATAATCTGTTAAATGATTATGGAGTTACATCCTTAATTAGTGGCATTATTAATTATATTAAATTAGAATTATAATAATAATCACCATAGGTAACCTTTCCTCACGTATGTTAGGTCGTCTTTCAGTCTAACCGGATTCAGCAAAGGAGTGGAAATCTCTGCCTGCGTCTGTGTTTCCAAAAGCTTACAATCCTAATCTTCAAAGTTAGAGTGAACAGGCTCCTTCTGGGTAGGCTCGCTCCATCGTAAACTTTGTCTCTGTCATCTCTGACATAGACTAGAGTCAAGAGCAAACCCATTACAAATAAAAACTAAAAAAGTACCAGTATTTATGGACTGCGACCGTCTACCTCACCTCCATAGCACAAGAAGGATGGGAAATCATCAACTGCCTCCTCCCGCTCTGGGCGGAGCAGAAGGGAGTGTCAGACTCTTACTGACTAAAACCCATCGGTGTTCCTTCTAATGCCTGCCGCGTTGACACAACACAATACTGAAAATTACCAACACGATTCTTCAAAAGACTTTTGGTTTTCTGACTATCTGAATTGAGTGTCAAAATCTTCCTCCTTTTTCGTGTTATCCAGTTTCTAGGTAGTTGCAATCAGATAATCAGTGGCTCCATGTAAAATACTGGTATTCAGCGATATCTGATAAGACTGGAAGTAGACCAGGGCAAAAGGCCAGCCAGATGATGTCCAGCCGACAACTCGAAACAGATGTACAGAAATAACACAAAAATTCTTACATAAAATATCTTATTTGTCACTGTTTTAAGGAATGTGAATTGCGTAATAATCTGACGTCATGGCGGATACATCTCAACCATGTATGTAAATATACAAAACACATCTTTTAGGGTCAACACATAGCGAGAAGCGATGCGATATGAAGCTGCGCGCTGTTTTAATTCTTTTACTAGTTGACCCGCGCAACTTCGTCTGCTCCGCTCCTATTAGTCTTAGCCTTCCTCGATAAATGGGCTATCTAACACTGAAAGAGTTTTTCAAATCGGACCAGTAGTTCCTGAGATTAGCACGATTAAGCAAAAAATCAGAATTTTCAGCTTTATATATTAATTAGTATTGAAGTATAGACAAGTGGCCTCTCGCGTTGTCGTCTGCTTAATCTGTCTTGCTCGTAGCGACTTCAGGAGAAATTAAAGCCCCCAGCTGAGGCTTATTAAAAAACATACAAACTAATTGACTACTCTCTAAGGCCCCCCCCCCCCCCGGAAGGTTACGAACCTCGGCTTAGGATATCGCTGGGGGGAGGACAGCAAGGGACGGGCTGGATCGAACAAGGCTCGCAGTTTTTAAGATGCAATGTAGCATGCCACTTTATTTTTTGCACGAAACCGAATGAGAGCGGTTCCAAGCCTATCATATTTTTTAATGTTTTATTTTAAAACTTAATCTACAAGTAAAGAGCTTTTTTCTGTTTTTTTTTACTCTGTAGTTTCTGAGACAAGGGTTGAAGATAATCAAAATAACTCTAATTTGATTTAATGAAAATTAACCGCAATATCATATCGGTGACCACGTATATCAAGAACTGGTCAAAACGTATGAAAATAATGTCTTTGACATTTTCCGACTACGATGAGAATGCGAACCTATCGCGAAACAACTGTCATTTCTAACCATCGCTGCATCATCGCTTCGCGTCGCTTCAAAGTATGAACCGGCCTTAAATCGCTAAAACAGTCTAATGTTTTTGATCATGCATTTAAGATTGCCCCCGTTTATAATCTAATATGGTGTGGTACCCTAGTTCTTCTTGCGGCCACTTTTTAAGATGGGTAGGTCAATTTGCAAGTTTGTATGGTCAAATTATTTTTGTGCAATGTTGTGTGAGCAAAACTGGGTGATTTACGGTGTTAATTTAATTAGATTTTTTATTGATAGTGTACTGGAATATCTTTGGTTGCGTGGTTAATTGGTGAGGTGGGGTTCAGGATTCGATTCTTTAATCCTTGCGTTTCGAAGCTTCTATGTTTTGGCTGACCGACTACATGATGATTTAAAAATGTTTGTAATTTGGTGTATTGATATTAGCAATATTTTCTCGCATCTAGCCTATAAGTCCGCATTTTTTTTTGAATTAAATTCGATAATTTGACGTATAGAAGTGTGAGTTAAAATGACTAATTAGCTAAATAGTTAACTGCTGTTAACTACTTAATGTAAGTTTTAATTAATTTTACATCTGTCTATTTTGTGCGAGTCCCATATAAAGATTTTTCTTTCTAAAAAAATATCATTTATTAGAAACCAATATATTTCTACCTATCCCCTCATCGAATTAAAGTCGTGATGTTTCGCAGACGCACAGCCGTGAGTTGTGTAGCTAGTTTTTAACTTTTATTATCAGCTGCGCACTTTCGCAAGTGATTGTGAAATAATACCGGATCGGTCCGCCATTTTGACAACGTGTATCTCTAGTGATGCGCAAGTCTCGATACACGGAATTGAGAAATACTTGTTTATATTAAGAGTTATTTCGTATTTATATTCGTTTTCGACGTGTTTATTTTTAAAGATATAAATGTGGAGTTGTTCGTGGCTAAATAATAACATACGCATGTGTTATTGTTCAAGTTTAAGCGATGCGACCGGGATAGTTTTCCGAAGGGACTGTTAGGTACATTATCTAAACTTCTCCATATCTCGAGAAGCATATCAAGCCAGAAGTCTGTAAGATTAATAATGTTGTTCTCAGAGGCTCCAAACCAAATTGCGTAAGGTCAGCAAAAAACTGATTGCTGGCATTAATGCTACGTTACAATTTCGTGGTAAATAGTTTCAATACATAAGCAGTCACAAATCAATCTTATGCTGATTATGTGCTTTTACCTATTGCAAAATTGAAAAAAAAAATATATCAAAATGTTGTTACTGTCTGTCATCAAAAATTAACTTTATGTCACAAAATATAAAGTTACAGAATTAAAAGTTACAGTTCTCTTTTTGTACTTTAAAATTTTTGGAGCTCTTGGGAATCACGAGCTCCAAAAATTTCCTCCAGTGTATCGAGAAGAATTATTTGGAGAATAATAGATTAGGATTTCCTGGGAATAAGCCTATCGTGTTACTCAGTAGGAGTGAATATTATGAGTGGTGGTACTAGGTTGCTGTTTTAGGTTATGAATTACTTACCTTTCTTTAGTTCAGGCAGATCTGTAATCTGTACAGTGTTTAATTGTGTATAGTGTGTACCACATGGTCCTCACTTCTTTTTTTGACATATCCATACCATTTGAGGTGGTTTTCGATAAGAGTCTGGTTGATTGGTGGGACTTTAATAAGATTTCCTTACCAATGTATTAAATCTGTGCTGATCAAGAAACCTCAGTAAGTCCTACTTTCATAACGGCATTGATAAGTAACTTTGGTACCCCATTGACAAGCCAAACTTTACCCTTCTAAGAGGCGGGCTTCAATATAATTTTCGGTAGAAAAAGTCGTGAATTCTTTTTCAAAATTTACTTTCTTTAATTGCTTTCGATTTCATTGTTAGAGCCTGTTCGACCGTTCGCGGATATTACAACTATTGTGTGTAGATTTCAAATTTAGCAAAAAGCTGTAACTGTTTTCATTTCATTAGAAGTGGCACCTCAAACATTTACGCCGCTACAACATTCTTAAAATACCTGTGACAGCCAGAACCGACAACTGCGAGTCAGACTCGCACACGAAGGGTTCTGTACTATAAACCTTAATTTATACTATTCGTTGTTATAGCGGCAATAGAAACACACGATCTGTGAAAATTTCAACTGTCTGTTTATTACAGTTCTTGAGATACAGTACGCTGACAGACAGACGGATGGACGGACAGACAGCGGAGGCTTAGTAATAGAATTCCGTTGGTTACCCTTTAGGTATGGAACCCAAAAAACTCAGTCGTCAGCCGATCCTTTTACCAACCCTGTATTTTGGAACCAGCTTTCAGTCAAACCTCTTGCAGCTGAATAAATGTATTTTTACGAACCAATTCGCCATCCCACATTAGCTATCCAGTTCCTGGGCATCACAATCATCTGCCTAGCCTTTTCCCAACTATATTGGGGTCGGCTTCCAGTCAAACCGGATTCAGCTGAATACCAGTGTTTTACGTGGAGCGGCTGCCTACCAGACCTCCGCAACCCATTAATAACTGGGTAACACAGTATTTCTTGGCAAGACTGGAGTCAGATTTACTGGCTTCTGACTATCCGTAACGACGGCTTAACGTGCTTTCCGAGGCACGGAGGAAACTCGTTATGTTAAGATGGTCACCCATCCACAGACCAACCTTGGCAAGCGTAGGTTAACCTTAAAGATCGACCCGTGCGGCTGTTATTATTTAGCCACGAGCTCGTCATCTGGGCATCACAATACCTCTTTGAAAAACTAGGTGTCAGACCTTCATGCTCTTGGCTTTTATTTTTATACGTGTTTCCACTTTTAGAACGGTGTGTACATTTTCGGTTTTATCTAATTGAATAAGTCACATTGGGACTTGTCGTTTTGGGCATTAGTGTCTTGTAGCTTAGCGGATCTGTAAAACTTGGCAAATACACTTTAATGGTGAAATATATTCCCAACTATTCAGTACTTACTTCTGCCAGTAGATTCGTCTGCGTGTCTGGCGAAAATTGTCCCAAAGGAACATATTTCCAGGATGAAATTCAGATAGTCAATCTATATGTACCTTGGAGAAGGACATAGGTAATTATGGTACTTATGGTCCCAGGAGTACGTTCTCTAGTAATAATATACTTTCACAAGGTCGAAGCTGGGAATAGAAGACAGTAATCTATAGTTAATTTTTATAAAGAGGTAAAGTTTGTAATGTTGTGAGTTTGTGAGGTTGTATGGGTAATCTCTGGATCTACTGAACAGATTTTGGAAATTCTTTTTTCAATAGTAAGCCACGTTATTTGTGAGTGAACGAAGCGGGCACTGGTCAGCTAGTCTTAAATCCAAACACAACACAAAACACGTGACCATAATTTACGACTATCCCTATAAGGAAACATCGGTAACATACAAAATTTTAATATAATTTATTATTAAATAGAGTCACCACTCAACATCCCATATTATAAATCATAACGTTATTGTCAAAAATCTACCGTTCCGCCATATTTGTTGAACTTTTAGAGTCCATAGATTATAATAATATGTTATTATATTTAGGAGTTCCGTATACCAAAATTGTGTATCAGTTTTTTGATTTTTATTTGATTAGTGCTGTGTTAGTTGGTATTAGCGTGGGAATATTGCAAAATAATGGGTTTGAATATTAAGTATGTTTGTATGCCTATAATTGTCCTAATACTGTAACTTTTATTGCACTATTGCTGGGCACGCGTTTGACCACTATCTCACCTGATGGTAAGCGATGATGTGGTCGAAGATGGAGCACGCTTGCCTAGAAGTAACCCATTCAAGTACAGTGATTCCCAGTTAGTTGTGGAGGTCTGGTAGGCTTCACGTAAAATACTGGTATTCAGCTAAATTCGGTTTTGACTGGAAGCCGACCCCAGTAGTTCAGAAAAGGCAGATGATTTATTAACGTGCTTCGTTTATAAGTTTCTGGTGTCAAATTAGCAATTTTTCAAGCACTTCCTGACATTAATTAATATATACTAAATTATGATAAAATAATTAATCATTTGGTTTACGGAACCCTAAATCTAGAGTTAAATTAGTACAGGTTATGTTAATAAAAACTAATCATTCTGACCCATGTCCTTCTAAACAGGTTACCTCTGTGTGTTGCTACGTCAATTTAAAAATATATGTATGTATTATTAATATAATATAATATATACAATGTATAGAAAACCATTTAAAAAGTGAATATTGTGTTTGTGACACCTTTACTGAAGAATTATTATTTGTAAATATTTAATTTATATGTATATATTTTTTAATTGTCTGGTATATTATTTGTATTTTTGTATAGGCCAGCGAACTTCGTTTCTGGTTTGTGATAATTTATTAACCATACTCTTAGTCATTACTATACCATTTTTTTAAACCTTGGTCCTTTAAATGTAAAGATTTTTACAAACATGAGGCAAGCAAGAAGTCAGCTGTTCACGTGACCAGAGGGCTGGGCTTTTCTTCGGCCAAAGAATCAGAATTTCCATTCAATGTGGCATTGCTGCCAGTATTCTGGGTATTATTTTTTCATTTTTTTGGCAAGTGAATGATTTTTGAACAATTTCATTATTTCAAACAGAAACAATCAGTTATTCAAAATGGGTTTTCCTTGGCAAATGAGAACTGGCGCAAACCTGCGGTGCTTGACACCAACGATCGCAGGGCGGTGTGGCAGAGTAAGGAACTTCACGGACCCTTTTTCCGGACCCTACATGGGCCCGACGTAGACCAACTAGCGTCCGTAGCCTGGCTGCGTTTCGGTGATCTCTTTGGAGAAACCGAAGGTTTTGTTTGTGCAATTATGGACGAAGTTATCATGACGAATAACTACCGGAGATTTATTGTGAAAGACGGCACCGTCGACATATGTCGGGCATGTCACTGTCAAAATTAATGTTTTATAAAATATTATGTACCGGTAACCTAAAGTTCCTACTTTCTGAACACTATTTAATAACTAGATTTTTATTTATATTCAAATCAAAATTAAAAAGGTTATTTTTTGCTCCAAGAATAAACTTACTGTATATAATTTACAGTCAAAAGACATCCTGTATCAAATGACTCTTCCTCTGGGCGAAGCAGAAGGGAGTGTCAGAGACTCTTACTGACTAAAACCCATCTGTGTTCCTCCTAATGCTCGCCGCGTTCCAGTTTGATACAAATTCCGCTCCAGCCCTGTGAAATACAAGCAAAAATAAATCTTAATACGTTATGTTAAAGGTTGAAATATCGTTGTGTTTTCTGTGAATATTTAGAAGAAACCAGTACAATAACCCCATATCAGGCTATGCATATATTAGTTCAAACGCCTGACTTTTAACTTCACATAAATTTCCGCCAAGGACGACACCATAGTTCACTTTATATAAATCAATCTGACCAAAAAAAACTTAATCTAAATAATTCGGTCCTTAAACCCAAAGTTTTTGTTACATTTTATTGTTTATATTAACATAATTTTATAACATTCCAAGACAAAGAAAGATGAACTAAAAATGTTTGTCTTTTGTTTTGTCATCGATTTTGTTGTAAAGGTGTGGTCATACTATTGTGATGTGGAGTTATGTAAGATTTTTTTTAATACTGTAGTGGCATAGGCAGATCTATGTTATTATAACTTGTTAGTAATTGTAGAAATTCGACTAAAATTCGCGCTTATTAAAATGACAGACAAACAAATTAAAAAAAATATCTGAGAAGGTGTTTTTATCACTTTTTAATAAATTTAACAGTTTCAATAATAAAGTGTAAACGTATCGAAAATATATAAATGATTTTTAGTTAACTTTTAATAATAAATTTAATTTAGTTTACTCAACTATACTCGTAGCTAAGCTAAAGATTAACCAAAATGTAATTCGCTTATGATTTTAACAAGAGTCAAGCCATCTTGAAATAAGCATCTTTATAAGCAATAAATGTAAGTTTAACCCGTTTTTAACCAGCACATATTTATACCTAGTTATAGTTATAATTTTAAAAGACACATAATAATATCAAAGTCACATTTAGTCAACGTATGTCTAAACTTGAGATAAGTTTAGACATACGTTGACTAAATGTGACTAAATAAAATAAACTGTTTTTTTTTTTGTTGATTATTATTATCTAATTCTAGTTTTAACAAGTGAAAGTTTAGGTATAAGAACCACGTGATGCAAACCGGTGTTTATAAAAAAAACTTATAATAATACTAAAACGCTAAAAAGATACCTAACTTCGAACGGCGACATCAAGCTTTTTATAACCAGCATTAGATGACCTAGCTTTGTTTGGGCTTTACGTAGAATTAGAGGTCAGATTATACTTGGCTGTATTTTATCCAAAATAAGATGATCTCGCATTGTGAAGGTTTTCAGTTCTATAGCAGATCAGTTCATACTGGACATTTAGAAAATTATATAGTCTTGCCAAGCACGTGCAAAAATAACGTGTTTGACATAAAATTACAATTCTAAAAGTTTTTATTTATTATTAAATTTTAATAATATTATGCCAATGAGGTGATAGGTTATTCTATCTCATATAATACTTAATATAATTAGTTTTTTTTCCTTGCTTATTAGTTTTGTATAACTGGTTATTTTTGTTGAATTCTAAGAAAGGCTGGCTATTATTATGTTAAGAAGTTACTTCTGCATAAATAAACTTCAGGTGTTGCTAAAACCACACCGACAAAATATCACGCCAACTGTGTCCAAAAGACTAGGCAGAAGAGTACCAGTCTGGAGCGGAATGGAGTTTCAGAGTCTTACTGACTAGTCTGGCCCTTGAGGCGGTTTAGAAACTCTGACACTAGGGTGTGTGGGGTCGTTAGACCTTACTGCCCACACGATAAGAAGAAGAATGACTAAAACCCACCCGTGTTCCTCCTAATGCCCTTTGCATTCCAGGGTGTACCTTAAGTATACAGTTCCACCCATATTTCGCCAGTTTTTTTTTTTTTTTTGGCGATGGCCACTCGCAGTTTCAACCCTAGAGGGTTGTCAAATACTGAACCGGACATATATTTCGCCAGTTTCATTTTAAGTCCTTATATAATCCTATTGCCATCAACCAGGCACAATTCATAAACGAAGAGTGAATAGGTTATTTCTAGGCAAGCGTGCTCCATCTTCGACCACATCCTCGCTTATCATCAGGTGAGATAGTGGTCAAAAAAAAAAACGGTCTGACAAGAATAATCAAACTTAGTAGTAGTTTGAAACCCTCCGGATGTCACTACGCAGTAACAAAAGGGTCAGGGTAGGGAACTACGCGGAATAAAAGCAAACCTTACCGACGTCATTAAGGTTGAATCGACCTGAACCTTGCCTTACTCTGTCTATACTCTATACTAATATATAAAGCTGAAGAGTTTGTTTGTTTGTTTACTTGTAAGCGCTAATCTCAGGAACTACTGGTCCGATTTGAAAAATTCTTTCAGTGTTAGATAGCCCATTTATATATATATATCATTACGCTAAGACCAATAGGAGCGGAGCTGTAATGAAAATTGTGACGCAGACGAAGTTGCGCGGGTCGACTAGTCCAAGAATATTTATTCAAATCTCTTAAAAATCTTGCCAAGTAAGCCCTAATATTATTAGTATTTCTAGACAATACATGTATGGAATACTGCTCTCATCTTTGGGACGGATCTGCCAGATACCAGCTTGATGCCCTTGAGTCAATTGAAAAACGAGCCAAGAGGATCATCGGCAATGAGAGGTTCGTTGCGTCGAAGCTCCAAAGTCTTGAACATCGACGACGAGTTGCTGGCTTGTCGGTTTTCTTGTTTTGGAAAATGAACGAAATAAAGTGTGTGTTTTAGCTATGTTAGATGAATTCATGTTTGTTTCCACTGTCACGTGATCGTTCACTCTCTTTTTCAAATGTTTCCTCAAATGATCCATCCATCTTTTAGGCTTTTGCCTTGGACAAAGAAAAGCATTGCCATACAACGCGGTAATACCACCAGTCTTTTAAAGTACACACAATTTTTTGACGTCATTTTTTAAAGCTAAAAAATATGATAATCTTTCATAGATATTCCCGGTTTTACAATACATTAAAAATACTCTTTATTGTATACCATGCAAAAAATACATTGGGATCTTAAAAATCGAATAGTGTAACAATGGGTGCTGACATCTTATTCTGCATTATGACAAAAAATATATTATTTGTTAATTTTTTTCGACCCCAAGCAACAATTTGGTCCAGGGTTGCGAAATTTGTTCGAAAGTGTCACCGCGGCCCTGAAATGCAAAGGGCATTAGGAGGAACACGGATGGAATTTAATCAGTAAGAGTCTGACACTCCCTTCCGATCCGCCCAGAGCGGGAGGAGTCGTTTGATGATTTCCCATCCTTAAAAAAATATAAAAAGAAATAATGTGGTCGCACCCTAACAATTTTAGAACATTCATCTTATTGTCACATCCGTAGAAAAATACCAAGGACATAATGTTACATTAACATAGAAAGACTATAAACTTAAATTTGTACCGGATTTAGAGGAAAAATGTAGTTTTTTAATGTATTTTATTCATATTTTTGTACATGACGTTTGTGCATGGAAGTTTTTCTGAGTCGTTTCTTGTAAAATTAAAGTATTCAGTAGCATCCGGTTAGACTGGAGTCCGACCCTGAAACGTTTTGCAAACATTGACCGCTATCTCACCTGTAGTGCCATTCGTAAACATTTTACAGTGAAAACTAAGCTGAACTGAGCCGTCAATAATCACGAAATTATGCACAAACGCGGATAAAAACAAAATAAATCATAGGGCATCAAAAAAAATTATCCACATCGCTGTCAATGGCAAAAGTGCCCAGAACACTGGCAGCATTGCCGCGCAGCAATGCTGGCTGATTCTTAAAAGCCTAGCCTTCTAGTCACATGAACAGTCGACAAGTTGTTTGCTGATTTCCCGAAAGACTCGATGCGCACTCGGTCCCTTGACTTAAGGTCCAATAACCCCTAGCTGTAGCAGAGGGCGTCCACAGCACTTCTCCATCGCGATCGGTCTTGAGCTTCACGCTTTACGTCACTCCACGTCATTCCGATGCTGAGGATTCCAATCCATGGCCTGTTTGGAAATATGATCGGGATCCCTCCGGAGTGTGTGACCAATCCCCGTCCAATTACGATGCAGTCGGACCCCATGGCCTTATAGTTTCAAACCCTTACCGTTTGTATTTGTTTATAAGTATTTAGTAATCCATGTAAATAAATAATGGAACGTTTTGTGAAGACAATTTTACTGAATCATCGGCTTCCAATCAAGCCGAATTTAGCTGAATACCAGTATTTTACGTAGAACGGCCGCCTACCAGACCTCCACAACCCATTAACTGAGTAACACGGTACTTCATGGCAAGATTGGAGTCAGATTTACTGGCTTCTGACAATCCGTAACGACTGCCAAAGATTTACAAATGACAGCCGGGACCAACGGCTTAACGTGCTTTCCGAGGCACGGAGGAAGCTCGATATATTAAGATGGTCATCCATCCCTAGACCAATCTTGGCAAGCGTTGCTTAACCTAGAAGATCGACCCATGCAGCTGGTATTATCTAGCCACGAGCTCATCTACTTTACTGAATATTGTATAATAATGTCGCCAGCACATATACGGTTCAAACCAGTACCTACTTAGCTATGCATAATAACTATATCTTGCAATGCTGCGTAGGCTCTAAAATTCTTGAAACAGTTGTATATTAATACTTAACGTATATTGTATATTGCCTTACTGCAGGTATAGTAAACCTGTGGCACGCGGTTGATAGTTCTGGGGACCCAAAAAATCAACTAGGAGAATCATATTAGAATAATAACCACACAACAATCGGTCAAATTTCATTTTCATTTTTATGGCTAACGCATTAGGTTCAAAGTTGATTGGGAAAATTTGACAGTGACGGGTAGCGTGATGTGCTTTCTGATTCTGCTTAATTGGCCTTTTTAGACCCGCTGGGCAGATCTCTTAGCGATACGGCCGCCCATTGTGTCGCCATATGTAATTTTTCTTCATCTGTCTTTTATGTAACTTAAATATTTAGTGTACATAATACAGAGTATTCTATTCTGACTGGACTGGACTGGAGACTGGAGTAAGATTTACTGGCTTCTGACAATCCGTAACGACTGCCAAAGATCCACAAATGACAGCCGGGATGAACGGCTTAACGAGCTTTCCGAAGCACGGACGAGTCTCGGTATGTTAAGATGGTCACCCATCCACAGACCAACCGTGGCAAGCGGTGCCGAGTCATCTAAATGCTGATAAAATGATACTATGTCGTACACGAGGTTCGCCATCCCTGATCTAATGCAATCGACGCAAAGTACAGACGTTACTATGCGTTCAAAATAACTATGAGTCAGCGGATTCTATTCAAATCGCTTCTAATGAGAATCCATTGAATTTAGCTTTAGCTATCTTAATATTGATAAAGGTCATGCGTATTATTATTTTAATTACACCTAACGTCTTCAAATTAACGTTTGATAGATCTTTTATTCTAGAAATGGCTGATTTTCCAGGGTTCAAATGTTATAACAGTATCACACATGGACCAACAGCTTTTATTTTCACCACCCCTGTGCTCCATCTCTCACCTACGCCGGAGATCGCGGGAACTTATGCGACTTTCGTTATCACCGACTGACCCACCCGCCTCTGCGGCCGGGTCAGTGTGGGAGCAAAGTGTTTGACTCCCCCCACGACGTCAAAGAGTGGCGCACGGGAATAACACGCGCCACCACCTCGGGTCTGGATGAATGGGGGGCGACGGACATATCCAAGCCCGCCGCCCCTGGACCCAGTTGGGGAGGCCGGAAGAGGGCAGCGTATGATGGATCAGCAGCCTATCAAACCTCAACAACCCAGTATCTGGGTACTACCATACTCCTTGGCAAGACTGTTGACAAACTTTCTGGCACCCGTAATAACTGTCAAAAAATCTACAAGATCAGCGTTTTAACATGATTTCCTAGGCAACGAGAAATCTCGGTATATTAAGCAGGTCACCCTGATTTTTAGCCACAAGCTCCGCTCCTCCAATGTCCTAAAAGAGGAATCTCGGTAGACGGTCACCCATCCACAAAACAACCTTGGCAAGAGTAGCTTAACCTGGAAGATTGACCCGTGCGGGTTTAAATATTTACCCACTAGCTCCTCCAATGTCCAAAAAGAGGAATCTCGGTATATTAAGACGCTCACCCATCCACAAATCGACCTCGACTAGGGTTGCTTAACCTGGTAAATCGACCCATGCCAAACATGACAAAAGTTTCTACTCATACAAAAACTAGCAGATTACAACAGACTAACGTAACATCGAAATTTTTATCGTAGATATCGATGGAGACTTGACTAAATAATGAGCAACGGTCCGGCCTTGTGATTCAATGTCGTATCTGAATGAAGATGGCACCAAAACTTGTATTGTACGCCGGCGTCGCCTGAGGCGTGTGCTGTATGGATTTGAATAGCATTAGGCTTTTGTTCAATTATAGAACCAGTATTGATTGGTATTATTTTGTAAAGATTTCTCTGTTCATCATCTGCCTAGCCTTTTCCCAACTACATTGGGGTCGGCTTCCAGTCAAACCGGATTTAGCTGAATACCAGTATTTTACGGGGAGCGGCTGCCTACCAGACCTCCACAACCCATTAACTGGGTAACACGGTACTTCATGGTAAGACTGGAATCAGATTATCTGGCTTCTAACTATCCGTAACGACTGCCAAAGATCTAGAAATGACAGCCGGGACCAACGGCTTAACGTGCTTTCCGAGTCACGGAGGAAACTCGGTATGTTAAGATGGTCACCCATCCACAGACCAACCTTGGCAAGCGTTGCTTAACCTAGAAGATAAACCCGTGCGGCTGTTATTATCTAGCCACGAGCTCCTCAAGATTTCTCTGTTATAAAAAAAAAAAGATTGATTCAGATTTGAAAAAAAGTTTCGTCGTGTGACAGAATCTCTAAAGGGGTCATTGTAATCATCATTATGAGCAACTTTTGTTATGAGTTCAACACTGAAATCGCGACATTTTTTGTCGATTTTTATTCGCGATTTTGGTGTAGGTCCCATTGTAAAACTGGTTCATAATGATGAGTACAATGCCCCCTTAAGAGGTATTGCGTTTTATATACAATATAAAAATCACTTTCTATATGAAGCTTCAAATTGCTCTCTCTAAAAACGCCCTAAAAAAAAGGGTTGTAAAACATGAATCATTAACTTTTTCTATTGGAACCAAAGCGACTATTTATTTGGTACCAAATCAATTATGATTATTTTTGTTATTAAAAATCACCAAATTTCCAATCTAAAAAAGATTTTATTATGAAATCTCTAGAAAACTAAAAGGCCATTGAATTCAAATTCAAAATTCAAAAGCATTTTATTTCAAATAAACCATTTACAGACACTTTTGAAACGTCAAGGACGGTCAGTCAAAAACGTGGAAGCTATTTGCACGTTCCAAAGCGTAGATCTCTATGGAGAAGAACGTGCAAGAAACTCCACGGACACTCTTATTACTTTTACCGATTACTTTTTATCAACATTTTTTTTTTCAACCGAAATCATTGAAACCTCGATAGCATAGAAATAATAGTATACCGTTGGACCAGAGATTTAAATATACATAATTATCACAAAAATAACAAACATAAAAAAGTTATATTTGTACAGAATAAAATATTACCTATCTAACTTATAATATTTTCTAATATATTGAGTAGACATACGTAGCTAAAATTATTACCTAAAAAAAAACAAATCAACGAAAAATATTTAAATCGTTTGCATTTTATTATAAAACCCCTCCATTCTTAAGTATTAGGAAATTTACAAAAAAAAAACACAAAACTAATCTTGGACACTTTTACTTAAATTAACATAACTAATTTAATAAACTAGTTTTTCTAGAAATCTACGAGCGCCTAGACATTTAGGTATTATGAACTGGTTTTTAAAAACGAAAAAAAAGTGAAACCTACTTGGTTACCCATTTGGTTCCAAGTTTGTGACCCAAAGGTTGACCGTATTACATTTTATGCTTTATCCGGAACTTCGTACGCGCATATCGCGTATTTTTCCGTTCCCTAAACTCTCCAAGGCACTCACAAGCCAAATTTCAGTTTTGTACGACCAGTAGTTCCGGCTGTGCGTTGTCTGTCAGTCACTTAATAACGGTTTTTTTTTTATATATTGATTGATAACTTTTACCGGCGACTTCGTACGCACATATGCCGTTTTTTTTTCCGTTCCCGTACGAATTTCGGGAATTCCTCTCTTAGTGCTCCCCTACACTCCTCAAGGCACCTACACGCCAAATTTCAGCTTTCTACGACCAGTAGATTTGGCTGTGCTTTGTCTGCCAGTCACTCAGTCACTCAGTTAGTCATCATAAACGAAAGATATATTATTATTATTATGTCCTGTGCATTTTGTATCCAGAGGTCCATTGGTTTAGTAATTGGATGCGAAAAGTACAGAAATGGTCAATGTGGCGACGCTTGGGAGCGAATAGCTCTCTCCTCATTCTATTCTATTTCTAGACTGATTTCATTGTCCAGCAGTGGACATCTGTTCAATTTACGATTGATAAGAATGAGCCTCATCGGAAGGTTTAAACTCACCCTAACGACAAAAGAAAGACCTATCCATAGATATCCCACACATGTGGGTTTGATGAAAAAAAAAATTGCGTTTTAGTTCTAAATATGAGCTCGTGGCTAGATAATAACAGCCGCACGGGTCGATCTTCAAGGTTAAGCAACGCTTGCCAAGGTTGGTCTGTGGATGGGTGACCATCTTAACATAGCGAGTTTCCTCCGTGCCTCGGAAAGCACGTTAAGCCGTTGGTCCCGGCTGTCATTTGTAGATCTTTGCCAGTCGTTACGGATAGTCAGAAGCTAGTAAATCTGACTCCAGTCTTGTCATTAAGTACCGTGTTACCCAGTTAATGGGTTGTGGAGGTCTGGTAGGCAGCCGCTCCTCGTAAAACACTGGTATTCAGCTAAATCCGGTTTGACTGGAAGCCGACCCCAATATAGTTGGGAAAAGGCTAGGCAGATGATGAGTTTTAAGTATGGGGAACCCCAAAAGCCACCTCTTATTGTTTGAAAATCTTAATGCGGTTCACAGAATACATCTACTTACCAATATTCAACAGTATAGTTCTTATAATTTATTTTATAGTTCTTATAGTTTCTTTTTATGTGTCCCCCCTCTAACTTCTAAAATAAGAGAATGATAAAACAAAAAAAAATAGATGTACATTACCATGCAAACTTCCACCGAAATTTGGTTTGAACGAGATCTAGTAAGTAGTTTTTTTTTTAATACGTCATAAATCGGAAACCGCAACTTACCTTTCATTCAATCAAGTCAAATATAAAAAATAAGGTTTATGGTACGGAACCCTTCGTGTGCGAGTCCGACTCGCACTTGGCCGGTTTTTCATATTCTTTCCAAAACCTAAAATTGCTCTCACTGTCTCTCCAAATAGTCTTTCGAAAAAGTTTTCCTCGTTAACCTACGGTATTTTTTACAATCATTGATCACAGTCACACCTGATGGAAAGCTATGATTTGTTCAAAGATAGAACACGCTTGCCTAGTAGCAACCTATTCACACTTTACTAATGTAAATACCCCCAGGTTGCAGCTATCAGGAAACACAGACTCCGGCAGGGAATTCCACTCCATAACTGTACGAACAATAAAAGTATTCCCCAAACGATTTGTGCATTCTCAAACCATACAATACTTAACCCTCAACAGCAGGGAGACAAACAAACTAATTGCATAACCAATATATATAAGTTTTTCGGCCACGCAACACTCATTGCGCAAGCGCAAAGGTAAACGGGTGCCGGTCATCAAACTGGTTTGCCGGCGCCGAATTCTTGAGCTGCCATGCTGGTTTGGTGTCGGATCCTTTTTAGCGGAGAGTGGGTAGGCAGATGTGTTCGAGTAAACAAATGAGAGATTGGAAATTAATAAGCTGGTTGATACTGTTTACATCAGTGGAGTGATGACTCGTTTCGTGTTCTTTTCAAGCAAGATTTGATTAAAGACTCGATTCGATTTTAGAATCGACCAGCAGTCAGTCTTTAAACAAATCTGTGATTGAATTTTAAATCGTTTTTTGATGGAAGTATTTTTATTTTTCTATATTTTTGTGAGTTGCGAAATTTGTACCAAAAATCTCACTTTCATTTACAACTAACTTCTGCAAGCGGCTTCGCCCGCGTGGTCCCTAGGTTACATATTCCTGAGATAAAAAGTAGCCTATGTTCGTTCTCAGGTTATAGACTATTTCTGTACTAAATTTCATTAACATCGGTTCAGTAGTTTTAGCGTGAAAGCGCGACAGACAGACAGACAGAGTTACATTCGCACTTATAATATTAGTTAGAATAAAAGAAAGGTACATACTTAGGAATCTCGTGGCTAGATAATAACAGCCGCACGGGACGATCTTCAAGGTTAAGCAACGCTTGCCAAGGTTGGTCTGTGGATAGGTGACCATCTTAACATACCGAGTTTCCTCCGTGCCTCGGAAAGCACGTTAAGCCGTTGGGCCCGGCTGTCATTTGTAGATCTGGCAGTCGTTACGGATAGTCAGAAGCTAGTAAATCTGACTCCAGTCTTGCCATGGAGTACCGTGTTACCCAGTTAATGGGTTGTGGAGGTCTGGTAGGCAGCCGCTCCTCGTAAAACACTGGTATTCAGCTAAATCCGGCTTGACTGGAAGCCGACCCCAATATAGTTGGGAAAAGGCTAGGCAGATGATGATGATGAAATACTTAGGAATCTCATTTTTGGGTAAGAGCACTATCTCTTGCAGATGACTCTGAACTTACCATTTGAAAATAATTATTACTAAACTAATTTAATGATCGAAGTCTGAGCTAAAAAAAAACTGAAAAAGTCGGCCTATCGAAGCAATTTATCAACACAACATTAATTATAAATGAAACCATCATTTTATAATATGCAGTGTTTCTGTATATCCCACGCCGCCACATTCAAAAACAAATTAACCAATAAAACAGTCAATTAATAATCAAAGCCTATAACATTAATTATAATAGTTAAATATTTAACTATCAGCACTTTAACCAGTAGCCGAATAGTTAATTCAAATCGTGCATAACAAATGGACACCATAGATTATTGCAAAACAGTTTCTCATTCATTTCTGCTTCGTATTTTAAAAAATGGAGGAGCTCGTGGATAAATAACAACAGCCACAAGGGTCGATCTTCAAGGTTAAGCAAAACTTCACCAATTCGCAATAAGCGTTTCCAAACGTATTTTATAACGCTCACAGCAAAAGAGTGGAACTCTCTGCCTGCGTCTGTTTCCGAACGCTTACAACCGTAATCTCTTCAAAGTTAGAATGAACAGGCTTCTTCTTGGTTTGCTCTTGACTGTAGTCTATGTCAGAGATGACAGAGACAAGGTCTACTATGGAGCGAGCTTACCCAGAAGGAGCTTGTTGAAACTACAATATAATCGTAGTTGAAAAGACTAGTCAAATTGATTGACGTTATTCAGTAGTTAAAATCGTGCGTAGCGATTCGACTCCATTGGTTATTGCATAAGAACCAACTTGTTTGTCTTGCTTGTTTTCTTGATTGGTTTGATAGAAACTTTGTAACTTAATGTACTTGCTAAAAACTACGGTAGAGGTTTTCAAGTCGACCTGTTATTATTTACTGTTATATTACTTTTTTTACTACTGATAGGCACGCGCTTGACCACCATCTCACCTGATGGTAAGTGATGATGCGGTCGAAGATGGAGCACGCTTGCCTAGAAGTAACCTATTCACTGTTGACTTAAAGACACCCAGGTTGTAGCTATCAGGAAACACAGACTCCAGCAGGGAATTTCACTCCTTAGCTGTACGCACTATGAATGTGTTTTTAAAGAGCATCACGATTTTGATGATTTTGTTTTTATTGGATAGGGAAACTTTAAAGCTGCTAGTCTATTCTGTAAGTAACCATTTCGATATCGAACTTCACCTGAGTGACAAACCTCACAAAGTGAGCTTTATTGCACACAACATAGAGGTCTTCCGTTTGACGTAATTTGGTACTCACCTCGGATTCCGCTGTCGAGACACGAAAACTAGAAAGTAAAATTACCTGTTTAAGACTGTAAACATAGGGGATAATATTATTGACCAGCTACTACTAGCGGCTTCGCCCGCGTGGTCCCTAGGGAGCATACCCCCGGAATAAAAAGTAGCCTATGTCCTTTAAGGCTCTAGACTATCTATGTACCAAATTTCATTTAGATCGGTTTAGTACGAAAGCGCGGCAGACAGACAGAGTTACTTTCGCATTTATAATATTAGTAAGGATAAATTACAATTGAATTTCTTCCTAACTGGGTTGCGACTGCCGTCGGGAGTACGATCTTACGGAGATAAGATTTTTTTCACTGATATCAAGCTTATTGTATTTGTTATCCCGGAAAATGCAGGATACTTGTGCAGGGACCATGAGAGGTGGCGGAATTAGTTTGGAAGAGTCATCGCGGCCCTGGAACGGAAAGGGCATAAGAAGGAACACGGATGGGTTTTAGTCAGTAAGAGTCTGACACTTCCTTGAAGAGCTCGTGGCTAAATAATTACAGCCGCACGGGTCGATCTTGAAGGTCTTGCCAAGGTTGGTCTGTGGATGAATGACCATCTTAACATAACGAGTTTCCTCCGTGCCTCGGAAAGCACGTTAAGGCGTTGGTCCCGGCTGTCATTTATAGATCTTTGGCAGTCGTTACGGATTGTCAGAAGCCAGTAAATCTCACTCCAGTCTTGCCAAGATGTACCGTGTTACCCAGTTAATGGGTTGTGGAGGTCTGGTAGGCAGCCGCTCCACGTAAAACACTGGTATACAGCTGAATCCGGTTTGACTGGAAGCCGACCCCAAAGGCTAGGCAGATGATGATGAGTCTGACACTCCCTTCTGCTTCACCCAGAGCGGGAGGAGTCATTTGATGATTTCCCATCCTTAAAAAAAGGACCGCAAGAAAATGCTGGTGCATACACGACCCAGAGCCATTATATAAACAACAGTTTTGATTAATTGTATTTTGCTGTAAGCAAACAGGAGTAATCATCTAACAATCCTCTCGATGTATTTATTTATGTTAATAATCTCTTCAAGCATTTTTTGGCGGCTCTTGAATGACCTTGACATAAAAACCTTGAGAGGGCCTACATTATAAGTAGGTAGGCTATTGTGGGCGGAACACAATGAAACATTTTAAACTATGATTACTAAATGAATTTCTCTTTCTATGACTTTGAAGTTTTTAGTTAGAATCAAAGACAGTCTACCGCCTGGCGTTAATCCCGGCCAACCTTCCGACTGAGCTTCCTCCACGTTGCCCGATCTTGAACCTTCCTCTCAGTCAGGCCATTGGCTCTCATGTCGGACTTGACAACGTCCAGCCAGCGCTTGCGAGGGCGACCACGGGACCTAGCCCCAAGGACAGCCATATTCATGCATCTCCGACCAACGTACTCCATAGGGCGGCGCATGATGTGGCCATACCATCGCAGACGACACTCTTGCAGTTTTTCCCCCACGTCACGGACACCAAGACTACCTCGGATGTAAGAGTTGCGTATGCGTTCGGATCGCGTTACGCCGCTCATCCACCTCAGCATCTTCATCTCCGTGACGCGAAGCTCCTGGATGTGTCTGTTTAGTGCTGGCCAACAAAGACATTATATATTGCAAATCATTGAACGTTTTATGTAAAATTTATTCGCATGTAAATACATCCAAGGAGTGGAAATAGTTTTTTACCAGGGCGACTGTGTGAATGGGTTACTTCTAGGCAAGAGTGCCCATCTTCGACCACATCATCGCTTACCATCAGGTGAGATAGTGGTCAAACTAGTGCCTATACTATCAAACTCAAAGCATTTATCCTAATATTTAAAGTTCATCCGTTACTGACTGTTTGAGTGACTGAGTGAGTGTTGTCTGTACAACGCACAGCCAAAACTACTGGTCGTAGAAAGCTAAAATTTGTTATGTAGAGGTTCCTTCGGGAGTGTAGGGGAGCACTAAGAGAGGATTTCCTGAAATTATTACGGGAACGGGAAATATCCTACGGGATCGGGATATACGCGTAGGAAGTCGTGGGCTAAAACTTCTTCTTCATCTCGTGTGGGCAGTAAGGTCTAACGACCCCACACACCGTAGTGTCAGAGTCTCTAAACCGCCTCAAGGGCTTCTGACATGGTTTATTTGACGACCGCCATTTGGCGGCCGGGACTACCGGCTTATACGTGCCTTCCGAAGCACGGAATCATCTTTTTATCAGACAATCAGGTGATTCAAGCCTGCAATGTCCTAGCCAAACTGGAAACAATTTTACAAAGTATGTTTCCCGTGGGAATCGAACCCACGACCACCGGGAAACCTCACACGATTTGTAACAGCGCAGCGTTGTAGGTCCTGCTTGAAAAGTCTCTGCTATGGTCCAAAACCGTTACATCTCTGATTTGTTCTGGTTCTTAGCTCGAAAAAAACTGCGAAGGTAAACGCCTAAGCCACTCGACCACGGAGGCAGTTAAAAGCAACAGCCTGTTTTAATAAACCATTTGTAGAAACTTTTGAACTACCAGGGACTCAGTAAAGACTTTTTTTACTAAGAAAGCAGACAGTAGGTATCGCCCATAAGGATAACATACCGTGTGCAGTGTTCAACTGTTCATACAAGTTTTCGAAAGTAAATTTTATTGTAATTTAAAGCTTTCGTGTTAAGGTTTTATGGATCCACTATAAAGGACTTTTATTTTCTGAAAGCACGTTATCACTTTCAATTTCTGGAGAAAGTGGGTTTTTGTTACGTATATTCATGATGCGCCTTTTTCTTGACCGTTTTTAGGGTTCCGTGATGAAAGGGTAACAAACGGAACCCTATTACTAGCCTCCGCTGTTCGTCCGTCTGTCCGTAAGTCTGTCAGTCTGTCAGCGGGCGTACCTCATAGAGGTAGACGGTTGAAATTTCCACAGTGTATTTCTATTGCCGCTAAAACAAAAGATATAAAAAAAAAGTGTAAGGTGCTCCCACACAAGAAACGTGTTGTCTTTTCCGGTTTATGGTACGGATCTCTTCGTATGAGAGTCCGACTCGCACTTGGCCGGTTTTCTATATGCAAAAAGCTTTAATTTCTGAATTACTCCTGGACTGGGCAGGGCCGGCTTTAATCATCTAAGCGCCCCGGGCGAGTCATGCATTTGGCGCCCTTTTATATTTCCAATAACTTATTTTCAATTTTGTGCCAAATTTATTATTGAGTTAATAAAAAACGCTCCCCAGATAAACGGCGCGAGACGGACGGACAACAAAGTGATCTTATAAGTATTCCGTTTTTTCCTTTTGAGGTACGGAACCCTAAAAACGACAGGTGATAGCGATTAGAATACACTGACTCTAACAAGAATAAAAGTAAGAAAGAAAAAAAAACGTCTAACGGTCTCGAGAATCATATAGATCCTGTTGAATGAATGAGAATGCAAAAGCTAAATGAACTATTCAGTTCAACATTCATAGATATACCTAGTGACATCATCGTTTAGTCATTCATTCATCATCATCATCTGCCTAGCCTTTTCCCAACTATATTGGGGTCGGCTTCTAGTCAAGCCAGATTTAGCTGAATACCAGTATTTTACGAGAAGCGGCTGCCTACCAGACCTCCACAATCCATTAACTGGGTAACACGGTACTTCATGGCAAGACTGGAGTCAGATTTACTGGCTTCTGACTATCCGTAACGACTGCCAAAGATCTAAAATTACAGCCGGGACCAACGGCTTAACGTGCTTTCCGAGGCACGGAGGAAACTCGGTATGTTAAGATGGTCACCCATCCACAGACCAACCTTGGAAAGCGTTGCTTAACCTTGAAGATCGAAACGTGTGGCTGTTATTATCTAACCACGAGCTCCTCATCGTTTGGTCATTCATTACCAGTGCCATGTCTGCTTTATGCCTTAAGGCTGCCAAGAAATGTTACTAGAATAAATATTTATAAAGACATAAGCTGTTGCCCGCGTCTTCGTACGCGCATATCCCGTTTTTCCCGGTCCCGTAAGAATTTCGAAAAATCTCTCTCTTTTTTTTAAAGATGGGTACCTAATCATCAAATGACTCCTCCCGCTCTGGTTGAAGCAGAAGGGAGTGTCAGACTCTTACTGACTAAAACCCATCCGTGTTCCTCCTAGCGCCCTTTGCGTTTCAGGGTCACGGTGCCTCTTTCGAACAAAGTCCGCAGCCCCATCAGGCACTGGCCCTAGCGGGCCCCGTCTTCTATGCTGACAGCGCGCCGTCGACCCGGGCCTGGTTCTGATCAGACGGCGAGCCACCCAGTGCTCCCCTACACTTCCCAAGGACCCTACACGCTAATGTTCAGCTTTCTACGATCAGTAGTTTCGGCTGAGCGTATGCATATTTATATGCTTTTGTGAAATAGCAAGTTTATAGGTACTGAAGTTCATACTAAAGTAGGTACTAAAGATACAATTTTAATTATTTGTTGCTATAGCAGTAATAGAAATACATACTCAGTGAAAACTTCAACTGTCTACATATTACGGTTATTGAGATACAGCCCGCTGACAGATAGACGAAACGGGCAGTGAAGGCTTAGTCATAGGGTTCCGTTGGTTACCTTTTGCTTACGAAAACCTAAAAATAGTATCTAGGATTGCCACTCTGGTTTATGCGCACTCTATGGCCTAGAACATAGGCGTCTTGGAAACAGGTCGTCATTTGTCCTAGGTTGTCTAAATAAGTGTCGCGTGGGTACTTCTGAACCAAACTGAATCAAATTTTTACTAAATGGCAAACATGAATTAAAAAAGAATCAAAAAAATCAGATCAGAAACCTCGGAGTTATCGGTGTACATACAAAAACAAAAGGCACTCACCGTATTGAGAACCTATCCTTTTTTGGAAGTCGCTTTCGATTCTAGTCACAGACAAATCAAGAAAAAACACCATAATTTTTATCAATAACGGCTTGTTACTAGTTTTCATATAAGCCTAGCATCACATCCATCTATCTATAGTAATATATAAAGCTGAAGAGTTTGTTTGTTTGTTTACTTGAACGCGCAATAGGAGCGGAGCAGTAACGAAAATTGTGACGCAGACGAAGTTGCGTGGGTCAACTAGTACTAATATATAAAGCTGAAGAGTTTGTTTGTTTGTTTACTTGAACGCGCTAATCTCAGGAACTGCTGGTCCGATTTGAAAAATTATTTCAGTGTTAGATAGCCTTTTTTGTCGAGGAAGGCTATAGGCTATTTATCATCGCGCTAAGACCAAAAAGAGCGGAGAAGCAATGGAAATTGTGACGCAGACGAAGTTGCGCGGGTCAACTAGTTACCCAATATTTCTATAACCTCATCAATCTTACATCTGACCTACGCATTCTAAATTAACATACAGCAATATTATATTTCTGTAATACCAGATCACTCAAGTATGTAAAGTTACCAAATGAACATCACTCATCTTAAATATATAACATGATTGATTGATCACTTTGAATATTAATTAATAACTTCGCGAACTGTGAGGAAAATTAGTTGAGAAATTTGTTAATTAGATAGAAAGGTTACGTTCGATCAGTCAATAGGTCAGATAGGCTGCAGCTTCATGTCATCATCATCATCTCAGCCCAAAGACGTCCACTGCTGGACATAGGCCTCCCCCAAGGGTCGCCACAACAACCGCTGTCCTGTGCGTCTTGCATCCATCAGCTACCCGCAACCCTCACCAGATCGTCGGTATACATTGTGGGCCTTCCAACGGCGCTTAATTTAAAATACTGCTGTTCAGCTGTACCCGCAACCTAGGTCGTTTCATTTTATATCCAGCATCACTGGAATCCGGTCACCGCGGCGCTGGAAGGCAAAGGGCACTAGGAGGAACACTCCACAAAAAATGGTCCGCATCGCTGTCCACTGAAAGTGGACCCAAAAGACTGGCGGCATTGCCACGCCACGTTGTATGGCAATGCTTATCCTCTGTCCGAGGTAAAAGCCAGCCCTTAGGTCACGCGAAGTGTCAACTAAGCGTTTAGAAAGATATTTAAATAAGGCATGAGCACTCGGACCCTACCGTTCAAAAGTTTCAAACCCAAACGGTTTAAAAATATTTTTTTCAAGCCCGTTTCATCATCGGACCACAAGACGAACGGCGATGCGCCACCGGTGCATGGTGGACATCCCACCCACACGCACAAAACGTTTTGGGAACACATTCATAATGCGTACAGCTAAGGAGTGGAATTCCCTGCCGGAGTCTGTGTTTCCTGATAGCTACAACCTTCAGTCTTTAATCCAAAAGTGAATAGGTTACTTCTAGGCAAGCGTGCTCCAACTTCGACCACATCATCGCTTACCATCAGGTGAGATAGTGGTCAAACGCGTGCCTATCAAGAGTAAAAAATATAAAAATATTTTTTGTTTACATTTTTACAGCTTCTTGCTATTTTTGATAATGCATTGCTATACCCTTGCAGTATACCGCAGTCTTTATCGCGTAGGCAGTTACAAGTACTCGTCTTAAACATAATGACGGAGTACATATGTACAAGATTCACATGAGGTTATTATGTAAATTCACATTCGGTTTCAACGCTAAATAAAAAGGTAAATAATTTTCACTTTTTTTCATCGATCTTGAGGGAAAAGTATGTGTAATGGTTTCGCAATATTTCTGTGTATGCAACAAGTAGGTACTTTAAGTTATTAAAGAATTATAGTTATATGGGTTATATGACCTTCATTTGAAATTAATGTTGAGTCCCAGAGATTTCTAATAGACATTACAAGTGAACAGGCTTTTTCTGGATAAGCTCACTCCATCGTAGACTTTGTCTCTGCCACCTCTGATCTAGGCTAGGGTCAAGAGTAAACCCGTCTCAAATAAAAAAATAAAGTGTAGGAGTTAAGCCCTCCACACAGTCTCAACCACTGCAACCTCTGAGAGCCAGAATCAACAATGGCGACCAGCAGAAAAACGCCGAGCCAATGAAGCCCGACGAGTCCCGGATAACCGTTTCAACTGATTCAACTGTTGCCTGTCTGTGTAGAAGTCAGCCGAACTTTTCCAACTACCCATCAAAATCCAAACCTCTGCACCCCCCAGCTTGACCTCGCTAATTTTTCTCGCAAACACATAAAAACCAACAAGACTTCACAAACACGAGGTAGGCAGAGGCCAGGCGGTGATAAACCAATATTTACTTTAACCAGATTCCGACAAATAAAGTTGGACCTTGGTTTGAGGTGCGATACCAAATAAATACGTACTAAATAGGTATAATTGAGCTGGTTAGGACTCCATGGTGAGGTAGGAAGGTAGTTCCGATTTCTTTTCCGGTTCCGGATTTATAGTTAAATATTGTTACGTAAGTCTGGTATTAGGACCATCTGAAAGATGTATATCAAATCCTTTATTAATACGTTACGAACTAAATAACTATTAAACCTAGAAAAACCAGGCGTCTAAGAATTATTCCGCATCGCTGTCATCCGGGAACGTGCCCAGAAGACTGGCAGCATTGCCACGTTGAATGGCAATGCTAATTCTTTGAGCAAAGCGGTCTTTACTCAACGAATTGGCACGTTAGCCAGCCCTCTGGTGACGCAGTGTCGATCAGTCGGCGAGAAATGTCCTTAAAATGGAGCTGCGCACTCGGACCCCATGCGTTTCGGCCCCAAACGGCTCAAAACTGTAATTACCAATAAGGTAACAGTATTGAAATTACATATATTAATCCTAATATATATAAAACTTGCTTTTGAGGAGCTCGTAGCTAGATAATAACAGCCGCACGGGTCGATCTTCAAGGTTAAGCAACGCTTGCCAAGGTTGGTCTGTGGATGGGTGACCATCTTAACATACCGAGTTTCCTCCGTGCCTCGGAAAGCACGTTAAGCCGTTGGTCCCGGCTGTCATTTGTAGATCTTTGGCAGTCGTTACGGATAATCAGAAGACTCCAGTCTTGCCATGAAGTACCGTGTTACCCAGTTAGTGGGTTGTGGAGGTCTGGTAGGCAGCCGCTTCTCTTAAAATACTGGTATCCAGCTAAATCCGGCTTGACTGGAAGCCGACCCCATTATATTTGGGAAAAGGCTAGGCAGATGATGATGATGATGATATAAAACTTGCTTTTGCCCGCGACTTCGTACGCACATATTCGTTCGCGTAGGAATTTCGGGAAAGCTTCTCTTAGTGCTCCCTTATGGAGTACTTAGTTTCGGCTGTGCATTGTCTTCTTAGAATTTTATCTCAATTTAGATGATTCTTCTTCCGTTACTAAGTGACTGACAGGCAACGCATAACCGAAACTTCTAGTCGTATAAAGCTGAAATTTGGCATGTAGATTCCTTGGGGAGTGTAGGGGAGCACTAAGAGAGGATTTGCCGAAATTATTACAGGAACGGGCTACGCGTATACGAAGTCGCAAGCAAAAACTAGCACATCTCTATTAGTCATCGTCCTTTCAGCCAATTTAATTCAAACCTACACTAAAACCTGACTGACCGTCAAAACAGTTTGATTTTGACTCACTTTTGACCCTGAATGGTATAGAGAAACAGCTGATCACAAATGAATCATGACTCAACTTAATCTTGAATCATTTGAGTGGGCGAAGATGCAAACAAGATTAAAACATATTGAGCAATAAACAGATGAAGATCTTGTAGTTATACGACGTTGTTGAGTAGGCTTTACCACTCGGTTTCTTTACCAAAGTATATTTCTGAAGTAATTTTTCCTCATCTACTAATATATAATGCTGAAGAGTTTTTTTGCTTGAACGCGCTAATCTCAGGAACTAATGGTTCGATTTGAAAAGTTATTTCAGTGTTAGATAGCCCATTTATCGAGGAAGGCTATAGGTTCCATATTATCACGCTAAGACCAGTAGAAGCGGCGCAGTAATGAAAATTGTGACGCAGACGAAGTTGTACTTAATAATATATAAAGCTAAAGAGTTTGTTTGTTTGCTTGAACGCGCTAGTCTTAGGAACTGCTGGTCCGATCTGAAAAATTATTTCAGTGTTCGATAGCCCATTTATCGAGGAAGGCTATAGGCTATATATTATCACGCTAATATCAATAGGAGTGGAGCAGTAATAAAAATTGTGACGCAGACGAAGTTGCGCGGGTCAACTAGTACTAATATATAAAGCTGAAGAGTTTGTTTCTTGTTTGCTCGAACGCGCTAATTTCAGGAACTACTGGTCCGACTTGAAAAATTATTTCAGTGTTAGATAGCCCATTTATCGAGGAAGCTTATAGGTTATATATCATCCTCCACATTTATTAAGTATGCGCACAGCCAAAGTGTGGAACTCTCTGTCAACGTCTGTGTTCCCGTCCACATATAACCCGTCTGCCTTCAAAGCAAGAGTGAACAGGCATCTTCTGGGCACGCTCGCTCCATCATAGACCTCGCCTATTGCTTTCCATCAGGTGTGATCGAGGTCAAGAACAATTTGTACGTCTTTACCTCTTCAAAACATTAGATTTTTCTGATACCTAGTAGGTGATAAACTTGTGAACTCTAGACGAAGAATTTTTATTCTTAAAACTACTTATCAAAAGCATTGATTTGTCTTCTAAATGTCAGCCTATTTTAAACAAATCTTTAAAACTATCATCCACCACTCATCGCTCAAAAATATATCTTAAACTCCAAGACATAAGATGCAAATTACCTATTTTTCTTTAATACGCCGAAATGCTATTCAATTGTAAACCTTGCTACCTTAAAAAAAGGTAGGTTTTCATGTGCTAATCACATCTGATTAAATATTCAACCTTGAATGAGATATAATCAAAATCAATAGGTGTTTTAAAATCAGGTAATTTTCGTCAATAATACCAAATCTATTGATTTTCATGAACTTTATTAGTTCTGGCTTACCATAAGATCAATATTAAAAAAACCGGCCAAGTGCGAGTCGGACTCTCACACGAAGGGTTCCGAACCACAAACGGAACAAAAATCACGTGTATTGTATTGGAGCCCCCTTCAATTTAAATATTTATAACGGCAAAAGAAATACACTCTGGGAAAATTTCAACTGTCTAGGTCTACTATGGTTCTTGAGATACAGCCCGCTGACAGACAGACAGACGGACAGAAGAGACTTTGTAATAGAATTTCGTCGCTTACCCTTTGTTTTTTTTTTTACTATTGATAGGCACGCGTTTGACCACTATCTCACCTGTTACCGTACCGAAACGGTAACCGACCAAGTACGTATCGAGCCACAGTTTAGGGTTCCGTAGTTTTCTATACCGAAACGATGACAAACAATTTTTATTATGAGCGACTGCGAAAATCATGATAATTGATTTTTGTAGAGCTCCGAGGTACCGTAGACCAATCTGGGCTTAGCCCCCTCCGCCTCTGGATCGCATACGGGGATTCCACTGCTAAATATACAACAATAGCTGATGTAAGATCAAGCTGCATTTAAACTATCAAAAGCATTCGAAATCCTCAGGCCACGAGCGACCTTTAAACAATATTATTAATATTTTGATAAGCACAACAAGATAAGTCTCGTTACAATCGGCTATCCAAAGTTCATGGCCCGAAATTGACCTCTGAACTTTGTACGCCGACAAAAGCCACTAGACAGTATTCTAAGATATTTTTACCAACTTCTTCAAAAAGGAGGAGGTTGTATGTTCGGCTGTATGTATTTGTTTTTATGTATGTTTACTGATTTCTCCGCCAATTGTGGACCAATTTTAAAAATATTTTTTTTATTCGAATGCCTATACTCTTGAAGTGGTCCCATTGTCACCAAGTCAGAATCTGATGATGGGATCCCATGAAAATCGAGGGTAACCCTCAAATCTTATAGACACATACAATGTTTTTCATGAAATTTCTATCGCAATTCAGATATTTGTGCCTGATAATCATCATCTCATGTTGCTGAGCTGATGATGGAAGGTATAAGTCAGGATCTGATGTTAGGATCCCTTGAAAAATGTTTGTTCAGCGATATTTTCGTCAATTCTTAACCAATTTGGACGATTCTTTTTTTGTTTGGAAGAGTATTTTTCCGGACTGGTTCCATTTTAATTTTGTTAAGATTTAATGAAGAACTTCAGAGGTAGGCAACGGAACTCTTCAATCAATGATAGCAAAAGGATCTGGATTTCTGAAATCGCATGTCTGTTGATTGTTTACACCAGTTCATAACATAACATCACGCCGGCGGCACCTGTGTTTGTCGTTTCACTTTTTAGTGGTACGCAGGTACCAATAAAAAAATCTTTTTTTCAAAAAAATTAAACCGACTTCGAGAAACAAAACACTACAAAGTTTAAAATAACTTTAATTTCGGAAGTCGGTGTTAAAAAACCAAAAACACCGACTTCCGAAATTAAAGTTATTTTTTTTTTTGGAGTGTTTTGTTTTTGGAAGTCGGTTTTGACGGCCAATAATGGTTATGGTATCCATCTTTGGACAAGTTTCTTGTAAGGTTTCCTACAAACGGGCTGAAAACTCATCACACACACCACACCTCAAGACTTTGGGCTTCAACTTGACGAGCCGATCATTGCCGATGATCCTCTTGGCTCGTTTCTCAATTGTCTCAGCTCGTATCTGGCAGATTCGTCGCAAAGATGAGAGCAGTATTGCAGCTTGACTGGTGTCAGACTTTCTGGCTTCGACTACGAGCGACGACTCAAAATCTACATATGATAGCCGAAACTTATAGCTTTACGAGGCATGGAGGATTCTCGGTATGTCAAGAAGGTCATCCATCCAAATACCGACCTCGGCAAGTGTTGCTTAACCTTGAAGATTTACGTGCAGCTGTCATCATTTAGCTAGAAGCTCCTCTCCAATCCATTAAATTTATTTAAACCTAATTTTCTTGTACATAAACCTGCGGTCGCAGCTGCGGTAATTATTTGCATTGCAAAACTTTGAATTTTATAAAATCGATGACGTACAAAAAATCTCGTTAGTATGTGTAGTTTATAAATAAGAGAAGGGTGTAGAGTAGACAGGTATTTCCGTATATAAAACTGACCATACATACATACGTGTTCAAACTGTCGATAAGTGGGTTTTGCAGACATACAGGTAATAAAATAGCCGATCTATATGCTAATTTTGTGGCTAGAATTGTTGTACGCTAAGATTCCTTATACTGTGACAATTTTTGCTCCGTGTAACCTGTTATTTTTATTTTGATGACGGAACTCGTCGCCTTTTAAATCAAAATTAATAATTATTCGAATTAGCCTGAGTTCTTTTAGAACGTCAATGTTTAACGCAAAGGCAGTCACCCAAAATGCCCGCCCGTCACCACTTCCTATTGTTGCTGGGAAGAAAAAGTGGTACAAGAAACTCCCCAGCAACACAATAACTATATATAAGATAACTAAAAAACCACCAATTGAATAAAATACCACCAAACGCGCCTTTGTACACAAACTTTCATTACTGTGTTTTGAATAAGCTGTTTTGGTGTACAATAAAGAATTAAAGATGAATAAAAAGTTAGTTGGAACTATTACCAACAACACTAGACAAAAATAAAAATAAAAATTAAAAGAAAATCTCCACAAGCAAAGAAAATTCTTAACTTACTAAAAAAACTGAAAAAAATAGTGCAAGTGAAACTTCAAATAAAGTAAAATAACCAGCTATGACCCTTATCCATACGGTGTCTTATCAATATTTTTGCAGCTATACAATAATGAACCTTACAAGAGTACTAATATTATCTTCTTTCCTTTGTTACAGAACCATGAAGCCACTATATCCAATAGTGGTTGCCATACTGGTAATAACGGCCAACGCCCACCCGGACAACATTGAAGCTGTGAAAGAACTGCCCCAAGCTGACGAACCGATCCTCGAAGCAGAAGCCAGCTCGCCACAGGCTAGAACTGAAAGATGCACAGCCTGTACCGGAACCCACAGCCTTAAGTCTCCTAAAGAATTTCTAGCAGCACTAAAGAACTCGCCGAACGCTGAAGTCCATACCCAAGAGTCGTTCGAAGGATGCTCTTCGGCGAAAGGCTGTGCTGGTCTTAAAGTAAAAGATGGCAAAGTTATTGAAAAGTTCGGAAACCTGCAAGCTTTCCAAGCAGCAGCCAACGCTGACACTGGCAACGAATTCCAATTCCAAGCAGCTGGGAACAGTGTCTTCGAAGGTGGCGCACCAAATGGTGGTCCTTTCTGGTGGATGAACCAGAACTCGCCGTTCAAGGCTGGAGCAGCCGGCAGCGGTGGTTCCTTTGAGAAATTCAGTAAATCCTCATCAAGCTTTTCAAGCTCCAGCAACGGTGGCGCTGGAGGTGTCGAATTAGGAGCCAACCCTTTCTTGAACGGTGACTTCTCCAAACTAGCCGGAGGTGCAGGATTTAACGGAGCTGGTGCAGGAAGCAAATTCGCTAGTCAGACTTTCGAATCTTCAGCAAAGGAGATTGATATTTCGACGAATCCGTTCTTAAACGGTGGAGTGTCAGCCGCTGGTGCCGGTTTCGGTGGACAAAGCGCTTTTGGTAGTGGATCACAAAGCGCTTTTGGTTCCAGTTCTCAATCTGGTTTCGGAGCTCAAGGTGGACAAAGTGGATTCGGAGCTCAAGGTGGACAAAGTGGATTTGGAGCTCAGGGCAGCCAAAACGCCTTTGGCAGCGCTCAAGGCAGTCAAAGCGGATTCGGAGCTCAAGGTAGCCAAGGTCAAAGCGGTTTCGGTGCTCAAGGCAGTCAATCAGGCTTCGGCAGCGCCCAAGGCAGTCAATCAGGCTTCAACGCTTTCAACTCAAACAAATTCAACTCTGGTTCTGGCTACACTGGTTCTTCCCCTGCTCCCTTCGCACCAGCCGGTGGTGCCAATGTGAACCTTATTCAAAACAGCCAGAAGAGCGAATATGACTTCGAACAGCAGCAGCAGACGCAACAGAACATTGATGAGATCTTCCAGAGTACAGGAAACGTCAACGCTCATGATAATTCTGGAGGGGATCTTCAGCAGACCTGTGCTGGACAAGGATATGTCTGTGTTCACAAATCTCAGTGCAATAACGGTGTGGTGAACACCAACGGAGGTGGTCTTCTGCAGGCTAACACTCAGGTGAGTTTTTTTAATGATATTTTTGTTTAGGTATACTGTATTCGTGAATTGGAAAAGATACTTTGATACCCGCGGATAAAGTTTAGTTTGAGATAAAACTTCAAGCGTTTTTATGCCTTTTCTCAATAGTGTATGTAATAATTTATAAAGACAGAAAATTGATATTTATGTAAAGTAAATAACATCAACAGAAAACAAGAATTTGGATGATCTTAGGTCTAAACATGTACCTACTGATCAAATCATATGAGAACTATGTATTTAGGTAAATGTCTGAGTGGTTCTTTTGATTAAGGACCCACATAGATTTGAGGGAACTTGTCGAAACTGTGCGAACATTTGTCAGATATTATGTAGAAAAAGAACGTCACATACATAGAAATAGTAAAAACGAACAAATTTTACGAACAATACCAAAGTAAGGGCATTTGGGTAGGCCACACAAGGTACTCAAACTGCCAGACTATCATTTGAGTTACGCAAAACCCCTTATTATTTTACTGCTTCAACCGCTGTCAACATTTTGGTTAGTTGTTGAAATTATTTGTCCAGACAACAATTAATCATATATTGTCATGTTGACATAAGATCTGACAACCGAGTGAAAGCTTACGATGTGTGTCTGTCAAGGGCTTCGTGTCAGTAACTGATGGACACTATGGACAGTTGAAATATTCATTGTTACAACAATGCAAGAGATAAAAAATATCTTGTGGTATTTGATATACCGCCTTAGGATTGAACATCTGTTGGGGAATGTGTTCGAAAGAGTCACCACGGCTATAGAACGCAAAGGGTATTAGAAGGAACACGGATGGGTTTCAGTCAGTAAGAGTCTGACACTCCCTTTTGCTCCGCTCAGAGCGAGATGATGATTACATATCCTTAAAAAAAAGGATTGAATGTCTCCTGCAGGTCTTTTTTTTTTTTTTTTACTATTGATAGGCACGCGTTTGACCACTATCTTACCTGATGGTAAGCGAGGATGTCGAAGTCGAGGTCGAAGATGGAGCACGCTTGCCTAGAAATAACCTGTTCACTCTTGATTTAAAGACTCCCAGGTTGTAGCTATCAGGAAACACAGACTCCGGCAGGGAATTCCACTCCTTAGCTGTACGCACTATGAATGTGTTCCCAAAACGTTTTGTGCGTGTGGGTGGGATGTCCACCATGTACCGGTGGCGCATCGCCGTTCGTCTTGTGGTCCGATGATGGAACGGGCTTGGCGGAATTAAATTATGCAATTCAAGGTCATACAACAAGAAAAGACTATAGACAAGTGCATCGCTATTGCTAGTAAAATATGATGGGACTCTAGACAATTACCCAAAAGGCAATTGTAGGATTACTTAAATGTTTGTGATGGTTTGGAAAAAAAAACAAAACATGACTCGACAAAATTAAAAATCAGTATTATTCTTTGAAAATAATATGACGTTATGCCTGGATAATTTTGGGTTCTGTTAAAACACCTTTCAATATAAAAATCTTAGTGAAAGTTTAAATCTTCTATAGGCTTAAAATGTGTTTAAACGAATCACATGCTTAGATTGTTTTATGAATAAATGCCAAGGCCTGCATGTATAGCAGTGCCTTTAATTTAGCTAGATTACATACTTTTTTTTCTCAAAGAATCGACTTGCAAAGGCTTTGATGCATAATGACAAGGTTCTGGTTGTACGTACCTATGCTCTTTTTTTTGGATGCGAAAACATCAAATGACTTCTCCCGCTCTGGAGCGGGAGGGAGTGTCAGACTCTTACTGACTAAAACCCATCCGTGTTCCTCCTAGTGCCTTTTGCGTTCCAGAGCCGCGGTCACTCTTTTGCACAAATTCCGCAACCCTGACAAGATGTCACTTTTCTAGTTCCACCGTTTATTTATTTTTATTTTTTTCAATGATTTGACTTGTGATTTATAAAAAAAAAACGACTAAAAAGTTCGAAATAAGTCGATTTCAAGCAGTGATGCTGTTGGTGGCACTGGATCAGTGATTGAACTGCATCAGACTGCTTGAAAAGCTACTTGTTTCGAACTTTTTAGTCGTTTTTAGCGGTCGGGTTTTTTGACAAAGTCTTCTTCCACCTGGCGTTAATCCCGGCTATTGCCAGGGTCCGCCTTCCTACTCAGCTTCCTCCACTTTGCCCGATCTTGAACATCCATCTCAGTCAGGCCATTGGCTCTTATGTCGGACTTGACGACGTACAGCCAGCGCTTGCGAGGGCGACCACGGGGCCTAGCTCCAAGAACAGCCATATTCATGCATCTCCGACCAACGTACTCCATAGGGTTTTTTGACAAAGTATTTTTTTTTATTTCCTACATTTTAGTGAGTTACTTTTTTGGAATCGTCTCCTCGAGCCCTTTATCTTGATACCCCACTCGATTCATTTTGATATTTTTTTTGTAAGCATAATTTGGCGCCAAAAATCCGCCATTTTGTTGTTTTTTTTTCATTTTGATATTCCCAGTGTCACTCTGGCAGTAAATACGAATCTAACGACACCTCTCAAGCTAAAATCTATCGAGCCGTTTAGGCTCTAGGGCGTGTTAAAGAAATATACAAACATACATACACACGAAAAATATAACCCTCCTTCTTTCGCAGTCGGGTAATGATCAGCTTCTGGTGTCACGTAACACTTACGACTGTTATTTCCGTGTCGGATACTGTATGTATTAATGATGACAACATTGATAAGACGAGTTGATTAACAAACTGTAAAGCTGTATTTTTAGTTTTGATCGATAATGTTTTTTTATCAATTAACTGGCTGGCCCGCGCAGGGTCGTTTGCGACACATGTTTCATTAATGCTCCGCTCCTATTGGTCGTAGCGTGATGGTATAGAGCCTATAGACTTCCTCGATAAATGGGCTATACATCAACAGAATTTTCAATTCGAAGCAGTAGTTCCTGATTAGCGCTTTCAACTAAACAAATTCTCAGCTTCTTCTTTAGGTTTGTCTGCGTTCCCGTCCACATACAACCCGTCTGCCTTCAAAGCAAGAGTGAACAGGCATCTTCTGGGCACGCTCGCTCCATCATAGACCTCATCTATCGTTTTCCATCAGGCGTGATTGTGCTCAAGAGCAAGCCCATTCATCATCTGCCTAGCCTTTTCCCAACTATATTGGGGTCGGCTTCCAATCAAACCGGATTCAGCTAAATACCAGTGTTTTACGTGAAGCGGCTGCCTACCAGACCTCCACAACCCATTAACTGGGTAACACGGTACTTAGTACTTACTTCAAGAGCAAGCCCATTACCAAATAAAAAATGTTTTAGTGTCGGATAGCCCATTTATCGAGGAAGGCTATCCTATCCTAATCTTTCATATATAAAATTCTACCGTTACTGAGTGACTGCCAGACAAGGCACAGCCGAAACTACTGGTCGTAGGACTATGAAATTCGGCATGTAGGTTCCTTGGGCACTTAGCCAGCACACCTAGGTTACAACGGACCAAATGGGAGTCTTTAAGTCAAGAGAATAGGTTACTTCTAGGCAAGCGTGCTGCATCTTACTGATTACTCTACTCTACTCAACCTGATAATCGAACTCAAGATAAACTCGCTCAGTAATTGACCAAGACGAACGGTGATACGCCACCGGTACATGGTGGACATCCCACCCACACGCGCAAAACGTTTTGGGAACACATTCATAGTGCGTACAGCTAAGGAGTGGAATTCCCTGCCGGAGTCTGTGCTTCCTGATAGCTACAACCTGGGAGAGTTTAAGTCAAAGGACCAACAGGTGAGATAATGGTCAAACGCGTGCCAATCAATAGTAAAAAAAAAACCTTAAAAAAAACAAGTGACGCTCATCTAATCAAATTGAACACGTCAAAGTATTTGTGCAAACAAATATTTATAACCACTGAGCTCAAGTTTGTTCAATGACATATTTCTTCAATTCCGCAACTTTTCAACCACACCTCAAACCAACTAACAAACCTGCCTAAAGTAATTAATTTACAATCTCAACCATAATCATTAATTCTCTGTTGTTAGTTAACAATAGTCTCATCAAAATTAATCCGTCAGTTTCGTAGACAGACAAACAAATACAGATGAATAAAACATGATTTGTAATTGGGAGGATCCGGGTTCGATTTTTGGTTGTGGCATTTTAATATAGTCCTTGACATTTGGCGATCTTTGTCACAAACATGCGTCGATTTAAATAATAGATAATTTATTCTTGTACGCATCTCTAAAATGAATCGTCTTCTTGTACTCGTGTTTTGGTCTTCTTCTAGTATGGACAGTAAGGTCTAACGATCCCACACACCCTAGTGTCAGAGTTTCTAAACCGCCTCAAGGACATCTGACATGGTTTTATTTGAAGATTTGCCTTCTAAAGCACGGAATCATCTTTTTATCAGACAATCAGGTGATTCAAGCCTGCAATGTCCTAGCTAAACTGGAAATAATAATAATAATAAGGCAAACGCCTAAACCACTCGACCACGGAGGCAGTAAGTTAAAGTGTCAGTGTCATTCTGTCATTGATAACATCGTCATCATCTGCCTAGCCTTTTCCCAGCTGTATTAGGGTTGGCGTCAGGTCAAAGTAGATTCAGCTGAATACCAGTATTTTGCGTGTCGCGGCTGCCTAACTATGTAACACGGTAGTTCCTGGCAAGACTGGTGTCAGATTTTCTGACTTCTGACAATCTGTAACGACGTTTTGTGTCATAAGCACAAAATTATCTATTGTAATGGCATCTGAGCTAGTCAATCTGAATCCTTATATTTATAATATTCTTCCGATACTTCCGACAACCGAACCCATGGTCATTCTTTTAACTACAACTAACAAAAGCTTATCTACTAACCCATCTCATTACTGACCGTGACAAACCCAGCTTAACCACACCGATTAACTAATAACTCTACAATATGCACAAATTACTCAACAGACGTAAGTGTCTAGGAATATAAGAATTTCAAATAAGTTTTATTTAAAAAAATGTTTTGTGCGTTGACCTTAAATAGATACAGGTGATTCAAGGGCAGATATATTTGACTTCGGTGTTATAATATGTACAAAGGTTGTCCTAATGAGTTGAATCATCAGTGTTCATAACACAAGCTGACCCGCGAACTTCGTCTGCGTCATATTTTTCATTAATGCTCCGCTCCTATTGGTTCCAGCGTGATGTTATATAGTTTACTGTTCCCGTAGGAATTTCGGAAAATCCTCTCTTAGTGGAACAGTTAGTTCCGTTGGTTACCCTTTGGTTACGGAACCCTAAAAATACAGATAAGGTCACGAAATAGTTGCCCTGTTTGAATGCGAAATTAATCAGCTAAGTAAACTTCCCACATTGCAGTATTGAGATGAATCATTTTATTAAATCTTCAAATTCACGATTTCGACATTTCCTAGGTCACTGCAAAACCGCAATAAAAATGTGTTAATTATTATCTATATAACACGTTCACTTGTGATTTTAACTCATTTATTTATATTTAATTCATTCATATTTTATTAATTTACAATCTTCTTCTTCTCGTGTCGGCAGTAAGGTCTAACGACCCCACATACCCTAGTGTCAGAGTTTCTAAACCGCCTCAAGGGCCTCTGACATGGTTTATTTGACGACCGCCACTTGGCGGCAGGGACCACCGAAGCACGGAATCATCTTTAATCAGACAATCAGGTGATTCAAGCTTGCAGTGTCCTAAGCAAAAAATTCAAAAAAAAATACTACCAGGTAGACAAAAGCGCTGAAACCTAGAATAGCATATAGACTTATCCCTGGAGTATATTAATCCCTTTAGGAGAAGATGCTAGTGAAAACGGACCCCCAATACAACTAACTTAATCCTCATCATCAGCCTAGCCTTTTCCCAACTGTATTGGGGTCGGCTTCCAGTCAAGTAGGATTTAGCTGAATACCAGTATTTTACGAGGAGCGGCTGCCTACCAGACCTCCACAACCCATTAACTGGGTAACACGGTACTTCATGGCAAGACTGGAGTCAGATTTACTGGCTTCTGACTATCCGTAACGACTGCCAAAGATCTACAAATGACAGCCAGGACCAACGACTTTAACATGCTTTCCGAGGCACGGAGGAATCTCGATATGTTAAGACGGTCAGCCATCCACAGACCAACCTTGGCCAGCGTTGCTTAATCTTGAAGATCGACCCGTGCGGCTGTTATTATCTAGCCACGAGCTCCTCACTCATGGAACTCACTTAATCCTAATATACAATACTCGTTATTGGTGACTGACAGACAAATGACATCCGAAATTAATTCCGCCAAGCACGTTCCATCATCGAACCACAAGACGTACGGCGATGCGCCACCGGTACATGGTGGACATCCCACCCATTCGTTTGGCACGCATGGACGCACAAAACGTTTTGGGAACACATTCATAGTGCGTACAGCTAAGGAGTGGAATTCCCTGCCTGAGTCTATATTTCCCGATAGCTACAACCTGGGAGTCTTCAAGTCAAGAGTGAATAGGTTACTTCTAGGCAAGCTTGCTCCATCTTCGACCGCATCATTGCTTACCATCAGGTGAGATAGTGGTACCTATGCCTATCAACAGTAAAAAAAGTGGAGGCCAAAAACTTGTGAAAAATGCTAGTTAAATTTTAATGACCATTTTACCAAGAAAACAGCAAGAATTTTAGGTTTCTGTGTGTCTAAATTAAGGTCAGCATAAAAAGCCAACACGCTTGTGCGGTGGACTTGAGCAATTGTAAAGAAAACATTTTGATGTCCGTCTAGCGAAACAAGGCAGGTACGGTTGGCAGAGTAGGTTGGATTTTTTCTATATTTCTGGCGTTTTATATAAAAGTAAGTCATTATGGTGTTATCTAAGTTAGTCATCTGCCTAGCCTTTTCCTAACTATATTGGGGTCGGCTTCCAGTCAAACCGGATTCAGCTGAATACCAGTGTTTTACGTGGAGCGGTTGCCTACACGACCTCCACAACCCCATTAACTGGCTTCTGACTATCCGTAATCACTGCCAAAGATCTACAAATGACAGCCGGGACCAACGGCTTAACGTGCTTTCCGAGACACGGAGGAAACTCGGTAAGTTAAGATGGTCACCCATCCATAGACCATAGGAAAAGGCTAGGTCAATGATGAGTACTTATTCTGATTATTTGAGAAAATCGAAGTTAGATAAAAAAACTTTAGAAAATTTTAGTGTGCGATAAGGTTTTGAGTATCTTTATTGGGTACCCCAATTATGAATGAATCGGTAAAACTTTAAAGAGCTCATGTCTTTGGAATTTCAACAAAGCAGTCTTAGTTTTATTCACTTTCATCAGACCAGCACAATATTTTTGTATGAAATTTGTATACTGTATCTTTTCGATTCGTGTATTTCATTAAATTCAAACTAATTAAACCTATCCAAATAGAATCAAGCTAAACTTAAACAACATGGAAAACGATCTTTTAAGAATGAGATGAAATTTATGCGTCCTATCCCTCTAAAAGTTGCCAATAATTAACAAAATTGACATTTCTACCAACCACAAATCACACTCACAGCAGGCCTCCAACGAAAATGTCAAAACAAACAATACTTAAAACGCTGACATGCAATACCTATAACGCTGACATTTTTGCTGACGCTCCCATATCTCGATGTCCTTTGCGAGGCGTCTCCGAGTCGACGGTACATGCTTATTGCGACATAAGTACTAAACCTGATGACCTGGCTTGCTAAGGATATTAAGTATTATGGTCTCGGTAAATATCTTAAAAGAATGGACAGAACCACTAAACATCTAAGAAATTAATTGCCAAGGCTTGTCGCATGTAGCTTTCCTTCTTAATATTGCAAATCCTCATGTTATTTAACTTACTTCTTGTAATTCTATATACTAAATAGATCGGCACATGGTGGACATCCCACCCACACGCACAAAACGTTTTGGGAACACATTCATAGTGCGTACAGCTAAGGAGTGGAATTCCCTGCGGAGTCTGTGTTTCCATTTAGCTACAACCTGGAAGTCTTTAAGTCAGGAGTGAATAGGTTACTCCTAGGCCTGTGTGCTCCATATTCGACCACATCATCGCTTACCATTAGGTGAGATAGTGGTCAAACGTGAGGCTATCGGCTACTGGAGTCCCTTATATAATTATGTCAACGTAAAATTGCAAACGCTGTAAGATTGTAAAATATCGCGTGAAATTGTAAACTATTTTTTCATAAGACACGAATGTATCGGAAACTATTGAATTTGGTTGGGATTGATTGTATAGATAACGATTTTAAATTACAATCTAACCAGTTGACCCGCGCAACTTCGTCTGCTCCGCTCCCATTAGTCTTAGCGTGATGATATGCGAAAAATCTGCAGAAGTAACCTATTCACTCCGTACATAAAAACCCCTAGGTTGTAGCTCTCAGGAAGCACAGACTTCGGCAGAGAATTCCACTCCTTAACTACTACTTACGTACTGAGAACCTTCTACCGTTAAAAACTGACTAGCTTTTTCCCGCAACTTCGTACGTGCATATCCCATTTATCCGTTCCCGTAGGAATTTCGGGAAATCTTCTCTCTTAGTGATCCCCTATGCCGTATGGTGTCGGCCGGTGCCGTATGGTGCCGTAAAAGAAAATACCATCCGATCACTTCCCGTGGGTTTCGTAAGGGACTCACTCTTAGTGCTCCCCTACACTCCTCAATGTAACTACATTCCTAATCTCAGCTTTCTACGACCAGTAGATTCGGCTGTAAGTTGTCTGTCTGTCACTAAGTAAAGGAAGAATGTTATACTATAGGTACTAGCTGACCCGCGCGGCTTCGCTCCCGTCAACTGGCTACCCTACCTACCCTACTCGACCTACCCTACCCTACCCGACCTATCCTACCCGACCTTCCCTACCCGACCTAACCTACCCGACCTACCCTACCCGACCTACCCTACCCAACCTACCCTAGCCGACCTACCCTACCCTACTCTACCTACCCTACTCTACCTACCCTACTCTACCTACCCTACCCGACCTACCCTACCCTACCTACCCTACCCGACCTACCCTACCCGACCTACCCTACCCGACCTACCCTACCCTACCTACCCTACCCGACCTACCCTAGATAGTAGCCGATTCTCAGACCTACCCGATATGCACACAAAATTTCATAAGAATCGGTCAAGCCGTTTCGGAGGAGTACGGTAACTAAAACTGTGACATGGAAATTCTATATATAAGATTAGGATAGAGTCACTTACGTTTTTATAAAATTAGGGTCAGGTTTTTTCATTCATTCGTTTTGTAGCCAATCATCGTCAATTATGTCAAACAAAGAAACATCAATCATACATAACACGACGTGGGTGTGTGTGATGTTAGCAATATAAGTAGAGGTTAATGAATCAACTAGCTTTTGCGCACGACTTCGTACGCGTATATCCGATTTTTAACCGTACCCGAAAGAATTCCGGGAAATGTTCTCTTAGTGCTCCCCTACACTCCCCAAGGAACCTACATGCCGAATATCAGCTCTCTACGACCAGAAGTTTTGGCTGTATGTTATCTGTCAGTTACTCAATCACCCAGTCACTCAGTAACGGATGAATATTTTTGTTTTTCTTCCATTACTGAGTGAGTGAGTGACTGTCTGACAGACAAAGCACAGCTGAAACTACTGGTCGTAGAAAGCTCAAAGGAGATGTTTCAAAATGGGCCAGGTTTATGTACATTAACTCATAAAAAAGAGAAAAATCCGTAGAATTCGGGAAAAATACATTTAATTCATTTAAATGTTTACTGTTATGGTAGTTAATTGATGTTTATAAATTACTTGTATCGATTTTCAACATGGCGTCGCACCGATTGAGTTACAGATCATAGAAAAATAACTGTCAGCTCTCATAACAATGTCACTTTAGTCACTTTCGTCTCGTTGCCGGAAAATAAATATGTCAGAAATAAATGTCAAACGTCATTAATCAATCAAAATGACAGCTTACCGCCATGACGGGTTTTTGTGGCGTGTTGCAATTTCAAATGTAATTTCTTTTGTTTTACCAGCAAACAAAGCCATTTTAAAGAAATTGGACAATTGAGAACTGTTTTAAATATATTTCTCTATTTTTAAGTATAGTGTACAAGGACCTGGCCCAGGGTCCATACATTTTGGAACATCTCCTTTGGCATGTAGGTTGCTTACGGAATGTAGGGGAGAACTAAGAGAGTATTTCCCGAAATTCCTACGGGAACGGGAAAAAATGCAAGCTAGGTAAGTATACGTAAAGTTTAAACAAAGTAACAGGTCAGTCAGACAATCTTTAAAACATTCAACAACAATAATGTAAAAATTATTATCAACTAAACATAATATTGTTGATAAGTAGCTACATTACTATATTTACTTTGTACAAAACCACGCCTCATATCAAAGCTACTTGAAAACATAATTATATTATTATCTTAAACAGAAACTATCAAATACTGCCTCGGGCGATTTGAATCGCGTTTGAGTTACATCTCATACATAAATACAAACATTTGTCTATACAAGTAAATAACATTCAATTGTCTGTTTGTTATATCAAAATACCAGCATTTTATTTCATTTTTATCTTACTTATCTACTATGCATATAGTAAATAAACTGACTTTTGCCTGCGACTTCGTACGTGCATATCCCGTTTTTCCCGTTCCCGTAGTAATTTCGGGAAATTCTCTCTTAGTGCTGCCCTGCGGAGTATAGGGAAGCTTCATCCCAAATTTCAGCTTTCTACGATTAGAAGTTTTGGCTGTGCTTTGTATATCAGTCACTCAGTCACTCAATCACTCAATCAGTCAGTTGGTAACGGAAGAATTGTATTTACATAATTATATTGATTGATAATGATTGATAAATCTAACTATTATAAATGCGATAATTTGTATGGATGAATGGCTGTTTGTTATTAATTTTGCCAGAATGGTTCAGCGGATCTGAATGAAATTTAGCAGATTATAGCCTGAAATACCATATAGGCTACTTTCATCCCGGGAATATGTAATATTGGGATGTTTTCCAAAGCCGCAGCCAGAAACTATACTAACTAAAATATGCACGTGAAAGTATAAACGAAACTTCCGATAAAAAAAAAGTTTTTTTTTTCGTCTAATCGCCAAAATAGCTGGACCGATTTTGACGGGTTATAGCTGATATTATAAGGATTAACTTAGACTACTTTTATATCAGAAAAAACTGGCCAAGTGCGAGTCGGAGTTGCGCATGAAGGGTTCCGTACCATCGTATTTTATTATTTTTTGTCATAGCGGCAACAGAAATATACACTCTGAGAAAATTTCAACTGTCTGCCTACTATGGTTCATGAGATTTAGCCCGCTGATAGACAGACGGACGGGCGGACAGCAGAGGCTTAGTAATAGAGTTCCGTAGGTTAACCTTTGGGTACGGAAACCTAAAAACCCATGAAAATACTATTCATGCGGGCGAAGACGCCTGCAGTAACTAGTTTCATACATAAATACATACATTATCATACATATGTATGAGTGTTAACGTCTATTGTGTCATAGTGTCTTGTCTTTATGTACTGTTGAAGCCAAAAGTGATTGCCGAATTTATTTGTTATGTTAACAAATATTTTTTATCTGAATAGAATAATGTTGCTTGCGAATTTGAGTGCTTTTAAAACGATTCTGATGACTGTATTGCTAATTATAAACTAACTAGCTGACCCGTGCCCACTTCGTTGGGCGTTATTTTTCGGGTTAACATAAACCTTATAACATACAAATAACGTGGCTTTCCATTGGTAAAATAATTTTCTAAATCGGTACAGTAGATCCAGAGATTACCCCCTACAAACTCACAAACTTTACCTCTTTATAATATTAGTATAAAAGCGTAGGTAGCTTTTTCCGGCGACTTCATATCCCGTTTTTTCCCTTACCCACGGGAATTTCGAGAAATTCTCTCTTAATGCTCCTCTACGACCAGTAGCTTTAGCTGTACTTTGTCTGTCAGTCACTCAGTTGGTCACTCATCTATCAGTCTCGGAAGACTTGTATGTATTAGGATAATTGTTCGACGTCAGTCTAATCCGGCTGTTGCTGAAATGCAGCGAAAAAAACGGGCAGAAGAAGTTAGTAATTCCTAATATTCTAAAATCGCCTTTTAAAAGGCCCATTAAACTCAACAAAACATGTAAAAGCGAGCCTATTCCCCAAGCCACATAGGTCAGTAAAAAGGTCATGTACCATACCCATATTTCAGCTTAAAACGAGAACTTACGAAATAAACAAACGACTTGCACAAGCGACTGTACCTCGGTACATGTCTACACTTGTGTGCTTGACAGTACACGATGGGATGATAAATGGTAGTTCAAGTATTACAATATCAAATAATATCTATCGTGTTTCGTTTGACAGGTATCGGAGTCGTAGTTTCGAAATTCGTAGATAGTATCGGAGGGACACACTGCCGTGGTATATCTAAAATGCCGTTTTCCGACATCTGGTCGATTTTTGGACTTAAAGCTATTTTTTCTCATTGATCATCATCTGCCTAGCCTTTTTTCCAACTATATTAGGGTCGGCTTCCAGTCAAACCGGATTCAGCGGAATACCAGTGTTTTACGTGGAGCGGCTGCCTACCAGACCTCTACAACCCATTATCTGGGTAACACGGTACTTCTTGGCAAGACTGGAGTCAGATTTACTGGCTTCTGACAATCCGTAACGACTGCCAAAGATCTACAAATGACAGCCGGGACCAACGGCTTAACGTGCTTTCCGAGGCACGGAGAAAACTCGGTATATTAAGATGGTCACCCATCCACAGACCAACCTTGGTAAGCGTTGCTTAACCTTAAAGATCGACCCGTGCGGCTGTTATTATTTAGCCACAAGCTCCTTTTTTTTCTCATTGATATTATCATCAAAAGTTCAAAATTGACGAGATGTTGGAAGACGGCAATTTAGATATACCACGGCAGCTCAGGACCGGTTGATGTGGCAACGCTTGGGGGAGGCCTATGTCCAGCAGTGGACTTTTTCGGCTGATATAATGATAATGATGATGATGTGATGGGAGTCACTATAAATAAAATACTGGTATTCAGATGTATCCGGTTTGACTGGAAGCCGACCCCAATATAGTTAGGAAAAGGCAGGCAGATGATGATTCGCCTACGTTGAGGTAGATCTAACCTCACTAGATGTATGTAGCTAAATAATCACTATTATTATATAATAATAATATCAACATTATTATATTACACTTAACAGGTAAAACCCTACCGTTTAAACACAACGATGATAAATTATGTGCGTCAAGATATGCATGAGAAAATGATTAATATGTACTTTAAGAGGTCATGTGCACAATGTTTTAAGTTACCTAATCTTTACATATCTATACTTCTATTATCTATACTAATATATAAAGCTGAAGAGTTTGTTTGCTTGAACGCGCTAATTTCAGGAACTTCTGGTCCTATTTGAAAAATTCTTTCAATGTTAGATATCCCATTTAACTCTATACTAATATATAAAGCTGAAGAGTTTGTTTGTTTGTTTACTTGAACGCGCTAATCTCAGGAACTACTGGTCCGATTTGAAAAATTATTAAAGTGTTAGATAGCCCATTTATCGAGGAAGGCTATAAGGCTATATATCATCACGCTAAGACCAATAGGAGTGAAGCAGACGAAGTTGCGCGAGCGTATAGCGTTTCTCGATAAATAGGCTACCCAACACTAAAATAATTTTTCAATACGAATCAGCAGCTCCTGAGATTAGTGCGTTCAACCAAACTAACTCTTCAGCTTTAGGCATAACTAGTTGACCCACGCAACTTCGTCTGCGTCACAATTTTCATTACTGCTCCGCGCCTTTTGGTCATAGCGTAATGATATATAGCCTATAGCCTTCCTCAATAAATGGGTTATATAACACTAAAAGAATTTTTCAATTCGGACCAGTAGTTCCTGAGATTAGCGCGTTCAACCAAACTAACTCTTTAGCTTTAGGCATAACTAGTCGACCCACACAACTTCGTCTGCGTCACAATTTTCATTACTGCTCCGCGCCTTTTGGTCATAGCGTGATGATATATAGCCTATAGCCTTCCTCGATAAATGGGTTATATAACACTAAAAGAATTTTTCAAATCGGACCAGTAGTTCCTGAGATTAGCGCGTTCAAGTAAACAAACTAACTCTTCAGCTTTATAATTTATTAGTATAGATAATAGATATAAGGATAGATAAGAATAGATTGCCTCAAACTTAAAGTGTAGAATCCGACATTTTCACTGAAAGATCTAACTGTCAATTTAGAACTCGACTTAATATCATGATAAGGGTCATACACATATATCTCTAGCCGGTCTAGAAGTTAGGTCAACAAGCTGTCAAAACATAACGCAACTTTTAACCTTTCGCAGTCGGGTAACTTGCCCTTTGCATGTTTACATTTCTAGTCTATTTTAGGACGATTTTGTATGTATATTGGCTTGGAGATATTTATCGATCTTCAAGGTTAAGCAACGCTTGCCAAGGTTGGTCTGTGGATGAGTGACCATCTTAACATAGCGAGTTTCCTCTGTGCCTCGGAAAGCACGTTAAGCCGTTGGTCCCAGCTGTCATTTGTGGATCTTTGGCAGTCGTTACGGATAGTCAGAAGCCTGTTAATCTGACTCCAGTCTTGCCTTGAAGTACCGTGTTACCCAGTTACTGGGTTGCGGAGGTCTGGTAGGCAGCCGCTCAACGTAAAACACTGGTATTCAGCTGAATCCGGTTTGACTGGAAGCCGACCTCAATATAGTTGGGAAGGCAGATGATGATGATTGGCTTGGAGATATTTGTGTGAGTTAGTACATAGAACATATACGGACAATCTAAGGAAAGTATACACTACAGATCTTCTTTAAAAAGAGTAACTATGGAGTTTCTTGGCCGTTCTTCTCCATAAGAATCTACCCTTCCGAATGGACAGTAGAGTCAGTATATTATTTTAATTGTAAATGATGACGTTCAAAAGTACCGTATAATGACCTAATTGAAATAAACGTTTTGACTTTGACTTTGCTAGGTACTGAACAATTCAAAATTTTTTTTTTAGTTTTTAGTTAGAGAAATATTTTAACGAGTTGATGATTCGTAAAATTTCTGCAAAAATCTCGAAACTGATCCACTGAATTTCATTTAGAATAGTGAACAGCTGAAATATTTGGTCAGTTTTTTTGGACGCACTGTCGTTGCATTATTTATAGTACCAACTTGAACGAAAACAAATGAGCTACTTATCCTTACATAATAACGAATTTGAGCAGACGGTGTGCGCAGTATTCTATTGTTTTAACCGACTTCAAAAAAAGGAGGAGGTTCTCAATTCGGTTGTATTTTTTTTAATGATGTTTGTTACCTCATAACTCCGTCATTTACGAACCGATTTGAAAAATTATTGTCAGAATCTGATGATGGGATTCCATGAAAATCGAGGACCACCCTCAAATTTTATAGGCACATACAATGTTTTTTCTATGAAAAGGAAAAAATGTAATTCCCTTCCAGAGTCTGTGTTTCCTGATAGCAACAACCTGAGGGTCATTAAGTCAGGAGTGAATAGGTTACTTCTAGGCAAGCGTGCTGCATCTTCGACCACACTATCGCTTACCATCAGGTGAGATAGTGATCAAACGCGTGCCTATCAATAATAAAAAAAAAAAATAGAATGTGACCCTGTAAATTCCTAAAATATTACAGCAGTTTTAATAGGATTAAGCTCACAATAGAATTAATTGCGAAACATCAACCACTGAACCAATGAAATGCAAATATTTGATGAAAGAATTCGTCAACAGATTAAAATATTTACCCTCCCAAGCGGAGCGCGTGTTATGTGTTTAAGCAATACCTATTGAACCAATTTCGTAAGCCTTAGATAAAAAATTCGCGTTTATTTTTGTGCAAGTTTGCAAATATTTTAAAGATGGCTTCGTCCTAACTAAATATGCATAAAAATCTAGCTTGACGTTTAGTTTTTAGGCAATAAGTAGGCTAGCATAATATGGAACTTAAACAGAAATATATATATATTTATCTATATATATATTTCTTTAGTTATATATGTATCTTATCTTATAGTTTTGTATGTTTTTACGTAACGAATAAACTTAAAAGCTACTAGACCAATTTGAATAATTCTTTCAGCAATGGATAGCTATATAGGTAATCAGGAAGTAACATAGGCTATATTTGATCCCCGTACTCTCACGGGAACGGGCACTACGCGGGTGAAACCGCGTTACGTAATAAGACTATTCCGTACCTCGCAAATTGGTCCCGGTTGTCATTTGTAGACCATTGGCAGTTATTACGGATAGTCAGAAGCCATCAAATCTGACTCCAGTCTTGCCAAGAAGTACCGTGTTATCCAGTTTATGGGTTGTGGAGGTCTGGTAGGCAGCCGCTCCACGTAAAACACTGGTATTCAGCTGCATCAGGTGAGGTTACACACTCCGTGAAAATCTCAACTGTCTGCCTACATAAAATATAACGGTTCATAAGAGGAAACGCGGACGGAGAGACGTTGTATGTAAAAAGTCAGAATTCGAGGTTTGGCTCTCGCCTGTTTCCTCCTCCAATGTTGGACCGATTTAAAAGATATTTCATAATCTGAATAAGAAGGATATATACTGTGTCTCAATGTATTCCTTTTTGACGATATATTAACTGCTCAAAAAGGTCCGATAAACCGCTGCCAACAATTTCCATTACTGCTCCGCTCCTATTGGTCTTAGCGTAATAAATTCGCCTTCCTCGATAAATGGGCTAACACTGAAAGAATTTTTCAAATCGGGCCAGTAGTTCCTGAGATTAGCGCGTTCAAGTAAACAAACAAACAAACAAACTCTTCAGCTTTATATATTAGTATAAGATTGGTATTGGAGGAGGAAACAGGCGAGAGCCAAACCCCGAATTATGACTCTTTCCATACAAAGTCTAACCGCCCGCATTTCCTCTTAAAATACAGCTCGCTGACAGACGGACGGACGGACAGCGGATACTTAGTAATAGGGTCCGTTGATTACCTTTCGGGTAAGGAACTCTAAAAAAAGACTTGTATAACGTAAACGTTACAATAACGTTTCCGGATATCAGATTTTTTTTCCCTCTGACGTAGTTTCAAGGAAATAACGTAGTTTGTCTATGGTCTAATTAAGTTTTTTTTCTCGTGCGACCCATTGTCCTATTGTTTAGAGAATCCTAATCGTTTTCCTATGCGTTTTTTTGTAATTATCATCAATAATAAGTATTATACGCGCGGATGATATTCCACGTTTTACGTTTTTGTTGTGTTATGATTATTTTTTTACTATTGATAGGCACGCGTTTGACCACTATCTCACCTGGTGGTAAGCGATGATGTGGTCGAAGATGGAGCACGCTTGCCTAGAAGTAACCTATTCACTCTTGACTTAAAGACTCCCAGGTTGTAGCTATCAGGAAACACAGACTCCGGCAGGGAATTCCACTCCTTAGCCGTACGCACTATGAATGTGTTCCCAAAACGTTTTGTGCGTGTGGGTGGGATGTCCACCATGTACCGGTGGCGCATCGCCGTTCGTCTTGTGGTCCGATGATGGAACGGGCTTGGCGGAATTAAATCATGTAATCCCGTCGCACACTCACCAGAATGTAACCGATAGAAAACCGACAGGCCAACAACTCTAGCAAACAATCAGTTTCTATCGTGTTAGGAGCTCGTAGCTACATAACAATAACAGACTCATGGATCGATCTTCAAGGTTAAGCAACGCTTGCCGAGATCAGTCTGTGGTTGTGTGACCATATTAACATACCAAGTTTCCTCCGCGCCTCGCAAAGCACGTTAAGCCGTTGGTCCCGGCTGTCATTTGTAGATCTTTAACAGTCGTTACGCCAAAAAATCTGACTCGAGTCTTACCAAGAAGTGCCGTGTTATCCAGTGAGATTGTGGTCATACGCGTGCCTATCAATTTACCATCGTGACCGAAATACGGTCGAGAGGATTAATAAGAGTCGCCTGTTGAGCACTTACTAATGGGCATCCATAAATATTCTAAACATCCTTCAATTAACATTTAACTGTACATTTTGATAAGTACGTTAAACGATTACTATTTAATTTCAATAATAACTTATAACTGCTGGACATAAGCCTCCCCCAAGTCCCTATAACGACCGGTCCTGTGCGTCTCGCGTCCATCGGCTACCCGCGACCTTCACCAGGTCATCGGTCCACCTTGTGGGAGGCCTTCCAACACTGCGTCTTCCGGCACGCAGTCGCCACTCCAGAACTTTTCGGCCCCATCGACCATTTGTTCTGCGAGCAATGTGCCCTGCCCACTTTAGTTTAGCGATCCTTCGGGCTATGTCGGTAACCTTGGTTCTCTTGCGGATATCATCATTCCTGATTCGATCACGCAAGGAAACTCCAAGTATTGCCCTCTCCATACATACAGGCCTATTGTGAGCGTCCAGATAAGATCGAGAGGATTAATAAGAGTAATCTACCGAGAACTTACTAATGGGCAACATAAATATTTTAAATATCCTATAATTAACATTTAACTTTACATTTTAATAAGTATTTCAAACGATTACCACTTAATTTCTATAATAACTTATAAATTGTAGCTTTAATTTAAAATACTTGTAAGTTTGTCTCATTAATTGGTATAAACTTTGATATATAATTATCAAATTGATTTTATATTACCATAAGTTTTGCGTAAATTACATTTTAACTAAGTGTATTTTCAGTAAATACTTGTTAATTGACTGTTCCTTAAATGGCACATTCTAATATAAATGGTAGGAATATTTATCGCCATATTTACAGATGTACGAGTACACTGACGTTCAATGATAAATTATATTTATTTTGTAAATGATATGAGTAAAATTTATTCTCAAGTAAATATGCCGTAATAATTTATAATTTGAATAATCATAATCCATAATACACTTAAATAAAAAAAAAAAACCTAAAAAACCGGCCAAGTGCAAGTCGTACTCTCACACGAAGAATTCCGTACCATAACCCGAAAAAACACGTTTATTTTATGGGAAAACCCTTAAATTGTTTTGGTATGTATTTCGACAATAGAAATACACACTATGAAAATTTCAGCGGTCTACCTATCACGATTCTTGAGTTACAGCCCGTTGACAGATAGATTGATAGCGTAGGCTTAGTTATTACTAAGGTTTCGTTGATTTCGGTTTTGTAACCCTAAAAATGTCGTCAAAAAAGTAATTCACAATACGCACCATGCAATACGCTATAATAATATAAGGACCATGCGAAATCTTTCTAAAAGACATCTATGCAATGGGCACTTCTAAATACCAAGCCAATTATATTGATAGATGCGTATTGCAATCAACACCTACGAATTGACGTCTAAAGAAAGTCGATTTGAAAAGAATTGAGACACGGTGTCATGTGTCATGTGTCACAAACAAATAAATTGGCAGTTAGTGATGGATAAGAGACATCGGTTTACAAATGGCGGATCTTGACAGCTTACACAATCGATATTTATCACTCTTTTTTTATTGTTGGCTAGAATTTGGCATGCGAATTCGTCCTAGCTGCAATTTTCTTAATGGTCCCAAATTTTTAGGGTTCCGCACTTAAAGGGTAACGGAACACTATTACTAAGCCTCCGCTGTCCGTCCATCCATCCGTCCGTCCGTCTGTCTGCTAGCGGACTGTATCTCAAGAACCGTAATAGGTTGACAGTTGAAATTTTCACAGATTGTGTATTTCTATTGTTTCGAGTTATAAGTATAACCTACAAATTTCGCGCGCGACTTCGTACGCGCATATCCCGTTCCCGTAGGTCATCTGCCTAGCCTTTTCCCAACTATATTAGGGTCGGCTTCCAGTCAAACCGGATTCAGCTGAATGCCAGTGTTTTACGAGGAGCGGCTGCCTACTAAACCTCCACAACCCATTAACTGGGTAACACGGTATTTCTTGGCAAGACTGGATCTTTACCCAGATTTACTGGCTTTTGACAATCTGTAACGACTGCCAAAGATCTACAAATGACAGCCGGGACCAACGGCTTAACGTGCTTTCCGAGACACGGAGGAAACTCGGTATGTTAAGATGGTCACCCATCCACAGACCAACCTTGGCAAGCGTTGATTAACCTTCAGGATCGACCCGTGCGCCTGTTATTATTTAGCCACGAGCTCCTCATAGCGTTCCCGTAGGTATTTTGGGAAATCCTCTCTTAGTGCGAAAAAAAAACCGCTCCCTTGGGAAGTGTTAAGAAGTACATGCTGAATTTCAGCTTTCTACCACCAGAAGTTTCGGCTGTGCGTTGTCTGTCTGTCTCTCAGTCAGTAATGGATGAATTTTATATATTAGGATTTTACCCAGCGATAATGTAGCATTCTATTGTACGTATGCCTATCAACACTAATATTAAAAAAGGAAAAAATTGTGTTTTTGTGTATGTTTGTAATGAATAAACTCAAAAACTACGGGGCCGATTTGAAAAATTATTTCAGCAATGGATAGTTACATTATCAGGAAGGTACATAGGCTATATTTTATTCCCGATCTCCCACGGGAACGGGAACTATGCGGGTGAAACCGTCCGCTAGTCAATAATAAAAAAAAATCTAGTGGTGAAAGCATTTTTGAAATCGGTCCAGTAGTTTTTGAGTTTATTACAAACATACAAATCTTTCCTCTTTATAATATTAGTCTAGATTTGACCACCATCTCACCTGATGGTAAGCGATGATGTTTTCGAAGATGGAGCACTCTTGCCTAGACGGTTACGTTAACTAAATCAAGAGTGAATTGGTTACTATTCACTCTTGATTTAGTTAAAGACCTCATACAGGAAACAGGAGGGGCAGAGAATTACTGTATAAAGAGACTTTTCCCATAACGTGTTGTACGTATGTCGTCTTGTACGTGTCCAGTGATGGCTCTTTCATCAGCTTGGCAGAAGTAAATTGTCGTTTTTCATAGATTTGTTAATAACTTCCTGAGGAGCTTGTGGCTAGATAATAACAGCCGCACGGGTCGGTCTTCGAGGTTAAGCAACGCTTGCCAAGGTTGGTCTGTGGATGGGTGACCATCTTAACATACCGAGTTTCCTCCGTGCCTCGGAAAGCACGATACGCCGTTGGTCCCGGCTGTCATTTGTAGATCTTTGGCAGTCGTTACGGAGTGTCAGAAGCCAGTAAATCTGACTCCAGTCTTGCCATGATGTACCGTGTTACCCAGTTAATGGGTTGTGGAGGTCTGGTAGGCAGCCGCTCCTCGTAAAATACAGGTGTTCAGCTAAATCCGGCTTGACTGGTAGCCGACCCCTATATAGTTGGGAAAAAGCTAGCAGATGATGAGGTTATTACTTTCTAAGAGAGTTTTTTCTATTTTTAAGAGAGTTTACGCACTGCATCCGATGCGAAGCCGTGGAAATACGTTCCGAAGTAGTAAATTCTTTGCAAGGTAATTTAACCTGATTTCCGTCATCCGCTTTTCGATTCGATCCCTGAAAAGCTTGGATTTGGATCAGAGATCGGATTAGTGTGTAAACAATATCTGAATTCGGTCCGAGTTTTTTAGAGTCTAGATCCGTATTTACAGAAATTTGAAGCGGGTGCAGTGCGAAAAGCAATATCCGAATTTGGTCCGAGTTTTTTAGAGTCTAAATCCGTATAATCACAGATTTGAAGCGGGTGCAGTGCAAAAAGCAATATCCGAATTTGGTCCGAGTTTTTTAGAGTCTAAATCCGTATAATCACAGATTTGAAGCGGGTGCAGTGCGAAAAGCAATATCCGAATTTGGTCCGAGTTTTTTAGAGTCTAAATTCGTATTTTCACAGATTTCAAGTGGGTGCAGTGCGAAAAGCAATATCCGAATTTGGTCCGAGTTTTTTAGAGTCTAGATCCGTATTTTACTGATTCGGATCGGGTGCAGTCTGGTGCAGTGCGCAACCACTCTCACTTCCTTAATTTGCAATCAACAAAATTCAGCGCAACTATTGCCCAATTCTAAACAAGTCCTTTCGCAAATCATTTGACTCCACAAGTGACATATAGGAGCCATAATATTAAATGGCGTTCCATATTTGGCACCAAACCTCAGCGTTTAATAATTATCTATCTTTGTCTTTGTCGCTATGGCTTTGTAGTAAATGTTTTCGATTTGCAGTTAAAATAAGATAAACTGATCGGCGTGTGATGCAACTTTTAATTAAACGGGTTCTGTAGTTTACGTATGATTTCGTTTGCACAGTTTTAAAAACTATCATCTGCCTAGCCTTTTCTCAACTACATTGGGGCCGGCTTCCAGTCAAACCGGATTCAGCTGAATACCAGTGTTTTACGTGGAGCGGCTGCCTACTAGACCTCCACAACCCAGTAACTGGGTAACACGGTACTCCATGGCAAGACTGGAGTCAGACTTACTGGCTTTTGACAATCCGTAACGACTGCCAAAGATCTACAAATGACAGTCGGGACCAACGGCTTCACGTGCTTTCCGAGGCACGGAGGAAACTCGGTATGTTAAGATGGCCCATCCACAGACCAACCTTGGCAAGCGTTGCTTAACCTTCAAGATCGACCCGTGCGCCTGTTATTATTTAGCCACGAGCTCCTCAAGTTTTAAAAACTATCATCTCCATCAAATCCGCCGAAAGACGTCCACCGCTGGACATAGGCCTCCCCCAAGTGTCGCTACAACAATCGGTGTTGTGCGTTAAAACTATACTGGTTATAATTTTGCGCGTCTTTAGCGATGTTGCAGGATATAAATAATACCTAAGTAATTTTATTTAGTCCGTCAGTTTGATTTTCAAAAAATATTGGAAACGTATTTTTGCTTCAACGAATCAATAAAAAAATATTGACTACGGAAAGATTTTGCCCGACCTGGGAGTCGAAACTAAGACCACGAGACGTGGCAGGCAAATTAGAATGACGAAGGGACTACTCACACTTATTCAGCTCTATTCAGCTTATAGATCTTGCCCATAGAAAACAACGAATTTGTATGGAGACGCGTACGCATCCGTTCAGCTTACCGCGTCTATTCAGCTTTCGCGGCATCTTTACTCTATACTAATATATAAAGCTGAAGAGTTTGTTTGTGTGCTTGAACGCGCTAATCTCAAGAATAACTGGTCCGATTTGAAAAATTCTTTCAGTGATAGATTACCCATTTATCGAGGAAGGCTATAGGCTATATATTATCACGCTAAGACCAATAGGAGCGGAGCAGTAATGAAAATTGTGACGCAGACGAAGTTGCGCGGGTCAACTAGTATAAGTACAAAATGAGGACAAATGTGTTATTATCATACGAGTGCTATAGATAGAGTTCAGCGCTGTTCTGCCGCTGCCACCTTCTCATTCTTAGGACGCTGTACGCTGCTGATAAAAGCAGAATTGTGACCAATATCGTTCAGCGAAACGCGCAAGGAGCTGAATAAGTGTGAGTAGTCCCTAATACAAAAGTAGAGAAGAAAACGGCATATTGCAGCGACCACAAAAATTACTAAAAGTGTCATAGACATGACATTTCCACACATGTTCTCTAAGCCAGTTTTTTTCCGTCGCCACTCATCGCAGGGCCGTAACCTTTCCGCGGTAGACTATTAAATACCGTACGCTAAAAATAAAATATTACAAATACTTCTTGTTTGACTTAAAACCAGCCGTAGTGTGAGTTAGATGCGAGCAATATGGGTTCTGTACGTTTGTTTGACCACTATCTCACCTGATGTTAAGCGATGATGTGGTCGAAGATGGAGCACGCTTGCAGATCGTAGGCTAATTTTTTTTTTTAATTTTTTTTTTTATTTGATTTGGCAAAACAACGTTTACCGAGTTGGCTAATATCTAAATAACGGCTTAGACACAAAAATAAAGTAGGATTAGCAAAAAGATTTAGTCCGTTGGATACTGAACACTAATTTCAAGAATATATTTGACAATTTGTTAAATATTGAAATGTTTTTAATAATAAATTGCTTTACGAATTCTGTTTTAATTGAAAGGTCAATGTTACTCCAATGATAACGGTATTAAATTATGACTAGTTTTAAACATGTTATGCCCTGTGGGTTTGTCTGTGGGACCCGTTTTAAGATTGGAATAATAAAATTGTAAAGCCACTTTTTTAATATTATTAAAAAATAAAAAAAATAACAGAACAGGTATCTTCTGGACACGCTCGTTCCATCATAGACCTCATCTATCGCTTTTCTTCAGGCGTTATTGTGGTAAAGAGCAAGGTCATTAATAAAAAAATAAATAAATAAAGTTTATTTCAGACTAGGTAATGTCCATATTTTGTGGTAACAAATTAATTATTGAAATTATTTATTTCGTTTATTTATTGTATATCTATTGGAAAGAGAATAACAAAGTATTGTCTTTTGTTTCTATAACTACTAAAAACTATAAATTATATGTTTCTGAAACAAGTACCTGTGACAGACAAACACACAGAAGCAGCCGCATGGGTTCCTTTTCTTTTTACTATACCATTTCTGGTACGAAACCCCAAAAGTGTACCATTATTGTAGTAAAAACATTATTTTAAAAACGGTCCATGACTTTTTTTTTTATTTGTAATGTGTTTGCTCTTGACTCTAGTCTATGTCAGAGATGACAGAGACAAAGTCTACGATGGAGCGAGCTTACCCAGAAGGAGCCTGTTCACTCTAACTTTGAAGAGATTAGGGTTGTAAGCTTTTGGAAACACAGACACAGGCAGAGAGTTCCACTCCTTTGCTGTGCGCATTATAAAAGACGTTTGACTTATTTATTTCCTTAAATTCCGGTTACGTTTATCAATTTTGTCCAAACCAACCGATATTTGAGCCAACATTTTCACCACTATTTTCGCCAATATTTCTGCCACCAAATTCTAACCACCATTTCTCTTTTGTTACAGAAACAATACTGCAACACCAGAACCGAAATTTGCTGCAGAATCGAGACAGCATCTCTCGCTGGTAACAACAACCTCCAAGGATCCCTCGGAGTTGGATCAGGCACTTTCCAAGACTCTAGCAATCAAGGCCAGGGTCTCTTCAGCCAATCAGGCTCAAGCCAAGGAAGCCAAAGCAGCTTTGGAGCTTCAGGCTTCGGAAATGGCCAGTCCACAAACACCCAGACAGGCTTTAACGCTAATGCTAACAGGGGAAGTTCCAGCACAGGTTTTGGAAGCCAATTCGGATCGGGATCCGCATTCAACAGCAACAAATTCGGGTCTACAGCCTCAGGCGTCGGATCCACAGTCGCACCTAGCCGTTTTGGAGGCAACGCTGGAGGATTCAACAACGAAGTCTTCAAGTCGACCAGCCAATCCAGCTTTGTAGAAACTGACTCCTTCTCTTCTGGTTCTGAAAACGCTGGAGTATTCCGTCCTGGTGCGGTCGGATCTGCTCTTAAACCGGGCGTGCCTTACCTGCCGCCTCTTGACACTTCCACCAGCGGATCCAACGTGATTTCCACAGCTTACACGCCATCGTTCGTCACTACTCCACGTCCGTTCACGACTCCTAGGCCAGTGTCGACCCCAAGGCCCTTCTCTACTCCTAAACCCACCTACCTTCCACCTGTATCCACCAAGGCTCCTGAATACCTGCCTCCTATCGATGGCATTATTGGGTCTGACAGTTTCCCGAACCCTCACTACGTTGATGGACAGTTGATCCTGGATGAGACCCTGCCAGCACCACCAAGGCCGCCTGTAAGGCCTCCTCCTCCCCAGAATAGTAAGTAGATTTGAATTTGTTCTAAAACAATTGAAGGCTGAATTCAGGAAGGGTCCTCCATTTTGAATTGGATTTAGCCGCTATGTGTCATGTCTTTTTATGAAGTATTGTAAGGGTGGATATGGTTTAAGGGAGGTTTAACTGGAGTTACCTTTTTGAACTCTTAAAATTTTGTTAGTCTTTTTACTTCATAAGCTCATAAAAATATCTAAGTTTTCAAAGTCACCAAGTCGCCATATGCCAACAGTCTTAACGTCCTTATCAAGAAGAAATCTCAGAACGTCCTTTTGTCTAATAAAAACACCTAACTATAAGAACCCATCTAAATGGCTCACATAAACAAAGTCTCTTCCACTTAAAATCTCATTAACCCTCAAGGTCTCAAATCTTCTATTTACATGAAACTATATAACTCAATCTACCACCAGACGACATCCCAGCCGGCTGCGCCGCTGCCCTGAAGTGCACACCCATCGAGTTCTGTACCGCGGAGGGTATCATCTCCAACACCACTATCGCTCTTACCAGGGACCAGGAAGCTTACAGAGTACCTTTGACTGTGAGTATCATTTCATATTGAAGGTCTGGACTGTTCTCTTTAGCTGCTACGGACACTGCTTTGAATTTAAATGGCAAACCCCTCCAGGAAATCTGCGTGGTATTTTCAGTAATTGAGTCTAAACTCTGTCAAACATCAGGGAATACAAATGTAGAGGTTATATCCCAATATCATCATCATCGTTATCATCTTCCAGCCCTCATCCCATGTTACTTGGGGTCGGCACAATACGTTTTCTTTTTCCATTCTGTTCTTCCGTCCCGCTACCATTTACTCCATTTTCTATCATATCGCTCCTCACATAATCCAATCATCTTTTCTTTGGCCTTCCTCTCCCTCTCCATCCATCCACATTTATATTTATTTCTCTTTTAGTCTATACTAACTAATATACAAAGCTGAAGAGTTTGTTTGTTTACTTGAACGCGATAATCTCAGGAACCACTGGTCCAATTTGAAAAAATATTTCAGTGTTAGATAGCCCATTTATCGAGGAAGGCTATAGGCTATATATCATCACGCTAAGACCAATAGGAGCGGAGCAGTAACGAAAATTGTGACGCAGACGAAGTTGCGCGGGGCAACTAGTTACATATAAAAGTAATGGTATCATTTAGCTGGTATTCAGCTAAATCCGGCTTGACTGGAAGCCGACCCCAACATAGTTGGGAAAAGGCTAGGCAGATGATGATGACTCCTTTAGATACATGCGTTTCATCCCTTCTCTTCACATTACCACACCAAGACAAGCGACCAATATCTAATATTTAATCATCTACAGAGTGTTCCGTAAGAGTATGGCTGAAAGTTCCAATCAAATCACGATTCAGGCAGTCTGATACAGTTTTTGGCATCAAATCTATTATTTAACTAAAGTACTGTATACCAGATACAGAACATCAGCCTTATATATGCCACACACTTCTGACACAGCCTGTATAATATTTAAATGACTATCAAAAAGAATGATGATTCACTTCTGTTTTTATTTTAACCAACACTTCTCTGTTCTTAATTTTCCTGTCAATTCAGGAGACATGCTTTCAAAACTTCACCAATAAAAATATACTAACGTCACGAACCTTTGACCAGGACTGCAAAGACCTGGAAACAGGCCGCATCGGCAAGTGCTGCCGTGACCCCTTCTACACGGACCCCTGGCCAACGAACCAGCTCGGTAAATGGGTTCCCGGAGTCTTCGGAGGCAACGATGGTAAATACGTGCCCGACAGCCGCGGCAGTTCTAACAACCAGCCTGGAGTCACTGTCAGGCCTCCCGTTACTGGATCTGTTTATTTGAATAACTTCCTGTGAGTATTTTGAGTTTTTTTGTTGTTCATACAATATTTTACCGACTTCCAAAAAAGCAGGAGGATTTCAATTCTGTAGGGTTTTTTTATGTATGTACACCGATGAAGTGCTTGTGGCTAAAGATTACTAGCCGCACGGATCGATCTTTAAGGTTAAGCAACTCTTGCCAAGGTTGGTCTGTGGATGGGTGACCATCTTAACATACCAAGTTTCCTCCGTGCCTTGGAAAGCACGTTAAGCTGTTGGTCCCGGTTGCCATTTGTAGATCTTTGGCAGTCGTTACGGACTGTCAGAAGCCAGTAAAATCTGACACCAGTCTTGCCAAGAACTGCCGTATTACCCATTTAATGGGTTGTGGAGGTCTGGTAGGCAGCCGCTCCACGTAAAATACTGGTATTCAGCCGAATCCGGTTTGACTGGGAGAGCCGACCCCAATTTAGTTGGGAAAAGGCTAGGCAGATGATTACTGATTACTCCGAGGTTTCTGATCCGATTTCTGTGATTCTTTTGTAGTTCGATGCGGTATACTTGCCATTTGGTCCCGTAAAAATTTAATTCAGTTTGGTTCAGTAGTTTTTATTTTATGACCATTTTTGCTTATTTCAATTTCTGCGTAGACGAAGACTTATAAAGTAACCTTAAAGTCGGTGTAAAAAAACAAAGAAACAAAACCAAAAACACCGACTTCCGAAATTTATGTTATTTAATATTTTGTAGTGTTTTGTTTGGAAGTCGGTAATATTTTTTGCGATAAGGTTTTTTATAGCTTTAAGATTTGTGTAGGTAAGGTAGGTACTGATAATAAAAATAGAATGTCAGTTAGTTACACATACTATCACAAATAAGAACTTAACCCAGATCTGGGCTCTTCAACAGCAAACCTTACTGCAAAAAACAAAATATAGATTAATATTGAAACTCATCATCATCATATCAGCCTGCAGACGTCCACTGCTGGACATAGGCCTCCCCCAAGCGTCGCCACAACGACCGGTCCTGTGTGTCTCGCATCCTTCGGCTACCCGCGACCTTCACCAGGTCATCGGTCCACCTTGTGGGCCTTCCAACGGCGCTTAATTTAAAATACTGCTGTTCAGCTGTACCCGCAACCTAGGTCGTTTCGTTTTATATCCCGCATCACTGGAATCCGGTCACCGCGGCGCTGGAAGGCAAAGGGCACTAGGAGGAACACTCCACAAAAAATGGTCCGCATCGCAACGGCCTTCCAACGTTGCGTCTTCCGGTACGCGGTCGCTACTCCAAAACTTAACGGCCCCATCGACCATCTGTCCTGCCCACTACCACTTTAGTTTGGCGATCCTTCGTGCTACGTCGGTAACCTTGGTTCTCTTGCGGATAATATTGAAAGTATTAAAAATAAACTTCTTCTTGCCACATAAGCATCTGCCACCCTCTAAAGCCCAATCTAACCAGTACCATTTTTCAGGACAACATCCAAGCCCACACAACCACAAGGCCCCAACCAGGTGACCCAAGGGTTCGCTACACCCACCACTCCCACCCCCGGCTCTTTCGTCCAGAAGCAGTTCGGCCAGGGCTCCTACAGCCAAGGTGGTAGAGGATCCTATAGCCAAGGAGGCCAGGGTTCTTACCAGACGGGAGGTCAGGGACAGGTGGCGATTCAGGGACAAGGGCAGTATGGAGCGGCTGGACAAGGTAACCAAGGTTTGTGGCAATATGTATTAGTTTTTTAGTAACACCCCGTTTGTGAAACCTTTTGTAAGTAGATGGTAAATAAAGTTATACACGTCAATTTTTTTAAAAGTACATCGATGAGGCCAGTGTTTCCTAGCTGAGAAAAACCGAAACAAACTCAGTGGTCTTTTTCCAAGTTCATGCAATTGTACTGGTCAAGTCATATGAGAACCATGTAGGTTGATATGTGGGGTGGTCTTCCGAGGAAAGTACCACACAGATTTGAGTGGACCTGCCCAGACAATGCAAGCATTTGTCAGTTATCGTGTAGCTCAAACTTAGAACTTTAAGGCGCTCAGCGATTTGACGAATGATAGCGAAGTAAGGGCATTTGAGTAGGCCGCATATGCAACTCAAATCGCCAGACTAACATGAAATGAAATGAACTCCTAACAGAGCAACCATAATACATTAAAAAATCAAAGCCTAATGAATTCTGTGATCAGTATAACTGCTGTCAACCTGTTATGGTTGGCTAGCTAATATTAAAAGAGTCAATAAAATTCTTGAAATGTGATCAGACTGACTGAAGATGGTTTTAATGATGCTCTAACTGGAGGATAAGCAATTTTCAAACAAAAATCAAAAGTGCATAGTCCTCTTAAAAATATAAAAAAAAAAAAGAAAAAATGTTTATTTGGGACTCGCACACAACAGACAAAAAAAGCCAAAAAGAAAAAAACAAAAAAAAAAGCCAAAAGTCAATATATCTTAATGCTACAGTTTAGTGAGGAGCTCGTGGCTAAATAATAACAGCCGCACGGGTCGATCTTGAAGGTTAAGCAACGCTTGCCAAGGTTGGTCTGTGGATGGGTGACCATCTTAACATACTGAGTTTCCTCCGTGCCTCGGAAAGCACGTTAAGCCGTTGGTCCCGGCTGTCATTTGTAGATCTTTGGAAGTCGTTACGGATTGTCAGAAGCCAGTAAATCTGACTCCAGTCTTGCCAAGATGTACCGTGTTACCCAGTTAATGGGTTGTGGAGGTCTGTTAGGCAGCCGTTCTACGTAAAAAACTGGTATTCAGCTGAATCCGGTTTGAATGGAAGCCGATCCCAACGTAGTTGGGAAAAGGCTAGGCAGATGATGAATGCTACAGTTTAGTCTGGCCTACTCAAACCTTTTGGCCGTGAGGCCCACTTGGACCCAAACCACGACATGCTTGCGATAAACATATCTAAAACAGTTACTGACTTCCTCAAACTACTCAGTTAGTTTAGAGCTTCTGTCAAGTCATTGGTTTGGTTATTTTTCATCAGTCAGTCAGTCACAGTGCCGATCATTACTTTAACCACAAGATTTTAGTGACCAAACAACCAGAAACCCTTAATTTCATCTTTCTCTTCACCTTAAAGACAAAAATCTACATGCCCATCTATTTCATCAGGTTCAGGCGGTCAATTTGCCCAAGGCTCATCATACTCGCAGACACAACAAGGATTTGGTCAGAACAACGGCGGTGGACAGGCTGTGATCCAGGGTCAGGGATCCTATGGACAGGTAAGAATAAGAGTTATTTTAGCTTGGATTTTGAATATAATCGGATTAGTCTGTTGAATTTTAGACTGGAGATTTTTTATATACTTGCAGTAGGTCTTGACTCCAGAGCCGCTTATCGTTTTTTTTGCAAAAGGGACAAGGGCTATGAAGATTAAAGTTTAAAAGCTCAGAAATAATCTCTACCTTTTATATCGTACTAGTTACGATTAACATAGGGTGCCTTTCCAACAGAGCTATGCAACTATGCTGTGAGAATGCAAAAGCTAAGCAACGAAACTATGAAACCGTTTCCACTGAAGCTAAGCTATGTACTCGTAGCGGCGCAAGCGCAAAATGCACCGCCGCCGCACTGTTGCTGTGCGAGGAAGATACGCAGCTCGAGTTATGCGACGTATCGACAATAGGGAAGGCATGAACTGCTCTGCACATAGTTACACAACTCGTGACCATCCAAAGCTCGCATCCATAGCACGCATCCAAAGCTCGCATCCATTGCCTGCATCCATAGGAAGCATTCTTCCATATAAAAAACGTAGTTTAGTTAAATCAGTTTCCACCAGTGCTACGCTATGTGGACCAATGAATATGATTGGTGGATATCAAACGCGTCCATAGCATTTTGCATACATGCTTGGGTGCACCTCACAGGTTAAGCTAAACTGGAGCGTATATTTTGCACAAGCAACGGTGCAGCATCTTTGTGCACACGCAAACACGCTTCGGTTAACCTGTACAGGGAAACCCGAAATTTTGAAGTTGTCGTTGCGTATCGTATGATTGTGTCATCCGAGAATTCCGAGTTAAGCCTTTTAGATCCTAAAATATTGTTAAAATGTAATTTCAAACCTACCCAAGTATATCCATCCCCAAACAGTACAGTTCACTTCAAAATAACCAACTAGGTAATATACTTTTCAACAAAATTACTATGATAGTTATACTTATAAAATCATGTCTCCTCTTCCAACAGGGTACCCAAGTAAGCCAAGGAGCTGGTTTCGGCATCACCCAAGGAGGTGGCCAGGTCATCCGCCAAGGTCAGGGAGTCGGAGTATCCCGCGGCCAAGGATTCGGCGTAGTCCAGGGTGGTGGACAGACAGTCTCCCAAGGAGGTGGCCAGACAGTCTCCCAAGGATTCGGAACTGGAATCCGCCAGGGACAAGGCACTGGAGTTATTCAGGGTCAAGGTTTCGGAGTAACCCAAGGTCAAGGACAGGGCGTTATCCAGGGAGGAGGTGTTGGAGTCAGCCGTGGATCAGGATTCGCTGTAACTGGAGGTCAGGGACAGTATGCTACCCAGGGACAGGGATCTCTAGTGTCTAGAGGTCAAGGTCAGACTGTGACACAAGGAGCTGGTTTCGGAGTAACTCAAGGACAGGGAACTGGAATTAGACAAGGATCCGGATTTGGAGTACAGCAAGGAGGCGGATTTGGAGTACAGCAAGGAGGTGGATTTGGAGTACAACAAGGAGGTGGATTTGGAGTACAACAGGGTGGAGGATTTGGAATACAGCAAGGAGGTGGCCAAGCCGTAATCAGAGGCCAAGGTCAGACTGTTTTCCAGGGCCAAGGTCAGAAGCTGATCCAAGGACAAGGAAAAGAGATTACCCAGGGTGTAGTGACTGGTGTGAGGCAGGGACAAGGTTTCTCTGTGTCTCAGAATGGAGGATATGGAGTAGAGAATGAGTTCGGAGAATCTATCCAGAGGGTCTACTTGCCAAGATACTCTGGCTCCGGAGAGTGTGGTGTTTTGAACGTGAGTACTTTTTGATTTATTCTTTGTAGTATTTTATGTTTGAGCGCATTTATTGAAATCCTGGCTAGGACAGACGGATGGACGTTCACAGCGGAGGCTTAGTAATAGAAAAAAAAGAGTTCCATTATTTACCTTTCGGGTACTGGACATTTACATTGGTTTTTTTTTTAATGGGTTTGCTCTTGACTCTAGTCTATGTCAGAGATGACAGAAACAAAGTCGACGATGGAGCGAGCTTACCCAGAAGGAGCCGGTTCACTCTAACTTTGAAGAGATTAGGGTTGCAAGCTTTTGGAAACACAGACGCAGGCAGACAGTTCCACTCCTTTGTTGTGCGCATTATAAAAGTCGCTTGAAAACGCTTAGTGCGAATTTGTGGAATAGCTACAAGGAAGGGATGGTAAGATGCAGTGCGTCTGGGTGTCCGATGTTAGAAGGGGGCCGGTGGAATGAGGTCGTCGAGTTCTTGGGCACACGCACCGAAGTACAATCTGTAGAAGACCGACAAGCAGGCAACCTTACGGCGATGAGCCAAGCTATGTAGCTTGGCATCCACCACTTACATTGGTCAAATATCAAAGCTAAACATTAAATTTGACGGACTCAAAGACACGCCTTAATTTAAAATAAGAAGCATATCCATCGACAATAATCATAATAATTATATCAGATCGAAAATTAATCCTTAAATTACCACAGACACACATCCGACTGATTACTTGATTAACATTTGCAAGACGTCAAATTATTATTTATTTATTAAATTATCATAACCAGAATAAATCAGCTTCTGAGTTATTATTTATGATATCGCACCATGTTTTGATTATCGTTCATAGTGATAAATAATTTGGAATTATTTAAAGCGATTATTTTTAAGAACATTAGTAGATATTCTTTTCCCCGGTTGTAAGATGGCAAGACTAAGTTTAAGCCTAGTTCACATAATTACATATGTAATAATCTTTCATACTTACAAATTATGGGTACCCACCCTATTTTTGACGTGTAACCGTCGAATTGATGAAGGCCGGCTGCGCGCACGAAAAAGTGTCACGCTCCGCAAGCGAGAGCGCGATACAAGCGATAGAGAGGCACGATCGGCCTAAGCGTTCGGCTTGTTTGTGTTCAATTGTTTTCTTATGACGTTATCACGTAAAATTATTATCCGGAAAAAGACTTTACAGGCAACCAATTTTTTTCTGATTTGAGATAAGGGGTTATAAAAATATTTTATCATTATTTTCATTTTTTGCGAAGCTTCAGCGTTTTGTGATCGTGCGATTGTTGGACATCAATTCAACAAAGTCATGTGTTTTGCTTCCCGTCATTTTAAAATTACGACCGAAAAGTCAAAAATTCTCCGTCATTTTAAAATTTAATCAAATTCAAAAGAGACAAAAAAATAAAGTATTTTAGTGTTCTCTATTGCTTTTCTAGATTCTAAAGTACCTTTATCGAAAAAAAGTACAATACTCTAAATTAGAGTACGGTTGGGAACCTTTCTATGCTATATAAGTATAGAAAATTACATTATCTATGTGAGCTGAGCTAAGCTAATTAAATTGAATGAGACGAGAGATGAGCCATCTGAGGAGCTACTGACTAGGTAATAACAGCCGCACGGGTCGATCTTCAAGGTTAAGCAACGCTTGCCAAGGTTCTTCTGTGGATGGGTGACCATCTTAACATACCAAGTTTGCTCCGTGCCTCGGAAAACACGTTAAGCCGGTCTCGGCTGTCATTTGTAGCTCTTTGGCAGTCGTTACGGACAGTCAGAGGCCAGTAAATCTGACTCCAGTCTTGCCATGAAGTACCGTGTTACCCAGTTAATGGGTTGTGGAGGTCTGGTAGGCAGCCGCTCCGCGTAAAATACTGGTATTCAGCTAAATCCGGTTAGACTGGAAGCCGACCCCAATATAGTTGTGAAACGGCTTGGCAGATGATGAATATTCAGCAAAATTCAAGCAAAAACGACCCCATTGGTTACAAACTTCAACGACAATAAATCAATCAACAATTAGTACCACTCAAACGATTGCCTCCGCTCAAAAACTATCGCCATTCGTGCAAGCTACTTTAATTTAAATACTCCTATCATTTTATTAGTTAAAACACATAAATACCATGTGAATTTAAACCCTACATTTACAAGGTTAACTTGCCTAACGAGATAACTATGTTGAAAGGACTGGTATCATCAATGATGACATTTAAAAATATTTATATACTCTTTAAATGTGATTGAGAAATCGAATTCTTGTAGCTAATTAAAGGTTTTAGATATGTGGTTCTATTGACACGTCAATTTGTAATTGGGTAAAAGGAAAAGACTTAATAAAGACCTATAGTAATCTTACTTATCTATTACTAATATATAAAGCTGAAGAGTTTGTTTGTTTGTTTGCTTGAACGCGCTAATATCAGGAACTAATGGTTCGATTTGAAAAATTATTTCAGTGTTAGATAGCCCATTTATCGAGGAAGGCTATAGGCTATATATCATCACGCTAATACCAATAGGAGCGGAGCAGTAATGAAAATTGTGACGCAGACGAAGTTGCGCGGGTCAACTAGTACTATTATAAATCCGAAAGTTTAGATGGATGTATGTTAGTTACTCAATAACACAGAAACGACTGAATGGATCTAGATGATATTTGGCTCAGAGATAGATTAGAGTCTGCAATAGCAAATAGGGGAACTAATTTTCGATATTCATGCCGGAAACGCTGGCAGTATTTAATATTATAGAAGTAATATTATAGATTATACCCTTTCTCGATAAATGGGCTATCTAACACTGAAAGAATTTTTCAAATCGGACCAGGAGTTCCTGAGATTAGCTTGTTCAAGCAAACAAACAAACTCTTCAGCTTTATATATTAGTATAGATTATGTAAAAGTGACTCTGTCGCTCTGTTTCTTTGTTACAGCGTAATATCTTAACGGCTGAACGAATTTAAGTGAGACTTGGTATACGGATAGACCGTATCCTGGTATAGGCAATAGGATACTTTTATCCTGGGAGTATGTACCCTTTAGGTAATTATTATGGTTCCGTACCCGAACAGTAACTAACGGAACCCTATTACTAAGCGTCCGCTGTCCGTCCGTCCGTCCGTCTGTCAGCGGGCTGTATCTCAAGAATCGTAATAGGTAGACAGTTGAAATTTTATTTGCCGCTATAACAACAAAAAAGCAATAAAAATTACGTACAATTACGTACAACCCTTCGTGTGCAAGTCCGACTCGCACTTATGTTTTCTTCTATGTTTTTACAGAAAAATCTTGAAAGAAATCGCCCTTTAAATTTTCTTTAGCACTAATATAAAAATAATATAAAATAGCAAAACAAATAGACCTTATATTGTTATTATACTTACAGTGACATTTATGGTCAAAACAACCAATTTGACCTTACGACCCCAAAGACCTTATCAAAGGTAACCGGTTGATTATATAATCCAAGGCTTTATGTTTTATCAATAGTGATAAATTAATTAAAAGTCTTCGATAGATGAACGTCAAAGGTTTTCTTGAATAGAGTATTTGACTTTCTTGATAAATGTTAGTTACTTAAAAAAAAATACAATGGAATTAAGAACCTCCTCCTGTTTTGAAGTCGGTTAGATACTCGTAGTACGATTTGTGAAGAAAACCGGCTAAGTGCAAGTCGGGCTCATAAATGAAAGGTTCCGTGCCAGATACCCTAATTTTTATTAGTTGCTAAAAATATAGAACGAAGCGATATTTTTGTTTTTTATTTGTCCCCCAAAAGTGACCCCACACTCGAAATTTATTATTTACTTTTGCCAGCGACTTCATACGCGCATTTCCCGTTTTTTTCCCGTTGCCGTAGGAATTTCGGGAAATCCTCTCTTAGCGCTCCCCTACACTCCCCAAGGAACCTACATGCCAAATTTCAGCTGTCTACGAGCAGTAGTTTCGGCTGTGCGTTGTCTGTCAGTCACTCAATAATGGCAGAATTTTATATCTTCAGCCTCCCCCAAAGGTGGGGGGGGTTTGCCATAATCGCCACGCTTGGCAGGCGGATTGGCGAAAAATTTTATATAAATATTGATAGATTTTATTCCTTCCTAACCCCATCTTCTCGTCCAACAGCCCCAGAAACCGTTCGGTAACCGCAAGGATCTGGAAGTAGACTTCGCCGAGATCCCCTGGCAAGCCATGATCCTACTGCAGACCAACAAGAGTCTTCTTTGCGGAGGAGTCATCACCAGACCCGATGTGGTCATCACTTCTGCTAGCTGCGTTGAAGGGTAAGTCTTTTAAAATGCTTGATTTGTGGATGGAAATAAAAAAATTACCTAAGGACTTAACTAACCCAGTTTCCTCCGTGCCTCGGAAAGCACGAGCCGTTGGTCCCGGCTGTCATTTGTAGATCTTTGGCAGTCGTTACGAATAGTCAGAAGCCAGTAAATCTCACTCCAGTCTTGCCATGAAGTACCGTGTTACCCAGTTAATTGGTTGTGGAGGTTCTGGTAGGCAGCCGCTCCTCGTAAAACACTGGTATTCAGCTAAATACGGCTTGACTGGAAGCCGACCCCAATATAGTTGGGAAAAGGCTAGGCAGATGATGACTTTTCGAAGGCAAAATAGTAGGAGCCAGATATATCAAGACGGGGCCCGCTAGGGCCAGTGCCTGTTGGGGCTGCGGACTTTGTTCGAAAGAGGCACCGTTGCCTGGAACGCAAAGGCACTACAAGGTTTTAGTCAGTAAGAGTCTGACACCTTCTTCTGCTTCACCCAAAGCGGGAGGAGTCATTTGATGATTTCCCATCATTAAAAAAGGGTGCCAGATATATGTGTTAACCGACTTTGATTTTGCCTTCGAAAAGTAATCCCATATAACTTAGTACTTCACCACCACAATTTTCCTTTCTTAAAATCTAACGCCACCATTTCGCCCACAGCCTCCAAGCCAAGAACGTCCTGATCAAGGGAGGAGAATGGAAACTGGGTATCGACGAGGAGCCCCTACCTTTCCAGATCGTCCAAGTGAAGAATATCCTCCGCCACCCTTACTACAAAGCTGGAACATTCACCAATGACGTCGCCATATTGGTTCTGACTGAGAACTTGAGGCTGGCGAAGAATATCTGGCCAATTTGCCTGCCATCTTCGACTGATACCCTGGACGCATTCTACAATGGTGCTGGAGAATGTGTCGTTACCGGCTGGGGAAAATCTGTGTTGCAAGGTAAGAATGTTTTTGAAGTTTGGTAGTGTTTTTTGTGTTCCATTTTAGGTAGGATTTTGAGAAATAATGACGTGTTTCCCGCCTTTGGCCGGAAATTGACTTTCGTTCGGATACTAAAACCTACCAAAGGATTTTTGAAAATTCTATCGTGCTCATGACTTATACATAATAAATTACTAGCACTTCGCCCGCGACTTGGCTCGCGCGGGTTTAGTTAGAACTCCACGAACATTATCTCCCATCTAATCTCATATAGGGTATATGAAAATTACTAATATATAGACTAAACGTACCTAGGACAGTTTGTTCACTCGCAAGATTTTTCTTAGATAGAGTATTTTTGAAACCGTCGTAACTTTTAAACGAAAGGTTTGAACAAAAAGCGGTCATTATGACTTAAACATAATAGTTAGAAACATACCCTCGAGGACCTTTTTGTAGATATTAATGTCCTCTATAAAACTGTAGTACATTACTTTGCTCTGTTGTCAATAGTTTCCACAGCGTACGCGATATAAGGATCTTTTTTGGTATTTTTTTCACACCTTGGGTTACATTATCGAAGTTTTCTTACGGATCCCTAACTTTTTTTAAATATTCTATAGCCCACGTTCATCAGGGATATTGTACGATTCTAATGGTGAAATAATTTTTCAAATCGGTCCAGTAGTTTCGGAGCCTATTCAATTCAAACAAACAAACAAATCTTTCCTCTTTATAATATTAGTGTAGATAGCAAAGTCACCGAAATATAAGAAGTCCGATTTGACAGGATACAACATTGCTGTACTAGTAATTAAGAAAGAGATATAAAAATATATCTCATTATCTATTCTATATTCTATCCCTCTCTACTTAGCTGTCAAATCGAAATTCTTAGATTTTGATGATTTCAATAGCTGTTACATAATTACCTAGATGAGGGAATATCTATAGATATGTTGACTAACTTATACAGCCGCACAGGTCGATCTTCAAGGTTAAGCAACGCTTGCCAAGGTTGGTCTGTGGGTGACCATCTTAACATACCGAGTTTCCTCCGTGCCTCGGAAAGCACGTTAAGCTGTTAGTCCCGGCTGTCATTTGTAGAACTTTGGCAGTCGTTACGGATTGTCAGAAGCCAGTAAAATCTGACTCCAGTCTTGCCCAAGAAATACCGTGTTACCCATTTAATGGGTTGTGGAGGTCTGGTAGGCAGCCGCTTCACGTAAAATACTGGTATTCAGCTGAATCCGGTTTGACTGGAAGCCGACCCCAATATAGTTGGGAAAAGGCTAGGCAGATGATGATGATTTTGACTACCGTTTTGACCATCACAATTTCGAGAGTGATATATTTTAAACCACAAAAACCATGTCAAACACTTGAACAAAACTCGTGATCAAACTATACCATAAGCTGTAACATTAAACTAGTGACAATTGACCTCAGTAACACTTCGAACAACAAGTTCTCAAAACCCAGATTGTGTAAAGAAGACGTATTGACAAAATTTCATGTATCAATACGTAATCGGATAAATACTACCAAAGCAAGACACTTCAAAAACAACTATTTCACTTCAAAACCTTTGAAACAACACTTAATGGAGAGACCAAGTTATATTGGCCACGAAATCTCGCAAGCAAAGTTAGTTTTGCCGTCAAAAAAGTCGCTTTTCGTGTGATTTCCAATCTTAAGTTCATGGAAATAGAGACCAAGGGAAGTTGTATAGACGTCAAATCTATTTCACACCAGTGTGACATCGTTTTAACAGAGTGACAATGAATTTTAAAAGTTGTGTAATTATTTCTATGACAGTATTGGGCTATTATTGAGAAATTGAGTCAGCTATTAATATACCAAGAATAACTTAATTATTTAGTTTTTAGTTGACCCACGCAACTTCGTCTGCGTCACAGTTTTCTTGTCTGCTCCGCTCCTATTGGTTTTAGCGTGATGTTGTACAGCCTATAGCCTTCCTCGATAAATGGGCTATCTAACACTGAAACATTTTTTTCAAATCGGTCCATTAGTTCCTGATATTATCGCGTTCAAGCAAACAAACAAACAAACTCTTCAGCTTTATATATTAGTACTAGTTGACCCACGCAACTTCGTCTGCTCCTGCTCGGCTCCTGTTGGTATTACCGTGATAATATCCTTCCTTCCTTGATACCAAACAAACTCACAAGTCCTAAGTCATTTATTAATTTGTTAACATAGGTACCATAAATAGTCGTAATAAAAATAATATAAAAATGCGCTATGTCATGACAGAAGGCAAACAAAAATTCATAGATTTTAAAATTTTGAACATTATTACATTAATTGATTGAAAATTGGATTCATTATTCTACTTTAAATTAAAAAAAAAAAAAAAGACAACAAACAAAAAAAATATTATAAATGTCAAAAATAATGTCAACAAAAAGAGGGAAGAGAAGTAAAAATAATAATTAAAATATGTAATACAGAAATGTCACGTACAATGTCAAAAGGAAATTAAATTAATAACAAACCAGGTCAATGAGTTCAAACTATGGTAAACAACAGTCATCACATTTCAGCTCCCATAAGACCACTATCTCACCTGTACCCCTATTCTGTAACAACATTTTCGAGTCTCGACAGCGGAATCCGAGGTGAGTTTAAAGATAAGACCTTTATGTTATGTGGAATAAAGCTCACTTTGTGAGCTATCTCACTCAGGTGAAGCTCGATATCGAAATGGTTACTTACAGAATAGACTAACTGATCTTCATCTTCTTATCGTGTGGGCAGTAAGGTCTAACGCCCCACACACCCTAGTGTCAGAGTTTCTAAACCGCCTCAAGGGCCTCTGACATGGTTTATTTGATGACTGCCATTTGGCGATGGAAAGCAATCATGTGGTCGAAGATGGAGCACGCTTACCTAGAAGTAACCTATTCACTCTTGACTCAAGACCCCCAGGTTGTAGCTATCAGGAAACACAGACTCCGGCAGGGAATTCCACTCTTTAGCTGTACGCACAATAACATCTTAAATTAACCCATACAATGACATCTATTCAGGTGACATATTCAGGGTTGTTGAGTTACAAAATTGTCGGTAGAAACTCAGGAATGAGTGATCATGAATTGAGCTGTCAATTTCATAAAAAAACCGACACCGCAGAACCGAAATTCGAAGACGCTGATGACATCCACCACGATGTACTGTGTCCGCTCAGTAGAATACAGCTTGGCTAATGAGGTTTCTCCATTTCGCCTAGCTGTGTTTGTTGTTTGCAGCGGCCTATGGTGTCGGCCGGTGCCGTATTGTGCCGTAAAAGAATAATACCATCCCATCGCTTCCCGTGGGTGACGTAAGAGGCGACTAAGGGACTCACCAGAGAATACGGCCTACCTGGGTGGAGGCAACTGCTCTTTGGGTTTCACAAAATTGTGAGGCCGTCGATTTGGAAGTTTATGGACGTTTCCCGCGACTTGGTACGCGCATATTTCCCATTTTCCCGTCCCCGTAGGAATTTCAGGAAATCCTCTCTTAGCGCTCCCCTACACTCCTCAAGGACCCTACATGCCAAATTTCAGCTTTCTACGAGCAGTAGTTTCGGCTGTGCGTTGTCTGTCAGTTCGTTACTAGTAACAGAAGAATACTATTTATATATTAGGATGTATAATGGACAGTCCAATACCCTTTCTTAGAGTTCCGTACCCGAAGGGTAACCAACGGAACCCTATTACTAAGCCTCCGCTGTCCGTCCGTCTGCCTGTCTGTCAGCGGGCTGTATCTGAAGAACCGTAATAGGTAGAGAGTTGAAAATTTCACAGATTATGCATTTCTATTGCCGCTATAACAAAAATTAAGGTTTATGGTACGGAACCCTACGTGTGCGAGTCCAACTTGCACTTGGCCGGTTTTTTAATGATGGGAAATCATCGAATGACTCTTCCCGATCTTGGTGAAGCAGGAGGGAGTGTCAGACTCTTACTGACTAAAACCCATCCGTGTTCCTCCTAGTGCTCGTTGCGTTCCAGGGCCGCGGTGACTCCTTCGAACAAATTCCGTAACCCTAGCAGAATGTTCATAACCCTTCTGGCAGGTAATACAGCCTTGATGTTATGCAGTAATATTGCGAATCGGAAAAACCCGTAAAAGACATACTGACCAAGAAACAATATAATTAACTTTTAACCCCTCTTGCGTCACATAAAAAATCGCTACACGACCGATTATTCAATCTATTACAAACGAGATTTTTATCAGTTTTCGTGCAGCCGAACTGGGGCGCTGTTAGTCTTCATAACAAGCTTATAATGTTAAGTGACCTTAATAGCTTCTTTGACCTTTGGTAACCTTAGAAGCTAGGCAGTTTCTTTTTGGCCGTTTTCTATGTATATTTAGACTTAGGTCTTAAATCTTATATGGCAGTCTTGACAAGAATTTTTTTACTTGCTTTTGGAGGTAGGCGGTATAGAGAGTAAAGTCCCGCACACCTCCATTGTAAAGGAAGGCTCCTCCTACCAGCCAGTTGTTGTGTCTGGCAAGCAACTGCCTGAAAGGGACCGTGCACGGCGTTGACTATGCCATCTAGTGTCGCATATTCGAAGTTTTATGGGTCAGAATACTTGATATTGACGCTTCTGTGCTGCCACCTGTGGTTCCTGTTGGTTTAGGGGAACGTACGCGAAGAAGACTGTGCCATCTAGCGTAACTATTTCGAACTTTATACTTGAAACATACTTGACAGTGACATTTCTGTGCTGCTACCTATAGTTTCTGCACGCTCCCTATAGTTGATATTTGGGCTGATGTATATGTTCAAATCGCACGGTAAACTCTGCTTGCGCGATGCAGGATTTCGATATAGTAGTTCGCTGCTAGTTGGATAGATGGCGTTGTGGTTCTTTTTGTTGCGATGTAGATTCAATCCGTTGGTTTTTCTTGTGCGGCATTGATGCCGCTACAAGCTGATCCGTGCAACTTCGTCTGCGTCACATTTTTATAAATGCTCCTCTGCTATTCGTCGTAGCGTGATGTTATATAGCCTTCCTCGATATATGGGCTACCCGTAAAAGGTTTTTTCAATTCAAACCAGTTCTTGAGATAAGCGCGTTCAACCAAACAAATAAAAAACTCTTCAGCTTTAAAATATTTTAAAGCACAGATACAGATAGGCTCGCGTTTCACCATCATCACAACTAATGGTAATTAAGCGATGATGTGGTCGAAGATGGAGCACGCTTGCCTAGATGTAAGCTATTCACTCTTGACTTAAAGACTCCCAGGTTATAGCTATCAGTAAACACAGACTCCGGCAGGGAATTACACTCCTTAGCTGTACGCACTATGACATTTTATAGTAACCATGACAACACATTAACAGCGTTTCTGTAAAGTTATCAGAAGCAACTCAGGAACTTGAAGTAAGCTGTTAATCCAAAAAACAAGATGGTATGACAATAGGGAACATGCAATATTTTCATTTTGCTTCCATTTTAAAGAATTCTATGTAAAATAGACCATAAATATTTAAAAAACTAAGCGCTTTAATTGTTTTTCAAAATTGCGGTTTTAAACTGTCAGTTTGACATTTCGCACAAAAAAGGAAGTTGAGTCACTCCTGTCTGACACTTGTCATGAACTGTCCTAACGCAAAGACATTAGGTTGCCTTTTCGTTGTCATAACAGCAGTGACGTGACTAAACGCTGATTGTTGTTTTTAAACACATTCCATTTCACGTCACTTTAATTCATTATTTTTGTTAAAAATCGATATTATCTCAAATAAAAACGTTACAATGGCCTTTATTTTATACTTTTTTATCATTTTATTTATAACATTCTAATAAATTCTGTATTTGCATCTTCCCTATTTACTTCACGCTTACTCCACTTGATATGTTGACAGAATAGACCGCTTACAGGTACGGTTTTATGTTGTTTAAAAACCCAGTATATCAGCTCATCCCAAAAGGGGCAGGTCGTGATATAACTGACCCGAGGAGCCACGAAGTTTAACGAATATGACCGAAAGGAAAGTGCGAGAGTATTCGGGTCAATGCCGATACGTAGCGACGGCAAAACAAACTTTAATTTTTATCGGTTTTTAATATATTTCTTGTTTTTTTTTTTCTTGTAAAATGGTCTGTTTGATATTGTTTTTATGTGAAAATGAGAGGCAGCTTAACTTAGTAAATTGAGGATTTTTCCACGATCCTTGATTTCGTGTCAGGGTCAAAATCAAATGTTTTCGGCGAAGATTATTAAGTTTTTAAAAGAACGATAATAATTACGTTCACTTTGGAACTTTTAAATCGTTTCCACTAATATTGAAAGTATAATACTAAGAAAAGGGACCACCCAACCATTTTTTTTTCTGTTAAAAGTTATTATAACCCCCCACTTTTTGCGGTGGGTAAAGAAACTTCGAGGAATGCTATGCCATGCAGTGTGACGAATTTTTTAATTAAATTAGATTTCTATTATTAGATACAACGTTTGTACGCTGACAGCCCAAACTCTATCTCCTTTTGTTTAGTCCATCCAAAGGTTGTCTGTAAGAGATTGCTTTGTGCAATAAGACCGCCCATTGTACACTTGTTTTGTAGAATTTTTATTCTACTATGTATAAGGTGTACAATTAAGTATATCATCATCATCTGCCTAGCCTTTTCCCAACTATATTGGGGTCGGCTTCCAGTCAAGCCGGATTTAGCTGAATACCAGTATTTTACGCGGAGCGGCTGCCTACCAGACCTCCACAACCCATTAACTGGGTAACACGGTACTTCATGGCAAGACTGGAGTCAGATTTACTGGCTTCTGACTATCCGTAACGACTGCCAAACATCTACAAATGACAGCCGGGACCAACAGCTTAACGTGCTTTCCGAGGCACGGAGGAAACTTGGTATGCTAAGATAGTCACCCATCCACAGACCAACCTAGGCAAGCGTTGCTTAACCTTGAAGATCGACCCGTGCGGCTGTCATTATCTAGCCACGAGACAATTAAGTATATAATAATAAATAAGATTAAAAGTCACTCGTAGAAAATTCACAATTAAGCATTTTTGCTATATTTATAAAGGGAAATACCAACTTAGTAAGCGTATTAAAATATAATCATTACAAATTAGTCTAACCTTAGAATATAGAACAAAGATGCAGACAAACAATGATAAAAAAAACTCATTAAAAGCACAAAACATAACATGATATTTAATATTTAAAAATAGATACCGGATATTTAGCTTTAATTAAAATTATTCACAGTATTTAGTCATAATTTGTAATTAACACTTTGATTCAGGTGTAAATGATAATTATAAGGTATCATTGTTTATAGCTTGTAGTTATGAACAAAGTATGATTTGACTTGATTAAGGCAATTAGGTTATGTTGAACTTTTAATAATAACTGCTGGTAATTGAGAATTTACACTGTTTAGCAAAAAAAAATAATATTGATAGGAAATTCAGTCTCAAATTTTCGAGTAATAAAGTAAAAATTAATGAAAAAAAAATGTTTTTGACGGTGCAATGAAAAAGCGTAAGCTTTTTTTTATTTGAGATGGGTTCGGTCTTGACAGTTCTAGGTCAGAGATGACAGAGACAAAGTCTACGATGGAGCGAGCCTACCCAGAAGGAGCCTGTTCACTCTAACTTTGAAGAGGGGCTTTGATTGAATACTAGTATTTTGCCGCAGTTTCGTTCCCGAGGCTTCGACGTAATTTTATCGGGATAAAAAGCATATGGGACTCAGCATAATTTACGTTATCGGTCAGTACTTACAGGGCCTCATACTAACAGTTATTGGATTCATTAACATTCTTTAGACACAACATTCTTTTAACAGTTCGTTGTACCAATGTCATCTTGACCAATTCCATTGAATTTTACAACTTTATTAAATTGTGGTCAGTACCTTGCCCTATAACAAATATTGTTTTGCTAAAACTCATTTAAATTACACTGAAAACTTTGTTGATTTATCGGTGCCCACGACTGTTGAGCTGAAGGTCCTGAATTCAATTCCCAGGTAGGCAAAGGAGTGGAACTCTCTGCCTGCGTCTGTGTTTCCAAAAGCTTACAACCCTAATCTCTTCAAAGTTAGAGTGAACAGGCTCCTTCTGGGTAGGCTCGCTCCATCGTAGACTTTGTCTCTGTCATCTCTGACATAGACTAGAGTCAAGAGCAAACCCATTACAAATAAAAAAAAAATTATACTCTATACTAATGTTATAAAGAGGAAAGATTTGTACTTTTGTAGGTATGTAACGAATAACTTAAAAACCACTGGACCGATTTGAAAAATTATTTCATCAATGGATAGCTACATTATCAGCGAGTAACATAGGCTATACTTTATGCCTGTACTCCCACGGGATCGGGAACCGCGTAACGTCTGCTAGCACTTAATATAAATATAGTCAGAAGCCACAAAATCGAACACCAGTCTTTCCCACCGGTATCGTTTTGCTCAGTTACTGGCTTGTGGTCAGACAGGCAGTCGCTTCTTGTAAAATACAAGTATTCAGCTGCATCTGGTTCCACTGGAAGCCGATCCGAAATATTTGGAAAAGCCTCGGCAAATTGATTGGCTAAATACGGTTGTAATTACCTTTAGCATTGGACCAATAAGTTCAACAACAACTTGCAATATTTACATTAAAAAATGCTGTATGATGATGACTCGGAATTTTAATTTTTTACGTAAGGAAATCATCAAATGACTGCTTTCGCTCTGGGTGAAGCAGAAGGGAGTGTCGGACTCTTACTGACTAAAACCCTTCCGTGTTCCTCCTATTGCCCGCCGCGATCCAGAGCCGCGGTGGCTCTTTCGACCGAATACCGCAACTTGACTCGTAGTCTGAGACTTGGTAACACTACACTTGGTCAACATAGGTGCGTTTATATGTATGTCAGTCAAACAAAATTCGCTTCTTTTTTATTTACAACGAAAAATCACAAATCGTTAACTTAAAAAACACGTGTTTTCCTTAAAAACAAATATTCGAACAGCCTTGGACGAACAAATAAAGTTTTTTTTTTTACGTCGCACATACATACAGTCAGTCACACACTGATTTATACATAATTATTTGAACGTTGAATATTAATTATTTGATTTGCGAACCGCACTGTTTTTCGCCGAAGTATTTGTGGATAAATAAAAGATGGCAGCCGGATGCTAAACATATAGTATTTCTATTGAATTAGATTTTTTTGCTGACCATTGTTTAATAAGTTTTGGTGGAACAGCAGACTGCTGGCAATTAGTATAATGATGTCATCAATTTCATGCTTTTGACTAATTTACCTAATAGGTGTTGCCAACCTGAAGAACGTCGAAAAATATTCCAAAAGTGTTGACACGTGCGCGACGGATTAACACTATTTTTTTATGTAAATACTATTGATAGGCACGCGTTTGACCACTATCTCACCTGATGGTAAGCGATGATGTGGTCGAAGAAGGAGCACGCTTAAAAACATACTTTTATCTATACTAATATATAAAGCTGAAGAGTTTGTTTGTTTACTTGAACGCGCTAATCTCAGGAACTACTGATCCGATTTGACAAATTCTTTCAGTGTAAGATAGCCCATTTATCGAGGAAGGCTATAGGCTATATATCATTGCTACGACCAATAGGAGCGGAGCTGTAATGAAAATTGTGACGCAGAGAAGTTGCGCGGGTCAACTAGTATCCTATTATTAGCCTTGTTCGTTTGTATATTTGTTACGCTTTCACGCCTAAATTACTGAACCGATTTTGTTGATTTTTGATTCAAAGATTTATCGGGTAAATGTTTAATTTTTTAGCGTCAGTTAAACTTGTATGCGACTGAAGTAGCGGCCGAAAACTAGGTTACAATAATAATAGGGTATAGAATAGAACTGATAATTGATAATGGATGTATAAACGAACTTATTATTCCCAATTTCCAATACATTTGCGCCAACCACAATAAAAATCTACGCTCATCCCATAATCGTCTTCTTCACTGTCCATCTCACCGTACTGACTTCATTCACAATTCCTTTTTCATACAATCCATTTCTCTGTGGAATGCCCTTCCCCAGGAAATCAGGATGGCAACCAGCCGATTAACCTTCAAAGTCAAGGTTCGAGAGCACATCCGTAAGAAGTTGGCAGTAGTATCGTTACAGCGCTAGTTATAATTCATTGTTTGCTTGCATCACTTGTTCAAGTATAGTTGTGTATTAGTTTATTAATTTGAGTATATATTATAGTATTTTATTGTATTTATAGTTTATATATATGTTTATATATATATATATATATATCTTTGTATTAATTTAAATATTAATCGCGTTTCTGTTTTTTTTTTCACAATTTGCACCTACTAGTATTATTCTCTGCATCACCCAAAGGTTGACTGGTAGAAAATGCCTCAGGCATTAAGTCCGCCTCTGTACATCTGTGTGCGTAAAGTGTTAAATAAATAAATAAATAAATAAATAAACTTACCTGTACTTGAAGTTCAGTCGAAATTACTCAAAGATCTTCGATCGAAGATATTAGCACAAACATACTTGTAGCTTCACTTACAGAGCCGCCATTTCGCACTGCAAAATAATCATCATCATTTCAACCGAAAGACGTCCACTGCTGGACATAGGCCTCCCCCAAAGGCGTGTTTGACATAATCGCCACACTTGTGCGGCGGGTTGGCGATCGCAGTGTATGGTGTTGAGTTTTACAGAGAACGCTGCTGCCCATTTCTCTGGCGAGTCCCTTAGTCGAACAACAAAAAATAATAATAACAACAATGTAGGATAATGCATATTGTGCGTGTAATCACAAGAATACTAACTGTATCAAGGTAAAATTAAAAAAAAAAAACAATAAAAAACCCACATAAACCGAGTAAAGAATTCCACGATTACTTAAACAAACAGATTTATATTTGGTCATAGCAACCGGGTTTTTTGCTGTAGGTATTATTAAGAATTTATTGATCACGTTAAAACCATGTCTTTTGAGTTTTATAGCGTATAGCCTGCCCTTAACGGTCACATTCTTGGCGATAGTTACAACAGACATAGTTGACTTATGACATCATAATCATCATCGTCATCTGCCTAGCCTTTTCCCAACTATATTGGGGTCGGCTCCCAGTCAAACCGGATTCAGCTGAATACCAGAATTTTACGAGGAGCGGCTGCCTACCAGACCTCCACAACCCATTAACTAGGTAACACGGTACTTCATGGCAAGACTGGAGTCAGATTAACTGGCTTCTGACAATATAACGACTGACAAAAGTTCGACAAATGACAGCCGGGGCCAATGACTTAACGTGCTTTCCGAGGCACGGAGGAAACTCGGTATATTAAGATTGTCACCCATCTACAGACCAAGCGTTGCTTTTAACCTTGAAGATCGACCTGTGCGGCTGTTATTCTGTATCAACACAAAAAACATGAGATCATTCACATTGATAAACAAAGTAAATACAATGGTACCGCACTACAAATACAAAGTAGATGAGGTAAATTCCCTCCATTTGTCAGAGGCCAATGTCCAGCCAAGGTTTTTGATAAATGGCAATAGTTTTTGATCAAACCATTTTTAGTCATGGTATTGGATTTTGTGATTTCTAAACGATTTTTTAGGCAGCATTGTGAGTGCAAGTGTAGGAGCTCGTGGCTAAATAATAACAGCCGCACGGGTCGATATTGAAGGTTAAGCAACGCTTGCCAAGGTTGGTCTGTGGATGGGTGACCATCTTAACATAACGAGTTTCCTCCGTGCCTCGGAAAGCACGCTAAGCCGTTGGTCCCGGCTGTCATTTGTAGATCTTTGGCAGTCGTTACGGATTGTAAGAAGCCAGTAAATCTGACTCCAGTCTTGCCATGATGTACCGTGTTACCCAGTTAATGGGTTGTGGAGGTCTGGTAGGCAGCCGCTCCACGTAAAACACTGGTATTCAGCTGAATCCGGTTTGACTGGAAGCCGACCCCAATGTAGTTGGGAAAAGGCTAGGCAGATGATGATGTGAGTGCAAGTGTCTTAAAAAACATTTTTAACGCAATGAAAAAATCCAGCCAAGTGCGAGTCGGATTCACACACGAAGGGTTCCGTAAACCTTAATTTTTATTTGTTATTATAGCGGCAATAGTAATACACACTGTAAAAATAAAAACTGTCTATTTATTTGTTTTAACACTTTCAGCACGAATGTACATAGGCGGACTTAATGCTATTACGGTTCTTGATATTCAGCCCGCTGACAGACGGACGGACGGACGGACAGCGAAGGCTTAGTATTAGGGTTTCGTAGGTTACCCTTCGAGTACGAAACCCTAAAATTGGATGGTCTTGGTCCACAAACTGCGCCAAATGCAACTTAACCTTGATGAACCAGTGCGTCTGTACTTAATCAGAAATCCCTCAACAGCCAACTTATATAAGAAGATTATGAATGTTAATATTCAAGGTCGACATGGTGATCCATAGCGGAATTTTCACACAAATATTAAAACTGAATAAATTACATTAAAATTCTAAGAGGTTATGTTCTAAACCTGATTTCCCTTATTGGAACCAAGGTATTTGGTGTATATGCGTCAAAGAAGGACGTTTTTTTGTGAACTATTGTTTTTTTTTATGATTACCGGATTTGAACACTCTGATTTTGGCTGGCCTAGGTTTTTTCAATGATGTTTAGATGTATTTTTGATGCCCAATATTTTTTTTAAGCTTTTGACATTTTGCGAATTTAATAGACTAATCGTTTAATTGTATTTAGTAGTCTGTATTATAATAAATACATTTTATGTTGAGAAGTAAACTAAAAAAAAAATACTTATTTATAATAAACAGTATGTGTTTTTTGGTTATCATAGAAACCATGAGGTAGCGATCCTATTTCTCAAAGAGAAAGTTACATGGTATGGCAATACAATGTTTGCATTAATAAAAACAGCAAGTAAAAGCACTGATAAGAAAAGAATTAAGCTAAGGAGTGGAATTCCCTGCCGGAGTAGTCTATATTTCCTGATAGCTACAACCTGGGAGTCTTTAAGTCAAGAGTGAATAGGTTACTTCTAGGCAAGCGTATTCCATCTTCGACCACATCATCGCTTACCATCAGGTGTGAGATATTGGTCAAACGCGTTCCCGTAGGTTAGATCAATATTAGCAAAAAAAAAATTAACTTTACTTGGTTTCAAATATTCAATCAATATTCAGTTTTAGGTTCTTATAAAAAATAGCCATGTTCATTAAATTTAGGGCCAAGACCAGACCTCTAAAACACAGGAAAAAAACCAAAAACAAATCTTTTGTTTTACTTGATTAATCCGCAGGGTCCACCTTCCTGCTTAATTTTGCGAAAAATTAATTTAAAAAATCGTGATCACATTGTTTTATTAACATTATTAATAATATTCTAAAACAATCACTTGAATGCCAAATAGTTTCTTTATTTGGCATTCTTCTTGTATGCAAATTTTTCTTTATTAGGTATAGATAATTGTTTTTGTAACAATCAAAATTAAGATATCAGGGTTATTTAAAACTGCATTCTTTAAAAGGAATTGTTGTATTTTTTAATTGCTTGCATCAATTTGCATTGGAATGCAATATTTTATTTACTACAAGATGACCCGCGCAACTTCATCTGCCTCACAATTTTTACTAATGCTCCGCTCCTATTGGTCGTAGCGTGATATTATATAGCCTTCCTCGATAAATGGAAATTCGAACCTGATAATTATCACCAAATAGTTCCTGAGATCAGCGTCTCAACCAAACAAACAAACAAACCCTTCAGACTAGCTTTTGTCCACAACGTCGTTCGAGTTCTATTTTTGCGAAAGAAAGTAGCACTTAAAACATCGTGAGGGAACCGGCATGTCCTAGAACCAAAAATTCGAAGACGTGTGACATCTACCAACCCGCACTAGGCCCGCGTGGATTACGGCCCACCCCCTCTCACCGAGAGGAGGCCTGTGTCCCAGCAGTGGGAACATTATAGGCTGATTATGCTTATGCTTATAAAGTAGCCCATAAATCAAGGGTCCTCTATATTTGTACCGAAATTCATCCACATCGGTTCAGGGATTCAGACGTAAAACTGTTGAAAGCAAACAAAAAACTCACTTTCGTATTTTTTATATTAACTAATACTTCGCCCGCGACTTCGTCCGCGCTGCAATTTTCTTAAAAATTATATACTTAGACTCCTCTAGAACCACTCTATACATTGGTGAAAACAGCATGAAAATCAGTGTAGTAGTTTTTGAGTTTCTCGCGAACAGACAGACAGATAAACGCAGCGGAGGATTTTGTTTTATAATATAGAGTGATAAGGATGTCATTATTGGCTATATTTTTTACTTAAATTTTCCATCTGCATAAAGAATTTTTAACTCGCAAACAAAAAAAAAAACGTTAAAGCTTTTACAGTATCAAAAAATACCTAATCAATTATTCGCCAATTTGTTTTTTTTTAGCTGTGACATCTGACGTTTAAATATTAATAGTAATAGTAACCTTTTAATGAACTTGAATTCACAAATAAAAATACGTGTTTTTTTTGTTTTTTTTTTTTTTATTTGTAATGGGTTTGCTCTTGACTCTAGTCTATGTCAGAGATGACACAGACAAAGTCTACGATGGAGCGAGCTTACCCAGATAATAATATAATAATATTTTCATCTCAAGAGTGTATTATAATACGATACTTTTACTTATATTACTTACCAATGATCTTGAACTAAAAAAAATACTCTCAAATATTTTTATTATCTCCTCGTATTATTTACTTGTATACCAACAATGATATTAAAACAAATAACCAAATAAAAACGTTTTGTACCAAAAATATGTGTGGTGATAGTTAGGAAAAAAAACCCGCCAAGTGCGAGTCGGACTCGCACACGAAGGGTTCCGTACCATAAACCTTAACTTTTGTTATTTTTTGTTATAGTGGCAATAGAAATATACAATCTGTGAAAATTTCACCTGTCTACCTATTACGATTCTTGAGATACAGCCCGGTGACAGACAGACGGACGGACGGAAGGATGGACGGACGGACGGACAGTGGAAAGAAAGAAAACTAATTTATTGGAGTACTGTGGAGGCTTAGTAATAGGGTTCCGTCGGTTACCCTTTGGGTACAGAACCCGAAAACGAACAAATATACAAAAAGAAATAGCTATAAAATCATTCCTTTTTCTGCTAACGCTACTCAAACCGACCGGTTGATACTGCTCGGGTGTTACCAAGATATTTTGTAATATTTAATCAGTACCAAGTGACATGTGGTATAAACAACGTTGTTATATCATTAATACTAGGTATATAATGTCATCCTTTAAGTTGAGAGTGAATAGGTTACTTCTAGGCAATGGACAAGACGAACGGGGGATGGGTGGGATGTCCACCGGTACATGGTGGACATCCCACCCACACGCACAAAACGGTTTAGAAATATTTTCATAGTGCGTACAGAAGGAGAGGGATTTTCTGCTATAGTATGTATTCCTGATAGCTACAACCTGGGGGTTATTACGAGTAGGTCAAGAATCTGCGGCCGTGGTCGAGTGGTTTAGGCGTTTATCTTGTGACCCGGTGGTCGTGCGTTCGATTCCCACGGGAAGTTTGTAAAGTAGTTTTCCAGTTAGGCTATGATATTGCAGGCTTGAATAACCAGATTTTCTGATAAAAATATGATCCTGTACTTCGGAAGGCACGTACAAGTCGGTGGTCTCTGCCACCAAATGGCGGTCGACAAATGAACCATGTCAGAGGCCCTTGAGGCGGTTTAGAATCTCTGACACTAGGGTGTGTGGGGTCGTTAGACCTTACTGCTCACACGATAAGAAGAAAGGGGTCAAATAGGCAGACGCTCTATGCAAAACACTGGTATTCAGCTGCATCCGGTTACACTGGAACCCGACCCCAACATAGTCGGAAAATAGCTTGACAGATTGCAAATTAGTTGAAAGAAAACGTACCATAAATTGACGGTTTTATTTACCTTTATAATTGTTTTGACTTTACCTAAATACCTTAAAGTTGGTTTAGAGTATGCCATTGCACAAAATGGTAATTTTAACATTTTCCATACTAATTTTACATTTCAAATAAGTTACGTATATTACTTAGGTTTTCCTAGTTAGTAGAAAAGTTGCCTAATGACTGCCTCGAAGCTCTAGTGGTCGAAAGCCGCTACTGCTGAGCGTATAGCTATTTTACACGTGTGAGCTAGCGTGCGAGTCAGCCTGCCGAGTAACTCGCATCGTATGGACGTATCTTACGAGTTATTAGCACGTGCGAGTTGGAGTAGCTCGCATCCGAGTTACTTCAACATTTCTTGTTTTCACTCGACTGTTCGCCAGACATTAAGTAGTGATATGTTCCTTATCACTAATAAGGACTTAAATAATAAAATCGGCACTTAATAGTCTAAGGATGCCTTTCCACCAAAGATGTGCTATGCAGCATTGCTGAGCGAATTTAGAAGCAAAGCTACGAAACTATGGGACCGTTTCCACTAATGTGTAGCGGAGCGAGTAAGATGTGCTATGAAAATGCACCGCCACCGCCGCCGCAGGGTTGCTGTACGCGGAAGATGCGCAGCTCGTCTACTGTAGATACACTGCTCTGAACATAGCTACATCACTCGCGATCATCCATAGCAAGGTCCTTTACACAACACGCAGGCACAACACGCATCCTTCCATATAAAAAAAAGCAGACACAATGCGGAATTTGATCATTCAAAAAGTTATTAATGTTTAGACGATATATAAAACAAAATTTACGTTAGATCGGTAATTTCGAAATCTCGTTTTCCGAATTCCAAAAGTCAGAATCGAAAATGTCGCCAATTTCCACAACAAGCTATACGTTATGAAATAATCTGGTCATTAGAATAATATTTGCATGAAATTACGGACACTCAACATTTGAAACGTATCTAATGTTGGTAATTTTCATTGAAATTCTTAATTAAAACGTTTTTAAGCCCCGATTCCTATTACGCTAACGACTCGTTTAACTTACCGATCGTAAATAGTGATTTTGTCAAGCAAGTTGAAAGGGCAAATGGAAAATTAAGAATAGTTATCTGATAAGGTTTTAGGTATAGGATAGATGGCGCCACATTCCAGTTGTCAAATTGGATTATTATAGCTATCAAATCTTGTTTTGTCTTAAGTGGATAGATAAGTTTTTTTTCTATTGATAAGCATACGATTGACCACTATCTCACCTTGACCTGATGGTAAGCGATGATGTGGTCGAAGATGGAGCATGGTTGCCTAGAAATAACCTATTCACTCTTGACTAAAGACTCCCAGGTTGTAGCTATCAGGAAACACAGACTCCGGCAGAGAATTCCACTCCTTAGCTGTACGCATTATGAATGTGTTCCTAAAATGTTTTGTGCGTTTGGGTTGGAAGACTTCTCCATGTCTCGAAAAGCACGTTTAGCCGCTGGTTTCGTCTGTCATTTGATAATCTTTGACAGTCGTTACGGATAGTCTGAAACCAGAAAATGTGACATCAGTCTTGCCAAGGAGTATCTCCCAGTTCTCCTAGATTGTGGAGGAATCTTTTGTATTTTAATTATACTCCAATTTCATGATCATCATCAGCCTATAATAGTACACTGCTAGACATAGGCCTCTCCAAGTGCAGGACATTTGGCTCGATCTTCGGCAACTCTCATCCAGCCGCTACCAGCCACTCTGCGAAGATCTTCGTTCCTCCTAGCCTGAGGGCGTCCTACCTTACGTTAGCCGATTCGCGGTCTCCACTCAAGAACTCGTCTACCCCAACGGTCATCGGTTCTACGGCTAATATGGCCGGCCCATTGCCACTTCAGCTTGCTTATTACTCAAATTTAGTTCAGCCTTAATTATTTACAGCAAAAAACTCTTTTAGTACCAAAATGATCTACACATAGATCACCTTGTTCACTCCATGTTGGTGATTTCACGCCATATTTAATTTTAGCCCATCGCAAAACTTTAATAGGCATGATAAATATCAAATTATGTTAATCAAGATACCTACCCGTAGGCTTTTATAAAATTTATAAGCTTAATGGCAATAAATATACTAATTTTGATTTATTGTCATTATAAAGATTATTATCTTAAAACGTGACCAATTTTATGAAAAAGTAGTGTCATTTTTGACATTCAATTCTCTTTTGGAAGAAATAGCACCGTCATTTGTTTTAAAAATAATTTAATCTTATAAATCTGGTACAACGTACTGCGGGGTACCATCCAGACTGTCTCTCGGACTCAGCGCTACTCCTGCACATTAAAATTATGCGCACAGCTAAAGTGTGGAACTCTCTGCCAACATCTGTGTTCCCGTCCGCATATAACCCGTCTGCCTTCAAAGCAAGAGTGAACTGGCATCTTCTGGGCACGCTCGCTCCATCATAGACCTCATCCACCGCTTTCCACCAGACGTAATTGTGGTCAAGAGCAAGCCCGTACTTCAATAATTTAAAAAAGCAAAACGTTTTGAGAATACTTTCGTTGCGCGTACAACTAAGGAGGGGAATTCCTTGCCGGTGTCTGTGTTTCCTGATAGCTACAACCTGGGAGTCTTTAAGTTAAGATTACTTCTAGGCAAGCATGCTCCATCTTCGACCACATCATCGCTTACTATCAGGAGAGATGGTGATCAAACGCGTGCCTATCAACAGTAGGTAACATAATTGCCAAACACATTTTTTTATTTGTGATGGGTTTACTCTTGACTCTAGTCTATGTCAGAGATGACAGAGACAAAGTCTACGATGGAGCGAGCCTACCCAGAAGGAGCCTGTTCACTGTAACTTTGAAAAGATTAGGGTTGTAAGCGTTCGGAAACACAGACGCAGGCAGAGAGTTCCACTCCTTTGCTGTGCGCATTATAAAAGACGTTTGAAAGTATAATAACGACAGCGTCCGCTGACAATGTCATTTTATCTATCGCAAAAAGTTCCTTGCATCGTTTATACTAATATATAAAATTCTTCCATTACTGACTGTTTGACTAACTGACAGACAAAGCACAGCCGAAACTACTAGTGCGGTTTCTGAGATACAGACAGGCGGACAAACGGACAGACGTCCGGACAGCGGAGGCTTAGTAAGAGGGCTCCTTTGGTTACCCTTTGAATACGGAACCCTAAAAACAAACGAACTCATTTATGCATTACTTAGGATTTCCTCACGTTGTTTTTCTCCAACCATACGTCAATGTTAACATTAAAAAGCATAACTAATTATTTATTTATTAATTATTCACAATAAATCATTAAAAATAACATTAAAACATGCAATCGCCTTGGGCTATTGACAAATTAATAAGAATTTAAAACATAATTTTGTTAATTTTATGCAGTGATATTTTATTAAAATTCATACATACTTATCATGATGCTAAATAATTAATTTTATTTGGTAAATTATTCATTTGAAATTATTTGCCGTCTTGTAAAATGCTAATTGCATTTCTGGTAACCTAATCAGGTGACCTATGACCTGTGAATCTCAATCATCTGCCTAACCTTTTCCCAACTATATTGGGGTCGGCTTCTAGTTAAGCCGGATGTAGCTGAATACCAGTATTTTACGAGGAGCGGCTGCCTACCAGACCTCCACAACCCATGAACTGGTAACACGGTACTTCATAGACTGGAGTTAGATTTACTGGCTTCTGACAATACGTAACGACTGCCAAAGATCTACAAATGACTGCCGGGACCAACGGCTTAACGTGCTTTCCGAGGCACGGAGGAAACTCAGTAAGTTAAGATGGTCACCCATCCACAGACCAACCTTGGCAAGCGTTGCTTAACCTTGAAGATTGACCCGTGCGGCTGTTATTATCTAGCCACGAGCTCCTCACCTGTGAATCTTAATATCACGCTTAAATAATCCAAAGAACTAAGCAGAAGTGTACCAATATTGCACTTCGTTATGATGGAGTATCATGTACGCTATGGGTGCGAACTTAAATATTTTTATAGAGGGTGCAACGTCCCGCGAACCTCCTTTGAAAAGGAAGGATCCTCTGACCAGACGGTTGTTGTGTCTGGTGGACAACTACCCGATAGTTGATATTTAGGCGGTTGTAAATGTTTAAATCGCTCGGGAAACTCTGATAGGTATCGCAGTGCAGGATTTATATGATGTAGTTTGTATCGGGCGGTGTAGATGTCGCTATGTTAGTTTTTAGGGTTCTGTACCCGAAGGGTAACCAACGGAACCCTATTACTAAGCCTCCGCTGTCCGTCCGTCCGTCCGTCTGTCTGTCAGCAGGCTGTATCTCAAGAACCGTAATAAGTCGAGAGCTGAAATTTTCACAGATTGTGTATTTCTATTGCCGCTATAACAACAAATAATAAAAATTACAGTTTATGGTACCGCTACATTATATTGCTACTTACTTTGGCCCGCAACTTCATACGCGCATGTCCCGTTGCCGTTGGAATTACGGGAAATCCTCGTTAAACCTTACACTCCCCAAGGAACCTACATGCCAAATAACAGCTTTCTATCACCAGTAGTTTCGTCTGTTTTGTCTGTCAGTAACTCGGTAACGAAAGAGTATTATATATAGGATATTAGAATATTTCGTGACACCTCTTAAAAAAATGATCCAAAGATTGGCTAAATAAAACATTTATTTCATAAAATGTGTTCTTATTTTATGAAATAAATATTTTTATTATTATTTATTATTTAATACTATTCATAAATCTAACATTGTCTTTGGTATTTTGTTATCACAAAGAATCTTAAATAAAACAATTCTAAAACTAACCTTGTCATGTTAATATTAACAAACCAGCGAAAATTGATTGGTTTAAAATGCCACACGCTTGCAAAAATATGTTTGGAGATTTCATAATTACAGTTTTCAATGTTATTTGTTATATTGTAGCTAGCTTTTGCTCGTGACTTCGGTCGCGTAGATTACGCATCCAGTAGACATTTTAAACCAATTTCTGTTGACTTTTGAAAACAAGTGTACGTATATGATACTGAGGGTTTAAACGATATTTTCATCAAATTTCAACAGGATTGCTTTAGTAGTTTAGGGATGATAAGGAATTAGACCACTTTTTCATTATCAGGGTTCCGTACCTCAAAAGAAAAAAACGGAACCCTTATAGGATCACTTTGTTGTCCATCCGTCTGTCTGTCAAGACCGTTTATCTCTGGAACGCGTGGAGTTAAAAGGTCTATATACATCCTTCTTATTGGCAGTCGTTACGGATTGTCACAAGCAGGTAAATCTAACTCCAGTCCTGCCAAGAAGTACCGTGTTACCCAGTTAATGGGTTGTGGAGGTCTGGTAGGCAGCCGCTCCACGTAAAATACTGGTGTTCAGCTAAATCCGGTTTGAATGGAGCCGACCCCAACATAGTTGGGAAAAGGCTAGGTAGATGATGATATACATCCTTCTTATTCAGTTCTTGAAATATCTCTTAAATCGGTTCAATATTGGAGGAAGAAACAGTCGATAGCCAAACTCGAATTATGACTTTTTTCATACAAAGTCTCTCCGCTCGTGATTCCTCTTAATGCTATATTATTTTAGGTTATACAGATTCATCCTTACTAATATTATAAATGCGAAAGTAACTCTGTCTGTCTGTCTGTCGCGCTTTCACGCCAAAACTACTGAACCGATTTAAATGAAATTTGGTACAGAGATAGTCTAGAGCCTGAGAAAGAACATAGGCTACTTTTTATACCGGGTAAACGTTCTCTAGGGACCACGCGGGCGAAGCCGCTGGCAGAAGCTAGTTTTAATATAAGATTAGAAGCTTCCATTTCATCATTTATTGTGTTATTTCTATTATAATGTCTATCTATAGTTTATATGGTAATGAGTGTATAATTTATTTATTTAGAACATTTGGGGCGATTATGTTAAGTTGTGGTTTCTTAGGAAAATTTAAAGAATCCGCCATAGTTTTTAATGTATTTGGAGCGGATTTGCGAAACTTTTAATCTAGTTTCAATAAAACATGGTTAAGAAAGCTTGAGGATAAAATATACTTTTGGAGGAGTCTAGCTTGAGTAAACGAAAATGACGGAAGAAATATCTGAGAAAAAGTACTAGGTCTATTGATCATTCAACGCAGTTTTCAGATTTAACAACTCAAATCTGTGTTCACTTTAGAAATAAAAATAGATTTTCGTATCGCTTTTTAAATGCATCAAAAAACTATTCATAAACCGTATATGCATTCTTCAACTTGCCTTGTGCAAACGCTCTTCTCCTTCAAGTCTTTGCTCAAATTAAGTTATCCCAACCACTTCATCGAACTCCCTTTTTAACCGACTTCAAAAAAAACAAAACACTGCATGGTACAAAATAGCCTCGGAAGAAAGAAAGGAACTTTAATTTCGGAAGTCGGTGTTTTTGGTTACTTTTTCGTTTTTTGACACCGACTTCCGAAATTAAAGTTCTTTTCTTTCTTCCGAGGTTATTTGGTACCTTGTAGCGTTTCGTTTTTGGAAGTCAGTTGTATTTTTTTGTAAAAAAGTTTTTTATTTTTCACTTTTTAGTGGCACCTACCTGCGTACCCATTAACAGCGTACTGGTGCAATGTTATGTAAAGAACTGGTGTAAACACTAAAAAAACATGCAGCAATCCCGATCCATTTGAAGGTATACCATGGTATGAAGGTATTCCATGAAGCTCGACAGAATGATTATTTCATGAAAAATTAACTCTTGATAGAAACATGAACTTAGAGGGCTATATTGATGATTAAAATGGTTATAATTCTTTAGATAAATACGCGTTACGCTCGCGAATCGTATTTGGTCCACATACAGCTTCACACTGACCGGCAAATTGCAAAAAACATAAAAATATTTGAATTTTGCGGGCTACCCTGGAGCATTCACCTTAACCGCTTTCGTTTCTTTCCACTTCAATCTATCTTGAGCAATCTGAGCCCTTTAGGCCAGCTCGTCTCGCCATCTTTGATCGGGTCTACCGCGTCGTCCAAACAGACCTTCTTTCGCAATTATAAATTTAATATGGACTTATCGATGTGGAAATATAGATTCTAACATCCATCTTACTTAATCTTAATCAACTAAAATGACCTAAAACATTCTAATAATATTATTTCCGTCTCTTTCCAGCTCATCTTCTGGGCAGCATCATGCACAGCATGAACGTGTCTCTGCTCAACCCTGGCGAGTGCCAGTCCAAGATCACGCAGGACTATCCTCATCTGCTGGAGCACTACGAACAGGAGAGCTGCGTCTGCGGACAGCCTACCAACCCGGCTAACAATATCTGCAAGGTAAGGAATACAAGAACTGCTTATTTTTAAAGAAAGAAAGATAGTTCTGCTCTTAAAAAGTAAAACAATTTAAAGATCAATTTGAATAAGAAACCGACCAAGTGCGAGTCGGACTCGCACAGGAAGGGTTCGGTACCATAAGTCTTAAAAACACGTTTCTTGTATAGGAGCTCCCTTTACTAGGGTTCCGCTGGGGCTAGGACTCCACTGTCTGACAACGGGCTGTATCTCAAGAACCATAAGAGGTAGACAGTTGAAATTTTCGCAGATTGTGTAGTTCTATTGCCGCTATGACAACAAATAATAAAAAATAAGGTTTATGGTACGGAACCCTTCGTGTTCGAGTCCATTGGTTAGGTACCCTTTGGGTACGGAACCCTAAATAAAACGCTATATTTTAGGAGTTCTCTCAACTTTACACAGATCCAATCACCAAATGTGAGCTTTCAAACAAAACAAGAATTTTCCAAATCGTTTGGAATTATTTCAAATTCCTCTTACTTCAAGTTTCTAATATCAAATATGATATTCTCTTTCCAGGTGGACATCGGAAGCGCCCTGGCGTGCACGACTGGCGACGGACACTATACTCTTCGAGGAATCTACTCATGGGACTCTGGTAAGCATCTTCTACTTCTTTCTGTGCCGATGCTTCTATACAACAGAGGCTAAAATGCATTGACAATTGCCACGTAATCCTGAAATGCGAAGCCGTGGATTCTATTTTATTATTTTATTTGTGATTGGTTTGCTCTTGGCTCTAGTCTATGTCAGAGATGACAGAGACAAAGTCTACGATGGAGCGAGCTTACCCAGAAGGAGCCTGTTCACTCTAACTTTGAAGAGATTAGGGTTGTAAGCGTGGACTTATCCTCATAAGGTTGTTCTGCGAAGCCTGTGAAGCCCCCAGGAAAATTCTGTAGAGCTAGGCTGGCTCTGTTCGGCACAACTTACCGAACGGGAGTCTAAGTACTCTACCAGCTGAAATACGAACCTCCTTTCTAAAACAGCAAATTACTAGTCTCTCACAAAAACAATACAATTATGAGGACTCTCCTCATATACTGTGTTTTGACGACACGGTTGGCGCAGTGGTTGAGCGATTGACTGCTACGCTGCGAGTCGCGGGTTCGATTCTCGCACGGAACAAATATTTCTATGGCCTACAAATAGTTGTTCCGGGTCTGGCTGTTTGTGTAAGTGAGATTATATGTGTGTAAACGCTCCCACGATACAGGAGAAATTCCTAGTGTGGGGCAGCGTTTTACTTATTTATAGAAAAATAAAAATATACTCATTACTAACGCAAAAGTAACTTGCTTTATTTCTTCCACAGGCTGCCAAACAGGAAACCAACTTGCCTCATTCTTCAAATTCGACCTCGAATGGTACGAATGGGCCATCGGCCTGGTCGAGAGCGTACGCTTCGCCCAGTTCACTACCACCAAGATCACCAAGAACAAAATCATCAGCCAAGTCTCAGGGGTGAAGGGAACCTTCGGCAGCGGTGCCCAGGGATCCTACGGAGTTGGTGTCAAGGGATCCTCAGGCGGTGGAGTTAAGGGAACTGTCTCCTCCGGAGCTACAGCGATCTCAGGGTCTGGAGTCGGAGTCATCAAGGGCTTCGGAGTCCAAGGACAGTCAGGACAGTACCAATTTGGTTCGGGATCCTCTGGATCTGGAATTAAGGGTTCGATAACATCAGGTTCTGGAACTATTTCTGGCTCTGGAAGTTTGGGTATCAAGGGATTCGGCCAAAGCCAGTCCGGAGAGTACAGCCAATTTGGCGTCGGTAAATTCGGTACTGGATCTACGAAGTTCTCTGAATCTGGGGAGTTCGGAAGCGAAATCAAGGGACCAATCTCGAACACTTTCAGCGCGACGTACAGCGAGAAGAAATTCTTCCAATCTGAGCCTAAAATTGTAACCTACACGACGAAACCCGAAATTGTGACGTTCACCACCAAGCCCGAATATTTCACTTACACAACAAAACCGAAATACGTGACCTATACCACGAAACCCGAAATAGTAACCTACACTACCAAACCCGAAATAATAACTTACACTACCAAACCTGAAATTGTAACTTTTACCACTAAACCCGAAATTATTACTTATACCACTAAACCCCAGATTATCAGGTATGATTACCAGACTTCTGGGAGTCAGACGAACCAACAGGTGGTAGCCCCAAGTGTATCTTTCAACCCTTCGTTCTCAGAAATAGTAGGAGCAAAACACGCACACGATGGCAACTGCAAATGTCTTGAAGGAAAGAAATAAACGATGTGTTTTTTACTAAAAAAAGATAAAATTGGTAACAAAAGTTATGGAGGACAAGTGCCATAAAATTATTATTCGCATCCTTTTTTTATAATTTTTATTTTTTTACATTTTGATTCAGTACAAAAAATATATTACTCCAGTTCCTATAAAAAAGTTACCATTTTTCTGGTCATTAAAATTGAGTTTTTTATTTTTCGGAAACTGCGAGCGAACTAACTCTGATAATTCTTTTTTTTTATTTATAAATATTAAAGATCTGTAAATAGGTAGGATATATTTAATTTTTCACGAGAACCTAGTATTTTTACGAAGATATTTTTCGTTTATTTTTTTTATTCCCGACATATTTTTATATTTTACTTTTATATTAAAAGGGCTTTAAATTTTTAAACTTTTAATTTTAAAACTGCCAATTTATAATCCTTAAACGTATTAATTTTTTATTCACCCCGCCCCTGCTATGTATTTTTTAATACATTGTATTTTATAACTAAGTATAGCACAATAAATATATGTAATGTTTTTGTAAGAAAAAATTGTCAAGAAATTAGAAATTTGACCATATTGGATGATCCTTTTTGGCCAAAATGGTCGACTGTCTAATACAATTGGTAAACTAGTTGTAAATCGAACCTTGCTGATTTTAATCTTAAAAAATTAAAACAGATATCTTTTAAAAAGAGGTAAATCAAATAAAAAATATGTAAAATCCATTTTTTATTAAGATTGAAACCAGCAAGAGTCCGTAAAATAAAATAAGTACTTTTTATATAAAGAAAAATATTCAAAATAAGTATTTAGTCAATATACGCATATTATGTATTGATATAAAACTGTTTCTTTCTAATTATTGTCTACAAATTAAGATTTAAATAATTGAAATAAATGGAATTTACAAATAATATTTTATGCATTTTGATTTAATACGAGGGTATTAAATTTTTTTCTACCGTTCTTTTCATATACCTAGTTAGAAGTCAGAAAACATGACAGTCTTGATACAGACAAAAAAATGCCAAAGGCTGTAGTAAGTCCGCCTTTGAGCAGTGTTTTTACTATGTTGAATAATATATAAATATTAAAAAAAAAATAAGAGGATTTTGAGGAAATTTCAAAATTTTTTTTTTTGTATATTTAAAAAAAAAAATTAAATATATATTTCATTTTGAAAGACACAAAAGCATACAATTATTTAGTGCGATATGGTAGACATAGGCCCCATTCTAGGTCGTAAGATGAATATTAACTCATCGAAGTGACAAATTAGTGTGGGTAGTTCGCTAACGATTTGCTTACAAGCAGTAGCGGCTTTAGGGCCGGGCGGCTCGGGCGGCAGCCCGGGGAGCCGGCAACTGGAAGGCGCCGGGATATACAGAGGCATTTGGAGGGCGCCGGGATATACAGAGGCAACTGGAGGGCGCCGGGATATACAGAGGCAACTGGAGGGCGCCGAGATATACAGAGCGCTGCGCGTAATTTGAATACCTACCTATTTCTTTAGATACAAAGAAAAACTCAAACATTGATGGTGATTAGTTGATGAAATTTTAGGTCGGAAACACAAAGCACAATCTTCAAAAATTATCTATATCCCTAAATATCGCAAGTGACTTTTGCAAATGGTGAACACAGTTTTTCTTAACTTAAATTATAGCTCACCAAACGAAAACCAAAACATGCCAAATAGGGAAAATACAACATTCTAAAAGTACGTAAGTGATGGGTCCGTGAAGCTATCGGGGGGGATGGGGTGAAATGGTTTAAAAAGGAAGTTATTTTAATAATACTGGAACATAAAAGGGCGCCAATAAAATTGTTTAAAAAATAATAATATAATAAAATACGCGAGCGCAGAGAGCTAAGGGCTCTAACTACCTTGTTTTCATTTCTTGTCTCTCCCAACTCTCCCAGTTATCTAGCCCCTCACTTTCAATACATTTGCGCCAACCACAATTTAAATCTGCGCTCGTCAAACAACCGTCTCCTTCAATGTCCCTCTCACCGTACTGACTTTATTCACTCTTCTTTCTTCGTTCAGTCTATTTCTCTTTGGAATGCGCTCCCCCAAGAGATCAGGATGGCCACCAACCGATTATCCTTCAAAGTTAAGGTTCGTGAACACATTCGTAAGAGGTTGGCAGTTGTATCATCACAGCGCTAATGTTTCCCGTTAACTTATTTGCCTTAATTGTTTTAGTATTTCGTTTGTTTATTTCTATTGTTGATTTGTATATTTATTATATATTTGTATTGTATGTATGGTTTATATTTGTATATTGTTCATCAATCAATCATTCAATCAATCTCCATCCTCCTCCTATCAATTTTCTTTATTGCACCTACGACTATTCTCTGCATTACCCAAAGGTTGACTGGTAGAGAATGCCTTTGGCATTAAGTCCGCCTCTGTACATTTTTGTGCTGAAAGTGTTTAAATAAATAAATAAATAAAATAATAATAATTCGTTTGTATGGAGAAAGGCCAAAGAGTTTTTTTTTTTACTATTGATAGGCACGCGTTTGACCACTATCTCACTATCTCACCTGATGGTAAGCGATGATGTGGTCGAAGATGGAGCACACTTGCCTAGAAGTAACCTATTCACTCTTGACTTAAAGACTCCCAGGTTGTAGCTATCAGGAAACACAGACTCCGGCAGGGAATTCCACTCCTTAGCTGTACGCACTATGAATGTGTTCCCAAAACGTTTTGTGCGTGTTGGTGGAATGTCCACCATATACCGGTGGCGCATCGCCGTTCGTCTTGTGGTCCGATGATGGAACGGGCTTGGCGGAATTAAATCATGCAATTCTGTCGCACATTCCCCAAAAATAATACAATAATAATGACCCGAGTCCCCGTTTAAAAGGATATGACGCGCTTGGTTGAGTCATTGCGAGAGTTTAAAAAAGGTAGTCAACTTCAGTACGTGCGTAGTCGGACTCACACGCGAAGTGTTCCGTACCACAAACTGGAAAAAACATGTTTCTTGTATGGGAGCCCCTTTAGTTTTTTTTTTTCTCTGGTGCCTGGAGACCCGGTCCTTTGGTAGGCGTACGAGGGGCCGAAGCCAACTCGCAGAGACCCTGTTAGACATTTCAAATGGAATGGGACACCAACCGACGATTATCCCTGTATGCACTGTGAAAGTATACCCAAGGACAATCCCCGGTTGGCGCAAGACTATATATTTCAGAATATTAATTTAGTTATTATAATTTTTTATTATAGCTGCAATAGAAACACACTGTAAAAATTTCAACTATTACGGTTCTAGAGATACAGCCCGCTGACAAATAGACGGACGGATGGACAGGCAGGCGGATGGACGGACGGACAGCGGAGGCTTAGTAATAGGGTCCAGTTGGTTACCTTTCAGGTATGGAACCCTAATTATGGTCGAATTTTGACCACTGGAAATTTAAATTTTCCAAGAATGGCTTAGAAGAAGGTGGCAGGACGTATAGAATGGCTTCTTAGTGAATAGGCGGAAATAAACTAAGACAGAATTGGAAGTGATAAGGGAAACATTTTGCCCAACTTTTGTACAAATTATTATGGTAAGAGAACATTTAAATATCTGGTACCTAGTGTTTAAAAAAATAGATTTATTAAGAGAAAACGTAAAAAAACCGGCCAGGTGCGAGTTGGACTCGCACACGAAAGGTTCCGTACCATAAACCTTAATTTTTATTATTTGTTGTTATACCGGCATTAGAAATAGACAATCTGTGAAAATTTCAGCTGTCTACCTATAACGATTCTTGAGATACAGCCCGCTGACAGACAGATGGAAGGACGGATGGACAGCGGAGGCTTAGTAATAGGGTTCCGTTGGTTACCCTTCGGGTACGCAACCCTAAAAATTAGTAAAGGATCACTAAAAAACATCAATCCTGTAGGGATTGCAACACGAACTTAAAAAAAATATAAGGTTTACTGTTATGTAAAAGAGCGCTTCTCGCCATCAAACGTAAAAGTTTGGCGAGTTTAAAATTAAGGGACACCTCTGTATTATTTTCCATTAAATAAATATATAAGAGAGACAATTCAGAATTTTATTTTCGAGATAATTTCTATCCACCGCCACCTTACTTTGTAATAAAAATATCCTGAATTCCAAATTGCTGCCTACACTTCTCTACATATGGGAAAGGCTATGTCCAAAAAGCACTTCTACCAACGCCATCTATTTTATTAAATTCGTACTAAACTAACAACTAACTGGCAGCACCATCTAGTGGCGAGTAGCTTTACTACCTGCTGAAAAGATTTACACCGCCATCTATTACTCAGTGGCAGTATCACTATAAAATGTTTTACATAATTACAAATAGATGGCAGTACCATCATATATATTTTTAACAAACTACAACAAATTGTAGATATTCGTTATTTTTATTGTTTTTACTCGAAAATATTACTAAAAAACTTAGTAAACAATTTCCTACTTAAAACATTTCGTACAACGATCCCTTCGTGAAACCGAAAATCTTTCGCTAAATCAATCATTTCCAATTCAATCAAACTGACTTTTCTATCACAACATAAACACAAATAACTGTTACTTTTTATAATAAAAACAAAACCAATAAAAAATGGCTGCTAATAAGAAATCTTATATCACTAAAAAGTCGCGAATATTGCACGATGACAATGTTGTAGTAATTCAAGAATCGTCATCGGACAGCAGCGAGCATGGGACCATATGTTATGGCATGGTGCCTCAGGAACATGGCAGACCTCGGCTTAAACAGAAAAGTAGTTTAATCAGTCGAATGACGATGATTGATAAATCTGACGCACTATCGACCACCTCTATGACTTCTTCTATTAAAAGGTATACCTACTTATATAAGTATTCTAAGCTTACCCAGTTATCTATTGTGAAACTAGCTGACCCGCGTAACTTCGTCTGCTTCACATTTTTATTATTGCTCCGCTCCTATTGGTCGTAGCGTGATGTGATGTACCTAACCTGTAGCATTCCTCGATAAATGGGCTAACCAATACTAAAAGAATTTTCCAATTCGAACCAGTAGGTCCTGAGATTAGCCTGTTCAAACAAACAAACTCTTCAGCTATATAATTTATTCCCGCGCAACTTCGTGTGGTGTGCGTGACAATTTTCATTACTGCTCCGCTCCTATCCGTCTTAGCGTGATGATATATCCTTCCTTTAAATAAATTTTTTAATCGGACCAGTAGTTCCTGAGATTAGCGCGTTCAAGCAAATAAACAAACAAACAAACTCTTCAGCTTTATATATTAGTACTAGTTGACCCGTGCAGCTTCGTCTGCGTCACAGTTTTCATTACTACTCCGCTCCTATTGGTGTGATGATATATAACCTATAGCCTTCCTCGATAAATGGGCTATCTAACACTGAAACAATTTTTCAAATCGGACCAGCAGTTCCTGAGATTAGCGCGTTCAAGTAAACAAACAAACAAACTCTTCAGCTTTATATATTAGTATAGATATTAGTATAGATTTTAACATAGATTGGTCTACATGAACCCCCAGGGTTGCGGGTTTGTGGCAAAGAAAGATACATGGAATATCTTGCACTTCCTTTCCAGTTCCATAGGATCTTAGATCTACTCTATCCTCGCCCTGGAGAGTATATCGCTGTGTAACAGAATCCAGTGGATCCTTAGGCAACGATGCCACAGACGAACTTGCAAAAAGAAGTTCCGAGATGGCAGTGCTAGGCCCGTACCCACTCCCCCCCTACCTTTCTCACAGTTTCGTACATGGATTCGCCAGAGATCAACTTCTTTTTCTTATCGTGTGGGCAGCAAGGTCTAACGACCCCACACACCCTAGCGTCAGAGAGATCAACTGAAATTCATGATACAAGCAACATAATATGGTCACGGGCTGCAAAATGCAGGCAGTAAAAAAATTAATGCAAAGTCTACATCCGCGACTAACAACCTAAGTAAAAATAACCTCAGAATAAAAATAGGGACAATCACGGGCCATTGCCCCCTAAACAAATATCTCTTTAACATATGCGCCACGGACAGCCCACTCAGCAGGGGCTGCCTTGACGCCTAAGAATCAGCTGCCCACGTCATCCTGGAATGTGAAGCCGTGGCTACACAACGTCAACAAATCCTCGGCATGGTGAGGTCGCTCCGCGAAGTCTGTGACGCCTCGCAAGAAACTTTTGTGCTTCTTAGCGGAGCTAGGCTGGCTATCTTAGCCAAGACACCTACGCACAACGGACCGAGAAAGAGTCAAATGTGACTGTTCCTAAATTACCCTTTGGGATCAACCTTAACAATTAGGTTAATTTTGGTAAAACGAAAATTTTTGAAAATAGAGTCCTTACCTCTACTCATCTGCCTAGCCTTTTCCCAACTACATTGGGGTCGGCTTCCAGTCAAACCGGATTCAGCTGAATACCAGTGTTTTACGTGGAGCGGCTGCCTACCAGACCTCCACGACCCATTAACTGGGTAACACGGTACATCTTGGCAAGACTGGAGTTAGATTTACTGGCTTCTGACAATCCGTAACGACTGCCAAAGATCTACAAATGACAGCCGGGACCAACGGCTTAACGTGCTTTCCGAGGCACGGAGGAAACTCGTTATGTTAAGACGGTCACCCATCCACAGATCAACCTTGGCAAACGTTGCTTAACCTTCAAGATCAACCCTTGCGGCTGTTATTATTAATTAGCCACGAGCTCCTCATGATCCACGAGCTCCTCATAATCCACGAGCTCCTCAGTCCTTACCTCTACTCAAGGACGATAATTCAGACTAATATTAAAATGGTTTTCCAGATTCCGGGGCGATTTTGATACATTTAAATGTAAGATGCGCGTCTTTGGTGAATCGTTGCACATTTGTCAATGCATCGCAGACGACTTTACCGTTAAAATGGAAAAAATGGAAAAACGATTGAATAATTTGGAAAGGAGACAGAAAATGTTCAAGGTATGGTATCTCAATCCATCTGGTCTATCTAAACTAACTAGCAAATTATAATTGATTTGATTTTTTGTTTGATTGTTACGATTTAACTCAAAAACTACTGCACGGATTTCAAAAATTCTTTCACTATTAAAATGCTAGATTATCCCTGACTTAAATAGGTTATTTGTATTACAAGGAAAAATTAGGGATTCTTAAGAAAATTGCAGCGCGGACGAAGTCACAGGTGAAGTGCTAGTATGTGATAAATTATAGGTAGGTATTTCCGTGTGGCTGATATAGGTAATCACAATATCCACAAGCAATCAATTTGCGAATAATTAATACAACCGCTGAACTTGACTCGAAAAAAATCCCGCCAACATTTTTCCTTATCTACCGCTTGAAAATCGACCTGTGGGGCTCATTCGGGCTCTTTTTATTTAACCACGAATCCCACAGATTATAAACTAATTACTTTTTTGTTAAAGTTTATTTTTCTTTTCAAACAGCTACCTGTCTTGATGACAACTTAAAACCTTCTGTAAATAATAATGAATGAAACGTTGTCGGCTCAAAAGCCATTATGTATTTATTATGTAGATAAAGAGTAATGTTTAGTTTTTTTAATGATTAGATAAAAATTACTCTCGTACTGAAAAATACGTTGATTATACATTATATATAGGTACTTGGGCACTTTTTGAGTACATTGACTTAGCCTTTTAGGTATCTTTGCTTATCACAATAACATTCGTAAATTACATTTCAAGTAAAAACCAGAAAAAACTTACATTCTGTATTTCTGACATTTATGGCCGTATGAAAAATTACCTTTGCTAATTTTGATGTTTTAATAATTTTTACAGTGTTGCCACGTGAACGGTTTTTCCCCGAATTAATGCATAATAAAAATTACTACTCACGTGTCAATAGGTGTGTTTACTTTGATGTAAAAATAACTTCGTTGACGTCCTTAACTCATATGTCGTAAAAATAATCCAACGTTTGTGTTTTAATGAGTAATTAATATCTTATCTGCTAATACTACCATAAAGACTCGTTGCAAATATCAGGTTTAAGTTTATCATCAGTTTATGCTCTTAATACAGAGCCAGTTCTCTTTGGTTCGTTAGCTTATGACAATTTAATCGTTTCATTCAACTTAAGTAGTTTTTGATTAGCAAGGTCTGGGAAAATTACAATTAATTAATAATTGATAAATATTTATTTATGGTTTTTATGTCATTGGAACAACTATTTTCATGTTGCTTGCTTAGGTATGAGTTATCATTTTCTTTTTACTATGGACAGGCACACGTTTGCCCACTATCTCACCACCAAGTGAGATAGTGGACAAATGTGTGCCATCATCCTCGTTTACCATCAGGTAGCGATGATGTGGTCGAAGATGGAGCACGCTTGCCTAAAAGTAACCTTTTCACTCTCGACTTAAAGACCTCCCGTGTTGTAGCTATCAGGAAACACGGACTCCGGCAGAGAATTTCACTCCTTAGCTGTACGCACTATGAATGTGTTCCCAAAGCGTTATGTGCATGTGGGTGGGATGTACCGGGTGGCGCATCACCGTTCGTCTTGTGGTCCGATGATGGAATAAAGACGGAATCAAATAATGCAATTCCTTCGCACTTTCACCAAATATACCCAAAATAGATTAGTATATCTTTAATTCATCTTATGCTGTCTCACTACTGCAGCTGGGCAAAAGCCTTTTTTTTTACGGGGGGAATTCCTCATGGATGTCCTCCACCCTGGGGCGGGAGGACGGGCGGAGGGGTCTGTCAGACTCTTACTGACTAAAACCAGCCCGGTTTTCCATCTCTTACCAACGCCGGGGATCGCGAGAACTTAATTGGCTTTCCGCGATCCCCGACTGGTGGGCCACCTCGGGTCAGCGGGGGGAGTGAGGTGTTTGACTCCCCCTGCGACGTCAAAGAGGGGCGCATGGGAATACTACGCGCTGCCACCTCGGGTCCGTATGAATGGGGGGCGACGGCCATCCCCAGGACCGCCGCCCCTGGACCCAGTTAGGGGGGCCGGAAGAGGGCAGACGCCCGACGCCCGGTGCGCCTGCTGCGGGCCGGGAGAGAGGTTGAAATCTCCGTCTCCCTTTCCGCAGCCTCCTTCTGCGCGATGACTATTTCACAGAAGGAAACCACCGCGTCCCAGGACTCCTCGCCGTCGACCATAGCACGTACTACGGTCGGTAGCGAGAGATCACTGCCTACCACAGAGCTGGGCAAAAGCCTGCCCCAACTACTTCCAGATATGTTTGTACTGTAACCTCCAACTAACTCTTGCAATAGGCATTTAGGTCATCTCGCCACTTCCTAGGCCGCCTCGGCGGCGCTATCCATCCTCTGACATTCACTTTGTGAAGACCATTGTATAATACAACCTGTAACAGAATAAACGCAATGCCTCTTAAGGGGTCATTGTTCTCTCATCATTATGTACAACTTTCACTATAGGACCAACACCGAAACAGCTATTAAAAACAGCTGTTCAGTATATCTTGCCGAGTTAATCTTCATCATATCAGCCGAAAGACGTCCACTGCTGGACATAGGCCTCCCCCAAGCGTCGCCACAACGACCGGTCCTGCGCGTCTCGCATCCATCGGCTACCCACGACCTTCACCAGGTCATCGGTCCACCTTGTGGGAGGCCTTCCAACGCTGCGTCTTCCAACTTACGCAGTTGCCACTCTAGAACTTTTCGGCCAATCGACTAATGTGCCCTGCCCACTGCCACTTCAGTTTGGCGATCCTTTGGGCTATATCGGTAACCTTGGTTTTTTGCTACCGGCTTTAATTATTTTAATCCCAAATTTAAAGTATGGTGGCATTCACCACCGCGTCAAATACATGCCTTGATAATATAGGTGTGTTGTAATGTTTAGATTTCCAACATTTTTCCCTAAATATCATGAATAAATGGAACACAGTCGTCGCTGAAACAGGAAAAACATAGAAAGAAAAAATATTTTACATAATGTATAGGTAAAGTACGACGTAGTTAAATATATTGCCATGACGAACAGGAAAATCATCTAGACATGCGGTAAAGCGACGTCAGAGATTATGAGTTAAACCCTGATCCTAACTAATGTTATAAATTACGAATGTTAGTTTTTTTGTTACGATTTCACGCCTCAATCATCATCTGCCTAGCCTTTTCCCAACTATATTGGGGTCGGTTTCCAGTCAAACCGGATTCAGCTGAATATCAGTATTTTACGCGGAGCGGCTGCCTACCAGACCTCCACAACCCATTAAATGGGTAACACGGTATTTCTTGGCAAGACTGGAGTCAGATTTACTGGCTTCTGACTATCCGTAACGACTGCCTACAAATGACAGCCGGGACCAACGGCTTAACTTGTTTTCCGAGGCACGGAGGAAACTCGGTATGTTAAGATGGTCACTTATCCACATACCAACCTTGGCAAGCGTTGCTTAACCTTAAAGATCGGCCCGTGCGTCTGTTATTATCTAGCCAGGAGGTCCTCTAACGCCTCAATCGTTGAACTGAAAAAAAGTGATTGAAGCCACTAGCAAGAGCCAGATTCTAATAAATACAGGGTGTAAAGGACAGCCCTCTGCAGACTGATGGGGTGCATTCAGCTCCTTATTTTAAACATATTCCACCAGAAAACAAAAACCATCAAAAATAAAAACCTTTCAACTACCGTACATGGAAATAGTTCTGAACAATTTCTAGGTATCAAAACACGATTTTTATAAAACTTACCTACTGTTACGCAATCTCAACACAAGAATTCTATAAAAATCGCATTTAGCAATGTCGCCTATCTTCAAGAGCCTTCACACGATTTGAAGTTCATTGTGTTCGCTCATTTGGCAATGAAAAAACAACTTTTCTTTCATTATCTAAGTATCTATTTTTTAATGGAGCAAAAACTACGTCTTGTAAAGTCAAAGTAAACTAATTTATCGGCAACAATGAAAAGTAATAGACGTTCCATTGTTTGAATTTGACGCATTCCGTTGAAAGAAAGACGCGACTGACGCCATTTTGTTTTCTGACGTCAGTGCTATAGTACCAACGTTTACTCTATGTTATGTATTTTGTTTTAGTTGTTATTATATCACAGTTGTACGAGAAGGCTAAACATTTGCGAGATTAAATGTCTGTATTGGATTGTTCTATGAGTAATTTCTCTGTGGTGTGACAACCTCGTGTCTCGGGAAGCACGTTACCTAAGCTATTTTTCCTGCACCAAATCTCTGTCCGGTCGAGTTGCCATATATCGGAATCGGAACAAGAGAGTGATGGAAGAGGGAGTCACAGCTGTGTTTGCGCACACACGCCTGTATTATAATATGTCCCGCACGCCGAGGGCTAGTCTCCATTGAGATTGACCGCCATGGCCGAAATTGGTCAGGAGGACTGTATCTGCCTAATACTAGTCCAGTCATGGGCGTGGGTACACACAGCGTGGCAAAATAGCACTTTCCCCACCCTGACTATCTTTATATTTTTTTCTAAAAATGTTAAAAATTGTGCCAAAATATTCGAACTCGCTGGTTTCGCCTTTATCCCCATCACGTTTCTAATTCTTTTCTTCAGGAGTTGACAAAGTATTTTCTTTTCTTTTTGAAAGCCCACTCCTCTCGTTCTTGAATCCTAAAGTCTCTTCTTTCTCTAACTTTCTCTACGTAATTTGAATTAAAGTTTAATCTTTTATATGAATAAAACCGTATTATTGCCTAGAACTTCCTTGAAGAAAATTGGTCATCAACACGGGCAGAAGCAGTTTTTAAAATATGGCAACACCTTTTCGTTACACCCTGTAAGGACCTGTATAATAACCGTGACACACAAAACCGTTCCTTACCTTCTTCTTCTTCTTATATTGTCGATGGCAAAGTCAAAGTCAGAGAGAGAAGAACAAGAAGAGTAAACCGGTGACCTGTGAATGAAGTGAGAGCAAAATTTTATGTTTGGCTCAGTACTCAGCAACTGTAAACACCATTCGCTAACGCAGCCGTAAGGTCCTCACATGTAGGTACCTACAGGTGACAGGGCGACGCAAGACAATAGGTGGGTCATGGACTGTGGAGCCACGCCACACAAACTCTGAAGATCGAAGCCATCCGAGAATACCCACCTGAGGAGGTTATCCCTGCCTTGGAGCGTACGTTGGACCTGATGACCATGGTTGCCGTACGAATTTCTGAGACAGTAGGTTTCGAGCTATCGTGCGGAAGTTTGGCGTCTGTCTAACCTTACTGGAATAATATTAGCATTACATACATTACATGGCATTATACTAGCTTTTGCCTGCGACTTCGTACGCGCATATCCCGTTTTTCTTCCGTTCAAATAGGAATTTCAGGAAATCCTCTCTTAGTGCTCCCTTACACTCCCCAAGGAACCTACATGCCAAATTTCAGCTTTCTACGACCAGTAGGTTCGGCTGTGCGTTGTCTGTCAGTCACTGAGTCACTCAATCAGTTAGTCAACATCATCATCCATCATTAAGCCAAAAGACCTCCACTGCTAGACATAGGCCGCCCCCGAAATGGGGGGTAAGCCATAATCGGCACGCTTGTGCGGCGGGTTGGCGATCGCAGTGTGTGGTGTTGAGTTTTACAGAGAACGCTGCTGCCCATTCTCATTCAGTAATGAGTAGTAGTTCATTCATAAATTGGTAACAGAAGAATTTTCCCAACTACATTGGGGTCGGCTTCCAGTCAAACCGGATTCAGCTGAATATCAGTATTTTACGTGGAGCAACTGCCTATCTGACCTCCACAGCCCATGGCAACAAGGTAGATAACATATACCTCTTAGCAAGACTGGTATTATATTTTCTAACTTCTCACTATAATTACTATCAAAAATGGTCAATTCAAAAGACATCTGGGACCAACGGATTGACGTGCTTTCTAAGGCAAAGAGGAAACTCGGTATATCATCTATCCAAAGACCGATCTGGGCAAGCTTTGTTTAACCTCGAAGTTCGACCCGTGCGGCTGTTTTGTTTAGCCACTAGCTCCTCTAAAGTCCTATTCCGAATACCTGTAATCCTTACATGCATCGACGAACAATGATGATTCAATTTATAATTGTGACCAATACCTAAGTAATCCGGAATTCACCTGTCCACTGAAATAGTACATACGTTTCGGAACCAATATACATCAAGCCTCAACACAGCTACCGAACTTATACAGCCTACGGGCGCAAACGGCGAGGGCGTTAAGGTGGATGCTCCAGGGTGGCCCGCGAAATTCAAATATTTTTATGTTTTTTTGCAATTTGCCGGTCAGTGTGAAGCTGTATGTGGACCAAATGCGATCTGCGACCGTAACGCGTATTTATCTAAAGAATTATAACCATTTTAATCATCAATATAGCCCTCTAAGTTCATGTAGTTCGAAAGAATGATTATTTCTGAAATATTCTATATATATTTTAATTTCGCGGGCCACCCTGGAGCATCCACCTTAACAAATCAATAGTGCTCGACTGAATCTCGGCTTCGGCTCAATTCGGCCGATTTCGGCTAGCTTTGCCTCGCTTCGGCCAGCTTCGGCTAACTTGGGACAGATTCGGGTAGCTTCGGCTAGTATCGGCCATGTCCAGATTCCACAATGGCCCAAAGTTTTAATCGAACGAGGCATGCCTGATATCAAAAACACTGGTGAGTTTGTTGCGGGACTTCTTCCCAGCTAAAACACTAGGAAGGAGTTCTGGTGGGAGACTATCTTCATGTAAATTTTGACATTAAAATAGTGCTGATTTCCTGCCTAGTTCGAATAGGTAGATGTCTTTTGATATTGACAGGTGCAAAAAAAAACAATGTTGATTTTAAATTCTTGGGAGTCATATTACGAAAGCCGAAAGCGGTCATACGCGATGAACGTGCACTTTTTCTCAGAAGGGAAAACTGATCATTTCGGTTCGGTTTCGGCCAGAAATCGACTTACGGTCTAACACTACAAATCAATATTCAATCATTTGTGTTAAACCCCGATGATGGTATAATCCGCGCGCACCCTAATTGGCTTTAAATCCTCTCCCAAAAGCATTTGAAGCGGCATGGTGATACCGATATGTACAAACTACAATATGACCTGAAGTCTATTTAAAGTTCTCCGTTCGGTATTAACATTTTTGTCATGGGTAATAAAACTGTAAACTCCGTAAGATAGATAATTCTGTCAAGATATTTTACAGTCTTACTGAGTTTACAATTTCAATTGGTTAGTGGAATGAAAAAATCTGGAGAAGCTCGTGGCTAAAGAATAACAGCCGCACAAGTCGATCTTCAAGGTTAAGCAACGCTTGCCAAGGTTGGTCTTTAGAGGGATGCGGAACAGAGAGTAAAGTCCCGCATACCTCAATTGAAAAGGAAGATCCTCCAACCAGGCGGCTGTTGTGCCTGGCGGGCTACTGCCCGATAGTTGATATTCGGGCTGATGTATATGTTCAAATCGCACGGTAAACTCTGCTTGTGCGATGCAGGATTTCGACGAAGTAGTTCGCTGCTAGTTGGATAGATAGCTTCGCCGTTTTTCTTGTGGCGGTATTGATGCCGCTACAGGTCTGTGGATGGGTGACCATCTTAACATACCGAGTTTCCTCCGTGCCTCGGAAAGCTCGTTAAGCCGTTGGTCCCGCCTGTCATTTGTAGAACTTTGGCAGTCGTTAGGGATTGTCAGAAGCCAGTAAATCTGACTCCAGGCTTGCCAAGAAATACCGTGTTGCCCGTTTAATTGGTTGTGGAGGTCTGGTAGGCAGCCGCTCCACGTAAAATACTGGTATTCAGCTGAATCCGGTTTGATTGGAAGCCGACCCCAATATAGTTGGGAAACAAATCGAATTAGTCCATCAGATAATTATATATTTTCTAAAAATATCCGACTCTCGATTTTTTCCTTTTTAGACCCTGCATACTGTGAAAATGTTGACATGTTTGACTGACAGTATACCGGATCTAGAACAAAATATATGATTCGAGTGCTTTAGCGGCGGACGTCAGTCTGATAAAAAATTTCGCACAAAATGCGCCCGACCTAACACGGTGCAAGGTGTTCGAGAGCGCTGGCGCGCTGCGCGGGACGCACCTGAACAAAATATTAAGACCGTACGTATAACTCGTGTGACGTCACATATCATTTGATTACAGTACACTTTTTAACGACAAGTGACGTCACACGAGTTTTCAACAAACTGTATGCTCTTGTTTGTAGAAAAAATACGCCTCGGATATTTTTTGGAAATTATCTGATGGACTAATTCGATTTTTTTAGTCCACTTATACCGTATTATCCGGTGACGTATGGTGCAAGAGCCCAACAACAACGATCGGGCAGTTGCCCACCGGACACAACTTGGAGGAAAGAAGGAAGATCCTCCCTTTTCAATGGAGTTTTGCGGGATTTTACACTTTCAACGCCACTATGTTGTTCTTACTCCTCCGCTGTTCTTTCCTGATTAATTTCGTTACGGGATCCAAGACAGTTGAATCGTTTCTCCGGGACTCGTTGGGCTTCATTGACTCGGCGTTTTTTCTGGTGGTCGCCATTGTCGCCACTGTTGATTCTGGTTTTCAGGAGTTGCAGTGGTTGGGAATAGTGTGAAGGGCTTGTTATACTTGTCGAATATTTTATGAGTCTGCAACGGGGCCAACAACTGTCAAAGTGGCGCTAATAGCGCACAGACCAATAACAAAGCAGTTTTTAATGAAAAGATGGGTGTTTGCCCATCTTTTCATACTTACTTAGGTAAATGATTACTTTCAGTTTGATTAGATCGTCAAAAATTATTTACAATTATTTGTACGATCCCAACCCTAGGTAGGTTTGGGATCGTACAAATAATTGGAAATAATTTTTATTATATCATTTACAAAATAAACATTTGATAATTCGAATTCGATTTTATAAACCTTAAAAGAAATCAGACTGTCTATAATACACAAAGAAACGAACAAATGAATGTTAAAGACTGAAATCACAGACCAATAAGTGTTTATCTAACTTTGACAAAGGTTCGTGCAGTGGTGGCGCCATCTGAGATCAGCTTTCACATGCCAACCCCATTAAAACGAAAACACAAATGCCTTTGTTTATTGGCGTTGGGTAGTCTAGGAGTAAGTATGACGTCGAATATGGACCTTGACAGTGTTCGTTCGAACATGGGCCGCGACACATACTGGCCTAAGAACTGCTCGTGTTTCCTTTTAAGTTCAGGGAGGTTACTCTCTAAGCCCGAAGTCCATAGTTTCGAGCTTAGTTGCGGGCGTACGTATTCTACTCCGTATAATACGCCCGCAACTACCTCTAAGAATAAAATGACAACACGATTTGACAGTTACTGACAAATCGTGTGGTCATTCATTCTTAGTTCAGGTTCGGGACAAATCGTAAGTCGGTAGGAGATACGAAGCCGAATACGCCCGCAACTAGGTACGAAACTACGAACTTCGGGCTTAGAGATTAGCCCCCCTGAATATCAGTAAAAACAGTGTTGGTTATATAATAGGTCTTTACCTATGAAATTGCCGTTTTGTATGAAAAAAATTAAACGAATTTTTTTCATGTATTTTTTATTTGTATTAATCGAAGTAATCAATCACCCATGCAATCAATGCATCATTGCCAACGCAGTGGCAGTTTATTGATGCCCTTCTTAAAGAAATTAGCTGGACGGGAGACAACAAATTCTTCAAAGGCATTTTGTACTGCCTCTCGGGTATTGAATTTTTTTCCCGCCAAGAAGTTATCCAAATTCTGGAAAAAGTAGTAGTCTGTAGGCGCAAGGTCTGGTGAGTAGGGCGGATGACGGAGAGCTTCCAACCCCAGTTCTTGCAACTTGGAGACCGTCTGCTGTGCAGTATGAGGTCGCGCGTTGTCGTGCAGGAGCAGCGGAGACGAGCGATTGACCAATGCTGGTTGGAGATGTGCCAGCTTCTCCATCATTGTGTTCAGTTCTTCACAGTACACATCTGCAGTAATGCTCACCCCGTTTGGTAAGAAGCTGTGATGAATCACACCGGCGCTAGACCACCAAACAGTGACCATTACTTTTCTAGGGGTAAGTTTTCGTTTAGAACATTGTTTAGGTGCTGAACCAGGATCCAACCAACTTGCTGAGCGCTTGCTGTTATCAAACAGAATCCATTTTTCATCGCAGGTAACAATGCGGTTCAAAATTCCTTCATTTTTGTGTCTGTTGAGCAGTGCAAGGCACGTCTCGACGCGTACTTCGCGCTGGCGATCATTGAGTTCGTGGGGCACCCATTTGTCAAGCTTTTTTACCTTGCCAATTTGACGCAAATGGTCCAATATTGTTTTGACGCTAACGTGGAAAGCTGCTGCTAATTCAGCCGTAGATTGTGTATCATCAGCTTCCACAATCGCCTTTAATTCGTCATTGTCGGTCGACCAAAGTCTTCAGACGACCGCGAGGTTCATTTTTCAGGTCGAAATATCCAGAACGGAAGCGAGCAAACCAATAACAGGTGGTGCGTTGGTTTGTAGTGTTAGCTCCGTAAACGTCGTTGATGTTGCGTGCCGCTTGTGCCGCGTTGCTGCCACGACGGTATTCATATTCCATAATTACTCGAATTTTTAACGTATCCATGATGACGAAAAAGATTGAAATGCGATGAAAATGTAACACTAATCAATAAACAAATTACTAGTTTGGAAAAAAAGCAATGTTTTTTAAATAAAATTAATTTGAAATTAGAATTCTTAGCCAAACAAAAAATATTTTGATTTGAAATGGCCAGTACCGCAGAACGGCAATTTCATAGGTAAAGACCTAATATATATATATATATATTATCTATGTACCAAATAAGCTGGTAGAGGTTAAGAAGTTTTTCTCGCGTTGTCTGTCTCCCAGTTGCCCACGATTTTTAGTCTGTCACGTTATACGTCACTTATGTTCTGAATCGATCCTGTAATACCTGAATCTGACATCCTTCAAGTCAAGTCAAGTCAAAACGTTTATTGCGAACTAAGTGTACAATGGTGTTCTATACCTACCTACATGGAAAAACACGTAACATTACGTTTCAAAATAAACAAAGCATTATTTATTGTCGTGAGTCACGTTTCTACGACAAATATATGATAAAATGTTTACTGATGCTAGCAATTTTTAACACACTTACAAACATCATCATGATTTCATTAGCGACTGTTGAAAAATAGATTATGCCCGCATGTCCGCACTAGGCGATACGCTCGCGGCTAAATAAATAACAGCCGCACGGGTCGATCTTCAAGGTTAAGCAACGCTTGCCGAGGTTGGTCAGTGGATGGGTGACCATCTAAACATACCCAGACTCCTCGTGCCTCGGAGAGCACGTTAAACCGTTGGTCCCGGCTGTCATTTGTAGAACTTTGGCTGTCGTTACGGATAGTCAGAAGCCAGTAAATCTGATTTCAGTCTTGCCAAGGAGTACCGTGTTACCCCAGTTAATGATGTGAGGAGGTCTGGTAGGCAGCCGCTCTTCGTGATATATTGGTATTCAGCTGAATCCGGTTTGACTGGAAGCCGACCCCAATATAGTTGGGAACAGGCTAGGCAGATGATGTCCCCACTAGACGATACATACGTAGAAGAATGACTAAATATTATTGATTTTATTACTTCTTTCATCGCTAAGGACATCTTTATTTAAGTAGGTATATTCTTGTAAGTGTAGGTATAGCTATGCTATGTTTAATCTATGCTCCGGAACGAGGATGCATGGGAAGCGGTCACCTTCTGCGAAGCAGTAACGCTAGCGAATGAGGATGCCGAACGTGTGAGAGAGAGGGAAACCTCACGACCCAGCCGCCGCAACAGAAGAAGACGCCCCGGGCGTCGGGGGTCGTAGGGCGATTTCCGGCCACCGTAGGCGCAGGTTTGCGGGACGGCTCACATTGGGTGGCTCGCCGTCCGATCAGAAACAGGCCCGAGTGGACGACGCGCTGTGTTCCACGCGCGCTTCAAAGAACTGTCAGCATGGGAAAAGGGGCCCGCTAGAAAGAGACGCCGCGGCCCTGGAACGCGGCGTTGAACACGGATGGGTTTTAGTCAGTAAGAGTCTGACACTTCCTTCTGCTCCACCCAAAGCGGAAGGAGTCATTTGATGATTTCCCATCCTAAAAAAGAAATGTATAAAATAGAGGAGGTCTGCTCTGCTTGGGCGGAACACCGCCGTGTCCTCGTCGAAGCGATCGGCGGCGGCAACCTCTTGCGTCCGGCCAGGAGAGTCTACTCTCTAAGTCCGAATCTCCGTATTTTTGGCCTTAGTTACGGGTGTTTTCTATTATATACCTATTACGGTTCTTGAGATACAGCCCGCTGACAGACAGACGGCCGGACGGACGGACGGATAGCGGAGGCTTAGTAATAGGGTTCCGTTGGATACCCTTTGGGTACAGAACCCTAAAAAAAACATCATACCATTCGTTCTTAGTGGTTATTATTATTTTTATTTGGTAATGGTCTTGCTCTTAACCACAATCACGCCTGATGGAAAGCGATGGATGAGGTCTATGATGGAGCGAGCGTGCCCAGAAGATGGCTGCTCACTCTTGCTTTGAAGGCAGACGGGTTATATGTGGACGGGAACACAGACGCCGGCAGAGTTCCACACCTTAGCTGTGCGCATAATAAACGTGGAAGAGAAGCGCTGGATGCGACTAGACGGGATATCGACCAAGTACAAGTGTTACCCCGCAGTACGTCTGATATTTCGGTAGTAAAAGGGCGATGTTGGGATCAGGTCGTGGAGTTCTTGCGCACACTCACCAAAGTACAGTCTATAGAAGACCGACAGGCAAGCAACATTACGCCGATGACCTAGGCTGTGAAGCTGAGCCACCAACGTATCGTCACCAATAAGCATTTTTGCTCTGCGTTCCACCGAGTCCAATGCAGCAAGCTGGTATTTAGCAAATCCCATAAGTGGCTGCAATACTCCATACAGGATGAGGTTAGGTGATACGGTGTCGAAAAAGCCCGTAACTGAGGCCGAATCTATGGACTTTGGGCTTAGAGAGTAGAATCCTGGTTCAATCCATGGTCCAGAGACAGCTAGAGGAGACATGGGAAGCGGCCTACCTTCTTCGAAGCAATAATGCTAACGAAGGAGGAGGCTGACCGCGTGAGAGAGAGGGAAACCTCACGCCCCAAACGCTTTTACGAATGTAATGTACTTTAAAAAGGTTGACTACCATGAGTTTTATCAATCTATACTCGCTAGCGACTATTTTTTAAAAAGTAAGAAAAAATAAAACCAACTTTCAAAAACAAAACACTACAAAGTAAAAAATAACTTTAATTTCGGAAGTCGGTATCTTTTGTTTTTCCCTTGACTTTCATGGGATCTCATTATCAGATTCTGATTTGGTGACAATGGGACCACCTCAGGAGTATAGGCTTTCGAATTATGAAAGAACTTTTCAAATCGGTCCACAATTGGCGGAGAAATCAGTGGACATACATAAAAAAAATAACATAGAACCTCCTCTTTTTTGAAGAAGTCTACTAGGTAATAAGGTTTTTAATGCCTGTAACTCTCCTAAAACTCACTTACCATAATATGTTGTTCCAGACGGCCAGCAACTATTCGCAGATCATCCAGAAGAACAAGCTGCTGTCACAACGATCCATGAAAGATATTCGTCACATCAAGGTGAGTGTATCTTGACGGGGCCTGCTAGGGCCAGTGCCTGCCAGGGTTGCGTTTGCTCCACCATATTTGTAGTTTTATCATTACGGGAACGGAAATGGACTAAAGAGTCCAGACCAGGCCCTGGTCGAGAGCGCGTGATGTTCCACGCGCGCCTCAAGGAGATGTCAGCATAGTAGACAGGGCCTGCTAGGCTCAGTGCCTGCCAAGGTACAGTGTTCGAAAGAATCACCGCGGCTCTGGAACGCCTGCCATTAGGAGGAACACGGATGGGTTTTAATCAGTAAGAATCCCGCACGCTCCGCCCAGAGTGGAAGGAGCTTTTTTTTTATATTTGTTATAGGTTTGTTCTTGACTCTAGTCTAGGTCAGAGATGACAGAGACAAAGTCTACGATGGAGCGAGCTTACCCAGAAGGAGCCTGTTCACTCTAACTTTGAAGAGATTAGGGTTGTAAGCGTTTGGAAACACAGACGCAGGCAGCGAGTTCCACTCCTTTGCTGTACGCATTATAAAAGACGTTTGGAAACGCTTAGTGCGGATTGGTGGAATTACAACAAGGAAGAGATGGTAAGATGCAGTACATCTGGACACAGAACAGGTAAAGGAGGTCTTTTACTGTTCCGTGTGTCTGGATGTCCGATGGTAGAAGGAGGCCGGTGGGATGAGGTCGTGGAGTTCATGGCCACACTCACCGAAGTACAATCTGTAGAAGACTATATTGATATACTATTTGATTTCCCACGCTTGAAGTGAACATAAAGTGAAATCTTTCTTCCGCCAAACTCGTTCTGTTTCATTATTGGACTACAAAACGTACGGCGATTTTATGCACCAAGCATTTTTAAAGAAAATCAGTAGGTAGGTACCTAATATGATCTGTGTGCCCTTCAAGGGCAAAACATAACTAGATATTTTTACAAAAAAAAAAAAAACAAATCAACTTTTTATTCTCAAGCACTGTAGGTCATTTATAGAACAAAGTTTTTCCGTTTTATTTAAGTAAAAACTCGTAGAAAAGGAATAAAAAGTATCTAAACAACAATAGTTTGTGGTTATAATAGAAGTAGGTACAAGTAGAATGTTATTTTTCTCTATGTTACCTTGAAATTTTAAATTAGCGTTTTTGTTAAATATTTTCAAGATTAGCACTACTTTTTTTTTATTGATAGGCACGCGTTTGACCACTATCTCACCTGATGGTAAGCGATGATGTGGTCGAAGATGGAGCACGCTTGTCTAGTAACCTATTCACTCTTGACTGAAATACCTCCAGGTTACAGCTATCGTAGCGTAGCGTTCGGCAACACTGTTCTTGCTGCATATTAATGATCTGCTTAAACCCGGTACCTTTGGGTATGCAGACGACAGCACTGTTGCTGGAAGATACGTGTCCGACGCACGAGCTGGTGGGTCGCAGATCCGGTCTCTCCGGGAGGCAATGGTTGAGCGCTTGAACGTGTCCCTACAGGCGGTCTCTGATTGGGGCGATGCCAATCTGGTCAAGTTCAATGCTGCTAAGACCCAAGCGTGTCTATTTTCCGCCAAAAGGAGCCAATTCCGCCCAGCTCCATCTTTCCGCGGTGAAACCGTGCCGATAACCGACCATCTTGAGCTTCTTGGAGTTACATTAACATCTACTCTCAATTTTGGCCCTTACATAGAGGCAAAAGCTCAAGTGGCTGCAAAGAAGTTGGGGATTCTGGCTAAGGTGAGACGGTACTTCACGCCGGAACAGCTGCTCAAACTCTATCAAGCGCAAGTTCGATCGTGTATGGAATACTGCTCTCATCTTTGGGATGGATCTGCCAGATACCAGCTTGATGCCCTTGAGTCAATTGAGAAACGAGCCAAGAGGATCATCGGCAATGAGAGGCTCGTCGCATCGAAGCTCCAAAGTCGGTTTTTTACCGGTTGCATTTTGGGGAATGTGCGACGGAATTGCATAATTTAATTCCGCCAAGCCCGTTCCATCATCGGACCACAAGACGAACGGCGATGCGCCACCGGTACATGGTGGACATCCCACCCATACGCACAAAACGTTTTGGGAACACATTCATAGTGCGTACAGCTAAGGAGTGGAATTCCCTGCCGGAGTCTGTGTTTCCTGATAGCTACAACCTGGGAGTCTTTAAATCAAGAGTGAATAGGTTATTTCTAGGCAAGCGTGCTCCATCTTCGACCACATCCTCGCTTACCATCAGGTGAGATAGTGGTCAAACGCGTGCCTATCAATAGTAAAAAAAAAAAAAAAAAAAAAAATATCAAAACTTCAGAAAACTCAGATTTCGGCTGAGATTTCCATTTCGTACCAAAATAGGCATGTAGAGTATGCCTATTTAGATCATCATGATCTGCCTAGCCTTTTCCCAACTATATTGGGTTCGGCTTCCAGTCACGCCGCTTTTAGCTGAATATCAGTATTTTTCGAGGAGCGGCTGCCTACCAGACCTCCACAACCCATTAACTGGGTAACACGGTACTTCATGGCAAGACTGGAGGCAGATTTACTGGCTTCTGACTATCCGTAACGACTGCCAGAGATCTACAAATGGCAGCCGAGACTAACGGCTTAACGTGCTTTCCGAGGCACGGAGGAAACTCGGTATGTTAAGATGGTCACCCATCCACAGACCAACCTTATAACCCTATTTAGGTACTTCGGCATTTTTGTACACAATGCTGTAGGTACCTAGCTATTGTATTTTACACAAAACCTTCAATTTTAACCGTAAATCCGTCACGATCATGGACAAACTTCAATCCAAAAAGCAGCCAAGTGCGAGTCGGACTCGCGTGCAAAGGGTTCCGAACCAATTTCATTTTTTAACCGATTTCAAAAAAAGGAGGAGGTTCTCAACTCGGTTGTATTTTTTTTCGATTTGAAAAATTCTTGTTTCATCTGAATATACCGAGGTATACTTCCCGATTGGTCCCATTGTCACCTTGTCAGAATCTGATGATGGGATCCCATGAAAATCGAGGGCAACCCTCAAATTTTATAGGCACACATACAAAGTTTTTAATATTTTTTTTAACGCAATTCAGATATTTGTGCCTGGTAATCATCATCTCATGTTGCTGAGCTGATGATGGATGATGAGATCCCATGAAAAATGTTTGTTCAGCGATATTTTCGCCAATTGTCAGCTGATTTGGATGATTCTTTTTTTGCTTGGAAGAGTATTTTCCGGGACTGGTCCCATTTCAATTTGGTGAAGATCTGACGAAGAACTTCAGAGGTAGGCAACGGAACTCTTCAATAAATGATAGCAAATGAATCGGGATTGCTGAAATTGCACGTTTTTTGTAGTGTCCATAACATCGCGCATCGCGCCGGTACGCTGTTAATGGATACGCAGGTAGGTAAGTAGGTACCACTTTTTTTTAAACTTTTTTACAAAAAATACAACCGACTTCCAAAAAAAAGCACTACAAGGTATAAAATAACTTCCGACGAAACAAAAGAACTTTAATTTCGGAGGTCGGTGTCAAAAAACGGAAAAAATACCAATAACACCGACTTCCGAAATTAAAGTTCTTTTCTTTTTTCGGAAGTTATTTTATACCTTGTAGTGTTTTTTTTTAAAGTCGGTTGTTTGGTCAAATTTTTTGAATAACTTCAAAACCATTTGTTTTAAAATGATTAAAAAAATGTAAATAAAACCCTCACAGAAAACCTTTTCATTTAATATTACTTATGTACAAAAACTTTTTTTTTTAATTTTCTGCATTGACCCCTAAAAGTGACCCCCATACTCAAAATTTACATAACGAGGCCGTTGTTGGGTCACAAAAGTCCATATGTTTACCAAATTTCAACAGAATCGGTTCAGTAGATACAGAGAAAACGGCTGTGACAGACAGACAGACAGACAGATACCCGAGTGATCCTATAAGCGTTCGGTTTCCTCCGAATGTTCGTAACCCTAAAAACTAGTGAGTTATAACAATTGCAAACACAGGTTGTATCATCACAGCGCTAATGTTTCCCATTAACCTATTCGCCTTAATTGTTTTAGTATTTCGTTTGTATATTTTTCTTGTTGATTTGTATATTTATTATATGTTTATATTGTATGTATGATTTATATTTGTATATTGTTCATTATTGTATTTGAATAATTATCAATCGCTTTAAATATTCTTTATTGCACCTACGACTATTCTCTGCATTAAGTACCCAAAGGTTGACTGGTAAAGAATGCCTATGGCATTAAGTCCGCCTCTGTACATTTTTGTGCTGCAAGTGTTTTAAATAAATAGGTATGGTGCCGTAAAAGAATAACACCATCCCACCACTTCCCGTGGGTGTCGTAAGAGGCGACTAAGGGACTCACCAGAGAATGGGCAGCAGCGTTCTCTGCAAAACTCAACACCATACACTGCAATCGCCAACGCGCCGCACAAGCGTGGCGATTATGGCAAACCCACAATCTTGGGGGAGGCCTATGTCCAGCAGCGGACGTCTTTCGGCTGATATTACTTATATGATGAGGTAGATTTGTCTATTTCGCGAAACCGCCATTTCCATTCCAACTGTATGAGAGTCACGACTTTTGCGGACTTCTCTTTCTAATTTCCAACTTAAAGAGTTAAAATTCCGATGGTTTCCTTTCGGGAGCGGAGCCCTAAAATAATTTGAGTTAATGACACTCACTGACATGCTTCTTGAATGAATGAAAAATTTCAACTACCAATGACATTTTTTTACTCTGTGGATTGTTGAATAATGCAATTTCATTTCACGAAGGACGAGGTCATCGCTCCTTGGTACGTCTAATTATAAAAATGTTGCAACCGGACTTGCCATACCGCCATCTTGTTTTTAAGGGCATTTTCCTCATCACAAGATTGCAAGGATGTTTTGCAATAAAGGCTTGGATTTGTAATCGTAAATGTAGACTCTCTGAGGTAAACTATAGAATTTTTATACAGTTATACTTAAATCAAGAGTGAGTATGCTCTGTCTTCGATCACATTATCGCTTATCATTAGGCGCGAATAGCGTTATCAGGCGTCCCGAGTAGGAGCGTGTGGCTAAATAAAAAACGCCGCTCGGATGGATCTTTAAGGTTAAGCAACGCTTGCCAAGGTTGGTCTGTGGATGGGTGACCATCTTAACATACCGAGTTTCCTCCGTGCCTCGGAAAGCACGTTAAGCCGTTGGTCCCGGCTGTCATTTGTAGATCTTTGGCAGTCGTTACGGATTGTCAGAAGCCAGTTAATCTGACTCCAGTCTTGCCAAGAAATACCGTGTTACCCAGTTAATGGGTTGTGGAGGTCTGGTAGGCAGCCGCTTCACGTAAAACACTGGTATTCAGCTGAATCCGGTTTGACTGGAAGCCGACCCCAATATAGTTGGGAAAAGGCTGGCAGATGATAGATATATAGATATAGAAGTATAGATAGATAATAGACCTGGAAGTTTTTGCCACTCGTTTCCACCACGCATTACGTCTGTGATTAGATAACCAAATGCGTTTATAATTGGTGCGCGTAAATCGTTTTGGTCAGATATTTACGAGGCATGCCTTTTATGTTTTGTCGTTTGAAGAAAAAACACAACTAGAACCTTATAGTAATTTTTATTGTTCTTCAAAGTATTCACCACGTAGCTTAATACACTTTTCCATTCGCTCAAACCAGTTATTATAACATTTATTCCACTCTAAAGTGGGGGTGTTCAAAATGGCTGACTTGAAAGCGTCGACTGCTTCTTCACTTTGACCACGAAGACTTTTCTTAATTTTAAGAAATGTAAAGAAATCGTTAGGGCTTAGGTCAGGACTGTATGGAGGATAGTCAATTTCTACTTTTTCCTGCTTCAAATACTCAATCGTTTGACGAGCGCTGTGTGAGCTTGCGTTGTCGTGGTGCAGGATGATGCGTCGCTTTGAGTTAGATTTACGAAGTTCGGCAATGACTTGTGGTAAACAAACTGTGGTATACCACTCTGCGTTAACCGTTCTACGATCTTTAAGTGCAATAGTAGCAACGTGGCCGGTTTATCCAACGAACGTGGCCACCATCTTCGAAGTGCTTCGAGAACGAACAACTTTAGTCGGCTTTGGCTCGTCTTGAAAGACCTTCTCTTACACCATCTGACGCGGGCCGCCTTGTGATCGTCGAAAAGCAGATGCGGTATCCAACGGCAAACTAGCTTTCTCACACCAAGCGCATCATGCAAGATCTTCTGAATGGTTGTCCCTGAGATGCCTAATAGAGCCTTTATCTCTCGATACGTCACATGACGATCTTCGAGAATTAGTTGTCTCACAGCAATGATGTTATCTTCAGTGAAGGCGGATTTTGGGCGTCCTTCGCGAGATTTGTCACTAAAACTAGTATGTCCACGCAGGAATTCTAAATACCAGCGTTCGACAGTCCGCAGACATGGGGCTTCATCACTCACACATTATACGTCCGAGAGCTATAATATTGTTTACTAACACGCTGGATCATTGTTGTCCAAAAATAAGGAATTATTATTATCTTTAAATATGAAAATGAATTGCTGTTCGTTAGTCTCGCTAAAACTCCAGAACGGCGGGGCCGATTTAAATAATTCTTTTTTTGTTAGTTTCGCCAGAATACAGGGAAGGTTTAAAAACAAAAAAAAATTGGTAAGTAGGTAGGGTAGGTAGGTTAGCCAGTTAACAGGAGCGAAGCCGCACGGGACAGCTATTTATTATTAAAATTCTTAGAAACTACATAGTTTCTCATTACAAAATACTAAGAATTACTTAATCAAGTCATAAAACATGATAAACAATCAGATGATTAATCAACTGTTTACTGGAGTCTGATATCTAGTAGGTAAATTACATTTTAACTCAAGGTAATAATAACACAGAACAATGTATGAAAGTTACTTTGATGCTGTTTCTTTGAACTGTATTTGAAAGTATCTTAGGTACTAAGAGAGATTTAAGGGTTCTGTTTCCGAAGGGTAACCAACGAAACCCTGTTAACTTAAGCCAACGCTGTCCGTCCGTCCGTCTGTCTGTCAGCGGGCTGCATCTCAAGAACCGTAATAGGTAGACAATTGAAATTTTCACAGAGTGTGTATTTCTATTACCGCTATAAAAACAAATCATAAAAATTAAATTGAATTAAAAATTAAAGGATACTTACAAAAAACGTGTTTTCTGGGTTCCGTACCTCAAAAGCAAAAAACCAAACCCTTATAGGATCACTTAGTTGTCCGTCCGTCTGTAAGACCGTTTATCTCGGGAAGGCTTGGAGGTATCGAGTTGAAATTAAAACCATGTACTTTCTATGGCCCCTCGCAGCTGTGAAAAATCAAATTTCTAAATAAACGTGAAAAAAAGATACGGTGGTGTATGCCGCAAAAAACGTATAATATACGTTTTTTGCGGCATACACCTACAAATATTATTTCGACACTCTCAAGGAAATGAAAATGTATAGGGTATTTCCCGTTGACCTAGAACTATGAAATTAGGCAAATAATACCGTCTTACACTACATGTTTAGGGGAAAGTCTGAAAAATATACATTTGTAATTAAATTTATAAAAAACATAGTCTTTATTTAAAGTGTGAGGTGCTCATAGCTAGATAATAACAGCCGCACGGGTTTATCTTCAAGGTTAAGCAACGCTTGCCAAGGTTGGTCTGTGGATGGGTGACCATCTTAACATACAGAGTTTCCTCCGTGCCTCGGAAAGCACGTTAAGCCGTTGGTCCCGGCTGTCATTTGTAGAGACCTTTGGCAGTCGTTACGGATAGTCAGAAGCCGTAAATCTGACTCCAATCTTGCCATGAAGTACCGTGTTCCCAGTTAATGGGTTATGGGGGTCTGGTAGGCAGCCGCTCCTCGTAAAATATGGTATCCAGCTAAATCCGGCTTGACTGGAAGCCGACCCCAATATAGTTGGGAAAAGGCTAGGCAGATGATGAGTCTTTATTTAAAGTAATTTGTAGTTTTGTAGCTACAAATTTGTAAGGAACCCTCGGTGAGCGAGTCCGATTCGCATTTGGCCGATTTTTTTTTTTCATAAATTCAGAAATACATTTGACGTCAAAAATCCTACAGTGACGAATGATAATTTCAATTTTAATTTATTATTTAAATTTCTAGGATTTTTCCTTAGTCTTAAGGAAAAAGTAAAACAAACTGTACAATAGACTTACCTATCGACACTATGGCGCGAGCGTTCAGTGCTTAAATTTACTTTCCTAAAACAAAAATTACAATACAACACAATTATAACAACAAAAATTACAATTTGCCTTCCTAACTTAACTTCCTAACATGTATAAAATCGGTTCGTAATTGACCGATTGAGTGACTGAAAGGCAACGCACAGCCGAAACTATTGATCGTAGAAATCTTAAGGCATGTTGGTTCCGTGGGGAGTGCAGGGGAGCACTAAATCCACGAGGAAGCGGGAGCTGCTGTGAGGAACTCCGAGTTCTACCGCAAGCGGCCCAGACCGGCGGATGACGAGGGGTCGTCTTCCGATGGAGAGAAGGCCTCAGCCCGAAAAATCTCCACCAGCAGGCGGGGTAAAGGACGAGAAGGAGGCAAAGGAAGAGGGCTCGCCTCCCAAGAGGCTGCGCAGCGAGCCGTGAAGCTTGCCGAGGAGGTGCCTCTCTCGTTGTCTTCCGGCAGTGAGCCAGACGTCGCTGGCGGCTCCGAACAGGAGCGCAAGGCCAGATTCGTGAAAGTCGTGGAGGCTGCGGTCCGCGATTTAGCTTTAAAGAGGTCACAAGCCTCTTAAAACAAGGCCATAAGCGCGGCGGCGGCTTCCATTTTGGCGGCAGCGGAGAACAACTGTTGCGGCCCTCCGTCGGACGAAGTGTCTAAGCTGCGGGCGGAGGTCGCCCGCCTGGCGGCCGCCACGGAGCTTCTCCAGAAGGAGAACCAGAAGCTCCGAGCAGATCTGGCCGGGCTCCGAGGAGCCGGCCCAAAAGAGGTACCTCAAGCGGGACGGAAGCACGGGCAAAGCCAGGCCGCGCCTGTGGAGGAGCAGGTCCTGATCCTGGTGCGACAGGAGATGGCCAATTTTGCGGCACGATTCTCGGTTTTGGAGGGCATCGTCTTGCGTCCCCCGCTAGCGGCGAGCCAAAAGGTAACGGGTCACCCGAAGGCGTATGCAACCGCCGCGGCTGCCAAACCGGGGCCGTCCAGCCAGACCAAACGAGGGGCCGGGTCAACACCCGCGAAGCAAGCACCGAGAAACCCAGCATTGGCCAAACGTAAGAAAGGTGGAGTGGCTGCACAAGCGGGGAAGGCTCCAGCGCTAGCGCCAGCGGTGCAAAAGGCGCCCCCGCCTTTAAACTCTCCTGCGGCTGAAACCGGATGGCAAGTGGTCGGGGATAAGAAGAAGGCGGGCAAGGCAGCCAGGGCGGCCAAGAAACGACGAAGGAAGCGGCAGCGCAAAGTGGAACGCGTTGCGGCTAGGCTCCGCGCCCCGAAAACCGCAGCTGTAGTGATGACACTACAGCCGGACGCGGAGAAGAGGGGCGTGACTTACCGCGACGTGATTAATAAGGCTAAAGAGGCGGTTAACCTCCAGGAGCTCGGTATCACGGGGGGCCTCCGGCACAGGTTGACCATGACTGGGGCCCGGATGCTGGAGATCTCAGGTGCAGCCAGTGGCCCGACCGCTGACGCTCTGGCCGAAAAGCTCAGAGCGTCCTTAAATGCGGACGAGGTCCGAGTGTCCAGGCCCACTAAGTGCGTCGACATGCGCATCCTGGGCCTGGACGACTCCGTCACGGAGGAGGAGGTGGTGGCCGCCGTTGTCAGGACTGGGGGGTGCTCTGCCGAGCAGGTGAAGGCAGGCACCATACGTCCTGACAACACGGGCATGCGAATCGTCGTGGTGAGCTTCCCAGTGACGGCGGCCAAAGAAATATCAGAGGGCCGAAGACTCCTGGTGGGCTGGGTTTCTGCGCAGGTCAAACTGCTGGAACCCAGACCTCTGAGGTGCTTCCGCTGCCAAGTGGGTAACCATGTGGGAGTTCAGTGCACTTCGGAGGTGGATCGCAGCGGTCTTTGTTTCCGCTGTGGTCAGCCCGGTCACAGGGCCGGTTCGTGTAACGCCACGCCGCACTGCTTTGTATGTGCGGCAGCTGGCAAGCCGGCTGATCACTGGGCTGGGGGTAAAGCCTGCGCTCCACCCACCAAAACCAGGGGCAAAAAGAAGCCCTCCACCACCGCCGTCACTGCCGCCGCCGCCGCTTCGGTTGCTGCGAGAGAGCCCTCACAGGGGATTCAGGAGGAGGCTGAAATGGAGTGTCGATAACGGCTCCATTACGCTTCCTCCAGGCGAATATCAACCACTGCGCTGCCGCTCAGGACCTGTTGGTCCAGAGCATGGCGCAGAGGTTGATTAACATCGCCGTGGTCGCTGAGCCGTACTTTGTTCCGCCCAGGGATGACTGGGTGAAGGACCTGAACGGCTCGGTGGCCCTAATTTCGTCGGCCGCTGCCGGTACCCCGTCTCTCGAAAGCGTCAGGAGAGGACAGGGGTGCGTAGCAGCACGGTTTGGGGAGATTGTCGTGGTAGGAGTGTACTTCTCCCCGAACCGAACTCTCGCCGAGTTCCAAAACTCCCTCACGGAGTTGGGCGTCGTCGTCGCCGGGTATCGTTCCCTCCCCGTGCTCGTTCTCGGGGACTTCAATGCCAAGCACTTGGTTTGGGGTTCCCGTTACACGGACACGCGGGGCAGGATGGTGGAGGACTGGGCTTTGGAGACAGGCCTGGTCGTCTTAAACATGGGTTCTGTCCCAACGTGTGTGCGGATGCAGGGGGAATCTGTGGTGGACATCTCATTCGCCAGCCCTGCTCTGTCACCGCGTGTCATTGACTGGCGCGTATTAGAGGAGGTGGAGACCTATTCTGATCACCGGTATATCCGGTTTGAAGTCTCCACCCAGACCTCAACCGCGCCAGTCCGGCAGGCCCCGAGTGGTCCGCGGTGGGCACTGAAACAGCTTGACCGGGAGCTCCTCCTGGAAGCTTCGATCGTGCAGGCCTGGGTGTCACCTCCGGACAGGCTTGCTGACATCAATGACGAAGTGGAGTGGTTCCGGGAGGCCATGTCCGATATTTGTGACGTGGCAATGCCCCGGGTTAAGCCAGGACGTGCCCGCCGTCAGGTGTACTGGTGGTCGCAAGAGCTGGCGACGCTGCGTCAGGCATGCGTTGCTGCACGGCGCCGGTATACCAGGCACCGCAGGCTCCGCATCCGCCCTCCGGATTCGCAGGTCAGAGAGGCGGAGCTGTACGAGGAGTACAAAGTGGCGAAGGCCGCCCTCCGAGCGGGGATCCTGCAAGCCAAGGATCTGGCTCGCAAGGAGATGCTGGAGTCTCTGAACGGGGACCCGTGGGGAAGACCCTACAAAATGGTGCGGAATAAGCTCCGCACCTGGGCCCCCCCGTTGACGCAGAGTCTTCGGCCCCAGCTGGTGGAGGACGTGGTGAGCGCTCTGTTCCCCTCGCGAGGGGAGCTTACTCCCCCGTCTATGGCTCCGCCACCTGCGGTGCCTGATGCGGACTACAAATTCAAATTCAAATTCAAAGCATTTTATTTCAAATAAACCATTCACAGGCACTTTTGAAACGTCAAGGTCGGTCAGTCAAAAACATGGAAGCTATTTGCACGTTCCAAAGCGTAGATCTCTATGGAGAAGAACGTGCAAGAAACTCCACGGACACTCTTTTAAATCATGTTCTGTTTTACAAAATTCCAAGTTACATATACTTGTTGCTTCTGCATGTGAGGACAATGCAAAGAAAAAAAAAGGGCTTATTATAAGAATTTTAAATATAAAGATTAAAATAAGCCAATGGCAGTTAAGAGATGACCAGTCTCAACCGACGGCGCCTGTTCACGAACATGACGCGTGTATCGGCACCCTTCAGCTCAACAATTTCGAAGGGAACCGAATGATCAAACCCACGCGCCGCCATCAGCGAGACATTTGAGTGAGCATGACATGCTCTCAACCACCATGCTCGTTCAAGTCCAACAAGTAAAACTATAACTACTCACATAAAATGTAAATGGTTTCATGGTACTCACATTTACAAAATTTGAAAAATATGCTTCTACTTTACACAAAACTATGGTTGTCAATGACCAAATAATGAAAAATAAATTAATAAAGAGAACGATTAAGTTCTTACATCAAAAAGAATAAATAAGTAATTAATATAATAATATAATTTGTATGTATATAAGAATAAATAAACGAAATAATGTAAGAACCTCTAAAAGGAGCGAGCATCTCTTCCAAATATGAAAACATAAAAACCTAAAAAGTGGACCTAAGCAGCTGTGACTGTGGAGCAGGACCAGCATTTAGCCAAGCGTTTTTATCGAGGATATAATCTTCCAGTTTATAATACGCTTGCCTACATAGTGTGCGTTTTATGCATGCTTTAAATTTTCTCTCATTCAGTTCGAGAATATCAACTGGTATTTTATTATAAAATTTAATACAGTACCCCATAAAAGAAGTGTGTACTTTGGCCAATCTGAATCGGGGTTGATCTAATTTGTTCCTATTTCTAGTATTAAAATTATGCCTGTCACTAATCTTGCTAAAGAGATGAAGATTTTTCCGAACATACATAATATTTTCGTAAATGTATTGACAAGGTACCGTCATGATGTTGATATCCTTAAACAGTTCTCTTAGGGAATCACGCCGACGGAGATTGTAAATGGCTCTGATGGCTCTTTTCTGCAGGATAAATATAGACTCGATGTCTGCAGCACGTCCCCATAATAAGATACCGTAAGACATGATACTATGAAAGTAACTAAAATAGACCAGCCTCGCGGTATCTATATCGGTAAATTGACGGATTTTTCTGACAGCGTATGCTGCTGAACTTAGCCGTCCCGCAAGAGATGTTAAATGAGGACCCCATTGTAGCCTTGAGTCAAGCGTAATCCCCAGGAAAACCGTGTTTTCGACGAATTCAAGTTTCTCCTTGTTCAATACTATGTCGCAATCATTTCTTTTAACGTTCGGTAAGGCAAATCTGATGCATTTAGTTTTTTTCCCATTTAATACTAAATTATTAGCAGTAAACCAATTTTGGACCTGCTGTAGGGCGTTATTTACGTCGTCAAGATTTATGGAACGTCTATCTATCTTAAAAATTAAGGACGTATCGTCAGCAAATAATACCATATGAGGGTGATTTTTTAAAAGATGGGGTAGATCATTAATATATACTAGAAAGAGGAAAGGACCCAAAATAGAGCCTTGAGGTACCCCCATTTTGACTTTTAAACCCCGTGAATTGACACCATTTATTTGAACTTGCTGCTGTCTATCATTTAAGTAAGATTTTATTAGACTGAGTGCAAGTTTACTTAGTCCGTAATGTCCTAGCTTTAGGAGCAAGGTTTCATGATTTACACAATCAAATGCCTTGGAGAGGTCACAAAAGATTCCTATGGCATCTTGTGCCTCTTCCCACGCTGAGTATATGTGTTTTAACAACGTGGCACCAGCGTCAGTCGTACAACGACCCCTGGTAAAACCATACTGTTGATCGTGTAAAATTTTATTGATGTTAAAATGATTGAGCATCTGATTGAGCATTACTTTTTCAAACACTTTGCTAAAAACCGGCAAAACAGATACAGGTCTATAATTATTGGTGTCTTTTCTGTCGCCCGATTTAAATAGTGGTATAACCCTACTATATTTCATTATATCCGGAAAGACTCCTTGGTCCACACATAAATTAAATATTAAAGCCAAGTATGGTGCTATAGTTTCAATTATGGACGTGCACACTTTAATAGACATTCCCCATATGTCTTCGGTCAATTTGATTTTGATTTGCCGGAAAGCTTTTATGACTGTCACAGGGTTGATATGTTTGAACTGGAATTCAACCGTACAACCTGGAACGTTAGCTTTTAATAAATTATATGAGACCTCAGGTGAAGAATTTAAATATTCCGTAGTTTTAGTTGGTATATTGGTGAAAAAATTTACAAATTCTTGAGCTACTTCTAAATTAGAGCTTTTGGCACCATGTGTAGTCTCCAGTAAATAATCAGTGTTTCGTTCTTTATTTCTATTAGTTTCATTATTAATAACTTTCCAAACTGTCTTTATTTTATTTTCTGACGATTTGATCTTATTGCTAATATATAGGGCTTTAGCTACCTTGCAAGTATTTCTGAACACTTTAGAATATTTGTTTACAAACTTATTAAAAGAATCAGTGTTTATGACAGGCTTAAGGCCATATAGCTCATATAGTCTTTCCCTACTTATCCTAATGCCTTTAGTCGCCCAGTCACTAAATACATACTTAGGGAAAGTATCCTTAGACTTCTTTTCAAAAGTTGCATTGAATTCCTTTAGAACCACTGAAAAGAAATTATCATAAAATTTATTAGCATCTTCAATGTTATGGCCTAGAAAATTTAACTTATTTTGTAAGGTACCATTGAATTTAGCTAGTTTTCCAGTTGTAATTGGCCTATATTGTATATGAATTTTTTCCAAGGCTGCTTTAAACTGAAATGTTACCAATTGACCACTATGATCAGAGGGAAGGTAATTAACTATGGCTTTATCTAAATATTCACAATCGCAGAATACATTATCGATACAGGTTGAAGAAGTTGGTGTTACCCTAGTCGGTTCTGTAAACACATTAGACAAATTAAACGATTTAAAAAGGCTTATAAATCTGCTGCTATTTGAATTAATTTCTAAAATATTAATATTAAAATCCCCACAAATAATCGCGGGCTTGTTACCTGCTGCAAGTTTCGCAAGGATATCTTCCATTGTTGACTCAAATAAAATAAAGTTTTGAGGGTTTGGGGGTCTGTACACGCACACTATGATATGCTTATCTAGCTCAACACAGGACAGCTCGATGCAATGTTCCACTGATAAGTTAACGATGTCATTACGTTGCTTAAATTTTAAGTTTTTTTTTAATAAGATGAGGGAACCACCACGTAACATAGATTTGCGGTTAAAACAACTGCCCACATTATAATTTTCATAACTAATTAGCATCTGGTAATCCTTCAGCCAGTGCTCACTAAAACATACAATGTCAAACATGGTTTTTTCTAAAAACATTTCAATTTCTAATAATTTGGAAGAGACACCTTGAATATTTTGATGAAATAATTTCAAGGCATGCTGCTGACTCCCTTTTTGACAACTATTTACTAAAGAGCAAGAAGATACCTTGTTAATGGTAGGCATAACTATTCTGTCGCTGGTATCCTCTGTTGTCTTATGTACTAGTTTAAATGAGTATCCATAGAGATACATGGAAACTCCGTACAATTTTTATAAGTATTTGTAGCACTATAGCTACCGTTACTAAGGCTCTCCACCTGATTCTTAGTAAAATTACTAAACATTGTGGATTTAATTATACAAGACTGCGACATACTACTTATGTCTGAGTTAATAAAATAAGCTAATAGCCTTGCTATTGTGTGTCTAAAACTAATTGGCAAATACACTGTATCCCTAGTCGATTTTAAATTTTCCACAAAAATGTTTGTGTCAAAAAATATAAACTTGTCACTATAGTGACTTACTAAAAAGTGCATGTGTTTATTTAAACTATGAATATAATTATTTTGTCTACTTGACAATTGTTCAAAATAAGGAAATGCACACAATATAATTTTATTACAATTTAACTTTAACATCTCAGTTAGATTGTCCGTGATATCTGCTTTTTTTACATTTAAACTATTCCCTATAAACACTGTAATATTGGTATTAGAACTAAAATTATTGTTTCTTAATGACGCCATAATATGCTTGTATGATGAACTTGGCATACAGTAATTTTGTATAGGATAACTCAGGTTGTTACTTAATAATTTACCTAAACCTCTTCCTATGCTGTCTGAGAACATAACTGAATGATAACCACTTTTCACAGATAAGAAACTATTAATCTTGGGCTGTTCAATTTGAGATAAATCCTGTTCACAATCAATTACAACTTGGTTGATGACACAGCCTTGGGATAAATTAACCGCCTGGGACGGGGCGTCCGATACCTCAGGCTGGACAGCATCAAGATTTGATACTGTCTGGCAAGTACACTGACACATGACTAACTCATTTGCAGCAAGAATGTGTTCTCTTATTTGGTTCTGAGATTGTATATATTTACTATTAAGAGAACTTAGTGAAGCTTCGAGTACCTGTATTTCAGACTGTAAGTGCTGTGTATCAATTTCATATATTTTTATGCTATCTTCAAGTTTAATTTGATAGTTATTTAATTTACTAATCAGGTCAACACGTTCCTTCCTGAGTGGAATATTCTTTAAAAACTGTTTATGTTGTATTTTGTACCGATAACATTTTTTAATAAACCTATTTAATTTTGCATACTTTTTTAACTTATTATGACTAGGATAGTTCTGTTTCAATAAGGAATCTTCAGTTAGGTCTATCGTGACTGTGGAATGAGGGTTACAATTATTATTTATACCTATTAATTCATTATATAAGTGGTAAGTTTCCTTAACCTGAGCACTCTGTTTTTCATTCTGCAATTTGATGATGCAACTGTTTGCAGTAATAAGTTCATCCTCTAGGTCCCTAACTTTACGTAAAGCCTCCTCATACAAGTTGCTACAGTTGTTGAAACCATCCGTGATTACCCGCAGTTGGTCACGTTCATCAACAACATCTTGATATTGTTGGCTGAGGTCTACTAGCTCCCGTTTAAGGCAGGTGTTTGTATGGACCATTTTTCTTACTTCCACCTCATTATCCTCTCGTTCCTGTAACATTTCCTGGCATTGTTCATTTGAGGCTTTTAATTCCTGGAGAGCCGTTCTCAGTTTAAGCTCCATATCCTGAGCTGTAGCTTTGCGGGTCATCACAGGCATGTTTTCAGGTTTAAGTACTGAAAATAGAGTAAAAGAAATTTGTGAGAATCTAAAAAAAAAAAAAAAAAAAAAAAAGACAATAAAGGAAAGTGGGAAATAAAAGAAATAGGTAATAAAAATGGGGAGAAATTAGTGCAGTTAAGTGGAGAAATGAGGTAGGCTGCTGAATTAGCTTTAAAAGATATTGTTTATTGAATTTTATTGCTTAAGATATCTTTTAAATAATGATTTCCTTAATGTGGGTAGGATGACTAGATTAAAATATACTTTTGATTTAATAGATCAAAGGTAAGCTATGTAAAATAACAATCATATAAGCGTTATTTTTGTTGAACATTATTGAAAAATATCGGAAAATCAACAGAAACTAAGTATTTTGACGTTTTCCACGATGTAAACAAAGCAATATAATATCAACGCTGAGTCCTAAAAATCTACATAAAAGTTAACACTTTGCAAGGACGTGCCACTGAGATAAAGTGACGAATGTGTGCTATTATAAAATAAAAGTAAACAATACTTCCCCGTTTAATATCGTTCCATACGTAGTTCACAAGTTGCCGGCGGTTTTAGGTTACCGGTGACAGCCGGTACCAAAAATTGAGTTTTTCTTGATAGAATTTCAGGAAAACAATAATCCTGAGTATTTTTGCAATTATATGGTGTATACTCAAACAATTACCCCTTAATTTCACTTAAATACTAATTAAATCTAATTTTAAAATACGGAACAAATATTTTACATGTCACTTGGGCAGTGTTGCCACATTACTTCGACACACCGCTGACGACGATGACGATGCTCCTGAGGTGACTGAGGTAGACCTGAGAGTGGCGGTTAATAGGCTGAAGACCAAAAATACCGCCCCAGGACCCGACGGCTTACCTGGGAAAGCCTGGGTCCTGGCCTTGGAGGCTCTTGGGCCTCGACTAAGAGGGTTCCTAAGTGCATGCTTGGAGAGGGGCCAGTTCCCACTTCGTTGGAAGACGGGGAAACTGGTCCTCATCAAAAAGCCGGGGCGCCCTGCGGACTCTCCGTCCGCATACCGGCCCATCGTGCTGCTCGATGAGGTGGGCAAGCTCTTTGAAAGAGTAATTGCAAACCGCCTCGTCGAGCACCTAGTGCGGGTGGGGCCGGATCTGGCAGAGAACCAGTTTGGTTTCCGCACGGGCCGCTCGACGGTAGATGCCATCATGCGCGTGAGAGCCCTCTCGACGGGGGACGCGGTTTCCCGGGGTGGGGTCGTCTTGGCGGTGTCTCTAGACATCGCTAATGCCTTCAACACCCTGCCCTGGAGTTGCATCAGAGAGGCACTTCGGTATCACCGGGTGCCGACCTACCTCCGTCGCGTAGTCGAGGCTTACTTGACGGACAGAGCCGTCATCTACCCCGGTCACCTGGGAGAGTGGAACCGGCGAGAGATGTCGTGCGGTGTTCCACAGGGTTCGGTTCTGGGGCCGCTCCTGTGGGACATCGGCTATGACTGGGTGCTGCGAGCCGTCCTCCCTAGTGGCGTCAGTGTGGTTTGTTACGCTGACGACACGCTGGTCCTGGCGCACGGGAGATCGCACCAGGCGGCGGCCGACGCTATGACACGCGGGGTTGCGACAATAATTGAGCGAATCCAGCAGTTGGGTCTCGAGGTGGCCTTACACAAGTCCGAAGCCATGTGCTTCCATGGTCCTCGGAACAGGCCACCATCGGGATCCCAAATAATGGTAGGAGGAGTTCACATCGAGGTCGGGTCGACGATGACATACCTGGGTCTCGTCCTCGATAGCCGGTGGAACTTCGTCGAGCATTTCCGACGTTTGGCTCCCAGACTGGGGCGGGCCGGAGCTGCCTTTAAGCGGCTTCTGCCCAATCTAGGGGGACCAAACGGCTCCTGCCGGAGGCTTTACGCGGGGGTTGTGCGGTCCATGGCCCTTTATGGGGCGCCTGTTTGGGCGCCTACTTTGAGGAAGCGACCTGCCCGTTACCTCAACGCGTCCCAGAGGGTCATGGCCATCCGGCTGGCCCGGGGATACCGCACGGTCTCTGGCGAGGCGGCGAGCCTTCTTGCTGGACTGCCACCATGGGATCTGGAGGCGAGAGCCCTCGCGCTCATTTACGAGTGGCGCGTGGAGGCGCAACGCCAAGGCGAGACTCCTCTGCCGCGGCAAATTGCAGCAAGGCGGACGGAGCTCCGGCAGGATCTCATGGCGGTATGGAGACAGCGACTGTCGCAACCCAGCGCTGGGCATGCTACAATCCAGGCAATTAGTCCCCTCTTTGAGGAGTGGCTGGAGCGGCGCCACGGCGTCCTCACTTTCCGCCTGACGCAGATACTCACCGGACACGGTTGTTTCGGGAGATACCTGTTTCGGATTCGGCGGGAGGATACGCCCGGGTGTCATCACTGTGAGGATCGCCCGGAGGACACGGTGGAGCATACGGTGGAGGTCTGCCCTGCTTGGGCGGAGAACCGCCGGGTCCTTGTTGAGGCGATCGGCGGCAGCGACCTCTCGCGACCGGCCCTATTACAATCTATGGTCCAGAGCGAAGAGGCATGGGAAGCGGTCACCTCCTTCTGCGAAACAGTAATGCTAGCGAAGGAGGATGCCGAACGTGTGAGAGAGAGGGAAACCTCACGACCCAGCCGCCGCAACAGAAGAAGACGCCCCAGGCGTCGGGAGTCGCAAGGCGATTTCCGGCCACCGTAGGCGCGGGCCTGCGGACGGCGAGCATTGGGTGGCTCGCCGTCCGATCAGAACCAGGCCCGGGTCGGCGGCGCGCTGTGTTCCACGCGCGCCTTAAGGAGATGTCAGCATGGGAGACGGGGCCCGCTAGGGCCAGTGCCTGCCGGGGTGCGGAATCCGTTCGAAAGAGACGCCGCAGCCCTGGAACGCAAAGGGCATTGGGAGGAGCACGGATGGGTTTTAGTCAGTAAGAGTCTGACACTCCCTTCCGCCTCGCCCAGAGCGGAAGGAGTCATTTGATGATTTCCCATCCTTAAAAAAAAAAAAAAAAAAAAGGGGAGCACTAAGAGCGGGCCTGCGGACGGCGAGCATTGGGTGGCTCACCGTCCGATCAGAACCAGGCCCGGGTCAGCGGCGCGCCTCAAGGAGCTGTCAGAATGGGAGACGGGGCCCGCTAGGGCCAGTGCCTGCCGGGGTGCGGAATACGTTCGAAAGAGACGCCGCGGCCCTGAAACGCAAAGGGCATTAGGAGGAACACGGATGGGTTTTAGTCAGTAAAAGTCTGACACTCACTTCTGCTTCACCCAAAGCAGGAGGAGTCATTTTATGATTTCCCATCCTTAAAAAAAAAGGCATGTTGGTTCCGTGGGGAGTGCAGGGAGCACTAAGAGCGGGCCTGCGGACGGCGAGCATTGGGTGGGTCGCCGTCCGACAGAACCAGGCCAGGGTCGGCGGCGCGCAGTGTTCCACGCGCGCCTCAAGGAGCTGTCAGCATTAATGATTTCCCATCCTACAAAAAAACAAAAATAAGGGGAGCACTAAGAGAGGATTTGCCGAAATTCCTACGAGAACAGGATATGCGCGTACGAAGTCGTGGGCGAATTGCTAGTTTTTCATAAACTCTTTCATGCTACCACCTCAAGGACGATTATAATCAGCCACTCGACCTTAAATAAAACCTACATTTGACTTTGAACGTTCTCAAATGTCAAATAAGAAATTAGAAGTCGAGTCTGTGGGTTGTAACATTATTCGAATCAATAATACCTTACCTACCGGGCTGGCAGTATCATGCACGGACCACGGTTCTTGATAGTTATAAACGGTGTAACAGAGATCACGCAAAACTTGAAATAGGGATCATTGTACTCATCATTATTATCTTCTTCTCGTGTGGGCAGTAAGGTTTAACGACCCCACACCCCTTTTTTTAAGGATGGGAAATTATCAAATGACTCCTCCTGCTTTGGGTAAAGCAGAAGGGAGTGTCAGACTCTTACTGACTAAAACCCATCCGTGTTCCTCCTAGTGCCCTTTGCGTTCCAGGGTACGGTGCCTGTTTCGAACGAAGTCCGCAGCCCTAGCAGGCACTGGCCCTAGCGGGCCACGTCTTTTGTGCTCCTGCGGATTCTTTATTCCGGATTCGATCACGCAAGCTTGTGTCCAGCAGTGGACGTCTTTCGGCTGATACGAATTAAGTCTTCTGATAAAGCCTCTGATTCGATTACGTAATTAAAATCCGAGCATAGTCTTATCCATTGCCCTTTTGGTTGCCTCTTATCTACCCTTCTGATGAGGCCAATTACATCTCACAGACTAAGGTACTGAAGTAACATTGTTATCATATTATCGCAACCGTCGTTTACATTCAGAGTGTGATGTAATATAAATAGGTAATAACTGTTATCTGAATGAGGAAAACCTCTCTTTTCCTCTTTGCACTACGGTTTTTATTTCACTCTAACCGTGGCTGGTTTTAGAACGATGAACGGAAGCAGTTTGCCTAGTCTTTTCCCAAGTCGAGTCGGCTTTCAGTCTAACCAGATTCACCAGAATATCAGTAGTTATGTATAGAGCTTTGCAGGGTATGTGGAACAGAGAATAAAGTCCCGCAAACCTCCATTGAAAAGGGAGAATCCTCCGACAGACGGTTGTTTAGGCCGGTTTGGGCAACTGCCCGATATTTGATATTCGGGCTGATGTATTTGTTCAAATCGCATGGTAAACTTGCTACCAATAGGATAGATAGCGTCGCAGCGCGTTTTTTTGTTGCGATGTAGATTTGCTCCGTTGGTGTTTCTTGTGGTGGCATTGATGCCGCTACGGAGTCACTGCCAGTCTAGCCTCCACAACCGGGAACCAAAACGGGACAACAAGATTCTATTTTGCGAGGCTGGTGTCAGATTTTCTGGCTCCTGACTATAGTGGTTTAACGAGTTTTCTGAGGCACGGAGGAGTCTCGGTATGTTAAGACGGACATCTATTCTTGATGTTTGATTCGTGAGACTGTTATCACTAAGCCAGGAGCTCCTCCGAATTCGAAGACATGTGCCGTCCACATCCCCGCCCTGTATTCACGTCGTGGAATACAGCCTACTTCCTCTCACGAAGAAGGGGCCTGTGTACCAGCAGAGCATTATAGGCTGATTCATCACCATACCATCCACCTTGTGGGAGGTCTGGAACGTCTTTCGATACGAGGCTGCCACTCAGTGGCGTAACTTGTATCAACCCAGAGGCCCGGTATCGAATATTTTTGGGGGCCCGTTTGAGAGGTATTGTTTTTTTTTAACAATATAGGCCCTACTAGCTAAAGATTGTCTTGGCAGGCCACGAAGGACATGTCGACGAGGCCCCCGGACTCCCCGGGGTCCCCGTATCTTTGATACGGCTGATTTACCACCCATGTTAACACTCCAAAATCTTTGACCCTTCAATATACCCTACCCACTGCTTCTTCAGTTTGGCAAGTCTTACCTCTACTGCTGGACATAGCCCTCCCCCAAGTGTCGCCACAACAGCCAGTCCTGCGCTGATTACGATTATGCTAACTGTGGGCGATTTCTTTTCACAAAGAGGCCCCTTCATGCTTCGGTAACCTCAAACCACGTCAGTTCGTTCCGGTTCGTCCATCCATCCATGTCTAATGCCTGCAGTAGTCGTTATGGTTACTCAGAAGCCTGATTTCTAAGAACTAGCGACAACCTGAGGGTATTGAATTGAAAAGGTTACTTCTAGGCAAACGTGCTACATCGTTGACCACATCATCGCTTACAATCAAGTGAGTTTGTGGTTAAATGCGAGCCTATCATTATTCATTAACAAAAAAATACAACCGACTTCCAAAAACAAAACACTACAAGGTACAAAATAACTTCGGAAGAAAGAAAGTTATTTTCTTTCTTCCGAAGTTATTTTGTTTTTGGAAGTCGGTTGTATTTTTTGTAAAAAAGTTTTTTATTTTTCACTTTTTAGTGGTACCTAGGTACCTGCATACCCATTAACAGCGCAATGTTATGTTAAAAACTGGTGTAAACACTAAAAAAGCATGCAATTTCAGCAATCCCAACCCTTTGCTATCATTTATTGAAGAGTTCCGTTGCCTACCTCCGAAGTTCTTCGTCAGATCTTCACCAAATTGAAACGGGACTAGTCCAGGAAAATACTCTTTCAAACAAAAAATAATCATCCAAATCGGCTGACAATTGGCGAAAGTATCGCTGAACAAACATTGTTCATGGGATCTTATCATCATATCCTAATTTATACCTTTCATCATCAGCTCAGAAACATGAGATGATGATTACCAGGCACAAATATCTGAATTGCGTTAGAAAATTTATGAAAAACATTGTATGTGCCCATAAAATTTGAGGGTTGCCCTCGATTTTCGTAGGATCCCATCATCAGATTCTGACATGGTGACAATGGGACCAATCGAGAAGTATACCCTTTCAGATGAAACAATAATTTTTCAAATCGGTTCATGAATGACGGAGTTATGAGGTAACAAACATAAAAAAAAAATGCAACCGAATTGAGATTCTCCTCCTTTTTTGAAGCCGGTTAAAAAACTGAACACAGCAAGTTACTGTCCAATGATGAAGTTTTAGTTTTCGTCAAAATCGAGCCTGAGATGATGAGACTCATATGCAATGATGACTAATGATGATTATTCGCTGGTCTTCCATGAAAAATACACCGTGATATACTTATTATCACTAATTTCAAGAGACTACTCTTTTTTGGATTCCATTTTCCCATTTCATAGACTCCATAGGACTATGTTCAGAATTACAAGCCTACCACATCTAGCCTACAGTTAACGAAGAACAATTCCATCACTCTGCGGCAAGAATAATAAAGAACTACTATAAATAAGTAATGAACAACATCAGCCATTAATGGCGTTTCCATCTACACTATCTATACTCCATACAAATCTTATACTTCTTATACTAATATATATATATACTAATATATGTATAAAGCTGAAGAGTTTGTTTGTTTGTTTACTTGAACGCGCTAATCTTAGGAACTACTGGTCCGATTTGAAAAATTATTTCGGTGTTAGATAGCCCATTTATCGAGGAAGGCTATAGGCTATATATCATCACGCTAAGACCAATAGGAGCGGAGCAGTAATAAAAATTGTGACGCAGACGAAGTTGCGCGGGTCAACTAGTATATGTATAAAGCTGAAGACTTGGTTTATTTGCTTGCTTAAACGCGCTAATCTCAGGAACTGCTGGTCCGATTTGAAAAATTATTTCGGTATTAGATAGCCAATTTATCGAGGAAGGCTATAAGGCTATAAAACATCACGATACGACCTATAGGAGCAGAGCATTAATGAAAAATGTGACGCAGACGAAGTGTCATGGGTTCGCTAGTCATCAAAAGAATCTCAACAACGTGACTGGTGACTCAGACTCCTTGAATAGTAATGTCTTGAATTGTTTACGAATGATGGAGATAAGTCTCTTTGTTATGGAAACTTGGCCTTAATCGAATATTACTTTAATGTCTGTCTGTCTAACAATCTGAACTAATATTATTACTTTATGATCCGTTTCCGGATGACGGCGATGCAGAGGAATTCTTCGACGCCTAAAGTGTATTTGTTTTTTTTATATAAATTTGTATATAGTGTAGATTAAAAATGTGTGTATTTGAAATGAAAAAAAAAACAGTAAATAAAACTTTTCAGCCAAATATTATAAATGCAAAAATGAGTTTGTTTGTTTGTGTTGGTTTGATACTTAAATCGCTGAACTGATTTTGATTTGATGTACCTACAGAATTAGATGGGGTGCTTGATACTTGAAATTGTTATAGGTTACTTTTTTGCGAAAATAAAGCGAGCGAAGCGTAAAAGATAGTACCATTTTGGACTATTTTCAGCCTTTTATTATTCTTCCTAGCCTTTTTACTATTTTGGGGTCGGCTTCTAGTCCAAACGGATGCAGTGAATACCAGTATTTTACATGTCCTAGCGACTGCCTATTTGACCTCCACAATTATTATTTTTGTCTATGAATAGGCACGCGTCTGACCACATCTCACCTCACACCTGATGGTAAGCGATGACGTGGTTGAAGATGGAGCACGCTTGCCTAGAAGTAACCTTTTCACTCTTGACTTAAAGACACCCAGGTTGTAGCTATCAGGAAACACTGACTCCGGCAGGGAGTTCCACTACATAGCTTTACGGACTTTGAATGTGTTCCCAAAACGTTTTGTGCTTGTGGGTAGGATGTCTACCATGAACCGGTGGCGCATCGCCGTTCGTCTTGTGGTCTGATGATGGAACGGGCTTGGTGGAATTAAATTATGCAATTCCGTCGCACATTTCCTAAAATTTTACACAAATATTAATAATTGACAGCCGGGACGAACAATTCAGGAGCGTAGCTACGGGGTTGCGGAATCGGTTCGAAGGAGTCACCGCGGCCCTGGAACACAAAGTCCAACACGGGAACACGGATGGGTTTTAGTCTGTAAGAGTCTGCTGATGATGATATCCCAAACGTAAAAAAAAAAATAAAGAGGCGTAGCTACCGCCGTATCAACCGTATTAAAGATACGGGGCCCCCGGATTACTAGAGCCCCGATGTGTAGACGCAAAGCATACATTAGCAAAACACACATTTATTCCAGTGACCTGCTAAGACACTTCTGAGCTAGTAGGGCCTATTTCGTTTATAAAAATAACAACAACTTACACCTTAAAACGGGGCTCCCAAAAGTGTTTGATACGGGCCCTTTTGAGACTAAGCTACGCCACTGAAACAAAGCGTTTAATTCTCATACAATCTTTCAAGACTATTTTTGGAAATGAATAGGGAACATGCTATCTTTGGCAGTCGTTACGGATAGTCAGAAGCTAGTAAATCTGACTCCAGTCTTGCCATGAAGTACCGTGTTACCCAGTTAATGGGTTGTGGAGATCTGGTAGGCAGCCGCTCCGCGTAAAATACTGGTATTCAGCTAAATCCGGCTTGACTGGAAGCCGACCCCAATATAGTTGTGAAAAGGCTAAGCAGATGATGAATAGGGATTATGCAATATTTCCATTTTTGCTTTAATGTTAAAGAATGCTATCTAGAATAGATCACCACATAAATAAGAAACGAAAACACTTTAATTTATTACCTAAATTGCGTTTTTAAACCGACTAATTAATTTCTGCGCGTAAACGGACGATGACGTCACTCCTGTCTACCACTGGTCAAGAACTAACTCAAAGATATAATGCTTTCTTGGGCTGCCTTTTTGTTGTCATAACAGCAGTGACGGCACTAAACGCTGATTGTTATTTTTAAATACGTTCCGATTCACGTTACTTTAATTCATATTAGTAAAAATAAAAACGTTGCAATGGCCTTTATTTTATATTTTTTAACATTTTATTAACAACAGTCTCATTAATTCTATATTTGCATCTTCCCCATTAACAGATTTAACAAAAAACTTGGTACGCTTGCGGAGAGTTACACTCTTGCGACAATAACATGAGAAATGGGACGTCTGAAGGATTTGTCTTTTAGATGTCAGTCTCTCTTAGAAATATAGGTAGGTAAGTATTTAACATCAACTCATTAATACTTTTTAAAGAGAATACTGAGAAGTGTAGGTTCTATATTCTTTCATTGTTAGTTCCTTTAATAGAACCAAGTGGGTGCAATTCTAATAACTGAAAGGGCGATTTTCATATTCAATAATATTTTCCTTTTGCCCGCCCACCACCGTCTGTCGCCCTTTTGTGACGGAATTGTGACTATTTTTAGCCAGGAAAATTATATTTCGACGCCCACTGCAAGTACCTACTTAAGGCTGTTAGTGGTAAAGTTCTGTATAAATGTAGTCTTTCGAGTTACGGTGTAATTTCAATCAACATAAATGCAAAATTCGACCGCAAAATGCCTCCGAAGCTCAAGGGGCAGATATATAAATGCATCATACGGCCTGTCCTACTGTACGGGGGCGAGTGTTGGCCAGCACTAAGCAGACACACCCAGGAGCTTCGCGTCACGGAGATGAAGATGCTGAGGTGGATGAGTGGCGTAACGCGATCCGATCGCATACGCAACTCTTACATCCGAGGTAGTCTTGGTGTCCGTGACGTGGGGGAAAAACTGCAAGAGTGTCGTCTGCGATGGTATGGCCACATCATGCGCCGCCCTATGGAGTACGTTGGTCGGAGATGCATGAATATGGCTGTTCTTGGGGCTAGGTCCCGTGATCGCCCTCACAAGCGCTGGCTGGACGTCGTCAAGTCCGACATGGGAGCCAATGGCCTGACTGAGAAGGATGTTCAAGATCGGGCAAAGTGGAGGAAGCTAAGTAGGAAGGCGGACCCTGGCAATAGCCGGGATTAACGCCAGGTGGAAGATAAATGCAAAATTCTTCCGTAACCTATGGTGAGTGACGGACAGACAACGCTCAGCCGAAACTACTGCTCGTAGAAAGCTGAAATTTGGCATGTAGGTTCCTTGGGGAGTGTAAGGGAGCACCAATAGAGGATTTTTCGAAATTCTTACGGGAAAAAACGGGATAGGCACGTACGTAGGGCAAAAACTAGTTTATTATAATAAGTAAATGAGAAAGTAACACCGTATCCTTTAAGATACTTCTGATCCCGGGAGTATATTTTCTGGACTGAGTATATCCACTTACAGGCGGACCTGTTGATTCATCATCATCATCATCATGACAGCCCAAAGGGAGGGGGTTTGCCATAATCGCCACGCTTATGCGGCGGGTTGGCGATCACAGTGCATGGTGTTGAGTTTTACAGAGTACGCTGCTGCCCATTCTCTGGTGAGTCCCTTACTCGCCTCTTACGACACCCATGGGAAGTGATGGGATTATGTAGACATTAAAGTTTGGTAAAAGTTGTCTCGAAAAGATCGCTTTTAGCGATAAGGCCGCCCTTGTGTCACCCTATGTAATGTTTTCTTCATTTATCTTTTCTGTAACTTATATGGTGTAGGTACCTACCTACATAACAAAGAGTATTCTATTCTATTCTATAATCAACATTACATTACAAACCAAAGACTACAATAATTATATTAGCAAATTTAAACTTAGTAGGCACCTATGTGTGGTTCATTATTTGAATAAAACGAGTATATTTTTCTGTTACCTACACGAAATTATAATATGGAAGTATGTGCTTCAATATGCCTGCTGCCTTTAAGAAAAAAAAAACAAGTTCTGTTGTCTTGTCCCCCAATGTTCGAATTTGGAAGGATGCCCAAAAAAATACGATCGCGACCCCTTTTGTGGGACAAAAGATGTGCACTGGTAGAATGTCAATTAAGTAAGTTTACATTGCCTTGTGGTTAATTCCTCGAGTTTATTTGAACAAAATGTTTACATTTTGTTTGTGTATGGAGCTCCTAGCTAAATAATAACTATCGCACCGGTATCGCACAATCGTGTCGGTGGATGGATGACCATCCATTGCCTACCTACATATCGCAAGTACTTCGTAGTCCGTACCCTGGAAAGCCAATTCAATAAAATCAATCACTTCAATTAAATTCAAAATCTTTATTTCAAGCGAAGTCTCATAATTATGGGTAAGGTATTAATAAGGGCAAGAGATGGAGAAATATTTTTCCAAAAGTTTAGCACGAAAAAAAAACCAGAACGATTTTATGTTTTTACCAATTAATTTTCTTCTTTCTGATCTTTGACTTCCCTGCCCGTTTTTATCTTAACATAAACAAGCAATGTTATACAGTTACTTAGGTACAATTATAATTTCCATTCATTTCGTACCAAGAATGGGTCTCAAACTAGTCTAGTTGGACACCAGACGTAAATATTTTGATAACAATGCAACTCGCTGATCAAAACAATGTAGGTAAGAATAAGCGTCTACTTTTGTTGCATAAGCAAAACATTGTCTACACCAGGATGTTCAAGCCGTATTTCCCGTAAACAACACTAAATTCTCACCAATACTGTAATAATAAATATTTAAACAGCTGAATATGATTATCGCTGTAATAAAAACATAATAATCCGTCATATGGAAAGAATAAAATGACTGAGTTCTGTATTCGGTAGCGTTATCATGACGTTTAACCGTATGGACAAGTTACAAGGATAGTGTTTCGCGGAATATCGGTAACGATCGGGCGTATTCGCACAGTTCTATCCCTCTCGCACTCATGTAAACGCCAATCACGTCACGCTATCGAATTTCCGTGCTCTTCACTTCATTCTAGCTCCGTCAGTACATATTTTTAGATTGTGAAGTGCACACGTATTTGAATAAACATTTTATCGGTGATTTTTTAAAACGAAATTAAAGAATTAAACGTTTGGTTATTGTATTGGTCGTGATACCGGTGTTGAAATGGCTAAGGTAATCTACTCTTTGGTTTTCAGAATTATGTTTAATCGCGAATTGGAAAGATTGCAAAAAATGTGTATTTTTTTGCATAGCACATCATACCACTGGATGACGTATTGTCTCGGAAGATAACTCGAACCATATTCCATAGTAAAATTTGCTTTTGGCTAATATTTTTTTTAAGAAAACTATTAAATAAAACAAACGGACATTTTATTGTGTATCAGCAATTTATGGTATAAATAAACATTTTTACAGTAGGTAGTAAATAACAAAATACCATAGTATTAGTCACGCAAGATAAGTTAACCGCGAATTTTGTAGCAATTTTATTCATGCGAATAATAATAACGTGATTTGTTTTTATTTCATGAAATCTATATGTTTTTAGAATATTTAGATTTTTTCCAAAACATCAAAGTAAGCAAATTTTATTTGCATTGCAGGTAACATTATATTACTGTCAAAATCAATACTTTATTGAAAATTTCATAATAACATTGCCATATCAATCACTTCCCGTAATATGTGTTAACTTTAATAATATTAGAAAGGCTAGTCACCACATTATTTTATTTTTATGTTTTTGTGAGACGTACATACGTCAAGAAAACTTTCCTAAATAACTGTCATTGTTCGTGCATTACATTCACTATTTATTTAAAGATTAATAATAAGTCAAGTTTTCAACAGTAGTCATTTGTTTATAGATTTGTATGTTGAAATAATTTAACCAAGTACAGTACGACTTTAAGATAAGGTATTCACTCAACTCATGACATTCCATATTATAATATGTATATTGTAAACTCTGTGTTTGCTTGCTGTAAGGTACCTCAATAAAATATATTGCTCTTGAAAAGTCACTATTTATAAACCATAAAGATAAACTGTTAATGACTCATTGGAATCATTTATAGTAGTATCTTATTTCTTTATACAGACATGTTAACTTCTATGTGCGCCGGTGGAACTGAGTGTTCTATTAAATATTTTACTTGCAATCATAAAATATTTACTTTCTTTAGTTACGTTGGCTTTGTTACGCCCCTAAAACGCATGCTATCGATAATCGTTAAAATAAATGCGTTTCAACAATAGCATACACAATAATAACTTATTTATTCGTATCTAATTTTCCAAGAATTTTGCAGTTTTCTCCATTGACTCTTGACTGATACTAGGTTGTTTAGAATTTTAACTTGGCAACCCTAACTGTCATATGTTTGACCGGTCGCCCGGGGACATTTTTACGCGAGATCGATCGATTTTAAAAACATTATAAATGTCTTATACAATCAAGAATTTACTAATACAGGCTAGAAATAGCTACAAGAAGTTCCTAGAAATCAATAAAAACAGTTACTTGGTGAGTGTCCATTAATTATTCTGTAAAATGGCGTGTTTTATGCAAACTCTGTGATGGGCGTTGATATCTTCGCTTTTAAGTCGGAAAAAAACCTATAATTAGTACCAATTTACCTGGTTTTTACCTTGAAAATGTAGGAAAATGATTAGAGTACAATAAAAGTGAGATTTGACGGGAATTAGAGGCGTTTTTAGGTTAAACGTGTGTTTTTCCAGTTATAAAATGATTAGTTCTTGTTTTATCGGTCTTATCCGGAGTCCGGACTGATGTCTGTAATCGGTAAGATGTGGACGTAAACAACATCTTTGGCGCCGGTTACGTGTCTAGGTTTCATTGTAAAATACGACTAAATTTAAGAATTGCCAAGAATTTTTGCACCATATTCTTGCACTATCAATATAATGGATTTCCGTGAGCATCATATATTATCTGAGTATCCGGGTGGTAGTTTATTCTACAAAATGTCAAAGGTCATGATGTAATATTCGTATAGGTAGCAAAAATAAGATATGAATCATGGTTACTTTATTAAGAATATTAGGTATCAGATTCTTACTAGAAATATTTGTGTTCTAAAATTTGTTTTTAATAGGAATACCTACTTTTTGGCACTACCTATGGCAAGGGTTCCCAATCTTTAAATACTGCTATACTGTTATATTTTCTTGTAACACCCTTGTAAAAGAAGATACAAATGGTTGAATTTGTTTTTTTTTTATAAAATTGTAAGTATGCTAAAAGTTTCCAATATTAATTTATTGGAAACTTGGCTTCAGATCAGATCTTTAACAGATTTTGCATGCAGAAAGGCTTTCAAAGAGGATGCACCCCTGTTAGTTGCCAATTGTAGCATTTAGGCTTACATAGTAGTTGAAGGTTGCTATACACTGACAATGATATTGAAAGGCCTCCCACAAGGTGGGCCGATAACCTGGTCAAGTTTGCGATTAGCCAATGGGTGCGAGACGCACAGGACCGGTTGATGTGGCGACACTTGAGGGAGGCCTATGTCCAGCAGTGGACATCTACAATAATATTAACAGATGGGTACTTGAGATACTGATTCAATTATCCTGCAATTTTTTCACAGAGAAAAACAGAAGTGAAATTGTGGTGTAATTTTTCCTTAAGGCAGGTTATTTAATAACCAAGTTTTCCTTCCTTTTACAATTATCCTGCATTTACTGTATTGACTCATAGTTATTTATTTAATAGTACCCTTGCTTTACTCAGGTGCAATTTAAACAAACCATTTATCTTGCTTTCTGTTAGTGAAAACTTAATTAAAATCTGTTGCATGGCTTAGAAGAATTTAGCGAAGAAACTGACAGTCACTTTGCTTCAGAATATTTAAAGATTTAGTACATCATCATCTTCCTGCCCATATCCCATGTTACTTGGGATCGGTGTAACACGTTTTGTTCTTCCATTCTTTAAGTTAAAAGTGAATAGGTTACTTCTAGGCAAGCATGCACCATGGTCAACCACATCATCGCTTAACCTAACATGTGCCAATGAGTAAAAAATAAAAGTAATCTATCCGATCAGCTGTAACACTATTGCTAACTCCCTTTTCTATCATACCACTCCTCACACAATACTTCTATCTTTTCAATGGCCTTCCTCTCCCTCTCCATCCATCCACATAACTCTTTTAGTCAAATGCTTTTCATCCTTCCTAGAGATTTTGTAATTTATATAGCTTGTATGTTAAGTTACTTATTTATGTGTTATCTTCTTCTTATTGTGTGGGCAGTAAGGTCTAACGACCCCACATACCCTAGTGTCTCACCCTAGGGCCTCTGACATGGTTTATTTGACGACCACGATTTTGCGGCCGGGACCACCGGCTTATATGTGCCTTCCGAAGCACGGAATCATCTTTTTTATCAGACAATCAGGTGATTCAAGCCTGCAATGTCCTAGTCGAACTGGAAAACAACTTTACAAAGTATGCTTTCCCAAGGCAAGGCACAAGGCAAACGCCTAAACCACTCGACCACGGAGGCAGTTATACTTATGTTTTAAGAGAAACTTATAAGAATTATATTAGAGGTTGATACTTCAGTTAGTATCGGTGGATTCAAATTACCTTGAATTATAAATTGAAGTTAAGCTGCATCCTTTAAATTTTACATTACGAAGGTAACAAATTGTTTATTTTTATTATTATCATTATTTTTCCTTTTATTGTTAGTAAGAACGAGGCCACTTGATTTCTTTATCAAAATGGTTCAAGTTCTACAGGATCGAATTAAATTGGTTAACAAAACTAAACGCGTTCAGTTTTAATTTAAATTCGTGAAAATCGGGCCTGAGACTGCTTTAGTTTCGGATTAGGACAACCACGCCCATTTAAGAAATTAACCCTATTTATCGATAATCTATCGAAACTACAGGCCCTTTTAGGGTTCCGAACAAAAACGCAACACTTATAGGATCACTCTGGTGTCTCTCTGTCACAGCCAGTTTTCTCCGGATCCACTGGACCGATTCTGTCGAAATTATGAACACATATGGACATCTGTAGCCCAAACACGGACGCGTTATTATTGTTATTAATTTTTTTATGTGGGGGTCAAACTAGAAAATTAAAAAAAAAAAGATTTTTGAACAAAAATTGTGTGACATTTCAAATGAAAGGGCTTACTGTTACTGTTTTAATTATATTTTATTTTTCATAATTTTAAAATAAATAGATATTCATGAAATTAGACAAAAAATTACCATCCCCGAAACTACCGAGCCTGAAATTTTGTAAAAAATGTAGATAATATAATATACCTATAGATTACAGGAGAACCTGTAAGAAGTCTTTAGTGTTAAAATAACATGTTAAGGCGCGGTGAATAGACGAAGCAAAAAGACGCCGCGATGGCGCGGCGTTTCGTTCGACTCGTTCGAGTTATTTATCATTAAATACATTAATCCTTACAAATATCTTATTCCAATCGATACATAAAAACAACAGTTCCCTTTATTATTATATATTACATCACTGTTATTAATTTTATCAAGATTAGTTTATAAATAATACAGTTACAATTGCTACAATTTCAATTTAAATGGTAATTTTATGATTTTTTTTTATCGAGAAAATTTACCGAAAACGTGTTTTGAACACAATGGTCCACCCGTAAATATGATCAAGATTAACATATATTTTTTTAGCTGCTCTAAAATGTATACATTTGGCTAAAAAACTGTTTTGTGAAGCCTATTTTGACTGAGTACAGCGCCTTAAAAAAAAATCGTTCGGAAAAACCCTTTCCACGCGAGTCCGACTTGCACTTGGCCAGTTTTTTATAGGAAATCATCAAATGAATACGGCCGCTATGGACGGACCTGAAGGTAGTGTCAGACTCTTACTGGGTTTTACCCATCCGTGTTCCTCCTAGTGCCCGCCGCGTTCCAGGGCCGCGGTAACTCGTTCGAGGCCTGTTCTTATTTCTGAACTCAATAAAAATCGATTTCGTAACGAAGATTTTTCCATCAGTAAATCTTATCAGATATCCGTACCAAAAATTCCATAGCCTTGGAATTAATTAAAAATATGTGTCAGATTGTAATCTTAGTTGTTCTGTAGTAAATAAATGATAACTGGTGTCTACACAAACAAAAAAAAAATACGAGTAATATGCCTACTATTTTTCTGTATTGTAAGTTATTTAAAAAAGTTATGATGAATCATATGTGTTAAAAGCGACTTGCGCAACTAAAACTTTAAAAATAATCATTTTTATGTAATCCCAAGTAATTTGCTAAGTATTTTCCAAAAAACCGGCCAAATGCGAGTTAGACTCGCACACGAAGGGTTCCGTACCATAAACCTTAATTTTTACTGTCTCTACCTATTAGGGTTCTTGAGATAGAGCCCGCTGACAGACAGACGGACGGACGGACAGACAGCGGAGGCTTAGTAATAGGGTTCCGTTGGTTATCCTTCGGGTACGGAACCCTAAAAATGAGGAGGTCGGCTTCCAGTTAATCTGGATGCAGCTGAATACCAGTGTTTTACATGGAGCGACTGCCTATATGACCTCGACAACTGGGTCTTCTTCTTACCGTGTGGGCAGTAAGGTCTAACGACCCCACACACCCTAGTGTCAGAGTTTCTAAACCACCTCAAGGACCTCTAACATGGTTTATTTGACGACCGCCATTTAGCGGCCGGGACCACCGGCTTATACGTGCCTTCCGAAGCACGGAATCATCTTTTTGTCAGAAAAACGGGTGATTCAAGCCTGCAAATGTCCTAGCCAAACTGGAAATTAATACGATCCTTCTTAGAAAGACTGGTAACAGATTTTTTAGCTTAACTACCCGTCAGAGATCTACAAATGATAGTCGGAACCAACAGCTTAACGTGCTTTCCGAGACACGGAGGAAACTCGGTATATAATAATAATCGTTCAACTGGATCACGTACCGACTTCAGCAAATGTAGCTCCCAGGGTTGCGGAATTAGAATAATAGAGATAATAATAGAATAGAGAATTTTCTCAAGAGTCACCGCGACCCTGGAACGCAAAGGGCACTAGGAAGGAAGAACACGGATAGGTTTTAGTCAGTAAGAGTCTGACACTCGCATTCCGCTCCAAAAGAAAGCTAGCTAAGCTCCCGTCAGGGTTATGGAATTTGTTCGAAAGAGTCACCGCGACACTGGAACGCAAAGGGCACTAGGAAGAACACAGATAAGTTTTAGTCAGTAAGAGTCTGACACTCCCATTCCGCTCCAAAAGAAGGCTAGCTAAGCTTTGCCAGGGTTGTGGAATTTGTTCGAAAGAGTCACCGCGTCCATAGAACGTAAAGGGCACTAGGAAGAACACGGATAGGTTTTAGTCAGTAAGAGTCTGGCACTCCCATTCCGCTCCAAAAGAAGGCTAGCTAAGCTTTGCCAGGGTTGTGGAATTTGTTCGAAAGAGTCACCGCGTCCATAGAACGTAAAGGGCACTAGGAGGAACACGGAGAGGTTTTAGTCAGTAAGAGTCTGACACTCCCATTCCGCTCCAAAAGAAGGCTAGCTAAGCTTTGCCAGGGTTGTGGAATTTGTTCGAAAGAGTCACCGCGGCCCTGAAACGCAAAGGGCACTAGGAGGAACACGGATGGGTTTTAGTCAGTAAGAGTCTGATACTCCCATTCCGCTCCAAAAGAAGGCTAGCTAAGCTTTGCCAGGGTTGTGGAATTTGTTCGAAAGAGTCACCGCGGCCCTGGAACACAAAGGGCACTAAGAAGAACACGGATAGGTTTTAGTCAGTAAGAGTCTGACACTCCCATTCCGCTCCAAAAGAAAGCTAGCTAAGCTCCCGCCAGGGTTATGGAATTTGTTGGAAAGAGTCAACTCGACACTGGAACGCAAAGGGCACTAGGAAGAACACGGATAGGTTTTAGTCAGTAAGAGTCTGATACTCCCATTCCGCTCCAAAAGAAAGCTAGCTAAGCTCCCGTCAGGGTTATGGAATTTGTTCGAAAGAGTCACCGCGACACTGGAACGCAAAGGGCACTAGGAAGAACACGGATAGGTTTTAGTCAGTAAGAGTCTGATACTCCCATTCCGCTCCAAAAAAAAGCTAGCTAAGCTCCCGCCAGGGTTATGGAATTTGTTCGAAAGAGTCGCCGCGACACTGGAACGCAAAGGGCACTAGGAAGAACACGGATAGGTTTTAGTCAGTAAGAGTCTGACACTCCCATTCCGCTCCAAAAGAAGGCTAGCTAAGCTTTGCCAGGGTTGTGGAATTTGTTCGAAAGAGTCACCGCGTCCATAGAACGTAAAGGGCACTACGAAGAACACGGTTGGGTTTTAGTCAGTAAGAGTCTGACACTCCCATTCCGCTCCAAAAGAAGGCTAGCTAAGCTTTGCCAGGGTTGTAGAATTTGTTCGAAAGAGTCACCGCGTCCATAGAACGTAAAGGACACTAGGAAGAACACGGATAGGTTTTAGTCAGTAAGAGTCTGGTACTCCCATTCCGCTCCAAAAGAAGGCTAGCTAAGCTTTGCCAGGGTTGTGGAATTTGTTCGAAAGAGTCACCGCGGCCCTGGAACGTAAAGGACACTAGGAAGAACACGGATAGGTTTTAGTCAGTAAGAGTCTGACACTCCCATTCCGCTCCAAAAGAAAGCTAGCTAAGCTCCCGCCAGGGTTATGGAATTTGTTGGAAAGAGTCAACTCGACACTGGAACGCAAAGGGCACTAGGAAGAACACGGATAGGTTTTAGTCAGTAAGAGTCTGATACTCCCATTCCGCTCCAAAAGAAAGCTAGCTAAGCTCCCGTCAGGGTTATGGAATTTGTTCGAAAGAGTCACCGCGACACTGGAACGCAAAGGGCACTAGGAAGAACACGGATAGGTTTTAGTCAGTAAGAGTCTGATACTCCCATTCCGCTCCAAGAGAAGGCTAGCTAAGCTTTGCCAGGGTTGTAGAATTTGTTCGAAAGAGTCACCGCGGCCCTGGAACGTAAAGGACACTAGGAAGAACACGGATAGGTTTTAGTCAGTAAGAGTCTGACACTCCCATTCCGCTCCAAAAGAAAGCTAGCTAAGCTCCCGCCAGGATTATGGAATTTGTTGGAAAGAGTCAACTCGACACTGGAACGCAAAGGGCACTAGGAAGAACACGGATAGGTTTTAGTCAGTAAGAGTCTGACACTCCCATTCCGCTCCAAAAGAAGGCTAGCTAAGCTTTGCCAGGGTTGTGGAATTTGTTCGAAAGAGTCACCGCGACCCTGGAACACAAAGGGCAATAAGAAGAACACGGATAGGTTTTAGTCAGTAAGAGTCTGACACTCCCATTCCGCTCCAAAAGAAGGCTAGCTAAGCTTTGGCAGGGTTGTGGAATTTGTTCGAAAGAGTCACCGCGTCCATAGAACGTAAAGGGCACTAGGAAGAACACGGTTGGGTTTTAGTCAGTAAGAGTCTGACACTCCCATTCCGCTCCAAAAGAAGGCTAGCTAAGCTTTGCCAGGGTTGTGGAATTTGTTCGAAAGAGTCACCGCGTCCATAGAACGTAAAGGGCACTAGGAAGAACACGGATAGGTTTTAGTCAGTAAGAGTCTGACACTCCCATTCCGCTCCAAAAGAAGGCTAGCTAAGCTTTGCCAGGGTTGTGGAATTTGTTCGAAAGAGTCAACTCGACACTGGAACGCAAAGGGCACTAGGAAGAACACGGATAGGTTTTAGTCAGTAAGAGTCTGATACTCCCATTCCGCTCCAAAAGAAGGCTAGCTAAGCTCCCGTCAGGGTTATGGAATTTGTTGGAAAGAGTCAACTCGACACTGGAACGCAAAGGGCACTAGGAAGAACACGGATAGGTTTTAGTCAGTAAGAGTCTGATACTCCCATTCCGCTCCAAAAGAAGGCTAGCTAAGCTTTGCCAGGGTTGTGGAATTTGTTCGAAAGAGTCACCGCGGTCCTGGAACACAAAGGGCACTAGGAAGAACACGGATAGGTTTTAGTCAGTAAGAGTCTCACACTCCCATTCCGCTCCAAAAGAAAGCTAGCTAAGCTCCCGCCAGGGTTATGGAATTTGTTGGAAAGAGTCAACTCGACACTGGAACGCAAAGGGCACTAGGAAGAACACGGATAGGTTTTAGTCAGTAAGAGTCTGATACTCCCATTCCGCTCCAAAAGAAAGCTAGCTAAGCTCCCGCCAGGGTTATGGAATTTGTTGGAAAGAGTCAACTCGACACTGGAACGCAAAGGGCACTAGGAAGAACACGGATAGGTTTTAGTCAGTAAGAGTCTGATACTCCCATTCCGCTCCAAAAGAAGGCTAGCTAAGCTTTGCCAGGGTTGTGGAATTTGTTCGAAAGAGTCACCGCGTCCATAGAACGTAAAGGGCACTGGGAGGAACACGGTTGGGTTTTAGTCAGTAAGAGTCTGACACTCCCTTCTGCTCCGTCTAGATTGGGAGGAATCATAAATGTAGCTTTAGCTGCAAGTTCGAGTCGTGCGGCTGTTATAGTTTAGCCACGAGCTCCTCGTTCTGTCTATCTATTAGGTTTGGTTTACCGCACATAGTCCTGATGTTGGACCATTGTACGTGAGCCATGGCGTTCGTCACTCCAACCAGTCAACCTCCCTTCAGAAGCAGGAGCTAAGGAGGGGAGGAATTAAGCCCGAAGCTACGGACTTGGCGCTTAGAGAGTAGCCCCTCAGATTAGTTCTCCCAGTATGCTCAAGACTTCTGTGAGCGTATGCGGTGTCCCTATTGTTTGCCTTCGTATTTCGGCGACGCCTCTGCTCTCAACAAGCCCGTGTGATACCGTTTCCTGCTCCTCCATGCATGCTCTGCACAAAGGACTGTCCCTTATACCTATCGTGTGGAAATCGTTCAGTAAGCAGTGACTGGTCATTGTCCCCGCCACCATTCATGGGCTATCCAGTCACAAAAGGCCCCTAGTTTAACAACGTCGTAGTAGAATTAGACCCACTCCAAGGAAAGAGCATTAATCACCTCACTAACTCACGTTTCGTTAAACACAAGATAACTTATCAGTCTGCAGTCTAAGTCCCAAGATATCATGATAAGCCTATTTGCTGTAATCCCCCTGATAAGCTTATCACACGATAAAATGTCTCCTCGCGAGGTACAATCATTGGCCATGAAATAATGATATCAGTAACACCCCCTGCGGACTGCGATGGAAATGATCAATCATACTTTGGCCTAGTTCACACAGCATGACACCTGTATTTCCTATCCTAAAGGTATAAGCAGAATTTCGTAGAACACCCTCTTTTCGCCAGTTACGTTTAATTCAAATTATAAAAAATATATTTCAGACCAAGGGATCTAAGTAGTGTTAGTATGAACCTAGCCTACGTTAGTAAAATCAAAATTTAAAAATACAATAAAAACATGAATTGGCTGAATGAAAATGTGTACGCACATGCCTTGACAGCCCAGAGCCTGATAAACGGTCCACCAATCAATCTTGTCCGCCAGAGTAGCTAAAATACTGTTAGGGCTACCCTTGAATCGCCACAACATCGATGCACACCGTTTGCGCATGATGGCAAGAAAGTCATTCATTCGCGCTTCCGCAAACATGAACATGCACTGCAAAATAGAGGCAGCCCCAACAGCGGATTATTGTACTGGACAGCCAGAGTGTTGTAAGCCTTCCGCGTATACCTAACCCATAGGCTGCACAAGTAAAACGACTGGCAGTTGGCTCTGAAGAGCGTCAGTTTTACCTCGTTAGTGCACCGCGCAAACCTGCCTCCCGCGTATAGACCGATTTCGGCCATGGTGGCCAATTTCAACGGAGACATTATTGCGGGTTAGCCGTCTGGTGTCGGTCTGTGCCGTATGATGCCGCAAAAGAATAATACCATCCCATCACTTCCCGTGGGTGTCGTAAGAGGCGACTAAGGGACTCACCAGAGAATGGGTAGCAGCGTTCTCTGTAAAACTCAACACCATACACTGCGTTCGCCAACCCGCCTGCCAAGCGTGGCGATTATGGCAAACCCCTCCAAATCTTGGGGGAGTCCTGTGTCCAGCAGTGGACGTCTTTCGGCTGATATGATGATAATGATGATGATCATTGCGGCAGATATTTATACTGCACAAGTATGTGCCCACAGATGCACTCTCTCTTCCATCACTCTCAAAATCCGATGGGACGGCAATCTGACAAGACCGGAGCCAGATCTGGCACAAGACCGATGGCTTTACGTGCTTTCCGAAGCACGGAGGATCACACTACCAACTTCCAAACTCCGGTCTGTACGTCCCAAACAATAATTATTTGGTGCAATTCCAAACCAGATGACCAGGACCCCAAAATTGAAGCTATGGAGCTTCAACCAACTAGCCTAGCCTATCGTAGTCCTCTGCTCGACAAAGGCGAGAGAGGCTAAGATCTGCATGAAGTCTATCCTGCCAGGGTTGCGGAATTGGTTCGAAACAGTCACCGCGGCACTGGAACGCAAAGGGCACTAGGAGGAACACGGATGGGTTTTAGTCAGTAAGAGTCTGAATCTCCCTTCTGCTCCGCCCAGAGCCGGAGGAGTCATTTGATGATTTCCCATTCTTCTACAGCAAGCTTTTAAGGTCATTGGCAGTCGGTTCATATCGAGAGATATTCTATCAATTATTTGGCAATAATAGGACATGACCGATGTTGAATTAAACTCATTCATGAAGTGGAATCCTTCGATCAAATTCGATTCTTTTTGTCTATGGAACATACTTAATATACCTGCCATATTATCTCTCCACCACTCTTGATTTACTGGTGAAGAATGCATAATTGAAACAGCCAAAACTACTGGTTGTAGAAAGCTGACATTTGGCATGTAGCTTCCCTACACTTCATAGGGGCCTAACAGAGGATTTCCCGAAATTCCTAAGGGAATGGGAAACAACGGTATATGCGTGTACGAAGTCGCAGGCAAAAGCTAGTCTTCTATACTTAATATATAAAGCTGAAGAGTTTATTTGTTTGCTTGAACGCGCTAATCTCAGGAACTACGGGTCCGATTTGAAAAATTATTTCAGTGTTAGATAGCCCATTTATCGAGGAAGGCTATAGGCTATATATCATCACGCTAAGACCAATAGGAGCGGAGCATTCATGAAAATTGTGACGCAAACGAAGTTGCGCGGGTCAACTAGTATTATATAAAATTCTTCCGTGAGTGAGTGACTGACAGACAACGCACAGCCAAAACTACTGCTCGTATAAAGCTGAAATTTGGCATGTAGGTTCCTTGGGGAGTGTAGAGGAGCACTAAGATTTCCCGAAATTCGCGGGCAGTAGCTAGTTTTTAATAAATACCGCAAGAAGTTTAAATAAATGAATCTCCTTATAAAAAACGACGCCAAAGCAGTATCTATTAATATAGTTACCTCAGCAATCTCAGAGTTATTACTATTAATTCAATAATTCATTATTAATTACTCCGATTAATAGCAATTAAGATACGTAATACTTCTTATCACCTCTCGAAGAAAACAGGGTCGTTCTTCTGATATTTTAAGGTAATATAATTATTTCCACACGGCTCTCTCTAGTATTTTTGTTTTGGGTTTTTGGTATGACCTTTCAATATATCAAACAATCTCGTATGTTGCGGTCGGCCTCCAGTCTAACCGGGTCCTGATGAATACCTGTATTTTACATGGAAAGAACTATCTTCTTTTCAAATTTCATGACTCTAGGTCAACGGGAAGTATCCTGTAGGTTTTGATTCCCTGAGGGTCAAAAGATACGTCGCAAACGGACCATAAATGGCGTTATCTTTTGATTGCGTTGACTTAGAAGTTTGTTTTTTCTCTGTTACAAGAGATAGCAGGCCTGAGTATTTGGTGCTAGTTGACCAGCGCAACTTCAAGGAGCTCGTGGCTAAATAATAACAGCCGCACGGGTCGATCTTCAAGGTTAAGCAACGCTTGCCAAGGTTGGTCTGTGTATGGGTGACCATCTTATCATAGCGAGTTTCCTCCGTGCCTCGGAAAGCACGTTAAGCCGTTGGTCCCGGCTGTCATTTGTAGATCTTTGGCAGTCGTTACGGATAGTCAGAAGCCAGTAAATCTGACTCCAGTCTTGCCATGATGTACCGTGTTACCCAGTTACTGGGTTGTGGAGGTCTGGTAGGCAGCCTCTCCGCGTAAAGTACTGGTATTCATCTAAATCCGGTTTGACTGGAAGCCGACCCCAATATAGTTGGGAAAAGGCTCTGTAATTCAACGTATATTCGTCGGTGCTGATATGCAACAAATTTAACCCCCCATATGTATGGCCGAAATTCAATCGTTTTCGAGATATTTGAATTTTTAGGTTTTTTCGACATTTACCCAAAATTTGACATTTAACTCCAAATAAAAAGAAAACTGAATATCGAATGGGTACCATTAGAATATGATATTGTAGCTGGTACTTTAATTAAGCTATGAACATAATTAAAAATAAATACTTAATTCAACAAAATTATTAAAATGATGAGTGATTTAAGACCAACCAACCATCTTACCAATATTTTCATTACACTCTTAAAAAAATGTATGAACTGAATCGTACAAATAACTAAAATAACTTGCCTATTCTGTTAGCTTCCCAAAAAGGTATAAAAGTTAATAAAGTAAAGATACGCGATCAGTAGCATGTGTTTGAATCGGCGCGGGGAGAGAAAATCATCTGTGAATACAAGTGGAACTTCAAAAACCTGATTTATTTACTCACTGACTCAACAACCCCCGCCTAAACCCTTGGATCTAGAAAACTCAAAAATAATTTTTTAGATCACTTTTTCCGACCTCTTCAGTAATAATCTTCATTTATAAGCCAAGTTACCTACACAAAACCTTGACAAGTTATATACTAAAACATTTCTCGAGAGCCAATCTATCTATTAAATAATCCCGCATTAAAAACCGTTGCGTAGTTTTAAAGATCTAAGCATACATATGGACAGACAGACGCGGGAAGCGACTTTGTTTTATACTACATAGTATAAAACAAAGTGTAGTGAAGTAGTAAGAGTTTTTTGCCGGCCAAACAAATTGAATCTTTAAGGCGCTGTACTCAGTCAAAATAGGCTTCACAAAACAGTTTTTTAGCCAAATGTATACATTTTGGAGCAGCTAAAAAAATATATGTTAATCTTGATCATATTTATGGTGTTCAAAACACGTTTTCGGTAAATTTTCTAGATAAAAAAATTTCATAAAATTACCATTTAAATTGAAATTGTAGCAATTGTAACTGTATTATTTAGAAACTAATCTTGATAAAATTAATAACACTGATGTAATATATAATAATAAAGGGAACTGTTGTTTTTATTTATCGTTTGGAATAAGATATTTGTAAGGATTAATGTATTTAATGATAAATAACTCGAACGAGTCGAACGAAACGCCGCGCCATCGCGGGGTCTTTTTGCTTCGTCTATTCTCCGCGCCTTAATGTAACCCCTAACATTACCTTAACGAAGACTAAATGTCACGTGTCTTGACTAAAGTTTTTAACGGCCAAAAACACATTATACGAATAAAAAACGACTTTAAAATATTTAGCAACGATGCTAAATGCATTTTAATTGTAAATTATTATTGCAATCACTGTAATTGCAAGCTATCAATTACAATTTGAGCTAATAAATTGTATTTGAAGCAGATCATAATTGCTGTTAATTTTCTTGTTATTTTCGTGTCAAATGCAGACAAGGTGTAATTAACAACGCTGATTAAATATCAACCTGGAATTGTTTCACGGAAAAGTACAGGCTGTTCGTCATTTGTATAGTCAACTATGTTAAGGTCGAATTTCAGTCAAACTAAGGCCAAATGAATGTCAGTATCTTACAGATCTTCTCACTTGCAACCTGAAAACCTGGTATCAAATAAGTTTCTAAGAACCATAGTTTCAGTTCCCAAGTTATCTGGAATTTATGGATTTCTTGGTAGAGACCTGAAGTCCAAAACTCTGATTTCCCCAAAGCTGAACAGGCTCCTTCTGGGTTGGCTCGCTCCATCTTAGACTTTGTCTCTGTCATCTCTGACATAGACTAGAGTCAAGATCAAACCCACCACGTCATGGTTTCAAGACTTTGATGACGTTCCTCCACTTGCTTCTAAAGGCTTCCGCAACGCTGGAAGACCTCCCACAAGATGGACCGATCAAAATCAAAAGTCGTTTATTCAAATTAGGCTGAGAGCCAGCACTTTTTGAACGTCAAGTTTTACAAAAGACAGTCCCCCAAAACGCCTGCCCGTTACACTTCCTAGTGTTTTAGCTGTGGAGAAGAAGTGGCCAACAAACTCCTCAGCAACACATCAGATGATTTGGTGAAGGTCGCGGGTAGCTGATGGTTGCGAGACGCACAGGAGCGGTTGTTGTGACGACACGCGCGGGGAGGCCGCCGACCAGCAGTAGAAGTCTTTCGACTAATATGATGATGATGACAAGGCGTCCGACGCCAGTTGAAATATTTAACGCAGTCTGATTTTCTCAGACCAGCGTTATGACGCATCTCTCTGTTGATATTTTGGCCTCGGCTCTAGCAGTGTCAATTTCCTTTTTTCGTTTTCAGAATATATCGGTTTATGTGGCCCAAGACGTCAAAAATCTTGCGGAGGCACACATTCAATCGTCTTTGCTTTAGAGCGTTTAGTCTTTTCAATATGCTATAAGAACTCCGAGAGACCTTATTATCAGAAAATAACGAACCGATACTAATCAAATTTGATAAGCATACGCAATATTGGTCTGAAAACTTAAATTGAATTAAAATTAATAAATAATAATAATTAATAATAGTCCGCCCCCCCTGACGAGCTCGTGGCTAGATAATAACAGCCACACGGGTCGATCTTTAAGGTTAAGCAACGCTTGCCAAGGTTGGTCTGTGGATGGGTGACCATCTTAACATACCGAGTTTTCTCCGTGCCTCGGAAAGCACGTTAAGCCGTTGGTCCCGGCTGTCATTTGTAGATCTTTGGCAGTCGCTACGGATAGTCAGAAGCCAGTTAATCTGACTCCAGTCTTGCCATGAAGTACCGTGTTTCCCAGTTAATGGGTTGTGGAGGTCTGGTAGGCAGCCGCTCCGCGTAAAATACTGGTCTTCAGCTAAATCCGGTTTGACTGGAAGCTGATCCCAATAAAGTTGGGAAAAGGCTAGGCAGATGATGAATAATACTCCGCCCTCTACGTGATAAGATGGTCAATCAGGACGTGTGGTTGTTTAGGGGGCATAATAATAATAATAATGTTTATTTAAAAAATAAACTTAGACATAATAACTTAGGCTAATTTATAAGAAATTAAAAGGTGTAGTCATCTGTAGCCGAACTAGGCAAAGCCTATTTCGGCTATCAACGCCAAACCCCTCGAGTATTATACAAAAGTAGCCATAAGCGTTTTCAATTGTATCATATTCTTATGGTTCATTACAATTTATAATGTAGGTAATTACCGACTTAGAAAAGTAAAAGGTATATAAAAAAGAAAATTTGTGTAGTGTTTTCTGGACCTCTTATTTGTGTGAGATGAGAATGTACGTGTCTGATGTGTGAGAGAATGTGTGTGGTATTTAATTAAAACGGAATTGTTCGGAAAGGGCATTTGGAGGAACACGGATGTTTTTTAGTCAGTAAGAGTCTGACACTCCCTTCTGCTCCACCCAGAGAGGGAGAAGGCATTTGATGATTTCCCATTAAAAAAAACAGTACAGCTGCCTTATACGGATGGACCAATGGCCGACTTAATACGCATGTAGGAATAATATCCTACATGCGTATTACCTCTGAGGTATATCAAATTTGATAATTTGACTATGACCTTTAGCCGGGCGCACTCTCCAGTTACGTACCAGTACCAAATTAACGGGGTACCAATAGCGAAAGTGTCAGAAGTCAGAGATCTAGGTGTTAACTTCTCCTCAAAACTCGAATTTCGGGATTACGTAACCAAAACCTGTAAGAAAGCCTACAGAAATTTAGGATTCGTGCTGCGAGTAGCTAGGAGCTTTACAAATATCAAGGCGATTATTGCATTGTATAACTCTTTAGTGAGGAGTCAATTAGAGTTTAACGCAGTCATCTGGTCTCCACATGAAACTAAATATAGTATCATGTTGGAGAGAGTGCAGAATAAATTCATTAGGTATTTATACAAGAAATTTTACGGAGTATACCCATTTTACCCAAATAAGTATCCAACCTTATTCATCTTAGGTATGGTGGGATACAATGAGTTAAGGGTTAGAAGGAGTTTGGCGCTAGTCTCATATATCTTTAAGGTGATGAGGGGAAAGATTCACAATCCAGACGTATTGCGACAAGTGTGCATGTGTGTTCCGGACAGATACGTGTGGCGGCGGCGGCGGCCGCGGCTGCTCGCAGTGCCGCGCGGCCGCACTCAGCTGGTGAATGAGGCGCCGTTTACCCGCGCACTCCGTATTCTCAACAATATAGCAGAAGACATAGACCTATTTTGTTGTACTCTGGGTGGGTTCATAGTGAGAGCTCTCTTTGAGATTTGTTACAGTCCTTCGATTGAAAGTTGTTAGTTTTTAATGGTTTAGTTCAAATAATAGTCGACTACAATATCGCATTAGGTGGTAAACCTGTAAAGATAATTGTATGGTGGAAATAAATAAATAAATAATAAATAAATAAATAAATTTAAATAAAATTACATTTGTACGGCTTATCCGAAATCTACTAATACAAGGTTATTGTCAGATAATGTACGGTTTAACGATAAGATAAATGTCAATTAAGATGATGTATTTATGGGTTTTATAACGTTAATCTTAAATTATTATTAGTAAAGTGTTACTATACGAACATGTAGGCAAATTATCGTCTGTAGAGCCTACTATACTTAAGAGGCAATGCGGGCGGATAGACTTCGTATGACAAAAGGCATAATTCGAAGTTTGGCTCTCGCCTGTTTCCTCCTGCAATATTGGACTGATTTAAAATATACACATCATCGATCACAAACTGAATAACAAGGATGTGTACTGGGTTCCTATGTTTTTGTTTTTTCATTAATAGTTGCCAAATTTGTACACTAGGGCTCTGTTCACAGTGGTTTCGGACAATTTTGAGCATTTTTTTTAGGGATCTAGTACTTTTACGGTTAATATATCATCAAAAAGACAAAGTATACATCGTTCTTATTCAGTTTGTGAAATATCTTTTAAATCGGCCCAATATTGGTGGAGGAAACAGCCGATAGCCAAAGTTCGAATTATGAATTTTTACATACAAAGTCTCTCCGCCCGCGTTTTCTCTTAACGATTGTCAAAAGACGGACCAAAGCGTACTATCCGACACTGACAAGCCCTGGTATGCTATGGATGGTCAATCCTCAATCCTCGAACCCGCGACTTCGTACGCGCTTATCCCCGTAAGAATTTTGGGATATCTTCTCTTAGTGCTCCTCTATATTCCCCAAGTAACCTATATGCCAAATTCCAGCTTTCTGCGATCAGCAGTTTTAGCTTGCAGTTAATTGATTGTACACCCAAAAAGAAATCGACAACACTTTTACACTAACTTAATTCACAACACTGGCGATAGCGTTATCGACCAGAAAACATTTCGATCTTTGCTGGCTTTGTTTTATCTCGAAGAAGGACCTTTGACTGTTATTATTCTAATTTATTTCTTCATTTGCAGTCTCTTACCCAATATTAAATATTATGATGAACTAGCTTTTGCCCGCAATTTCGTGCGCGCATGTCCCGTTTTTTCCTGTTCCCTACAGAACCTACACGCCAAATTCCAGCTTTCCACTACCAGCAGTTTCGGCTGTGCGTGGTCTTAATTAATTTTTGAGAAGCGTTGACGAATATACAGATAAACCGAACGAACCTCAACGGACTCACGGTGCAATATTTTGAACTTAGAAGTGAACAAGCCCGGGTTTCGCGCATGCGCCCAAGAGTTGCAGGGTAAACAAAGATGGCGCCGGTCGTAAGTGCAATACCGCCATATTGGTTGACTCCCACGTAATATTTTATTGAAATCGATTTATTAATTCATTATGTATAAGAGGCTATTGCCTTTTCAATTTTAAGTTCACGAAGCCGCGGTTGCACGAGTACCTCCGTCCGTCTATCTGTCAGCGGGCTGTATCTTATGAACCGTAATAGGTAGACAGTTAAAATTTTCAGAGTGTGTAGGTATATCTGTTGCCGCTATAACTACGAATAATAATAAAAATAAATTTAAAAGTTATGGCTTCCATACAAGAAACGTTTTTCTTTTGGCGTTTTATTTCGATAGTGGAAACATCCCTATTTAAACGGCAGCGTATCCTCTTAAGGAAGTCTCAAACCATGGAACAACATACAACAACATTATTTGTTTACGTTATCATTGACTAAGGCGTATCTCAACAGCTGGCATTCTGCCTAAAAAGCAAGATTTATAGTCTAAAGTTATTTAATTTTCGCAATCAAAAACAACGTTATATTTAAACTTGTAGGTAGCCATTAATCATCTTTTCTTAATTAATTAGTAACGTACATTTGGCCGTATTATAATATTACCGGAAAAGACTTGACCAATTCTTGTCGCAGACAAAACAGCTACAACTGTTTAATTAGCGTCAAAACACAAGTTGTTTTGTTCAAAATGTGCGTGGCATTGAAGCGACATCACTTATTAAGGCGCAAATACGGTTCAGTAGCTTTTAAAATGAGCATACATTGTCGTAATTTTTAACACGACTTCAAAAAAAGGAGGAGGTTATCAATTCGGTTACACTTTTTTTGAAAAAATAATGAAATGTTACATTTTTTGACTATTTTCTTAAGATTGAGTTTTATTCTCTCAACATAGTTTAATTAATTAACAAAATCGATTCAGTAGTTTGGCTTTTAAATCAAAATAGCTGAAATTCGTTTACTTGATGACGTATTTGGCTTGTCATTCAAGTTAAGCGAAATTGCGTATGTTGCTTTCCTGCGACTTTCCAGTGGCGTTGTTAGGTGTGGGGCACTAAAAAGTCAAAAATAAAATCCGAAAAAACAATCAAAAACACCGACATTCGAAAGTAAGTTTGTAGTGTTTTTCTTGCATTTTGAAGTCGGTTGTATTTTTTTTTGTGTAAAAGTTTTTTCGACACACCTGTTTGGAGGCCTGGCCAGATTTTACTACGTCACATTATTAATTATGATAATGTAATTCAGCGCCGGTTATTTTATTATTATTTTTTACTATTGATAGGCAGTCGTTTGACCACTATCTCACCTGATGGTAAGCGATGATGTAGTCGAAGATGGAGCACGCTTGCCTAGAAGTAACCTATTCACTTTTGGCTTAAAGACAGCCAGGTTGTAGCCATCAGGAAACCCAAACTCCGGCAGGGAATTCCACTCCTTAGCTGTACGCATTATGAATGTGTTCCCAAAACGTTTTGTGCGTATGGGTGGGATGTCTACCATGTACCGGTGGCGCATCGCCGTTCGTCTTGTGGTCCGAAGATGGAACGGGCTTGGCGGAATTAAATTATGCAATTCCGTCGCACATTCCCCAATATGCAACCGTACCGTTTTAGTACCCTAATACAAAAACCAGATATCATTCTAACATAAGCATTTTCTTTATGTATCTAAGATATTAAAGAATTTATTCTCATCTTTCACAGAAACTTCAAATGTGTGGAACAGAGGAGGAGATGAGAGAAGTCGCCGGCAGGATATGTCGGAACTACCTGCACGGACCCTGGAAGACTGTGGACCCTAAGGAGCTGGACTTTAAAAGGATCAGGTGAGGTTTCATTAACAAATACCTGCGAGTTTACTACTTTATCTATTGGCTGTTTACATAGATGGTAACAGCCTTCGCTGCCCAGATAATCAACGCCACTTATTCCAAGGGAAAAAAACAAGTGTTAAATTTGAAGTTCTATAAACTTAACATACAGATTTGTTGCTGGGGAATTTTTTTGCGCCATTTCTTCCCAGCTAAATCACTAGGAAGTGGTGACAGCCTCCCGTCACCACTTCCTAGTGATTTAGCTCAATTTGGGGGACTATCTTTTGTAATTTGACGTTCAAAAGTACGTTTTCTCAGCCTTATATGAATAAATCAATCACTGAGGGCCCATTTCTGATTAGTCTGCTAACCTAAAGGAGGGTTTGACAAACAATGTTTGGAGGTATGCGGAATAGAGAGTAAAGTCCCGCACACCTCCATTGAAAAGGGAGGCCTCCGGCCAGACGGTTGTTGTGTCTGGAGGGCTACTCTCTACGCCCGAAGTCCGTAGTTTCGGTCTTAGTTGCGGGCGTATCAAACTGGACAAATCAACTTTCAATTCTTAATGCTGAAAACGTGATTGGGGAGCAGGACAATTGTAGATTTAGTGTAACAACAGTTTTTGGAGGAGGCCAGTTGTTGGTTGTTGGCACTTGGGGAAGGCCTATGCCCAGCAGTGGACGTCTTTCGGCTGATATCATGATGATGATCAGTTGTTCTCTCGACCAACACGAACTATATGAGCTGATTATGTCATTCCATGATAGAAATACTATCCAGACATTTGGTAATACCTGGTCTAGCCATCCAGAGTGTGCCATATACCTACCCTCGTACATAGCTCATTAAATTTTAAATGCACAACGTTCGTTTGTTTTGTGAAGGCTAATGTTTGATCAGAAATCGATTGGCTGCGAGGTCAAGTGCTGATGGGCTTGTTACACGCGAAAACGCGATGTTAAAGACTGACACGACAACTGCTCTTGTGAAACAAGAAAGAAACTGGCTCCTGAGCACGTTAATAGTCCAGTGTAGCCTATTTTCAGGGTACCGTACCCAAAGGTTAACCAACGGAACCCTATTACTAAGCCTCCTCTGTCCGTCCGTCCGTCCATCTGTCAGTCAGTGGGGTTTTATATCAAGAACCGTAATAGGTAGACAGTTAATTTTCACATACGAGTATTGTGTACACGTATTTATATTGCCGCTATGACAACAAATAATAAAAATTAAGTTTTATGGTACGGAACCCTTCGTGTGAGAGTTAGACTCGCACTTTGCCTTTTTTTTTACCCGACTGCGAAAGAAGGAGGGTTATGTTTTTCGTGTGTATGTATGTATATTTCTTTGGCACGCCCTAGAGCCTAAACGGGTTGATGGATTTTAGCTTGAAAGGTGTCGTTAGATTCGTATTTACTGTGGAAGTGACACTGGTTATATCAGAAGAAAAAAAAAACCACATGGCGGATTCTTTGCGCCAAATTATGCCATCAAAAAAATATTTTTTTTTCGAAACCTATCGAGTGTGGGTATCAAGATAAAGGGCTCGAGGAGACTACCTTGCTTTGTCAAAAACCCGACCGCTAAAAACGACTTAAAATTTCAAAACAAGTCGCTTTTCAAGCAGTCTGATGCAGTTCAATCACTGATCTGATGCCACCAACTGCATCAGACTGCTCGAAAAGCGACTTGTTTCCAACTATTTAGTCGTTTTTAGTGGTCGGGTTTTTTGACAAAGTATTTGTTTTATTATTGATTCTCGTTTGACCACTATCTCACCTGATGGTAAGCGACGATGTGGTCGAAGATGGAGCACGCTTGCCTAGAAGTAACCTATTCACTCTTGACTTAAGGACTGGTTGTAGCTATCTGGAAACATAGCTAGACTCTGGCAGAGAATTCAACTCCTTAGTTGTACGCACAATGAAAGTCTTTCGAAGTCGTTGTGTGTATGGATGGTGGCGCATCGCCGTACGTCTTGTAGTCCGATGATGGAACGGTCTAGCCGGAATGAAGGCTTTTTGCGTTTGAATTTGCCGCTAGTGGCGCTAGTGTAGCGTGAAGTGTTCTAAATGTCAAATATCAGTGTCGTTTGGCTTTTGACAAGAGTTTATTAACTCATTTGTTCTAATTATTGTGATTTTACTAAAACAGCCTGATTATGGCAGATTTAGCTACGGTTCTACCAACCAAGCCTTGAACTATTTTTTTTTTTCTAAAATATGAGTATTATGTTCTTTATTTTTCGAGATTCCGCGCAACAATGCGGCACGATCTATGTTGTATTTACGGCATTATAAATTATTTTTTTTTACTTCTAACGTTGCTCACATGCGCGTAATAACAATTTCTTAAGGACCTTACTCGCCAGTGGCGCCAACTGTCCAGCACAAAAACTCTAGCCCCCATGAAATTGTGTGATTCTTCGAAAATGTGTGTTTACCTACGTCGTAATAATATTATGTTTCAATAAATTGTACAAACTAATCACGATCGTGACCTCTTTACAAAAGTCGATTGTTCAATCGATTAAACCGGTTCAAAGCCGGTTCGGATCCGGTTTTCATAATGATATTGTCAGTGATTGATAAGAGGCTTTGGAATAAACATGTAAATGACGATAAGATATCACAATCATTAGCACTAATAAAATGTATGTAATAATACATTTTATTAGATACGTTAGGGATTAGACGCTCAAGTTAGAATTAGATATTATTGCACAATTTATGGAACGTGTGAAAAAGACGGATAAAAACTATTTTACACAAACTACAACCGACTTCCAAAAACGAAACACTACAAAGTTTAAAATAACTTCGGAAGAAAGAAAAGAACTTTAATTTCGGAAGTCGGATGTTTTTGGTTATTTATTCGTTTTTGACACCGACTTCCGAAATTAAAGTTCTTCTTGGAAGTCGGTTGTATTTTTGTAAAAAAGTTTTTACTTTTTAGTGGTACGTACCTGCGTGATTAACAGCGTACCGGCGCGATGTTATGTTAAGAACTGGTCTAAACAATAAAAAGACATGCGATTTCAGCAATCCCGATCCTCCTCTGCCTAGCCTTTTCCCAACTATATTGGGGTCGGCTTCCAGTCAAACCGGATTTAGCTGAATACCAGTGTTTTACGTGGAGCAGCTGCCTACCAGACCTCCACAACCCATTTACTGGGTAACACGGTACTTCTTGGCAAGACTGGAGTCAGATTTACTGGCTTCTGACAACCCGTAACGACTGCCAAAGATCTACAAATGACAGCCGGGACCAACGGCTTAATGTGCTTTCCGAGGCACGGAGGAAACTCGTTATGTTAAGATGGTCACCCATCCACAGACCAACCTTGGCACGAGCTAAAGATCTTCACCAAATTTAAATGGTAGTCCAAGAAAGTACTCTTCCAAACAAAAAAAAGGATGATACAAATCGGCTGACAATTGGCGAAAATACCTCTGAACAAATATTTTTCATGGGATCTCATCATCAGATCGTAATACCATCCATCATCAGCTCAGCAACATGAAATGATGATTACCAGGCACAAATATCTGAATAGCGTTAGAAAGTTAATGAAAAACATTGTATGTGTCTATAAAGTTTGTTTGAGGGTTTCCCTCGGCTTTCATGGGATCCCATCATCAGATTCTGACTTGGTGACAATGGGACCAATCGGAAAGTATATCCTTTCAGGTAAAACAAGAATTTTCCAAATCAGCTCATAAATGACGGGAGTTATTTATGAGCCGTTAGAACATAAAAAAAAATACAACCGAATTGAGAACCTCCTCTTTTTTTTGAAGTCGGTTAAAAATTGATTGTAGGAAACAAAACTTCTCAAGTCTTGAAACAAGCTATAATTAAACGTGTACACAATATTTTTTAAACGCCATTTTTAGGGTTCCGTACCCAAAGGTTAACCAACGAAACCCTATTACTAAGCCTCCGCTATCCGTCCGTCCGTCCGTCCGTCCGTCTGTCTGTCTATCAGCAGGCTGTACTTATCTCAAGAACGGTAATACGTAAACAGTTGACATTTTCACAGATTGTGTATTTCTATTGCCGCTGTTACAACAAATAATAAAAATTAAGGTTAATGGTTCGGAACCTTTCTTGTGCGAGTCCGATTCGTACTTGGCCAGTTTTTAATAGTCTCGTATCAATCCAGCGATATCGCGGTATAATGCGTTCAATTTTCCGTCAATATCCAAGGCTATGTATTAAAAGAAGCCCATTACATAAGCTTTTATATACAAAGACGCAAAAAATGTAAATAAATACGAGAGACCTTGACTTTAGCAGGACAAGTTGTTGTGTCGGTGTGTGGGACGTGGTGTGAGCGGTAGCGTTTTTGAACGAGCGACGTTATGAGCGGTAGCGTTTTTTAATGTGACGCAAATACAACGTGCAGAAACACGCAATGTAATAAATATCAGCTGTTCAGTACATTTTGTCGAGTAATGCGCACTTAAATGTTCAGTACTGGTCCCATAATTAAAGATTATAAAAGTATTCATGATGATGAGTTCGTGCAACAGAATAAACGCAATAACTTCAAGAACAAATAGAGAAAGATCTCTGAGCCCCCAGATTTAACTTATGTATGTTCTGAATAATAAAATGTGTAAGTCGGAGAATTCTCAGTGTTTATTTTGAACGTAAGCTTACCTGCTAGTTTTGGCCAACTGCTAATTTTTAGAGGTCTTCAATTTATCGGGACAAAACATAAACATATTTTTCATTTTACAAGTTTGCTTTGTTACTTCTAGTTTTTCGTAATTGCCCTTTTAAGCATGAAATGAAAAAAGCTTTAAATAAAAACCGCAAAAACTAAAACATTTTAGCTGTACAGAAATAATTTGAAATAAGCATCTCTTTTTGCTATGAGAAACCAAAAAATCATATTAGGATTGGGTAAGAGCATTTAAAAGGAAACAAGGCAAAGACACTGTTAAAAAAAACTACGTCCTTATTCTAAAAATAAATAAAATAGCTTCTAACTTAGACCAAACAACAAAATCAGTTCTGCAAAAAAATATGGTTCGTTTCTTGTAAACCTTTATAATATAAACTTAATGTAGGTAAACAAGAATGAAATTACTTTATTTTTTACAAATCCTCTCTTTTCAAGAATCGTGTCGGTTTTTATATGTAAACAAGGTAAAAACCCGACGGTTTTTACGCTTTTCTTGAGCAAAAGTAATTTGATTTCTGGGTGTAAAAAGATTAATTTAGAAATAAGTTTTTGTTGATATTACTTTTTCTTATTTAAGTACCTACAACAGAATGTAGATAACTACAATATTCAACAACGAACTAATAGATATATTTCTTTTTAATTTTTAAAGTAATTGTGTTATTGGAATACTTTCATTTTGCGTACAGCAGTGGAATTCTCTGCCGGATTCTGTGTTTCCTGATAGCTACAACCTGGTTAAGGGCCCCTTTTCCCGACAGCACCTTTTCCCTTTTCCCGGCAGGACACTAGCGCGGTGCGCGCGAGCCGCTTTTCACGTATTTATTTAATATAAAAAAAATAAGTGCCATATTATAAATCTATCCAATAATATCCCTGTCAAACCCGATTAGTAAATGAAATGTTAAATTTTCATAAAAATTGCGTTCCCACAAGTCTCATACAACTTAAAATACTTTCAAAATCGACTTTACTTCCTGATTTTTTTTTATCGATCAAAATGTTAAATATCGTGTTTTTAACCAAAAAAGTCACTAGATCTCACATGTATCTATACTATACATTTTTTAACGAATTTATATATGGTGATTTCTCTGAAAACAACTCGATCTAGAAACGTTAATTTCCCTAAAAAAAAAAAAAAAACAAAAGTCGTTTATTCATATTAGGTTGAGATCCAGCACTTTTTGAACGTCAAGTTATACAATAGACAGTCCCCCAAAATGCCCGCTTCCTATTGTTTTAGCTAGGGAGTAAAAGTGGCGCAACCAACTCCCCAGTATTTCCATTTTGACACCCCATAGAATCCACCCTAGGGTGGATACTCGGAAACGTTTGTCCGAGAATCCACCCTTTTTTTTATTTTTTTCCTTGCGAAGAAAATGCCTAACGCATACCATATTATCCGGGGAGACGACGTGGTTATGTGGGACTTGCACCCACTAAAAACTTCGCCTGTGCACCTACTTTCGCCTTGATGGGTGGGTCGCGAGACCTGCTACGCATGACATTCGCGACCCCGAGAGAATCCACCCTGAGCCAGGGTATTACAAGATAAATAATCATCGCACTTGTTCGTAAATTGGGTGTGTTATTGTAGTCAGTTGATGTGTGCTTCACGGTAACCTAGGGCCAAAAATCGTTTCGACACAGATTCCATCTATCCACTCTGGCTCGGGGTGGATACTCGGACATACTATTACGTTTCCGAGTCCACCCTAGGGTGTCAAAACGGAAATGCCGAACCCCCCACCGCCGAAGAAAAGCTGTCTTTACTTATCATACCAACGAGGAGCTCGTGGCTAAAGAATACTAGCCGCACGGATCGATCTTTAAAGTTAAGCAACGCTTGCCAGGGTTGGTCTGTGGATGACCATCTTAACATACCGAGTTTCCTCCGTGCCTCGTAAAGCACGTAAAGCCGTTGGTCCCGGCTGTCACTTGTAGATCTTTAGCAGTCGTTACTGAATGTCGAGAAGCCAGTAAATCTGACACCAGTCTTACCTAGAACTGCCGTATTAGGTATTCAGTTAATGGGTTGTGGAGGTCTGGTAGGCAGCCGCTCCACGTAAAATACTGGTATTCAGCTGAATCCGGTTTGACTGGAAGCCGACCCCAATATAGTTGGGAAAAGGCAGGCAGATGATGACTTATCATACCAAAACATTTTATAACATTTTTGGATTAATTGGATTATTTGGAGATTTTTACTGCATGGGGTTTTTTGTCTAGGTTTTGTGAAATCTGCGGCGCCGCCGTCTCTTGTTCAATGTTACGAAACACACTTGACATTTAAACAAAAAACTAACGACGCATATTGCCTATTTTGTGGAACACTGGAATATTACCGACTGATAACGCACGCATTGTTAAGGACTGATAACGGAATATTTAATGCGTGTACTTGTACGTCTCATTTTGAACGACAGCCATCTTGTTTTTGTAAGTAGGTACTCGTTAGGTGCTTATGAAGAATTTTAAAGTTCTCCACGTGTAACGATAGACCAATACTATCATCATATCTGGTCTAGTTTTGAGGGTTCCGTACCCGTAGGGTTACCAACGGAACCCTATTACTAAGCCTCTGCTACCCGTCCGTCCTTCCGTCTGTCCGTCAGCGGGCTGTGTCTCAGAACCGTAACGGGTGAAAAAAAATTGAGATATAGGGATACATTCATAGTGCGTACAGCTAAGGAGTGGAGTTCCCTGCCAGAGTCTGTGTTTCCTGATAGCTAAAACCTGGGAGTCTTTAAGTCAACAGTGAATAGGTTACTTCTAGGCAAGCGTGCTCCATCTTCGACCACATCATCGCTTACCATCAGGTGAGATAGTGGTCAAACATATGCCTATCAAAAGTAAAAATTACAGCGTGTATTTCTATTGCCACTATAATAATAACATAATAAATCCGCAAGGCAGTTTTGTGGCGAACTGTTGGGCACTAGGGACCCCACGGACCAGTCTTGTTCCTCATTTCCGGCTTGCCTTTATTGACTGGCCGGAGTGAACACTGACGAGGAACAGAGCTCCCTCCTCTTTTGCCTTAATCGGCCGGTCTGAGTGGAGATTCGCAAGAGCAAACGTGCTCGGGAGAAGGATGTATAATCCATTAAGATGCTGGTAGATCTTGACCGTACTCTCGGGATTGTCCTGATAGCCGTGGTATACTCTCCACTCCTCTAGCACGTCAGGATATGTTGCCCCCTTGGCTCTACGTTACTTTGTGCTAGCGACCCTTTTCGGGGGGCCCCTTTATTGAGTGTGCAAGTCACCCCCTGCCATTTTAAAGCCGTTTTAATTGTCAATGGTTAGGCAGGGGCCAATCGTTCTTCCATAATAAACGATTATCAGTCCACTAAACCAGCCAAATCATCTTTTGTTTCCATATTCAGCAATAGTCCTGCTCCAACCGGGGATTGTCCTTGGGTAGACTTTCACAGTGCAGACAGGGATAATCGTCGGTTGGTGTCCCTTTCCATTTGAAATGTCTAAAGGAGCCTCTGCGAGTTGGCTTCGGCCCCTCTTATGCCTACCAAAGGACCGGGTCTCTAGGGACCCGAGAAAGTGAAAAACATCGCAGTCGTCACTCCAGAACTTTTTAGCCCCATCGACTATCAGTATGAAATATCTGCAGGAGTAATCGCTATTGAACGTATTTGGCGATTTGTTATGTAAACATTCCATACATTTGTGTGTAGATACTACACGCCTCTGTCGACATAACACATCCACAGCCTTGTAGCGGCATCAATGTCACCACAGAAAAACCAACGTAGCAAAAGCTACATCGCAACTAAAGAACCACAACGCCATCTATCCCGCCATTAACGTAATCCAGCATCGCGGTATCAGTGTTCTCTGTGCGATTTGATCAAATACAACAGTCCGAATATCAACTGTCGGGCATTTTCCCACCGTCCGGTCGGAGGACCTCCCTTTCCAATGGAGGTTTGCGGGACTTAACCCTGCCCCGCATACACTCTAAAGCCAAACATAACAGTTCTAATCATTCCTTCTCTCTCAATCCCCAGCGGAGGCTTATCAAACTTCCTGTACTACGTAGCCCTGCCGGACGACACCTCAAAATGGGGCTCCTACCCGAGACGAGAGAGCTCCCCCGAAGATACGGACCCGGAAAACCTGGAGACCAGGAGCTCGAGGAAGGTTATGAAGAGCTACTCGTTCAGCTCGCTTGAAGAACCTAGGAAGGTAAGGAAGGATCTTTGATTTTATAAATACATATATCATCATAATCATGAGGAGCTCGTGGCTAGATAATAATTGCCGCACAGGACGATCTTCAAGGTTAAGCAACGCTTGCCAAGGTTGGTCTGTGGATGGGTGACCATCTTAACATACCGAGTTTCCTCCATGCCTCGGAAAGCACGTTAAGCCGTTGGTCCCGGCTGTCATTTGTAGATCTTTGGCAGTAGTTACGGATTGTTAGAAACCAGTAAATCTGACTCCAGTCTTGCCATGAAATACCGTGTTACCTAGTTAATAGGTTGTGGAGATCTGGTAGGCAGCCGCTCCATATAAAATGCTGGTATTCAGCTAAATCCGGCTTGACTGGAAGCCGACCCCAATATACATAGTTGGTAAAAGGCTAGGCAGATGATATATCATCATATCAGCCGAAAGACGTCCACTGCTGGATATAGGCATCCCCCAAGCGTCGCCACAACGACTGGTCCTGTGCATCTTGCATTCACGCCCTTTACTAAGTCATCGGTACACCTTGTGGGAGGCCGCGCCAACGTTGCGTCTTCTGGTACGCGGTCGCCACCCCAGAACATTTCGGCTCCATCGACCAACTATTCTGCGAGAAATGTGCCCTGCCCACTGCCACTTGAGTTTGGCGATCCTTTGGGCTATGTCGGTAAACTTGGTTCCCTTGTGGATGTCATCATTCCTGATTCGATCACGCAAGGAAACTCTAATTGCCCTCTCCATTACCCCATGAGTGACTTCAAGCCTTCTGATAAGGCCCATTGTGAGCGACCACGTTTCAGTTCCATATGTCATCACTGGCGACTCGCACTGGTCACAGACTTTCGTTTTGAGACACTGTGGTATGTGGGACGCAGTGCCGGATTAAGACTTCTTGATCATCATCATCTGCCTAGCCTTTTCCCAACTTCATGGGGTCGGCTTCCAGTCAAACCGGATTCAGCTGAATACCAGTGTTTTACGTGGAGCGGCTGCCTACCAGACCTCCACAACCCTTTAACTGGGTAACACGGTACTTCATGGCAAGACTGGAGTCAGATTTACTGGCTTTTGACTATCCGTAACGGTTGACAAAGATCTACAAATGACAGCCGGGACCAACGGCTTAACGTGCTTTCCGAGGCACGGAGTAAACTCGTTATGTTAAGATGGTCACCCATCCGCAGACCAACCTTGGCAAGCGTTGCTTAACCTTTAAGATCGACCCGTGCGGCTGTTATTATTTAGCCACGAGAATTAAGACTTCTTGATGCCCTAAGCAATTCACGCCCCCTATCCATTACAGACAAGGAAAACAGAGGTACAGAAAAGGTTCTTAAGAAATGATAAGAACCCATGCAGCAAGAGCAAGCAAATCTAGCTCGAACATTTTAGCATACTGCCTTTTGACTAGAATTTTCTATAACTGGTATCTTTTAAATCCACATCTAGTAGTTTTTAGACCAAAAATAATCATTCCCCCTTATCTACGAAACTACTGAGCCTCAAATTTTGAAAAAAATGCCGTTGGTAACCTACAGATAACAAGAAAACCTGTAAGAAGTCTCTAGTGTTAAAAAAATATGTTACGAAAATGAAATCGGGTTGGAACCCTTTGCACGCGAGTCCGACTCGCAATTGGTTAGTTTTTGTAAGTGCATGTATCTAAGAGTGACTTTTGGGTCTTATAACTAGACTAACACCTTGCTGACTTTTCAGAAGGTTGGCGAAATTTTGTCCCACTTGACCAGACTAAGTAGGTACCTACGACCTCTAATTCCTGTAGTTTATCTGTTTATGGTGCCCCCCAAACGTGATGCCCTAAGCAATTGCTTAATTTAATTATGGATTAATCCGGCACTGGTGGGACGAGAAGATACCACTCTTTTTCGCCTTTGTAATATTAGCGTTAAATTTTTTTGCTTCCACATATCGGGGCTCCCTCTGTTATTCGGGATCCCGTATCGATACGGCGGTAGTTACGCCACTGGCAGACTCAGCCTTGGGTCCGACACTGTTTCAGTTTTATTCTGTAACGTACTTTTGCAGTATTGGTTTATTAACCATACATTGCTTCCTATCTTCAGGTACTCCTCCGCATCTACGGACAAGTGCATGGCGAGCGCGCAATGGACGCGATCGTGACAGAGTCTGTCATATTCACGCTGTTGTCGGAAAGGAGACTCGGGCCAAGGTTACATGGTGTTTTTTCTGGTGGCAGGATTGAAGAGTACATTCCTGTAAGTAGTTATTTATGTAGTTTTTTGTGTGTGTAAGTACGGTTAGTAAAAGTAATCGTGTTTGAGCGGCTAGATACATTTAAAAAAAAAGAATTAAAAAAAATAACAATTTTAAATGCTAGCCTTTTAAGAAGGTAAAAGTAACATAGAATTCGTATTTTTAGATTGAGGTATGTATTAGAGATATTTTTAATTATTATAAAATTGTCTGTGGAATAATATTGTAGGTTCGTTTTTAGAGTCAAGTCCAGTGACTTACTGACATACATCGTGGTGTTTTGGTATATTTCGATTTGAACAAAAATGTATGAAAAAAATATAATTTATTTTGAGTGACAAGTCCAGTGACAGATAAATATAAAATGTACAGTCTGGGTTTTTTAGTAGGGTATTATTAAAAACTATGGATATTTTAATAATTTGTCAAATAATATGTATGTTACAATTAATAGGACTTGTTATTTTTTAATTTATTTTCTTTGAATCTCTACTTAGATTTTTTGAAATAAAATTATTGTTATTTAACTATTTACAATAAAGTTAATTATGAAAATAGGATTAATATGAGTTTCTTAAATAAAATAAATAATATTTGTTGGTTTTGAGTATTATACATTATTTTAAAGTTATTAGAAATATTTTAATGTCATAAAAAAAATCGTTATTTTTTATCTGTGGTACTGTGTCAATGGTTGTCTACGTTCGCATGTTCGGCCACTTTGCCGTAATTGGGTATTTCTGTTAGGAAATTCTCAGTTGCAGCCCAGGTTAAACGCGAATACCCGCTTACGTACGAGTGGGGCCTAATACCGGACGACGGAAGTGCGTCATAACCAGGATGTGCGCGTGGTATGTAATTTGACATTTAATGTCTAAGAAATATGGTTGATTTTTGTTCGTAGTGGATTTTACAGGGATTTTTATTCTGTTTTGAAGGAATCTTTAAATATTTATAAATGAAAGGGCTCGCTTGTTCTATCGTAGACCTCATATATACCGCTTACCATCAGGCGAGATTGAGGCCAAGAGCGGGCTCACGATAAATAAAAAAAATATTCCAATAAAAAATAAAACTTAGCTAATATTGACCATTATCAGTGTTCCGATATGAGGGTGATGATCGGTATACAATACTAAATTTACCCAGAATAACACACTATTTCTTTCAACTATTTCAAAACGTCTATATTTCTGCATATTATTAGTGATGGCTGAATTCCCTTCGATCTCCTACTTCTAATCTTCTTTTCTCTTCTATTAAAGCCTACAAGCCACTAGTTCAAGGCCTCACTCCACATTCCAACCCTAATTCTACCCTCATCCAATTCAACCAAATCAAACCACCCCAATCGTGTAGCTGAAATTGGAATAGTGCCATAACGACCCCTTCTAGAACCACAACCCCTTTATTTTGTCCCAAGACTCCCAATTCCACCCCAACTAAACGCACTCCCATCTTTCAGGCCTCATCTCTCCTTACAAAAACGTCTAGCTAACCCGTATCGTTGTTTCAATGGTCGTGTAACTGAACTCCGGACATAACACGCCCGCTATCTGACAGAACATGCACAATTTACTCCCCCCCACTCAATTCCACCCCCACTAAACCCACCCCTATAATTCAGGCCCGACCTCTTCAAACAAAGAAGCTAGCTAACCCATGTCTATGTTTCAATAATCGTGTAGCTCAACCTACAATGTAACAGGCCCGTAACACCCCAATTTATTCCCCCCACTCAATTGCACCCCTATTTAACCCACCTCTATATTTCAGGCCCGACCTCTCGTAACAAAAGAGCTAGCTGACCTATGTCCTGTATTTCAATAGTTGTGTGGCTCAATCCACAACATAACAGGCCCATAATAGCCCATAATACCCCAATTTATTGCCCCCACTCAATTCCACCACCACTTAACCCACCTCTATATTTCAGGCCCGACCTTTGTTTCAATAATCGTGTAGCTCAATCCACAACGTAACAGGCCCGTAACTCCCCAATTAACTCCCCCACACAATTCCACCCCTACTAAACCCAAACATATATTTCAGGCCCGACCTATGTTTCAATAATCGTGTAGCTCAATCCACAACGTAACAGGCCCGTAACTCCCCAATTAACTCCCCCACACAATTCCACCCCTACTAAACCCAAACATATATTTCAGGCCCGACCTATGTTTCAATAATCGTGTAGCTCAATCCACAACGTAACAGGCCCGTAACTCCCCAATAAACTCCCCCCACTCAATTCCACCCCCACTAAACCCAAACATATATTTCAGGCCCGACCACTTCTCACAAAGGAGCTGGCTGACCCGTCGCTATCAATGAAGATCGCGGAGAAGATGGCCGCCATCCATTCTATGGAGGTCCCTCTCAATAAGGAGCCCAACTGGATCTGGAAGACCATGTATAAATGGTTGAAGACTGTGAAGGAAGAACGGCTGAATGGTTCTACTCAGGGAAAGGTATGTGTGAAAAGGAACGATTTTTAAGGAACCCTGACTAGATCACTAGTGTACAGCTAATTTTCTGCGAAACTACTGCACTGATTTAGTTGAAATTTCGTACACATAATTATGAACGTCTGTGACCCAAACCCGAACATGTAACGTAAATAATTATTTTTGGACTTGAGTTCTCAAGTAGAACTCACTGCAAGTGGAAGTTTTTCAAATTATACCATTTAACCTTTCAAATAAAAAGGCACATATTTTAAACAGCTACATCGTCAAACCCCAATTGAATGAATCTTCTGTCTCGTTCTAGAACGACGAAGAACAACGCATAATCAAGCAACTCAAGAACACAGACCTGGAGAAGGAGATAGAGTGGCTGAAGAAGTTCCTCACTCACGTGGACTCTCCCTCTGTCTTCTGTCACAATGATATGCAGGAAGGTAAGAGATGCTATATTTTGTATGATTTTATCATCTTCTTCATTTCAACATAAAGACGTTTACTGCTGGACATAGGCTTCCTTCAAAAGGGTTCGCCATAATCGCCACGCTTGGAAGGCGGGTTGGCGATGGGGCCGATGGCGCAGCCCTGGAACGCGGAGGCCACTAGGAGGAACACGGATGGGTTTTAGTCAGTAAGAGTCTGACACTCCCTTCTGCTTCACCCAGAGAGGGAGAAGGCATTTAATGATTTCTCATCAAAGACCAACTGCGAGAAAATTTAAGCCCGAAGAGAAGAAGAAGAAAAAAGTCATGAAGACGATCGACGTCGATCTCAAAATTGAGTTCCAAATTCAAGTCACATTATTGACCTCCGGGCATTAATATTGTACTGAATTTCATTATAACCCGCCGGGCAATAATGCCCTACTTTAGGTTGAGTTTGCATGACATATAAACTGTTGTTTTCGTGCAGGTGGTATGAAAACATTTTTAATTCTTAAGTTAAACCAAATAATGAGATTGCAAAAATCACTCTTGATTTTAAAGATCCCATCGAATCTACCAAAACCTCGAAACTAAATAAACCTGGACATATGAACTGTTACATGTATATACACACCTTCACCATTTTCACCTTCTTCACAATGGCAACATGATCTTTACCATCATCATAACAGCCAAAAGACGTCCACTGCTGGACATAGGCCTCCCCCAGAAGGGGGGTTTGTCATAATCGGCACGCTTGTGCGGCGGGTTGGCGATCGCAGTGTATGGTGTTGCGTTTTACAGAGAACGCTGCTGCCCATTCTCTGGTGAGTCCCTTAGTCGCCTCTTACGACACCCACGGGAAGTGATGGGATGTTATTATTCTTTTACGACACCAGTAGACACCATACGGCTCATTTTTTACCAATGGTAATAATTTCCTCAACCCTGGCAACACTAACTCCAATTTTTTTCAACAGGCAACATCCTCCTTATCGAAGATACACACCAAACGGTACCCGAAGATGACGTGTCCGCAGTGTACGTGCAAAGTTACGGCTCCGACGAGCGCATCTCGAGACAGACCAGCCAAAAGGATTCCTTTGACCAGCTGCAGTTCGAAGAATGTAACACTTCAGATACTGTTCTCAGCCATATCTCGGATTGGGGAGAGCCAAAGCTCGTGTTGATAGATTTTGAGTACTGTGCGTATAATTACAGAGGGTTCGATATCGCGAATCATTTTCAAGAGTGGGCGTTTGACTATACGAATCCAGAGCATCCGTTTTATTATGAGAATCAGGATTTTACGCCGAATTTGGAGCAGAAGGTGAGTGTTATAATATTCATTTTTATTATTTAGGTTCATGTTTGATTGAGAGGAGCTCGTGGCTAAAGATTAACAGCCGCACGAGTCGATCTTCAAGGTTGGTCTGTGGATGGGTGACCATCTTAAAATACCGAGTTTCCTCCGTGCCTCGGTGCGCACGTTAAGCCGTTGGTCCCGGCTGGCATTTGTAGATCTTTGGCAGTCGTTACGGTTAGACCGGGTGCGTTTACAAATATGTTACCTTACATACACAAACAGCCAGACCCGGAACAACTATCTGCAGGCCATACAAATAGTTATTCCGTGCGGGAATCGAACCCGCGACACACAGCGCAGCAGCCAATCCTTCACCACCACTAAACTGTACATTGAAATGACATTCCTATTTTTCTAACATTTATCACAAGCTTTTATTTAATTTGAATTTGTTTATCCGGATGAATCTTGAAACTGAATTTTAAATCGGTTATCTTTAACCGATTGAGCTGAAATTTGGTATACACGCTTATTTTGGATGACAATGCATGCTTGGCTATGTGACGTCATTCTAATTCCAATATGGCGGATCATCCAAGATGGCGGACTAGTTATTATTTCTGCACTACCACAGTATGGGTTTCAAATGAAAGAGAGCTGAGGAGAACACGTAAACTATTACAACGTCACATTAAATCCAAAAAATTCTGTAGAATTAATTTATTTAATAATATTTCTCCCCTTTTCCAGGAAATCTTCATCCGGGAATATCTGAAGCACTACCACTACCAGTCAAGCGCCTCAGAGGACAAGCCGGAAGCCTCCCTGGACGAGGTCAACAAGCTGCTGGACGAGGTGGAAGCCTTCGCGCTGGCCAGCCACCTGTTCTGGGCGCTCTGGTCCGTCGTCAACGCGTCCAAGAGTCAGATCCCCTTCGGGTACTGGGTAAGTGGGAAATTGCTCCACCTAGTTATCGAGCTCAGAACGCTCGGCTGACAAAACTGAAGTGGCTTTAAAAAAAAGATGTAAATCGCCGGTGCGCTTGCCAAATCTGATTTATCCATTTCTATGATATTTTTCTTGTTACTAATTGGACCCTGTTACGCAGAAAAGATCCAACCAACGTTTCATTACTTTTGAGTAAATGCAGTTTAGCGTTAGACAGAGAATAAAATATCGTATGATAAAGTATATATTTGAAAGTTAGTAGTGTATGTATGTGTATGTATGTATGTAAATCGGGCTGGTTTCCGCAACTCCACGACTAAGCGCGTATTTTGCGTGTAGGTGGGACAAATGCGTCATTCGATCCACCCCAGCTCCCCAAGGAAGGCCAGCAACGCCTTGGTGTTACTAACTATCTCGCAGAGGGTACCTGGGTTTCCGAAGTACTTTGCCCTGTAATCCGCAACCACCGGGCAGCTTAGAAGCAGGTGTGCTGCTGTCTCATTCTCCTCCATGCAGGCTCTGCATAGCGGGCTGTCAGTGACTCCTATAGCATAGAGGTGTTTATTAAAAGACCCATGGCCAGTTGTTACGGCTGTGACTGAACGCAACTGTTGTTTAGTCAGTCTTAGGGCTTGTTTTGTGAAACGGCCATTTATAGAGGGAAGTGCCTCCTTGGCCTGCCTACACTCACTATGGTCAGCCCATAGCTTGTGATGTTTATCTCCGGTGCGTTTCCTTACCAGATTGCGTAAGTACCCGAAAGGCAGCGGCACGATGGGCTCAGGTCCCATTGCTGACAAACTAGACCCCCTTCGGGCGAGTTCATCCGCAGCGTCGTTGCCTCGAGATTCACTGTGTCCCTTGATCCATTGAATGGTTACTTTGTTGTGTCTACCAACCTGGTTTAGACGTTGGTGACACTCGAGAATCAACCCAGAGCTCACTGTGTGGCTGTTCAGAGCTTGCAGGACAGCCATGCTGTCCGAGAGTATGCGTATTGAGTGGTCCTTAACTTCCCTGGTTAGGATGGCTGATGCCGCCAGAGAAATGCCCATGCATTCAGCCTGGAACACTGTGTTGTGGACCCCCAATGGTGTTAGTAGTGTAATAGGCCATAACATATAAATTATTAACAGAAACATATAAATTATTAATTATTAACGTAGATAACTCGATTTTACAAAAAATGTTGGTTGGATCTTTTCCTCTTAAAATCAAGTGCATTAGCAGTACATTTTCACTTGTATCTCAGTTTATGTTGAAATTATAAATTAGTCAATTAATCATCTATACTACTAATACATAAAGCTGAAGAGTTTGTTTGTTTGTTTACTTGAACGCGCTAATCTCAGGAACCACTGGTCCGATTTGAAAAATTATTTCAGTGTTAGATAGCCCATTTATCGAGGAAGACTATAGGCTATATATCATCACGCTAAGACCAATAGGAGCGGAGCAGGGTCAACTAGTTATAAATAAAATTCTTCCGTTACTGACTGAGTGAGTGTCTAACAGACAACGCACAGCCGAAACTACTGGTTGTATAAAGCTGAAATTTGGCATGTAGGTTCTTTGGGGAGTGTAGGGGAGCACTAAGAGAGGATTTCCCGAAATTCCCACGGGAACGAAAAAAAAAACGGGATGTGCGCGTACGAAGTAGCGGGGGCAAAAGCTAGACAAAATAAAACAGATTATTTTATTTCTAGTCAACTTGACGAAAAACGCTTCCATCGGGCGTGATTGTGGACAAGAGCAAGCCCATTCCTAAATGAAAAAAAAAAAAAACACATATTAGATTAAGCAAGCGCACCAACGAAATGGGTTTTTCCTTTAGGAATTTTCTTGTTACCACCAGGAGTAAGAAAATTCCTATGAAAAGCCGTATGGTGTCGGCCGGTGCCGTAAGGTGCCGTAAAAAAAATACAAGGTCCTGTACTGACGCCGGCGACACGTAGACCATGGGCCTTAAATGGTAACATTCAAAATTGGACACATCATCTGCCTAGCCTTTTCCCAACTATATTGGGGTCGGCTTCCAGTCAAGCTGGATTTAGCTGAATACCAGTGTTTTACGAGGAGCGGCTGCCTACCAGACCTCCACAACCCATTAACTGGGTAACACGGTACATCTTGGCAAGACTGGAGTCAGATTTACTGGCTTCTAACTACCCGTAACGACTGCCAAAGATCTACAAATGCCAGCCGGGACCAACGGCTTAACGTGCGCACCGAGGCACGGAGGAAACTCGGTATGTTAAGATGGTCACTCATCCACAGACCAACCTTGGCAAGCGTTGATTAACCTTGCAGATCGACCCGTGCGGCTGTTATTGTCTAGCCACGAGCTCCTCAAAATTCAAAATCGGACTATTCTGTTACAACTCTACCCAACTCAAAATGTCTAAAACATTACAAAAATATCTAATTCAACCCATTCTTCCACAGGAATACGCCCTCGCCCGACTGGACACTTACCTGCGTCTGAAGCAAGAAGTAATAAAAAAAGACAAATACGGACTTCCGCAAAAGAGAAAAATCTGCGAAGTTGACATATGAGATAAAATGGACGAACTCGCGCTCTAGGTCTAAGGTCTAAGCGGCGAGCGACTGGACCTTAAGGCTTAGTCCAGGGTGCGTAGCTTAAGCGGGCGCGATTTTAGCAAGAACTATGTATACGGATCTATGATACGCTCAGCGATGTCGTGTGAGGTAGCCTTCTAAGGAGTGAATGGAATCTCCTGATCTCGCTTGTATCATCGAAAAAGTAATCTATGTGGCATTCCAGACTATAAGAGCCGGATTCTGGATAAGCGAAAAAAACTTTTATTGTGCATACAGTTAAGGAGTGGAATTCCTTGCCGGAGTCTGTGTTTCCTGATAGCTACAACCTGGGAGTCTATAAGTCAAGAGTGAATAGGTTACTTCTAGACAAGAGTGCTCCATCGCTTACCATCAGGTGAGATCGAAGTCTAGAGTGGAATTATCATGAATATAAACAACGGCTGTGTTCCCTAAAGATTTTGGCGGCAGAAGAAAAATCATCAGTTATGTTTTAGACTCCTGAAATAGGGGCAACTTTATGTGAAACCGACTTTTGCCGTACTGATGGAATTTTCAAGCGTCCCTATCCGCTCATTGAGGCAGAACACGCTTAGGCAGCGAAAAGAAGGTAAGAAGACAAGATCAAGAAAGAAAATAAAGATATTTCGCCTGTAAACACAGCGAGCGATCCGGAATCCGTCTTAAAAGCTACAAAAATCCGCTATGCAGTGTGCCCGCTACCGCTTATCACCTTGCTCTCAACCTGGATGAGCATTAAAGGTCCAAAATGAGGTCCTGTTATAATTTCAAGAAGAAAAATCTCCGATTTTTGAGTTGTGATGGACAATTTCGAGGTCCGTTTTTACGAAAGTCAGAACCGGTTTTGTGTGAGTTTCCGAAAGTCAGAACTGGTTTTGTGTGTTCAATAAACTCTGGTATTGAGTTTATGGGTGTCAAAAGCCGTGGAAAGTGATGGACAGTTATGTGGATCGAGTCTTGAACTGTTACGTTTTTGGATTAAATCAGAACTACGTTTTTGAGTGTCAAAAATAGTGATGAAAAATTTTTGGCGTCCGTTTTCTGGAAGTCAGAACTGGTTTCGAGTGGGATGGTTCGGTGGTCAATGTGTTTTATAGACTGATTATGAAGTGTTACAGATTATGGATAAATGATATACCTATTTGTGATAATTTGGAGTCCGGTTTGGATTTTTAAAGATGTTTAATTACTTAGCCTTTTCCCTAACTAAGTTGGGGTCGTCTTCCAGTCTAACTGGTGGCTCCTGAATACCAGTATTTTACATGGAGTGACTGCCATCTGACCTCTCAGCACAGTTGCTGTTATCACGATTCCTGACTAAGAATTTGGGGCTATTGACGATTCATATCGACTGTCAAAGATCTACAAATGACATAAACGTGTTTTCTGAGACAGAGGTAATTTCAAACTTATAACCCACGTCTTAAAGTCCAAACTGGATTACTACATATCCCAAAGATAGTGTTGTAAATATAAAGAAAGCCAATCATTGGTTCCTTAAGCCAGTATTGTTTTTTCATATTAGAGTTAACAGTATAAAAATAATAAATTGATATTTTGTGGTTAGGAAAAAGTATTTGCCAAGTCCAAAAAATCTTATAAGTCGCTTTCAATGTTTCAATCGTAAGGTACTATTCCGTTAAGCCAAGTATTTATTGGGAATAAAATTGAACTTCCTGATAGCTACAACCTGGGAGTCTTTAAGTCAAGAGTGAATAGGTTACTTCTAGGCAAGCGTGCTCTATCTTCGACCACATCATCGCTTACCATCAGGTGAGATAGTGGTCAAACGCGAGATTATCAATATAAAAATCTTTTGAGAATGTGAATAACTAGACTAGCAACACAGCACCATTCAAAGTTGCCAGAAAAAATTACCTAACTTTATTTCCCAATTAATATGAGGCTTTTTAGTTCAAGACTCAATAATGAGATCTGCATATCCTAGCTATAATTAGACTAGAGTTTCATCAAAAACAGTTTAGCAGTTTTGGAGTAAACTCGAATATGTAAGTACAAAACCGTTTTGTTTTTTTTGTTGAAGTCGCTGTTTAACACTAGGATTGGCGAAAACGACTGATTGGTAAGAATTGGTGCAAAATAGATAAATCTATAGGTTTGAGGAAAATAGGAAGAATGAATTAAAACTATTGGCCGATGGCCGTAACCATATTCACCATAATAATGTTGCCAGACGGAAAAAAATACGAAGAAGAACAGAAATTGAACATTTTTTTTTATGCATTGGGCAATATGGTACTTTTTCAGTAAAATATAATAGTCGTATTAGTCAACATATTACTGAATAGGCAAGCATGCTCCAAATCATTGCTTACCATCAGGTGAGATAGTGGTCAAACGCGTGCCTATCAATATAAAAAAGCCAAATAAATTTGCCTATTTTGCACCACTTCTTATAATGTGGATATGTTACCTATAAGGATCTCTTAGCTAGCGCGTTCTTTAAAAAATACCAAATATAAAAAACGAAAAAAAAAAACCAATTGGAAGAAATTTCCTCCCTGTAAATTAAAAATTTAGTCTTAAAAATTTTCACAGACTTAAAAATTGTTTTTAAAATGTATTTGTGATTGTAAAAAGCACAGAGCTGCAGTGGCCAATGCTAGAGACGGCATTGTCGGAACTTTTCATACAAAAATGGTACTTATTGCAAAGAAGTTCCCCAAGAAAAATCTATACTAAAATACAGGTTAACAACCTTGATGTCACTTCTTACACAAACACAAATAAACTATTGCCTGAACTGATAGTTCCATTGATTTAGTAATCGTTATTGTTGGGTTTATAGTTGCATTTTATTTAAAACTCTCATAATAATTTAGATCAGCTGATAATAACTTTGTATGGAAAACTTACAACTTTTTTTTTTTTGGGAATTTACTATAGTTTCCTTGAAGAAAGCTGTTCATTTGCAAGGGCAAACAACCTTAATATCTTCAAAGTTGGAGTGAACAGGCTCCTTCTGGGTAAGCTCGCTCCATCGTAGACTTTGTCTCTGTCATCTCTGACCTAGACTAGAGTCAAGAGTAAACCCAACTCAAATAAAAAAGGAAGTTTTAAAAATAAGTCTACATGTTACCGTTACATCCTGTATCGTCCATTATCTACAGCCCAGTAACAGCGTAGCAAGAATACTATTGATACTGGCGTCTTTAGTTCTATCGGCACAGCGTTCTGTGGTTTTAAATTAAATAATTGAGATTAACGATGCAAGCTAAGTTTATTCATATGACAATTTTTTTAAAGTAGTTGTGTCATTACAATATAAAATCCCGACTTACCTGTAACATTATGCTTTTCGCTCTTATTACCAAATATACCTCTATATATATTTTCATATTAGAGTTAACAGTATAAAAATAATAAATTGATATTTTGTGGTTAGGAAATAGTATTTGCCAAGTCCAAAAAATCTTAAGTCGCTTTCAATGTTTCAATCGTAAGGTACTATTCCGTTAAGCCAAGTATTTATTGGGAATAAAATTGAACTTCCTGATAGCTACAACCTGGGAGTCTTTAAGTCAAGATTGAATAGGTTACTTCTAGGCAAGCGTGCTCCATCTTCGACCACATCCTCGCTTACCATCAGGTGAGATAGTGGTCAAACGCGTGCCTATCAATAGTAAAAAAAAATTTAGACAAAGCTATATTATTATTCATATTTGGTCGCAAAAGCGAAACTAGCACTGCTGTATGAAAGCTCAAAATGTTAGTTAGCTCAATACTGTATATAGTTACCCTTAAGTTAATAGGTAAAGTCGGGTGAAAACATATGTTTACGAATCTATAATAATGTATCGACATAGATCGAAGTTACATTATGAGTCAAGACTTACTTCGGCTGTGTCAAATCAGCGATCAGATTCAGCTTGATGTTATATAGCCTTCCTCAGTAAATGGGCTATCTAACACTAAAATAATTTTTCAACTCGAACCAGAAGTTCCTGAGATTAGCGCGTTCAATCAGGCAAACAAACAAACTCTTCCGCTTTATTATCTATACTAATACTAATAATATATAAAGCTGAACAGTTTGTTTGTTTGTTTACTTGAACGCGCTAATCTCAGTAACTACTGGTCCGATTTGAAAAATTATTTCAGTGTTAGATAAACCATTTATTGAGGAAGGTTATAGGCTATATATCATCACGCTAAGACCAAAAGGAGCGCAGCAGTAATGAAAATTGTGACGCTGACGAAGCTGCGCGGGTCAACTAGTGTTGCTATATTAAAGTCACCAAAATCTAAGAAATTCGAATCAACAGCTGAGTAGAGAGAGATCGAAGATACCACTAAGTGCGAAAGAGATTTATTTTTGTCTCTTTCATACTTACTAGTAAAGCAATGTTGTATCCTGCTGTCTAATCGGACTTCTTAGATCGTGACCTTTAAACATACATTTCGCCAATCATACCTAATGTAACTTCTGTTTATGTCAAAAATCCTAAAGTTAATTTCCAAGCTATGTAAAAATCTTCTAATTCATAAGAGATTGTGATTCTAGAATGTATAAGTCTGTGTCTAAATGACGGAACGAATGAATTTCTCTTAGAAAAATAACATTCCTACCTAAATGATTATTGTGTATTTATTATATTATAAAAAAATGTAAAAAAAATCGCTTGGTTTGACTTAAATTGTGTTTTATAGACTTTTCTGAAATATCATGTCTTTCTGCTAAAACGTTGGCTTTAAAGTTAACATACACATACATACAGGTTGAAAACATTACCCTCTTTTCAAGATACGCTATCGGGTCAATAACCTACCAATCGTATAGAGATTTGATCGTTTTCAAAAAGTGAGGATACTTAAATTTTTAATAGACTGATCTAACTTATACATCGGTCGTATACTTACGAATTTGTGTTCGAATAATTTGCAAACAAAAAACAAAGAAACATGTAAGCCTTTTGACAAGTCTGAAAAATAAATGACACTTGTCATTTTGACAGCTGTCAGTTTTGCTTGTCATTCTGCTCTCGAGCCGCCATTTTTGAAGATTATTTTGTAATCTGGTCTTTTCCTAAAGACGCATTTGTAATTTTATATACCCTTTGTAATACTTTTCATAAAATTTGCCCTCTTGTCCACAGTATTAATAAGCTCAAGTTTTTAAAAACTTTTAAGCTTGTTACGTCACGTGTTAAAAATCGACAGCTTTTTTATCATCTATCAAATTTATAACTGTCAAACGTTTATGAGTGTCAAACCTTTACTAACTGACAAATTCTTACAAACTTTTATAAAATGTCAGATTTCTGATCAATCGAAAACTTTGGTTATGCCTATAATTTATTGTTCCTTTTTTACTAATAATATACACACTTGCTTTTCCAATCCACTTTAGACATTGGCAGAATAGTGGGCATCGGCTTTGTTTGCCATATAAAAATAAAGAATGGAAATGTCAGGTTTTATGAACAAACTGGAGATGTCAATGGCATACTGTATTTACTACTGAAAACTAAACAAAGGCACAGTAACCATATCTTAGTACTTAAATTCGCTAATTAGAATTAAATCCCCGTGCCTTTGATTATAATGAAGCTTGATACTAAATGGGTAAGCAGAGCGCCTAGCACGAATGTTTTCACGTACAGGAAACGTGCACGGCGTTGACTATGCCATCTAGTGTCGCATATTCGAAGTTTTAAGGGTCAGAATACTTGGCATTGACGCTTTTATGCTGCCACCTGTAGTTCCTGCACGCTCAGTTTAGGGCGCGAAGAAGACTGTGCCATCTAGCGTAGCTATTTCGAATTTTATACTTGAAACACGTGGCAGCACTGAAGCGTCAATGTTAACCCTTAACGTTAAAGTTTCGCATGTGGAACGCTAGATGGCATTGTCAACGCCGTGCTTGTTCCCCATAGTAACTTTGGCGTAAGTGATTTTTTTAATACAAAAAAGTACAACCCTTTTGGGATTAATTTTATGGGACATACACAATTTATCATACAAAAATATGAATATAGTATCCGATTCGCACTAAGCGTTTCCAAACGTATTTTATAATGCTCACAGCAAAGCAGTGGAACTCTAACTGAGTCGGAGTTTCCGAACGCTTACAACCCTAATCTCTTCAAAGTTAGAGTGAACAGGCTCCTTCTGGGTAAGCTCGCTCCATCGTAGACTTTGTCTCTGTCATCTCTGACATAGACTAGAGTCAAGAGCAAACCCAGCTCTAAAAAAAAAAACAAATAAATAATAAGTGGGAAACGAGTATTAGCTATAATACTCGTTTTATAGCTATGATAAAATGTTACGTTACGTTACTATACGTCAAAAACATTCGTGCTAGGCTCTCGGATACGTGATTTGACTGAGTAGCTATTGGTAATAATATATTGACAAAATTGTACTTAAAAATCGTAATTTAACTTTGATTGCTAACTACCCGCATCGGAATAAAAATGATGACGATTGTCAAAACGTCAATAATGTACGGAATTGACAAACGCTGTCATAATGTCGCGTGATCAATCCCTTATATTTTAGCATTTGGACAAACTCATTCGCTAGAATGGCAGTTTCGTAGCGATTAAGGTCGAAAATACAATAGCAGGTACCTACCTTGTTTCTGCCAGGGTAGCGGTTGTTCGGAAGTGACCGCGGCCCTGGAACGAACCCTCCCTTCTGCTCCACTCAGAGCGAAATGAGTCTTAAGGTATCTTGCTCATCGCCAAGAGACTTAAGTGAATGTTCCAAGAGCCCTATTATGGCGTGTCAATGCCATCAATATTAAGCTGTAAAAAAGGGATAGTGTTATGTGTCTTGTATAACTCCGTCTCCCTCCCACACCCTTATCATGATAGTTTCAAGATGTCATAATAGGCATCATGATTAAGCTGTGAAAAAGGGATAGTGATATGCGTCTTGTTTAACTCCGTCTCCCTCTCACAGCGTTATCATGATGGTTTCAAGATGTCATAATAGGTACCCAGGTCCCGAACATTTAAAATCATTTGTTCTTGTTTTCTACTCATCAGGAGCTCAAGAGCTAAGGAAGCTCGGCAGTGTATTTTCGACTTAAATTAACTTTACTTTGATAATGTCAAATTTCTATTGTATCTCGTTTTGACATGAGTTTTATAAGATATCTCACGCCATGATAACATATTCAGGCGAAACGTTTTGGGAACACATTCATAATGCGTACAGCTAAGGAGTGGAATTCCCTGCCGGAGTCTGTGTTTCCCGATAGCTACAACCTGGGAGTGTTTAAGTCAAGAGAATAGGTTACTTCTAGGCAAACGTGCTCCATCTTCGACCACATCATCGCTTACCATCAGGTGAGATGGTGGTCAAACGCGTGCCTATCAATAGTAAAAAAAAGGCAGCGATGTATCGGGGCTGACTATCCCGGGGTACGCCCCACGAATATTAAATACCACCCCCGTGAAAGCAATATTAATGCTCTCGATTTCTTGAAAGACGACAACTGCAGCCATTTTATTAAAAAATAAGAAAAGTCAAATCCAAAAAAAATCGATAAAATAATGAAAAATAATTTGAAAAAAAAAAAATTGTTTGCCTGTAAAGTCGGTATACGGGCGAAAGTTTTACGTGACAACGACTTTTTATGTCTGTCTCTCTCGCTCTTAGGCGGGCTAACCATGCCCGAGTGGAAGGGACGCGTGCCTCTCACTCGCTCTCATTGTGAGCGCATAACGTGAGCGGAGCGTAACGCAGTTTCTTGAAGTGTCACCCGGCAAACCAATTTATAAGACGTTGTCACGTCAAAATATTGGTGTAAGTACCGAAAAATTCTGATCAATAATGCTTCTAAGTAACTTTGTAAATTAATAAAAAGTTGTATTGAAAATTGTTAAAACTTCGACTGAATGTACTTATTTTAACTTGCATTTATCGAATTGTCTTTAAAACTTACAGTATCAAGTTACATATGATTCCATAATTCGAGATAATTTCAAGTCATCGTCACTTATTCAAATATCGACTTTAACCGTGTGTAATTTTGAGTTGGTTTTTAATTGACCACTTTTATAATTTGTGTTGTTTGTTGATCCTTATGGTTTGTTATGGGATTTGACCTTACATAGAATTGTTTCCCAAAATCTGATATTTTAACCATCGTCCATAATTTTTGGCATTAGGTATCAATAAAAAAATAATATTACTTATAAGGTGTACATAATAAAGAGTATTCTATTCTAGTCTATATTACTAACTGACCCGTGTCCACTTCGTTGGGGGATTTTTCGGGTTAACGTATAGCCTATGACACTCACAAATAACGTGGCTTTCTATTGGTAAAAGAAATTTCAAAATCGGTTCAGTAGATCCAGAGATTACCCCTACAACCTCACAAGCTTTACCTCATAATAATATTAGTATAGATGTGAAATGTACAGATGAGCTGAATTTATTTTTTGATGTGATGTATGTATGACCTTTGGCTAAATCGTCTTTTATTGATGCTTGACGCCTAGAAAATTGTTGGATGCTGATAAAAAGATCAGGCAGATTTAAAGATATAGGTTTTAATAAAAAATGTCGAGCATTTCAAAAACAAATCAGACTCTATACCAAACATGACAAAGTTCCAATTCCGTTGTAACTCATAATTTTTAGGTCAGTTTCATAACGAATGCTCACTTAAAAATCAACCTAAAATACACAACATTAAAGCTGAAACTTGAGTTGGTGGCGACGAATAAAAATTATTTCGAATCATAATTTTGAGTATGTTTTTTTTCCTATGACAGCTAAAATTATGTACCTACAATAATAAAAATGTCTATTAAATAATAATACAATGAAACACTGTAAATAGTTTTGTGATAAAAAGAAATAATGATTTTATGTAATTATTTTGTAATTTTTAGTTTTATAATTTATATTTTTAAGGTCGTTTTTTTTTGTAATAAATAATGAATTTAATAAAATAAAACATTGTTCCGAATAAGTGTTTTTTTTATTGGTATAACATATATCTTTAAAAGATACATTGATTTTTAATTTGATACGTAAAAACTACGATTCAATCGATAAAATCTTAGCGTTAGTTTACTAAGCAGAAATCTAAATGGATTACAGGATATTCCCAAAGGTACAAGCAGAGATGTATATCAGGAAAGAATATAAAAATGTGCTATATAACCATCATCCGGACACAGATCTAAAATCGAATCCAGGGCGGGAAGTCTCGTCATACTTACCGAACGCCCAGCGACGGTATTCGTAAAAGTCACCCGTATACAGTCAATCTCGAACGCATTCCACGGTTTAAATCGATGGGTATGTAAGTATCGCGTTCGAAATTGACTGTGTACGGGCGGCCTTATGCGGTCGTTATTTTTGTTGAGACTGCAGGCCCAGGGCGGGAAGTCTCTATAGATACCAGTCGCCTACCGACCGAATTCGGTAAGGCCACCCGTACACACACAGTCAATCTCGAACGGGATTCACGATCAAAATCAATGAGCCGCTACTATCTAAGCCCGAAGTCTGTAGTTTCGGGCTTAGTTGCGGGCGTATTCTACTCCGTATCACCTACAGATTTACGATTAGTCCCGAACCCGAACTAAGAATGAATGACAACACGATTTGACAGTAACTGTCAAATCGTTAGTGGTTAGGTGATACGGAGTAGAATACGCCCGCAACTAAGCCCCAAATAACAGACTTCAGGCTTCAAGAATAGTCCCCCTAATCCGTGGACCGCGTAAAGGCGACCTTAGAACTTAACGACCGAATTCGGTCGGTAGGCGATCGGTCACTATTCCAGTGTTTTATTATCAGAAAAATCATAGAAAAGCGTGGTCTGGAGTTGTGCCCGGTAAATGGCATTAGGCTCGCCCTCCCCCCCCCCTCTATTTTATGGGAACCGTAGTAGTCTGGATTGATGCTCGGTAAATGGCAATAGGCTCTCCCTGATCCCTATTTCATGAGATTTGGTGTTACCAGAGCAATCAATCGATCATAGAATGTATTAGTAGACGTAGATCGATAGTTTCTATTACTTTCTACGATCATCCTAAGGTACACCAACTGATCAACGTCGATCGTTGTCACCGATCGCTGATCGATCAATTGTTTATCGCCCGGTATCCGTCGATCAGCCAAAGCTACCACACCCATCTTTCAACGTCGATCGATCGATTTGTATGTGTGTGTGTGTGTGTAAACCTAGAGACAAACTGGTCCCACGTACGCAACATGCAATGCATTGATATCTGGAGTATTGATTTTAAAAACTATGCAGTAAAAACACACTTATCGTATGCAACGCAACATACGATAGGATACAAAAACGTTGCATACGTTGCGTACGTCGGACCAGTGTGTTTTTCGCGATGCAAAAGCGTTGCATACGTTGCGTACGTCGGACCAGTGTGTTTTTCGCGTTATAGATACGACTCTGCTTTACCTTTCGGAAAATACAAGCATTATAGCATGTTTGATATAAAAAGAAAATCTAGATGTTTCGCCAAAACCGTATGAAGTCGGGGCGCATAACTAGTACCGTACTATTCCACTTAGATTCCTCCTTATTCAAAGACTAGGTCATATTATTAATGTAGTATTTAAATACATTATAATTAAATATGATACATTGTAAGTAAGCACTGGCTGATGACTCTCATATATCTTTCCCAGACGCTCTTCAAATCTGCTTCCCTGAAACAAGCGAAAAAATATATGTCGTTTTATAAATCAACAAAATTATCTCTCACAACCATCATCTGCCTAGCCTTTTCCCAACTATATTGGGGTCGGCTTCCAGTCATACCGGATTTAGCTGTATACCAGTATTTTACGGGGAGCGGCTGCCTACCAGACCTCCACAACCCATTAACTGGGTAACACGGTACTTCTTGGCATGACTTGACTGGAGTCAGATATACTGGCTAATGACTATCCGTTTGACTGGAAGCCGACACCTATATAGTTGGGAAAAGGCTAGGCAGATGATATACAGAGTTGATACGACAGAGGGGCATTAAATTAAACTACGTATACTATACGTGTACAGTATTAATTCGATACGGTACAAAAACAAAAAGCGCCATAAATGAGAAAATATTTTTTTCAAACAAACTAAATAGCTTGCAAATCCGAATAAAACGCAACCACCCTTTGTAAAAAAAAAGACACTGACCTTAGATACCGCTAGGTAACAAAGCGGCAACGTCGCGCGCGCGCCGGAGCGCGGTGTGCGGTATCTCGTGTGCTCGGCGGGGGCCGGGCCGGGGGGGCGGCCGGCGACTTAGGCCTCCGCTGGGCTCCGCTCGCACTGGCTTTTATGTTAGGTAACGTTTCGAAGTACGCGCACAAAAACAAACACACTAAATTTTTAAATTTTCGATGTGTCCTCCATTCACATTGATGCACAAATTATACCGACGGAGAATATTGTTATTTATTTTTCTAATTAGATCACTGTCCGTCGCTAAGCACTTTAATTTGTGAAATGCTAAAATAATCCTATTTTTTAACTCATCAATAATTTTATTTACCTCTGAGGCATACACTTCACCCTTAATGTAACCCCACAAAAAGAAATCCATGGGAGTGAGGTCCGGAGATACTAATACTAAATAATAATAATTCCAAGTTACGTGTCCTATCACCATAAAAAACAGTCAATCACAAAAAAAACACTAATACTAAATAATAATAATCCCAAGTTACGTGTCCTCTCACAATAACAAAATAAAATTACAATTGTTTGCGCGCGAAGTCCACAAACCGTACGTTCCGAAAAACAAGCGTCGGCGCACTGAGCTGAGGGACTTACCGATCGCAAAAAACAAGGATGCAACAAACTGACCTATCTCTATTTCTTTCGCTCGCTTTATGTTAGTCGCTTTCGTAGTGAAAGTGCAAGTGTGTGTGTATTGATTGCTTCCTTGTTTGCATTGCCAATTTTTTGTGAATGTCCTTCGACATGCGTCAGAGCGGCAACAACGCATCGTAGATTTATCGTTGTAAGGTGCATGACCTATGCTTAGACGATAATCAACTGTTAGAAAAGATACATCGTGTTCAAACCGTGCAAAAACTTTAAAAATCATTTGCGACTAAACTACTGCTCCTAATTAATTTATTTTTGGTACAGAGCTTGAAAATGGTACCTAGTATAGGCAGTTTAAAGGAAAGCCCCTCTGTCGTATCAACGTTGTATATTCCATTAGTGATGGGTTTGCTCTTGACTCTAGTCTAGATCAGAGATGACAGAGACAAGGTCTACGATGGAGCGAGCTTACCCAGAAGGAGACTGTTCACTCTAACTTTGAAGAGGTTAGGGTTGTAAGCGTTCGGAAACAGACACAGGCAGAGATTTCCACTCCTTTGCTGTGCGCATTATGAAAGACGCTTGGAAACGTTTAGTGCGAATAGGGAATATGCATGAAAAACAAAGGAGATGTTTCAAAATGGGCCAGGTCTATGTACATTACCTCATAAAAAATAGAAAAATCCATAGAATTTGGGAAAAATACATTATTATCATTTAAATGGTAACTGTTGTGGTAGTTAATTGATGTTTCTAAATTACTTTAATCGATTTTCAACATGGCGTCACACCAATTTAGTTATAGATCATAGAAAGATAACTGTCAGCTGTCATAACAATGTCACTTCAGTCATTTTCGTCTCGTTGCCGGAAAATAAATATGTCAGAAATGAATGTCAAACGTCATTAATCAATCAAAATGACAGCTTACCGCCATGATGGGTTTTTGTTGTGTGTTGCAATTTCAAGTGTAATATCTTGTGTTTTACCAGCAAACAAAGCCATTTTAAAGAAATTGGACAATTGAAAACTGTTTTAAATGTATATCTCTATTTTTAAGTATAGTTTACAAGGACATGGCCCAGGCGCCATACATTTTGGAACATCTCCTTTATCATCTATACAGTTTATCTAAAAATATATAATACTAACAGTGAAAATAGAATCAAAATTACTCGAAAAACGAAGGAAATATAATTATTTTAAACAAATATATCTGTACCTCTCGCGAAAACGCTGTTTTCTATGGCAGCTGTATAGGCGTCATAGACGATGACGTCAAAGATTTCATCGGACTTCTCTTTCTAATTGTAATCTTTGAAGCTTTTTAACTTCATCGCTGATAAAAAAAAATAAAAAAAAAAAAAAATGTCATGATTGTTTACTAGAGCTAATAAGTATTTCATTTTGCTAATAAAAAAATCGCATGCATATTCCCTATTAGTGGAATACCAACAAGGTGAATGAAGTGAGCAGCTTATTATTAATTAAGTAATATTAGTTAAGACTACTGTTCGTTTTAATTAATTTTACATCTGTCTGTTTTGTGCGAGTCCCAAATTAACATTTTTCTTTCTTTCTTTCTTAGCAACTGGTCTGGAAACGATAATAAAAATGAATCAAAATTTACCTCAACACATCCATCTGCAGAGCACACTGCTCGTAAGCGCACAGGAACTGCGCTAAATCAGTTTTGGGCCAAGAACCCAGTCTTAGAGGCTCTACGCACCTGAAAATTACAAACAAAATTAAATACTTGAAAGCCTTTATCTAAATACAACGTGTAACATAATAAACGCACTCTAACTCTTAAGGGATAATTGTACTCATCTTTATACACTGACCCCTTAAGCGGGATTGTGTTAAGGGCCGTTCAAGTATTACGTAAGCAGATTTTTTTTTAATTTTTGAGCCTCTCCTCCCCTTGACAGCGACAGTAATCAAAGCCCTCACCCCTCCCTCCTATTCCTATGCTTACGTTAGTTTCGACCACAAGACGAACGGCGATGCGCCACCGGTACATGGTGGACATCCCACCCACACGCACAAAACGTTTTGGGAACACATTCATAGTGCGTACAGCTAAGGAGTGGAATTCCCTGTCGGAGTCTGTGTTTCCTGATAGCTACAACCTGGGAGTGTTTAAGTCAACAGTGAATAGGTTACTTCTAGGCAAGCGTGCTCCATCTTCAACCACATCATCGCTTACCATCAGGTGAGATGGTGGTCAAGCGCGTGCCTATTAATAGTAAAAAAAAAAAAGCTAAAGTATAGTTTTTGCTCGCGCGAGACCTATTTCCCCCACTCCTGTTATTTCTTACTTAACCATGAAACACTGCGAGAGGGTGAAACCAACTAACTAGCCATAATAGGGAAGATGCAAATACAGAATTTATGAGAATGTTGTCAGTAAAATGATAAAAAAGTATAAAATAAAGGTCGTTGCAACGTTTTTATTTTGGTTAATATCGATTTTTAACAAAAATAATGAATTAAAGTAACGTGAAACGGAACGTATTTAAAAACAACAATCAGCGTTTAGTGACGTATCTGCTGTTATGCCAACGAAAAGGCAACCTTATGTCTTTGAGTTGGGACAGTTCTTGACCAGTGATAGACACGAGTGACGTCATCGTCCGTTTTCGCGCGAACCTTTAAACTGTCGGTTTAAAAACGCAATTTTGGCAATAAATTAAAGCGTTTTCATTTTTTATTCATGTGGTGGTCTATTCTAGATGGAGTTCTTTAAAATTAAAGCATAAATGGAAATATTGTATGTTCCCTATTATGTCAAATCAAAATTCTAAGATTTGCAAACAAAAAAGTAAGTTAATATTGCTGACCTTATCACCATTTGAACCCCCCCCCCCGTCCCCCATGTCATCAAAAAGAAGCATAGTATAGACCCCCGCACCCCCTATTAGTGCTTACGTAATACTTAAACGACCCCCTTACACGTTGTATTAAACCTTTTATTTATTTCAACAGAATGAACACAAATGTAGAGGCATCCATGTCGCCACAAGAAAAACTAACGAAGCGAAATTTATACGGCAATAAAAAGTATCACAGCGCCATCTATCCTACCATCAGCGAACTACTAACGAAAACCTGCATCGCGGTATCAGAGTTTTCCGCGCGATTTGAACATACTCAACAGTCCGAATATCAAACTATCGGGCAGTTGCCCACCGGACAACAACCGTCCGGTCGAAGGATCCTCCCTTTTCAATGTAGATTTGCGGACTACACCCTGTTCCGCATTCCTCTATAAATTCATTGAGAAAGTAAGAATATTTGAATGTTTGAATTTTAAACTTGACATAACTTCAACAATATAATTTTATGAAATCGCAAATTTTTAATTTCAATTTCAATATTTTGTCTAATTTACTTGAATGATTTTAATTTAATGTATTGGAATAATGTGAATCTACTTTAATTTAATGTTATGATGTTAATTAAATTTTTTGAAAATTTTATTTTTATTTTGTTATGTGAGGCATGCTGTGGTCTCCTGTAACTGAAGGAGCATACTTAAATGAACCATTGTATCACGGTCTTATGTTATATCTGTGTATCTTTTGTTGGAGATCCAAATAAATAAATTAATAAGAATAGCTTCACATACCTCTCAAGTAGGTCGATAAATAAGGACCTCAGTTCTCTGCCGCGGTGTAGGTTGCAAGCCAAGCCCACCAACGCGCGAGTGTATAGTCTGGAAAATAAAAATGTAGATAATATACATGGTGCCTTTTCTGTTGAAGTCTAAACATGAACGAAAATCAGGTACAGTAGTACCCAACTGATATGGCTTACCGATGTACCTGCGCAGAAGATGAATTTTCAAAGCGCGGGAAAGCTATTGACCAATCGGCACGCTCCATGCACCGCACTGATTTTTCCTGTACCACTATTGGTCGGCAGCCGCCGCCATGTTAGCGCCGCGTGGCATACACGTGACTTGTGAGTGAGACGGAACTAACAGCTGTAGTGTATTATGAACCTTATAGTAGTGATCTAAGGTTGATTGTAAGTTTTAAGCATTCTTTCGTTAGTCTTCGGGCCATACTTTCTTTTCTGCGCGAACGAAGATTCACGACGCGCCTTATCAGTTGGGTACTACTGTAGAAGAATTTATCGATGAGGTCGAGAGCAGTAGCGGCTTAAGGGCCGGGCGACTCGGGCGGTCGCCCGGGGCGCCGGTAACTGAAGGGCGCCGGGTCATACAGAGGCTACAGGGAGGCTAATTTGAGCACCTATTTCTTTCGATATAAAGAAAAACTCAAACATTGATGGTGATTAAATTTTAGAAACCCAAAATTTTATTAAAAAGCACAATCTTCAAGAATTATATCCCGAAATATTGCTGCTTCTACGACCAGTAGTTTCAGCTGTGCGTTGTCTGTCAGTCGCTCAGTCAGTTAGTTACGCAAAAATTTTATATATAGTGATGATTGATTTTAAGATAAGACAAGATATTTTTGTCTTCTTACCTGAAATTAAGTTCCAGTTCTTGATAGGACTTCTCCAATAGTTTTGGCCTGAGACGCATGCAGATCAAACTGAAAATAAAAAAGCACATTGGTTTTTTAACCGACTTCTTCAAAAAGGAAGAGGTTCTATGTTCGGTTGTATGTATTTTTTTTTTGTTAAAACTACACGCAAAAGAGAGGCAGCCTTAAACATTAGGCATAATTCTCTACCAGTCAACCAAGCATTGGCGGATCCAAGGGGGAGGGGGCTAAGGCTACAGGCTCAAGTCCCCCCAAAAGACAAATATCTTTGGAGGTCTACATCCTTACGTTGTATTTGAGGATTTTACGAAAAGTAATCTAAGGAGGCTCGTTATGTTTTTTGTGAAAACCTGCGGAATCAATCCCCCCCCCCCCCCAAACAACAATCATGGATCTGCCCTTGCAACCAAGCAATATCTATACTTACTTATCTATATCTATACTAATATTATAAAGGGGAAAGATTGGTATTTTTGTATACAACGAATAAACTTAAAAACAACTGGAGCGATTTGAAAAATTCTTACAGTAATGGACAGCTACATAAGGCACTTGTCTCACCGCCGGCGATCAGCGAGTAGCGAGTAAAGCTTCAAACTCGAAACAGTTGGCGATCAGCGAGTAGCGAGTGAAAAGTTTCGATAGTTTTGACGCTCGGCTTTCAGCGAGTGCTTTAGTGCGACGGGCTTATACTCGCAATACTCGCTCCGGCCCGCACTCATCATCATCTGCCTAGCCTTTTCCCAACTATATTAGGGTCGGCTTGAAGTCAAGCCGGAATTAGCTGAATGCCAGTATTTTACGAGGAGCGGCTGCCTACCAGACCTCCACAACCCATTAACTGGGTAACACGGTACTTCATGGCAAGACTGGAGTCAGATTAACTGGCTTCTGACTATCCGTAACGACTGCCAAAGATCTACAAATGACAGCCGGGACTAACGGCTTAACGTGCGCACCGAGGCACGGAGGAAACTCGGTATGTTAAGATGGTCACCCATCCACAGACAAACCTTGGCAAGCGTTGCTTAACCTTGAACATCGATCCGTGCGGCTGTTATTATCTAGCCTCCTCCGGCCCGCACTATAGGTAGAAATTACCCCTGTTTGGTAGTTCTGACCGCCCAGCGAGCATCGCCGAGCGAGTGTCGCTGAGCGAGTACAATCTTTGATAGCTCTTGTCGCTGCGATCACCTAGAGATAAGAGCCGCTCGTCGGCAGTGTGGACAGCCAGCTATCGACTATGAATGTATGTGTCTCTTTTACTCACACGAAATCTATATCTTTTGTCCCTTTCCTCAGCGAGCAAATGGTCGATAGCTACTCGCTTCCTCGCCGGCGGCGAGACAAGTGGCTTATGAGTAACATAAGCTATATTTTATCCCCGTACTCCCACGGGAACGGGAACTACACGCGTGAAACCGCGTGACCCTCGAGTTTTGAACAAACCACGTCAAACTCCTGGTCCCAATGGCTTTGTAGATCCTCGACTTTTATTAGAGGTAGACAGAAGTCTGAATTCTACCACATCATGTTAGGTACTCAGTTACTAAATTAACTGCGTCTGTGGTCGAGTGGTTTAGGCGTTTGCCTTGTGACCGGTGGTCGTGGGTTCGATTCCCACGGGAAGCTTACTTTGTAAAGTTGTTTTAAAGTTTGTCTAGGACATTACAGGCTTGTCCTTATTCATCGACCTACTTGAGAGGTATGTGAAGCCATTCTTATTCGTAGATACAATTATTTATACTGCCTCCGTGGTCGAGTGGTTTAGGCGTTTGCCTTGTGACCCGGTGGTCGTGGGTTCGATTCCCACGGGAAGCATACTTTGTAAAGTTGTTTTAAAGTTTGTCTAGGACATTACAGGCTTGTCCTTATTCATCGACCTACTTGAGAGGTATGTGAAGCCATTCTTATTCGTACAATTAATTTATACTGCCTCCGTGGTCGAGTGGTTTAGGCATTTGCCTTGTGACCCGGTGGTCGTGGGTTCGATTCCTACAGGAAGCATACTTTGTAAAGTCACATGATGGTCTTGGATCACCTGACTGTTTGATAAAAAGACGATTCCGTGCTTTGGAAGGCCCGTATAAGCCGGTGGTCCCGGCCGCCAAATGACGGTCGTCAAATAAACCATGTCAGAGGCCCTTGAGGCGGTTTAGAAACTCTGACACAAGGGTGAGTGGGGTCGTTAGACCTTACTGCCCACACGATAAGAAGAACAGGGCCTGACACGTATGACGTGACGTGTATGTAAAGTTACGTAAAATTTTACCATACTTACAATACTCTATTCGCATTTAATATTTAAGTATATAAATTAGATACTATATTTATATTTTTGAATGATATAAATTATGTATGTCCCATATTATTAAACCAAAATACTACGGGGTCGTAATTTTTCACATCCAAAATTCACTTACGTTAACGTTACTATACGTCAAAATATTCGTGCTAGGCCCTCTGGAGTGCTATTCTTTAACCTCTCGCGCGTTTCTCGTACACATGGGTGTACAGTTCGCGTTAGCGTGGCTTGCCCCTCGGAAGTTAGGTTTGAGTGAAGTCCGCGCAGGTGCAATCGCGTAAAAAAGTGTTACGTTCCTAAAATATTTTTTTGTTTATACGTATTATACTATAAACAAGTAACAAAGACTACCAGTAACAATAAAATATCAAAAAGTAACACAACAAACACATACACCACAAGAACACAAATCAAACTGTAAGAAATAACCAAAATAAATCATTAAAAACAATGACAACCTGTAACACTTTTCGCATCCACAGTCGTATTGCATCGAGCAAGCGGGACACGCTTATGCATCGAACTTATACGAGCGAGTGAGATGCCATTACACCCGCGCGTTTGTGCTAATCCACGCATGCGCGAGCTACCCGCGCATGCGCGGTTGTATGTTTGTTGTCAAATTGACGTCCTGCGCAGCCGATTGCGGCGTACGACGCGGAGACAAGCTTGCGTGACGGGAACTGTACGAGAAACGCGCGAGAGGTTAAGAACATTTTCGTGTTTCGACAGCGGAATCCGAGTGAAGTGAGTATCGAATTCGTATTCGTATTATTATTTTTAAGGCATTCTGCCAATCTTTTTACTCGAGTGGCCTATGGGTGAATTATACGCAGCGAGCATTTAGAACCCTGCGCACCCAGTATAACAATGCCTTCAGAATGCTGTCGAGGCTGCCGTGGCGCTGCAGTGCCTCAGGCATGGCTGCGGAGGCCCACGTGGACGGCTTTCAAGCCATTATTCGCAAAAAACAGTCTCCCTGATGCAGCGCCTTCGGAGCAGCGGCAACAGCATTCTTAAGGTAATTGCTGCACGTTATGACCGCCCTTTCCAAAATCATTGGATAAGGGTAGTATGTGGTACCATATCATAATTATTAATGTTTGTTTGTTTATATAATTATGTACGACTACGACTTATAGGATTACACTGTTATTGACAATTTAAGTTTTTAACAATATTGTTATATATATATTTTTTTTAATGACAATTTGAATTTTAATATTTTTTGTTATTGAATATAATAATTAAGTTAATGTATTCGTGACCATTTGAATTTCAATCATCTTATTTATTGAATGTAATAATTAATTAAATGTTTTAATGACAATTTAATTTTTTTAAATTTATATAATGAAAATGTTTGCATGCCATATTTCATATGGCAGAACTCTGATGTGAACTACTACCTACTTATGTATTACCCATAATATGCAAATAAATGCTATTCTATTCTATTATTTTATATGTAAGTTAATTTTTATTAAATAGTTAAAATGCTCTCTTTAGGGACTCGGTCTGAAATTGTTTAGAGCAATAAGGTTGTGTTTAGGTTGACAGGTTTTTTGAAAAAATAGACGTGTGTTTGTCGCGAAGATTTATTTTCAACTGACTTGACAAGTAATTTAAGTGGACTGTATGTATGATCTACATATCGATAGCTAGTCATAGATGCTAACGGGGCATTCATTATTCTGCTTGTACTTACTTAAACATACCGCCCCCCAAAGAACGCAGTTCTTTAATATGCATTTACACACAATTTTAAAGTAACAAAGCATAACTTATGACTTAACTTAAAAATATAAGGTAAGTTTTACAACAATACACTATTAATTTGTGCATAAGTAATAATCACAACAACAACATAACAATATCAATGCTAAGGTAAGGTATAAAAAGTTTCTACTTTTATAGTTTGTTTTTTTTTTTTTCAATTTTAGTTCAACAATTTGTTAGTAAGAGGTAGGTAAGTTCTAGTTCACTTGTACAACATTTGTACATGTATTACTTTTCTAAACAAATATAGGTAATGGACACAATTCCACGGTAAGTTATTATTTTTCTTAGATATAAGTAGTTAGTTAAGTTTAATTATTAGAAATAAACTGTTTTAATTTTACAAAGAGTAATTAGCACTAATCCCAAGTTTATTTAGTTAAGACACATATTTTATTCACAGGTCGTTTAAAAACAGTGTTCTTACATCTAATTGATACAACTCGAGTAAGATTATCAGGGCCAACATGTTTTTTAATTACTCTTCCTAATATCCACTTACTAGGTGGGATATTATCGTCTTTTAGGATAACTATGTCATCGATTTCTGGCTCAAGTTGTTTTGTGTTCCATTTATATATTTTATTAAGATTAACAAGGTATTCTTTAGACCATCTTTTCCAGAAATCGTTGACCATTTTTTGGACTAATCTCCATCGTTCGAGATTAGTGATATTTTCAGGTGTATAATTATCATCTGATAGGGTTAATAAAGGCTCGCCAACCAAGAAGTGACCTGGTGTCAGGGGGAGAGGGTCATTGGGGTCATCACTTAAAACCGAAATAGGTCGTGAATTTAAACAAGATTCAATCTGAGCTAACACAGTGGTAAGTTCCTCGTAGGTGAGTGTACTATTTCCAATTACCTTTATGAGATGTGTTTTTGTACTGCGTACCCCAGCTTCCCACAAGCCCCCAAAATTAGGCGCATGTGGCGGAATAAAATGCCATGTAGTACGTTCTAAAGTTAATAACTCTGCTATCTCGCCAGGAATAGAAGACTTGGCCTTATCAAACATGTCTCTTATCTGCTTGTCCGCTCCCACAAAATTAGTGCCATTGTCACTGAAAAGGTCCTGACAATGTCCTCGTCTGGCTGTAAAGCGCCTGAAAGCAGCGATGAAACCTTTAGAAGTCAGATCTGTGACAGCCTCCAGGTGTACAGCACGTGTTGCCATGCAAATAAATAGACAAATGTATCCCTTGTAAGATTTAGCTCCTCTGCCCGGCGAAAATCTAATATTAATGGGTCCTGCATAATCTACACCAGCTGATCTGAAAGGTCTGCTGGGTTTTACTCGTACCTCTGGTAGTTGGCCCATCAACTGTACTGCATTTTTTCTTGCATATCTGATGCAAATTGCGCATTCTCGGTAATATCTTTTTGCTTGATCTTTAGCTCGTAATATCCAGAACTTTGACCTCAAGTAATTTAGCATGACTTGTGGTCCACCATGCATAGTGTTCAGATGGGCATCTTTAATTATTAGTCTGCTAAGATGGCTCTTAGCAGGTAAAATTATGGGATGTCTTGTATCATATGCAGTTTGCGACTGTTGGATACGTCCGCCAACTCTTAAAATGCCATTATCATCGATAATGGGACAAAGATTGCGTAGTTTGCTCCTTTTGAAAACACCGTCTTGAGATTTTAACTGCTTTATTTCTTGATTAAATTCTATACCTTGAATTTGTTTAATGCAATTATTTAGAGTTTCATTAATTTCTTGTGTTGTAATAAACCTTGTATTATATTTAACCTTGTGTTTATTTGACCTTAGTAAATTTAACCATCTTCTACAGTATGAAATTACTCTCAACATTTTCTGTAAATTAGAGAACTTAGTCCAAATTAATTCCTCTTCGGTTTGAAATAAAGCAGTAAAAACTCTAGCTTTCTCTTCTTCCTGTGTATCCTCGACGTCAACCAAATTCATGTTTAGGTCTAGTGCAGACAACCAAGCTGGACCATTCCACCACAGTAAGTTATTTGTCAACTCTGAAGCCTGTAAGCCTCTTGAGGCGCAATCAGCTGGGTTTGTATCTGTAGTCACATGACCCCATTGCTCAAAATCTAGAATGTTCAATATCTCAGAGACTCGGTTGCTGACGAATGTGTTCCATCGACTCGCCCCACCTTTCAACCAAGCTAGAACTATGGTCGAGTCTGTCCATGCGTGCAACTTTTCCTTAGAAATGTTCATTACTTGGGCTGTCTCGAAAATCAGTTTGGCTGCTAGTGTAGCACCACAGAGTTCCAGCCTCGGAATAGATAATTGTTTCTCAATAGGAGCAACCTTTGTTTTTGCTGATATCAAATTGACGTAGACTCTGTTTCCCTCGACTACTCGAATATACACCACTGCCCCATATGCAGCCTGCGAGGCGTCTGCGAAGGTATGCAACTCTATTGTAGATGTGTGGGAACATTGTACCCACCTTGGTATAGAAATATTTTTAATGTCAGCTAAATTGTCTCTGAAGTGTAACCATTCTGTTAGCAGCTCTCCACTTATGGTGTCGTCCCATCCTAGTCCTATTTTCCATAACTTCTGTATCATCATTTTTGCTATGACAACAACTGGAGCTATCCACCCTAGCGGATCATATAATTTAGCAACATCAGAAAGAACACGTCTTTTAGTCATCGGTTCTTTTGTTTCTGGTAGGTTGAGAGAATATACAAAACTGTCTGCGTCTCGATTCCAATTAACTCCTAGAACTTTAACTAAACTATTGACCTTAAGAGGCACCTCATGATCATCTCTTTTATTTATACCCATGTATTTTAATACGTTCTCATTATTACTACTCCATTTTTGTAACTCGAAGCCTCCTAAGTTCAGTAGTTTGTTCATGTCATTGTAAATACTAACAGCTTCATCTTCTGTCTCACATCCTGTCAATACATCATCCATGTAAAGATCTGATTTTGTTATTTTAGCAGCAGCTGGAAATGTTGATTTCTCATCATCTGCCAATCTCTGTAATGACTTCACTGCAAGGTATGGCGCACATGCAGTACCAAAGGTCAATCTCATCAGTTTGTAATGTTTAATTTGCTCACTCGTTGTTGGTCTCCATACTAACCTTTTATAGTCAGTGTCTTCCTCTGCTACACGCACCATTCTATACATTTTTATAATATCTGCCGTTATGCAAATTTTATGTGTCCTCCATCTCATCAGTATGTGACGTAGGTCTTGTTGCAGCTTAGGACCCACAAGCAAATTATCGTTCAAAGAAACATGATTGGTGCCCTTACACGAAGCGTCAAAAACCACCCGAAGTTGCGTCGTATCCTTATCCTCTCTTACTACGCCGTGGTGAGGTAAATATACTGCTTTAGGGTTATTAATATCTGAAGACTCCAATTCAACCATGTGATTAAGATTAATGTATTCCTTCATAACCTTTCTATATTCTTCATGAAACTTGCAATTTTTTGCGAATTTCTTCTCTAAGAACTCAAACCTTTTAGTAGCTATTTCCCTTAGTCCATCGGCGTGACTTGCTGGGTTATTATTTTTGAATGGCAATCTTACCACAAATCTTCCCTCCTTGTCTCTGATCGTTGTAGCCTCGTAATACTCTTCACACCTTTCTTCTTCTTTTGACAATCTCTTTTGTATGGTGTTTGGTTCGTTTTCTAACTCCCAAAATAACTTAAGCATCTCATCTTCTTTAAGTTGAACATGTAGGCTGGTGAAGTTCTTCTCTGCTGAAATACATTCTCGTGACATCCTTCCTGATATGACCCAACCTAGAATTGTGTTTTGTGCTAATAAATTACTTACAGGATGCTTGATAACGCCGTCTAATAATATGTCGCTGTACACCTCAGCTCCAAGGAGAATGTCTATTTTCCCTGGTGTTGCAAATCCTTGGTCAGCCAACTTCAAGTCTTTTAAATCTGACCACTCTGGAATACCTAGATTAGTGGTGGGTAGCATTGTTGTTAGTGAACGCAATACATATGCCTCCACCCACACTGACGCATTGGGATTGTGACATGATTTGATGCGAAGTGTAACCCTGTGTTTGATTCTCGTTTGCCTCTCTCCCACACCTGACACCCAACCACTCACAGATTTACGCTTAAGATTCAATAATTGTACTGTTGCCTCTGTAACAAACGACGCTTGTGACCCTTGGTCTAACAAACCTCTTAAAACGTATTTGCAACCATTCCTACTATCTACTAATACCTTAGCAGTAGCTAAAAAGGACACTGGTTAACTGTATATGTTCACTAGAAAAGTTGGTTACAATATGCTCATCATTAGATACAGAAATAGACGTACCTGTAGGTTTGTCGTTCGTAATACCTGTAGTTGACATTTCACCTTCCTTCGGCTTCTCGTTCTGCTGTCCTCGCTCGAAATGCAGAAGGGTGTGATGCCGCCGTCCACACTTTCTACAACACGATGACTGTCGACACTTGCTCACGGAGTGTGTAGGCGCCAAACAATTGAAGCATAACTTGTTCGTCTGTACAAATTCTTGTCGTTCATTTGGAGATTTATCTCCAAACTTCTTGCAGGAATAGATGTAGTGGTCACCACTACATAAGGCACATTTTAGTTCGGGCTTTTTTCCGTCGCTGCTGGTCACTTTTGAATGGAAAACCTTAGGTTTAGCCGCAGGTTTGGGTTGCACGGCTTTAACCTTTGTACTTTCTATCATTTCTAAAGCTCTGAACCTTGCTTCTAAAAATTCTCTTAATTCCGACCAAGTGGGTATGTCGTAATTACATGTCGTACTAACATGTTGTTCCCACAGCTTTATAGATTCAGAATCTAACTTCGATACAACTAAGTAGGTAATTACCATATCCCAGGTATCAGTCTGCATGCCCATGTTCTTTAACGCCTTTATACAAGTTGAAGTTGTGTCGACTAGTTGTTTAATTAAACTAGCCGATTCCGTCTGCACAGGTTTTTGCGTAAATAAAATCTTCATAAGTGCGTTGCTGTTGAATCTCGTATTATTGTAACGTTTTATTAATTGGTTCCAGGCCTCCTCATAATTTGCATCTGTTATGGAAAAATTACGTAACAATGCCTCAGGTTCTCCAGATAAATTGCATTTTAGATAATGCAGTTTCTGTACATGTGATAGATGTTCATTGTCATGAATTAGAGTACGGAACAGGTCATAGAATGGTTGCCACTCCTCATATTTTCCCGTGAATGTGGGTATCTGTATGTTGGGCAACCTTATTCCTCGATTTTTGAAATCTTGCACGTCGTTAATTGAAGAGGATTGAGATAAAGCAGGTCGAAATTTTGATTCTTCTAAAAAAGGCTGAAGAGCTTCTCTTAATGTTGATTTATAGTTTATGTATGTTTCTTCAAATACCTCATAAATATCTTGCTCAAAGTAAGGGTCTTCTCTGTCGGCATCAGTAGCCTTAAGAATCATACACTTGTGGCCCTCCTTGAACTCCTTCCACAGTTCCTCTAATAAGTCCAATCTCGTTTCTAAATATGGTCGTTTTATTCTGTCTCTTGGCGATTTCTTAAAGTTCTTTTCGGCCTTTTTTAAGTTTTCTAGTAGTTCGTTTTGATACACAATTTGATCCTCCATCGTAATATTTGCACAATACACGCGAACTATCAAAATAAGCAGATAAATTCACCGTAATTTTGCGTTTTATAAGTTCGTAACACGTAATAAAGTCTATTTATTTGAATTCACTAATTTGTCTTCAAACCACTTCTCAGAAAAATCCTTATCGCTCAGGAATGCTATTGTTCAAACTCACGGCGCTCGCACGCACCTGGGTCGGTCGATGACTTGAATCCGGCTCGAAGGACCATATGTTTAGAGCAATAAGGTTGTGTTTAGGTTGACAGGTTTTTTGAAAAAATAGACGTGTGTTTGTCGCGAAGATTTATTTTCAACTGACTTGACAAGTAATTTAAGTGGACTGTATGTATGATCTACATATCGATAGCTAGTCATAGATGCTAACGGGGCATTCATTATTCTGCTTGTACTTACTTAAACAGAAATAAAGCATCATTATGTAAGTATTAGTGTAGTAAGTAGTTGGGAAAAGGATAGGCAGATGATGATGATGATGATTATTATTATTAAAACCTTTATGTTGTGTGCAATAAAGTTCACTTTGTGAACTTTGTCACTCAGGTGAAGCTCGATATCGAAATGGTTTAGATTCCTGATAGATAGGTGCTACTTCTCCATCACTGAGTTTACTAACGATAAACAGAGGTATGACGACTCCGACTTCCTAATAGGGAACATGCAATATTTCCATTTTTGATTTAATTTTAAAGAACTCCATCTAGAATAGACCACTCACTGGTCAAGAACTGTCCCAACTCAAAGACATAAGGTTGCCTTTTCGTTGGCATAACAGCAGATACGTCACTAAACGCTGATTGTTGTTTTGAATACGTTCCGTTTCACGTTACTCTAATTCATTAATTTTGTTAAAAATCGATGCATTAACCAAAATAAAAACGTTGCAATGGCCTTCATTTTATATTTTTTTATCATTTTACTGACAACATTCTCTTAAATTTTGTATTTGCATCTTCCCTATTAAGCAGTTTCAATTTTATTTATTGACTAGCGGACGTCACGCGGTTTCACCCGCATAGTTCCCGTTCCCGTGGGAGTTCGGGAATAAAATATAGCCTATGTTACTCCCTGATAATTTAGCTATCCATTGCTCAAAGAATGTTTCAAATCGATCCAGTAGTTTTTGAGTTTATTCATTACAAACATACACACACACATAAAAATACAAATTTTTCCTCTATATAATATTAGTGTAGATAATTTATCTAAAATTGTAATGACCTGTAACCTTTTTAAATTGAATTATTATTTCTTTTATTCGATAAATTAACCTAAAAATTACATTTCTAAATATTTGAAAAAAAAAATATAAAAACATATAAAAATATAATAAATAGTAGCCCATCGATATCGGGATCAGGGTCCAAGCTACCGGCGGTCAGGGCTCCAGAGAGAGGAACCTCCTAACAATACGAGCCGTGTCCAGAAGTACCGCTTTCTGAATTATTATTATTATTATTATCTTTTATTGTAATCTCTTGACATGCCTTCTTAATTTTATTTGCTTGTTTTGTTAATTTTGTACGCCATCTACTGGCAAAATATAGTACACACATTTTAGACTATATACTATTTGTAACCATACCTATGTTTGACGAAATAAATTATTGATTGATTGGTTATTTATAGAATAGACCAGCTGGGTAGTGGAACACTCACTGTTTATGCTCCTTCTCCTTGTCCAGGAGTATGCGAAGCTCCCTCAGCTCCAGGAGGAACTCCCTGTCCATTTCCGTGTCGTAGTACTCCGGGCCTGTGCAGCTGTAAGTCCAGTTGGTCATTATGGCCTGGAGAAGACACACCAAAAATATATTGACTGTATTTTTAGGAATTCGGCGCGAAATAGAACAAAATCGGCCAAATGCGAGTCGGGTTTTTACACGAAAGGTTTCGTACCGAAACCGAAAAAAAATGTTGTATCGCAGCGGATCCGACGCAACGCCACGGATTTTTCTGAGAGCTTAGTGTAAGACTTTTAACGAACTCGATCGCGTTAACGTAAACGTTCACTTCTGTCAAGTTGTATAGAAAAAAAAAAAGGTTTTCCGTTATTGTCACCAGACGGCGCTTATTCAGTTTCAATACAAATTGACGTTTACGCTAACGCGATCGAGAACGTTAAAAAACTCGCACTAAGGCCACTGTTCTCGTTCCACGGTGCGTCGGTGAGGTCTGATCCGCGTCCGGTCACAGTCACGCACCGTGGAATGTCGGCTTAATATGGCGCACTTACTGTCTAACCGTGCATTGTCATCCAAATCGAACTTGTATATATTTTTTTTTTTTTACTATTGATAGGCACGCGTTTGACCACTATCTCACCTGATGGTAAGCGATGATGTGGTCGAAGATGGAGCACGCTTGCCTAGAAGTAACCTATTCACTCTTGACTTAAAGACTCTCAGGTTGTAGCTATCAGGAAACACAGACTCCGGCAGGGAATTCCACTCCTTAGCTGTACGCACTATGAATGTGTTCCCAAAACGTTTTGTGCGTGTGGGTGGGATGTCCACCATGTACCGGTGGCGCATCGCCGTTCGTCTTGTGGTCTGATGATGGAACGGGCTTGGCGGAATTAAATTATGCAATTCCGTCGCACGTTCCCCAAAATTCAAATTTCAGATCAATAAAAAAAAAACTGTTATAAAATTCAGTTAGAAGGTTTGACCAACTAAATATCAAAGCAAGTTAAATTAAAGCTTGTAAAAAACTATAGACACGCATTATAAATTAACTATGTCATAGATTGAAACTCAATTCCATGTTTTAGTCGTCCTACAAAGGCGGCCTACTTAATGTACCCGACATAAACTACCTCTAGGCGCGATTATTTTTTACGATAAAAATAAATTTATTTATTTATTAGGTTAGCCAATAATTGTTTACACATAAAAGAATACATTACAATTGATTGTTACACTTACAATCACTTAAAGGCATTTATGAAACAACTTGTAAATAATGTTTACGTATCAACACAAAGCTCGGACAGCGCATGCTCCTGGACGTTTCAAACCACGTCATGATAATATTTTCATTTATTTCATAATTCAAACGTTCATGAATATCATTTTAGGGTTCCGTACCTCAGAAGGAAAAACGGAACCCTTATAGGCATGGTTCCTTGGGGAGTGTAGAGGAGCACTACCTATATGAGAGGATTTCCCGTTTTATTTACAGGAACGGGAAAAAACGGGATATGTGCGTACGAAGTCTCGAGCAAATACTATTATTAGCTTAAGCAAGCGTTTAAGCTACTAATAGTATTTCTACTGGGTAGCCTCGGATACAGTTCGGTAGAGGTAAGGCGAGACCGGACCAGCTCACCGTAGCCTGTAACTGTAAGACGCTCCGAGGAGCCACTGACGCGCCTGATCTGCTTACCGTGCTGGCTCATTTCTTTGTGCCGGACCATAGGGAACATGCAATATTTCCATTTTTGCTTTAATTTTAAAGAACTCCATCTAGAATATACCACCACATAAATAAGAAATGAAAACGCTTTAATTTATTGCCAAAATTGCGTTTTTAAACCGACAGTTTAAAGGTTCGCGCGAAAACGGACGATGACGTCACTCGTGTCTATCACTGGTCAAGAACTGTCCTAACTCAAAGACATAAGGTTGCCTTTTCGTTGGCATAACAGCAGATACGTCACTAAACGCTGATTGTTGTTTTTAAATACGTTCCGTTTCACGTTACTTTAATTCATTATTTTTGTTGTAATGGCCTTTATTTTATACTTTTTTATCATTTTACTGACAACATTCTCATAAATTCTGTATTTGCATCTTCCCTATTACTGCCGCGGTAAAAAGCACAGATTGTTCGCTGTGTCTCCAACTCGCACCGTTGCGCGTGCTAAGTCTCCAATACCTCGCACTCTGGCTACACTTCTCTTTTTCTTCTGGATTTCTCTTGGATAATAATCCCACAAACGATCTGTTTGCGGATGAATGGGCGATGATTTTATTGGTGTGTCAGAAGTACTGTGAGAGGGATTCTAGAAATAGTCGTTTTCCTGTATTTTATTGTTTTCTGTTTAATTTTTTAAACTCTATCTGTGTTTGTTTCCTTTTTTTGTATATTTTTAGTTCTGTGCTTTGTTTTTGGTGACTGTAATTGGTTTTCAACCGTTGTAATTAAATTAAATAAATAATAATAAATAAATACATATTTTCCATTGGATAACGACCTTCACACGATTTTAAACAGCGCAGCGTTGTAGTTCGTTAGAGGTACAGGTTCGGTTTCTAAAAGGTCTTGAAAAGTATCTGCTATGGTCCAAATTCGTTGAATCTGTGATTTGTTCTGGTTCGTTAATAGTGAAGATGCAAATACCGAATTTATGAGAATGTTCACAAAAATGATAAAAAAGTATAAAATAAAGGCCATTACAACGTTTTTATTTTGGTTAATATCGATTTTTAACAAAAAAAATGAATTAAAGTAACGTGAAACGGAACGTATTTAAAAACAACAATCAGCGTTTAGTGACGTATCTGCTGTTATGCCAACGAAAAGGCAACCTTATGTCTTTGAGTTAGGACAGTTCTTGACCAGCGATAGACACGAGTGACGTCATCGTCCGTTTTCGCGCGAACCTTTAAACTGTCGGTTTAAAAACGCAATTTTGGCAATAAATTAAAGCGTTTTCATTTTTTATTCATGTGGTGGTCTATTCTAGAAGGAGTTCTTTAAAATTAAAGCAAAAATGGAAATATTGCATGTTCCCTATTATGCATTAAGCTTTTCTCGTAGCTTCTCTCGTGTCTTGAACTAATTTGGTACTTGCGAAGTACTGGACGGTTCGACTTGCGGACCAGGCCTGTAGGGTTCCGTACCAAAGGTGCTGACGGGACCCTACTATATTAAGCCTTCGCGATAGATTCTGAGCTCGGAAAAAACCGCGAGACTTGATCCCTGAACTATTTATAATACGTATCTATAAATTTGTACGGAACCTTCGGTGCGCGAGTCCGACTGGCTCTTGACCGTTTTTTCTTACATGAATGCGTAGTAGAAATTGGATGGATGAAGTGAGCTGCCGTTGCGAGGAGCTCGTGGCTAAATAATAACAGCCGCACGGGTCGATCTTTAAGGTTAAGCAACGCTTGCCAAGGTTGGTCTGTGGATGGGTGAACATCTTAATATACCGAGTTTCCTCCGTGCCTCGGAAAGCACGTTAAGCTGTTGGTCCCAGCTGTCATTTGTAGATCTTTGGCACTTTGGCAGTCGTTACGGATAGTCAGAAGCCAGTAAATCTGACTCCAGTCTTGCCAAGAAGTACCGGGTTACCCAGTTAATGGGTAGTGGAGGTCTGGTAGGCAGCCGCTCCGCATAAAATACTGGTATTCAGCTGAATCCGGTTTGACTGGAAGCCGACCCCGATGTAGTTGGGAAAAGGCTAGGCAGATGATGAAGTGAGCTGCCGTTGCAAGACGACTAAAATAGCACCGTGTTTTTAGCTTACCTGTGCGCAATGATAGAAATCGTTAAATGTCAAATAGGTGAGCTTTCTCTTGGCCGTCTCGAAGCGCATGCAGGCGATGAACACCACCGCTCCATACTTTCTGGAAATATATTATATTCATAGGTAACTAAAAGATATATCTCATTCTTTCAACCCAGTGTAGCTTATTGTGTAAAGCCGGGGTCCGCTAGGGCCAGTGCCTGCTAGGGGCTGCGGACTATGTTCGAAAGAGGCACCGTACCCTGGAACGTGAAGGGAGGAACGCGCATGGGTTTTAGTCAATAAGAGTCTGACACTCCCTTCTGCTTCACCCAGAGCGGCAGGAGTCATTTGATGATTTCCCATGCTTAAAAAAAAGCTTATTGTGTAGGTCTCAAATCCATTTCTTTCATAACTTTGAAAGAAAGAAAAATGTTTATTTGGAACTCGCACAAGACATAAAAGTAAAGTAAACCAAACCGTCACAAAAATATGTTTACAAATAATTAATCTGTGCGAGGACAAAAGGTCCCTGTCTCAGCATAAATGCTGCGATATTTAAAAAATAAATATCAATTATCAGCATTTGATGTTATTCTACAAAAAAGATTTAACTCCCCGCCCTCAACTCTAAAGCCACCGATCATAATATTAATAAAAAGAAAAACTATTTTTAGGGACTTTTTCATGTAAGGCATGTTGTTTATGGATTCAAAACAAACTGTCAAAAAAAATATGATTCATTTGGAACCCATTACGCGCGAGTTCGACTCGCAATTGGCCCGTATGTTGTCATATTGGCCCGTATCTTGTCATATTGGCCCGTATCTTGTCATATTGGCCCGTATCTTGTCATATTGGCCCGTATCTTGTCATATTGGCCCGTATCTTGCCATATTGGCCCGTATCTTGTCATATTGGCCCGTATCTTGTCATATTGGCCCGTATCTTGTCATATTGGCCCGTTATCTTGTCGTATTGTGTGAATACCACAGTTTAACAGGTATTACAGAGACAACTCTCTTCAATTTTTATAAGAAGAAGACTATTTAGTAGCTCGGCAGAAAGTCACCGCGGTCGTGGAACGTAAAGGGCATTCATAACACGGATAGGTTTTAGTCAGTTAGAGTCTGACACTTCCTTCTGCTCCGCCCAGAGCGGGAGGAGGCAGTTGATGACTTCCTATCAAAAAAAAAGATTAGCCGTAGAACCGATGACCGTTGGGGTAGACGAGTTCTTGAGTGGGGACCGCGAATCGGCAAACGTAAGGTAGGACGCCCTCAGGGTAGGTGGAGCGACGATCTTCGCAGAGTGGTTGGTAGCGGACTGCCGGAGATTAAGCCTAATGAGGTGCACTTGGAGAGGCCTATGTCCAGCAGTAGACTGTTATAGGCTGATGATGATGAGATGGCTAGCTTAAAGTTTCTCAAAGGAACTTACTTGGCCAAAGGCTCGGACAGTAGGAACGTGCTTCTAATATTAGCGACCACGTTTCCGGGCATCTCTTCCACCGCCTTGAACACCCGACGAACATTGTCAAACTGGCGCCGACAGCAGCGGAGCGGAGCCCCGGAGCGCTCTGCTACCTGGGGACAGGTGAATGATGGCAGAGAAAAATTAGACAAAAATATTAGAAACCTTTAAGAGCAGAGGAAAATTAAACAGAAATATTGGGGGCAGGTGAAAATTTAACAGAAATATTGGGGGAAGGTGAAAATTTAACAGAAATATTGGGGGAAGGTGAAAACTCAACACAAATATTCGGGACACAGGAAAAAAAAAACAGAAATATTAGGGACAGGTGAAAATTAAACAGAAACATTGGGAACAGGGGAAAATTTAACAAAAATATTGGAGACAGGGCAAACATAACAGAAATATTGGGAGCAGGTGAAAATTAAACAGAAACATTGGGGACAGGGGAAAATTAAACAGAAATATTGGGGACACAGGAAAAAAAAGAAAAAACATAAATATTAGGGACAGGTGAAAATTAAACAGAAATATTGGAGACAGGGAAACATAACAGAAATATTGGGAGCAGGTGAAAATTAAACAGAAACATTGGGGGCAGGGGAAAATTAAACAGAAATATTGGGGACAGCGGAAAATTAAACAGGAAATACTGAGGACAGAGGAATAATAAATCAATCCTTCCTAACTAATCTTCCTACTATGCTAAATGCGAAAGTTTGGATGTATGGATGTTTGTTGATGAAATTTGGCACAGAGGTTGATTATAGTCTGGAATTGGACATAGGCAATCCCGGGAGTATGTAGGAGCTCGTGGCTAAATAATAACAGCCGCACGGGTCGATCTTGAAGGTTAAGCAACGCTTGCCAAGGTTGGTCTGTGGATGGGTGACCATCTTAACATACTGAGTTTCCTCCGTGCCTCGGAAAGCACGTTAAGCCGTTGGTCCCGGCTGTCATTTATAGATCTTTGGCAGTCGTTACGGATTGTCAGATGCCAGTAAATCTGACTCCAGTCTTGCCAAGATGTACCGTGTTACCCAGTTATTGGGTTGCGGAGGTCTGGTAGGCAGCCGCTCCACGTAAAAACACTGGTATTCAGCTGAATCCGGTTTGACTGGAAGCCGACCCCAATGTAGTTGGGAAAAGTCTAGGCAGATGATGATGAATCCCGGGAGAATGTTACCTTGGGATACTATCCGATATCATAGTGTTACTTCTAGACAAGCGTGCTCCATCTTCGACCACATCATCGCTTCCCATCAGGTAAGATAGTGGTCAAACGCGTGCGGGCGAAGCTGCCTGCAGAGGCTAGTGATAAATATTAGCGTTTTCGCTATCCTTTGTGTGTCGGTTTTTTTATTAAAAGCAGTAGTTTATTACCTCATCTAAGTCTTTCCTGTGTCTCGAAGACAGTTTCCTTCCCAGCAGTTCTCTGATTACAGCATCATCAAGATCATAGTATCTGCAAATGGGAGTGTGGTTATTGTATGCAAGCAGCAATAGATATTAAGCCCATGTTTAAAAGAACGGTCAAGCAATATTCCTAGTTAGCAATCCAGCTCGATTTCGCATGGTGAGTATAAATTGCTAGGATTTTTTCCGACATCCTCAAATTAAAAATCTAAGTGTTAGGTACTTTTTGGGTTAATCGCGTACACATATGTAGTGTATATATTGACCTAAAGATAGTGATCGTGATAGGGAAGGAAACCAGGACCAAAGAATAGGCCATCCACCACCACGCATAGTGTCCGCATGGTGTATTACAGTCCACTGCTTCTCGCAGAGAGGGGGTGGAAAAGTGTCCCAGCTGTAGGATGTAGGGACCTAAAACACTAATTTATACTAAACATTTTTTTTATTTGTCTGCCTGAACTTTCCTATTTCTGGCTTCCCACATTCCTTCCATTTCTCTCTATGTTGTGCTTCTTCGCTCTAATTCACAAAGACCCTGTTGCGGCATCAATCAAAAAAAGAACCGCGACGCCATCTATCCAACTAGCAGCGAACTACGTCGAAATCCTACATAACATCCGCAAACAGAGTTTACCGTGCGATTTGAACATATACATCAGCCCGAATATCAACTATCGGGCAGTAGCCCGCCAGGCACAACAACCGCCTGGGCGGAGGATCCTCCCTTTACAATGGAGGTGTGCGGGACTTTAGTCTCTGTTCAAGGCGTTCCGCCATCTTGTCTTTGGTCTAGATGTGTCAGGAGTCTAGTCTCGTGAAATACGGGCCCAATTTTATTTTAAGATACATTTATCGATAACCTGGGAGTCTTTATGGTAAGCGTGCTGCATGCCCACATCATCGCGTACCATCAGGTGAGATAGTGGTCAAACGCTTAAAATAAAAATAGATTAAAAATACATAAACACTTACTTCTCAATGAGCATCTGTTTGGTGGCCTCGTCAATCTGGAAGATCATCTGTTCTGATAGTTTTGATGGTACTGTGAGCAGTCGCTCCAACAGCGCGAATGTCCTGAAATAAATTAATATAGTTTTTTACGTAAAGGAATTTAAACCCTCGGCGCCAAACCGAGCGTTGAAAATCCAACGATGCGCTTCTATCTAGATTTTGGTTCCGCAAATGCAAATTAGACCTCCCAGTTTGTCCTGTAGGTATTTTTGTAAGAGAATTCAGTGATCCTATGGTTATTACCCGACTGCGAAAGATATGTTTTTCGAGTGTATGTGTATATTTCTTTGGCACGCCCTAGAGCCTAAACGTCTCGATGGATTTTAGCTTGAAAGGTGTCGTTAGATTTGTATTTACTGTGAGAGTGACACTGGTTATAACAAAACAAAAAAAAACAGGCGGATTTTTGGCGAAAAATTAAAATAGTTGGCTCGCTCTGTAGCCTAAACGGCTTGATGGATTTAAGCAAAAGTTGTTCAAAAGTGTCGTTAGATTTTTATTAATTGTAAGAGTGACACTGGGTATATAAAAATTACAATAGCCCATTTTTGGCGCCATATTATGCCTTCACAAAAAAAAAAACTTTTTCAAAACCTATCAAGTGGGTATCAAGACAAAGGGATCGAGGGGACGATTCCAAAAATATAACTCACTAAAACGTAAAATAAAAAAATTGACTGTCAAAAACCCGACCGCTAACTAAAAAATTCAATCGCTGATCTGGTGCAACTTACTGCATCAGACTGCTTGAAAAGTGACTTGTTTTGAACTTTTTTTATTATTTATGTTTATCATAACTTACTACAGGAGCTCGTGGCTAAATAATAACAGCCGCACGGGTCGATCTTCAAGGTTAAGCAACGCTTGCCGAGGTTGGTCTGTGGATGGGTGACCATCTTAACGAGTTTCCTCCGTGCTTCGGAAAGCACGTTAAGCCGTTGGTCCCGGCTGTCATTTGGAGATCTTTGGCAGTCGTTACGGATTGTCAGAAGCCAGTAAATCTGACTCCAGTCCTGCCAAGACGTACCGTGTTACCCAGTTAATGGGTTGCGGAGGTCTGGTAGGCAGCCGCTCCACGTAAAACGCTGCTATTCAGCTGAATCCGGTTTGACTGGAAGCCGACTGCAATATAGTTGGGAAAAGGCTAGGCAGATGATGATGTTTATCATAACTTACCTGTAATGATCCAGCACATCGCTAGCAATAAGTTCCACCGAAGCTCCATGCTGCTTGGCAAAGTCTCTCTTATGCAATGTGGAGACTGCTTCACTTGCTGAAAATGTACAATATCATATTATTATTTTCAAGAACATCAACTTGATATCTTGGCAAGGGAGATGCCACACGATGCGGTGAGGCGCCGCGCCGCACGCTCCCCGGACTAAGACGAGGGGGGAACGTGTGTGCGCCGGACCGGCACAAAGTCAATTCATTTATGACATTCTTTTCTCCATTTCTTTGAAAATAAAATATTTGCTGACTTGAGAACTCCATTTTTTCGTCCATTACAAAGCGACTCTCATCACCCATTTGCAATGGCAGATTTTTATAGAGCAGAATGGACAATAGACTACATGATTACTCTTTTCAAATAAAAGTGTTACATTCAAATAAAAGTGTTACATATTTGGTACAACTGAATATTATAAATCAATATAAAATTCTTTCATTACTGAGTGACTGATAGAAAACGCACAGACATTGACAGAAAGCTGAAATTTGGCATGTAGCTTCCCTGCACTAGGTAGGGGAGCAATAAGAGAGGATTCCCACAAATTTTCACAGGAACGGGAAAAACCGGAATAAGCGCAGAGGAAGTCACGGCCAATAATTAGTAGTGTACTATATTGCATGTGATGATGATGGCATGGCAGTAGTATTTTTTTAAGTGCCCATAATCTTCCAAATGTAACACTACAGAAATAACCCCAGACTATTAAGAATGGCAGACAGATGCTGTGCCTTTGTAGATAATATAAAATTTGATATAATGCCAACATTTTGATCAATTGTGTCTCATTGTAGTAGATCAACAATTAATTGTAGGCGTGAAGAAAGTGTTAGCTATCTCATCATTCATATCATTATATTAGGTACTGAGAATATACCATCCCATTGAACAGCAACAGAATTTTAAATAGTCTAAATAAGTACTTACATATGTAAGTCAAAACACATACATAACATATGTAAACTGATTAATATTACTATTGTTAAATTAAGTTTTCAATATCGATGTAAAAAAATCTGTTTTACTTTAAACTACACACAATTTTACACACATTCTCATGACAATTCTTCAGAACTGAAATGGTACTATTTATTCAGTATCTAGATGATCATACAGTTCATAAACCAAGTGATATATGTTTGTAGGACTAATAAATCACTCAATATATCTTCTTACATAAAACAGACCCTAAATATAGAATTCTTATTAGATTTTAAATAGATAATTTAATGATAACATGAATTTAGTTTTTTTGGGCAAATACTTACAAGAACATCCTTCAATCCACAGCTGATATATCTCAGGATCTATTAAAGTGTAATTACTAACAAATACATCCACTTCTGTGTACATTTCTGTTTATTTTTATTAATTCTAGGTACCTGAAATACGACTACAGTTGTCTCCCAAAATATGTCTTTGACACTGACAACTGACAATTGTGGTGATGTTACCGGCCTAGAAAAATGAAAGAAAAATCCGTAATATCTAAAAATGGTGAGCCCTTCCCCTAAATTGTAGAGTGAAGTTAGCTGCAAGTACAGCTGACAGCTTAATATACGTTCGTAAACATAAAACTAAAATAAATAATTAAGCCAATTTTCTTGGATTTGAAACATTTTCAGTATTAAAATTCTAAAATTAACAAAAAAGATCGAAATATGTACAACATCTGAAAATTCATGAAAAATGAGATTCAAACAAGACTCGTCCTATTTGTAATTAGTAGATGCATGATTGTTTTCGTTTCCGAACGCAAAACAATAATGAATGAACGATTGATTTTTTTCGGGAGCGCTCGTATCTTGTGTGTTTAATTTAATGAACAAACTCTGTTTATTTATAAAAACTTCATGATATAAATATGTAAGTACCTACGCACTTTAATTATGATTTATAATAACACTTCCTAATCCCTTCTTTAGAAGGATAATGTTACTCACTTTGGCTTTACAGCGTCAGGTTTTTTTATCATCCAAAAATAGAAATGGCCAGCTTAAGAGCTGTCGGAAAATTACTAATATATTAGGGCTTTTGAGATCGTACCCGCTTTGGTATATAGTCTTGATAACACACAATAAAATCTTCATTACCTGATGGTAGTTTAATATTTCTTTTTCTGTTCGACGATTTTCGTCAAAACCGGTTAAGGGCACAAGACGATAATTTAGGCTTTTACCGACCTCAAAAAGGCAGTTATCAGTTAACCCGCATGTTAGATGGAATTGTGGAATTTTCGTTGTATTTAGACTGTGTGGGCTTCTTATCATTTGCGCCAATTCTATGTTTTTAACATACAGCAATTTATGTTTCCAAATGCTAATTCACTAAATAGTGTGGCTAAACAATAACAGCTGCACGGATAATCTGGTCACTGGGTCGTCTTTCTTCAAGGATAAGCAACGCTTTCCGAGAATAGTCTGTGGGTCTTAGAATACCGGGACTCCTCCGTGCCTCGGAAAGCAAGCCGTTTGGCCCGGCTGTCATTTGTAGACCGTTGGCAGTCATTTGTCAGAAGGCAGAAAGTCTCACACCAGTTGGGTTGTGTTGGTCTGGTAGGCAGCCGCTCCATGTAAAATACTGGCATTCAGATAAATCTGGTTTGACTGTAACTTTTTTTTTTAAAGGGTTGCTAGTTGCGGTACCAGATAAACTTGCAATGAAGTACAAAAACCTTTCCCTAATATCCCGTCACTAGTTGACCCATGCAACTTTGTCTGCTCCACTCCTATCGGTCTTAGCCTGATGATATATAGCCTATAGTCTTCCTCGATAAATAGGCTATCTAACACTGAACGAATTTTCAAATCAGACCAGTAGGATCTGATTTGAAGAATTCCTGAGATTAAAAAAAGAAAGAAAAATGTTTATTTGGTACTCGCACAAAACAGACAGATTTAAACTGAATTAAAACTAACAGTATTACTAAGTCTATAAAGATTTTAGTCTGTGCGAGGCTAAAAAGCAAACGAACAAACTCTTCAGCTTTATATATTAGTATAGAGTAAGTATAGATAGATATCTGATTATTATGAATCGTTTTTCGTTACTCATCATCTGCCTAGCCTTTTCCCAACTATATTGGGGTCGGCTTCCAGTCAAACCCTGAATACCAGTATTTTACGAGGAGCGGCTACCTACCAGACCTCCACAACCCAGTAACTGGGTAACACGGTACTTCATGGCAAGACTGGAGTCAGATTAACTGGCTTCTGACTATCCGTAACGACTGCCAAAGATCTACAAATGGCAGCCGGGACCAACGGCTTAGCGTGCTTTCCGAGACACGGAGGAAACTCGCTATGTTAAGATGGTCACCCATCCACAGACCAACCTTGCAAGCGTTGCTTAACTTTGAAGATCGACCCGTGCGGCTGTTATTATCTAGCCACGAGCTCCTCGTTTTTCATTACTAGAGAAGGTAAAGGATCACGATAAATTGATTCAGGACAGCTTTATGTTGTTTTTGATATAAAGTAAGTCAATAAATGTATGTGGGTGGGTGGGTCAATGACCGTTATTGCACATCATTACCATAGTTGAAATCGTGAATCGTCTCTGACATAGACTAGAGTCAAGAGCAAACCCATTACAAATAAAACAAAAAGAATCAGTATTTCTTGTCGAAAAAGATTGCTCCCATTTGATAATTTCTCACTTTAGCAAAATTCAAGTAAGATGTTTCTTACCTGAAATTGAGTTCAAGTTTTTGATAGGAATTCTCTCATTGATCCCATTGACCATTATTGAACATTAATTGGCGCCTACCATAATAATCTTTTGGTCACTCCTCTCCTAAAACCTTTTCGTGTCCTTTAGTAAAATTTCTATATCAGATGGATTTAGAAATTTTAATCATCTTTACCAGCCTTCTTTAATATCTTTTCTATACAGGGTGTTAGGGTGAATTTTTTAACCGACGAAAAAACGGAGGAGGTTCTGAAGTCGACGCATAAATTTTTTCTTGCGGGACACGCATAACTTTTCCTTGTCCGATTTTGATAATTATTTTTTTATTGGAAAGGGCATACTCCGAAGTTAGTCCCATATAGGGAGCGTGCAGAAACTATAGGTGGCAGCACAGAAATGTCACTGTCAAGTATGTTTCAAGTATAAAATTCGAAATAGCTACGCTAGATGGCACAGTCTTCTTCGCGCGCGTTCCCTTAAACTGAGCGTACAGGAACCACAGGTGGCAGCACAGAAGCGTCAATGTCAAGTATTCTGACCTCGAAAACTTCGAATATGTGACACTAGATGGCATATTCAACGCCGTGCACGGTCCCTATAAATTTGGAAAAAAATCCAACCCTAAATAAGGGGAAAAATAAGGGGATTTATTTTTGTGGTGGATGCTTAAACTAATAGTTCAATTGATTTAGTAATCGTTATTGTTGTATTTACATTGGTTTTTAGTTGCATTCTGTTTTAAACATGAGTTTTTAAAGAAACATACATTAAGATTGTTTACCTTTAATTAACTACCTAAACCTTTCTATTATAGGTTGGATTCTTTATGTAATACTAATTTGCAAAATATTATTTTCCAGCACACCATGTCAGACTCAAAAGATTCGGAGCAGAATGAGAATGACATGCTCAGCATGTTCGCCAGCGTCTGGGTGAAGGTGGAAGTTGATGATGAAAACAACTCAGAGAATTCTCTCCTTGTGGAGAATGATGTGTGAGTATTGTAAATACAATCTGCCCCTCTGCTTATTGTTTGTGGACTACGAGAAAGCCTTCGATTCGATCGAAACATAGGCTGTGCTGCTGTCTCAAATGGCGCCAGATCGACTATTGGTACATCGAGGTGCTGAAGTGTTTATACGAAAACACCACCATGTCAGTCCGACTTCAGGATCAGTCCTAGAAACCTATCCTCCTGCAGTGGGGTGTGAGGCAAGCCTATGTTTAACTGTGGACGTCTTTTGGCTGATATAATTTAGCTATTGTAAATGATGCTGGTTTCCGCAAGTCTACATCCAAGCGCGTATTTTGAGTACAAGTGGGACAAATAGATATGTGAGTATCTTAACTAATATTATAAATGCCTCTGTGGTCGAGTGGCTTAGGCGTTTGCCTTGTGACCCGGTGGTCGTGGGTTCGATTCCCACGGAAAGCATAGTTGTTTCCAGTTTGTCTAGGATATTGCAGGCTTGAATCACCTGATTGTCTGATAAAAAAAATGACTCCTTGCTTCGCAAGGCACGTATAAGCCAGTGGTCACGGACTCCGAATGGCGGTCGTCAAATAAACTATATCAGACGACCTTGAGGCAGTTTAGAAACTGACACTAAGGTGTGTGGAGTCGTTAGACCTTACTGCCCACACGATAAGAAGACGACCTAATATTATAAATGCGAACACATACGCCCAATGGTTCTTCACAAGGACTTAGGTTGTATGTTGGTTGGTTGTATGTAAATAACCAACACCTAAATTGCTGAACCTTATATAATATTAAATGAATTTTAGTAAAAAGAAAAATGGGACCCTGGGGACAGTTATAGGCTTTTTTTTAATCTCCACAAGAATGCTACAAAAATGTCATTGCAACTTAATAATGGCCAACACTTTAAAAAGCTACTTGCTACTTTACTAGGGCAGTCTCAGCAGCCTCACTGTCCACAGTGTCCTAAAAAGTATTATTAAATAACTTAGTTCTGTTAAAATACCCAGCACTTGGGTATTTACGGGTAAATTCCCTGTTTAACCGAATTGGAGTTTTTCGGTGACTTTGGTAGAATTTCATCTCTTCCAGGAAAAAAAAATACCAATTTATTGCAAAACTTCTAACAAGCAGCAGCCTTGGCCCAATTACACTTAAAAATAGTATTCCCGAAAATTTCTGGCCAAAAATAGCAGAAGATTGGTGTTTGTCGGAAAGGGAGAGAGAGGTCTTAGGGAAATAATTCCCTCTCCCTTTCCAGTTGAACATAAGAGGCTAGTTATACAACGTGTAACAAAGTAAACGCAATACATCTTAAGGGATCATTGTACTCATGATTATGAACAACTGTTACTATGAGACCAAACACGAAATCGTAAAAAAAATTTACTCCCTCCATACATTTATGTGCGCATAACTCGAAAAAATGTACTGAACTGCTGATTTTTTTCGCGGTTTCGTGTTTTGTTGCGTAGTAAAATTGATCATAGTGATGACTACAATGACCCCTTCAAAGTTTTTGCGTTTATTATGTTACACGTTACGAAACGAGCTTTTTTTTGACCAAATCTCCCCTTCCCCCATGGTCTATCCTTCAGGAACTGTTCATTTTCCCAGGAAAAAAATTAGCATATGACACTGAACTCGGCAACTGTGCTGCTTTCTATCAGTTAAAAATACTTGTAACTCAACAGATTACATTTTACAAATCGATAAACAATCTGTTTTACCTATTTTTATCAATAAACTATAGTTTTGCAGTCCAAACGTAAAACATATACTAACACGTAAACCTCAAATTACAGAAACTACAAGAAAAAGAAGACTCCGAAAAACCGCGTCAAAAAAACTCTAAAATGTGATACATGTGAATACACAACCATCTACAGAAACTGTTTGAACCTCCATGTTCTAGGTCACACTAACGCTAAGCCGTTTTCTTGCGACACTTGTGATTATACTACGAAGTACCCTAACTCACTACAAAGACATATGATGATACAACATGATTTGAAAACAGCACAGGACAAACTCGAAAGTTTTGACTGTGACGAATGCCCCTACAGTACAATCTTCAAATGGAACCTTAAAGCTCATAAAAGAAAGCATAAATTAGAAAAACAGTACAAATGTGATCACTGTAGCTATGCGACAGCTTATAGACATAATTATATGAAGCATAGCAAGGTACATAATAAGCAAGAGGTCATTTTTAAATGTGATAAGTGTCCATTTGTCACTAAGTATGAAGGACATATTTCGAGGCATCTCGCTAAGATCCATAATGAGGTGTCCGAGAAAGCGAATAGGTGTGATCTGTGTGATTTTTCTACGAAAGTCCGATGGAGATTAAACGTGCATAAGCGTAGAAGCAAACAGAAAAATATAATCAAATGTTCCAGCTGTGAATTTGAGACCAGTTACATGTGCGAGTCCAAGAAACACAAATCGAAACATTACAATGACGCTCCCGACTACAAATTGAATGAAAGTAGCGGTGAAATGACTTTTGATGCGCCTGAATATGAACCTCCACCAAACCCTGCAATTGATGATGCAAATCTAAGTGTACACGAGAAATCTAATAATTACATGTTGGATCCCGACTGTGAAATAGACTGGAAGAGCATAAGAGTCATCGATTCAAAGTGTAAAGACCGGCCCTATCAATGTGTTATGTGTAAATACACATCCCGTTTCAAAGCTTCGGTGCAACGGCATTTCCAAAGACATCACACGGGCAATGAAAACAGACCGTACAAGTGTGTTAACTGTGACTTCTCCACCAAAACTAAGGACCAGATAGCACTACACAACAAACGGAGTCAATCCGAATCGGAATTAGTCTGCAGAGAATGTCCGTATACAACGTTATTCAAATGTCAGTTTGTGACGCATCAAAAGAACCACTACCCTCACAAATGTACTGAATGCAACTATTCTTGCAAACATAAATATGAAATACAAAAACATGTGTCTACTATGCATATGGGGAATGGGCTGAAGTGCCGTTTCTGTGATTTTAAAGCGTCTAGGAAAGAGAGTTTGCTTTGCCATGAGACTATACATACGGGGAATAAACCCTTTAAATGTAAATTCTGCGATTATAAGTCTGTGAGAAAATCGCTTTTGGATAACCATGTGAAAAGACACCATAGTGACGTATGCCACAATCCAGTGATTGTTGCCGATAGCAAGATTGAGTCTCTAAAAATACCAGTTGGGGACAAAGTTAGTAGTTCAGATATTATTCAGAATATAAGACAGCAAAATATTTCTTTGGAGGACATCTTGGATTCCCCCGTTGTTAAGGATTTTGCTGCTATAATGAATTCTACGCCACCGAGTAATAATGAAAGTCTATAGTTAGATCTATACTAGCCTTGTCTTGCTGCTCTCTTGAGCAGCAAGACAAGGCTTCTAAACTCAGAAAACTGACCTTTCTGCAACAGAAGTTTTTAACTTGGGCGACTGGGAGTGTGGCTGACTGTATTCATAATTCGAGATAATCATTAACCTTTTGACCGCTTGTGTCGCATATGCGACACATTTCCGTCCCCTACTGCATGATTTTTTCGTTCTATTCTCGTCCCATTATCTGCGTGATACAACTAAATCCATTATTAAATCGAAGATATTATTTAAATATTTTTTTTTTATTTATACAACGATTGCTCCTTATTTATTGTAGGTATTATTTTATTGAGTTTTTGCCACGCAGGCGCGCCCGACAACGGCACGGCAATCGATATTTAGCCAAGCGGCCAAAGGGAAAACAAATAGAACTCTGTCATATAATTATATAAAAATCAACGTTAGTTACATCACGCTTAAGTCGATACTTAATTTGGTGGTGATGGACTGAGAAATTATCTTAACTTATGCAGTCAAAAGCTACTGTTCTGAAATAAAAACGTTCAAAATCGATTCAACAGTTAAGTTTTTACGTATCAGTTTACCAAACAGATACTCTTATGTATTTTGCGTAAAAGAAATTAGAAAGTTTTTTCTTATTATGTTTTGAAAACAGAAGTTTTCTATAAATCTGGTCTGTAAATATGCGAAATAAATATTTCTTGCTTTTTTACAAAATGTTAGTTTTACTTATTTAACTTTCCTCATGGGTGTAGTGGTCGTAAGTGCTGCTGCTAAGCATGTAATCCTGGGTTCGATTCTCGGATCGACCAAACTGGCGAAATTTGTATGTAGCTACCTACACCTTAGCCTATAAAAATTAAAAAAATTGTGGTTTATGGCACTAGTATGTATATACAGGCTAAACTCTGTAAAACATTGTCACACCAGTATAAAATTACCGAAGTTTCATTCTATACCGAAAATCACCCAACATCGGACTGCGTGATAAAAATCACTATTTATATTCACAGTATAGAAAAATTATGAAACTTTCACCATGTATTGAAAAATTAACCAACTTTTACGCTGTATAGGAACTTTCACCCTATATACCCATATTGTAAATACCTACATTCTGAGCAAATAAATGAATATTCTATTCACCTGTTTGAAAAAATTACCCAACTTTCACCCAGAATAGAGAAATTACCCAACTTTCACCCTGTATAGTGAAATTATCTAACTTTCACCCTGTATAAAGAAATTACCCAATTTCACCCTGTATAGAGAAATTACCCAACATCACACTAGAAATATTACCCAACTTTCTCCCTGTATAGAACTAGAGTAATTCTTCTATTATTATCACACTAAATGTCATTTGTACTCGATGGCTTCAATACGGCAGTGGGACTAGTGAGTGACGTCACACTTCATTAGTGCTGTCTCTGTTTATCACAGATTTTAAAACGCTGATAACACCGCCGTTTAACTGCATCTTGCCTGCTCTGGATCAGAATGTTGGGCTACGAAAAAAAAAGCGGAAGAAAATAGATTGCATGTAGCCGAGATGAGAATGTTGAGATGGATGTGTGGAGTAACGAGAATGGATAAAGTGAGAAATGAGTACATTAGAGGTAGTTTAAAAGTGGCGCCAGTGACGGAAAGTTGAAAGGGAATCGCTTGTCTTGGTATAGTCATGTGAAGAGGGGTCGATTTATTGTGGGCAAAAGAAAATAAATTGCAAAACACTGCAATGCAGACGCGCGGGTGGTCACCGCTTGACTGGAGTGCACCGCTCGTTGCTCGCCCTCGCGCCGCTGTTTTCGAAGGCCGGTTTTTGATTTTACACATTAGATCCTGCCGATCCTCGCAAAACTCGAGGCAGAGGACGAAGCGTTATGAACATAAATGTGGATGGATGGAGAGGGAGAGGAAGGCCGAAGAAAAGATGGATGGATTGTGTGAGGAGCGATATGAAAGAAAAGGGAGTTAGTGATAGCATGAAGAGTTGACGACTGATAGAAAAGAATGGAAGAAAAAACTTGTTGCGCAGACTCCAACTAACATGGGATGTGGAAGGACAGGACGATTATGATGATCTTGTCTGCTCTCTAGGTTTCGAGTACCTACTCTATTTCCTTTCTCAGAGAGTAGAATTGTGTTCCAAAAGAACACCATAAGCTGCTCATCATCATCATCTTCCTGCCCTTATCCCATGTTACTCGGCCAAACACGTTTTATTCTTCCATTCTGTTCTATCAGTCGTCACTCTATCACTAACTCCCTTTTCTTTCATATCGCTCCTCACACAATCCATCCATCTTTTCTTTGGCCTTCCTCTCCCTCTCCATCCATCCACATTTATGTTCATAACTCTTCTAGTTACATGCGTTTCATCCCTCCTCTTCACATGACCATACCAAGACAAGCGATTCCCTTTCAACTTTTCCGTCACTGGCGCCACTTTTAAAGTGCCTTTAATGTACTCATCTCTCACTTTATCCACTCTCGTTACTCCACACATCCATCTCAACATTCTCATCTCCGCTACATGCAATCTATTTTCATCCGTCTTTTTCGCAGCCCAACATTCTGATCCATACATTACGACAGGTCTTATCACGGACATATATTTTCTCTACTTAACACCATAAGCTGCTAAATGCTAACATTTCTAGTTTCAGGAAGTATCACTATCATTACATATTATAAAACGAAGTCCTCCGCCGGCGTCTGTCTGTCTGTTCGCGATTAACTCAAAAACTACTGAACCGATTTTCATGCTGTTTTCACCAATGGATAGTGGTTCTCGAGGAAAGTTTTAGCATATAATTTGTCTAGAAAAAAATTAGGGATCTTTAAGAAAATTGCAGCGCGGAAGTATTCGCGGGCGAATTGCTAGTAAATAAATAAAACACACAAACAAGGACAATTACCTTTTATTAAAGTTCATTGTGCATTCGGTAGATATAAAATAAATGGCAAATTAACATAATATGTAGGCGTGCGACAGGCATCGGGCCTATTAGAGACTTGTATGATTTAGTTTATATATATTAACGTAGGAGACGCAGCGTCCGCGACGACGTAATGGCGAGGCCACACTGGCGACACCCGACGCCACTGGCCACGCGTCACAAGTGTACTCAGGCTACTCTTGTGACACCCGACCCTGTTACAAGTGCGTTCCACGCGCAACACGACAGCGAAGCTGAGCCCAGCTTCAGATAATCTTTTTAATATTTAATAATATCGTAATACTTAATCTCTATTAATATTTTAATAATAACCATTACATAGCAGTAACTAAGCAGCGAGACTAGAATTGAATGGCGATGGCGTCTACTTAATATATATATATTTATATATATACGTTTATACAGTATCGTGTGGTATGTTTGAAATCAGAATTCGAAATAATTGTCAAAATTTGAAATATAAAACTCTATATCATGCAGGACAAAGTTCAAATTCCACTGTAACCCACACTTTCAGCTTCAAATCAACTTTAAATACACATCGCTAAAGTCGATATTTCAGTTGGTGGCTATGGATTGTAAATATTTCGAATTATGAACTTCAAGTATATACTTCACACATAATATTGGAGACCGTTCAAGTCTAACGTAAGCACCGATGGGGGGGGGGGGGAGGAGTTTACTATTCATCATTTACTTATTTATTTTGTTTGCAAATCTTACTAATTTTGATTTCACATAATTATATCTACTCTGACGCGATGTTTCATAGCTAAGTAAGAAATAGAAGAAGTTTGGTACAGTAGCTCCCGCGTGAGTAAAAACTATAGGTACCAATGCTTACGTCAGCAAAGGAGGGAGAGGTCTTTGACTACTATCGCTGACAGGGGAGGGGGGGTTGTACTAAAAATGACTAATTCTGCTTACGTAGTACTTGAACGGTCCCTTGGTATTATTTTAATATTCTTAAGATAACTGGCTACACATCTAGTACCTATCATCTTTTTCAAACGTTCTGCAGCGTTGCCCACCGGACACAACTCTGCTAGAGGATCGCGGAGCACCTTCTCAATGGAGGCTGCGGGACACATGCTGTCCCACACATCTCTACAGCTCCACATCATAATGTTGTCAGTTACCTAAACAATATCACAATGATACCATTTACAAAAGTCGTGCCGAGATCATCGAACTAAACTTACTTCTGACAGCTTCGTTTGAAAATCTTCCGTACTATTATCGTTCAGTAGTGTAGTAGTATTGTTTACAGCGACTAGTAGGTGTGCTGTACCTCTGCCTGCCCCCTCGGCAGTACAGGCGTGATACTGACATACTACTAACACCACTCCGTACTCACTACTGGTATTTTCACTTTTCTCTGAGCGATGCGTACAGGGTCGTGTCAGACGATGGCTATTGTAAAGGGAGACTATACAGAGTGGATTATTTTATATCTATGACACGTTAAGGCTGCCTGTCCTTTGACGCGGAGCGAGTATTAACAAATGGAATTCAATGGAATGTCAATGACTGACGTTTTACGCAATTCTATTGGATAATATTTGTCCGTTTCTCCGCTCCGCTGCCTCGATCCGCGTCAGTAGACAGCCTTAGGGTGCGTGTTCACTGTGGTTCTTAATAAACCCTCGCAAGGCATCCTCGCACATATCTGGTGGACACGCACCCTCATACTTACAACTGATAGTTGTCAATGTTTTTAACATTTCTCTTTATTTTTGATGAGTTCGATATGTTTTAAGTTGTGAGGAGACCTTTTACAGTCAACTGTTAAATATCTCCAAATTATTTTAAATCTTAAAATGTTGATGGTTAAGTTCAAAATCGAATGATATAATTTGACAGCTTGTGGTAACTTGATGTGCTGTTGACTGCACCTAATAATTAAGATTTATCCCCTTTCAAAAGTAACATCGCTCACATTTCCCTGTACATACATATAATAACATAAACTTGTAACAAAAATCTATTACATTTTACTGTCTGTTTGTAAATGTTGCTATATTTTGTAGTTTATCTATCACATTTGACAGTTACTGTACGGTGTTCTGGGGAGTCCTATATCGAGCGGTGGACTGATATGTTACTGAGAGGCACCCGTTTGACCGCTATCTCATCAGATGCTACTCTTTACATCCTTTGAAGGTCGAAGCTCAGATTTTGGCAGATAATTCCACTGCTCTGATGTAGACAGTGTTTACTTTTCTGGTATAGTACAGTCACGATGGTACTCAGGATTGGTAAATATAATTTGAGAACAGTTATCCGACACTATAATAGGGAATATGCATGCGATTTTTTTATTTGCAAAATGAAATATTTATTAGCTCTAGTAAACAATCATGAAATTATTTGTTTAGTACCTTCATCAGCGATGAAGTTATAAAGCTTCAAAGATTACAATTAGAAAGAGAAGTCCGATGTTAACTTTGACTTCATCGTCTATGACGCCTATAAAGTTGCCATACAAAACAGCGTTTTCACGAGAGGGACCGATAGATATATTTGTTTAAAACAATTATATCTCCTTCGTTTTTCGAGTAATTTTGATTCTATTTTTACTGTTAGTTATATTTTTGTATATTTTTAGATAAACTGTATAGATGATAAATATGTTTTTCATGCATATTCCCTATTACAATTAAAACACAAAATATATCAGCATTCGCGACAGAAGGACAGTGTTCCAGTCGATACGTTTAAAAGCATAAACATCATTACACCTTACCCATATCTAAGTATTTAAACATTACGCTATCCCACCGTTTCGTCGATACATCGACAACTATCGAAATATCGACGTAATTCGATAGAGAAGTATTAAAATATTATTTTTTCAATCAGCCGATACATACATATATTAAAACATTTTGAACTATGTTGCACCCATTTTGTGAGAAACGAATTTTGTACATGACATGCTTTTTATTATGTATTTAACAATATTATACAGCGGTTTTGTCATGTCAATCCGTAGAAGGTTTATAGACAGTCTTTTTACCACAAAAAGACACTCATCATACTATATTTCTGCTACGTGTAACTTTTAATATTGGACCAATCCCGAAATCACGAAAAGAAAATCAGCTGTTCAGTACATTCTGTCAAATCGTGCTCACATGAATGTATCTATGGGGCAGTCGACTATTTTTTCGCGATTTCAGTGTTGGCCCCATAGTGAAAGTTAGCAATACGCGTTTTTTCTGTTACAGGTTGTATTCATTCAGTACGTTTTGATTCGACATACACAGAGGTATCTTGGATTAAAATAACCCTCTCTCTGAGCCACTCACTGTACCGTTTCAAGATTGACATTACACTACCGAATAACTTGCGATGCTTAAGTACGTGTTCTTAACTAAATCGCGTTACTTTAGTTCGGTAGTTGAGATCTGTTCAGAAGTCATCATCATCATCTGCCTGCCTTTTCCCAACTATGTTGGGGTCGGCATCCAGTCAAGCCGGATTTAGCTGTATACCAGTATTTTACGTGGAGCGGCTGCCTACCAGATCTCCACAACCCATTAACTGGGTAACACGGTACTTCATGGCAAGACAGGAGTCAGATAGGTAGTGGTAGTTCAGTCTTCTAGTAACTTGAACTCACTGGCAAAGTGTGAATGCTTCTTTGAAGTGACATTTTAGTTAAGTTCACATAACTAAGCAGTTTCTGAGTAGAATCAAGTAAATCTGCTATCAAGTCTCACGTTACCTATTCTGATTGTTTGAATCATAGAATATAGAGTCGCTCCGCCCACTTTGGTCGCGCGCCGACCAGTGTTACCAACTCAGTAGATTTTAATTTAAAACTGGTGGTTTCGACCTCACTTTTTAGGGTTCCGTACCAAAAGGGCAACCAACAAAACCCTATTACTAAGCCTCCGTCCGTCTGTCTGTCAGCGGGCTGTATCTCAAGAACCGTAATAGGTAGACAGTTGAAATTTTTATTAAGTGAGTATTTTTATTGCCAGTATGACATCAAATAATAAAAACTAAGTTTAATTTAAAATTAAAGGGGGCTCCGATAAAAGAAACTTTTGTTTTTTCGGTTTACGGTACGGAACCCGTCGTGTCAGAGTCCGACTCGTACTTGGCCGGTTTTATTTAAAAAAGAGTTGAATAAAAATAGCAACCCATCATATAAGTCGACATGAGATCTGACAACAGATTACATTGAACACGCTCTCAGAAACAGTATGTATCCTTATGTTATCGGTAAAATAGATATAGCACATTGCAATCCAAGCAAGTTTCAGCTCGTAATTATTTCTATAATGAGAATCAGCGTCCTTGATCACCGTTTGTTTGCCTAGAGATAACATAATCTCACAATTGTATAGATAATGTCACTTTTTGATCATCGTTCACGCTTAGGAAAGCCGTTAAAGTATCGTCGACACCAGTAACATCACAAATGTCTTCTCCAGTCTTGGGAAATCTGAATTAATATCATAAAGAGGTACAATTGTTTGTTTGTAGGAGATCATCTATAGAAGTACCTGCTGCGGTTTCTGGAAATAAATTATTCATTCATTATTTAAGTATTCATTCGAGAAACTGAACGTAACGCAGGCGTTGCTCTGCAAATATTTCAATCGTTCCTGGCAGTTCCCTTATAGCTGTATGTTATGTTACTTTCATAATGGCTAATATTTTAACAGCAACCGCTTTTAAAATATTATATAGACTTTATTGGCTTTTGTTTACGTTGTCGAAACTCAAAAAGTGACTTTTATACATATTCCCTTGTTTAAAATCTCCAAATTCAATGTAACTTTGTTTATCTACATCGTACAATTAAATCCTCGGCTACTAGAGAGAGTTTAATTAAAATGTATTTGTATAGCGCCGTCTCCGTCGTTGTCATGATTTAGTCGTTGACTCATCGAGTATGTAAAAATATAATAATATAGAGAGCTTTTTAAACCACATAACTCTTAAATTGAATAAACGACTATTTAAATTTATAAAGCCAAACTGGTAGCCAAAATTTCACAATTCTGACTACCCGTAACGACTGCCAAATATCTACGAATGACAGTCAACTGCAATTACCAGATTAAATTGTGCGACAGTGACAGCGCTCTACAAAGCCGAAGTTTGCCAACGATCTCTTTCTAACAGCCGAAGTCATGCACGGTATAATGTATACCTACTCAATGCCACTTTGTATCGCCCGCGAACACTTTTAGTGTCAACGAGGCGTTTTAAATGTAACTAATAAATAATTAAGTGATACAACACTATATTAAGCATTTTATAGCAAATTAATGTTCGAGTGATGTTTTGTTACATGCCTCATGTGGCACTTTTAGTGATAATACTCTTTATTACTTAAAATTGTGATGATTGAAGTTTCTCTCTTAATTTACTAAAATATACCAAACCGACACATAACAAAACATTACACAATAAAATAAATAACGCACCGCTTTTTAAAATTAACTCAATATTTACAAAATAAAATACAATTTCTAACACAATTTACAGGGTGACTCGTTTAAGGCGTGATAGTGGAGAAGAAATGCAATTGCGACCTCCTAGGTCGTCGGTCCTAAGTTATTAACTGTCTACATATTTCTTACGTCGAAAGTTGTATCAAGGTGAAGTAATCGGAACATGTGACAAGAAATATGTAGAGTTGTAAGTTCTGCTTGAGGTTGTTGTTTTAGGGCGCGATGGAGAGCGGGCGGAAACGCCGCGCGCGCGCCGCGTTGTGCTGCGGCGCCGGCGCGGGCGGCGCGGCCGGCGCGCCCGGCGGCGGCGAGCCCGACGACGACGAGCCGCCTGATGCCGGAGGCGACGACAGAAGCAGCGCTGGCACGCCGCGGGACGCACTGCGGCTGTGGAGGCAAAAATTACCTAAAAAATTTTGCTCCTACGCTAACATTAAGTTTAGAAAATTACCCAACATTTACCCTGTATTTTAAATTATTAAAGTTATAGAAAAAATACAAAAGTTTCAACCTGTATAGAAAAATTACCCAACTTTCACCGTGTATAGCAAAATTACCCAATTTTCACCGTGTATAGCAAAATTACCCAAATTTCACCGTATATAGCAAAATTACCCAACTTTCACCGTGTATACAAAAATTACCCAACTTTCACCATGTATTGATAATTAACTCAATTTTCACCATGTATAGACAATTACCACACGGGCGCTCACCAAGCCGTTGGGCAGACCGAGTAAAGACGCTCACTGGCTTATCAATACCTCAGCTAGACACGACCTTCAGCAATGAGAATATCGACTAAGAAGTATTTATTTAAACACACACTTTCTTTACAGGGAATTACCTAAATCCCTTCCTCCTATTCCCATTTTTAATATTATTATTTTCTCATTCTTTGTATTGAAATGTATTGAAAGTAACCCAAATCGCAGTGTGGCTGACTCTGGCTTGGCCACCATCAGGGATTTTAATTTTGATAACACAAATATTTAGTCGCTAATTAGTCGAAATTAGTCGCCAAATATCAGATTTAGTCGGTCACTGGTTCAAAAGTTAGAAGGGTTTATAGGTGGCCGATCTGGAGAGAGTCTCCCCAGCTTGGCCACATTTATATCTCAAAAACTAGGATACCTAACGAAGATCTGTTTTCTCCCAGATTTAGTCGCTAATTAGTCGAAATTAGTCGCCAAAAATCAGAATTAGTCGATCACTGGTTCAAAAGTTAGAAGGATTTATAGGTGGCCGATCTGGAGGGACTCTCCCCGGCTTGGCCACATTTATATCTCAAAAACTGGGGCACCTAATGAAGATCTGTTTTCTCCCAGATTTACTCGCTAATTGGTCGAATTTAGTCGCCGAGTCACAGATTTAGTCGGTGTGTTATTAAAAAGATATTAAAGTAATAAATTTCTCCATACATTGGTACAAGCATGTACAAAACACTTTAAGTAGTTTCTAGACAATACGTATTATGTCTTAAGACGCTACCCCGACCAAACGACCTTGAGTATTCGGTCCTTCTCTGTCCCGTTGATAAGTCTCGCTCTGTCTCGCTCACTCCGCCCGCGCATTTATCTCAAAATCCACAAAAAAATTGGAATTCTTTTAATAAAAAAAGATAAGCGATCTTTTCAAATAAAATAAAATGTGGAATATTTAGATTTTTAAATTATCTATCCATTGGTGTAATTCTTAAATTAACAGAACGTCAACTTTAGCAAAAGAAGCATGCTATCAATAATTTTAGAACATTTTTTACAAGGAGATTTTAAATGTATTTATAACACATAAAAATAAATTAAAATGTGCAATAAACTAACAAATAAAATGCTTTTAGATATAGTTAATTACGCTTCATTACTGAGTTAATAGCCTCTGAATAACGACAAAAAACGCGGTTTTGCCGCGGGGATCGCCTTAAGGTGGAATGTTTGTTTCTAAATAAACCTAAATATATAGTTATTCTTTGTTATTATATATCTACCAAAAAAGGAAAGCAAGCATTACCTAGAAACAGATCTACAATTAATTTTTTTTTGTAGCAAAGGTTGTTTGCATCAATAAAGTTATTATTATTATTGAACAAAATGTGGAAGTCGCTAGCAGCAAGATCGCTGCGCTCCTGTGCGCTCCGTTTCATTTATGTATGGTAAGTAAGAAAGAGATAGATGCGCGTGTACAGATGAACTACGAGTACATAGAGCGAGTTGCCCGTGACGTAAATTAAAGTCAGCCAGTATAAAGTGGAACTTGTTAAGAATAGTTATGAACTCAAATAATACCGGTTTATTTACCAATGTGTGAGTGTAGATAAAGCAGTGTATGAAACTGCACATAACTAATTATATCTGTGTAAATATGGAGAAGTCTTTGGGTAAGTTTGAAATTATATATATTATTAATGCAAACAATATAGTAGGTAAGCAAAATTATCTAGTAATTTAACATTCAGTTATTATGTAATTTGAAAAAATTCCAGTGGATGAGATATTTGTATTAAAAAAAGCTATTTACCTAGATTAATCTCACATTCGTACATAGCCATGTTTACGTAGGGCTGCGGCTGATCTACGTAGGTAAACATGGCTAAGTATGAATAAATTCTATGACTATTTAAGTACAAAACTTAAAATTCTACGTAAATTAACTAGTAGCATTTCTTTATCTTTGTTTTTTTAGTACATAAGATACTTTTTATTGCGGGAATATGTTCACTAGGGATAATTTTCGATATTCACACGGGCGGAGCCGCTGGCAGAAGCTAGTATATTATAAGTTCAAACTGTGTGTGGTATATCAGGGACGATTCACACCGGAACAGCAGCGACCGGCAGCAGCAGGCAGCGAGGCCAGCGTCACCGCGGCGGCCGCGCTTTTCCTCCTGACACCACACGTCTATTCTCCTCTTGACCAGTTTAGCTTCTAAATAGTGATGTTAATATACTCAGTTGGTCCCTTATTTACTTTCAGAAACCATCTAAAATGTCAAGACGCGGTCGCGGGTTTAAAGTTAACTTAGATAGCCAGAAAACCGTATATCTTGAACATAAAGATGTACTTTACCCAATACAGCCAAAAAGAAATGATGCAATTTATGATCTCCTGTTTAATAAATTTGACAAACAAATGTCTAAGGATGCAATATTTCTTAGCATAAAGAAAAACCACGCACTTTTTTTTGGTTCAAATGTTAAACAAGAGGAAGAAAGAGAAAAACAATCGATTTCGAGTAATGAACTCGTGTTGGAGGAGACAGAATTTTCAACCAGAACGTCATCTGCCGGAGATAATTATGTATTGAATGAAGATTTGGAAAACCAAACAGATAGTGAAATTACATTTTCTATAGTTATAGATGCTTATCAGTGGCGAGAAATAGAGCCTACAAAATATTACTATTACCGCAATGATCCCAAAATACCCAATTCACGCTACAAGTCCGCAAGAAGATTTCAAAAACAAAAGTGGACTACCATTCTTCGACAAGAAATTTGGAAACAGAGCAAGAACGAATGTATATGGATATTTAAAAAAAACAGAGTTCAACCAAATGGTCACATTCTTTGCCAAGGCTATTGCAAACTATGCAAAGCAAACCTCAATATTTATTACTCTGAAAACTGCTGCACATCATCCGAAAATTTTTATGAAATGAAATGTTCGATAACAAATGTCAACAAAAATTATAAACACGATAAATCTGTAAAAGTTAGGGTAACAAAGTACCATAAGCAACAGTTAGAAGAAACTTTAGCAAAAAACCATCCAATAATTACTAGAAATTTGCTAGCTAATCAACACATGGAAATAGGTGATGTAGAACCACCTATTATACCAAATATAGGAGCTCTACAAAAAATTAGAAGTAGGATGAAACAAGCTCCCTTTCTTCACTCTTCACCTGTGTTATCAGTTTGGTGTATGGCATTTACACCACCATACAATGAAACTATTCGACAAATTTCCATATTTCCTTTTTTTATTCTGTACTGGTCAAGGGAACAAAATTATTTTTATAATTTATTTTCTAGATCAGAAAGATATATTAGAGTGTCAATAGACGCGACTGGTTCTGTTGTCAAAGGAACTGTATTACCAGAAGTCAATATCTTTACAAAAAACGCAAACAAACAGAAAAAACACGTGTTTTTATACGTAATGATGTGCTATCGTGAAGATGGTAGCAGTATTCCGTTGTGCCATATGTTATCTGAAGTTAATACGCAAGAAAATATTAGTATGTTTTTAAAGCAGTGGTTGAGTGGTAAATCCGCACCAAATGAATGTGTCTCTGATGATTCTGCTGCAATATTAGGTGCTGTTGTAACAAACTTTACAGGGTTTATTTCTACAAATAGCTATTTACAAAATTGCTTTAACAAATTAGAAGGCGACAACAATATTAGGATACCTTGTTACATTCGTCTCGATAAATCTCATTTCGTTAAAAATCTGTATAGACAATCATGCTTCGAACATGTAGATAATCGTGTAAAGAACTTTTATGTTAGATGTGTCTTATTACTTAGGCAAACTGCAAATTATAGCCAATTAAAAAATATTTTGGATGATATTATAACACTCGCCTTGAACAGATATGGTGGGTTAACCGACCAAAACAAGGTATCCAGGTGTAGTAATGCATTATTGAAATTACAATCAATAATTACGAATTTAGAAACAATACCTAGTGACATGTCTAAAGAGGATATAACAACTGAATGTATAGAAGAATATGATGATATAGATGAAAACCCTTTGATAAGGTTTTGTAAAAACGTACAGACACGAGAAACAATATATAATGAAAACATAACACCGGATTTTGATAACGAAAACCTTTACTATTTCCCTACTTTTCTAACATATTTATATAGAATTTTAAAAAAAATACCTTTATGGGGTGAAGTTATGTCTGAATATTTTTACTTATCCAAACCTAATCCATCAAGTACAAATGTAGAAAGTTATTTCAAAGACATAAAAACTCTTTTAATGGATTCTAATAGGGAAAGATTAAGAATTGATGATTTTTTAATCAGGCATATAACACAAGTAAAAGGTTGCCTGAAATTAGCCATTAGTGATTTAGGACAACATAGTAGTGATGGGTAACTCGTCAATTTTAAATGAGGATGAGGGAGGCCCTCATTTTACCTCGCGAGGTACTCGTGAGGTACCCCTCATTTGAGGTGAGGATTCGTTCGGCAGAGCGAGCGCATGAAATCACCTCACGAGGTGCAGGTGTGCCGCCGACCAAACCCGAATTCAGCCGACTGTTTGATTTGAATGAGCGAGTCAGCGAGCCGAGCGGGCGCGATTGACTTACGAGTACGCACGACGTGCATAACGACTGCGAAAATTGACATCTCTCTCACACATATCATTTTCTTTCGCTCATAAATACGAGTATTATAAAATTTATTTACTTTTTATTGTTTTTTTTTTAATTCTATTTTCACAACTCTTTCTTAGCTCAATTAAACCATTCGAATTTATTTTTATTTGCTTCATATGTTTTATTTACTTACCCTTTAAGCATTTCACGCATTTTCAACATCATTTTCATCCTACCAAATATCAATAAGTACCTATCATCACACACAATACAACAACCATCAATACTTATTTTATTACATTGCCTTAAGTAAAAAGTCATAATTATTACACATTTCGCCTCACCTCATTCTCTATACGAGTAGTATAGTCTATAAAACTTTCAAACAAGTCATTCGCTCACTCGCTCAGTCAATAGCTCACGATTATTCGAGTCGTGAGTTCGCGACGCCTCATCTCACTCAAGCAAATGTCAATGAAGACGAGTGAACGAATGAGGTGGTGAGGTGGTTCAATGTTGAAATTCGAGTAACTCTTTAAATTTCCAATTACGAGGCCCTCAAACGAGGGAACTCATGAGTGAGGGACACATCTCTACAACATAGAGACAACACACCTGTCAAAAAAAACATTATAACTTTAGAAACAGATGATCGCAAAAGCTTCGAACAAGAGTCTGTATTTTTGGACGTTCCATCTACCATGGAAAATTGGAAAGGACAGATGAAACCTAAATCAAAAAAACCTAAATCAATCCATATTTTAAAAAATGGCTCTGTAACTAATTCGTATGTACAAAATGTTGACACCTTTAATACTTGTGCTTTTGATAGTATATTTCAAAGTTTGGCTATAGCTTATGTTGATCGACCCCATGTTAAAAAACATATATTAGAGAATAAGGATGTTGCAATTTGTCAAATTATTCAACAAATAGTTGAGAACAGTGGGGATAAAACCGAGTTATATAGAAACAGAACTAAATTATTATTAAAGCACTTTCGGACAGAGGATGACACGTTTCACCAACTTGTTAACTGCGAATGCAATACGTCCAAAATTATTGATCACATTCTCTATCCACTATTTTATAGCACAATGCGCCAAAAAAAATGCACTAACGAGCGGTGCTCTAGTCAGAGTAATTTATTAAGAAAGTGTCAGTATTTACCGATTAATATCGATGTAATAAAAAAAGATGGCATTTCAGCATTATCCAAATCGATTAAATTAACAATCGAGAAAGAAAAAGGGATGTGCTCTGATTGCGGCAAGCAAGTGAGATTTCATTACTACTTATCGTCTATTTTATTTATTGAAACAACTGGTATTTCTCAAATTAATCTGACTAACATACCAGTGACTATTACAGTAAAAAAACAAAAGTTTTCTGCTTTAGCGGTGATTGAGTACATACCTGGTGCTATAGGTCATTACAGAAGTTGGTGCTACCGAAAGTCTACAAAAACTTGGGAAGCATTCCCAAGTTTTTGTAGACTTGTAGACGATTTGCAAGATTTAATTTCTTTACCTTCCACAGAAATAATACCGCATAACTTAATTTACACGTTGTAAGTAAACTCATAAAAATAAATAATAGATACTGTGATTAAAATTTCTACTGTGATTAAAATGTATACTGTGATTAAAATTTATACTGTGATTAAAATTACTATTTTAATAAAAAATTATGTAAGGATTGTAAGGATTTAAGTAATAATACTGCTATTAAATATTGTTAAGGTTATTATTATGGTTAGTGCAAAGATTTGATATTGTTTTTTGTTTTTATTGTTGTGTTTATACTATTATTATCCGCGACAGCGGACGCTGGGGACGAGCCTTCGTTATTTTTAACATTTTACTGTAAGTTCAAAAAATGTTAAATAATAAATAATTTTATATTTCGACAACAGAAGTTTTATTATACTAACCTTAATTAGAGCCAAATGGTGTCATATTAGGTATTAGATACCTAATATATATATACAGATAGGTACATACATCTTTGATTTAAGAGCGCTGGGTTCCCGTGCTAGCATAGTATTAGGTAGATACATCATATATTCTTATTTGGAAACAGAAGTTTTATTATTCTAACGTAATTTAGGCCTTAACATTATAATTTGGTAAAACAGTTGTATGCGACTGTACATCTTGACACCAAATAGGCCAAGAGCCAGGTGTAATGTTTTCAAAGAAAATTAACCTACTCTAACATAGCAATTTATAACATAAACAAAATTATTTAATTGAGAATTTATATCTCTCTGACATTTCTAATGACTTTAGACCGATAAAACGAGAAGTATATTACACATATTAACAGAAATATTTTTATCTTGGCAATTTTTCGTTATCTTTTCGATCTAGCTCTTGGACTATACCTTAAAAGTTGAACTCATTTTATCTTCTAAACTAAGACCCGACTAAATCTGTGACTCGGCGACTAATTTCGACCAATTAGCGAGTAAATCTGGGAGAAAACAGATCTTCGTTAGGTGCCCCAGTTTTTGAGATATAAATGTGGCCAAGCCGGGGAGAGTCCCTCCAGATCGGCCACCTATAAATCCTTCTAACTTTTGAACCAGTGATCGACTAATTCTGATTTTTGGCGACTAATTAGCGACTAAATCTGGGAGAAAACAGATCTTCGTTAGGTGCCCCAGTTTTTGAGATATAAATGTGGCCAAGCCGGGGAGAGTCCCTCCAGATCGGCCACCTATAAACCCTTCTAACTTTTGAACCAGTGACCGACTAAATCTGATATTTGGCGACTAATTTCGACTAATTAGCGACTAAATATTTGTGTTATCAAAATTAAAATCCCTGATGGTGGCCAAGCCAGAGTCAGCCACACCAAATCGCAAGCTTTAACTACCTACCCAAAACTTAAACTGTAGAAAATTACCCTGAATTCCACCTCAAAAACCATCTTCAAAAACACAGGGAATTCCACTCCTTAGTTGTACGCATGAAAGTTTTCCTAAAACATTTTGTGTGTATGGGTGGGAGTTTGTCCTAAATAACATGTACAGTCAATATTCAAAAAAGCTATTGTGTATGCAGGCAGCTTTAGCAGGCCTGCGGACGGCGAGCAGTGGGTGGCTCGCCGTCTGATCAGAACTAGGCCCGGGTCGGCGGCGCGCTGCGATCCCAGCGCGCCTCAAAGAGATGTCAGCGTGGAAGACGGGGCCCGCCAGGGCAGGTGCCTGCTGGGGCGCAGGAATCTGTTCGAAAGAGGTAACGTAGCCCTGGAACGCAAAGGGCACCAGGAGAAACACGGATAGGTTTTAGTCAGTAAGAGTCTGACACTCCCTCCTGCTTCACCCAGAGCGGGACGAGTCATTTGATGATTTCCCATCCTAAAAAGAAAAAGGCAGCTTTAGCAGCGTTTTAGTCAGTAAGAGTCTGACAGTTCCTTCTGCTCCGCCCAGAGCGGGAGGAGTCATTTTATGATTTCCCAACCTTAAAAAAAGGGAATTCATTTCATGTTAAGTCTGGCGGCTTGAGTTCTTATTGTGGCCTACACAAATATCCTTACATTGGTATTGTTCATCAAATCGTTGAGATACTTAAAAGTTCTAAGTTTAAGCTATACGGAAAATGACAAATTCTGGCACTGTCTGGTCAGATCCACTCGTGGTACTTTCCACAAAAGACCACATCAGACATCAACCTACTTCTGTATGAACTTCAAAAGAGACTTTGGCCTGAGTTTGTTTCAGTGTTACCTCTCAGATAGGGAACACCAGCCTCATCTAGTGTAAAACGACTGAAAAAATGACGTGTAAAACGTGTTATTTACAACCACAAAATAAATATCATTTATAATTTACTCAACTGGAAGACGACCTAACCTAAGTTGAGCAAAAGCTAGATAGATTGAAAGGTGGAGCAGTGGCGTAGCTCAGAGAGGACCTGTATCAAACATTTTTGAGGGTCCCGTTTTAGGAGTATTGTTTTCTAAACAAAACAGGCCCTACTAGCTCAGGGTACCTATTATGGCATCTTAAAACCATCATGATAACGGTGTGGGAGGGAGACAGAGTTATACGAGACGCATAACACTATCCTTTTTTCACAGCTTAGCACGCAAGCACGCATAATGGGGCCCCAGAACTGTCTTGGTAGGCCACGAAGGAGACGGCGGGACTAAATACAGCTTTGCGTCCACCCTTGCGGTCCCAGGCCCCGTATCTTTGACACGTCGGTAACTACGCCCCAAACCATCAAATGACTTCTCCCGCTGGGCGGAGCAGAATTAAGTGTCAGGCTCTTACTGACTAAAACAATTCCGATTTGCTCCTAATACCCTTTGCGTTCCAGAGTCACGGTGACTCTTTGGAACTAGTTCCTGTACCCCGGCAGGCACTACCCGTCTACTATGCTGACGTCTGTTTGAGGAACACGTTGGAACACAACTCGCCGTTGACCCGGACCTGGTCCTGATCGGAAGGCGAGCCACCCAAAGCTCGCCGTCCTTTTAAGTGCCTGCCTGCGACCTAGAAACATATGACTAACCAAATATCCTAACTGACGGCACATAGCACAAGCGTTTCCAAACGCTCACAGCAAAGGAGTGGAACTCTTTGCCTGCGTCTGTGTTTCCAAACGCTTACAACCCTAATCTCTTCAAAGTTAGAGTGAACAGGCTCCTTCTGGGTAAGCTCGCTCCATCGTAGACTTTGTCTCTGTCATCTCTGACCTAGACTAGAGTCAAGAGCAAACCCAAATAAAAAAAAATATTCGGCGTAGTGGTTGCGAAATTTACTGCTGCACGGAACTCATATTTGTATGGCCTACAGATAGTTGTTCCGGGTCTGACTGTTTGTGAATGTGAATTTGAATGTTTGTAAAACGCACCCACGATACAGAAGAAATACCTAGTGTGGGGTAAGCTTAAAAAACACCGAGATATAAAATAGTCTTTGGGGTCGCTGGTAAGTGCCGATCAATTCGTAGAGTGAAAATGTTTAAATATCTTGGGCATTTTCTTACTGACAACCTCAGTGACCATGTCGACATTAAACGGGAGCGTAGGGCTCTGGCGGTCTGGGGTCATATGTTGGCATGAAGATTTGCTCGGTATACTGACCAAGTAAAGTTAACGCTTTTTAAAGCTTATTGTCAGAGTTTTTACGCTGCTAATCTTTGGGTCAATTACTCGAAAAGATCGCTGGATGTCCTACGCGTCCAATATAATAATATTTTTAGGATGCTGTTGCGATTGCCTCGTTTTTGCAGTGCCACTGAAATGTTCGCGGTAACCCATACCGTTGGGTTTCATGCTATCATACGCAAGAAAACGGCCTCGCTCCTGAGCAGAATAAGAGGCAGTCATAATAGCATCCTGAAGGCTGTGTTGGCTGATACTTCCTCCACCATAGTAAGGCAATTGGCGAGAAGACTTATACCCTAAAATTTGGTGTTTAGTAGATGCGTGGTCCTCTCATTAATTCGCCTTTAGTTAAGTTACTAACAATAGTGTATAAGTACAAACCTGTTACTAACAATTTATGGATCGCTTAGTTGTCCGAAATAAAACAGATTTTATATTTTATTATTATAACACTGACCTATGAGAAATTCTTACCTAGTATGATGGTGCGGCGGCTGCCGATGCCTCGGCCTCGCGAACCTGAGGTTAAGCTCTCTCGCAGGGTCTATGGCGTACTTTCCGTCGGCATTCTGACGTCGGCGCCGCAACGCTGCAGGTAGAGAGCTTTAGATATTTATTATGTTTGGAAAAAAAATATGCTGGTTAACCTGTTGAAGACCATATAACATGTAACAGAATAAACGCATGACCCCTTAAGAGGTACTCCTTTCTAGGGGTCATTGTACTCATCCTTATGAACAACTTACTTTGGAGCAACAACGAAATCGCGAAAAAAAAAAAACGACTGACCCTTACGTTTAGGTGCGAATAATTCGACAAAATGTTCTGAACAGCTGATTTTTTTACCTCTCATAGTAAAAGTTGTCCATAATGATGAGTACAATGATCCCTTAAGAGTTATTGCATTTATTCCGTTACATGTTGTATATTGGAACAGCTTAACGTCACTAAAGTTCAAATATAACGCAAAATTAGTGACTTGGCGTTTATATTCTGGCGTTCGTAAGGATAAGCAGCGTTATAACTTCAAATACCAATAGCCCTTGGCATGTTTACACATATTTAATACAGAGAATAAGAGAACGGCTTCGCGAGTCACACTGGTTGTGGACTTCACAAAACCAAGATGGCGGATTTTCGCCGCCATTTTAGCTTCTAAGTCAAATCCGCGCGAGGATTCTCCATCTTTAACTGTCCAGTTTGGAAACAAAGGGCCTTGGACAGACGCTAGACGGTGGAATACCACCTGGCATCTTTTCTTCCGTTCTCACTTGGCCTCCCGCCCTGGGATGCTCTACCCTAACGCAACGGAGACTGACATAGCCTGACTACAGTATTAACCGGGCGTAAGATCTGCCACATCAGGAGACAGTGGACCATCCCCGCTCCAGCTGGCGCACTTAGCGAGGCGCTGCTCGGCGCCGCAAGCCACTGGGATGCTCTACCCTAACGCAACGGAGACTGACATAGCCTGACTACAGTACTAACCGGGCGTAAGATCTGCCACATCAGGAGACAGTGGACCATCCCCGCTCCAGCTGGCGCACTTAGCGAGGCGCTGCTCGGCGCCGCAAGCCACTGGGATGCTCTACCCTAACGCAACGGAGACTGACATAGCCTGACTACAGTACTAACCGGGCGTAAGATCTGCCACATCAGGAGACAGTGGACCATCCCCGCTCCAGCTGGCGCACTTAGCGAGGCGCTGCTCGGCGCCGCAAGCCACTGGGATGCTCTACCCTAACGCAACGGAGACTGACATAGCCTGACTACAGTACTAACCGGGCGTAAGATCTGCCACATCAGGAGACAGTGGACCATCCCCGCTCCAGCTGGCGCACTTAGCGAGGCGCTGCTCGGCGCCGCAAGCCACTGGGATGCTCTACCCTAACGCAACGGAGACTGACATAGCCTGACTACAGTACCAACCGGGCGTAAGATCTGCCACATCAGGAGACAGTGGACCATCCCCGCTCCAGCTGGCGCACTTAGCGAGGCGCTGCTCGGCGCCGCAAGCCACTGGGATGCTCTACCCTAACGCAACGGAGACTGACATAGCCTGACTACAGTACTAACCGGGCGTAAGATCTGCCACATCAGGAGACAGTGGACCATCCCCGCTCCAGCTGGCGCACTTAGCGAGGCGTTGCTCGGCGGCGCAAGCCACTGGGATGCTCTACCCTAACGCAACGGAGACTGACATAGCCTGACTACAGTACTAACCGGGCGTAAGATCTGCCACATCAGGAGACAGTGGACCATCCCCACTCCAGCTGGCGCACTTAGCGAGGCGCTGCTCGGCGCCGCAAGCCACTGGGATGCTCTACCCTAACGCAACGGAGACTGACATAGCCTGACTACAGTACTAACCGGGCGTAAGATCTGCCACATCAGGAGACAGTGGACCATCCCCGCTCCAGCTGGCGCACTTAGCGAGGCGCTGCTCGGCGCCGCAAGCCACTGGGATGCTCTACCCTAACGCAACGGAGACTGACATAGCCTGACTACAGTACTAACCGGGCGTAAGATCTGCCACATCAGGAGACAGTGGACCATCCCCGCTCCAGCTGGCGCACTTAGCGAGGCGCTGCTCGGCGCCGCAAGCCACTGGGATGCTCTACCCTAACGCAACGGAGACTGACATAGCCTGACTACAGTACTAACCGGGCGTAAGATCTGCCACATCAGGAGACAGTGGACCATCCCCGCTCCAGCTGGCGCACTTAGCGAGGCGCTGCTCGGCGCCGCAAGCCACTGGGATGCTCTACCCTAACGCAACGGAGACTGACATAGCCTGACTACAGTACTAACCGGGCGTAAGATCTGCCACATCAGGAGACAGTGGACCATCCCCGCTCCAGCTGGCGCACTTAGCGAGGCGCTGCTCGGCGCCGCAAGCCACTGGGATGCTCTACCCTAACGCAACGGAGACTGACATAGCCTGACTACAGTACTAACCGGGCGTAAGATCTGCCACATCAGGAGACAGTGGACCATCCCCGCTCCAGCTGGCGCACTTAAAGAGGCGCTGCTCGGCGCCGCAAGCCACTGGGATGCTCTACCCTAACGCAACGGAGACTGACATAGCCTGACTACAGTACTAACCGGGCGTAAGATCTGCCACATCAGGAGACAGTGGACCATCCCCGCTCCAGCTGGCGCACTTAGCGAGGCGCTGCTCGGCGCCGCAAGCCACTGGGATGCTCTACCCTAACGCAACGGAGACTGACATAGCCTGACTACAGTACTAACCGGGCGTAAGATCTGCCACATCAGGAGACAGTGGACCATCCCCGCTCCAGCTGGCGCACTTAAAGAGGCGCTGCTCGGCGCCGCAAGCCACTGGGATGCTCTACCCTAACGCAACGGAGACTGACATAGCCTGACTACAGTACTAACCGGGCGTAAGATCTGCCACATCAGGAGACAGTGGACCATCCCCGCTCCAGCTGGCGCACTTAGCGAGGCGCTGCTCGGCGCCGCAAGCCACTGGGATGCTCTACCCTAACGCAACGGAGACTGACATAGCCTGACTACAGTACTAACCGGGCGTAAGATCTGCCACATCAGGAGACAGTGGACCATCCCCGCTCCAGCTGGCGCACTTAGCGAGGCGCTGCTCGGCGCCGCAAGCCACTGGGATGCTCTACCCTAACGCAACGGAGACTGACATAGCCTGACTACAGTACTAACCGGGCGTAAGATCTGCCACATCAGGAGACAGTGGACCATCCCCGCTCCAGCTGGCGCACTTAGCGAGGCGCTGCTCGGCGCCGCAAGCCACTGGGATGCTCTACCCTAACGCAACGGAGACTGACATAGCCTGACTACAGTACTAACCGGGCGTAAGATCTGCCACATCAGGAGACAGTGGACCATCCCCGCTCCAGCTGGCGCACTTAGCGAGGCGCTGCTCGGCGCCGCAAGCCACTGGGATGCTCTACCCTAACGCAACGGAGACTGACATAGCCTGACTACAGTACTAACCGGGCGTAAGATCTGCCACATCAGGAGACAGTGGACCATCCCCGCTCCAGCTGGCGCACTTAGCGAGGCGCTGCTCGGCGCCGCAAGCCACTGGGATGCTCTACCCTAACGCAACGGAGACTGACATAGCCTGACTACAGTACTAACCGGGCGTAAGATCTGCCACATCAGGAGACAGTGGACCATCCCCGCTCCAGCTGGCGCACTTAGCGAGGCGCTGCTCGGCGCCGCAAGCCACTGGGATGCTCTACCCTAACGCAACGGAGACTGACATAGCCTGACTACAGTACTAACCGGGCGTAAGATCTGCCACATCAGGAGACAGTGGACCATCCCCGCTCCAGCTGGCGCACTTAGCGAGGCGCTGCTCGGCGCCGCAAGCCACTGGGATGCTCTACCCTAACGCAACGGAGACTGACATAGCCTGACTACAGTACTAACCGGGCGTAAGATCTGCCACATCAGGAGACAGTGGACCATCCCCGCTCCAGCTGGCGCACTTAGAGAGGCGCTGCTCGGCGCCGCAAGCCACTGGGATGCTCTACCCTAACGCAACGGAGACTGACATAGCCTGACTACAGTACTAACCGGGCGTAAGATCTGCCACATCAGGAGACAGTGGACCATCCCCGCTCCAGCTGGCGCACTTAGCGAGGCGCTGCTCGGCGCCGCAAGCCACTGGGATGCTCTACCCTAACGCAACGGAGACTGACATAGCCTGACTACAGTACTAACCGGGCGTAAGATCTGCCACATCAGGAGACAGTGGACCATCCCCGCTCCAGCTGGCGCACTTAGCGAGGCGCTGCTCGGCGCCGCAAGCCACTGGGATGCTCTACCCTAACGCAACGGAGACTGACATAGCCTGACTACAGTACTAACCGGGCGTAAGATCTGCCACATCAGGAGACAGTGGACCATCCCCGCTCCAGCTGGCGCACTTAGCGAGGCGCTGCTCGGCGCCGCAAGCCACTGGGATGCTCTACCCTAACGCAACGGAGACTGACATAGCCTGACTACAGTACTAACCGGGCGTAAGATCTGCCACATCAGGAGACAGTGGACCATCCCCGCTCCAGCTGGCGCACTTAGCGAGGCGCTGCTCGGCGCCGCAAGCCACTGGGATGCTCTACCCTAACGCAACGGAGACTGACATAGCCTGACTACAGTACTAACCGGGCGTAAGATCTGCCACATCAGGAGACAGTGGACCATCCCCGCTCCAGCTGGCGCACTTAGCGAGGCGCTGCTCGGCGCCGCAAGCCACTGGGATGCTCTACCCTAACGCAACGGAGACTGACATAGCCTGACTACAGTACTAACCGGGCGTAAGATCTGCCACATCAGGAGACAGTGGACCATCCCCGCTCCAGCTGGCGCACTTAGCGAGGCGCTGCTCGGCGCCGCAAGCCACTGGGATGCTCTACCCTAACGCAACGGAGACTGACATAGCCTGACTACAGTACTAACCGGGCGTAAGATCTGCCACATCAGGAGACAGTGGACCATCCCCGCTCCAGCTGGCGCACTTAGCGAGGCGCTGCTCGGCGCCGCAAGCCACTGGGATGCTCTACCCTAACGCAACGGAGACTGACATAGCCTGACTACAGTACTAACCGGGCGTAAGATCTGCCACATCAGGAGACAGTGGACCATCCCCGCTCCAGCTGGCGCACTTAGCGAGGCGCTGCTCGGCGCCGCAAGCCACTGGGATGCTCTACCCTAACGCAACGGAGACTGACATAGCCTGACTACAGTACTAACCGGGCGTAAGATCTGCCACATCAGGAGACAGTGGACCATCCCCGCTCCAGCTGGCGCACTTAGCGAGGCGCTGCTCGGCGCCGCAAGCCACTGGGATGCTCTACCCTAACGCAACGGAGACTGACATAGCCTGACTACAGTACTAACCGGGCGTAAGATCTGCCACATCAGGAGACAGTGGACCATCCCCGCTCCAGCTGGCGCACTTAGCGAGGCGCTGCTCGGCGCCGCAAGCCACTGGGATGCTCTACCCTAACGCAACGGAGACTGACATAGCCTGACTACAGTACTAACCGGGCGTAAGATCTGCCACATCAGGAGACAGTGGACCATCCCCGCTCCAGCTGGCGCACTTAGCGAGGCGCTGCTCGGCGCCGCAAGCCACTGGGATGCTCTACCCTAACGCAACGGAGACTGACATAGCCTGACTACAGTACTAACCGGGCGTAAGATCTGCCACATCAGGAGACAGTGGACCATCCCCGCTCCAGCTGGCGCACTTAGCGAGGCGCTGCTCGGCGCCGCAAGCCACTGGGATGCTCTACCCTAACGCAACGGAGACTGACATAGCCTGACTACAGTACTAACCGGGCGTAAGATCTGCCACATCAGGAGACAGTGGACCATCCCCGCTCCAGCTGGCGCACTTAGCGAGGCGCTGCTCGGCGCCGCAAGCCACTGGGATGCTCTACCCTAACGCAACGGAGACTGACATAGCCTGACTACAGTACTAACCGGGCGTAAGATCTGCCACATCAGGAGACAGTGGACCATCCCCGCTCCAGCTGGCGCACTTAGCGAGGCGCTGCTCGGCGCCGCAAGCCACTGGGATGCTCTACCCTAACGCAACGGAGACTGACATAGCCTGACTACAGTACTAACCGGGCGTAAGATCTGCCACATCAGGAGACAGTGGACCATCCCCGCTCCAGCTGGCGCACTTAGCGAGGCGCTGCTCGGCGCCGCAAGCCACTGGGATGCTCTACCCTAACGCAACGGAGACTGACATAGCCTGACTACAGTACTAACCGGGCGTAAGATCTGCCACATCAGGAGACAGTGGACCATCCCCGCTCCAGCTGGCGCACTTAGCGAGGCGCTGCTCGGCGCCGCAAGCCACTGGGATGCTCTACCCTAACGCAACGGAGACTGACATAGCCTGACTACAGTACTAACCGGGCGTAAGATCTGCCACATCAGGAGACAGTGGACCATCCCCGCTCCAGCTGGCGCACTTAGCGAGGCGCTGCTCGGCGCCGCAAGCCACTGGGATGCTCTACCCTAACGCAACGGAGACTGACATAGCCTGACTACAGTACTAACCGGGCGTAAGATCTGCCACATCAGGAGACAGTGGACCATCCCCGCTCCAGCTGGCGCACTTAGCGAGGCGCTGCTCGGCGCCGCAAGCCACTGGGATGCTCTACCCTAACGCAACGGAGACTGACATAGCCTGACTACAGTACTAACCGGGCGTAAGATCTGCCACATCAGGAGACAGTGGACCATCCCCGCTCCAGCTGGCGCACTTAGCGAGGCGCTGCTCGGCGCCGCAAGCCACTGGGATGCTCTACCCTAACGCAACGGAGACTGACATAGCCTGACTACAGTACTAACCGGGCGTAAGATCTGCCACATCAGGAGACAGTGGACCATCCCCGCTCCAGCTGGCGCACTTAGCGAGGCGCTGCTCGGCGCCGCAAGCCACTGGGATGCTCTACCCTAACGCAACGGAGACTGACATAGCCTGACTACAGTACTAACCGGGCGTAAGATCTGCCACATCAGGAGACAGTGGACCATCCCCGCTCCAGCTGGCGCACTTAGCGAGGCGCTGCTCGGCGCCGCAAGCCACTGGGATGCTCTACCCTAACGCAACGGAGACTGACATAGCCTGACTACAGTACTAACCGGGCGTAAGATCTGCCACATCAGGAGACAGTGGACCATCCCCGCTCCAGCTGGCGCACTTAGCGAGGCGCTGCTCGGCGCCGCAAGCCACTGGGATGCTCTACCCTAACGCAACGGAGACTGACATAGCCTGACTACAGTACTAACCGGGCGTAAGATCTGCCACATCAGGAGACAGTGGACCATCCCCGCTCCAGCTGGCGCACTTAGCGAGGCGCTGCTCGGCGCCGCAAGCCACTGGGATGCTCTACCCTAACGCAACGGAGACTGACATAGCCTGACTACAGTACTAACCGGGCGTAAGATCTGCCACATCAGGAGACAGTGGACCATCCCCGCTCCAGCTGGCGCACTTAGCGAGGCGCTGCTCGGCGCCGCAAGCCACTGGGATGCTCTACCCTAACGCAACGGAGACTGACATAGCCTGACTACAGTACTAACCGGGCGTAAGATCTGCCACATCAGGAGACAGTGGACCATCCCCGCTCCAGCTGGCGCACTTAGCGAGGCGCTGCTCGGCGCCGCAAGCCACTGGGATGCTCTACCCTAACGCAACGGAGACTGACATAGCCTGACTACAGTACTAACCGGGCGTAAGATCTGCCACATCAGGAGACAGTGGACCATCCCCGCTCCAGCTGGCGCACTTAGCGAGGCGCTGCTCGGCGCCGCAAGCCACTGGGATGCTCTACCCTAACGCAACGGAGACTGACATAGCCTGACTACAGTACTAACCGGGCGTAAGATCTGCCACATCAGGAGACAGTGGACCATCCCCGCTCCAGCTGGCGCACTTAGCGAGGCGCTGCTCGGCGCCGCAAGCCACTGGGATGCTCTACCCTAACGCAACGGAGACTGACATAGCCTGACTACAGTACTAACCGGGCGTAAGATCTGCCACATCAGGAGACAGTGGACCATCCCCGCTCCAGCTGGCGCACTTAGCGAGGCGCTGCTCGGCGCCGCAAGCCACTGGGATGCTCTACCCTAACGCAACGGAGACTGACATAGCCTGACTACAGTACTAACCGGGCGTAAGATCTGCCACATCAGGAGACAGTGGACCATCCCCGCTCCAGCTGGCGCACTTAGCGAGGCGCTGCTCGGCGCCGCAAGCCACTGGGATGCTCTACCCTAACGCAACGGAGACTGACATAGCCTGACTACAGTACTAACCGGGCGTAAGATCTGCCACATCAGGAGACAGTGGACCATCCCCGCTCCAGCTGGCGCACTTAGCGAGGCGCTGCTCGGCGCCGCAAGCCACTGGGATGCTCTACCCTAACGCAACGGAGACTGACATAGCCTGACTACAGTACTAACCGGGCGTAAGATCTGCCACATCAGGAGACAGTGGACCATCCCCGCTCCAGCTGGCGCACTTAGCGAGGCGCTGCTCGGCGCCGCAAGCCACTGGGATGCTCTACCCTAACGCAACGGAGACTGACATAGCCTGACTACAGTACTAACCGGGCGTAAGATCTGCCACATCAGGAGACAGTGGACCATCCCCGCTCCAGCTGGCGCACTTAGCGAGGCGCTGCTCGGCGCCGCAAGCCACTGGGATGCGTGATGTGCTGGCACTGCCTGTCGAACGCTGTGGACAAGAGAAAAAATATTATTAAACGAAACTGGTAAAAATATAGTCTAAAAAAAATCGCAACCGTCGCCCACAAAGCAGCAAAGCTTATAGAGGTATGCAGAAGAGGGTGAAAAGTAAGTCTTTAAGTAAGAGTGAATAGGGTACTTCTAGGCAAGCGTGCTCCATCTTCGACCACATCATCGCTTACCATTAGGTGAGATATTAGTAAAACGTGACTGCCTATAAATAGTAAAAAAAAAGTCCCGCAAACCTCCATTAGAAAAGGAGGATCCTCCGGCCTGACTGTTGTTGTGTCCGGTGGGCAACTGCCCGATAGTTGATATTCGGACTGTTTTATATGTTTAAATCGCACAATAAACTCTGATACCGCGAAGTGGTACCTATTTCTATGATGTAGTTCGTTGCTGGAGGTATAGATTCCGCTACTTTATTTGTGATTATTTTCTGAGTTTAACGCGGACGAATTCGCGGGCAAAGGATTGCATTAAATACTAGCTTTTGCTCGCAACTTCGTAAGCACACATCCCATATTTTCCTAATCCCGTAGGCATTTCGGGACGCCCTCTCTTAATGCTCTCCAACACTCACCAAGGAACCTACAATACAAGCCCAATTCCAGCTTTCTACGACCAGTAGTTTCAGCTATGCGTTGTCTGTCAGTCACTCAATAAGTCAGTCAGTACGTCAGTGTAGTCAGTTTTATGGAAGCGTAGTCAGTTTTGTGGAAGTGTAGTCAGTTTTATGGAAGTGTAGTCAGTTTTATGGAAGAACAGTCAGTTTTATGGAAGAGTAGTCAGTTTTATGGAAGTGTAGTCAGTTTTATGGAAGTGTAGTCAGTTTTATGGAAGTGTAGTCAGTTTTATGGTCCCATCAAAATAGATTGGACAAATATTAACACATCGTTCAGTTTTTTAGTTCGTCTAATTATGGCCATAATTTAAACAAAATCAATTGAAACAACAGTCAGAGCTAATATGCTGGCCCGTAGGTTTGCACGCTGTACTACACAGGTAAAAATGACTTTATTCAAGGCGTACTGTCAGTCATTTTATACATGCAGCCTATGGGTGAGGCATACGCAGAGGACTTACAATGCCCTGCGTGTCCAATACAATAACGCATTCAGGTATGTTTGCAGATGCTCAAGGCTTTCAGGCGATACATCGCAAAAGAATAGCCTCTCTGATGCGCTGCATACGGGGCAGCCCCAACAGCTTACTGAAGCTCATTGTAGGGAGAATGGATGTGGATTGCCACTTCATGGAGCATTGGACAAAGTTACATATACGGGTAGTGCGGACCTGATCCAACGTTTCCAATGTTGTGTGTTTGTTTGTTTCCCTTGTTTAGTTTGTGTCTCGTGATGTTTTATTTAAATTGAATCTATGGATGTTTATAATTGTAATTATTATGATTGTTATCTATCTGAAATAAATAAATTGAATTTGAATTTGACAACACCATTTATGGCCATAATTATTGCCATATTACGGTAGTGCGGCCGTAATATAACTAAAGACACCTAAGCAAAAAAAAAACCGCTAAATAAGGTTACTTTTATATTGACCTAAAATAATAAATTGCCAACAATTTCAGCTGATATTTTTCTTATAAGAATCTAATGCGTTATCCTTTTTTTTTTACTCTTCTCCTTATTTTGGTGTTCTGAATGATTTCGAAAATTTTTTTTTATCTATTTTATCTAATGGGACCTTATACCTACATTTATTGAATGATGACAAACAAACACTTACATCTCTTAAGCTCTGTGATCCATCGCCGGCACCGCTGTTTATTTCCTTCTTACTAATTGCTATGATACTCCTGAAACAAAGGATTTTTTTAATACTTTGTTTTTAGAAAAGTTATCTATACAAGGTGACATTTTAAAGTGTGCGTTGACGAGTGACGTTGGCTAAATCCGAAACTATGGCGAATATCGAAAAACACTGAATGAAAAGAATCTGAAAACTAAATCATTATCATTCATTACATTTTCATCATCATTGGATTTTTAAAAAATCGGTATTCCTAGCGAGGAATCGAACCGAATGTTTTTGGAAAAGGAAAACACAGTCTATACTAATATAAGGTGTAACTATTCAAACACTAAATATTTTAAGACAATCATCTAACGGTTATAACGAAGCCATTTCAAAGGATTTTTTTTTATCTAAGTATATTTTATAAAAAAATAATAATTTAAAATCACTTGACCCACAAAATAAATACTGGCTCCTTATTTTGTCAACATCCATTACGCCCGCGCATGACGGGCATCGCCCGTCGCCGTGTCGTCGGCGCGGTGCGTCTCATTCATAGAATAGGGAGTAAAGGTTTTTATGCAAGATGTCTCAAGAAAATGTAAATTTCGTAAAAACAAAAACACTTACATAATTTTTTTTTTCGTTGAAATGGCTTCGTTATAACCGTTAGATGATTGTCTTAAAAATCCTGAGATTAGCGCTGCCATAGAAAACAGCGTTTTCGCGAGAGGGGCAGATATTTTTGTTTAAAATAATTGTATCTTATTAGTTTTTCGAGTATTTTTGATTCTATTTTCACTGTTAGTATTATATTTTTGTATATTTTTAGATAAACTGTATAGATGATAAATATGTTTTTCATGCATATTCCCTATTATGCAAATCGGTACAACCTCACAAACTTTACATCATTATAATGTTAGTATAGATTTGAGATGGGTTTGCTCTTGACTCTGGTCTAGGTCAGAGATGACAAGAGACAAAGGCTACGATGGAGCGCTATTTGTTCAAAACATAAGTATACTGTATACATACACATGGCAAGCAAGATGAAACAATTCATCGATTTTTGTTTTGTTATAATTTACTATAGGAAAGATGCAAATACAGAATTTATGAGATTGTTATAAAATTATAAAAAGTATAAAATAAACGCCATTGTAACGTTTTTATTTTAGTGAATATCGATATTTAACAAAAATATTGAATTCAAGTAACGTGAAACGGAACGTACTTAAAAACAACAGTCAGCGGTTAGTGACGTCACTGCTGTTATGACAACGAAAAGGCAACCTTATTGTCTTCGAGTTAGGACAGTTATTGGCCAGTGGCAGATAGTCATCGTCCGTTTTCGCGCGAAAATTTAAACTGTCGGTTTAAAAACGCAATTTTGGCAATAAATTACAGCGTTTTCATTTCTTGTTTATGTGGTGGTCTATTCTAGATGGAGAACTTTAAAATTAAAGCAAAAATGGAAATATTGCATGCCCTATTATGAAGTTGAAAGGATAGGATGGATGCATGTTAAACTAGTTACAAGGTTTTTAAATAATTTTTGCGGGCGCATTTAGCACAGCTTACCTGTCTGGGATGGCGTCTAACCGCGTCCTTTCCACCGCTGGGCTCTGACTCTTTTCCCCGCTGCGGGTTGATGATCTGCAACCAAAGCCAAGAGTTACTTATAACCTATTCTTATTCTTCAGTATCTGTATGCGTAGACAATGCCATCTAGTGTAACAAATTCAATACTTTTACATTTAAAATACTTGATATTGACGCTTCTGTGCTGCCACTTATAGTAACGTCACGTTCTCTACAGCTTGAGGGTAAATATAACAGCCGCACGGCTCGATCCTTAAAGTTAAGCTTACCGAGGTGGACCGTTGACCATCTTTACATACCAAGGCTCCTTCGTTCCTCGGAAAGCACGTTAAGCCGTTGGTCCCGGCTGTCATTTGTAGATCTTCGGCAGTCGTTACGAACTGTCAATAGCCCGAAAATCTGACTCGTCTTGCCAAGAAGTACCGTGTTACCCAGTTACTGGGTTGTGGAGGTGAGACCGGCACTCGCTCTACGCAAAATACCGATATTCAGCTGAATCCGGTTTGACTGGAAGCCGACCCCAATATAGTTGGGAAAAGGCTAGGCAGATGATGAGAGGAAGAACCTCAGGGAAGATGCATGCGATTTTTTTATTAGCAAAATGACTTGTTAGCTCTAGTAAACAATCATTAAATTATTTTTTAAATACCTTCATCAGCGATGAAGTAATAGTGCTTCAAAGATTACAATAGGGAATACGCATGCGATTTTTTTATTTGTATGAAAAAATACTTATTAGCTGTAGTAAACAATCATGAAATTATTTTTTAAATACCCTCATCAGCGATGAAGTTATAAAGCTTTAAAGATTACAATTAGAAAGAGAAGTCCGATGTAAAATTTGACGTCATCGTCTATGACGCTTATGCAGCTGCCATAGAAAACAGCGTTTTCGCGAGAGGGACAGATATATTTGTTTAAAATAATGATATCTCCTTTGTTTTTCGACTAATTTTGATTCTATTTTCACTGTAAGTATTATATCTATGTATATTTTTAGATAAAGTGTACAGATGATACATATCTTTTTCATGACTTTGACGTCAATGTCCATGACAACTGCCATAGAAAACCGCAGTATTTTTGTTTAAAACAATAATATCTCGTTTGTTTTTCGAATAATTTTGATTGTATTTTCACTGTTACAGTCACCAGAATCTAAGAAGTCCACAAAGTGCGAAAGAGATTTATTTTTATGTCTCTTCTCTTTCACACTTACTATTAAAGCAACGTTGTATCCTTGCTGTCAAATCGGACTTCTTGATTTCTTTTTTATATTTTTCTTGGTTTTTGGATTTTTTTTATTTTGCCAAAAAGAAAAAAATAAAGATAAAGATTCATTGATTGATTGGCTTTTTGGAATATGGTTTTGGTTGGTGTTGGTTGTATATTTTTAGATAAACCGTATACTTAGATAATAAATATTTTTTCATGCATATTCCGTCCCTATTTACGTTCCGAAAGGGAGAGGGAGACCTCTCTCCCGGCTCCCAGCAGGCGGACCGGGCGTCAGAGGAGGGCATACGCTGCCCTCTTCCGGCCCCCCTAATTGGGTCCAGGGGCGGCGGACTTGGGGATATCCATCGCCCCCCATTCATCCGGACCCGAGATGGCGACGCGTGGTGTTCCCGTGCGCCCCTCTGACGTCGCGGGGGAGTCAAACACCTCCCTCCCTCTGCTCCCCAGGTGCGGCACCAGCCGGGGATTACGGAAGTCGCATAAGATCCCCGGCGTAGGAGATGGAGCCCCGGGGTGGTTTTAGTCAGGAAGAGTCTGACAGACCCCTCCGCCCGCCCAAGGGCGGAGGACATCCACGAGGATTTCCCCCAGAAAAAAAAAGGATTCCAGTATAACCACCTACCAGACCTGCACCACCCAGTAACTGGATGCTACCCTTACCGTTTGTCCCGGTGGTGTTCCGTAGCGTCGTAGTAAACGGCCGCTTTGTCGTGCTACACTTACCGTTTGTCCCGGTGGTGCTCCGTAGCGTCGTAGTAGACGGACGCTTCGTCGTGCTACACTTACCGTTTGTGCCGGTGGTGTTCCGTGGCGTCGTAGTAGACGGACGCTTCGTCGTGCTACACTTACCGTTTGTGCCGGTGGTGTTCCGTGGCGTCGTAGTAGACGGACGCTTCGTCGTGCTACACTTACCGTTTGTGCCGGTGGTGTTCCGTGGCGTCGTAGTAGACGGACGCTTCGTCGTGCTACACTTACCGTTTGTGCCGGTGGTGTTCCGTGGCGTCGTAGTAGACGGACGCTTCGTCGTGCTACACTTACCGTTTGTGCCGGTGGTGTTCCGTGGCGTCGTAGTAGACGGACGCTTCGTCGTGCTACACTTACCGTTTGTGCCGGTGGTGTTCCGTGGCGTCGTAGTAGACGGACGCTTCGTCGTGCTACACTTACCGTTTGTCCCGGTGGTGCTCCGTAGCGTCGTAGTAGACGGACGCTTCGTCGTGCTACACTTACCGTTTGTCCCGGTGGTGTTCCGTGGCGTCGTAGTAGACGGACGCTTCGTCGTGCTACACTTACCGTTTGTCCCGGTGGTGTTCCGTGGCGTCGTAGTAGACGGACGCTTCGTCGTGCTACACTTACCGTTTGTCCCGGTGGTGTTCCGTGGCGTCGTAGTAGACGGACGCTTCGTCGTGATTGGGTCTCGTCTCGCCGCTCACCACCGATTGGATCTTCACTGCAACAACACACATTATTCATTGTATTTATTTTACAAATCCTACGGAGATACTAAGGGGGGATCTGAGGTGAGGAGCATAGTGCGTTTTTTTTTTACTGTATAATTAAAACCGGTCAAGTGTGACTTGTGGACTCGCGCTCATGAATCATATCCTAGGAAAACCATACTAATAGGTTTTTCTGTAATCGATTTTAAAGAACTATTTATTATTTATATTATACAAACAGGATTTTTTTTTTTTTCAAAAATTGCTTGTCACATTCTGATGGTTCTGGCAAACCACCCCATCTTGGGGGAGGCTTAGTTCCAGTAGACGTCTTTCGGCTGAAATTATGATGATAATTCTGTTGAAACTTGGTATATTGTTATGTTCTGGGACAGGGTACCGGATACGTTCTAGTTTTAGTGGTAAGATATAACCCGTGGTGCTTGGCAACTGGGCTTAACCCAGTTGTATGTCCCGTGGTGCCAATTGGCCTAGTTCTATTCTGTCTCCTGCTTGATACGGAGGGAAGTGGAATTTATAATAGGTCTTTACCTATGAAATTGCCGTTTTGTATGAAAAAATTTAAACTAATTTTTTCATGTATTTTTTATTTGTATTAATCGAAGTAATCACCCATGCAATCAATGCATCTTTGCCAACGCAGTGGCAGTTTATTGATGCCCTTCTTAAAGAAATCAGCTGAACGGAAGGCAACAATTTCTTCAAAGGCATTTTGTACTGCCTCTCGGGTATTGAATTTTTTTCCCGCCAAGAAGTTATCCAAATTCTGGAAAAAGTAGTAGTCTGTAGGCGCAAGGTCTGGTGAGTAGGGCGGATGACGGAGAGCTTCCAACCCCAGTTCTTGCAACTTGGAGACCGTCTGCTGTGCAGTATGAGGTCGCGCGTTGTCGTGCAGGAGCAGCGGAGACGAGCGATTGACCAATGCTGGTTGGAGATGTGCCAGCTTCTCCATCATTGTGTTCAGTTCTTCACAGTACACATCTGCAGTAATGCTCACCCCGTTTGGTAAGAAGCTGTGATGAATCACACCGGCGCTAGACCACCAAACAGTGACCATCACTTTTCTAGGGGTAAGTTTTCGTTTAGGGCATTGTTTAGGTGCTGAACCAGGATCCAACCGACTTACTGAGCGCTTGCGGTTATCAAACAGAATCCATTTTTCATCGCAGGTAACAATGCGGTTCAAAATTCCTTCATTTGTGTGTCTGTTGAGCAGTGCAAGGCACGTCTCGACGCGTACTTCGCGCTGGCGATCATTGAGTTCGTGGGGCACCCATTTGTCAAGCTTTTTTTACCTTGCCAATTTGACGCAAATGGACCAATATTGTTTTGACGCTAACGTCGAAAGCTGCTGCTAATTCAGCCGTAGATTGTGTATCATCAGCTTCCACAATCGCCTTTAATTCGTCATTGTCGACCAAAGTCTTCGGACGACCGCGAGGTTCATTTTTCAGGTCGAAATTTCCAGAATGGAAGCGAGCAAACCAATAACAGGTGGTGCGTTGGTTTGTAGTGTTAGCTCCGTAAACATCGTTGATGTTGCGTGCCGCTTGTGCCGCGTTGCTGCCACGACGGTATTCATATTCCATAATTACTCGAATTTTTAACGTATCCATGATGACGAAAAAGATTGAAATGCGATGAAAATGTAACACTAATCAATAAAAAAATGACTACTTTTGGAAAAAAAAACATGTTTTTAAAATAAAATTAATTTGAAATTAGAATTCTTAGCCAAACAAAAATTATTTTGATTTGAAATGGCCAGTACTGCAGAACGGCAATTTCATAGGTAAAGAACTAATATATATATTTTAACAAAGATTATTTTTTTTGGAACTTGAGAGGGCGCAGCGTTCTCTGCTTAAGGTTATGCTTTTCAAACCCTATAGGTTCCCAATCCAAAGCCTTTATCTAACCTCTGATCTTCTGTCTGTAAGAAAACATTACCTTCTCCATGTTATCCTGAGAAAACACAAATCCCTCCCGTATGACCCTATAGAACCAGGTAAGAGTAGCAGGAGACGCTACTTAGTCGCTCTAACTGTCCCAGTTAGATCTGCTTTTGCCAAGAGCAGTATGCAAGGCAATCTTCCCACTTATACAACCTATTTAATAAAGAATTACACATCCACCCTCTGAAACTCCGTGACTGTAAATTAGTTGTGACTGACTGGCTTAAGACTAAATCCTACGACGACATAGAGGCCATGGTAACATCGCTCCCATCTGTCCAGTAACGTAAAGAGCCACAGTAAAAAAATCGTTAGTGGAGGGAGCTGTTCCCTGGCTTCATTCGATCCCAAGACACTGTCAGAGCTAACATAAACCTAGACCTAACCAAACTGAAACCTAAACTTATATCTGTTTGCAGTTAAATGAATTAAATTCTCAAACTCACACTAGTATATATACTCAAGCACGCACACACACACTAACACTAAAACACACTCTCACGCACACACACACTAAAAAACCATTTTCATAATTCTTACTAATAATCTTAATTTAATTCTTAATTTATTTCCTTAATCTTAATTTATTTTTTAGGTAAAATCCGAAAACACTACTTGAAAACCTGATTCTTAGTTTGGTCTTCGTCATTATTATTCTGAGAAAGATAATTATAAATCATCATATTTATTAGTTTATTATTTTAGCAATATATGTGTATTTTAATTGTTTATATATATTTCGTTTATTTATTAACTTGTATTATATATATTGTTTCTTAATATATTTATTTTTTCCGAAAAATATTCTATTTAAAATTTTATTTATTTGCTGTACACCTACCACAGTGTGTTTCTTTTTAACCCAAAGGTTGACTGGTAGAGAATGCCTTGTTGCATTAAGTCCGCCTAAGTACCACTATTGTACATAAAGTTTAAATAAATAAACAAGTGCGCTCCTTTTTGTATTTTCTTTTCTTTGGTTTCCTTTTAATTGCATACACTGTATAATGTTAAGGGGAAGAGCGGTATCACCTAACACAAGCATCTTCTTGCTTAAAAGGTGATCTCCAAATCACGTATGTTAATGGTTTATGTAATTGAAATAAATATTTTTTTCCTACTCCTCCGCTGTACTTTTCTGAATAATTTCGTTGCAGGATCCAAGACAGTTGAATCGTTTCTCCGGGACTCGTCGAGTTTCATTAGTTCGACGTTTTTCTGGTGGTCGACACTGTTGATTCTGACTTTCAGGAGTTGTAGTGGATGGGAATGTGTGGCGGGCTCGTCCCGAAAAAAATTAATAAATATCGAATACGTTTTTTTTTGGGGATTTTTGTTTCGTTTTATACTGATAAGATCGCGTCGCCCGCTGCTTTACACGCTTCTATAATCATTCTATTAGATATTTTATCTTCACCGGATGATTTTTTGAGAGGTAGTCTCTTGACAACGTTTATGAATTCGTCAGTGGATGGAAGATCTGACTCCGGTGATTCAGGTCGGACTCCGCGGCCCACGCTCTGATGGGGTATTTTAATAACAAAAAATTATTTAGTCCGTCTGATAGATTTTCAAAAAATATTGGATACGTTTTTTTTTTTTTTTCATTTAAACAAAAAATAAAGAGGATACAGCGAGTTGAAGACACGCGTGTCGTCATCTGGCTTGGTAAAAGTGTACATCTGTTGGTGGTATTCATTAACTTTTACTGTCAATTTCCTTGGGTACAGTAGTACCCAACTGATATGGCTTACCGATGTACCTGCGCAGAAGATGAATTTTCAAAGCGCGGGAAAGCTATTGACCAATCGGCACGCTCCATGCACCGCACTGCTTTTTCCTGTACCGCTATTGGTCGGCAGCCGCCGCCATGTTAGCGCCGCGTGGCATACACGTGACTTGTGAGTGAGACGGAACTAACAGCTGCAGTGTATTATGAACCTTATAATAGTGATCTAAGGTTGATTGTAAGTTTTAAGCATTCTTTCGTTAGTCTTCGGGCCATACTTTATTTTCTGTGCGAACGAAGTTTCACGACGCGCCTTATTAGTTGGGTACCACTGTAACATTTTGAATTTGGCGCGGTTTATGTCGTTGGCAGAAGCTAGGGACATATTATAAAATGTGCACGTTGTACCGGAGGTCGGCGGCTCGTCCCGGGCCGGGGGCCGCACGCGTATCTCCAGGCGGCTGGACACGGTGGCGCCGCCCGGGGGCGACGCGGGGGGCGGCGGCGGCGCGCGGCTGCTGGACGAGCTCGACAAACTCTACGATACAAGAAGAAAATACATCTAAATACAAATCAAACATCGAACTGAGTGTTGTGAGAACTGTGTATGATTGTGGGGGATGAGAGTGATTGTCCTGAAAACTGTATTATTGTTGCGAGAGATTCGAGTAATTGTCTTGAGATCTGTGTGATTGTTGCGAGAACTGTCTGATTGTCCTTATAACTGTGTGATTGTCCTGAGAACTGTGTGATTGTTGCTAAAATAGATTGTGATAACTGTGTGGCTGTGAGAGATCCTTGGAACTGTCCTGAGAACTGTGATTGTTAAGAGAACTATGTGATTGTTGCGGGACTTGTGTGACTGTGAGTTTCGTGTGATTGTCCTGAGAACTGTGTGATTGTTGTGAGAGATTCGAGTAATTGTCTTGAGGTCTGTGTGATTGTTGCGAGAACTGTCTGATTGTCCTTACAACTGTGTGATTGTCCTGAGAACTGTGTGATTGTTGCGAAAATAGATTGTGATAACTGTGTGGCTGTGAGAGATCCTTGGAACTGTCCTGAGAACTGTGATTGTTAAGAGAACTATGTGATTATTGCGGGACTTGTGTGATTGTGAGTTTCGTGTGATTGTCCTGAGAACTGTGTGATTGTTGTGAGAGATTCGTGTAATTGTCTTGAGTTCTGTGTGATTGTTGCGAAACTTATGTGATTGTGGGAGGATCGTGTGATTGTCCTGAGAACTGTGTGATTGAAAGAGTTCTGTGTGATTGTCCTGAGAACTGTGTAATTGCTGTGAGAGATTCGTGTAATTGTCTTGAGTTCTGTGTGATTGTTGCGAGACTTATGTGATAGTGGGAGGATCGTGTGATTGTCCTGAGAACTGTGTGATTGTAAGAGTTTCGTGTGATTGTCCTGAGAACTGTGTAATTGCTGTGAGAGATTCGTGTAATTGTCTTGAGTTCTGTGTGATTGTTGCGAGACTTATGTGATTGTGGGAGGATCGTGTGATTGTCCTGAGAACTGTGTGATTGAAAGAGTTCTGTGTGATTGTCCTGAGAACTGTGTAATTGCTGTGAGAGATTCGTGTAATTGTCTTGAGTTCTGTGTGATTGTTGCGAGACTTATGTGATAGTGGGAGGATCGTGTGATTGTCCTGAGAACTGTGTGATTGTAAGAGTTTCGTGTGATTGTCCTGAGAACTGTGTAATTGCTGTGAGAGATTCGTGTAATTGTCTTGAGTTCTGTGTGATTGTTGCGAGACTTATGTGATTGTGAGAGGTTCGTGTGATTTTCCTGAGAACTGTGACTGTAAGAGATTTGCGTGATTGTCCTGAGAACTGTGTGACTGTGAGAGATTCGTGTGATTGTCCTGAGAACTGTATGATTGTGAGAGATTTGTGTGATTGTCCTGAGAACTGTGTGATTGTGAGCGTTTCGTGTGATTGTCCTGAGAACTGTATGATTGTGAAAGATGTGTGTGATTGTTCTGAGAACTGTGTGATAGTGAGCGTTTCGTGTGATTGTCCTGAGAACTGTGTGATGGTTGTGAGAGATTCGTGTGATTGTCTTGAGTTCTGTGTGATTGTTGCGAGACTTGTGTGATTGTGAGAGGTTCGTGTGATTGTTCTGAGAACTGTGTGATTGTGAGAGATTCGTGTGATTGTCCTGAGAACTGTATGATTTTGAGAGATTCGTGTGATTGTCCTGAGAACAGTGTGTGTGTGATTCTTAGGAGAACTGTGTATAGTTGTCGTGAGAATACTTACAGGAGCACTCAAAGCTCTTTGTGGCGGCGCGGGCTCGTCGTCATGTCTGGCTGCGACACCACGCATGACGTCCAGTCTGTAGCGCACTGAACCGCCACTGCCGTCGAACGACGCTTGTTGTAGGAGCGGCGCGCGGAGGGAACGGACGCGGCAACCTGGAGATAAAAGGAAAAATATTTATAGTACGAAGGCAGACAAATTGGATAAGTAGACTACAATGGAGCAGAGGAAGTAATTTTACAGATATCTGCGTCTGAGTGTATTCTGCGAGTCAACCAATAAAATTCAAATTACACGCGCAAGATTTGCAAATAACTTTACTGCGTAATCAGACAGAAATCTACGAGATGCAGATAGGGTAAAATGAAAAACACAAGAAAAATGTCCGATTACAAACTGCTGTGCAATGGGACCATACACCCAAATAACCACTACTATCAGTTTTGCAAGATCTCCCAAAACAGTAAGCGAGCATTTTTTTATATTATTTTACTGATTAACCACTTCACCAGAGGGCTTAGTGCACGTTTTTTAACGCACTCAATCGCGTTAACGTAAACGTTCGCTTATGTCAAATTGTATAGAAAAAAAAAGTTTGTCCGTTATTGTCACCAGACGGCGCTTATTCAGTACAAATACAAATTGACGTTTACGCTAACGCGATCGAGAACGTTAAAAATCTCGCACTAAGACCACTAATCAGTAGCGATGATTTGATCGACCATTCAGTACGCTTGTCTTAGAAGTAGCCTATTCCCTCGAACTTGAAAACTCCCAGATCAAAGCTAAGAGATAAAGAAAAATAAAGTAAGCGACTCACCGATAGCAGGCAACGACCAACACCACGGCAAACTGAGCTGCTGCTTCGGATATGCATCTATCCTCGGTATATACAAACAGTGGAGCTGTTCCCTCTTCTGCGACAAGCCCTCGTTCTTCCTTGCTGGCTCATGCTAGCAGTAACTAACCTAACCTAATGGTAAGCGATGATTTGATCGACCATACAACCTATCTTAGAAGTAACTTATCCTCTCGAACTTGAAGACTCCGAAGTCAGACAGATTCCGGGTAATTACACATAATATCCTAAGCTTAGAGATAAAAAAAAGATAATTAAGCGACTCACCAATAGCAGGCAACGACCAACACCTCGGCAAACTGGGCTGCAGCTTCGGATAGGCATCTATCCCCGGTATATACAGACAGTGGAGCGGTTTCCTCCTCTGCGTCAACCCTTCATTCTTCCTAGCGGGTTCGCTATGCTGTCTAGCGGTCACCGGCCGAATGGGGACGGGCGATGGGGCGGGGGGCGGTGGTAAAGGGGCGGCGGCAATGGGTTGTGGTGCTGGGGCGAATGTTGTAACTGGAGGTGATGTCTTTTCGGGCTGTTGAGCGGCCTGTAACAACGTTTTTTGGTTGAGTCTTATAACATAATAATATATGTAGAATAGAAGTTATACTGAACAGGCTCCTAGGTAAGCTCGCTCCATCGTAGACTTTGTCTCTGTCATCTCTGACCTAGACTAGAGTCAAGAGCAAACCGATCACAAATAAAAAGAAGCAAAAAGGAGATATAGAATAATAGTGGTAAAATAAGCGGTTTTATTGTTATCTGCGCTAACGTGACATGTCAATACACTATATTTTGAGAAACAGTGTGTTGTGGTAACTTATTAAGTTACTAGAGCATGCTTACATACGGTGGCAATTCAATTTTTTTTTTTTTCTGAATCTAAATAGGACTAGGAATGGGAGCGTCTGTTCACAACCTACCGAAAGTAAAACGTTACTTTAAGTGATTTCTGAAGAATGCTCCTTTTTCAGATACAGTGTATTGTCAGTAAACGGTAGTACAGAAACTTGTGCCCGGTCACCGTACAGATTGAGCAGAAATCGCAACTAGTATAATTAATGAGGGTACCAAACGCTTGAACAAGTTTTCAATCTTGCCGTCAAATATGGCGTAAGCTGACGTGATGGGTTGACTGAAATAATAAGTTGGCATGATGGTATAATATATAGATACTTATACCGTTAGATAAGCTCTCATAATTGGGGTAAATGCATTGATTTATACGGAAATTGCAATAATCCTGGTGAAGCACGTAGGAAATACGAAAAGCATAGTTTTATAAAATAATAAAGTCCAATATTTGCCTAGGAGGATAAAAAAACTTCATAAAAATCAATCGCAAAGAAAATACATAATATCGCTTTGTTACAAGTTGTCTCCGCAGTTTTTCCTACTGCCTGCGTAGTTTTAACGTGTGTGTGTTGTGACAACTGCAAGTTTGTGAAACTGTGTTCGATCACCAAATAACGTCGCAATAGTTGTCACCGAACAACTATTGTGACGTTATTTGGTGATCTTTGCTGATGATTTTGGTGATCATGGTGATGATTCCTGGTGAACAGGTATATGCTGCACAATACGCTACGTGGTGTAATTAGTGATTGTGATATTTTGAAGTAATATTGTTCGTAATGTTTACAGTGAAATGACTGCGAAATTATTTCGTGTTTTCAGTGGCGTGACGAAGATTTATTTTTTTGTGTTTTTAGTGCCGTGACTGTGATTATTTGTGATTCCAGTGGCGTGACTGCAACTTTTAGTGATTATAGACAGCTGTTTTTGGCGATAATGGTGGTGATACCTGGTGTAGATGTGCGTGCTGCACGTTGTGCTGCGTGTGGTGGGTGGTGGTGGTGGTGGTGGTGGTGGTTTGGACCTGCGTGCGCGCGCCCTTGTAGTTAGAACTGTGATTGCGCGGGTGTCCGTAGTGAATTCAGTGGCATGACTTTGCAATCATTTAGTGATTTCAGTGGCGTGACTGGGTTTTTTTTTGGTATTTTAGTGGCGTGACTGCTATCTTTTTGGGATTTGAGTGGCGTGAATCAATTTTTTTTTGTATTTTCAGTGGCGTGACTGTGGTTTCTTTTTGTGTTTTCAGTGGCGAGACAAATATTATTTTTTTGTTTTTTTCAGTGGCGTGACGAAGATTTTTTTTTGTGTTTTTAGTGGCGTGACTGTGATTCCAGTGGCGTGACTGCAACTTTTGGGTGATATAGGCAACTGTTTTTGGCGATAATGGTGGTGATACCTGGTGTAGATGTGCGTGCTGCACGGTGTGCTGCGTGTGGTGGGTGGTGGTGGTGGTGTGCAGCTGCGTGCGCGCGCCATGCGAACACGACGACACGGCGGACGCGGCGCGCGCGCCTCCGCCCCTGTGTTCCGGCGACTGCGGGCAACCGGCCACCACGTCAGCTGGCGACTTATACAACGACAGTAAGGATGTTTTTTTTTTATTTTGACCTTACTTTTCCTTTTTTAATAAATCGTAAATAGGAACAGTCACCCTAGGCGAAGCCTAACAAATAGCCTTAAGGTGGATACAGACTTTGCGAGGCATGCGTCGCGAATGGCGCACAACGAATGCCTCTGCTTGAGGCGTGGGTGTCGAAACAATATACCAACATATGCTCGGGTCGAGCCATCGCCTGCGAAGCAAATGCCTCGTTTGTCTCTCTTCATGTTTGTGGCGAGGCATGCGCTACGAACATGAAGAGCGGGGCGAGCCAGCGTGTGTCGGATCATTGCGAGCAGTGCGTTGCGTTTGAACGGTTATGCTCACCTCGCTGTGATTTTCGCGCACAATATGGACGAGAAAGAAATTTTACGAAAAGCAGTTGCATTATATGAAAGTAACCGATTATTAAGGGATCCAAAACATCATTATTATTACAAAACAAATGCGATGCGACGGTGCCATCTTGACTGTAGCCGTGTGGGTTGTATCGGCCCGAGCCAACGCAGTTTCATTTTCTCAGTCGAGGTGTGCGTGGATATCGTACGCGGCGCATGCCTCGAACGTGCATAAGCAACTACGTCCCACAACTAATATAATGCTCACACTGAGAACACTTTGATCTTGAAGCTTTTGCCAACGTATGTTGGCTCGTCCTCGCACGTGCCTCGCCACGAATATGAAGGTACACACTTTGCCACCTTGCGAGGCATTCGTTGTGCGCCGTTGACGGCACTTGCCTCGCAAAGTCTGTATCCACCTTTAAACTTTTTTTGCCGATGTCACAAGAAAAACTAACGAAATTTAAGCAGGGCCGTCTACTGAACGAAATCCTTAATCGCGGTATCAGTTTTCCGTGCGATTTGAGCGACAGATTTATGTCTTTATGTTTCAGTTTATTTTTTGATACTCTCACGAAATGACAAAATGAATATCAATGATGATGATCAGTAAGACGTGCTCAATCTTTGTCCATTTTTAAAACAATGGTCAAAAATCACTACCTTTCTGTTTGATCGTTTTCACTTGGTTCCTATGTTTTTTTTTTTTTATTTTTTGTTACATAATTATAATTGTATATACATAATAGATAAATCTATTATGTATTTATTGATATAAATCGTACACCTAAGACTACCTGCAGTACTGTCGTTCCGTTATCTTTGAAATCCATCCAAAGGTTGTCTTGAAAAGATCGCGATGGTCAAAAATCACTACCTTTCTGTTTGATCGTTTTCACTTGTTTCCTATGTTTTTATTTTTATTTTTTGTTACATAATTATAATTGTATATACATAATAGATAAATCTATTATGTATTTATTGATATAAATCGTACACCTAAGACTACCTGCAGTACTGTCGTTCCGTTATCTTTGAAATCCATCCAAAGGTTGTCTTGAAAAGATCGCGATGGTCAAAAATCACTACCTTTCTGTTTGATCGTTTTCACTTGGTTCCTATGGTTCTTTTTAATTATTTGTTACATAATTATAATTGTATATACATAATAGATAAATCTATTATGTATTTATTTATATAAATCGTACACCTAAGACTACCTGCAGTACTGTCGTTCCGTTATCTTTGAAATCCATCCAAAGGTTATCTTGAAAAGATCGCTTTTAGCGATAAGGCCGCCTATTGTGTCACCCTATGTAATGTTTTCTTCATCTATCTTTTCTGTAACTTAAGTGGTGTACATAATAAAGAGTATTCTATTCTATGATATTATGAAATTTTGCTACAATTCACAATGTTCTCATCTAAAGTTGACTTTAGATGAGTTTACACAAGTTGACACAAGATCAATGAATCCATACCTTTATTACTGCATTGCAAGGCAACTAATTCCTCGATTCAAAAGATTTTTTCTAAATTTTATGAAACCAATACATTTCTTTGTAGTCATTTAGCGATTTTATACGATTTTTATGTTCATTTTGAGAATTTCTACCAACAGATTTTGGTTTAGAATATTCTAGCCGTACGAAAATGGAGATATCATCAAACACTCCGGACCACATTTTTGCATACATTATACACGATGCCTTTTTAAGCAAGAAACACACTGGTCCGATGTACGCAACGTATGCAACGCTTTTGTTTCGTATCGTATGTTGCGTTGCATACGATAAGTGTGTTTCTACTGCATAGTTTTTCGTATAAAATCAAGAGTCATCATCTGCCTAGCCTTTTCCCAACTATATTGGGGTCGGATTCTAGTCAACCCGGATTTAGTTAAATACCAGTGTTTTACGTGGAGCGGCTGCCTACCAGACCTCCGCAACCCATTAAATGGATAACACGGTATTTCTTGGCACGACTGAAACCAGATTTACTGGCTTCTGAAAATCCGTAACGACTGCCAAAGATCTGCAAATGACAGCCGGGACCAACGGCTTAACGTGCTTTCCGAGGCACGGAGAAAACTCGGTATGCTAAGATGGTCACCCATCCAGAGACCAACCTTGGCAAGCGTTGCTTAACCCTTAAGATCGACCCGTGCGGCTATTATTATTTAGAAAAGAGCTCCTCAAATAAAATAAAACCAAGAGTCCAGATATCATAATGCGTTGCATACGTTGCATACGTTGCATACGTTGCATACGTTGCGTACGTGGGACCAGTTTGTCTTTCATCTATCCAATGACTACTACACATTCATTAAAAAAAAATCGGCCAAGTGCGAGTCGGACTCGCACACGAAGGGTTTCGTACCATAAGTCTACCTACTCGTATTACGGTTCTCAAGATGCAGCCCACTGACAGACAGACGGACGGACAGCGTAGGCTTAGTAATAGGGTTCTGTTGGTTACCCTTCGGGTACGGAACCCTAAAAAATTATAATTATGAACATTTCAATTTATCACGACGCATGACGTAATTTAAAACATCCATGAGAGAGCGCAGTCCGAGCCTTGTGTTCCAAGGACACGCGGAATGGAACGGCGGCATTGTTTTGATACGAGGCATGCCTTTTAAGTTTTGTCGTTTGAAGAAAAAACACAACTAGAACCTTATACCTAGTACTTTTTATTGTTTTTCAAAGTATTCACCACGTAGCTTAATACACTTTTCCATTCGCTCAAACCAGTTATTATAACATTTATTCCACTCTAAAGTCGACTGCTTCTTCACCGGACTGGAACCTTTGACCACGAAGACTTTTCTTAATTTTAGGAAATGTAAAGAAATCATTAGGGCTTAGGTCAGGACTGTATAGAGGATGGTCAAGAATTTCTCCTTTTCCTGCTTCAAATACTCAATCGTTTGACGAGTGCTGTGTGAGCTTGCGTTGTCGTGGTGCAGGATGATGCGTCGCTTTGAGTTAGATTTTCGAAGTTCAGCGATGACTTGTGGTAAACAAACTGTGGTATACCACTCTGCGTTAACTGTTCTACGATCTTCAAGTGCAATAGTCGCAACATGGCCAGTTTTTCCAACGAATGTGGCGATCATCTTCTTTGAAGTGCTTCGAGAACGAACAACTTTAGTCGGCTTTGGCTCGTCTTAAAAGACCCAGATTGTAGATTGTTGTTTGGAATCAGGATCGTAGACATAGATCCAAGATTCGTCACCACTGATGATGTCGTAGACGTGATTTGACTCTCCTCGGTTGAACCTTTGCAGAGTTTTCTTACACCATCTGACGCGGGCCGCCTTGTGATCGTCGGAAAGCAGATGCGGTATCCAACGGCAAACTAGCTTTCTCACACCAAGCGCTTCATGCAAGATCTTCTGAATGGTTGTCCCTGAGATACCTAATAGAGCCTCTATCTCTCGATACGTCACATGACGATCTTCGAGAATTAGTTGTCTCACAGCAATGATGTTATCTTCAGTGAAGGCGGATTTTGGGCGTCCTTCGCGAGATTTGTCACTAACACTAGTATGTCTACGCTGGAATTCTAAATACCAGCGTTCGACAGTTCGCAGACATGGGGCTTCATCACTGAACACAGATGTTAGATCTCTTCAAAACACTGAAGCCGTGTCAGGCTCTGCTAAAGTTGTAGAAAATTATTGCACGAACATTATCCTTAGAAAGATTCATTTTCGTACGTAACCTGACAGATTCCAATCGACGCTGTGACTAAACAATAGCATTAATCCTAATACTTTCAACTGTTTTGAGATTCAAAATTTAAACACTTTCGAATATAGAACGGTCCCAAATTCAAAATTGCCGGGAAATATGGAACCGACAGAACTTAAAAGGCATGCCTTGTACGTAAACGTTATTAACAGCGTGTTACATAATTCTAATGCATTATTTATTTTTATTGTTCGTACATATTATTTTATTTTATTATTTATTATGGATAGGCACGCGCTTGACCACCATATCACCTGATTAATTAATATTTTTTTTTAATAATCGTGCCTAGAGGTAGTTTATGTCGGGTACATTAAGTGGAACGCCTTTGTAAGACGACTTTAGTGGCACTTTTTCCGCGGACGCCACTCAGAGAACGTCTGCACCAGCATTAAATACCATCACGCTTTTATGCCTCAAAAGAATAAGCAGAGGCATAAAGACACAAATTCACCAGTATCTAAGACTTTTTTTTCTGAGATTAATTCACAGAAAAATTCTCCCTGAGAGAAGATATTCAAATGAACGTTTGGTGCACCCTTTCTTTTAGCGATGGGAAATCATTAAATGACTCTTCCCGCTCTGGGTGGAGCGGAAGGGAGTGTCAGGCTCTTACTGAACAAAACCCATCCGTGTTCCTTCTAATGCCCTTTGCGTTCCAGAGCCGCGGTGGTTCTTTCAAACAAATTCCGCAACCCTGAAAGACGTTTACATATTGTATCACGCCTTTAGATAATATTCATTTACACTAGAAAAATTCGGGGAGCAGCTACCGCCGTATCAGCCGAATCAAAGACCCCAGGAGTACTAGGCCCCGACGTGTAGACGGAAAGCACATTTAGTCCCACCGTCACTTTCGTGGCCTACCGATACACTTCTAACTAAAAAATCATAACATTAATCACACAACAATCTGTCAAATTTAATTTTCATCTTTATCGCTAACGCATTAGGTTCAAGGTTGATTGGGAAAATTTGACAGTGACGGGTAGCGTGATGTGCTTTCTGATTCTGCTAGATTGGCTTTTTTAGAACCCTTGAGCTAGTAGGTCCTATTTTGTTTAAAAAAATACAATAAGTATTCTTAAAAACGAGGCGACCAAAAATATTTGATACAGGGCTCCTTTGGGGACTACGCCACTGGTAAAATTAAAAGCTTCTTGCTCTAGAATCCATGTAACTTGGAGCGAATAGTTTGTCTATGTGCCATTGTCTATGACTCACCTGTAACTGTTCCTGTTTCCATTCGTTGTCTGTGGTCTCCTCTGAGTCGTCGAACTGTGACTTCCATAGCGAAACCAGAGTGAGTGCTCCGCCTTTTGTCACCTGAAACAAAAAAGTTTTCATGTTATTTTTATTAGTAGGTAAAACAAACGAATACAACATTCTTCCGTTACTGGCTGACGGACTGACTAAGTACTTGTCCACGCTAGACGTGGCGTGTTCATATCGGCCGCCAGGCGTTTGCGCGAGTGAAAAGTTCAACTGTGTGCATAATTTAATTCCGCCAAGCCCGTTCATCATCGGACCACAAAACGAACGGCGATGAGCCACCGGTACATGGTGGACATCCCACCCACACGCACAAAACATTTTGGGAACACATTCATAGTGCGTACAGCTAAGGAGTGGAATTCCCTGCCGGAGTCTGTGTTTCCCGATAGCTACAACCTGGGAGTCTTTAAGTCAAGAGTGAATAGGTTACTTCTAGGCAAGCGTGCTCCATCTTCGACCACATCATCGCTTACCATCAGGTGAGATAGTGGTCAAACGCGTGCCTATCAATAGTAAAATATATATATATACAACGTTGATACGACAGAGGGGCTTTCCTTTAAACTGCCTATACTAGGTACCATTTTCAAGCTCTGTACCAAAAATAAATTAATTAGGAGCAGTAGTTTAGTCGCAAATGATTTTTAAAGTTTTTGCACGGTTTGAACACGATGTATCTTTTCTAACAGCTGAATATCGTCTAAGCATAGGTCATGCACCTTACAACGATAAATCTACGATGCGTTGTTGCCGCTCTGACGCATGTCGAAGGACATTCACTAAAAATTGGCAATGCAAACAAGGAAGCAATCAATACACACACACTTGCACTTTCACTACGAAAGCGACGAACGTAGCGCATTTGAATGAAACAGAACTAGGTCAGTTAGTTGCATCCTTGTTTTTTTGCGATCGGTAAGTGGGGCCTGCTCAGTGACGCCGACGCTGTCGTTTCAGAACGTAGGGTTTGTGGAATTCGCGCGCAAAGAATTGTGATTTTATTTTGTTATTGTGAGAGGACACGTAACTTGGGATTATTATTATTTAGTATTAGTGTTTTTTTTTTTTGTGATTTACTGTTTTTTATGGTGATAGGACACGTAACTTGGGATTATTATTATTTAATATTAGTATCTCCGGACCTCACTCCCATGGATTTCTTTTTGTGGGGGTACATTAAGGGTGAAGTGTATGCCTCAGAGGTAAATACAATTGATGAGTTAAAAAATAGGATTATTTTAGCATTTCACAAATTAAAGTGCTTAGCGACGGACAGTGATCTAATTAGAAAAATAAATAACAATATTCTCCGTCGGTATAATTTGTGCATCAATGTAAATGGAGGACACATCGAAAATTTTAAAATTTTGTGTGTTTGTTTTTGTGCGCGTACTTCGAAACGTTACCTAACATAAAAGCCAGTGCGAGCGGAGGCCTAAGTCGCCGGCCGCCCCCCCGCCCCGGCCCCCGCCGAGCACACGAGATACCGCACACCGCGCTCCGGCGCGCGCGCGACGTTGCCGCTTTGTTACCTAGCGGTATCTAAGGTCAGTGTCTTTTTTTTTACAAAGGGTGGTTGCGTTTTATTCGGATTTGCAAGCTATTTAGTTTGTTTGAAAAAAATATTTTCTCATTTATGGCGCTTTTTGTTTTTGTACCGTATCGAATTAATACTGAACACGTATAGTATACGTAGTTTAATTTAATGCCCCTCTGTCGTATCAACTCTGTATATATATTCAAAATTCTCTCGTTACTGACTTGAGTGCCTGACAGACAACAAACAGCCGAAACTATTGATCGTAGAAAGATGAAATTCGGAAATAGGTTCTTTGTCGAGTGTAGAGGAGCACTAAAACAGGATTCCTGAAATACCTAAGGGAACGGGATATGCGGGCAAAAGCTACTAGAATAATATAGTATGATTACCTGCTGCAAAGCGGAGACATTCTCGTCGTCCATGACGGCGAACTGCGTGTAGCTCTGGTCGGCGCGCGCGCGGGCCGTACGACGCGCTCCTGAAGGCAAGTATATGTACATTAGGTATACCTGCCAGGATACGTCAACCCCCGTGGGGGGGCAAAATCGTTACCAACCGTTAGAAGTAAGTTAGAACGCCGTATGGTGTCGGCCGGTGCCGTATGGTGCCGTAAAAGAATAATACCATCCCATCACTTCCTGTGGGTGACGTAAGAGGCGACTAAGGGACTCACCAGAAAATGGGCAGCAGCGTTCTCTGTAAAACGCAACACCATACACTGCGATCGCCAGCCCGCCGCATAAGCGTGCCGATTATGGCAAACCTCCTTTGGGACAGGCCTATCTCCAGCAGTGAACATCTTTCGGCTGTTATGATGATGATGATAAGAACCTGCAAGTCCCTATTGGGCCAAGCGTAAATAAACCCAAGACGCATAAAAATAACGTTTAAATCGCGCGCGCGTCTGGTTGTCCCGAAAGGGAAAGCATAGGGACACAGTATATATCCTACTTTTTCAATTTGTGTTTTAATATCTCTTAAATCGGTCCAAAGGAAAACAGACGAAAGCCAAACCTCGAATTATGACTTCGCCGCCCATGTTTCCTCTAAGGGTCAGAATACTTGACATTGACGCTCCTGTGCTGCCACCTGCGGTTCCTGCACGCTCAGTTTGGGGGAACGTCCGCGAAGTAGACTGTGCCATCTAGCGTAGCTATTTCGAATTTTATATGTACTTGAAATATAGTTGACAGTGCAGTTTCTGCACGCTCCCTATGGCTAAATGTGTAGCTAGTCACACAACTCAAGAATGACAGGAAACCTTAGCCATTATTTTTAGGGTTCCGAACAAAAAACGGAACCCTTAAACAGACAGACGGACAGATACTGTCTATCCGTCTGTCAGTCTGTCGGTCCGTCTGTCATAGCCAGTTAAATAAATGGTATTGAATTTATACAAGAAATTAGACGAAAAATGACCATTCCCCTTATCCCCGAAATTACTGAGCCTAAAATTTTGAAAAAAAAAAAAAAAAAAAAAAATTGGAGATAATAGATCTTTACCTATAGATGACAGGAAAACCTCACCAGATTATAAGAAGTCTATAGTGTTAAAATAACATATAAAAAAAAAATCGTTCGGATCCCTTTGCATGCGCGTCCGACTCGCACTTGGCCAGTATTTTCAAGAATTCGTTGATGTCGGTGTAATGTTCTTATGTAGAGAAAAAACTGTACGGAAAAATGCGTTGTAGATATAAATGTTAATGTCGCTAATTATCTCGATTTCCCATTAATATTATAATTTATTGGGAAAACTGTACTCTACGAGAACAGGTGTTCAAAGCCCAAAAACGTTGCATAAGAGCAATACTTAACATGAAAGTGACAGATAGTTGCGTTCCTGTGAAGTCCCTAAAACTCTTAACTTTCCCGTCTATGTATATTCTGGAAATTGCACTATTTGTAAAATGTAACATGAATCTTTTCACTTCAGTGTCAGAGACCAGAAAGAGACCTATAAGATCTCAGTGTAAACACTTACTACATGTTGACAGATGTAATACGGCCCTGCTCAGAAAAAGTGTTATTGTAATGGGCCCAATCATTTTCAATAAAGTATCCGACATCATTAAAAATGACACAAATCAAAATTTAAAAAAAAAGAGACTGACATTATTATTGACTGAAAATTTTTATTATTCAGTAAATGACTTTTTAAATGATAACGATTTAATTATGTATTGAATAATTTATTATATCGAATAATTTAATGTAATAATTTATTGTAATATTGACATGCCCAATGATCTAATTCTCTCAATTTATATGATTTCTATTCCAATTATTTTATGTAGATTTTATTTTATGAATATAATATATTGTTTAACTGTAAACCATAATTTAATTTATTTTTAATTTTGTTCACAATTGCACTAATGTTTGCATGCCTAATGTAAGGTAGATTGTACACGGCTCACATATCTTTCTGTAACACCTTATTTTAAGTACCTGCAATCTTAGCAAATAAACTCTACTTTACTTCAAACACTCACCGCTCAACATCTGTGCTGATGAACTGTACCACATAAGACAGTTGCACCTTCGGTTTCACTAATGAGTTATTTATTTATAAAACACGTCTATTTAGAACGAGGTCAGGAGTTTGAATGATTTGTTTTTGTGTAAATGTGTCGATAGCGGTCAAGTGCGTGCCGGGATAATACTGTGGATGGTTCCGTATGTGAGATATATTTTGAATTTATTTTGTGATCGTGTCCTTTATTTATTTTTATTACAACGGTTTAAAACCAGTTACAGTAACTAAAGCACAAAAACTACTAAACACAAACAAAGATAAATTTAAAAAAATAAAATGGGTTAGGTACTCTGTCATGAATCCCTCTCACAGTACTTCTGACATGACAAAAAAAAAATCTTCGTCCATTCATCTGCAAACAGATCATCATGTGCCTAGCCTTTTCCCAACTATATTGGGGTCGGCTTCCAGTCAAACCGGATTCAGCTGAATACCAGTGTTTTACGTGGAGCGGCTGCCTACCAGACCTCCACAACCCATTAACTGGGTAACACGGTACTTCTTGGCAACACTGGAGTCAGATTTACTGGCTTCTGACTATCCGTAACGACTGCTAAAGATCTACAAATGACAGCCGGGACCAACGGCTTAACGTGCGCACCGAGCCACGGAGGAAACTCGGTATATTAAGATGGTCATCCATCCACAGACCAACCTTGGCAAGCGTTGCTTAACCTTAAAGATCGACCCGTGCGGCTGTTATTATTTAGCCACGAGCTCCTTAGAACAGATTCTTCCTTTTAGAACAGATCGCTTGTTGGAATAAAATCTAAGAGATCATTAAGTGCAACCAGAGTGCGAGGTATTGGAGACTTAGCACGCGCAACGGTGCGACACGGAGGCACAGCGAACAATCTGTACTTTTGCAACCAGAGTTCGAGGTATTGGAGACTTAGCACGCGCAACGGTGCGACACGGAGGCACAGCGAACAATCTGTGCTTTTGCAACCAGAGTTCGAGGTATTGGAGACTTAGCACGCGCAACGGTGCGACACGGAGGCACAGCGAACAATCTGTGCTTTTGCAACCAGAGTGCGAGGTATTGGAGACTTAGCACGCGCAACGGTGCGACACGGAGGCACAGCGAACAATCTGTGCTTTTGCAACCAGAGTGCGAGGTATTGGAGACTTAGCACGCGCAACGGTGCGACACGGAGGCACAGCGAACAATCTGTGCTTTTGCAACCAGAGTTCGAGGTATTGGAGACTTAGCACGCGCAACGGTGCGACACGGAGGCACAGCGAACAATCTGTGCTTTTGCAACCAGAGTTCGAGGTATTGGAGACTTAGCACGCGCAACGGTGCGACACGGAGGCACAGCGAACAATCTGTGCTTTTGCAACCAGAGTGCGAGGTATTGGAGACTTAGCACGCGCAACGGTGCGACACGGAGGCACAGCGAACAATCTGTGCTTTTGCAACCAGAGTGCGAGGTATTGGAGACTTAGCACGCGCAACGGTGCGACTCGGAGGCACAGCGAACAATCTGTACTTTTGCAACCAGATTTCGAGGTATTGGAGACTTAGCACGCGCAACGGTGCGACACGGAGGCACAGCGAACAATCTGTGCTTTTGCAACCAGAGTGCGAGGTATTGGAGACTTAGCACGCGCAACGGTGCGACACGGAAGCACAGCGAACAATCTGTGCTTTTGCAACCAGAGTGCGAGGTATTGGAGACTTAGCACGCGCAACGGTGCGACACGGAGGCACAGCGAACAATCTGTGCTTTTGCAACCAGAGTGCAAGGTATTGGAGACTTAGCACGCGCAACGGTGCGACACGGAGGCACAGCGAACAATCTGTGCTTTTGCAACCAGAGTGCGAGGTATTGGAGACTTAGCACGCGCAACGGTGCGACACGGAGGCACAGCGAACAATCTGTGCTTTTGCAACCAGAGTGCGAGGTATTGGAGACTTAGCACGCGCAACGGTGCGACACGGAGGCACAGCGAACAATCTGTGCTTTTGCAACCAGAGTGCGAGGTATTGGAGACTTAGCACGCGCAACGGTGCGACACGGAGGCACAGCGAACAATCTGTGCTTTTGCAACCAGAGTGCGAGGTATTGGAGACTTAGCACGCGCAACGGTGCGACACGGAGGCACAGCGAACAATCTGTGCTTTTGCAACCAGAGTGCGAGGTATTGGAGACTTAGCACGCGCAACGGTGCGACACGGAGGCACAGCGAACAATCTGTGCTTTTGCAACCAGAGTGCGAGGTATTGGAGACTTAGCACGCGCAACGGTGCGACATGGAGGCACAGCGAACAATCTGTGCTTTTGCAACCAGAGTGCGAGGTATTGAAGACTTAGCACGCGCAACGGTGCGACACGGAGGCACAGCGAACAATCTGTGCTTTTGCAACCAGAGTGCGAGGTATTGAAGACTTAGCACGCGCAACGGTGCTACACGGAGGCACAGCGAACAATCTGTGCTTTTTACCCCTGCAGTAATTGTCCGGCACAAAGAACCGAGCCAGCATTGTAAGCAGATCAGGCGCGTCAATGGCTTCACGGAGCGTCTTCCTTACTATGGTAGATATGAGATACACATACATTAATTGACTTTCTAAATATCAAAGACAGAAAATGACATAGAGCTGACCCAAATCGACTTTTATCGTTATCCTTTTCGTTTTCTACTAATGAAAAACTGTTCATAATATATTGTTCGAGTATCTACGAAGAGATATTAGGGAAAAATCAATGTACTTATTGCACGTTTATCTAGCGCGGACCATATCAGACCTTACTGATTTTAACCACCTTCAAAAAAGGAAGAGGTTCTCAATTCGGTTGTATTTTTTACAAACACATATGTATCTATACTAATATATAAAGCTGAAGAGTTTGTTTGTTTGTTTACTTGAACGCGCTAATCTCAGGAACTAATGGTCCGATTTGAAAAATTCTTTCAGTGTTAGATAGCCCATTTATCGCTGAGACCAATAGGAGCGGAGCAGTAATGAAAATTGTGACGCAGACGAAGTTGCGCGGGTCTACTAGTTTTGTATAATTTTACTCTTGTATATAACTTGATGTTTTCTCATGTTAAGTACATAACATTGTAAAAAAAAAATGAAGATGCGTGCGTGCAGTTAATGCCGTATCTATTCCAACGCATGAGAGCTTATTTTGCTCTGAACATTTATAAATCACTATTCACTTATGCCGTATGGTGTCTGCCGGTGCTGTATGGTGCCGTAAAAGAATAATACCATCCCGTCACTTCCCGTGGGTGTCGTAAGAGGCGACTAAGGGACTCACCAGAGAATGGGCAGCAGCGTTCTCTGTAAAACGCAACACCATACACTGCGATCGCCAACCCGCCGCACAAGCGTGGCGGTTATGGCAAACCCCCATCTTGTGGGAGGCCTATGTCCAGCAATGGACGTCATTCGGCTGAAACGATTCTCTTACCGGTAGCGGGTGCGTTTTGAGTAGTTATCCTACCTACGTCGCTAGTAAAGTAATATTTTTTCTCACGCTTTCGAGTTTATGAATATTTCATTAAATTATTTGAAAACACATATATTATTATTTTGTAAGTTTAACGCTGTTTCGATACTACTACTGATGGCTAATCGTTCTGCTGCGGAAAAACAACCATTGAAATTAAATACTGACCTCTCTTGAAATGCGTGTCAGAATGCACGCTGTCCACATCGGCAGCCATGATCCTGGGACTGACCGCCTCACCTGGTCACAATATCACTTCATTACTACGTACTCAATGGGAAAAGGAGCGGGATTATGTATGTACATACATACATAATCCCGCTCCTGTGTGATAAATAGTCTTGATGGATAAATACCAGAGTCGGATATATTTGCCTGGTACATGCTGAGCTGGGTTCGCATTTGGTGCTACATAGGCTTGTCTCACGAGTACCTCAATTACACCACACTCATCATCTCAGCCTGTCTCTCTAGCCTGTTCCCAACTACATTGGGGTCGGCTTCCAGTCAAACCGGCTGAATACCAGTGTCTTACGTGGATCGGCTGCCTACCAGACCTCCACAACCCATTAATTGGGTAACACGGTACATCTTGGCAAGACTGGAGTCAGATTTACTGGCTTCTGACAACCCGTAATGACTGCCAAAGATCTACAAATGACAGCCGGGACCAACGGCTTAACGTGCTTACCGAGGCACGGAGGAAACTCGGTATGTTAAGATGGTCACCCATCCACAGACCAACCTTGGCAAGCGTTGCTTAACCTTCAAGATGGAGCAGGCGGCTGTTATTATTTAGCCACGAGCTCCTCAATTACACCAAACTGACGCGACAAAAATGTGGTCAAGCTGTGGTTACGTGTCAATACTGTTGCTTCGACTTCTTGCGGTTACGTTGTGGTACCTACAAAATGTGGATACGTTGTGGTACACGTGGCCGGTGTGCTAATTTGTGTAAAAGTTAATAGTTAAATTCACACGGACCACATTTTGCCATCATTATCGACCGCGTGTGAACGACATCGCAGTCACGTAGTAACCAGAACGCAACCACCAGTAACACCGCGAACTAGCAGCCGGCCATATCGCAAACACATACACATTTCGTAGGTACCACAATGCAACCCCCTTTTTTTTAGTATGGTAAATCATCAAATGACTCCTTCCGCTATGGGCGGGCAGAAGGGAGTGTCAGACTCTTACTGACTAAAACCCATCCTTGCTCCTCCTACTGCCCTTTACGTTCCAGGGCCGCGCGTCTCTTTCGAACGGATTCCGCAGCCCCGCAGGCACTGGCCCTAGCGGGCCCCGTCTACAATGTGACCCCCGCGAACACAAGGCAGGAAAAATATAAAGTACGAAGGCGTCCGGCTTTATAATAATCTACCAGCAGATATCAGGAACACGTCATCTGCTTTTAATATATTCAAAGCTAAATTCAGACAGAATGTCACTAACAACACAGAACTTCTAAGTTAACTATATCAAAAGCTTACAACTCTAATCTCTTCAAAGTCAGAGTGAACAGGCTCCTTCTGGGTAAGCTCGCTCCATCGTAGTCTTTGTCTCTGTCATCTCTGACATAGACTAGAGCCAAGAGGAAGCCCATTACAAATATAAAAAATAAAAACAAATCTTTCATACAATATCAATGTCAACACGTGGCTATCTACAAAAAAACATAACTGTTAGCTGCTGGACTACACGAACCTTAGTTACGTATTTATTCGCTAAGTGAACAATTTTAGTTCTTTCTATATTCTATTTTTTGCAATTTGCCGGTCAGAGTGAAGCAGTATGTTGAACAAAATACGATTCGCGGTGTAACGCGTATTTATAACCATTTTAATCTATCTATATCTATACTAATATATAAAGCTGAAGAGTTTGTTTGTTTACTTGAATGCTAAGACCAATAGGAGCGGAGCAGTAATGAAAATTGTGACGCAGACGAAGTTGCGCAGGTCAACTAGTACTAATATATAAAGCTGAAGAGTTTGTTTACTTGAACGCGCTAATCTCAGAAACTCCTGGTCCGATTTGAAAAATTCTTTCAGTGTTAGATAGTCCATTTATCGAGGAAGGCTATAGGCTATATGTCATCACGCTAAGACCAATAGGAGCGGAGCAGTAATGCAAATTGTGACGCAGACGAAGTTGCGCGGGTCAACTAATCATCCATATACCCCTCTAAGTTCATTTAAACCCTATTGAATGACTTTTTCACGAAATAACCGTTCAATAGGGCTTAATAAACTTAATGTCTGTTTTTTAATCTCGGAGGTTAAATTGACAACTTCAAATGTCAAAAATGACTTAAACGCTATTGAAATCTATGTCAATTTGCCATTTTCACTTGTCAATTTAGTCTCTGAGATTAAAAAACAGACTATAGAGGGCTATATTGATTTTGTTCACCACTTCACACTGACCGGCAAATTGAAAAAAAAAAAAATGAATTTCGCGGGCTACCCTGGCGCTTCCACCTTAAACGTAACTGCGAGAAGCCGCAGCGACACTCACACGTAACCACACCTCGTCCACCTTTTGTAGCAATGTTGTGGTGTGTTTGTGGTACATGTGAAACAAGTCTTACACTAGTTTTGCCAAGTGTTACCTAGATACTGGGTTGTAGAAGTCTGATAGGTCATGACTCATCATCTGCCTAGCCTTTTCCCAACTATATTGGGGTCGGCTTCCAGTCAAACCGGATTCAGCTGAATACCAGTATTTTACGTGGAGCGGCTGCCTACCAGACCTCCACCACCCAGTAACTGGGTAACACGGTACTTCATGGCAAAACTGGAGTCAGATTTACTGGCTTTTGACAATCCGTAACGACTGCCAAAGTTCTACAAATGACAACCGGGACCAAAGGCTTAACGTGCTTTCCGAGGCACGGAGGAAACGCGGTATGTTAAGATGATCACCCATCCACAGACCAACCTTGGCAAGCGTTGCTTAACCTTGAAGATCGATCTGTGCGGCTGTTATTATTTAGCCACGAGCTCCTCTCTCTACTCTGATAGGTCATGACTATGTTATAAAACAATGAATGATATGATAAATAGATACAAATCCAGTCGATATATAAACATAGAGTAGCTACCTGGCGTGGCGGGCGTGGCGGGCGAGGCGGCCAGCTCCTGCACGCACGTGGGCGGCGCCGTCAGCACGCGCAGGCGCGCCAGCGTGGGGCCGCCGCCTACATTATACATTATTTATTATTTACAAATTACTTATTTCATTGATTTAACTATAATCATACTTTTTCGTATGATAGCCATGTACACCCATTGTGTAAATAAAACATAACTCATAAACTTATTTTTACTGTATTCACATTCGCAATTCAGACTAAACATCAGCTCTTCATGTTTTTATAGTTTTGTTTACCAAAACTTCTGCATTTTGTTCAATTACCATAATGAACTGCTATTTTTAAAATCTACATATTTTGTTAAAGTCAATATGGTTTTGCTGTTCTATCGTTTTCATTTTACCCTTATCCGAAATTTACGTTTATAGATCGAGTTGTTTTCAGAGAAATCACCATATATAAATTCGTAAAAAAATATATAGTATAGATACATGTGAGATCTAGTGACTTTTTTGGTTAAAAACACGATATTTAACATTTCGATCGATAAAAAAAAATCAGGAAGTAAAGTCGATTTTGAAAGTATTTTAAGTTGGTGACAATGGGAAAAATTGCGTTCCCACAAGTCTCATGGACTTGTGGGAACGCAATTTTTATGAAAATTTAACATTTCATTTACTAATCGGGTTTGACTTTGATGACATTTATAATATGGCACTTATTTTTTTTATATTAAATAAATACGTGAAAAACGGCTCGCGCGCACCGCGCTAGTGTCCTGCCGGTAAAAGGGAAAGGTGCTGTCGGAAAAAGGGTCCCTTAACCGACTTCAAAGAAAGGAGGAGGTTCTCAATTTTTTTTATTTTTTTTTAATGTTTGTTACCTCATAACTCCGTCATTTATGAACAGATTTGAAAAATTTTTGTTTCATCTCAAAGGGTATACTTCTCGGTTGGTCCCATTGTCACCATGTCAGAATCTGATGATGGGATCCCACGAAAATCGAGGGCAAACCTCAAATTTTATAGGCACATACAAAGTTTTTCATGAACTTTCTAAAGCAATTCAGATATTTGTGCCTGATAATTATCATCTCATGTTGCTGAGCTGATGGTGAAAGGTATAAATTAGGATCTGATGATAAGATCCCATGAAAAATGTTTTTTCCGTAGTATTTAGAGCAGATGAGGTATAGTAAGTTACCTGGCGCTGGAGGCCTAGGCTTGCAGGGCGGCACGCTCTGGCGCTCCGGCCGCGTCGTTGTGCCTGTCACCGCAGAGTTACTGGTCTCCTGCTGCTATGCGAAAATATTGTTGTAAGGTACTGGTCAAATAAAAACAATATAATTGGTCCGTCAGTTAACTTATCGTCAAATATTGGACACAAATTTCCACTCTTGGGTTCCGTACCATCAAACGAAAAAAAAAAACACGTTTCTTTTAATAAATTAAAAATGTAAGGGTCATACAAAATCATTTTTACTATTTTAATTTTTGAATATATTTTGTTGTTATAGCGGCAATCGCTCAGTGAAAATTTCAACTGTCTACCTATTACGGTTCTGCTGACAGACGGACGAACAGCGGAGGCTTAGTAATAGGGTACCGTTAGTTACCCTTCGGGTACGGAACCCTAATAGAATACATGTTCTAATTCAAACGAGTACAAAATTAAAAAAAAAAAAAAACAAATTCTTCTGGGTAAGCTCGCTCCATCGTAGACTTTGTCTCTGTCACCTCTGACCTGGACTAGAGTCAAGAGCAAACCCAGCACAAATAAAAAGACTCATCGCCGAGGCGCCCGGTGCATCTAGTATCTCTCAACTAATCATAATCCTACAACTGGGACACAGACCTCGCTGTAATTGAGAGTGGGTATAGTCTTCTCTTCCCCCACGAATACAGTTCGCGTCCGCGTGGCTTGCCCCTCGGAAGTTAGGTTTGAGTGAAGTCCGCGCAGGTGCATCGCGTAAAAAAGTGTTACGTTCCTAAAATATTTTTTTGTTTATACGTATTATACTATAAACAAGTAACAAAGACTACCAGTAACAACAAAATATCAAAAAGTAACACAACAAACACATACACCACAAGAACACAAATTAAACTGTAAGAAATAACCAAAATAAATAATTAAAAACAATAACAACGTGTAACACTTTTCGCATCCACAGTCGTATTGCATTGAGCAAGCGGGACACGCTTATGCATCGAACGTATACGAGCGAGTGAGATGCCACTACACCCGCGCGCTTGCGCTAATCCGCGCATGCGCGAGCTACCCGCGCATGCGCGGTGGTATGTTTGTTATCAAATTGTCATCCTGCGCAGCCGATTGCGGCGTACTTTGCGGAGGGAAACTTGCGTGACGGGAACTGTACATCGATCGTAAAAAAATAACTCCAAATCGTAAAGAACCCTGCGCACCCAGTATAACAATGCTTTCAGAATGCTGTTGGGGCTGCCGTGGCGCTGCAGTGCTTCAGGCATGGCTGCGGAGACCCACGTGGAAAGGTTTTAAGCCATTCTTCTTCTTCTTCCACCTGGCGTTAATCCCGGCTATTGCCAGGGTCCGCCTTCCTACTTAGCTTCCTCCACTTTGTCCGATCTTGAACATCCATCTCAGTCAGGCCATTGGCTCTTATGTCGGACTTGACGACGTCCAGCCAGCGCTTACGAGGGCGACCACGGGGCCTAGCCCCAAGAACAGCCATATTCATGTATCCCCGACCAACGTACTCCATAGGGCGGCGCATGATGTGGCCATACCATCGCAGACGACACTCTTGCAGTTTTTCCCCACGTCACGGACACCAAGACTACCTCGGATGTAAGAGTTGCGTATGCGATCGGATCGCGTTACGCCGCTCATCCACCTCAGCATCTTCATCTCCGTGACGCGAAGCTCCTGGGTGTGTCTGCTTAGTGCTGGCCAACACTCGCCCCAGCCATTATTGGCAAAAAACAGCCTCCCTGATGCAGCAATAGTATTCTTAAAGTAATTTCTGCATATTATGACTGCCCCATTCCAGAATCATTGGATAAGGGTGGTGTCAGGCGTAGTATTGCTAGTTTTAAGTTAATTATGTTAAGTAACTTGTAAAACTCTCTCATAATGGATTTGATCTGAAAATGAAGATGTGTATTGTATTGTACAAATACTCACATTATTAAGTTTGGCATGTCTGTCGGGCGAGGGCGCGGGCGTGGTGCGCGGCTCGGCCTCCTTGTCTGTGGCCGGCTTGTCTGTGCTCGACTAAGGGGAACAACACGTACCAACTATAAGGGACTGCTCACACTTACACCGTATACAGAAAGAAAGCTGGCAGCCTACCAGCGCTTATAGGAACTGGTCCGCGCAGGTAACCGGCGCAGGCAATTATATGAACAAGCGCCGAACGTCGCCGACAAGTTCCGACAATAATCGACACGCGCCGGTCTTCAACAAGCTTCAATCTGCTTGCTTATGTAACTGTTACCAGAATGGACCAGCGCCGGCTACCAGCTTTCTTTCTGTATGCGGCCTTATTCAGCTCTATTCAGCTTATGCCCATAGAAAACAACGAATTTGTATGGAGACGCGTACGCATCCGTTCAGCTTACCGCGTCTATTCAGCTTTCGAGGCAAACAAGTATAAAATAAGGACAAATATGTTATTATCATACGAGTGCTATATATAGAGTTCCGCGCTGTTGCTACTAGTTTATTTACGACGCTGTACGCGACTGATAAAAGCAGAACTGAGGGCCTAAAAAGAATATTTTTGACGTATAGTAACGTAACATAAAATTTTACCATAGCATACTCGTTTCGTACGTAATATTTATTTGAATGAGATAGATACGATAGATAAAACATTTATTAGGAACAAGAAAAAAAACACAAAAGCACATAACACTAGAAAATACAAATAAATTAAATGAAAACTTAAAAAAAAAGAAATAGGCTAAATATAGCAATGACTAAACCAGATTACCTACATACTACAATAAAAATAATAATTAGAAACTAGAAATCAAATTAGATACTACATTAATATCTTTGAATGATATAAATTATGTATGTCCCATATTATTAAACCAAAATACTATGGGATCGTAATTTTTCAGATTCAAAATTCACTTACGTTAACGTTACTACCTATATACGTCAAAATATTCGTGCTAGGCCCTCTGTATAAGTGTGACAAAAATCGTCCAGCGAAACGCAAATGGAGCTGAATAAGTGTGAGTAGTCCCTTAAGTTGTGCGATCGCTCGCTTGTAATAGGGAATTTGCATGAAAAACATATTTATCATCCATACAGTTTATCTAAAAATATACAAAAACATAATACTAACAGTGAAAATAGAATCAAAATTACACGAAAAACGAAGGAGATATAATTATTTTAAACAAATATATCTGTCCCTCTCGCGAAAACGCTGTTTTCTATGGCAGCTGTTTAGGCGTCATAGACGATGACGTCAAATTTTACATCGCTCGCTCTTGTGGCTCGTTAGCTTTGCTTATGCGATACTTTTTATTGATTATGCCGTATGGTGTCGGCCGGTGCTGTATGGTGCCGTAAAAGAATAACACCATCCCATCACTTCCCGTGGATGTCGTAAGAGGCGACTAAGGGACTCACCAGAGAATGGGCAGCAGCGTTCTCTGTAAAACGCAACACCATACACTGCGATCGCCAACCCGCCGCACAAGTGTGACGATTATGGCAAACCCCCCTTTGGGGGAGGCCTTTTTTTTAAGGATGGGAAATCATCAAATGACTCCTCCCGCTCTGGGTGAAGCAGAAGGGAGTGTCAGACTCTTACTGACTAAACCCCATCCGTGTTCCTCCTAGTGCCCGCCGCGTTCCAGGGCTACGGTACCTTTTCCAACAAAGTTTGGGGGAGGCCTATGTCCAGCAGTGGACGTCTTTCGGCTGTTATGATGATGCTACAATACTCACATATCCGTTGAGATGGTGCGGCGCGTGGCGAGGCGAGGCGGGGTGGACGCGTTTGTCTGTGTGTTTGTCTTTATGCGCGCCTGTCTGCGTGTCTGTCGCCACTGCTGTTGTGGCTTCTGTTTCTAGGCGTCGTCTGGTCTGTGGGGAAAAAAACAGATAACATCATGGGAAGGCTACAACGGGCAGAAAGTGATTGTGTTATATTTTTTTGGTTAAAGTTTTTATTTTTCACTTTTAAGTGGCGATACTTGGATGTCTTCGTCTACTTCGAAATTGAAATAAGCAAAAATGCTTATAAAATAAAAACTACTTAACTGAACTGAATCAAATTTATGTCAAGGGTTATGGCAACTCCCCTTTGGGGAAGGCCTATGTCCAGCAGTAGACGTCTTTGGGCTGATATGTAGTGTGTACTTACAGTGTCGGGCGCTGGGTCATGCGGCGTGACATGTTCGGGCGCTGCGTGCACCGCGGCGCGCGTGCGGGACACCGGGGCTGCCTGGAGAACAACACATGTTCTACATTACGACTGGAATTCTCCCTGAACTTAAGTATGAACCTATGTTTTATGAATATTAGGAGGCTGAATTGATGCTGGAATTATATGCGTCTTCGTCGCCTGACCTAGGCCAGAAATAATAAATCTTGATGCAAGTGGGCAAACTTTGTCGTAGCAAGGACCCCTAAGCCCGAAATCCGTAGTTTCTGACATGGTTCTGGGCGTGTTCTACTCCGTATCACCTAACCACTAAGAATTCGAAGCTCCAAAGTCTTGAACATCGAAGACGAGTTGCTAGCCTGTCGGTTTTCTACCGGTTGCATTTTGGGGAATGGGCGACGGAATTGCATAATTTAATTCCGCCAAACCCGTTCCGTCATCGGACCACAAGACGAACGGCGATGCGCCACCGGTACATGGTGGACATCCCACCCACACGCACAAAACGTTTTGGGAACACATTCATAATGCGTACAGCTAAGGAGTGGGATTCCCTGCCGGAGTCTGTGTTTCCTGATAGCTACAACCTGAGAGTCTTTAAGGCAAGAGTGAATAGGTTACTTCTAGGCAAACGCACTCCATCTTCGACCACATCATCACTTACCATCAGGTGAGATAGTGGTCAAACGCGTACCTATCAATAGTAAAAAAAAAAAATAATGACAGAACTATTTGACAGTTACGGTCAAATCATATTGTCAATCATTCTTAGTTCGTGTTCAGGACTATATTCATAAGTCCGTAGGTGATATGGAGTAGAATACGCCCGCAACTAAGCGCGAAACTACGGACTTCGGGTTTAGAGAGTAGCCCCCCTGTCTCTAGACCCCATAAACCCTCGCCTTTGGTTCGAACGTCTATGACGTCCAGCTACAAAAACGTTTGCAATCGGGATGCAAAACATCAAAATAAATAAATAAAATGAGTGTCAGAAAAATTAAATTAAAAGGAAAGCGTTTAAAGGCCTTCCCCAATTCATTTCTTTTTTAAATCAACTGGGGAAAATTCCCATTTTCCACATATTAACAGATGAAACAAAAAAAAACGGACAATTCACAATTTCCAAATCAGATTTATGAAACTACTAGTAGATAAAAACACAAAAAAACGTTGTAAAAGTAGTGATTACGAAGAGTTATTTTTGGAATGTAAAATGCTGCCGGCTCATGAGAGGGTTGTGTTGTCAGTAGCTGTAGAACAGTATGGTAGTGATATATTTAAAAACAATGTTATACGGGTTAGAACTCAAAGGAATAATAATATGAAAAAGTTTGTTGTACCCACTTGTAATAATTATTATGGTCGAAGATGTCGAAACTACTTGGTTCCAACTATTTTTAATAACCTTCCGGTCGATATAGATAGCTGTGTCACAAAAGCCTCTTATAAAAATAAAATAAACAAGTACCTATTCAATATATATTGTCAGAGCCTCACTGTGGAGAAAATATAAACTTGTACTCACTACTGTGCATGTGATAGGTAAAAGGAGCTACATCTGCCAACAAACTGCTTTGCAGTTTGGCAGAAGAAACAATCAATTGTTGAATGCATTTTTTCATGAATAAACACTTTCATTTTTTTTTTTTTTTTTTCAATGACAATTTTAAATGAAAAATCATAAATAAAACCATACAATTTTGACGGCACAAACATAAAAAAAAAATGTAGCTAAAAACATTAACAATGTAACTATAATACAAATAATGAATTTCCTACGGCGCTTTATTTACTTTAGAATTCTCACCTATTACATTTTTAAAGATGTTGTGAAAACAAATATGCCTGAAATATAATTATATATCGTGTTATTTTTGGCTAGAAATTAAAAATACCATCGCTTCCATATTTTCGGTAATTTAGATTTATTTTTATGCAATATTAGCGAATTGAATGTTCTAATTCATATTCGTACCGCATTCTCGTAAAAAATTAACACGGTATTTTTAATTAATTTTGTAATTTTAATGAAAAATCAATATAAAAAAAAAAAACAGAAAAAAGAACAGTATTGTTATACCATCTGAAAACATCGCTCATTCATAATTATCTTATTCTGAAAAGTAAAAAAAACAGCTGTTCAGTACACTTTCTTGAGTTGCACGCTCATGGGGGAAGTCGATTATTTTTTTCGTGATTTAAGTGTTGGTCCCATAATAGAAGGTGAGCATGGCTCGAGGTACTCGAGGAATTTGCGTAACATACAACGTTGATACGACAGAGGGGCTTTACTTTAAACTGCCTATACTAGGTACCATTTTCAAGCTCTGTACCAAAAATTAATTAAGTAGGAGCAGTAGTTTAGTCGCAAATGATTTTTAAAGTTTTTGCACCGTTTGAACACGATGTATCTTTTCTAACAGCTGATTATCGTCTAAGCATAGGTCATGCACCTTACAACGATAAATTTACGATGCGTTGTTGCCGCTCTGACGCATGTCGAAGGACATTCACAAAAAATTGGCAATGCAAACAAGGAAGCAATAAATACACACACACCTGCACTATCACTACGAAAGCGACTAACATAGAGCGACCGAAAGAAACAGAGATAGGTCAGTTTGTTGCATCCTTGTTATTTGCGATCGGTAAGTGGGGCCTCTTGTTTTTTCAGTGCGGAACGTACGGTTTGTGGAATTCGCGCGCAAACAATTGTGATTATTTTTGTTATTGTGACAGGACACTAAATAAGTTTAAGACAGTATTTCTTTCTTTTATGGTGATAGGAAACGTAACTTGGGATTATTATTATTATTTAGTATTAGTATCTCCGGACCTCACTCCCATGGATTTCTTTTTGTGGGGGTACATTAAGGGTAAAGTGTATGCCTCAGTCAGAGGTAAATACAATTGATGAGTTAAAAAACTAGGATTATTTTAGCATTTCACAAATTAAAGTGCTTAGCGACGGACAGTGATCTAATTAGAAAAATAAATAACAATATTCTCCGTCGGTATAATTTGTGCATCAATGTGAATGGAGGCCCCCGCCGAGCACACGAGATACCGCACACCGCGCTCCGGCGCGCGCGCGACGTTGCCGCTTTGTTACCTAGCGGTATCTAAGGTCAGAGTCATTTTTTACAAAGGGTGGTTGCGTTTTATTCTGATTTGCAAGCTATTTAGTTTGTTGGATAAAAATATTTTCTCATTTTTGGCGCTTTTTGTTTTTGTACCGTATCGAATTAATACTGAACACGTGTAGTATACGTAGTTTAATTTAATGTTCCTCTGTCGAATCAACTCTGTATACATAACACTCACATCCTTCTCCCAGTCATAAGGATCAGTGTCCCGGATGCCGCGCCTCTTGCAGCAGCGCTCCAGCAGCGAGGTGAGCATGGCGTAACATATACATAACACTCACATCCTTCTCCCAGTCATAAGGATCAGTGTCCCGGATGCCGCGCCTCTTGCAGCAGCGCTCCAGCAGCGAGGTGAGCATGGCGTAACATATACATAACACTCACATCCTTCTCCCAGTCATAAGGATCAGTGTCCCGGATGCCGCGCCTCTTGCAGCAGCGCTCCAGCAGCGAGGTGAGCATGGCGTAACATATACATAACACTCACATCCTTCTCCCAGTCATAAGGATCAGTGTCCCGGATGCCGCGCCTCTTGCAGCAGCGCTCCAGCAGCGAGGTGAGCATGGCGTAACATATACATAACACTCACATCCTTCTCCCAGTCATAAGGATCAGTGTCCCGGATGCCGCGCCTCTTGCAGCAGCGCTCCAGCAGCGAGGTGAGCATGGCGTAACATATACATAACACTCACATCCTTCTCCCAGTCATAAGGATCAGTGTCCCGGATGCCGCGCCTCTTGCAGCAGCGCTCCAGCAGCGAGGTGAGCATGGCGTAACATATACATAACACTCACATCCTTCTCCCAGTCATAAGGATCAGTGTCCCGGATGCCGCGCCTCTTGCAGCAGCGCTCCAGCAGCGAGGTGAGCATGGCGTAACATATACATAACACTCACATCCTTCTCCCAGTCATAAGGATCAGTGTCCCGGATGCCGCGCCTCTTGCAGCAGCGCTCCAGCAGCGAGGTGAGCATGGCGTAACATATACATAACACTCACATCCTTCTCCCAGTCATAAGGATCAGTGTCCCGGATGCCGCGCCTCTTGCAGCAGCGCTCCAGCAGCGAGGTGAGCATGGCGTAACATATACATAACACTCACATCCTTCTCCCAGTCATAAGGATCAGTGTCCCGGATGCCGCGCCTCTTGCAGCAGCGCTCCAGCAGCGAGGTGAGCATGGCGTAACATATACATAACACTCACATCCTTCTCCCAGTCATAAGGATCAGTGTCCCGGATGCCGCGCCTCTTGCAGCAGCGCTCCAGCAGCGAGGTGAGCATGGCGTAACATATACATAACACTCACATCCTTCTCCCAGTCATAAGGATCAGTGTCCCGGATGCCGCGCCTCTTGCAGCAGCGCTCCAGCAGCGAGGTGAGCATGGCGTAACATATACATAACACTCACATCCTTCTCCCAGTCATAAGGATCAGTGTCCCGGATGCCGCGCCTCTTGCAGCAGCGCTCCAGCAGCGAGGTGAGCATGGCGTAACATATACATAACACTCACATCCTTCTCCCAGTCATAAGGATCAGTGTCCCGGATGCCGCGCCTCTTGCAGCAGCGCTCCAGCAGCGAGGTGAGCATGGCGTAACATATACATAACACTCACATCCTTCTCCCAGTCATAAGGATCAGTGTCCCGGATGCCGCGCCTCTTGCAGCAGCGCTCCAGCAGCGAGGTGAGCATGGCGTAACATATACATAACACTCACATCCTTCTCCCAGTCATAAGGATCAGTGTCCCGGATGCCGCGCCTCTTGCAGCAGCGCTCCAGCAGCGAGGTGAGCATGGCGTAACATATACATAACACTCACATCCTTCTCCCAGTCATAAGGATCAGTGTCCCGGATGCCGCGCCTCTTGCAGCAGCGCTCCAGCAGCGAGGTGAGCATGGCGTAACATATACATAACACTCACATCCTTCTCCCAGTCATAAGGATCAGTGTCCCGGATGCCGCGCCTCTTGCAGCAGCGCTCCAGCAGCGAGGTGAGCATGGCGTAACATATACATAACACTCACATCCTTCTCCCAGTCATAAGGATCAGTGTCCCGGATGCCGCGCCTCTTGCAGCAGCGCTCCAGCAGCGAGGTGAGCATGGCGTAACATATACATAACACTCACATCCTTCTCCCAGTCATAAGGATCAGTGTCCCGGATGCCGCGCCTCTTGCAGCAGCGCTCCAGCAGCGAGGTGAGCATGGCGTAACATATACATAACACTCACATCCTTCTCCCAGTCATAAGGATCAGTGTCCCGGATGCCGCGCCTCTTGCAGCAGCGCTCCAGCAGCGAGGTGAGCATGGCGTAACATATACATAACACTCACATCCTTCTCCCAGTCATAAGGATCAGTGTCCCGGATGCCGCGCCTCTTGCAGCAGCGCTCCAGCAGCGAGGTGAGCATGGCGTAACATATACATAACACTCACATCCTTCTCCCAGTCATAAGGATCAGTGTCCCGGATGCCGCGCCTCTTGCAGCAGCGCTCCAGCAGCGAGGTGAGCATGGCGTAACATATACATAACACTCACATCCTTCTCCCAGTCATAAGGATCAGTGTCCCGGATGCCGCGCCTCTTGCAGCAGCGCTCCAGCAGCGAGGTGAGCATGGCGTAACATATACATAACACTCACATCCTTCTCCCAGTCATAAGGATCAGTGTCCCGGATGCCGCGCCTCTTGCAGCAGCGCTCCAGCAGCGAGGTGAGCATGGCGTAACATATACATAACACTCACATCCTTCTCCCAGTCATAAGGATCAGTGTCCCGGATGCCGCGCCTCTTGCAGCAGCGCTCCAGCAGCGAGGTGAGCATGGCGTAACATATACATAACACTCACATCCTTCTCCCAGTCATAAGGATCAGTGTCCCGGATGCCGCGCCTCTTGCAGCAGCGCTCCAGCAGCGAGGTGAGCATGGCGTAACATATACATAACACTCACATCCTTCTCCCAGTCATAAGGATCAGTGTCCCGGATGCCGCGCCTCTTGCAGCAGCGCTCCAGCAGCGAGGTGAGCATGGCGTAGTCTGGCGAGTCGGCGTACTCCAGCTGCTGCACGTGCTCGAGGAACTGGCGTAGTTCGGATGGAAGGTGCTTGAGGAGGAGCCGGTGGTCGTATTTCTCTTTCATGAGGCCGACCTACAGGAAAAAAATGCGGTTAGGGTTAGGTTAGATCAGATCCGAGGTGCACCAGTCGGGGATCACGGAGAGCAAAATAAGTTCCCGTGATCCCCGGCGTAGCTGAGAGATGGGGCCCCGGGGTGATTTTAGTCAGTAAGAGTCTGGCAGAACCCTCCGCCCGCCCCAGGGCGGAGGACATCCATGAGGATTTCCTCCCGTTAAAAAAAAAGAAGGTTACATCAGATAGGTACTTAGTTAATCTTTTGGACGCCATTTTGAGGTTTATGAACAGCATGATTTACATGACAGCAGTGTTGCTGAGAGATACGTGTCCAATGCAAGAGCTAGCCAGATATCAAGATCCAGTAGCATTTTAATATTGAGAGTTAAATGGGCTAGCTCTTGACTACAATTACGCCTGATGGAAAGCGATGGATGAGGTCTATGATGGAGCGAGCGTGCCCAGAAGATGCCTGTTCTCTCTTGTTTTGAAGGCAGGGTTATATGTGGAAGGGTACTATGGCCTCGAGAAAATGGTTGAGCCCTTGAATCAGGGGGGCTACTCTCTAAGCCCGAAGTCCGTAGTTTCAGCCTTAGTTGTGGGCGTTTTCTACTCCGTATCACCTAACCACTAAGGATGAATGACGACACGATTTTAAAGTTACTGTCAAATCTTGTTGTCATTCATTCTTAGTTCGGGTTCGGGACTAATCGTAAGTCCGTAGGTGATACGGAGTAGAAAACGCCCACCAGTCTTTGAAGGCTGTCCCGAATGGGGCGATTCCAACTTGGTCAAAGTCAAAACCCAGGCGTGTCTTTTTTTCCGCCAAAAGGAGCCTGTTTCACCCCTATCCGAAGTGAAACCGTACTGATAAGCTATCAGTTTGCGCTTCTTGACGTTACGTTCACATACACTAGGCTAAGAAGCTACTGAGATGGTTGATAGAGAAATATGACAGATGAAGACATTTTCCGGAAAAGTTTAAGTATCAGTCCATGATCTACTCGGTCTACTGTTGGTTTACCCTACCACCTACTTGGACTACCAGGTTTACTGATGATCTTACAGGTTTGGTCTACGGATTGTCTGCTCGGTCTATTCAGTCTACTGACTGTCTATTTGGTCTACTGATGATCTAGTCGGTTTACTGCTGGTCTATTTGGTCTACAACAGTAGACCTACAGGTATACTTAATCTACTGATGGTCCAGAAAGTCTACTGTTGATCCAGTCGGTCTATTCAAGCTACTGATCATCTGCTTGGTCTTCTGTTGGTCACAGGTCTATTCTACTTGGTCTATTTGGTCTACTGACGGTCTACTCACCTGCTCCTTATCTTCAATCTTTCTTTAGGACAGCTCTCCGTTCACAAACTCGACTAGCATGTAGAATAGAGACCACAGTTCAACTGGGTCTACTGACGGTCTACTCAGTGTATTGGTAATCTACTGGTGCTCTAGTTGGCCTTACTGATGCTCTGCTCGGTCTATTGTTGATCTACTCAGTGTATTGATGGTCTTCTGGTGCTCTAGTTGGCTTAACTAATGGTCTACTGTTGATCTTATTGGTCTACTAATGGTCTTCCCGGTCTACTGATGATCTACTCGGTCTACTGGTGGTCTACTCAGTGTACTGATGGTCTGCTGGTTATCTAGTTGGCCTAACTGATGGTCTACTTGGTCTACTGTTGATCTTATTGTTCTACTAATGGTCTTCCCGGTCTACTGATGATCTACTCGGTCTACTGCTGAACTACTAACCTGCTCCTTGTCTTTTATCTTCCTCCAGGGCAGCTGTCCGTTCACAAACTCAACAAGCATGTAGAATAAGGACCACAGGTCGTCGTGTCTGCCCATTTCTTTGTTCTTGTGTGCGTTTATTGAGGCGTAGCGGACGGTTCCTGAAAAATTACAAATATTATAGTGATTCCTTCCCAAAGTCAAAGATTTATTTGCAAATAAATATGGTAACAAAAGTTCTTGCAATAGTAGTAATATGGTAGCTTTAATACTCAAATAATTTTTCAAATCGGACTAGTATGTCCTGAGATTAGCGCGTTCAAGTAAACAAACAAACTCTTCAGCTTTATATATTAGTATGGATAGATAACATAATGAGAAGGTCATGCAATGCAGGTCATTCTATGAGAGGAATTCGCCAAATACGCAGGAGACACTATATACTTAATGCCGTTTGCGACGCCTCTAGAAAAGCACCACGATGCCCCAGGGAGTCGCGATACAGTTTGGGAACCCCTGCTACACTGTATCCCGCGCCGATGACTACACTCAGCTTAGATTGACCAACGAGGCCAAAATTCGGTCTCATCATCATCATCATAACAGCCGAAGACGACTGCTGGACATAGGCCTCCCCCAAAAGGGGGTTGTCATAATCGCTACGCTTTGGCGGGTTGGCGATCACAGTGTATGGTGTTTGCAAATTTCGCGAATGTGACGTTTCATGAGTGACTAATCAAATCATCATCATCAATAGCCGAAAGACGTCCACAGCTGGACACAGGTCTCCCTCAAAGGTGGGGAGGGTTTGCCATAATCGGCACGATTGTGCGGCGGGTTGGCGATCACAGTGTATGGTGTTGAGTTTTACAGAGAACGCTGCTGCCCATTCTCTGGTGAGTCCCTTAGTCGCCTCTTACGACACCCACGGGAAGTGATGGGATGGTTTTATTCTTTTACGGCATCATACGGCACCGGCCGACACCGAACGGCATGAGCTAGGTGTGGTCAGCTATGAGTACTGGCGCTGTGCCACATACCCCTGAAGCCGGCGGCGGCGCGCGGCGGCCGCACCTGCCCGTTGCTGGTGGTGTACTGCCGCGCCAGACCGAAGTCCAGCATGTACACCTTCCTACAGTTGGAGGGATGAGGCCTATGAGTACTGGCGCTGTGCCACATACCCCTGAAGCCGGCGGCGGCGCGCGGCGGCCGCACCTGCCCGTTGCTGGTGGTGTACTGCCGCGCCAGACCGAAGTCCAGCATGTACACCTTCCTACAGTTGGAGGGATGAGGCCTATGAGTACTGGCGCTGTGCCACATACCCCTGAAGCCGGCGGCGGCGCGCGGCGGCCGCACCTGCCCGTTGCTGGTGGTGTACTGCCGCGCCAGACCGAAGTCCAGCATGTACACCTTCCTACAGTTGGAGGGATGAGGCCTATGAGTACTGGCGCTGTGCCACATACCCCTGAAGCCGGCGGCGGCGCGCGGCGGCCGCACCTGCCCGTTGCTGGTGGTGTACTGCCGCGCCAGACCGAAGTCCAGCATGTACACCTTCCTACAGTTGGAGGGATGACGGCCTATGCTGAAATTACTCTGAAATCATACAAATTCACTGGATTAAAAAATAACTGAAATAATTTACTTGGCCGATATTTTTTTTTTTGTAATCGTACTCGCGATGAAAGGGTGCGTAGTAATCATATATTCTATTTATTACATGTTCTTTTGAAACAATATATTTCTAATAGGTTTTTACTGTCATTCAGGTAATAACTACCTTGATTTTTTCGGCTTAGTAGTTTCGGAGATAAACAGTTATCTCGGAACCTACTAAGCAAAAAAAGTTATTTTTTTAAATCGTAAATCTCATCATTTTAAAAAGATTTAAAAAATGCCCCTCAAAAGTATTTTTTTAACAAGCGTTTTACTTTGAAATCATATTTTTTTATATAAATATATTACATATATAGACTAGAAGCAAAGCAATGGATACAAGAATGACTAAACACAGGGTCCTCCTTATTCAAGAGTCCCCCCCCCCCTTCCCCTAGTCTCTGGAATAAAATATCGAATAGTCACGGGAAAAGCTTCCATTTATGGTTAATAATAATTATTGGCCACTAGTCTGATGGCCAAAAGCTTCGACGACCACCTGTCGAAGTAGACGTTATGCGGTTGGGTAAAAGGCCTGACCTAGAAGTCAGTACTCCTCGATACGGCTCGTATTGTGAGGAGGTTCCTTTCTCTGGAGCCCTAACCAACGGTAGCTTGGACCCTGCGCCAGACACCGGCGGACTACTACTTTTTTTTTTAAGAAATATTAAAAAATATGATAAAATGTTCTGCGTAGCCTTTTCCCAACTATATTGGGGTCGGCTTTCAATCATACCGGATTCAGCTAAATACCAGTGTTTTACGTGGAGCGGCTGCCTACCAGACCTTCGGCACTTCTTGGCAAGATGGAGTCAGATTTACTGGCTTCTGAATATCCGTAACGACTGCCAAAGTTCTACAAATGACAGCCGGGACCAACAGCTTAACGTGCTTTCCGAGGCACGGAGCAAACTCGGTATATTAAGATGGTCACCGATCCACAGACCAACCTTGGCAAGCGTTGCTTAACCTTGAAGATTGACCCGTGCGGCTGTTATTATCTAGCCACGAGCTCCTCAATCATAAAAAATATGATAAAATGTAAATATAAATAAATTTTAGAGGGTATGCGGAACAGAGAGTAAAGTCCCGCACACCTCAATTGAAAAGGAGGATCCTCTTACCAGGCGGCTGTTGTGCCTGGCGGGCTACTGCCCGATAGTTGATACGAGGGTGCGTTTTTAAGTTCGCAGAATGGGAGGGTAGATGATAAAAATAGGTCATTATCGAGGTGGCCACGACTTCAGCCACTCAATATTAGTATAAATACCAGGTTTTGTCTTAATTGAGTCATTAGTCTTTGAACTATCGTCAAGCAAACAACTCAATCGGGAAGAAAGTGTGCATTATGGAAAAAATCGAGTACCGTGCCGTAATAAAGTTCCTTACCAAGCAAGGAAAGTCAGTTCAAAACATACTGGAAGAGATGGAATCCGTTTACGGGGACTCTTGCCCGGGTAAAGCCATGGTTTACAAGTGGCATTGTCTTTTTAAACAAGGCAGGACCTCACTTGAAGACGACCCGCGGCCCGGACGGGCGATCGAGGTGACTACTCCGGAAATCATTACAAATTTCGAAAAAATAATATTGGAAGATGCCAGACTAAAGAAGAAACAGCTTGCAGAAATGGTTGGAGTATCGGATACAACAATTTTCAAAATTCTACACGACAATCTTGGCATGACAAAGGTCAGTGCAAGATGGGTGCCAAGAATGCTCACACCGCCTCAGAAACAACGCCGCGTGGAGTGTTCTCGAACGTTTCTGGACCTCTGTAACGAAGATAAGGATGGACTATTGAGTCGAATTGTTACTGGAGATGAAACTTGGGTTCATCATTATGAGCCTGAGTCAAAACAGGACTCTATGCAGTGGCACAAAAAAGGTACACCACCACCCAAGAAGTTTAAAGTGTCACAATCGGCTGGGAAAATCCTGGCAACAGTGTTTTGGGATTCGGAAGGGATTCTGTTGACCGATTAGAAAGATGAAGGCGTTTCTATAACCGGAGAATACTATGCTTCTATCCTCGAGAGGTTGAAAGAAAGTATTAAAGAAAAAAGGAGGGGAAAATTGACTAAAGGTGTCCTTCATCTTCACGACAACGCGCCTGTTCACAAGAGCCGTGTTGCGTTGGCTGCCCTGCATAAGGTGGGCTTCGATATTTTAGACCATCCACCCTACAGCCCAGACCTGGCTCCCAGTGATTATTACCTCTTTCCAAATCTGAAAAAAGAACTTCGTGGAAAGAAATTTTCAACTGATGAAGAAGTGAAGGACGCGGTTTCAGCTTATTTTTCGGACAAAGACAAAACATTTTTTTATGAAGGTATACATAAGCTAATTGAAAGATCTGAAAAATGTATTAGGGTAGCGGGTGAATATATTGAAAAAGAAAAATAATTTAGTATTTTTATTTTCACTCCTTGCCCTCCATTCCGCGAACTTAAAAACGCCCCCTCGTATTCAGGCTGATGTATATGTTCAAATCGCACGGTAAACTCTGCTTGCGCGGTGCAGGATTTCAACGTTGTAGTTCGCTGCTAGTCGGATAGATGGCATAAGTAAACTACCTACTTTTTACTTTAAAATGTCCAATAATACGCCTACATATAAATCTTTATTATCAGAACAAGTAAAACAAATAGTAAGATACTCACAGGTTTAATATCTCTGTGTAGGAATCCCACGGAGTGAATAGAATCTATGGCTTTGAGTATTTGTAGTCCCAATCTGAAACAAGAGACATTAATTTAAGAAGTAAAAATAACAAAATACACGGGGCACTAAATAAGGATGGATATTTCTGCCTTCATAAGAAAAAAACTGGCCAAGTGCGAGTCGGACTCGTGTGCGAACGAATTTCTTTTTTTAACACATTATTTTAATACTATACACTTCTTATAGATTTTCCTGTAATGTATAATAGGTAAGATTTTTTTCAAAATTTTAGGCTCATTAATTTTGGAGATAAAGGGGGGGGAATGGTAATTTTTCTCTAATTTCTTGAATAACTCCAAAACCATTTATTTAAAAATTATGTAAAAATATAGTTAAAACCCTCACAGTAAGCCCTTTCTTTTGATATGTCTCACGAAATTAAAAAAAAAAAAAACTTTTTTAGATTTTTTTTAGTTTGACCCCCAAAAAAGTTAAATTACTTCCAGACAAGCGTGCTACATCTTCAAATTGCCATATTAAAAAAATTATATGGCAATTTGAAGATGTCACCCCCATATTAAAAATTTTATAATTTACGTAACGTTTCCGTGTTCGGGTACAGAAACCCATATGTGTACCAAATTTCAAACAGAATCGGTCCAGTGGATCCGGCGAAAACTGGCTGTGACAGACGGACGGACGGACAGACAGACAGACAGACGGACAGACAGACAGACAGACACCCGAGTGATTCTATAAGGGTTCCGTTTTTTGTTCGGAACCCTCACAATGGTCCTCATCAGAAGGCTTAAAGTCACTCAAAGGGCAATGGAGAGGGCAATGTTTGGAGTTTCCTTGCGTGATCGAATCAGGATTTTTTTTTTTTTTACTATTCGTAGGCACGCGTTTGACCTCTATCTCACCTGTTGGTATGCGATGATGTGGTCGAAGATGGAGCCCGCTTGCCTAGAAGTAACCTATTCACTGTTACTTAAAGACTCCCAGGTTGTAGCTATCAGGAAACACAGACTCCGGCAGGGAATCCCACTCCTTAGCTGTACGCATTATGAATGTGTTCCCAAAACGTTTTGTGCGTGTGGGTGGGATGTCCACCATGTACCGGTGGCGCATCGCCGTTCGTCTTGTGGTCCGATGAAGGAACGGGCTTGGCGGAATTAAATTATGCAATACCGTTGCACATTCCCCAAAATGAAAATGAAAATGAAAAATGAAAATGTTTATTAGTTTAACAAGTTTCTTACATTACTAGATAGTGATTGGAGCCTCCTTTTAAGCTAATAAAGCCTGTATTAGGAGACTCCGCTCTTCCATACATAGTTGGTATTAACTATAAACTTGTTTATTTAAAACAATAATAAAAAAAAATATATAATAAAGGAATCTAATCTACTAAAACTATGGATAATTTATAAGTAAGGCTAATAAGTGCTTTCAGAATTCAAATTGTTTGTAATAGTGTAGTTGTGTGTAAATAGTGTGATTGAGTGTAATTGTAATTGAGTTGTTGTATTCAGTGTTGTGTTTGAATGTGTGGTGTGTGTGTGTTATGTCATTATGTGTGTGGGTGGAAGTACCTATATCATGAGCGAATGAGATTGCTATAAATACAATATGATAACAGTATCCTAAGGATACTGTTAGCATACTGTATTCACAACAATAATGCCTCTGTTTCCTCATAATTAAGCGGTTTTATCCATTGAGCTATATTTTTTTTACATTCGTTTAGTTTTAAATTGTATACGTAAGTTTCCCTATTACACTTGTTATAAAGCTGAGCAGACCTTTTTTTAAATTGGTTGCTAGCAAATTTAGTTTTGGTTTGGGGAACATCTGCTACTAAGTCTCTTCTTCTTTTTAAATTTAAGTTAGGGTCATAAGGAAGGGATTTGTGTTTTTTAATTATAGTTCTAATAATGTATAGTTTTCTAACCGATAATAAGTTGCTAATTTGGTAGAGGTGTTGGGTAGAAAATCTCATGTTTTTAAAATACATCATCTTAATTAGAGCACGTTGACCCCGCTCAAGATCAATGAATTTTGTTTTTGCTGCACCACCCCAAATGGGGATGCAGTACGTCAAAACAGATTGCACCAAAGCTATGTAGATTTCATTAAGGAGATGTCTCGGGTTGTTCGTATTAGTATCTACAACTTTTGGAACAATATGCCTTAGGGTCTTAAAAATCCAGCTTAATTTTCTTATCCTGTTATTGACCTGTTCAAGGTGAGGATACCAGGATAGGTTTTGGTCGACCACAACACCCAGATATTTTGTTTGTGTTACCCTGTCTAATGTTGGGCAAGAACAATTACTTGAGTAATCACAGGTGTGTACTCTCAAATTAAGTTCTGTGCCTGGCTGTGAGCGATTGGATATACTAAAGCAGATGTAATTGGTTTTAGCTGTGTTAAAAGTCAGTAAGTTATCTTTGAGCCATCTAGCTACTTGGGTCATTCCAGCCTCAGCACTCAAAGCAACATCATGCCAGGTCTTCCCAGTGAAAACGACAGCGGTGTCATCAGCATAGGAAAATACTGTAGCATTGTTGATCCTGAGGTTGCAGAGGTCATTAATATACAGGAGAAACAATGTAGGACCCAACACGCTTCCCTGGGGGACACCAAACGTAATATCAGCATCGCGACTAACGAATGTTCCTACCTTGACTCGTTGTTTTCGGTTCGACAGGTAGTCTTTTGCGAATTTAAGCGGTGTTCCTCTTATTCCCGCTGCTTCCAATTTGTTTATCAGGATGGGAATAGAGACGGTGTCAAAAGCCTTTTTTAGGTCCAGAAATACAGTCAGACACTTGGTACCATTATCCAGATTATCAGCTATTAGAGTGCTAAGAGCAGTAACTGCATCCTCTGTTGAAATTCCCTGCCTAAACCCAAATTGTGTGCTGCTTAGAATATTAAATTGTTTAAAGTATCTAATAAGTCTGTTATTAAATATTTTTTCTATTATCTTGGAAATAGCTGGTAAAATGGATATAGGCCTGTAATTATTGACATCGTCTCTATCCCCGCCCTTGTGAACTGGAATGATGATAGATTGTTTGAGCGGTGTAGGAAAGACTCCCTTCGCAAAACAAAGATTGATCAAATGAGTCAAAATAGGAACAATTTCCCGACCTACGTGTTTTAAAAATCTGGTGGACACCTTATCCCAACCTGGCGCGCTGTCAGATTTAAGGTTCATCAGAATCCTACCCACTTCGTGGGTATCCGTATCCAAAAGAACAAATGAGTTTGCTTGTGACGGCGGCGGTGGTTTGTCTGCTTTAAGAGTGCTAGGTTTATGTATTGAGGGTTGAATATTTTGGGCCAAATCTTTACCAATGTTAGCAAAATAATCATTGATATAATTCACCGACTCAGTTGGACTCGATTTAAGGGACAGTAGTTCTGTATCCTGACTTTTATTATTATTGGTGTAAGTCACAGTTTTAATATTTTTCCATAACAACTTATTGTTTGAGACTGATTTAGCAAGTAGCTCCCTTTCAAATTTTCTTTTTAATTTTTTAATTAACTTGTTACAGTAATTGCGGTATCGTCGGTAAGTTATTTTAAGAACATCATTAAAAGGATCACTACGGGTTTTCTTTTGCAATTTGTTGCGATTTTTAATGCATCTCAAAATGCCAGCGGTTATCCACGGTTTAATGGTACGCTTGCTATTAGGGATTGTTTTGATAACCGTATTATTATTTAAAGACTCGGTAAGTTTATATAATAACAAATCAGCTAATTGGTCTGGGTCATCACAGAACAGCAGCTCTGCTAATTTATTTTCTTTAAGGTTTTCTAGGGCCTGTTCAAAATCAACTGTGGAGGTAGTTTTGTTAGCAATTTGTTTAGTTTTTAATTTCGATAACGACATAAACGTAGTGAAGTGGTCGGTTATAGTTGTGTGGAGGATGGCAATAAATGCTGAAACTTTTTTTTTATTAATTTTTATCATAAAGTGGTCTAAACAGCTCAATTCTCGAGTTGGCAGAAAATGACCAGAAAGTATGCCGTAAAGTGATAACATATTCAGATAATTTACTCTGTTTTTATATTCGTGAATCGGTTCATTGTCTTTAGATTTGAGGTTAATGTTAATGTCCCCCGCTATAACAATGTTTTGTTGAGAGCATTTTAAAGTATTGAGATGTGTACTAAGAGATTCCAAAAAACCGTCTGTGTTTGTGTTGGATGGGGAGCGGTAAATACCAAGAATAATGTTATTGAGAATGTCCAACTGTAGGCAGGATGCTTGAGCCAGGCTTATTTCTTTTACTTTAGGTTTTAGTGTTTTTTTTACATAAACAACCACTCCGTCATTCTGATTTAGCTGGCGTGTTGTTTGAAATGACAAGTAGTTGCTGATTTGGGGAATAGGTTTATGGGATTGTAACCTGCACTCAGTTAAAATAATTATGTCTGTTTCAAATTTGAGAGTTGACAGCAAGAGTTCGAAGTCATTAAAATTGCAGTATATGCTTCGTATATTTTGCGAAATAATGGTCAAATCATTTTTTGTCACATTTATATGATTATGTAGCTTATCGCAAGTACATTGGTATGAACGCGCAACTTCAATATTATCTATCTCAGTGAGAGTTTGTAGGGTGTTATCCATTAGATGCATATAAATATTGAATAGTAGTCTCTGCAGAATACGTGATTAATAAGTTACTTATGAGTTGGTTGATACCAATGCAATACACTATAGGGTGATTGTGAAGCGGTGAAAAATATTGTATTATTCTTATTTCTGTAGAATGTGCGCAGCAATTAATCAAATGAATAGGTATGGCTGGTATCTTTTCTTGCATGAGAGAACCTAGAACACCTGTGTTGAGAACAGGACAAGATAAATAATAAGGTAAATAGTTGTAAATTAATATGGAGTGTGTATAGAATGTGCAATAAATTAGGTGATTAGTTATACTTGTTACATTTGATTCTATGAGGCAAACGCTAGGGATTCTGTTAGATTTAGGACCTGCTAAAGAGTTACCGTTAAAGTAGTTTTGTATTATTTTCTTAGGGGGCGTGCAAAAATTAAGGACTGTAGCTATTGACAGTATGTTGATGTGTTTGTCAAAGTGATAAGTGTTTATGTAATCATTATAAAATAAAAAGATTGGTAACAAGTAGGAGATTACTATGATAATTGTAGACGGCGTGCGGCTAATTATGTGTTTAGGTTTAAGACATAAGTCAGTATGAGTGTGTGAATAGTGTGTGACTGAATAAAAATGAACATATGAAAGAATGTTTGATAACAGAAGGATAATTCTGAAATTATCCACATATATGAATACATTTATCGAAAAACATTGAATACAGTAAAAAGTGAGCAAAGTTGTTGTGATGACAAAATTAATATAAAAGAGTGACGCATCACGAAGAATAAAAACTAAATAATGTTGATTACTACACACCATTAGTCAATCGCTCTGGATAAGCTTATGTACCTGCTCTTCATTTCTAATAAGAATAGTAGGTGAGAGTTCATCCTTTTTCACGTAGACTTTCCCATATGCAGTCCAGCAGAATTTGTATGCTCCTGATTTAATCAAGTCCCGGGCCAGAAAATGAAGGCGAGCCCCTTTGGCAGTTAGATGCTCGGATAAAAATATGGGAGTGTCTTCTTGTGTTTGAAATCCCAAAAGTTTACAACTCAATCTAGCCTTGTGTTTTATGTAGTAAGCTCTGCCCATTTTCAATAAATCTGACTTCAGAATGGTTGAACCAGTTTCCACAATTATTGGCTGATTGAGACTATCACTATTTTTCCCACGAAGTCTGTAGATGTCTTTAATGTCAGATTTGGTGATGGTACAGTCAATACTGCGCGAAAGTCGGATCACCATATCAATGAGGTCATCCTTGGATTCAGCGTGATTTTTAGGAACATTCTTGATAACGAAGTTGGTTTTCCTACTTCCGATCTGAACTTCTTCCAGTTTGCTTTCCAATAATGTTATATATTTTTTATCTTCTTTATTTTGATTTTCCAACTGAGCAATTTTTTTGTTAAGCTCCTCGTTTTGGGAGGTAAGATATGTGATCGAGCTTTCAATTTTGATGTTGGTTTGCTGAATTTCTGTTAAAGAGGAGGACAAAAGGATCCGGGTCCGGGGGAGGAGAAGGAAAATGCATTGATAATATCCGCAAGAGAACCAAGGTTACCGACATAGCCCGAAGGATCGCCAAACTAAAGTGGCAGTGGGCAGGGCACATTGCTCGCAGAACAGTTGAAGCGCTCTCCTCAGTTCAGCTAGATTCCGACCTTGGAGCTGCATCACACGTAGTTGAAGCGAGCATTCTTTGTATCTGCCGGGTTATAGCTTACCTAAGTGTAGTAGACAGAGAGAAGGCTCCCCGAGGCTGCGCTCTCCTCAGTTCAGCTAAATTCCGACCTTGGAGCTGCATCACCACGTAGTTGAAGCGAGCGTTGCGACCGCATCCGATGAATCGGCATACATGTTCTTTACCTGAAACGTGACAATATTTGAGTAACGAAATAATGTATGTAGCCCGGAATGTAAGGTAACTTGCGTGCTGGTCGCAAGTAGAAACCTTTAGGGTGATACCACACTAGCGATTTGCGAACTCACGGTGAGCTCGCTGCGCACTCGTCTCGCTTTGGACTAGCTTGCAAATCGCCAGTGTGATAAGGGTCTTAAACATTGTGAAGAACCGAAAATTTGAAGACAAATGACATCCATCAACCTGCAGTGTCCAAGGAGTTGGCCGTCATCTACCAGATGACCAACTCCCTCTTACAGAGATAAGGCATGTGTCCCAACAGTGGGACACAAGCCGCATTATGGGCTGATCATGTACCCACCCACCTTGAAGCTTATTGAGGACCCGCTTGAGCTGTCTCGCGGATTCCACCTTCGAAGAGACCTGTTCTTTTGTCACCAGGACCTGATCATCACAAATACCCACCTTGCAGCTTCTTGAGTACCGCCACCTCCATCTTGAGGACCTGTTTGGGCTGCCTCGCCGACTCAACCTTCAAGGCGACTTGTTCTTGTGTCACCAGGTCCAGACCCTCATAGATCTCGCCGAAACCGCCGCCGCCGATCTTCTTTACCACCTGGGAATAATTGAAAATGTATTTTTTTGACTTTTAAATTTTTTATTTCGATTATTCGGCACTGAGCTACAAGAAACTAGAATATGGAACGTTTAAAAAGAAAACTGTCTTATAAGAACTTTGTGCCTGTGTACAGTGCCATGTGCTCTACTTTCAAACTCCTCCGAAGCGTGTGGGCAGTAAGGCCTAACGACCCCACATACCCTTGTGTCAGAGTTTCTAAACCGCCTCAAGGGCCTCTGACATGGTTACTTTGACGAATATTCTCTTCTCGTGGGAATCGAACCCACACGACCACGGAGGCAATTAAGAACACTGTGTATTGCACCTGTAGGTGTCAAACTCCTCTACCGCACTTCCTCTGAAGCGACACATTTGCAAGCGATATATATACTACCAAGTGCCCTGCAAAAATAAGAGTCAAATTCCTCTGCAGTCAAACACCACGTCCTACCTTCCAGCGCTCCTTGACGACGTGTCCCGGCTGCAGCAGGTCCTCGGACGCCATGGTGATGTGATGGGCGCGGCGTGACGTGTCACAGCGAGAGGCTGAGCGCGACTGCCGCCCGCCGAAGTTCGGAAGGGTTCGGGACCTGGAAAGAGAGGTGAGACGTCAATGATTTCTTATGAGAATAAATGATCTCTAACCCCATGATCAGCAGCTTCAAGAATCTGGGGCACATTACGCGCCGATTTGCACGCTGCTCGAGGGATGTGAAGATTACTCTTTTCAAGGCGTACTGCAAGTCGTTATACTCGAGCAGTTTGTGGGGGAAACTATACTCGCTGCTAGTGCTTTGCGTGTCCAATACAACAACATCTTCAGGATGCTGATGCGGCTGCCTCGCTATTGTAGCGCGTCCGGAATGTTTGCAGAGACACGAACGGACTTTCATGCGGTATTACGTAAGAAAGTGGCTTCCTTACAGCAGCGCGTGCGAGGCAGTAGCAACGGTACCCTGCAGATGGTTGTATCTCGTGCGGATGGTCATATCCAGTACAAATGGATACTCATTTTGATGGTTCTGACTAACATAGTACTTAAGATTTACTAACACAATAGTAAGTACCAGTAATAATTGATAACTGTGATTTTAATAAGTATTATAATTTAATTTATATCTCTGATTTTTAATTTGTAATAGGGAATATGCATGAAAAACATATTTATCATCTATACAATTTATCTAAAAATATAAAAAAACATAATACTAACAGTGAAGACAGAATCAAAATTACTCGAAGAACGAAGGAGATATAATTATTAATTATTTTAAACAAATATATTTGTCCCTCTCGCGAAAACGCTATTTTCTATGGCAGTTGTATAGGCGTCACAAACGATGACGTCAAAGTTTACATCGGACTTCTCTTTATAATTGTATTCTTTGAAGTGTATAACTTCATCGCTGATGAAGGTTTTTAAAAAATAATTTCATGATCATTTACTAGAGCTAATAAGTATTTCATTTTGCAAATAAAAAAAACGCATGCATATTCCCTAATGTATGGATTGCTTTTGCTATCTGAATTAAACAGATTAATAATAATAATGAGATGAGCCGGGCTAGAGTACAAGAAGGGTTGTATCGACAAAAAACCTGACATCGCACATTTCACATCGTGCTATCAGTTCTCCGCACGATTTCAACATAGTATAAAGAGAACCCAGTAGGTTATCTTCATACAAACGCACCGCGCGCGGCTTGTATGTGTGCGCCATAGTATCTATGCATCGACGCACGCACACTTTGTGTTAGCCCCGACTGGCGCACTGAGAAACGGGTCGAGATTTTGTTAAAGTGTGCGTGCGTCGATGCATAGATACTATGGCGCACACATACAAGCCGCGCGCGGTGCGTTTGTATGAAGATAACCTACTTCCTTCTCTTTATACTATGATTTCAACGTATACAACTTTTTTTAAATATTTATTTATTCTTTAAAACAGTTTGTGTACAATTTTGAGTTTCTTATTGTACCATTAAACCAGGATTGGTTTGTATTAGCACTCACATTCCTACAACAATACACTAAAACCACAAATACTTAATAACTTGTAATGTGGGTAACTTTAAAGGTAACATTTTGAACTAAGTTGTTTAAGACGGGTAGCCGATGGATGCGAGACGCGCAGGACCGGTCGTTGTGGCGACGTTTGGGGGAGGCCTATGTCCAGCAGTGGACGTCTTTCGGCTGATATGATGATGTTTCAGACGTAAACATTCACTAATAAGAACGTAGAACTGTAGATGCATGAAAAATTTGCATGTTACGTATTGGCTCAACAGCGCGCTTCTCGACAGCAAACTATATCCGGCAGTTGCCCACCAGACAAACACACGCCTCGTCGGAGGATCCTCCCGAAAATGGAGAATCTTCCTCCGTTGGAGGTTGCGTGAATAGAATAGAACTCTTTGTTATGTACACCATATAAGTTACAGAAAAAATTGATGAACAAAACATTACATAGGGTGACACAATGGACGGCGAATATACATCTTTGCCCCTTGTTACATTACCGGCTTTTCTTGCGTGTAAGACGAAAACAATTTTAAAACCTGGTCAATTTCAATATTTTGCTAACTGTGTCCTGCGGTTCAACACGCCCGCACTATTATTATTGTTTTCGCTTAGCGTTTTTGCTGCCTTTTTAGGGTTCCGTACTCGAAGGGTAACCAACGGAACCCTATTACTAAGCCTCCGCTGTCCGTCCGTCAGTCTGTCTGTCAGCGGGCTGTGTCTCAAGAACCGTAATAGGTAGACAGTTGAAATTTTCACAGATTGTGTAAGTATTTTTATTACTGCTATAAAAACAAATATTAAAAATTAAGGTATATGGTACGGAACCCTTCGTGTGCGAAGATTTTTTCAAGACTTGTTTAACTAGTGTAAGCCAGCAGCTTCGCCCGAGTGGAAGCCGGAAGTTATCTCACAAGAACGTGCTAACGGGATAAGAACCGTAATAGGTAGAGAGCTGAAATTTTCACAGATTGAGTGTTTCTATTGCCGCTATAACCACAAATAATAAAAAAATAATGTTTATGGTACGGAACCCTTCGTGTGCGAGTCCGACTCGCACTTGGCCGGTTTTTTTTATTTTGCTAGGCTCCTAAGGGTCGTAGCGTGGTGACATTAACCTTCCCGACGAGATACGAGTATCATACAGATATTGCTAAACGAATAAGGTTTATCAATATATAATCATTTTTAAAATCTGACTGGTATCTAGTTCCAGAGATTAGCGGGTCCAAGCAACAAAACAAACAAATTCTTCAGGTTTATTACATTGATCAATTATTATAAACCAAAGTTCACTATTTTAACCGTTCAAGGCCAAGTTTCAATCGAGTCTAAACTAATAAAATCCTAACCCTTTATCACACGAACTCGGTTAAAGTTCAAACAGGTAAGCACGTTTAACCTATGACCTTAAATGAAGAGATCTCGTTTAAATATTATCAAGAACGTTCCGCCCACGCAAATGCGGCTGAATTTATCATCCATGTTTTACACGGCTTGCCATCTGACCTATACAATACATTCCTGTAATCCAACGTCTGAAATTAATTATGTTTCGCAGGGAATTCCGTCTTGCGGAATTTGTTCGAAAGTATGCCCGCGGCGCGGCCCTGGAACGCAAAGGGCACTAGGAGGAACACGGATGGGTTTTAGTCAGTAAGAATCTGACACTTCTTTCTGCTCCGCCCAAGAGGGGGAGGAGTCATTTGATGATTTCCCATCCTAAAAAAAAAAACTGCGAGCCGGACTCGCCCACCGAAGGTTCCGAACAAATGTGTAACTACAAATTACTTTCAATAAAGAATATATATTTTTTAATAATTTAATTACAAATGTCTAGTTTTCAGACTTTTCCCTATACTTATGGTATACTCGTATAAACGAATGTATCTTTTTACACTTTAATTTAGAAGCAGGCCGTAGACCTGAGTATATGGTTTTAATTTCAACTCGATACCTCCACGCGTTCCCGAGATAAACGGTCTTCACAGACAACCAAGTGATCCTATAAGGGTTCCGTTTTTTCCTTTTGAGGTACGGAACCCTAAAGAAAAAAAAAAAGGAATTCCCTGCCGGAGTCAGTTTCCTGAGTTTGAGTTTAACTAAGAGAGGATTTCCCGAAATTCCTACGGAAACGAGAACAAACGAGATAAGCAAAAGTACGAGTGAAAGGCCGCGAGCTTTATAAAAAGCCTTTTTTTATACTGCTAATATAACCAAGAAACCAAGACGTGAATTAAACCCAGGCGCCGACGAGCGTTAATTTACGCTCAAGTAAACTTTAAAGTGATGAGAGATTATGAATAGAACCGCCCCGATGCTTCTCACTGATATTTTTAGTTAAAATGTTGCCAATTTCGCGAATGTGACGCTTTTTGCCGACTAATTATCTTATGGCCCAGCCCTAGTCCCACGTTTCTTGGGGTCGTCGCAACATGTATATTTTTCCGTACTTCTTTATCCATGTATAATAAAACTAGTTGACCCACGCAACTTCCTCTGCGTCACAATTTCATTACTGCTCCGCTCCTATTGGTCTTAGCGTGATAATATATCCTACCCTATAGCCTTCCTCAATAAATGAGCTATCTAACACTGAAAGAATTTTTCAAATCGGACCAGTAGTTCCTGAGATTAGCGCGTTCTAGTAAACGAACAAACAAACTCTTCAGCTTTATATATTAGTATAGATTATGATCTTTCAGAGTCCATTCACGCCTACTATTGAATCTTAAAAGCCCATTTATAACCATTGCGACCTACCCGTAATGACTTACAGAGCCGAAACGTGGACACTCAACATAGGCCTGCTCCACAAATTCAAGGTTGCTCAGCGTGCAATGGAGAGAGCAATGCTCGGGGTTTCTCTGGTGGATAGAATTCGCAACGAAGTCATTCGCTAGAGAACTACAGTCACCGACATTGCGCGTAGAATCAGCATGCTGAAGTGGAAATGCCGGCCATGTCTGCAGAAGGTCAGACGGTCGATGGAGCAGACTTGTGTTAGAGTGGAGACGGCGTATGGGCAAACGTAGTGTGGGATAACCTGCGGTGCGATGGATCGATGATGTAAAGAAGGAGGCTGGCAGCAGATGGATGCGGAATGCTCAAGACCGGGATCATTGGCACTCTCTGGGACTGAACGTAGGCCGTTCAGCAGTGGACGGAAATTGGCTGATATGATAATGATTAAATAAATAAAATAAAAAGCCTTTATTGTTGATTTTATTTTAAATAATAAAAGTTTTATAAGTATGCCTAGGAACTCATTACTACTATCTTAATTTACTAACTAATATCTATATCTATACTAATATATAAAGCTGAAGAGTTTGTTTGTTTGTTTGTTTGCGAACGCACTAATCAGGAAAATGGGCTATTCAAAAATAAAAAAACAAATACTGAAATAATTTGTCAAATCGGACCAATTGCGATTTGACAAATTATTCCAGTATTTGATAGCCCATTTATCGACTATTTCAAGCTCAGACTAATAGGAGCGGAGCAGTAATGAAAACTGTGACGCAGACGAAGTTGCGCGGGTCAACTAGTATTAAATAAACTGTTATTCTATTTAATTCATCTTTAACTATCTTTATTTGGCAAACGGTATTTGCTCCTCAACGTGTCTTCCGACAAAGGCCTGCTCTAAAGCTCGCCATTCAATTCTATCCCTGCCGTTCGAGTCCATGTTGGACCCGCTATTTTCCTGATCAACATCCCATCTCTTAGTTTGCCTTCCTCTGTTCCTTTTGCAGTCTAGCGGGTACCATATTCTGTTATTCGTCTTGTCCATTGTTCCTTCTTCTCTCTTGTCATATGTCCTGTCCATCTCCACTTTAGTTGTTTATATGTTATGTATGCATTTTTGAATATTTAAAGAAAAAAAAAACCGATAAAAAATAAAATAAAAGATATTAAAAGTAAAACTAAATGATAATGATTATGACTTATCAAGCCTTAGTAAAAATCATCATCAGTTGAATCTTTCCCCAAATGTTGGGGCAGCTTCTAGTCTAACAAGCTTCAAGTTTACATAAATAAATAAAAAATAACAAATATATTTATTATCATCTCAAGACATTGTGAGCATACATAAATTGAGGCAGATTAAGTTACCGTTATGTTGGAGCTGTTTCGTTTCTTCCCTTTATTACTAAACAGTGCTGAGACCGGTTTTAAAAGAAAAAGGAGAAAAGCTTGTCGTAGCTGCCTATTTTTCTAAGCAAAATTGAGAGTAGTCAATGGCAAAAGGGATTAAATGCAAAAATCATTTGGTTCCTTGCTTATCTATCGAGCCCCCCCGAGGTCGATTCCTAGGTCAGGAAGTGAAATTTATATTTCCAGAGTTGTGTATAGCATCTAATTGATTGTCATAGTCTCGCCATATGGAAAATCATCAAATGACTCCTCCCGCTCTGGGCGGAGCAGAAGGGAGTGTCAGACTCTTACTGACTAAAACCCATCCGTGTTCCTCCCAGTGATCTTTGCGTTCCAGGGGGGCTACTCTCTAAGCCCGAAGTCCGTAGCTTTGGGCATAGTTGCGAGCGTATTCTACTCTGTATACCAAACCACTAAGAATTAATGAAAGCACGATTTGACAGTTACTGTTAAATCGTGTTATCATTCATTCTTAGTTCAGGTTCGGGACTAATCGTAAGTCCGTAGGTGATACGGAGTAGAATACGCCCGCAACTAAGCCCGAAACTACGGACTTAGTTGCGGGGAATTTGTACGACTCTTTCGAACAAATTCCCCAACCACTGCCTTTATACTTCGGATTTACAATTTTGCATAGGAGGTACTTCATGCCTCTGGCCACACCTGCGAGGTATTCAACCGTGATGTTATGTTATCTCATCAGTTACATTACATCACGCTACAAAAGGCAAGCAGAACCTACAAACGGGTGTGCTACTTTCAAACACCTCTGGTAACTTATTCATGAAAAGGCAGGCATTCATAGGCGTCGTTTGACAAATCTCAAAGAGAGACCTCGGGGCGAAACTCGCGGAGTGTTTACAGCGACCTAGGTTAATGTGAGACCATTTTCAGAATGATAAACATGAATAGAAATAATCTTTATTGTACACCATAACGAATTACAACAGAAGCTTAAGGGGGCACCGAGGAAATTATGTATTTTTTTTTATTGAGGAATGGGCTTTCTCTTGACCACAATCACGTCTAATGAAAAGCGATGGATGAGGTCTATGATGAAGTGAGCGTGCCCAGAAGATGCCTGTTCACTCTTGCTTTGAATGCAGACGGGTTATATGTGGATGGGAACACAGACGCGAGTTCTGATTCTGTTCAGATAATAAATGTGGAAGAGAAACGCTGGGTACGACAAGTCGGAATATCGGCCAAGTACGGATGGTACCCTTATTTTTTTTTTTTTTTAAGGATGGGAAATCATCAAATGACTCCTCCCGCTTTGGGTGAAGCAGGAGGGAGTGTCAGACTCTTACTGACTAAACCCTATCTGTGTTCCTCCTGGTGCCCTTTGCGTTCCAAGGCTACGGTACCTCTTTCGAACAGATTCCGCAGCCCCAGCAGGCACCTGCCCTAGCGGGCCCCGTCTTCCAAGCTGACATCTCTTCGAGGCGACGCGACGCCGACCCGGGACGGATGGTACCCTGCAGTACGTCTGGTGTTCCGGTAGTGAAAGGGCAATGGTGGGATCAGGTCGTGGAGTTCCTGCGCACACTCACCAAAGTACAGTCTGTAGAAGACCGACAGGCAGGCAAACACTACGCCGATGACCAAGGCTGTGAAGCTGAGCCACCAACGTCTCGTTACCAATAAGCCTTTTTGCTCTGCGTTCCACCGAGACCAATGCAGCAAGCTGGTATTTTGCTGGGCCATACCATAGGTAAGTGGCTGCAATACTCCATAGAGGAACGGACTTGTGCTTTGTACTTGAAATTGGCGTTCGTTTGATCTCTATATCAATATTTTATAGCTGTAAAGTTTGTGAGTTTGTGAGGTTGTAGGGAGTAATCTCTGGAACAGATTTTGTAAATTCTTTTACCAATAGAAAGCCACGTTATTTGTGAGTGTCTTAGACTATATATTAACCCGAAAAATACCGCCCAACGAAGTGGACACGGGTCAGCTAGTACTATGTAATATTACGAAGAGGTAAAGGATGTGAGGTTGTAGGGGGTAATCTCTGGATCTACTGAACCGATTTTGAAAATTCTTTTACCAATAGAAAGCCACGTTATTTGTGAGTGTCATAGGCTATATATTAACCCGAAAAATACCACCCAACGAAGTGGACACGGGTCAGCTAGTGGTTAGAGAAACAATGATTAATATGTAAGATGATTTAAGGATTCACTCTATAAATCGTACACTTTAGAAACAGTTGTAGTTTCTGTATTCTATAGAAAAAAAACTAGCCAAGTGCGTGTCGGACTCGCGTGCAAAGGGATCCGAACGAATTTTTTTTTTTTTAACATGTAATTTTAACGCTGTAGAATTCTTATAGATTTTCCTGTAATCTATTGGTAAAGATCTATTATCCCCATTTTCTTTTAAATTTTAGGCTCAGTAGTTTCGGAAATAAATATACCTATATTTTAAAATTATGGCAAAAATATAATTAAAACCCTCACAGTAAACCCTTTCATTTGCACACGATATTATTAAAAAAAATCGTTTTTTTTTTTAATTTTTAAATAAATTTTTTTAAAGTATTTGGTAAAAAATGAAGGAGTAAAATGGTTTCATCTCAACGATTTGGAGGTGTTTTGGGATTTTTTTTTCTCTATTATGTGATATCGATCCATAAATTCTGGCTAAACCAAGTTACGTGCAATATCATGTAGATTACTACCAATTTTTTTCAGTTGTCATTTCTCAGTAAATGCCGACGAAAAACTGCTTCATCTGCACGCTATTTTTAAGCATTTTCGAGAGAGAACCAAAACTCGGTGCGCTCTTATAATAACGGGCACGAGTCGTGAGCACACTCTCCATTGGTCGGTTTGTCGAAAACAGCTCTCACGCTTCACGTTATTGGTTCGTCAGTCAATGCTCATCGACTATTGCGCTTGCAAGTGTCGTTCGCCCACCGTACATTGGCGAGATCATCCTGCTGCAGTCATCTGTGCTCACGACTCGTGCCGGCTACTATACCAGATTCTGGTAGCGTGAATGTCAGTGATGTTCACGTCAGAATTTTATTTATGTATCACTCACCTCAATAACGGGTTGGGTTGTATGCGCGGTGCGCTTGCCGCTTCCTGCCGACGCTCTTCCCTCTGCAACAATACATAGGATCAATTAGAAACATTTTTCATTATGAGGCTGATATGAGTGATGAAGTCACTCATATCAGCTGAAAGACGTCCACTGCTGGACACAGGCCTCCCCCAAATTTTAAGTTTTGGGAACACATTCATAATGCGTACAGCTAAGGAGTGAAATTCCCTGCCGGAGTCTGTGTTTCCTGATAGCTACAACCTGGGAGTCTTTAAGTCAAGAGTGAATAGGTTACTTCTAGGCAAGCGTGCTCCATCTTCGACCACATCATCGCTTACCATCAGGTGAGATGGTGGTCAAGCGCGTGCCTATTAACAGTAAAAAAAAAAAGTTGCCATAATCGCCACGCTTGACGCGGGTTGGCGATCGCAGTGTATGGTGTTGCGTTTTGCAGAGAACGCTGCTGCCCATTCTCTGGTGAGTCCCTTAGTCGCCTCTTACGACACCCACAGGAAGTGATGGGATGGTATTATTCTTTGGCTTGTGTTTAAACACCGCCCAAAAAAGTACCTATTTTACTACCAAAAAAGTTCTAAACGGTTACCAAAACAGATAAATGGTCACCAAATAATATTCGAGAAGTAGCGCTCGCCGGCCGCTGCCGCGGCACCGCTCGCTTCGCTCGCTCGGCTCGCGCGCGGTTGGTCACAATTCTAACCTTTTTTCCTTGCGAAGAAAATGCCTAACGCATACCACATCATCCGGGGAGACGACGTGGTTATGTGGGACTTGCACCCACTAAAAACTTCGCCTGTGCACCTACTTTCGCCTTGATGGATGGGTCGCGAGGACTGCTACGCATGACATTCGCGACCCATCCAGCGTGGCCTACTTCTGGGCTCCCTCTTCTATGCCCGTTCGGGCTCCCTCTTCTTTCAGCGATGTCCGGGTGCACTGGGACATCACCACGACTCCAGGGACCTTACAGCGTGGACGATAGAGTCCCCGGACGACTCTATCGTCCGCTGGCCCCTCCTATGGCGGCATCAAGTCGGCATTTCGCCGCCTGCGCCGTCCCGTCCTTCTGCGGCGAATCGGGTCAGCAAGAGAGTCTTCCTCCCTGACCCGCTCCGCCGCTTCCTTCTGCGAGATTACGTCTTCGCAAAAAGACGCAACCGCCTCCCATACCGTCTCACTGCTGACCATACCCCTAACAACGACCGGCAGCGATAGATCTCCAATTGCTGCGACCAGGACACGGCGCTGCGCTTCCCAGGCAGGGCACTGCTCGAGAGTGTGCAGAGCCGTGTCCTGGCTGCAGCCGCACTGGTGACACACGGGGGAGTCACCTCCCCACAATTCTAACCTAACCTAACCTATTTTATCCAGTTTGTAACCCCAAGCCTACATTTTATGGCAGTCACAGTTGAGTTGGATAGAATTTGGTGACCATTGATCCATTTTGGTGCCTAGGCTTAGTCTTAAAAATATTACTTTTGGTGACCGTCTAAATTATACCCTTATTCTTTTACGGCACCATACGGCAAAAAAATCATGAATGCCCCGCTCCTATTGGTCGTAGCGTGATGTTGCCTATAACCTTCCTCGATAAATGGGCTGTTCGAATTGAACAAACTACATACAGTAAGGAAAAAATTAAAAAACATGAGATGTGTAATTATAAACACTAAAATAAATTAATTTTCAAGGTCAAAATAAATCACTTTCAAGGTCAAGTCTTGAAAAGTCATTTATTTTGAACTTTTAAGTAATATTTTTATTTTTATTTTATCCATTTTTTTGTCATTATATCATATGAGATTTCCTACTGCGCAGTCATTTTTAGCCCATATACGTCATGCTCGTGGCTAAATAATAACAGCCTCACGGGTCGATCTTGAAGGTTAAGCAACGCTTGCCAAGGTTGGTCTGTGGATGGGTGACCGTCGAGTTTCCGTGCCTCGGAAAGCACATTAAGCCGTTGGTCCCGGCTGTCATTTGTAGATCTTTCTGTCAGAAGCCTGTAAATCTGACTCCAGTCTTGCCAAGATGTACCGTGTTACCCAGTTAATGGGTTGTGGAGGTCTGGTAGGCAACCGCTCCACGTTAACCATTAGTATTCAGCTGAATCCGGTTTGACTGGAAGCAGACCCCAATGTAGTTGGGAAAAGGCTAGGCAGATGATGATGATACGTCATGCACTTTAAGCCTGCCAGTCGCAAGCTTTAGGTGCATGAAACGTATATAAGTAAGTAAGAGAAATGCAAACTTACTGGAATGGTGACACATTGTATCATCTGCAACACAGCTTGTTCTAAAGACTTCATATTATCATCCCAATATTCGATTAGAGAATGACCCGTGTTACCCAGCTAATGGGTTGCGGAGGTCTGGTAGGCAGCCGCTCCACGTAAAACACTGGTATTCAGCTGAATCCGGTTTGACTGGAAGCCGACACCAATTTAGTTGGGAAAAGGCTAGGCAGATGATGATTTGGACGACGTCTTTATGTATGCAAAAATTGAAATAAGCTAAAATGCTCATATAATAAAAACTACTGACCCAAACTGAATCAAATTTTTACGGGACCCGCAGCCGGCAAGCATCGATCGAACTAAAAAAGAATCACACAAATCGGATGAGAAACCTCGGAGTAATCGGTGTACTTACATTAAAAAAAACCCGCCGAATTGAGAACCTCCTCCTTTTTTGGAAGTCGGTTAAAAACTAAAGGGCTTCGTTACAAGAAACGTGTACATTTTCTTTCTCTTTATGATACGGAACTCTTCATGAGAATCCGACTCGCACTTGGCCTGTTTTTTTCTTTCTATTTATACAATATCATCTTTATATTGGATTACACTTTCCAAACGAAGCAAACAAAAAAAAAATTGTTTAATAATATCTGTAGTGATAAAATTTTCTTATCATTTATTTGTTTACAAACACAGTGACGCTATTTTTATGCAACAATCATTTTCTGGCCACGTGAAGAAAGAATTGCATCATAAGTAAGTTTTTTAAGGTTTTAAATAAAAAATTGAATGAATGGAGGCCAAAGAAAAGATTAATGTATAGTGTGAAGAGATCCCCTTGCCCTCGCCAATGGTCCTTCCTTCCTACCTTGCGGCATACGGACCATTTTATAGTCTATTTATCTTCTTTCTATCTTTGAATGTCACTTCTCCCCATTCTGGGGCGTAAGTAAAGGAAGCCAATGATGCAGTGTCGGTTTATAGGGGAGAATCGAAGACAACGGAACAACTTGCGACCCACGGATGTCCCTCAAGTTGAAGGAGAAAATCTGTAAGTCCGTGATAAGACCTGTCGTAATATGTGGATCAGAATGTTGGGCTGCGAAAAAGACGCATGAAAATAGATTGCATGTAGCGGAGATGAGAATGTTGAGATGGATGTGTGGAGTAAAGAGAATGGATAAAGTGAGAAATTTGTACATTAGAGGTAGTTTAAAAGTGGCGCCGGTGACGGAAAAGTTGTAAGGGAATCGCTTGTCTTGGTATGGTCATGTGAAGAGGAGGGATGAAACGCATGCAACTAAAAGAGTTATGGTCGACTGGTCGACACTTTGCGTGACCAGAGGGCTGGCTCGTTCTTTGCTCAAAGAGTTAGCATTGCCATTCAACGTGGCAATGCTGCCAGTCTTCTGGGCACGTTTCCGGATGACAGCGATGCGGAGGAATTTTTCGACGCCTGATCGTATTTGGTTTTGTATATTCATAATGTACGTAGTTATTTTTATTAGTTAACGAAAATAAAAGGTTATTATGTCAAAGAGTTATGAATATAAATGTGGATGGATGGAGAGGGAGAGGGAAGCCAAAGAAAAGATGGATGGATTGTGTGAGGAGCGATATGAAAGAAAAGGCTGACAGGACAGAATCGAAGAATAAAATGTGTTGCGCCGACCCAAGTAATATGGGATTAGGGCAGGAAGATGAAGAAGAAAAAGGTATTTCCTTACGATTGTGGTAAACGAAGAAGGCTAAAAGTCACTGAAAGGGTAATGGAGAGGGCAATGCTTGGAGTTGCCTTGCGTTATCGAATCGGAACGATGATATCCGCAAGAGAACCATGGTTACCGACATAGCCCGAAGGATCGCCAAACTAAAGTGGCAGTGGGCAGGACAGAACAGATGGTCGATGAGGCCGAAAATTTCAGGAGTGGCGACCGCGTACCGGAAGACGCAACGTTGGAAGGCCTCCCACTAGGACCTAGTGGGAGGCCTTCCAACGTCCACCAGGTCATCGGTCCACCTAGTCACTAGGTGGACCGATGACCTGGTGAAGGTCGCGGGTAGTCGATGAATGCGAGACACGCAGGACCGGTCGTTGTGGCGACGCTTGGGGGAGGCCCATGTCCAGCAGTGGACGTCTTTCTGCTGATATGATGATGATGTGGTAACCATCTAAAGAGACGACGCTGGGGAATCTCATGAGGCAGAAGAGTGGAGAGTAAGGAATCATCAGCCCATATTAAAACCTCATAATCTTCAAACCGAAACACAGCTATAATAATTGATACTAGACAGAAATATTTCATGAGTTTTATAGGTAGAACTTTCCTCATGTGCTCTTATATTTTGTACACAGTGTGGGACGCCTTGCGGCACGTTGGTCCGGTAATTTGAAGGAGGCTGGCAGCGGATGGATGCGGACTGCTCAAGACCGGGATGGTTGGCGCTCTTTGGAGGAAGCTTACAATCAGCAATGGACGGCAATTGGAATATATAATGATTTTTAGGCTCCCGTACCCAAAAGGTAACCAACGGAACACTATTACTAAGCCTCCGCTGTCCGTACGTCCGTCTGTCTGTCAGCGAGCTGTGTCTCAAGAACCGTAATAAGTAGACAGTTGAAGTTTTCACAGATTGTGTAAGTATTTTTATTACTGCTCATCATCATCTGTCTAGCCTTTTCCCAACTTTATTGGGGTCGGCTTCCAGTCAAACCGGATTTAGCTGAATACCAGTATTTTACGCGATTTTTATTACTGCTTTAACAACAAATATTAAAAATTAAGGTATATGGTACGGAACCCTTCGTGAGCGAAGTTTTTTTTCAAGACTGTTGTTTTAATATAGCTTAAGCCAGCGGCTTCGCCCGAGTGGAAGCCGGATGTTATCTCACAAGAACGTGTTAATGGGATAAAAAATATCATATTTTGTCCTAATCCAAGTATTTGTCTGCTTATACAATATCAGCTCACTCCAAACACAGTCTGGAACATTGTTTTAATGGGGTATTTTACAAAAAAAAATCAAATTAGTCCGTCTGATAGATTTTCAAAAAATATTCGACACGTATTTTTTCTTTTTTCACGCGTGACGTCATATGGCTTGGTAAAAATGTACCAAATTTACCAAGCCAGATGACGTCACACGTGTCGTCAACTCGCTGTATCTCCTTTATTTTCGGTTTACGTGAAAAAAATGAATGAAAATCTATCAGATGGACTAATTTGTTTTTTTTTGTAAAATACCCTATTAGTATCAGATACGACGCAACACTTTATTTCTAAATTTAGCTTCAAACACTTATTCTACACAAAAATATCACTTTTCACAAAGTTATTTTTATAAAATTACTTTTCACAATGGCACATGTTCTGTGGCACACAACTTGAAGAATACTGAAGGTATCCTTTTTAACAAGTCCTTGTAGGGAATGGAAAGAAACATCCAAAATTAGTATGTTTAACGCGTACCTACCTATAAGTTTTGATTGTAATCTTTGATCGAGATTGTAGGTCGAGGAAACAATGGTTTATAAGCATTTTCGATTACGTTGGAAATAACTGTATCTTAAATCAAATTTCATCTTTTAACCGACTTCAAAAAAAGAAGGGGGTTCTCAATTCGGTTTTATTTTTTATGTTTGTTACTTCCGTCATTTATGAACCGATTTGAAAAATTCTTGTTTTATTTGAAAGGATGTACTTCTCGCGCGATTGGTTTCATAGAAATTTTATCAAAATCGGTCAGGAAGTTTGGCTTTTAAATCAAAATAGCTGGAATTCGTCTACTTGGATAACGGTTTTTTGACATCCAAGTAAATGAAATTGCGTATTTTGCTTTCCTTCGATTTTCCAGTGGTGTTGTTACATGTGGGGTAGGTACCACTAAAAAGTGAAAAATAAAAAACTTAGCAAAAACATACAACCGACTTCTACAATGTTAAAAATAACTTTAATTTCGGAAGTCGGTGTTTTTGGTAGTTACTTCGTATTTTGAGACCGAATTCCGAAATTAGTTATATTTTAATTTGGGAGCGTTCAAGTATTACGTAACGCAATTTGGGGGGGGGAGGGGGGCCTCGTAAAACGTTACGAAGCGTTACAGAGGCGGGAGGGGGTCTTTCTTACAACACGTTACGTAACATTGTTTCTTTTTTTTAAATAAAAAAAAAACAGGGAATTAAAACTCCTAAATTGGCAACCCTTTTCATGTAAGTTTTACGGGGAATCCCTCAATTGTATTATGGTCTGGTTAAGATTATACGAGTACCAAGGATGAAAACTATAACATAACCTTTTGCAACTTTAGAGCATAAATGGTCACTTGAGTGTTACGTAACGTTTAGAGAGGGGGAGGGAGGGGGTCCAGAAAAACGTTCCGGTGCGTTACAAGGGGAGGCGGGGGGATCAAAAAACTTCCAAAATAGCGTTACGTAATACTTGAACGCTCCCTTTGTAGTGTTTTTTTTTTATTTGGAAGTCGGTTGTATTTTTTTGTAAAAAGTTTTTTCTGACAACCAGTCTTACTCAGTTCCGTGTCATTCAGTGATGACTTATGGAATCCAAACGTGGTCTCATGTCCAATCGTGGTCAAATGAGCCTCATCAGAAGGCTTAAAGTCACTCAAAGGGCAATGGAGAGGGCAATGCTTGTAGTTTCCTTGCGTGTTTGAGTCAGGAATGATGATATCCGCAAGAGAACCAAGGTTACTGACATAGCACGAAGGATCGCCAAATTGTAATGGCAGGGTGCAGTGCAGAGCACATTGCTCGCCGAACAGATGGTCGATGGGGGACAGGCGACCGCGTACCGGAAGACGTAGCGTTAGCGCGGCCTCCGACAAGGTGAACTGACGACCTGGTGAGGGTCGCGGGTAGCCGATGGATGCGAGGCGCATAAGACTGGTTGTTGTGGCGACACTTGGAGGAGGCCTCTGTCCAACAGTGGACGTCTTTTGGTTGATGACGCTTTCATCTCAAAAGGGTTGCAAGCAGTTAGCAGTCGGAAGCAAATACTCTCCTGAAAACGCAGTCTTAGGCTCCCGTTTGACCCTGCCGGACTTGCAGAATTTATTCGAAAGAGTCACCGCGGCCCTGGAACGTGGCGGGCATTACAAGGAACACGGATGGCTTTTATTCAGTAAGAGTCTGACGCTCCCTTCTGCTTCACCCAGAGCGGGAGGAACCATTTGATGATTTCCCATCCTTAAAAAAGAAGGCTCGCGTTTGACCACAATTTCTCCTAACGGGATTCCCAACGCTGCGTCTTCCGGTACGCACCACTCCAGGACTCTTCGGCCCTATGATGGATATAAGCGTGATGTTACATAACACGCTTGCTTACCTGTGGTTCATGTCGTCTCGCTCTCTGTGCGGCGAGGGGGAGGGGCGCGGCTGCGGATCCTGAGCCCTGGGACGCTGTGTCCGCTGATGACGTGGACGATTCTGTAACCGAAGATATTGGTTGGTTGGTGGTAAGGAGACAAGAATTATGAGAAATCCTTACTAATATTATGAGAAGAGCTCGTGGCTAGATATTAAAATAGCCGCACGGGTCAATCTTCAAGGTAAAGCAACGCTTGCCAAGGTTGGTCTGTGGATGGGTGACCAGCTTAACATACCGAGTTTCCTCCGTGCCTCGGTGCGCACGTTAAGCCGTTGTTCCCGGCTGTCATTTGTAGATCTTTGGCAGTCATTACGGATAGTCAGAAGATTCCAGTCTTACCGTGTTACCCAGTTAATGGGTTGTGGGGGTCTGGTAGGCAGCCGCTCTGCATAAAATACTGGTATTCAGCTATGGAAGCCGACCCTAATGTAGTTGGGAAAAGGCTAGGCAGATGATGATGATGATGATGATTATAAATACGAAAATAGCTCTGTCTGTCTGTGTGTCGTGCTATCACGTCAAATCTACTGAACCGATTGAAATTAAATTTGGTACAGAGATAGTCTAGAGCCTGAGAAAGGACATAGACATTTTTATCCCGGGAGTACGTTCCCTAGGGACCACGTGGGCGAAGCCGCTGGCAGAAGCTAGTTATGTCAATAAAGGAGCATGTGAATAGTGTTTGTTTTCGCAAAGAAATTCGTTTCCAAATCAATTTATAACTGTAACGGTGAATGTAATTTTATAAGATCAAAACGTTTATATTTCACTAGTTGACCCGCGCAACTTCGTCTGCGTCCCATTTGGTTAAAATTTCCATTATAGCCCGCTGATTCAAGGGACGCGGGGGGTGGGAGGGGGAGGGGGGAGAGGGGAGTTTGCCCCCTGCACCACCCCCACCCCCCGGAGCCCGATGGTTATGGAGATATCCATGGTTAAAGTTTTGAGGTTAGAATAGAATTTGAGTTAGAAAAATAGTCAAAACTGAGTATCATTTACCAGGAGGAGGGAGTGGGGAGGTGCCCCCTGTGCCCTAGCACCACTCCCATGTATAGGCGACACGTAAAGGCGATGTAAAGGCGATGTTCTTGAGAAAAAATAATTATAGTAACCTAACCTCAAAACGTGTTATAGCCGCTTAACATTGCAGTCACGGGAGGCCCAGTCGACGGAGCCCCGCTTCGCGGGGCTCCTACTTCTGAGTGGTTTATAAAAAAATAACCTAACCTAACCTGTCCGAGTCGGGGTGCCCCCAAGTCCAGAGCTCGCTTCGCTCGCTCTTGCGTCCAAGTTCTCCTATTAGCAGTAGTAGTAGTCAGTGGAGATTTATTGGGGATTTTATTTATGATTTTTTTGTTATTGACAGCTGAGAGATAGCATGGCGTCGCTTCACGTTCCGTTCCACATAGTGTAAAAAAAAATCGTAATTTTTTGTGTAAAAAAGTCAATGTAATTGCATAATACAACAACAACTATTGTGCACATTTATTACACACCAAAAGTTTGTGAATATGTAAAAATAAAATTATATTTATGAAAAAAACTTGACATATAAATTAATAAAAATACTTCTAACGTCAACGGAACGTAAATGGTCAACTTTGACGTCTACCATGACAATTTATCTAACCTAAAAATTTGCAAATGGCGCACTATTTTCCAATTTTTATTGAAACTTTAATGAATTTTATCTCGTAAATTGTGACTCCCCGAATCTTGAAACTTTGTAAAAAGCTTTCTATTTGTGAGTACTATCTACGAAAAAAATACGAACTTCCAAAGTAGCGGGCTATAATGGAAATTTTATCCTCCCATTTTTCATTACTGCTCCGCTCCTATTGGTCTGAGCTTGATATAGCCTTCCTCGATAAATGGGCTATCAAATACTGAAAGAATTTGTCAAATCGGACCAGTAGTTCCTGAGATTAGCGCGTTCAAGCAAACAAACTATTCAGCTTTATATATTAGTATAGATGAGACAAGTAGCTTCTCACAATGAGCCTGCGATGGATGAGGTCTAGGATGGCGCGATTGAGTCCATAAGGTGACTGTTCAGTTTTGCTTTAAATGCTAACGAATTATAGCCACACTACGATAAATAATAAAAAAATACCTGATTGTTGATTGGACTGATGCGGAGCCTGTTGCTTGAAAGATGTATCTCTCTCGCACGTCGGCTCTTGTTCCCTGCAACAAATGAAATACAACGTTGAAAAAACACAGCCAAGTTTGGTCATTTCTTCAAAATCTTGTATTTTTTAACAGGTAATCAAAAAAGGAACAGGTAATCAAATCGGAAGTTTATATTTTTATGTATGTTCGGGCATATTATGTGGAAAATGTTGCTGGTTTTGCATTTGTTTCGCTTTTAGAAATATTGTTTGTTATATATAATGTGTAACCGTTTATTTTCCCAAATGAATAAAAATAAAATAAAATCTCCTTTTTTTTTTGTTCGAAAGAGGTTTGTTCCGCAATGATACCGTTTTGTAAATATCTGATGAAGAACTGCAGAGATACGACAATTAAATTGTAATGACTGGTGTGAATATGAGGAATGTTGGGGGGTATCAGCACTAAAAAGTCTTTGCTTGGCTCACCAATGCCCCACCGTTGTATGGCAAATGGAACCTTTTGGTTCCACCGGTGCACGTAGAAGTTAACACATATTACCGCCTTTTTCGTTTCAGTCGATTACCTAACCTTAAAATCAAAGCTAGATTGTATTTTTTTATGAGAAGTGAATTGCCCTGCACTGGACACCACAAGCTCTTCATATAATACAGTGCCAAGTTTATTTCTGCCTATTAAACGAAGTATCCGCCCAGGTAAATATTGCAAACTTAAGGCTTGTATTCAGGCCAATGACCTTGTGAATGTAAACGGAGCTACACCTCTACGCGCCACTCCGCTACACGTGTTTTTAATTTTTTTTACTAAAAATAATACGTGTCATGTTTTTAAAACGAAACAAAACCAAATCATTTTCGTTTGTATTGCAAAGCAGTAAATATTTATTTTTATTCTCTTTTGATAAAAATTGAAGGAGTTGGTTTGGTTTCATCTCAACGATTTGGAGGTGATTTGGATGTAAATTACTACTTTTTTTGAGGTTTTTTCTCTTTTAGTGCCGACGAAAAGCTTCTTCATCTGCAAGCTATTTTAAGCTTTTTTCGAGAGAGCAGCCTTAATGTCATCCGTCAAAGGTGCATAACGACGATTTATATAGCGTATCGTTAAGCTAGTGAGTCCTCAAAGGTCAAGCAAAGGAGCGCCGCCGTAAACATAATATTCAATCGATCTGATATAATTATGTTTTGATATAGATAGACAACTTAAGGCGGAGATACGAACGGCGATGCGCCACCGGTACATGGTGGACATCCCACCCACACGCACATAACGTTTTGGGAACACATTCATAATGCGTACAGCTAAGGAGTGGAATTCCCTGCCGGGGTCTGTGTTTCCCGATAGCTACAACCTGGGAGTCTTTAAGTCAAGAGTGAATAGGTTACTTCTAGGCAAGCGTGCTCCATCTTCGACCACATCATCGCTTACCATCAGGTGAGATGGTGGTCAAGCGCGTGCCTATTCTAAACGGCTGGTCGTGATTTTTTTGGAAAAAATATATGTTACAATAGACTATTTTCTTAATAATTTGATTAATAAATTAATTTGTAATTAATTTGTAAAGTTATGCCTAAACGACATACACGGACATAAAAACGACAATCGGACCAAAGCCGCCTAGCTCAAAGACAGTTTAATTATCAACATTTTGATATATGCCAATTTATTGAATCTTAGAATAATAAGGTAAGTACAAAAAGCCACTGAATTTTACGTCACGCGGGTGATAAACGAGTGCGTGTTTTGTTCCCTCAAGGTCGCTGGCGAATGTCCTCGCCTTAATATCACATGTTTGTATTCACCGAAGGTAGAAACAGAAGTAAAAACTCCAAAGTTTTCTTGAACTTCAAAGTTTAAGTAATAAGTGGGTGTATGTACATTGTACGAGCAAGTACTACGCTTACTTATGGCTCAACGACCTTTTTCGCTCGTGTGTCACCCTAAGTACGCGCACTTAAATACAAGACGCGTAGAGAAAATCTTTTTCCCTAGTGGGTGATAGACGTACGAGCAAGTAAAAGTTCACCTGCGTTTCGCCAGTTTTTAAAGTCCGAATTCAGCTTCAACGAGACAACGAGTAGCTAAGAAGCGAGCAGAAACGAGAGCTAGTAAGTATTGCTACTATTAAATTCCTGATGGACACTATAAAAAATAAGAAAGAAAAATCGTTTATTTGCGACAAGAATGATGACGCATACCAAACAAAAAACAAAATTACAGGGTAAGAAAATATGCGTCACATCTGCGCTAAAACGGAAATCGCTCAGCATAATGCTTGTATGAGGCAGAGCTTTTTTGCTACCCTTTGGAACTTTTCAAGTACTACAAATAACAACCAGGAGGGCTTAACGTGTTTTCCAAAGCATTACAAACAGGATCACATTACGAAATGGATGGTCACCCATCCACGGTTCGTCATAGGCAAGAGTTACTTAACTTAAAAGATCGATCCGTGTATCAGTTATTATGACTAGTAATCTAAACTCGAGACAGTTGAATCAGAAAATTGGGGGATTAAAACGATAAAATTACGTAAGACTAAGCAATGATTTGAATGTCACGATACGAAGCTTCTATAAAATTTTTACTAGAACAGGTCACGTGAATAATATCAGCTGTACAACCAGCTGTATGAAACAGCCTTGGAGTTGGATGTTTATTTGCCACATCTGTTTTTATTTTTCTCCCATCACAACCATCCTCAGCTATGCAGATGTTTACCTGGGGAATTTCTTGCGCCACTTCTTCACAGCTAAAACATTGGGAAGTGGTGACGGGCGTCGATTTTGGAGGATTGCCTTTATTTATATATCAACTATGGGTGACTTACAGCTAACACAAACAGAATAAAAAATAGCAAGTTAGACTGACAATCCATTAAAAGTCATCACTTCTAAGAGTACCGAGTAGTTTGCCGTATGGTGTCGGCCGGTGCCGTTTGGTGCCTTAAAAGAATAATACCATCCCATCACTTCCCGTGGGTGTCGTAAGAGGCGACTAAGGGACTCATCTCACTCATTTTTTGCGTTTTTTTCGTGCTCTTGAGGCAGCTTAGAAACTAACACTAGGGTATGTGGGGTCGTTAGACCTTACTGCCCATACGATAAGAAGACATTCTTTAACGGCCTTACGAATTAAATATTAAGCCAATAATTTATTAATGATTTATTGAATCGATTTTAATGTTAAGCGACAAGTATAACCAGATAATTGCCAAAGAAAATAATGTATTTTGAGTATAGTACGTACATATAAACAACTACAACACGATTCACATATCAATTTTAACCACAAAAATTTATATCATTTAAAATAATAACACAATATTTTTTACACCATTTTGAAACAACTTCGCAGACACTACCACGCACAGATTAGGTACCTAAATGATTCACAGCTAATGAAATAATAACTATCAATGAATTAATTAATTTGGCCTCAATAGATACTGCAGAAATATATGATAATTATTTGTTATTTATTGTTTTATTTAATTGAATTAGATAGCGACTCGCACTCGGCCCGGTTCCTCACATAGACAGGAGGCTGGTCCCAAGTCGCAGCTATGGAAAACGCTTGGGCTGATCCAAATTAATATTACCAGGAATTCTTTTAGTATATAGAATGACTTAATACCTGAAAGAGAACAAAAACTAGGCCAAGTACGAATCGGGCTCGAACGTGTAAATTGAAGTTTCTTTTATGGGAGCCCCTTTAATTTTTAATTGAATTAAATTTTATTATCTTTTGTTTTAGCGGCAATAGAAATACACGCTCAGTGAAAATTTCAACTGTTTATATATTACGGTTCTTGAGATACAGTCTGCTGACAGACAGACGGACGGACGGACAGCGGAGGCTTAGTAATAGGGTTCTATTGGTTACCCTTGAGGTACGGATTCCTAAAAAGTTTAAAGTGTAAAAGTTTCATGTTTAACTTACAAAATAAATATAATTTATGGAGTGGACATCACCGCGAGATCAGACAAATGCACATACACTGCACTTATTGATAAATAGGTCTGTTTATTCAGACCCCGAACCGAAAACTAGATTATTAACGATACACAAATAGTTAATATCAGTTAGCGAATAAGTAATGTGTCGGGGTGATAACGATAACCCCACATCTGGTTATTAATGTTGTTATTTTGACATGGCAACATCACCGAGGATACATACTAAATCTTTGCTCTTGGGCATCTGCCTTGCTTTTTGCCAGACTATCGAAGGGTATGCATGCTTTTATGCCCACACCTGGGGAGCTACTCTCTAAGCTCGAATTCCGTAGTTTCGGGCAAATTCTACTACGCATCACCAACGGACTTACGTTTAGTCCGGAACTAAGAATGAAAACATGATTTGACAGTCTGTCAAATCGTGTTGCCATTAATTCTTAGTGGTTAGATGATTCGAAGTAGAATACGCCCGCAACTAAGCCCGAAACTACGGACTTCGGGCTTAGAGAGTAGCCCCCCTGGACCGCAAAGGGCATTTGGAGGGACAAGTGTGGGTTTTAGTCAGTAAGAGTCTGACACTCCCTTCCGCTCCGCCCAAAGTCAGAGGGAGTCATTTGAGGAGCAACAAAAAAAATGGGTCACCCAAAATACACAAAAAAGGGACCATAAATTGTATTCTATTTTATTCTATACACATTAGCAACTCCTTCAGTCATTCAACGCTACACTGTCAGTTTAAAATTCGCAATCTTCAAGGAGCATCTTGTGCACTTTCTTTTTATAACACAAATGTTAAATTACTATGCATTAGACACACCCACATGCTCTACTAACGCGATAAACTAAAAATGCAAATGATATAAACAAAAACCATAATATAATTATATATCGTTCCTGTGACTAATGCCACAGGGAATCTGTATGGCTTGTATGGGCCAAAAATAAAGATATCCTATATACGCCACTCAGCGTCTAATCAGACTAGGGGGTTAAAAATACCACTTTAGAAGAATCACATTTCATCATCTGCCTAGCCTTTTCCCAACTATATTGGGGTCCACTTCCAGTCAAACCGGATTCAGCTGAATATCAGTATTTTACGCAGAGCGGCTGCCTACCAGACCTCCACAACCCATTAAATGGGTAATACGTTATGTCATGGGCAAAACTGGAGACAGATTTACTGGCTACTGACAATCCGTAACGACTGCCAAAGTTCTACAAAAGACAGCCGGGACCAACAGCTTAAAGTGCTTTCCGAGACACGGAGGAAACTCGGTATGTTAAGTATGGTCACCCATCCACAGACCAACCTTGGCAAGCGTTGCTTAACCTTGAAGATCGACCTGTGCGGCTGTTATTCTTTAGCCATATTAATAACACAACAATCGGTCTAATTTAATTTTCATCTTTATCGCTAACGCATTAGGTTCAAGGTTCATTGGGAAAATTTGACAGTGACAGGTAGCGTGATGTGCTTTCCGATTCTGCTGAAGTGGCCTTCCAGGATTCATCAAGTTAAAAACTTATGCACACGGCGTGATTGTAACGCACTGCCGAGCGATGTGCGTTTTACGTACGCGTGCTAACAGCGCTGTGGATATGACCAAAAAGCAGTACAAAGTAGAAGTGTCTGCGTCTGAAGCGCATATGCGCGTCGTCGGCGCATTAAAAAACGCCTTGTGCCAAGGCCCTTAATAACAACCCTCCTAACCGGTTTCGGTCATGGTAGCCCATCTCAACGGAAACTAGCCATCGGCGCGGGATTAATTCTAGTGCAGATGTCTGTGCTCAAACATGGACACACTCCCTCTTCCATCACTCACACTTTCCGACAGGACCGCAATCCGAGACGGAGAGAGATTTGGCGAAGAAAAAACAGCTTAACGTGCTTTCCGGGGGTGTTACACCACCAACTTCCAAACTCCGGGCTGTCACAGAGAAATTCCTAAATGAAAACCTGCTAGTCTAAAAAGGCCACTTTAGCAGAGTCCTTTTAGAATCATTATATTATCTGTCAAATTTCATTTTCATCTATATCGCTCACGCATTCATCATCATTCCAGCCGGAAGACGTCCACAGTTGGACATAGGCCGCCCCCAAGATGGGGGCGTATGCCATAATCGCCACGTTTGGCAGGCGGGTTGGCGATCGCAGTGTATGGTGTTGAGTTTTGCAGAGAACGCTGCTGCTGGCGAGTCCCTTAGTCGCCTCTTACGACACCCACGGAAAGTGATGTGATGGTATTATTCTTTTACGGCACCATACGGCACCGGCTGACACCATACAGCTCACGCATTAGGTTCAAGATTGATTGGGAAATTTGACAGTGACGGGTTGCGAGTTCTGATTCTGCTAAGTGGCCTTTTTAGACCCACTGATAGCACTTTGCTGCTACTCGGCAATCAAATCGAGAAGCTGACTGGGTCAACAAAGCTGTTCTTAATATAAAGTGTTTAAAAACATCTAAGAACAAAATGTACGTCAAATGTCAGTCAGATATTCCGTTCCAAAAGATGTACACGCGATAATCGTCTGACCTATTTTTACGATGTTCTTAAATATACTATTCAAAAATAAGTATTGCTGCAGTAGCGAAAAAACATAGTATTTGGGTTCATTGAATATTATGCAGAGGAGCTAGTGGCTACAGAAAAACAGCCGCACGGGTCGATCTTCAAGGTTAAGCAACGTTTGCCGAGGTCGGTCTGTTGTGGGTGACCAATCTTGACATACCGAGGCTCCTCCGTGTCTCGGAAAGCTCGTAAAGCCATTTAGATCTTTAACAGTCGTTACGAACTGTAAAAAGCCAGAAAATATGACTCCTGTCTGCCAAGAATTACCGTGTTACCCAGTTAATAGGTTGTAGGCAGCCGCTTCATTTGACTGGAAGCTGACCCCAATATAGTTGGGAAAAGGCAGGGTAGATGATGAATACTATTCCAAGGCAATGGTCTCCACAAAGTAGATGCCTGAGGATGGACGGCGCCGCCGAGGTTGCCTAGGAAGAGGTGGCGAGACGAACTAACGCTTACTGCAAGAGCTGGTTCGAAGTGGCTCGGTAGCTTTAGCCCGCGAATTTGTACGCGCATATCCCGTTTTTTCCCGTTCCCGAAGGAATTTCGGGAAATCCTCTCTTAGTGCTCCCCTACACTCCCCAAGGACCCTACAGGCCAAATTTCAGCTTTCTACGAACAGTAGTTTCGACCATGGGGGCTTCAAGTAAATAGTAATGCATGAAATATTCAAATACAATGAAAATTGTTATATGAATAAATAAATGAAATGAAGTAAGGCATCTCTCAGTTGTTACCGCGGCCCTGGAACGCAAAGGGCATTTGGAGGAACAAAAGTGGGATTCAGTAAAAGTAACACCCCACACACACTCACACTCTCACTCACACTCTCACACGCACTCACTCACTGTCAGACTCTCTATAATAGCCTATGTTTTATCCTGATAAATACAAGATTCCCGTGGAAGAAGTCTAACGTAATCGGATATAGCAACTGAGTTACCATTCTTTAAACATTGTACAAGGGTTTTGTACCACTTAATATTCCCCTTCCGTAGTTAAATTAGCATAGGACCACGTGCGTGAAGCCTATTGATTATACAAATTTATGTAGTCGTAAGCCTACTTTAGTGGGTCTTAAAACATGACTTTCTTGCATTACTATGGCAAAGAATGTAATTTAAACTTTATTAGAATGAGAAATTGAAGTGGCAATGGGCAGGGCTCATTGCTCGCAAAACAGATGGTCGATAGAGCCGAAAAAATCAGGAGTGGTGACCGCGCGCTGGAAGACGCAGCGTTGGAAGGCCTCGCACATGGTGGAACAATGACCTGGTGAGGGTCGCGGGTGGCCTACGGATGCGAGACGCACAAGACCGGTTATTGTGGCGACACTTGGTGGAGGCCTTTGTCTAGCAGTGGACGTCTTTCACAGTAATAATATGATGATGAGAATAATAAAAATCCATTTTTCAAAAGTCGGATTTCACAGCAGAATACAACATTGCTTAACTAGTAAGTATGAAAGAGACATGAAAATAAATCTCTTTCGCACTTAGGCCGTATGCAGAAAGAAAGGTACCAGCCTACCAGCACTTATAGGGACCGGTCCGCGCTGGTAACCGGCGCAGGCATTTATATAAACAAGCGCCGATAGGTGCCGAAAGTCGGCGACAAGTTCTGACAATCTTCGACACGCGCCGGTCAGCGCTGGCGCCGCCCTCCATTTAAAATTAATTAACAACAAGCTTCAATCTACTTGCTTATGCTATTACCAGAATGGACCAGCAGCGCTTATAAGCGCTGGTAGATCGGCGCTGTCTACCAGCTTTATTTCTGTATACGGCCTTAGTGGTAAAGCGATTTTCTATCCCTTTCTACTCAGCTATCAAATCCGACTCCTTAGATTGTCACGAAAATAGTAAAAAATCAGACACTCACTACCAACTATTCAAATAATAGAAAAAAAGTAATCTTATTACATGAAAGTCCAATCACTTTTAATTTTCCAGCAACGACCCTGCAGTGATATAAAACATGCCCGAATTTGGCAAACTTGGCGAGGGTAGTTTATAAAATATATCGTGTAAAAATTCTGAAACAAAATGTTTTTAGGTGGGTAGTTAGCTGCATGCAGCATAAGGTCCCACGTTTAGTCAATAACGGCTTTTATCGTTCCAGGGATGTAGAATTTGTTCGAAAGAGTCACCGCGGCCCTGAAACGCGGCGGGCATTAGGAGGAACGCAGAAAGGTTTGAGTCATTAAGAGTCTGACAATCTCTTCTGCTCCGCGGAAGGAAGGAGCGGAAGGAATCATTTGATGATTTCCCATCCTTAAAAAATATATATTTCTTGATTGCTTCTAAGATTCAGATTAATTATGTATAACTAGCTGACCCGCATAACTTCGTCTGCGTCACATTTTACATTAGTGCCCCGACACTATTGGTCGTAAAGTGGTGTTATATAGCCTATCCTATAGCCAACTCTATAAATAGGCTAACCTAAACTATTAATGCGTTCAACCAAACAAACAAACTCTTCATCTTTATAATATTAGCTTATATTTTAATTAAGTACCCTAACTTTGAGATGTTACAAAAACCCTTATAACTTCGAACTACCCTCAATTCTGCGGCAGACGAAATCGACACCGAGAAGTAACATAAAACAAAGTAGGCTGAAATCTAGACTGAACTGGAAACGCGGGAGCGTCCTTGTGTCGGTCTAGGTCGGTACAAGGACAGGCTAAGAGGCAGATTCTTGCAGATCAATACCGAATACGGTACGAAAAAAAATGCTAACAGCTGCCTCCGCTATCCGATTAAAGGGGATCATATACAAGAAACGTGTTTTTTTCTGTTAATGGCGCAAATAAACGACAAAAAATAAACAAAATAAAATTACAAACACAAATACACACTCAGTGAATATTTGAACTCTCAACTTATTACAGTTCTTGAGATACAGCCCACTGATAGACAGACGGACGGACGAACTGCGGAGGCTTAGTCATAGGGTTCTGTTGGTTACCCTTCGGGTACGGAACTCTGAAAACAGATATATAAGTGGTCCTATAAGTGTTCCATTTTGCTTTTGGACTTTCGAAACCTTAGCAAAAGTATCCTTGACTTCATTTCGCCATCTAGACTGAATTCCCATTAGCCTAATCCGCCCCATATAGCCAAAAAGAGGCATTAACCTCCGAGGTATTACTCGCTCATGATTAATAGCCTCCCGCCAGGCATCCTAACGACACCGCCCGTAAACACTACATAACGCAAACTAGATTAGACCATTAACGTCCACGTTCAGGGTTTTGGGTTTAGGAATCTGATATTGGGTGAATAATGTTCTTAATGGTAGTCAGTAACGTTTTTAGGGTACCGTACTTCAAAGTACCGTAAAAAAGGAACCCTTATAAGATCACTCTCTTGTCCGTCTGTCACCACCGATTTTCTCAGGAACAGGTGGACCTAGCAAGTTGAAATTTATACCAGATACTGAGGTCTATAGTCCCTATTAGGTGTATAAAAAATCAAGGTTCTGAAACAACACGATAAAAAGATACGGAAATTTAGATTTTCGCGAAAGCTTGTAAGATTAATTTTCAATATTTTTGGATTTTTTTTATTTGTGCTGTAAGACCTTGCTTTATGCCAAAGTGAAAAATGTGATTCTAGGTGAACGATAGTGAAAAAAAAAAGTATTTTACTTTCTATAGAAGACTTTAGAAATTCATCATCATAACAGCCGACACACGTCCATTGCTGGATGTCGGCCTCCCCCAAAGGGGGGTTGCCATAATCGCCACGCTTGGCAGGCGGGTTGGCGATCGCAGTGTATGGTGTTGCGTTTTACAGAGAACGCCCCAAGTCTCTTTAGAAATTGCTCAACACTATTTAAACTTATCATTCGGTTAGTTTTTTTTATAAATAAGACTGTGATTGCAAGGTAAAGATAAAGTCACAAAATAGCCCATAGCGAAACTAGATTAGGTCTAATAAAGAGTCCATTACATCATAACCATCAAATACCTCCTACGCCATTATCACGCCATTTTGTACTTCGTCCTTGTAGCGTCGCTGAGACGAGAGATATATGTCGCCTAAGTCGATGGAAAATAAATAAGGTGTTGATTTGTCCAATTCCTTTGTTCACGACCTTTTGAACCAACCAAGGTTACGACATAGCCCGAATCGCCAAACTGAAGTGGCAGTGGGCAGGACACATTGCTCGCGGAACGGATGGTCGATGGGGCAAAAGTTCTGAAGTAGCAACCGCGTACCGGAAGACGCAGGGTTGGAAAGCTTCAAGGTGAAGCAGTTCAGCAGTGGACGTCTTTTGGCTGAAGTGATGATGACGAAACTTTCGATCGCCAGAGCATAAACGTAATGGCGTAAACCCCACACGCCAAACCAACAATTCAGCGTAATTTTTGTCACATATTCCTGTGGCGTTCAGGGTGAGATTATAAATACGTATGCTTTTAATGGCGTTCAAAAAGGAAGCAGTGGGCGTCGCTGCTGAGTCGTGTTAGGTCCAATAGCAACAGTTAATTACGCGTGTTCGCGGACAGGCGGGACTCTCCACTGCTTGCTGCGCCACTGGATACGTTTGCATTCTGAACTGCGACACGTGGACAGTTCCTCCTTGTCCTAATGTGTGTTGTGTCCTTAGCTGCTTTTTATTTTTTTGTGTGTGTTGTAGTTTGTACAGTAAGTCTGAAATACATGCTTATTATTTTACGATTAACTACTGGTCCTGGCTGTAATTTGTAGGTCTTAGACGAGTAGTCAGAAGCCAAGATTTTTGGCACCAGTCTTGGTAAGGGCTTTCGTGTTACCCAGTTACTGGGTAAGGGGTGTCAAATAGGCAGTAGCTCAATAGAAAAACTGGTATTCAGTTGCATCCGGATATTCTGAAAACCGCCCTAACATAGTAGGGAATAGGCTAAGCGAATTCGATTGATTGAAACGTAGTAAGCAGTATTAAGGACGAAAATGACGCATTTGCCAATTAAAACAGTTATTGGTTTTTTTTCAAGCAGAAGGTGTTTCAAAATCTCCAGTGCAGCTCATAGACAGTCGCTGCAATTACTTAAACAGTTCTAATAGACCGGAATCTAACAAGAATACTTGATGACTTCATCAGTTACAGATGTATCAAGTTCTTTCGAAGTTCCTTCAATCATAGTTCCTTCTAAGCTTAGTAATAAATTAATAGTGCGAAATTATTCTTGCTTCTTTTTATTCTAAATGGTTCATCTTATCAATCCTGATATATAAAATTATTCCGTTAACGACTTTTTTTTTTACTTTTAATAGGCACGCGCTTGACGACCATCTCACCTGATGGTAAGCGATGATGTGGTCGAAGATGGAGCACGCTTGCCTAGAAGTAACCTATTCACTCTTGACTTAAAGACTCCCAGGTTGTAGCTATCAGGAAACACAGACTCCGACTTATTGATTGACTGACAGACAACGCACAGCCGAAACGACTGGTCGTAGATAACTTAAATTTGGCATGTAGGTTACATGTAGGAGCACTAAGAGAGGATTTCCCTAAATGCCTACAAGAACGGGAAAAAACAAGTATGCGCGTTCGAAATCGTGGGCAAAAGCAAGTTACTTACTATTTCAAATGTGAAAGTACGGATGGATGTTCCTTACTCAATCACGCTGGAATCTGTATGAAGTTTGGCATTCGAAAGATAAGTCTGGAATTACACATAGGCATCCCGGTAGTATGTTCCCTTGGGAAAATTTCTGACATTCAGAAGCCGATGGCAGAAACTAATGTAACATAATCCACCGCAAATGACTCGTTTTTGCTTTTGAAATTGGCAAATTTGGCACGGATAATTACAACCATAATTTTATGTCATATGTGCTGTCTTTATGGGTATACGCGACTCTGCTGGCGTTTGAAGACGTTCAATACTAAAATTTTCCAGGAAATATAACTACCTACCGTTGTTTTTTTTTATTTAATATTGATAGCCACGCGTTTGATCATTATCTCACCTGATGATTAACGATGATGTGGTTGAAGATGGAGCACACTTGCATAGAAGTAACCTATTCACTCTTGACTTAAAGACCCCAGGAGCCCTATTATGTCGTTCTAATGCCATCATGATTAAGCTATGAAAAAGGGATAGTGTTATGCGTCTTGTATAACTCCGTCTCCCTCCCACACCGTTATCATGATGGTTTTAAGATGTGATAATAGGTACCCAGGTTGTAGCTGTCCTGCGGAATCTGTTCGAACGGGGTACCGTAGCCTTGGAACACAAAGGGCACCAGGAGGAACACAGATGGGTTTTAGTCAGTAAGATTCTGACACTCCCTCTTGCTTTACCCAGAGCGGGAGGAGTCATTTGATGATTTCCCATCCTTAAAAAAAAAAAAAAACAAAAAAAGGTTGTAGCTGTCCGAAAACAAACTCTGTCAGGGAATTCAACTCCTTAGCTGTACGCACAATTGAGGAGCTCGTGGCTAAATAATAACAGCCGCACGGGTCGATCTTCAAGGTTAAGCAACGCTTGCCTAGGTTAGTCTGTGGATGGGTGACCATCTTAACATACCGAGTTTCCACCATGCCTCGGAAAGCACGTTAAGCCGTTGGTCCCGGCTGTCATTTGTAGATCTTTGGCAGTCGATACGGATAGTCAGAAGCCAGTAAATCTGACTCCAGTCTTGCCATGAAATACCGTGTTACCCAGTTAATAGGTTGTGGAGGTCTGGTAGGCAGCCGCTCTTCGTAAAATACTGGTATTCAGCTAAATCCGGCTTGACTGGAAGCCGACCCCAATATAGTTGGGAAAAGGCTAGGCAGATGATGAGCTGTACGCACAATTAATGTGTAGTGTTCCTAAAACGATTTGTGCGTGTGGGCGAAATTTTCCAGGAATTATAACTACCCTTTTTCCGTTGTCGTGGTACAAAGGTCAGTCTGCCAAATATCGCGATCGATTTGGTAGTGTGCTCGTAAAATCATACCAAGCTGACGTCGCATCGATTCGCTTCGGAATTGTGAGCAGGGAGCTGAAAGTTCGTGAGGTTTTGATTGTGTAGAAGAGAAGAAAAACTGGTTAACTTATCCATAGGCACAAAACTTTTTAAGTATGTACTTTCATAAGCGTTTAGCTAAGGTACCACCGGTAAGCCACCGGTAAATGGTGGACATCCCACCCATAGGCACTAAACGTTTTGGGAACAGATATCTGCGTACAGCTAAGGAGTGGAATTCCCTGCCAGAGGTGTTTCCTGATAGCAACAACATGGGAGTCTTTTAAGTCAAGAGTGAATAGGTAACTTGTAGGCAAGCGTGCTCCATCTTCGACCATATCATCGCTTACCATCATCGGAGATAGTGGTCAAACGTGTGCCTATCAATAGTAAAAAAAAACCTTTCTGGACAGATTATCTTTCACGCAGTCCATCCGTTGAACTTCCTACGTGTGATCTTCCTGTCTTCTTTGATCATCCATCCTATTATCTTCCCTTGCGACTTAACCCTTCGGGAAATACAGGCATGTCCTACTTAGACGTGGCAACACTGTTGTGGGAAAGAGATGAAGCTAAGCTATACAAGACGAATAGCACTATCCCTGTTTCGCGAAGGAATCATGATGGCAATGACTACTAAGGGGCTGATTTTGAGTATCGTTTGTTATCGATAAAACGATAGGAAATCATCAAATGATTCCTCCCGCGTTGTTCGGAATGGGAGGGAGTATCGGTCTCTTACAGATTAAAATCCATCCGTGTTCCCTCACATTTAATTTCTTCACCAATGTTGCCGTGACAAAAACCTTTAAGCTAATTAAAATAAATTCATTGCAATACGTGAAACTAATTTGAAGGTCGATCCACTTTGGCTGCATAGAAAATAACTTAACTGACCTTGACGTGCCAGTTAAAATTTAAATTAAATATTTACGCTAAAGTAAAACTGGGAGCAAGTATTTGGCAAGAAGAAACCAATTTCTAATTCTATTGGTTTACTTCCCAAGTTTATCTTTTTGGCAAACAATATTAAGATATTATGGTTTTGTAATGTTTGAGGTTAAATAAGCCGCACAGGTCGAACTGCGAGATTAAACTACGATTGCCGAGGTCGGTTTGTGGATGGGTGACCATCCATTATGTACAGACAGTTTCCTCCGTGTTACGGAACCTACATCCATTCGTGTTCCTCTTAGTGCCCTTCGCGTTCCAGGGCCGGCCGCGGTGGCAGGATTGATTTACATCCTAAGTTTATTTTTTTCGCATCCATATGATAGTAATTATGTCGTTTAATCGTTTTTAATGATCGAAGCTAAATAACAAAAGTCGCACGGGCCGAGCTTTGAGGTTAAACTACGTTTGCCCAGGTCGGTTTGAGGATGGGTGACCATCCATTATGTACCAAGTTTCCTGTGTTACGGAACCTACATGAAGCTCTTGGACCCAACTGTAATTTGTAGATCTTTGACAGTTGTTACGGATGGTTAGAAGCCAGGAAATAAGACGAGTCTTTTTTTTTAAGAATGGGAAATCGTCAAATGACTCCTCCCGCTCTGGGCGGGGAGCAGAAGGGAGGTGTCAAACTCTTACTGACTAAAACCCATCAGTGTTCCTCCTTATGCCCTTAGCGTTCCAGGGCCGCGGTGACTGACCCTAGCGGGCCCCGTCTACTATGCTGACATCTCTTTGAGGCGCGCGTGGAACACAACGCGCGCTCGAATGACACCAGTCTTGCGAATGCTGTTATTCATTTACTGGGTTGTGAAGGTCAGAAAGGCAGTTCACGTTAAATACTGGTATCCAACTGATTAGAGTGGAAGCCGATCCCGATATAGTTGAGAAAAGGATAGTCCGATTTAATTTTGACCCAGTAACCTGAGTTTTAGGTTAAGCAATGCTTGCTGTGATAGATCTGTGCAGTCCGATCCGTATTTGTAAATGAAGCGAATGGCCAGCTGAATTTATAGGTAAATGGGGGAAACTGAGAATAGGGTATCAGTACTCCCACATTGTATAACCAAAAAGGCAATGGAGAGGGCAATGCTTTTGGTTACCTTGCGTGATCTAATCAGGAATGATGATATCCGTAAGAGAACCAAGGTTACTGACATAGCCCGAAGGATCGCCAAACTGATGTGGCAGTGGACAGGGCACACTGCTCGCAGAACAGATGGTTGATGGGGCCGAATAGTTCTGTAGTAGCGACCACGTACCGGAGGACGCAACGTTGGAAGGCCTCCGACAAGGTGGACCGATGACCTGGTGAGGGTCGCGAGTAGCCGATGGATGCAGGACGCACAGAACCGGTTGTTATGGTGACACGCGCGGGGTCCTTCCCTACCTTGTGGCTATTCCACCAATTCGCACTAAGCGTTTATAATGCGCACAGCAAAGGAGTAGAACTCTCTGCCTGCGTCTGTGTTTCGAAGAGCTTACAACCCTAATCTCTTCAAAGTTAGAGTAAACAGGCTCCTTCTGGGTAGGCTTGCTCCATCGTAGACTTTGTCTCTGTCATCTCTGACATAGACTAGAGTCAAGAGCAAAAAAAAAAAAAAAGGTGGACCGATGACCTGGTGAGGGTTGCGAGTAGCCGTTGAATGCAAGCCGTACAGGATCGGCTGTTATGGTGACACGCGCGGGGAGGCCTATGACCAGCAGTGGCCGTCTTTTGGCTGATATGACGACACCCACATTCCATTAAAATCCATTACCTTTGTGTACAATCAGAAATCAATTATGAATCAATACCAATAGCTAACTTCGCTTCCCTTGGTCGTGAAAGAATCCTCTTATTATGTCTGACTGCACACCCAGACAGAACATAATACAACCATTACATACTCATGTAGGAGCTCGTGGCTAAATGATTACAGCCGCACGGGTCGATCTTCAAGGTTAAGCAACGCTTGCCAAGGTTGGTCTGTGGATGGGTGACCATCTTAACATAACGAGTTTCCTCCGTGCCTCGGAAAGCACGTTAAGCCGTTGGTCCCGGCTGTCATTTGTAGATCTTTGGCAGTCGTTACGGATTGTCAGAGGCCAGTAAATCTGACTCCAGTCTTGCCAAGAAGTACCGTGTTACCTAGTTACTGGGTTGTGGAAGTCTGGTAGGCAGCCGCTCCGCGTAAAATACTGGTATTCAGCTAAATCCGGTTTTACTGGAAGCCAACCCCAATATAGTTGGGAAAAGGCTAAGCAGACGAGAAATCCATTATGTATACCAATAGCTAACTTCGCTTCCCTTGGTCGTGAACTAGAATCCTCCTATTGTGTCTGACTGCACACCCAGACAGAACATAATACAACCATTACATACTCATGTAGATATGTCTATTGTCCCAGGGAATAACAACAACCTTTGATGTAAGTTTTTATCTGAAAACAATAACAAGATCAACTGAGTTCTGACTCATCATCCCCAAACCCCAATTTATTTAAGGTGGACATAGCATTTTTAGGGTTCCATAGTCAACATGGAACCATTATGGTTTCGCCATGTCCATCTGTCTGTCCGCGGCCCGTGAGGTGGCGATGATTTTTTTATCGTCTCGTCCCTTGGTGCTTTTTTAAGGTTCCGAACAAACAACGTAACCCTATAGGATTACTCAGCTGTCTGTCCGTCCGTCTGTCACAGGCAGTTTTCTCCGGATCCACTGGACCGATTCTGTTAAAATTTGGTACACGTATAGACTTCTGTGACCCAAACACGGACCCGTTACGTAAATTATTATTTTTTTAGTATGGGGGTCAAACTAGAAAATTAAAAAAAAAGGTTTTTGAACAATATTGTGTGACATATCAAATGAAAGAGCTACTGTGAGGGTTTAAATTTATTTTTTTCAATATTAAAAAAAAGTTTTGAAGTTATTCAAGAATTTAGACGAAAATGACCTCTCTTATCTCTGAAACTACTGAACCTAAAATTTTGAAAAAAAGGAGATGATAGATCTTAACCATTTCTGATTACAGGAAAATCTATAAAAATTCTATAGTGTTAAAAAAAAGGAATTCGTTCGTTCGTTGCACGCGAATCCGACTCGCACTTGGCCAGTTTTTTTTTTAAACATAACTAGCAGAATGAGGGTGCATAATTGGGACATTACTACCTAATCTTTTGGGGTATGCAGATAGATTATGTTATAGAGAAACAGCTACTTTTAAGTTATGAAGTACTTTCCCGTTCTAATACAAATAAGGCTTAGTGATATTCTTCAAAATGGTTGGAAACATACTGGTATTGTACCTTATCACAAACTGTGTGCATATGACTTATTCAAATGTGCTTTAGCAGTACAATTGAAATAAATGATTTGACTTTGACCAGATAAATCAATAACATAAACAAAGCAAAAACAATGTGTGCAACAATCATAGGATCATAGCAGATGGCGTTCCCATGGGAAAAAAGGCATTAGTAAATATTCAAACAATGGCTCAAGTACCAGGAGAGCAGACCTTTCAGAGATACACAACACCATTAGAGTTGCCCTTCTAAAAGGTCACATTTACAGCAGAGTAAGCTGATTCTATTTATTTATGGATGAGTCACTGGCTTGCTTGATACTAAGGGCTATTAAAAACAGAAAAAATAATAGCATTTTACTGTTTTAAGATCTAATCTTTACTAATATATAAAGCTGAAGAGTTTGTTTGCTTGAACACGCTAATCTCAGGAACTACTGGTCCGATTTGAAAAATTCAGTGTTAGATAGCCCATTTATCAAGGAAGGCTTTAGGCTATATATCATCACGCTAAGAACAATAGGAGCGGAGCAGTAATGAAAATTGTGGCGCAGACGAAGTTGCACTAGTCAACTAGTACTAATATATAAAGCTGAAGAGTTAGTTTGCTTGAACATGCTAATCTCAGGAACTTCTGGTCCGATTTGAAAAATTCTTTCAGTGTTAGAGAGCCCATTTATCGAGGAAGGCTTTAGGCTATACTATATCATCACGCTCGGACCAATAGGAGCGAAGCAGACAAAGTTGCGCGGGTCAACTAGTTATAAATATAAATTTAGTCCCAGCACTCATTCCTGTTACGGAATTTGTTCGAAAGAGTGCAGACCTGGAATGCAAAAGGGAGTTAAGAGGAACACGGATGGGTTTTAATCAGTAACAGTTTGACATTTCCCTCAGCTCTGAGCGGAGTGAAAGGGAGGGTCGTATGATGATTTTTCCCATACTTAAAAGAGCACTCATTCCTAGATATTTAACCGTTGTTCCAGAATGGCAGAAGCCTGAAAATCAGACAACCAGTTTTCCTTAGGAGTATAATGTTACCCAGTTACTGGATAGTAGAGGTCAGCAGGTCTAAAAAGACCACTTTAGTAGAATCATAATATTATTCACACAACAATCTGTCAAATTTCATTTTTTATCGCTAACGCATTAGGTTCAAGGTTGTTTGGGAAAATTTGACAGTGACGGGTAGCGTGATGAAAGTGGCGTATTCAGACCCGCAGGTAGGCAGTCCCTCCACGTAAATTACTGTTATAAAAATGCATCCAGATAGAATAGAATAGAATACTAGCCAAGATATACACCACTAGCCTAGATATTCATAGACCCTATTACATTTTATTTTTAAACTGTGTTTTTAAATAAAAAGACACATCAAGATTTAAATCTCTGAACCGATAGACTATAACATAGTTGAGAAAAGCCAAGACAGCTGATGATGAATCTTGTAGTTAATTTGAGTCTTACTAGCTTGGCTGAACTTTTGTTTTCATATGAAGAAACAACTCTGGCTTATTTGTAATGTAGCTAATTTGCTACAAAAAAGGATTCACCTAATATCACCCTACTGTTAAGCTAGTTTTCTAAGTATTGGCATAAAAACGTAATGATTTTAGGGTTGCAGAAAACTTACTGCATTCACCTTTTGACCTTAGGGACAGTAAGGTAGTCATATGGTGCAGAAAACTGCTAAAACACTGGTCTACAGATTACAGTCCATACAAAATGGCATTGTTAAGTTTTTTAAAGTTACTAGTTCAGAATACAAAAAAAAACTAGACAAAAACTTTGCAAACATTAACTTCCTTGTTCAACATGCAGACAGACTTATTCATTCCTTCTTTTTATTTTATAATCAACGAATAAAGTTTTTGTATGCAGCCAAACGAGTATGACATTTATTTATTTTCAGTTTGAATCAAACAGGACAAGACAAATGGATTATACAGCCAACAAACCCGTATTGGAATCTTATCAGCTACTTTATTGTTATTTCTAAAGGGTGGAGAGACACACCTGTAATATACGACACTCCTTCACCGCAAATTAATTAATTCGACGCCAAAACTATCTACAATTTATTACATTTTGCACTCGCGACATTTTCCAATATTAAAAATATCACGCAACTTTCGCTCTTACGGGAGTATCGTCCGATTAGATGAACACCACTCATTACATTATCGATTAAATACAACACTATTTAGAAAGAAAACTGTCTGCCCGGCTATCACGAATGACGCGTAAACTCTCAAAGAATACTTTCGTAACGTGATTCATTTGAGTTTTACTTAGAAAACTGTGAAAGAATCCCGAAAAAAATAACTAAAATTAATAAGACATTACGCTAGAAAGGAACAGATATGGTTACCCGGCCGATTTGAATGGACTGCGACGTGATGCAGACGTCGCATTGTTACGTCACTCTCACACGCAGCCGGGTTATACGCAAGTGAGACAGGGACAGGTCCCAGCAATCCCACCCACTTATAATCGATTTTTATTCAAGCAAAAGACATTTAATTCTCAATTAAATGCACATATTTACAAATAAAACACATTACTATATTTTGTAATGACCACCTACGCACATGTGAGCGTCGCAAAAAAACACAAATACTCACCGTGAAAATTTTCACGACTGGTCTCGTCTGACAAGGAACAAATTTAGATACGCTCAAAAGTCACACAATAAACACTTTACTATTGTACCGATACGTTAAATATAATTATTATAGTTTTGCGAAGGCGTGAGCGACGTCCTTCAGTATTTGCCGCGACATATTTTTTATGTTTTCCAGTAATTTTCAACTGGGGACTAACATCGATCGCGTAGCCATGACAGATACATTTTCAACTGAATGAAGTTTGCCGCGGTCGCTCAGCTGACGGACAAGTTTTTTTTTCTGGCTGACGCAGTGAAGTGAGCGAGGATCGCTGTAAGGAGGTTATTGACCTATGCGGTGTAAAATTAGGGTTCCGCACGGGTACTGCAATGTATGTTTTGCAGGTGACATTTGTGCGGAAAATTATGTAAGACTTTTTCGCATGTCGTTTTGCGTGTAATGTAATGTTATTATGGTACCTATTACATACATATAATTTTGCTTCTCTTGATTTTTTTTAACTTGAATTGCCACTTGTGTAGATATGTGTGCGTACCGTCAATATTACATCAGTCAGTAGGTAAGTAATAATTGTTCTTCCGAGAATAATATAGTGTCTCTTTCAAACATGCAATGTGCTACTGAGCGCTAGGCTTTCCTTAAGTAGTCGAAGGTTTGATCTTGGTGAGCCATACAATGGAAATACGAGGATTATCTTGCAGCCTATGGTTCTTAAAGACTTTAAAAATATCGTAACAAACACTAGCTGACCCGTGCAACTTCGTCTGCGTCACATTTTATTTCCGCTCCTTTTGGTCATCATTCGGTGATGTTATAATTATAGCCTCTTCCTCGGTAAATGGGCTATCCAACACTAAAATATTTTTTCAATTCGAACCAGCAGTTCCTGAGATTAGCGCGATCAAGCAAACAAACAAACAATCTCTTCAGCTTTGTAATATTAGTACAGATACGGAAAAGTATAGATTACTTAATTCTTTTTTTTTGTAAAAGTACCGGCATTCTAGCAAATAAATAATTTGTTTGATTGATTTTTTTTACCTATTCTAATCTCAGAAAGCTGCCCTATCACAATAAGTACCTTGCTTCCGAGAATTCCAAGTTTTCAACTCATCCAAACAAAGATTCTCAAAAGTTGACCACTGACGGCGAGCCTACTGCGCATGACCAGGCTCAGGGACTAATGTAGGCAACTGGGAGCTGCCTTGACCCACTTATTTCAAGACCCGATTGACGTCTGACCAGGTGCTACCCTTCTGCGTCCCTTAGGTTATCCTTGAGGTTCTTTGTTCATACGATGGATTTCTGAAATCGCATGTCTATTGATTGTTTACACCAGTTCATGACATAACATCACGCCGGCACGCTGTTTGTGGTTTCACTTTTTGGTGGTACCTTCGTAAACTAAAAAGTGAAAAATAAAAAACTTTTTAACAAAAAAAATAAAACCGACTTCCAAAAACAAAACACTACAAAGTAAAAAGTATTTGTTTTTGAAGTCGGTTCTAGTTTTTTGTCAAAAAGTTTTGTACACGTATGGACATCTGTGACCCAAACACGGATGCGTTACGTAAATCATTAAATTTTTAGGCGTTACTTTGAAACTAGAAGATAAAAAAGGCTTTTTGAACAATATCGTGTAACATATCATATGAAAGCTGCGAGGGTTTTAAATTTTTTTTTCATAATTTTTAAATAAATAGTTTTGAAGTTGTTCAAAATTTAAATTAGACCAAAATTACCATTTCCCCCCCCCCGCACGCGAGTCCGACTCGCACTCGCAGTTTTTTTTTTTCGTAAAACCGTAAAATTATGCACTTACTATGCCGGTTGCCGACGGATGGTTGTTTTGGCTTCTGGCTGATATGATGACGATGATGATGAGTCTTGAGCAATATAGTTCAGGATGCCTCATGCACATTTTCATTTGATGGTAAATCATCAAATGGCTCCTCCCGCTATGGGAAGATTGGGAGGGAATGTCAGACTCTTACGGACTAAAATACACCCGTGTTCCTTCAAATAAGTTCCCTACTTGATTTCAAAAGATGATGAATCGATTTTTATTATATCGAACACCGTGTGTCAATAATTTAGTTCTACGATGTTTTATTCCATCGATGCTTTATTGGTGCGATAGAATAGAATAGAATAGAATAGAATAGAATAGAATAGAATAGAATAGAATAGAATAGAATAGAATAGAATAGAATAGAATAGAATAGAATAGAATAGAATAGAATAGAATAGAATAGAATAGAATAGAATAGAATAGAATAGAATAGAATAGAATAGAATAGAATAGAATAGAATAGAATAGAATAGAATAGAATAGAATAGAATAGAATAGAATAGAATAGAATAGAATAGAATAGAATAGAATAGAATAGAATAGAATAGAATAGAATAGAATAGAATAGAATAGAATAGAATAGAATAGAATAGAATAGAATAGAATAGAATAGAATAGAATAGAATAGAATAGAATAGAATAGAATAGAATAGAATAGAATAGAATAGAATAGAATAGAATAGAATAGAATAGAATAGAATAGAATAGAATAGAATAGAATAGAATAGAATAGAATAGAATAGAATAGGATAGAATAGAATAGAATAGAATAGAATAGAATAGAATAGAATAGAATAGAATAGAATAGAATAGAATAGAATAGAATAGAATAGAATAGAATAGAATAGAATAGAATAGAATAGAATAGAATAGAATAGAATAGAATAGAATAGAATAGAATAGAATAGAATAGGATAGAATAGAATAGAATAGAATAGAATAGAATAGAATAACATTTATTCAGCACAGATACAAACGCACAGCAACAAAGAAAACAAAAGTAATAAGTAGCAGGTACACAAATTGCGCTGAGCGTGCCCATGCCGAAAGGGTAACCATCTCAGCATTTGCTGGGCGTCAGACACCCAGCGCCAACACTACGAAACTTAAAAACTTTATAGCGATTGTTTATTAGTTCGATAGTATGACGGTTCGAAACGACTACTGTATAGGAGTACAGTAGGCGTTTCGAACCGTTTCTGTAAAACATTTTCGTGTCTCGACAGCGGAATTCGAGTCGAGTAAGTATCAAATTACGTCAAACTTAAGACCTTTTTGCTGTGTGCGATAAAGCTCACTTTGTTTGGTTGGTCACTCAGGTGAAGCTCCATATGGAAATTTGCAGAATAGACTAGCTGTTGTCCGTGATATTTAATTACTAGTTGACCCGCGCAACTTCGTCTGCGCCACAATTTTCATTACTGCTCCGCTCCTATTGGTCTTAGCTTGATGATAGGATATAGCCTTCCTCGATAAATGGGCTATCTAACACTGAAATATTTTTTCCAATCGGTGTTTCTGAGATTAGCGCGTTCAAGCAAACAAACAAACTCTTGAGCTTTATATATTAGTATAGATTAATCCTATTTTGCAATGTAGACGTTAAGGAAATACATTAAATACCATACACATATTCACATCTAGTTTCCTAAAATGAGGAAGACAGATTCAACACGTTTAGCTGTGGCATGGGTCAAAGATAACGTAGACAATATCAGTTGCTTAAAAAAAGGGAAATATCAAGATAATTATGCAATAATTATGGCCATAATTGAAACAACGCCAATTAAATTTATTAATATATGTATTTAATTATTAATTGGTGTTGTTTCAGTTGGTTTTGTTTCAATTATGGCCCATAATTATTGCCAAATTACGGTCGTGTAGCCGTAGCATAGAACAAACATTAATTGCAATGATAGGACGTCCGGTGCGTCACTATAACTTTCAAGAGATGGTCGGAAAATGCAACTGACATTTCCAACTTCCGTGAGGTTCATGCATAGATATAGAAGAATATCAGGAACTATGCGAACTTTGTAGTCTCGCCTTTAGAGGAGGGCAAGACAGCAACCTTCATTCTTATTGAGTGCTGTCTTTTCAAGACAGATGGCGCTAGTTGACTAAAAAAATATTGAAATATTGTTTAGAAGCGACGACAGTTGTTTTCACAACAGGTTTTTTTTATGTTTGCTTAGTAGTGAATTACTATGTACTTATGTTTAGTTATGACAGCTTTTCCTTCAGTGTCGTTGAGTTCTATAATCTGTAAACAGATAGCGCTGTTGAACATTTTGTTTCACTCATGAAGCGTGCAAAACAGGAATCGAATTCAACTGGTGTATAATGGGTTTCCCAGGTATTTTTCTTTTGAGAGGTTTTCTCTCAGACCAATATCATATTGTTCTGTAGCTTCCTCAAAAATTGTCTTCGTTTTTTATTTTTACGGCTGTCCTCAGTTGTCCTAATATAGCGATTTACAATATGATTTACAACATTCTTGATGATTCCATTTTCATTCATGAAGATCTATAGAATTATTAATTATTACCACAAGATCATTGAAGTACTTAACTGTGGAACACATGAAGTAGGTAAGTATGTTCACCTTGACCCTTATCCAGTAGATAGTGATAAAATATTGTAGGTAAACTTACCATGGAATTATCGAATGAGCCCAGTCCAGTTGGACCCTCCTTGGCGCTACCAGCGACATCTTCTGCCCGTCTGTATCAGCCACTCTCAATTTATTTCTGTCTTTCGCACAATCACTTATTTATTCTATTATTTTTTTTTCGAAATGCCATTTATTTTGTTTATTTACTTATTTCTATTTAAATGCTTATATTTAGTTAAAGTTTCTACTAAGAAGTATTTCTTTTGACTTTTTGGCGGGAATTAATATGATTGGTTGATCTGTCATACCTGTAACAAAATATAAAATTTATTAGTTGCTATCTTAAAAAAAAATCAAGCGCGCAAAGAGTTCCGAACAAAAAAGTTTTTTTCTGACATGAAAACCATTGTCATAGAGTTTTTTATAATTTGTCCTGGATCATAGAGTTTTTATAAGTACTAGGTACTGCCTTTTTTTAAACTCATTAGTAGGAAAAAAATAAAGGTACATTCAAGATCCTCACAATAAGGCCTTTCATTTACTTTGATGTCACACACGGCAGGCAGTTTGATTTTTTCACTGTGAATATTTTCATTTATATTCCTGACAATCTAGGAAGTCGGGTTGGGCAATTTGACAGCAGGATACAAAATTGCTTCACTAGAATAGTAAGTATGAAAGAGACATAAATCTCTTTTGCACTTAGAGGTAAAGTGATCTTGTATCCCTCTCTCTAAGTGCAAAAGAGTAGGTAGTCTTTGCCACGAATATAAATTATCTTGACAATCCCTAGCGTAAGTTAGAATGCGAATGACAGCTTTCTTTACCAAAGTTTACACAGATAATTTTTTACAGGTCGTGCAGTGCGTTTCTCGAAACATGTCTCATGTAAGCTTAGATGATTTAATCATGACGTGATGTGTCAGTCATACAAAAAACACGAAATGACAGATCACTTCATGCGCACAGGCCGAAGAGATTATACATTTAATATGATGTTTTGTGTTCGTTCATACGAGATGCCAATAGTGTCTGCAATCTCCCTGATGGTCAATCTTCGATCTGTCAATATCAGATCGATACTCTCTCATCCGCGTTTAAATTCAGCAACCCACTTTTTCACAGTCGTATACGACGGAGCAGATTACCCCCAATGTTGTTGACATATCTTCGTGAATCTCTTTTTTTTAAACAGTTTCTCTATGTCTGGCTGCAAATATTATTTAGTCTAGTAGCTCTGTTGAAAAAATAAATAATCATACAACCATTTCAATGTCATCGTATTTTTTAACGCAAATTAGTTATGTATTGTACAAGCAATATTTCTGTTTTATAGGTTTTGGCTGATATCCGCAAAATTGCGTTTTTATTTTTGCGTTGTTAACTGGTTCTATGCTCAAGATACTGGTCATAAGTACCTAAGCTGGTAGGCAAGGGCCCGCTGAGACCCGGATTGAGGGTTTCGGAATGAGACCCTGGAACGATAACGGATGGGTTTTTTCAGTAAGAGTCTGACGCCCTTCCGTTCCACCCAGAGCGGAAGAAGTCATTTGATGATTTTCCAATCTTAAGGTGGATGCTCCAGGGTGGCCCGCGTAATTCAAATATTTTTATGTTTTTTTGCAATTTGCCGGTCAGTGTGAAGCTGTATGTGGACCAAATGCGATCTGCGACCGTAACGCGTATTTATCTAAAGAATTATAACCATTTTAATCATCAATATAGCCCTCTAAGTTCATGTAGTTCGAAAGAATGATTATTTCTGAAATATTAATTCTTTCGAACTACATGAACTTAGAGGGCTATATTGATGATTAAAATGGTTATAATTCTTTACATAAATACGCGTTACGGTCGCAGATCGCATTTGGTCCACATACAGCTTCACACTGACCAGCAAATTGCAAAAAACATAAAAATATTTGAATTTCGCGGGCCACCCTGGAGCATCCACCTTAAACGAAAGGCCGGACTAGGGTTCTTAGTAATGGGGCTGCGGACTTTGTTCGAAAGAGTCACCGTAGCCCTGGAACGCAAAAGGCACTAGGAGGAACACGAATGGGTTTTAGTCAGTAAGATTCTGACACTCCCTCCTGCTTCACCCAGAGCTGGAGGAGTCATTTGATGATTTCCCATCCTTAAAAAAAAGGGTACGTTAGAATTTTGTCTTTATAAGTACCTAGTCAGGAAGCCCAACAAAGAGAGAAATGTAAAGAATCGGGTCCTTACATTTCTCTCTCGGAGACCTTTCCCAGTAGTGGGATAGTTCACGCTGACAAAAAGTAGTAGGTCAATAGTTTTTTTTCGTCTGTCAAATCGTTCGGGCAATGAAGTAGTAAATAGGTACCTATTAGCCAACTTTATGACAAACCAGCTTTTGCCCGTGACTTCGTACGCACAAATACCGTTTATTCCCGTTCCGGTAGAAATTTCGTGAAATCCTTTCTTAGTGTTCCCCTAAACTCCCCTAAGGAACCTACAGGCCAAATTTCAGCTTTCTACGACCAGTAGTTATTATTATTATAATTTATTTCAGACCATGTTGTCCATAGATTGTTAGTAAATACACAGAAACTTAAAAACTATGTTAGTAATACACGCTAAAAAAAATCTAATAATAATTATTCTACATGTAGGCGAATCCAGTACCTCCATATACTTAGCACTTTCTAGATGTTTTGCAATGACCCTCAGGTAGCCGTTAGGGCTGTCTCTCACTCTGCGCATCAACGATGCTGCTCTTTTTCTAATTATGGCATAATAGCCGTCGACTTGTTTTGCTGTGGGCTGTCTGTCAGTCACTCACTAACGGAAGAATTTTCTATAGACGTCTTGAAAAAAACGTGGCATAACATCACATCAGACATTGATCGAATCGCGCGGCTATTATTTACGCAAACCGCTTTCAGTATCTATTTTATAGACATCATTTTATGGATTAAACACACAGGCAGCAGTCAAGCTCGTCAAGATATTTAGGACAATATAAATATTTGGGACGGAGTATTCTTGCATTAGTTTCCAGCAGGTGCCACCTACGTAAAACACAAATAGAATTTGACTACAAATGACTCTGGTCTCTGAACGTTCTGCGGTGTGTCAAAATTTCAAAATGACGCGCAAAGAAAATTTCTAAATTCGCGCGCTTTTCACTTTTAAAGCGTGACATACGCGCAAAAAACAAGTGGCATGTTTGCATAAAAGTTATCAATTTAATATTTACAATGGACAATTTAATTAAAAATAATAAAAATGTGTTAATAATACTAAGAGTCGTTTATAATTAAACGCCTAATAGTATTTGAAGACAGTATTGTAATAAAGCAAATGATTGCGTTGTCAAAATTTCAGGCGCTTTTATCATGAAAAAAAAAACAAAAGAAAGGGTTTCAAATTAAATGTGTCAACTGATTCATTTATTTTTTCCAAGTAAGTTCAATAAAAACACGTTTTTGAGAATCACGTAATTATTCTCAAAATAGCTTCCAAGAATTGAATGAAATTGCCTTGTTTAACTTGAATTCTTGATGGCAACTTCCTGAGAAAAGGCCTCCTGTCTATGAGAGGGAGTGGGCCATCGATACGCAGATGGCCTCGGACAATCACATCATGATTCTAGACTTGATGCCTACAATGGTTTTCTGCATATTTTTAAGAACAGTGATGACAATGAAAATTACAATATGAAAATTCGCACTGCTGGTCCATTACTTCATGTGTTTAATAATTCACCTGTTCGACAACAAGAAACACTCAATGAGAGATAATTAAGGAAGAATATGCGATCTATAATATTGCATTCATTTGTGTAATATGCAATTAGGCTGCAGGACGTCAGTCAGTCTATAATAAACGTAGATTGAAGAGTGCGCTATTAGATATGCAGAGTGCAGGTCTGCGGACGGGTAGGGCCTGCCAGGGTTGCGGAATTCGTTCGAAAGAAAAACAAAAAAAAAAGTGTCTGACACTCTCTTCCGCTCTGCCCAGGGCGGGAGGAGTCATTTAATGATTTCCCATCCTTAAAAAAAAGTGTCTATCACTCTCTTCCGCTCTGCCCAGAGCGGGAGGAGTCATTTAATGATTTCCCATCCTCAAAAAAAGTGTCTGACACTCTCTTCCACTCTACCCAGGGCTGGAGGAGCCATTTTATGATTTCCCATCCTTAAAAAAAAGTGTCTGACACTCTCTTCCACTCTGCCCAGGGCGGGAGGAGTCATTTAATGATTTCCCAACCTCAAAAAAAGTGTCTGACACTCTCTTCCGCTCTGCCCAGGGCTGGAGGAGTCATATGATGATTTCCCATCCTTAAAAAAAAGTGTCTAACACTCTCTTCCGCTCTGCCTAGAGCGGGAGGAGTCAATTGATGATTTACCATTCTTAAAAAAAAAGTGTCTGACACTCTCTTCCACTCTGCCCAGGGCGGGAGGAGTCATTTAATGATTTCCCAACCTCAAAAATAGTGTCTGACACTCTCTTCCACTCTGCCCAGGGCTGGAGGAGCCATTTGATGATTTCCCATCCTTAAAAAAAAGTGTCTGACTCTCTCTTCCACTCTGCCCAGAGCGGGAGGAGTCATTTGATGATTTTCCATCCTTAAAAAAAGTGTCTGACACTCTCTTCCGCTCTGCCCATCCTTACAAAAAAGGTATGCGGAGTTGCATGGATCTTGTGGTAACCATTTCAGTAATTTATATTATTGTAATGCTGGTATGTTTAGGTATTGTACTTGATCACCAAGGTTTTACAGATTTTATATACATAATGAAGCTAGGTGGGAATGGGAATCTATAATGACCAGTTAATCTCAAATGTTTATTTTTACTCGATAACAATTACTAAACACTAGCTGATCCGAGCAGCTTCGTCTGCGTCACATTTTCATGAATGCTCCGATAATAATTTAATCTCAGGAGTATAATAATAATAATATATCATTTAATTCAGGTAACAAAGACCCACAACATAATATGTTATATACCTTACAGACTATCATACATATTTGTAAAACCGTAAAAAAAACCGCCGCTTGCAGAAGCTAGTATCTCTCTATATCTATACGAATATATATAGCTAAAGAGTTTGTCTGCTTGCTTTCTGTTTGTTTGTTAGATAGTTAGCCCATTTATCGAGGAAGGCTAATAAGTTATATATATCATCACGCTAAGACCAATAGGAGCGGAGCAAACGAAGTTGCGCGGGTCAACTAGTATATTATATACAGAGGAAAGATTTGTTTGTTTGTTTCAATGATGGTTTGACTTTGTTCGTTTGGGGTTGGAACCCTCGGGCCGAGGGGCCCTTGTGCTCACAGTCTTTTCAAAGAAATTTCGAAACGGCTGGTTGACACTTCCTGTGACCCAAGAGCTGGCTTTTACTTTGGGCAGAGATTTGGTATGCATTGCCATTCAACGTGGCAATGCGGCCAGCCTCTTGGGCACATTACCAGCTGACAGCATTGAGGATGAATGTTTTGATGCTATATATTAGTTTGTTTTTAGTATAGTGTATTTGTTAATTTAAGTTATTATGTTGGTTTGTTTGTTTTTTTGACTCCGAAACTACTGGACCGATTTAAAAAAAATATTTCATTATGGTAATGCTGCATTATCCATTAGTAACATAGGCTATATTTATTACTGTAAAAAAATAAGGGACCCTTTAGAAAATTGCAGCGCGGTCGAAGTGTGCGGGCAAAGTGCTGTAATAAATAAACAGAGAACTTTGACTAACACCGCCACAATAATACACAAAGAGGCGTCAGAACAATCATTAAGTATTCACAATAACCACACAAATTACCGGAAGATGACCCGGCAGAATCAAGCCCAAGGTCTTCAGTACTGCGCCATATTGTCTCAGTGTATCAACAGTTAGCAACCGCGGTAATCGGCAAACGAAAATGGTCGAAAAATTCCTCATAATACTCGCTGTATTACACATCTGCAACGGAGATAAAGCTGACATTTTTTTAAAAGAAACGGTGAATAATATAGCTGAAGAAATTACCAAGAATCCTGTTCTAAGTTTCACAACGCACGCGTACACGAATGCGTTTGCAGCTGCTGTCAAGGCAGTGATGTGGATGCCCAATGCTTTAGCAAGAGCTGTAGGACCAGTAGCACAGCCCAACTTCATCAGTGACTCGAACTACGAACCCAAAATCCACCGATTCATCTTTGATTTTAGAAAAGCAAGTGAAAATAAAGATGCGAATTTAGGAATCGTTGACCTGATTTTTAAGAACGGATTTGCAGTTGAAGAGCACAAATTAGAAACTGAAGATGGGTATGAACTGCTTATGTTCAGGATACCTGGGAAAGGACCGGTCGTTTTTCTCATGCATGGACTATTGGGTAGTGCCGATGATTTTGTTGTGGCTGGTAGAGAAAGTGCTCTAGCATATATGCTAGCTGACGCAGGGTACGACGTTTGGATGGGCAACGCTCGTGGCAACAAACATTCCAGGAGCCACATTTTACTGAACCCCTCAGAAGCTGTGTTTTGGGATTTCTCTTGGCACGAAATTGGCGTCTACGATCTGCCTGCCATGATTGATTACGTACTCAACAAAACAAATGCAACATCTCTAAAGTACGTTGGGCATTCACAAGGGACTACCGCGTTCTTCGTCATGGCTTCAGAACGACCTGATTACAATGACAAGATTAAATTAATGGTGGCGTTATCTCCTGTCGCTTTCATGTCGAACGTAAGATCACCAATAGTTCGTCTGATGTCTCCTGGAACGTACATTCTGCATGGATTAGCAAAGAGTTTAAGTCTATACGAGTTTTTGCCGGACAACAACCTGATTCGTGCGTTAAAGCTCCTGGTTTGTGGGGTAGGACCTGTATCAGAGATCCTATGCAGCAATACGCTATTTCTAATGTCTGGATATGACTTTCCTCAGCTAAATGTGACGAATCTGCCAGTAGTTCTTGGACATTTACCTTCAGGAGCTTCTATGAAACAGTTTGCGCACTACGGTCAAGGAATACTGTCGAATGACTTCAGAAAATTTGACTACGGAGCTAAAGAAAATTTGGCAAGATACGGCGTACAAGTTCCTCCAAAATATAATTTAAATAATATAAGGGCTCCTGTTTCTATGTTCTGTAGTGAATCCGATTGGTTGGCTCATCCTATAGATGTAGTTAAATTGTTTAATGAGTTACCGAATGTGGTCGGTTTTTATAAGGTTCCGTACAGACAATTCAATCATGTTGACTTTATAATAGCCAACGATGTGAAAGAGTTGCTTTACTGTAGAGTGCTTATGGAATTGGATTTTTTTTAAGTGTTGTGGTGAATTCATAAAAAAATAAAAGGATTTGTGTTTTGGTACTTACAGATAATAATGGTGTGTATTTTGGTTGTACGTTGTTTTATAGGAGACAGTTCATAGAATTTCGTTTTACGTAAAAAATTTATCGTATTAACATTTCATAGAATAATCAAAACGCAGAATACTTACTTTGAATAATTTTAAATCATAGATTTTTGTTACAAATAAACTTTGTTTCGGTATTTATGATATCATAAAATAACAAATCAAATATTCTTAATCCTCATATTGTTCAGTTAATATAAAACTTGTTACCAAGAAAAACATTTTATCGAGTGTTAGTTTCTAAACATTTGACAAAATGCATACCCTTCTGTAAAATAACAACATCGCGTTCACAACAACATTGCGTGTAAATTTTATTCTAGTCAAGCATAACTTTTCATTCGGGCCCGGTCGGCGGAACCCCGCGAAGCGGCAATGTTGGCAAATGGCGATGGAAATAAAGGACAAAACTATGCAAACAAGCATATACCATGAATGCAGCAAGCATACAGCAAGCATGCAGTAAGCATGCAACATGCAGCATGTAAGTAAGCAAGCCTGCGACATGCAACATACAGCATGCAGCAAGCATGCAACATGCGGCATGCAAGCAAGCATGCAACATGCGGCATGCAAGCAAGCATGCAACAAGCGGCATGCAAGCAAGCATGCAGCACGCAAACGAGCATGCAACATGCAGCAGGCATGGTTTCTGTCACGGCTCCGGTGCTGCGGGGCTTAAATTACACTCTAGGGGTAGGGCAGACAAGACTGCGTGGAGTCGGTTTTACAGAGATTCGTTTCTGTCACTATTTTTTTTTGTATACATGTTGATTTTTGTAGATCATATTTTATTTTTTATTTAACGTTCAAATGTTATTTTATAGAAATGGGGATATGCGTAGTAACATTATTCCGAATGAAATTCTTACGTTTGAAAAGTTTTTAAATAAAAAAATGTGATCATGTAATTCATTGAATTGTGTTTTTGTGAAATCGGTATCATTCAATTAAATAGTCTTTGAAACAATAATATTCGATATAAAATTACAAGAACCAAATATTATGTGAAACATTTTCTGCGAAACGAAATTCTATCAAATTTCTGTCTGCGAAACAAGGGTACACCGTGTACTTTGACAAAAATGTGCTTGCATTCCAAAATATCGCTTGCCTATAGATGCCTGTAGATAGTGTGCCTATAGATAGTGTGCCTATAGATAGTCCATTTCGCTAGTTTTGATTAAGTCCTATGTAATCATCATCTGCCTAGCCTTTTCCCAACTATATTGGGGTCGGCTTCCAGTCAAGCCGGATTTAGCTGAATACCAGTATTTTACGAGGAGCGGCTGCCTACCAGACCTCCACAACCCATTAACTGGGTAACACGGTACTGCATGGCAAGACTGGAGTCAGATTTTACTGGCTTCTGACTATCCGTAACGACTGCCAAAGATCTACAAATAACAGCCGGGACCAACGGCTTAACGTGCTTTCCGAGGCACGGAGGAAACTCGGTATGTTAAGATGGTCACCCATCCACAGACCAACCTTGGCAAGCGTTGCTTAACCTTGAAGATCGACCCGTGCGGCTGTTATTATCTAGCCACGAGCTCCTCTTAAGTCCTATGTAATATGGGTCCTATAATATAGGTATATGCAGAGTGTGTGTGTGTAAGACCGGTTTGGCGCTCTTTGAGGAAGGCTTACGTTCAGCAGTGGACAGCAATTGGCTGATATGATGATGTATAGGAGGCAAGCTTCGGGCCATCAACCGACCGTAAATAATAGTCTGCACTTTGAGCCAAATGCAAAATCCCAAAATGGTTCAGCTTACTTATAGCGCTTGCAATCTCTGTTCTGAGGTTATAGACAATGGGCCTTTCAAACTGCCAAAATATAGGGGACTAGTTGACCCGCGCAACTTCGTCTGCTCCGGTCCTATTGGTCTTAGCGTGATGATATATAGCGTATCCAAATCTAAATATCTATCCTAAAGCCTTATAAATCGGACCAGTAGTTTATAAGATTAGCGCGTTCAAGCATACAAACAAACAAACGAAGTCTTCAGCTTTATATATTAGTATAGATTAATCCCGTTTCATTTCGACATCTTTTATCAATCCCATATTTTTTTGAGATTTTGACAATTGCCTGACAGAATGTCACTTGTCTAGAACTCTATAATAAAGCCTCTGCTCGTATAGTGTTCGCAAGAAAACGTACTTTTTAACCGACTTCTTCAAATAGGAGAAGGTTCTATGTTCGGCTGTATGTATCTTTTTTTTTTATGTATGTTCACCGATTTCTCCGCCGATTGTGGACCGATTTTAAAAATTCTTTCTTTATTCGAAAGCCTATACTCCTGCGGTGGTCCCATTGTCACCAGGTCAGAATCTGATGATGGGATCCCATGAAAATTGAGAGAATCCCTCAAATTTTATAGGCACACACAATGTTTTTCATAACATTTCTTACGCAATTCAGGTATTTACACCAGTTCATAACATAATATCACGCCGGTACGCTGTTTGTGGTTTCACTTTTTGTAAACTCACCTAATTGTGTGACTCACTTAATTCGGAGATACAACGTTTGGACTCTTTCACAGCGTTATAGGAGTAAAATCCAATACATTAAAATGAATCCTATGGTATGGTAATAAAGCTTCTTTTCGTGTACAAATTTTTGTTAAGATCGTGCGAGTGAGATAGTAACAATCACGGGATTTGTCATTGCGCCCGCCATGTTTGACGTTTCACCGGTAGCGTGCAACTGTGCTGTCATTATTTAATTCATTTTAAATAGAAAAGGTGAGTGTAAGTTCATGATACTTTGACAATTAGTTGTTAAAAACATATACTTGTTGATACCGATAAAGGTTTTAGTAAATTTTCATTAGTTTTTGCATAATACCTTATTTCCTGGGTTCAAAAAGTTAACGATTCTCAAGATTGCAACTCAAAACAGTGTCACCGAATTAACCAAGCAAACTTTTATTATTTTCAATTCGTGTGTTAATAATTGTTTTCAGTACGTGTACGTTAGTAGTTTAAGTCAGAAAATATTTATTTTTACTCAGGTAAAAAAGTAGGATCGCTTACGAGCATTTGAAAAAAGTCCGTTATTTTTTTTATCACATAATTAAGTGAGTTATTTTTTTTTTTTATTTTAGACGGCATGGAGGAAGGCAAACATAAAAATAGAAAATATAATGAAACATCCCTGACATCCGCAATTGAAAGTATTCTACAGTCAAAAATGAGTCTGTACAGGGCATCAAAAGTATATAAAGTGCCGTGGAGTACTTTAAAGGTCAATGTTGAAAGGGTAAAAGAACGCAAGCAAGGCATAACACAACAAAAGTTTCTTGTTGATGAATAAATTACATAATTATTACTTTCAATATGTTTATATTTTTTATTAATTTTATTTTTTGTTACTTTTGTGTTAAAAATAATAAATACTCACTTAATTCGGTTATAACAGAATTAGAGAAGTACTATCACCGAATTATGGTGTTTGTCGCAGAATTAGACAAGTCATCGCGGTTTGATTAAGCTCATTTTACGCTGAGTTAATTCATACGTGTTAAGATTACACTTGCTCATACGGTAAATAGAAGACTGATTAATGTTCCTATTAAAAATAAAAATAAAATTTATAAAGTTTAACCTGGTTTTTTTTCCACATTCTGTTTTGTCACAGAATTAGATGAGTTGACCCTAGTGTTCGCAAGAAAACGTACTTTTTAACCGACTTCTTCAAATAGGAGAAGGTTCTATGTTCGGCTGTATGTATCTTTTTTTTTTATGTATGTTCACCGATTTCTCCGCCGATTGTGGACCGATTTTAAAAATTCTTTCTTTATTCGAAAGCCTATACTCCTGCGGTGGTCCCATTGTCACCAGGTCAGAATCTGATGATGGGATCCCATGAAAATTGAGAGAATCCCTCAAATTTTATAGGCACACACAATGTTTTTCATAACATTTCTTACGCAATTCAGGTATTTACACCAGTTCATAACATAATATCACGCCGGTACGCTGTTTGTGGTTTCACTTTTTAGTGGTAAAAACGTTTTAACAAAAAAAAACCGACTTCCAAAAACAAAACACTACAAAGTAAAAAATAACATTAATTTCGGAAGTCGGTGTCAAAAAACCAAAAAATACCTAAAACACCGACTACCGAAATTAATGTTATTTTTACTTTGTAGTGTTTTGTTTTTGGAAGTCGGTTTTTTAGATATGCAAGTTTGACGACATTTCTATAAATATCTTACTTAGATGCCACAAAAACCCACGCAGATCGCTTTATAACCAGGGTTGATAATGAAAATTAAGTTTTTGTGTCTAGCGAAAATTGCTTTAGGCATAATGGAATAATATACTTACCTATCTATGTTTTCTGTACATTGCCTCTTATTTTGTTTTTTTACTCTAGAGATAATAGTAGTTTTAAGAAGGTAAGTACCTACTTTTTTTTTTTTAGGGATGGCAAATCATCAAATGACTCCTCCCGCTCTGGGTGAAGCAAGAGGGAGTGTCAGACTCTTACTGACTAAAACCCATCCGTGTTCCTCCTGGTGCCCTTTGCGTTCCAAGGCTACAGTACCTCTTTCGAACAGATTCCGCAGCCCCAGCAGGCACCTGCCCTAGCGGGCCCCGTCTTCCACGCTGACATCTCTTTGAGGCGCGCTGGCATCGCAGCACGCCGCCGACCCGGGCCTAGTTCTGATCAGACGGCGAGCCACCCAAAGTACCTACTTACCTTCTTAAAAATACCCGCCAGGGTTGCGGAGTTTGTTCGAATGAGGCACCACAGCCCTGAAACGCAAAGGGCACTTAGGAGAGGAACACGGATGGGTTTTAGTCAGTAAGAGTCTGACACTCCCTTCTGTACCCCTATTCTGTAACAACATTTTCGTGTCTCGACAGCGGAATCCGAGGTGAGTATCAAATTATGTCAAACGTAAGACCTTTATGTTGTGTGCAATAAAGCTCACTTTGTGAGGTTTGTCACTCAGGTGAAGTGAAGCTCGATATCGAAATGGTTCCTTACAGAATAGACTAGCTACTCCGCCCAGAGCGGGAGGAGGCATTTGATGAACACATCCTTAAACAAAAAGGAGGTGACATATATGTAGATAGAACGAGCGAGAAACAAGATGAAAACAACACGTTTTGCAGAGAAACAAAAACAAAAGAGATTCACGCCCTCGCTGCCTGAAAATGTAAACAACTTTTTTTCATCAGTGGGTATTTCAAATTACGCACAGCAATAATTTTAGCTCGGTTAATGGTCTTTTAGGGATTAAATCTAGATTTATTACGACTATTGAAAAAAAAAAAAAATAATATTACACACTGAAGATTTCCACAGACTTGTTTTAATAAAAGAATACCTATGGGCGAAATATAGAAATACTTGAGACAAACTAAGCTTAACTTTATAGCTTGTCAAATGTGGCTATATTTTAGGCCCTAAAATCAAAGTCAAAGTCAAAATGTTTACGTATTTAAATGAGGCCATTATACGGCACTTTTGAACGTTATCCAATGGGATAGTACCCCATTATCTAGCAGTAGGGTTCATCAGCTGTCTAGCCTTTTCCCAACTGAATTGGGGTCGGTTTCTAGTCAAACCGGATTCAGCTGAATACCAGTACCCCTATACTGTAACAACATTTACGTGTCTCGACAGCGGAATCCGAGGTGAGTATCAAATTACGTCAAACGTAAAACCTTTATGTTGTGTCCAATAAAGCTCACTTTGTGAGGTTTGTTACTAGGTGAAGCTCGATATCGAAATGGTTATTTACAGAATAGAGAGCTGTACTTTATCTGACCTACACAACCCAGAACTTGGGTGACACGGTACTTCTTGCCAAAACTCGTAACGACTGCTAAAGATCTACAAATGACAATCGGGAGTACCTAACGGTTTCCGAGGCGCGGGAGAGTCTCGATACCTACTTATGTTGAGATGGTCATCCATCTACAAACCAACCTCAGCAGCCGTTGATCGACCCGAACGGCTGTTACAACACGAAAAAATATAGTAAAATGTTGATTAAATACTGTATGATATCATTGACAGCACTATTCATTTTTCAAGTTTTAAGAAATCGGGGTGACTGTCCCCGGAAGAGAACTCATTTTGTAACTGCCTTAGTCGTTTTACCTTCCAAAAATACCTAAATAAGAATCATAAAGATCCTAAATTCAAGCTCAAATGACTTTCACTTGAAATAAAAAAGGCATTTCCTGAAAATGACTCGCATTTTTAATTTTGTATTTCTCAAAAGTTCAAAACTCTCAGAGTTCACTGACCAAGATCGTTTATGAGTTTTTAAAATCAAAATAACTGAAATTCAAATAATGATATCTTCAGCCTGCTTGTCTCCGTTTGTGTAAACGTATATCTGTCATGTTTTTCGGGCAATAATCGTTATTAATTTGATCTACGAATGGGCGCCATTTTGGATTGTTGATTGCGCGGGAAACATATTCGAGATGATTGAACTGTAGAATGAAATTAGAATGAATTATGTTTATCTGGGACTTCTTAAGATAAGAATAAATTATTACAATAATAGGTTCGAGTAGACGACAATTGTTTAATTTTAGAAAGTTATTATCTCGTAAAAAGTTTATTGTTTTCTTTTTTTGACAGTTTTTATTAAAGCTTTGAAGATATTTCTGATTACCTACAGACACAGAAAAACTTACGATCACAAACTCCGCCATTTGCCTATCTACTAATATTTATTAATATTTTCAAGCAGAAGAGTTTGTTTGTTTGGTTGAACGCAATAATCTCAGGAACTACTAAGTAGTTTGAATTGAAAAAATCTTTTAACGTTGGGTGGCCGATTTATCGAGAAAGATCATAGGCTATAGGTATAACATCACGCTACGACCAATAGGAGCGGAGCATTCATGAAAAACGTGACGCAGACGAAGTTGCGAGGGACAGTGAGTCACCAATAAATTGAATTATTAGAACCTACCCGTTAGTACCTAACTTAAAACACAATTCTTTAAGCATAATTTGAGATAAGTATCATAATAGCGGAGGAGTAAGAAAAGCCTTACGTTGGATCTTTGTAAACAAGACTAAGTATGTAGGTACCTTTTTTTAAGGTTGTGATATCATTAAATGACTCCTCTCGCTCTGGGTGAAGCAAGAGGGAGTGTCAGATTACTCTTACTGACTAAAACCCATCCGTGTTCCTTCTAGTGCCCTTAGCGTTCCAGGGCTACGGTAGGTAGTACCTCTTTCAAACAGATTCCGCAGCAAGTAGGTAGGTACCTACCATTTAAATATATGCTAACAACATCCTAATCACAACAGAACGCGATAACAGACAATATCCAATGTCATTTAACCCCGCCAAACATGTCGAGAATCCACCATCAATCTCTCAACAGCTAATTTAATACAATGACCTGATTATGAACCAATAATAGCTGGCCACTTAACCTTGCCAACATTAAATACCTACTCGTTGCTGATTCTCGTCCATCGATGCTTATTCAGTAAAACAGATGGTGTTGGCGTAAACTGTTCGTGAGAGTTTCACCTTTGGTAGAGGTCATTGGATTTGCGTAAATATTGGTATTTTGGGTAGGTAAGTACGTTTTATATGGGTTATCGTTAGGATTCTCAGCTTTACAGGAATTTCGGGAGTCGTCCGGTTTTGAGGCCGTTTGTAGGGTCCCGTACTAAAATGGTAAAAATGGAACCCTTATGGTGTGACTAAGTCTGTCCGTCTGTCACAGCTGGATGTCTCAAGAACTACTAATGCTATCAACTTGAAATTTGGAACAGTTTTAGATGACGTTTGCTCAACAAAGTTTGTATTTTTTAATGCAACTGAAAGGGTTTCTTAAAAAAATGAAGTGGGCCTACTACGGTATGTGGGGTATCGTATGAAAGAGCGCTATTTGCACGTTCTCATTAGCAGTTTTTCAGAAATCATCAACAAGAATTACATTAGTTCCAGTATCGGTCAAGAGATGGCGCTGATCTAAAACTGCTAATACAACGCTGGGTTAAAATTTGACCAATATAGGCCTTGAAATTAAAAAATACGAACGGAACCTTCAGTGCACAAGTCCGACTCGCTCTTGACCGGTTTTTCATCGGTTTTTCCTTTCTTAAATTTCGGACGAGAAATCATCAAGTTACTCTCTTCCGCTCTGGGCGGAAAGGAAGGGAGTGTCAGACTTACTGACCACAGTTCGCGGCCCTGGAACGCAAAGGGCAGTCTCCTATTTTCTCCCAATGCCCTTTGCGTTCCAGGGCCGCGGTAACTCTTTAAAAAAAAAAAAATTCGCAACCCCTAGGCCTGACGATTCGAATCTCCCGCCATTTTAAAATGAACACAATCCTCCCGAAATTCCTATATATGCACAAGTTCGTTGCATGATTACGAAAAATTCTGATTCTGAAATTCCTTTTGAGAATAGACTTTCATTGTGTTTAAAGCTAAAGAGTGGAATTCCCTGCCGGAGTCTGCGTTTCCTGTTAGCTAAAACCTGGGGTCTTTAAGTCAGGAGTGAATAGGTTACTTCTAGGCAAGCGTGCTCCATCTCCGACCACATCACCGCTTACCATCAGGTGAGATAGTGGTCAAACGCAAGCCTATCAATAAGTGGCGGAGTGGTAGCAGCAGGCTGGTGGTTGCTGGCGTTGCATGAGGTTCTAGGCTTGATACCCAGGTCGGGGAAGGCAAAGTGTACGGAGTTTAAATTGTACCCATTTTATGGCAATAATCTGACCCCCATTAGGTCGTATACAGAAAGAAAGCTGGCAGCCTAACTGCGTTTATAGGAACAGGTTAACGTCGCCGATAAGTTCTAAAAAGTTCCGGCGCTTATCGGCGCTTGTTCATATAAATGTCTGCGCCGGTTACCTGCGTGGACTGGTTCGTATACGCGCTGTATTCTGCCAGCTTTCTGAATACGGCCTTTTTTACACTTTCTCGGGAAAAGGGCACTATACAAAACAATACGCAATACGATACACTTAAAAACAAATCCACCCACGGAAACTTTCTCTATTTTTAACTCCAGGCCACACAGTCAAACCATAATTCAATAACCCTTGCATCATAGACAATTGTTTATCTCAAAAGATCACGTTTTCAAAACAAGTCAATGATAGAACGCGCATAGACATAAATTTATAGAAGACAGGAATAAATTGTTCTATTTTGTAGCGCGTGAAATATAGCTAGCTCGACGCGCGTACATTTATTGGCTGGTGCATTTTTGTGACTAGATTGTGCATACTGCTTGGCTTACCTTTTTCTTTTTAGGGTTACGAACATCCGTAAAAAAAACCCGGCCAAGTGCGAGTCGGACTCGCACTCGAAGGGTTCCGTACCATAAATCTAAAATTTTATAATTTGTTGTTATAGCGGCTATAGTAATACACAATCTGTAAAAATTTCAACTCTCAACCTGTTACAGTTCTTGAGATACAGGCCGCTGACAGACAGACGGACGGACAGCAGAGGCTTAGTAATAGGGTTCCGTTGGTTACCCTTTGGGTACGGAACCCTAAAAAGGAAGCTTTATAGGATCACTTGGGTGTTTGTCTGTCTGTCCGTCTGTCACAGCCAGTTTTCTCCGGATCTACTGGACAGATTCTGTTGAAATTTGGTATGTAACATATGGACTTCTGTGACCCAAACACGGACGTTTTACGTAAATAAATATTTTTTTAGTATGGGGGTTACTTTTGGGGGTCAAACTAGAAAATTGCGGAGCAGAAGTGTGTGTCAGACTCTTACTGACTAAAACCCATCCGTGTTCCTTCTAATGCCCTTTGCGGTCCAGGGCCGCGGTCACTTGAATCTTTCGAACATATTCCGCTACCCTGGCAGATGCTTGGCTTACCTATCTACATACATGAATATACATAAAATAGATACTTAGTTATTTTTTTTAGTTGCATTGTATGGGAGACAACTTGACAGCCTACCTTATGATACCTAAATGACAAATGTTCGTATTCGTGTGTTGGGCGCGTTATGGGGTATTTTCAAATTTTTAACCAATAAATAGACAAACAATTCGACACACGTCTGCGGACATTTTCTGCACGAGTTTTCTTCCTGCACTAGTTTTCCTCAAAATCAGACTGAATGTCAAAAAACACGTGCTGTTGTTGTTACACATGCCAAAAACGACACGTGCTTTCTAATAGAACGTTAAACAAGCGTAATAGTGACAAATCATTATGATTGTCTATTAAAAAATGTTAGTAAAATTGTCTTTAAATTTTATTAAAAGCGACACATGGAAATTAACTGCCTTGTTGCTTTCTGGGCAACTGTCGAGAACTGGGTTTGATTTCCAGCTCGGGTAAAAGGTGTTATTGGGTTTTTGTCTTTACATCATTTCTTGGAAAGTGATATCATCAGGAATGATGATATCTGCAAAAGAACCAGTGTACCTACAAGTGGTCGATGGCGACAAAAAGTTCTAGAATGGCGACCGCTTACCGAAAACCGCAGCGTTGGAAGCCCTTCCATAAGGTGGACCGATGACCTGGTGAGAGTCGCACGAAGCCGATGGATGCGAGAGGCACAGGACCAGTAGTTGTGCGACACTTGGGGGAGACCTATGCCTAGCAGTGGACGTCTTTCGGCTGATATGATGATGATGCTGGTGTAACCACCCTCGGAAAGCACGTAAAGACTTTGGCCCTGCGCCTGATCTCTCCTCAGTCGTATCGGATTGCCGTCCCATGGGACTACGGGAGTGAACGAACAGACAGCGTACCTGTGTTTGCGCTCACTTTTACACTAATAATAATACGGTATTTTACTAAAAAAATCTAATTAGTTCGTCAGATTAAAAATCAGATTAAATTTACATCTCTCTCTGTTTTGTGCGAGTCCCAAATACTTAAACATTTTTTCTTTCTTTCTTTCTTTTAGATAGATTTCCTCAAAATATTGGACACGTATTGTTTTTTTTGCGTAAACAAAAATGAAGACGACATAGTCAATATCGTTGCGTTGAAAACACGCGTGACGTCATGTCGTTGGTAAAAATTGTACCATCATAATGACGTGCCTGCGTACTTGGGTAATGTCAGGTAAGTAAATAGGTACTGTCTAGGTGTTCTCTTCCACATATACCTAACCCGTCTGCCTTCAAAGCAAGAGTGAACAGGCATCTTCTGGGCACGCTCGCTCCATCATAGACCTCATCCATCGCTTTCCATCAGGCGTGATTGTGGTCAAGAGCAAGCCCATTCCTCAATAAAAAAAAGATTGGCCACCGTGAACAAAATTCGAACGGGAAGATTTTTCATTTTTATTTTCCATAGACAATAATTGATGTTGTGATTAGGCTGTTTACAGAGCTGCCTTGGTCATAAAACATAGAGGGATTAAGGAATTAATATATGACGGGTGATATTGCCAAGAGAATTTCCCGTTTGTTTAGTGGACGCAAACGCGACTGCCGAGCTTGTGATGTTGATTACGATGGTAAGTATGGCATAGGGAAAAGTGTTATTTAGGTTTCGTTTAGGGCTTCTCTGGTAGCTTAGAATCCAAATGAGTTCCCTTAAAGCAATACCTGAAAAAACCCAGTTTTAGGGTGCCTGTTCGTTGCGAGTGAGCAAGGCAGCGGAGCGGAAAAACGAAGAAATTTTAACCAATGAAATTGCATAAAATCTCTTAGATACCACATGAGTCACTGACATTTTAACTGACATGATTGGTTAATATTTCTCCGTTACACTATGTACCTATATGTCAATGGTAGGTAAGAACAAAATACTTTGGTTTTCGAATGACGACAGCTGCTCGAACCTACTTTACACTTCTGTCTACCCCTTTGGGAAATAAGACGTCATTTTTTCATGACAACAAAGTGCAATTCATTATAACGTCATTCCTGTGTAAGGTGCCAACAATTTTGAACATAACATGACAGATATGAAGCGGTCCAGACAAAAATATGACCAACTTTCACTTTCTAAAAACATTTCCTTCGTAAATAGAAGTTGTAGGTAGGTATGTATTTCCTGTCAAAATGTGAAGTGTGAAGTGTGTGTGTGTGTGTTTCTTACAAAATATTGTAAGAAATGTCAACTTTAAATTAGCATATTCTTTAATTTATTTTTCTTTTAAAAATACAGACTCAAAGTCACTCAAAAAAAGAGCTGTCGAAAATCTTCTTCAGAGAAGAACATGTTAGGTTAGGTCACATAAGTTATTTCACACGATCGTTGGTTTATTTGACCAAGTAAGAAATCTGAGAATGAACTGGAATTGAACTTTCTTTTTATTTGAAATGGGTTTGCTCTTGACTCTAGTCTAAATCAGAGATGACAGAGACAAAGTCGACGATGGAACGAGTTTACCCAGAAGACGCCTGTGCACTCTAACTTTAATAACTTTAATATTTCTGAAAAATAATTTAAGCAAGACGTTTTTTCGTTATGTCGATTTTAGATCAAGTCAAGAACTGTTTCAAATAACACCGCCATTTTGTATTAAACCTTATGTCAAATGTCAACACATTTTCGCGCGCAATTTGTAACGTAATAAATTCAACGTTAGGCTCGTATATATTTAACCTTACAATTTGACAAACTCAAGTATTTGCAAATAAAATACTACAAAAAAATAAGTCTGCTGCATTAAACTATTCAAATAATTTCTCCTTTCCTCATTTATTTTCGAAGACAGACCATAAACAAGAGCTAGTAACAATCGCAGCCATCTTGGATTCGTTCCAACGCAGTTCGAATTACAAATTACACGTCAAAACTTTAAGTATTTTGATAAGAAGCTATTATATAAAGTGATTGAGATAATATAACGAAATAGCAGGTGATTTTGATGTATCGCTTCCTGGTTCTTGTTTTGGTAAGCAACGAGATTGATATTTTGGTTAATTCAAGGTACAGAGAATGAGAAAATCGCGCCAATGGTAGCGATTGAGACGCCACCTACACAATAAAATAAAATTGAAGTGTCTTTTTGTAATTTAGAAATATCGTCATCATTTAAGCCCTAAAAAGACTACCAGACAAAGGCCTCTCCTAAGTGCCGCCACATCGAGCGGTCCTGAGCGTCAAATTAACAGTTTTTAGGGTTCCGTACCCAAAGGGTAACCAATTCACACTTCTTCAAAGACCCTCAGGTTGTAGCTATCAGGAAACGCAGATTGCGGCAGAGAATTCCACTCCTTAGGTCTACGCATATTGCGCACTTACAGTATTCCTTAGCAGTACTTAGATCATATTATTCCCTATCATTAGACGAGGTGAGTGGATGCTCTATGGAAGCTACTCTATTTATAGACAACAAAATATGTCTTGTTGTTTTCCCAAAAGGAAGATCAGCGTAAACAGAGATTCCCTACACGAAACGTCATACGTAAACAAGCTCTGCCTACCTCCTTAATGACTTGGCTTTATAAATAGTTTATAATTAAACCACAGCGAGCGGCGAGAATTCAAAGAAATAGCATAAACGTTTATTTTACAGCAGGATCGATACGTTGTGAAAAATTATTTTGATTTTCATTTGCAGCTGGTTTTTTTGTGAGTCAGCGGTGTTTTGATTCCCACGATAAGCTTTAAAAAGATCTCGTGGCTTCTTTTTCTTTTCGAGTGGATGGTTAAGTTCTCGTGGCTAAATAACAGTCGCACGGTTAGATCTTTTGCGGAATTGGTTCGAAAGTGTCACCGCGGCCCTGGAACGAAAGAACTCTGATGGGTTTTAGTCAGTAAGAGTAAGAGTCTGACACTGCCTTCCGCTCCGTCCAGACCGGAAGGAGTCATTTGATGATTTAGTATCATTAAAAAAAACTTCGGGGCTAAGCAACGCTTGCTAAGGTCTGTCAGAGGATCAGTGACCATATTAATATAATCGAGATTCCTCCGTGTCTCGTAAAGCACGTCAATCTGTTGGTCCCGGCTGTCATTTGTAGACAGAAGCCAAGCATTCTGACACGAGTCTTGCAACGGGCTTCGAGAAGGTCAGACAACCTTTTTTTATTGATGTACGGGCTTGCTCTTGACCACAATCACGCCTGATGGAAAGCGATAGATGAGGTCTATGATGGAGCGCGAAGATGTCTGTTCACTCTTGCTTTGAAAGCAGACGGATTATATGTGTATGGGAACACAGACGCTGGCAGAGAGCTGTCTCTCCATATAAAATACTGGTTTTCAGCGGCTCTAAAAATACTTAGAAGAATCATTTGTTTACCCATGAAGAAAATCAATGTTAGAGAAAAGTCTGCACATGTTCACGGAAAACTTGGTCTAATCTCTCGTCTATGTATGGTTAAAACTTATTCTGTTGTGCACGTACGTTTTGCACAACAGTTTTAGCTATTCCTACTACCTATGGGAAAAGAAAGAGAAGGAGTGGAATTCTGACACATTTTGTGTTTCCTGATAGCTACAACCTGGGAGTCTTTTAAGTCAAGAGTGAATAGGGTACTTCTAGGCAAGCGTGCTCCATCTTCGAACACATCGCTTACCATCAGGTGAGATAGAGGTTAAACGCGTGCCTATTAATAGTAAAGAAATCATGCGGGGCTGGCTTTGGGGAAGCCGATAGAAGTGAAAACTAAATAATTTGTGAATTTATTGTATCGAGCTCATGGAAAACGTTCGGTGACGATGAGTTCCATGTTTTTTGTTCACCCAAAAAGTGCTCAACGAGTCTTTAGGAAGTTGACACTTCAAAAACTCTTTGGGAATGGAACCCTAAAAAGGAAAACTTTGTCTATTCTCTCGTCTATGGTTGAAACTTATTCCGTTCTGTGCGTACGTTTTGCTTTTGCGCAACGTTTTTAGCTGTTCCTACCCATGGAATTAAAAGATTTTAACGCAATTTTCCTTGTAAAACAGATCGTTGGATAATCTCATCAGATAATGCTCAACGTTTATTTTAATGCCAGTGCAATCGATGGACGGAGTCAAAATTGTTTTGCTTTAGTTTTCGTTTTGCTTGCATTTTTAGCGAGAATCAATAATCAATTTTTGTTTTTTTTTTTTAAACGGTATTATGTGAGCGTTGGTGTTGCCAAGTCAAGAGAAGCGAAAAGTTATGAATATAATACTAATCTATATCTATACATATCTTATACTAATATATAAAGCTGAAGAGTTTGTTTGTCTGTTTGATGGAACGCGCTAATCTCAGGAACTACTGGCCCGATTTGAAATATTCTTTCAGTGTTAGATAGCCCATTTATCGAGGAAGGCTATATATGATCACGGTAAGACCAATAGGAGCGGAGCAGTAATGAAAATTGTGCCGCAGACGAAGTTGCGCGAGTCAAATAGTATTTTATAAAGCTGAAGAGTTTGTTTGTTTACTTGAACGCGCTAATCTCAGGAACTAGTGTTAGCAGAAGTTGCTTGGGTTAGCTAATAAGTCTACGCTACGAAAAATTTATCAAGGGAGGGTTGGGGGACTCTGTAGCCTTCCTCGATAAGTGGGCTATTCAACACTACCACCAGCAGTCCCTGAGATTAGCGCGTTCAAGTAAACAAACAAACTCTTCAGCTTTATAAAATAGGTACTATTTGACCCGCGCAACTTCTGCTTTATAATTTTAGTATAGACTTATAGGTTTGCGTTTGACCACAATCTCATACGGAAGAAAGCGATGATGTGGTCGAAGATGGAGCACGCTTGCCTAGAAGTAACCTATTCATCATCATCATAACACCCGGAAGACGTCCACTACTGGACATAGGCCTCCCCCAATGGGGAGGTTTGCCATAACCGCCACGCTTGTGCGGCGGGTTGGCGATCGCAGTGTATGGTGTTGCGTTTTACAGAGAACGCTGCTGCTCATTCTCTGGTGAGTCCCTTAGTCGCCTCTTACGACACTCACGGGAAGTGATGGGATGGTATTATTCTTTTACGGAACCATACGGCACCGGCCGCACTATACGTCGAACGTATTCACTCTTCACTTAAGGCTTGTATATTTGCCAATGACCTTGTGCATACAAACGGAGCTAACTACACCTCGGCGCGCCACTCCGCTACCCGTGTTTTTAATTTTTCATAATAAAACAAATATATATTTCAAAAAAGTAACAAAACCAAGTTATTTTCGTTTGTATTGCACAGCAGCAGATATTATTTTTTTAGTCTTTTGTTAAAAAATGAAGGAGTAAAATGGTTTCATCTCAACGATTTGGAGTTGATTTGGTGATTTTTTTTTCCTATTATGTGATACCAATACATACATTCTGGATAAACCAAGTTACGTGATTTTTTTTATGTAATTTCTCAGTAAGTAAATGCCGAAGAAAAACTGCTTCATCTGTACGCTATTTTTAAGCCTTTTCGAGAGAGCACCCTTAAAGACCCCCAGGTTGTAGCTATCAGGAAAAACAGACACCGGCAGGAAATTACAATAATAATGTTTCAGCCATTCAGGGTTGTTGACCTAGATCTATACACTAGAGCTCAAAGAAAAAAGAAAGTTGACGTTAATGACATTCACAGATAATAAAACGTGGTTGTTATTTCTATCTACTACTGCCAAATGTTAAATGAAAGAAGAAATCTATTGTATTAATGTAAAGAACAGTTTAAATGAATGTTTTATAGTGTCGTTTGCTGAAAGCCAAACATCGCGGTGTCACGGTCGTTAAGACTTTTTGCAGTTTTTAGGGTTCTGTACCTCGAAGGGGTAAAAACGGAACCCTTCCAGAATCACTTTGTTGTCCGTCCGTCTGTCTGTCAAGACCGTTTATCTTGGGAACGCCTGGAGATATCGGGTTAAAATAAAAACCATATATATAGTATCCTAGATGACAGTCCCTTGAAGTTGTGAAAAAATCTCTAAGTTAACGTAAAAAAAAGATATGGTTGTTTATGCCGCAAAAAACGTATATTTCGACAATCTCAAGGGAATCAAAATGTATTTCCCGTTGACCTAGAACTATGAAATTTGGCAAGTAAGTAATACCTTCCTAAACTACAAGGACACGGAAAAGTATACATTTTTAATTAAATGATAAAAATGTAGTCTTTATTTAGAGTATTATTAAAAAAATATAATAAATATGTTTAAAATACCGTTAATAACACCTTAAGGTGTTATTAACGGTACAGCTGTGACGCCAATGTGAGTGTTCTTACCTACAAATTTGTACAGAACCCTCGGTAGGTGAGACCGACTCACACTTGGCCTGTTTTTTATATGCTCGTGTTTGACCACTATCTCACCAGATGGTGAGTGATGATGTGGTCGAAGATGGAGCACGCTTGCCTAGAAGTAACCTATTCACGCCAGACTTTATTATTGCAATCGTCATCATTATTTTAGCTTTAAGAGATGTGCGATGATGCGTAGGGATGTGTTCGTTTAGAACCAAAAGAACCGCTTACGCTGAGCGAGTTGAAGAAAATGAAGGGATTTCCCGAGGCATGGGGGTGTCACCCCACCAATTTCCAAACTCTGGACAAAGAAAATCCTGTTGGAAAACCCAATAACACTTTTTGCCTGAACTGGGAATCGAACCCAGGAACTCGCGGCAGTCGCGGTAGCGACCGCGAGACCATCGGAGCTGCTGGGTACCATATATTAAGAGAATTGCAGGCTTGAAGCACTTGATTGTCTGATAAAAAGATGGTTCCGTGCTTCGGAAGGCACGTATAAGCTAGTGGTCCCGGCCGCCAAATGGCAGTCGTCAAATAAACCATGTCAGAGGCCCTTGAGGCGGTTTAGAAACTCTGACACTAGGGTGTGTGGGGTCGTTAGACCTTACTGCCCACACGGTAAGAAGAAGAAGACTTAGGGAATGAAATTACGGAACAAAGCTAGTATGGAAATGAAGTACGTAAATGTATTTATGTAATAAAAGATTGCTTGGAAAATACTCACTGAAGTTTGTTTTAAAATTCTCGTGTGCATCGTTTTGTTTGATGCTTTCCCGAGTTTGTGTTGCCATGTTTAAAATAATGTAACGACTGGCTAAAAGTATAACTGGATTGAGTTTCAGACTTTTTTTTTTTTATTTTTTTTTTTTTTTTACTAAACATAGGCACGCGTTTGACCACTATCTCACCTGATGGTAAGTGATGATGTGGTCGAATATGGAGCACGCTTGCCCAGAAATAACCTATTCACTCTTGATTTAAAGACTCCCAGGACAAGAATAGAGTCAATTTAGAAAGACTTTAGTGCATTTCTATTTATTTTTAGTGCTCTTCATGATAAGTCCTTCCATTTCATATGTCCTTACTCATTTTATTTGCTTTTGACCCCCTTATTTTCGCCCATGTTTGGGTCACTGAAATTCATATTGTGTTCCAAATTCCAACTGTATAAGTCCAGTAGATTCGGAGCAAATTTTCTTTGACAAACGGACACACTACAGGTGTGATCCTCGTCCATATGAACGTTTGGAACCGAAAAAAAAAAACCGGACAAGTGCGAGTCAGATTCGCCCATCGAGGGTTCCGTACAAATAATAGGTACATATTACTTTAAATAAAGACTATATTTTTTATGATTTTATTATAAATGTATAGTTTGCAAATTTCGCCGTAAATTTTTAGTAAAAGACGATATTACTTGCTTTGTATTTCTAGGTCAACGGAAAATACCCTATAAATTAATTTGATTCCCTTGATAGTGTCTTGAATATTTAATTATTTTTTTGTGATATAAATGACCGTATCTTTTTTTACCTTAAACTTAGAAGTTTGATTTTTTCACAGCTTCAAGGTACTGTAGACCTGAGTATATGGTTTTTTTTTTTTTTTTTTTTTTATTTGTAATGGGTTTGCTCTTGACTCTAGTCTATGTCAGAAATGACAGAGACAAAGTCTACGATGGAGCGAGCCTACCCAGAAGGAGCCTGTTCACTCTAACTTTGAAGAGATTGTTTTAATTTGAACTCGATACCTTCTCGCGTTCCCGAGATATAAGACCCTTTATCTCGGGAACACGAGAAGGTATCAGACAGACACACGGACAGACGGACGCACGGACAAAAAGATTCTATAAGGGTTCCGTATTTTTTTGCTTTTGAGCTACCTACAAACCCTAAAAACCTGGTAACAAGCCTGAATTTTACTGTATATTTTGTATTAATGATGGGTTTGCTCTTGACTCTAGTCTATGTCAGAGATGACAGAGACAAAGTTTACGATGGAGCGAGCCCATCATTAATAAAAAAAAGTACAATAAAATTCAGGCTTGTACTTTCCTAAAAAGTTATACGTAAGACCTCCACTCTCGTCGGAGAGTAAATGCAACAGATCCAACAGATCAAGCGCATGCGCCATCAATCCTGCTACAAAAACATAAACACAAAGATCTCGAGAATTACTCACAAGTTTCTTGTGAAGAACTCGCCATTCTATTATTATTTTTTATGTTCCTACGCAACGGTAGAAAAACAGACACAGTACGAATTTTTTTTTATATACGAGTACATTCCCGATGGCTTTAGCGTACCTGAACGTCAATTTGTATTGTAACTGAATAAGCGCCGCCTGGTGTCCATGTCACCGGAAAATTGCAAACTACGTTAGATTATAAAATATCTTGAGAGATTGTAAACTCTCGATAAATTGTCAAATGCACATTTGATCTACAATTATACGATTCATAATCTTTGTTGGGGCGTAACTCGTAATATTTATTTATTATGTATTTATTTATATAAATCGTACACCTAAGACTACCTGCAGCACTGTCTTTCCATTATATTTACAATCCATCCAAAGGTTGTCTTGAAAAGATCGATTTTAGCGATAAGGCCGCCTATTGTGTCACCCTATGTAATGTTTTCTTCATCTATCTTTTCTGTAACTTATATGGTGTACATAATGAAGAGTATTCTATTCTAATGTTGTTTTGATGTTGTGTATTAGGATGTTATGTAGGAAAAATAACATGTTGAGGTAATAATGTACCTACACTTAATGTAATACAAACTGCAACGTTTCATTATAAGTAGGACGAGTTATTTAAGGTCAATGTACAGCGTAGCTCGTACAATCTTGTATTCTACAATATATCCGTGCCGTTCCGAGAAATTGTGGACTGGCCAGTTGGTCAACTGGCAACTAATTAGCACTCTAGTCTACAATTTATCTGTTTTGGTGTGATAGTTAAATTGCAAACTTGGCCCCTCATTGGTCTATGTTGGTGTGAGTTCACGTGGGAATACATTAATTAGAGCTTTTTTCCATGTTTCCTAACTCACGAAAGCAGATAAATTGTAGGCTTGTGGTCTGATTGGTCGCCATTTTATGTCAGTCCACAATTTCTCGGAGTGACTTCGACAGATTATAGACTATAAAATTTATCCTTTAACCATTATACCGGACTACTTATATGAAAAGAAAATGAAAACATAATACAAAAGAACAGACATGTCGTCTACGCACAATTTATTTGAGTTCTAAGCCAAGGTGTGGACAGCCGGAAACCGTACGAAAATAAAGAAATATAGAGGACTGTCTCATGAAATTAATGTTCAAAGAATTTCTATCTAAACAAAATTTTAGCAAAGGTAAAATTGTTTGTTATCTCCAGTCTCTCAAAAAGCAACACAGCTTAAATGGCACTGGATCAGACAGGTCCAGCGACATCGCGGCAGACCCAGTGATCAGTTCAGACTGATAAAAAAACTGGAACTAGATACTGATCAAATATTTCACTAAAAAAGCAACACTAATCGCTGAGTTCCATTGCCATGGGCTACTTTATATCGACGAAAAAATCAGAGTTATTGTGAAAAAGTCTCCTGGGAGAAACAGCAAACAAAAAATACTATATACAATACAGGGTTATTTGTAAAAGAAAATACTGAAATTACACAAGTTTGCCTGCTTAACAGTCTTCTACAGTATGTCCAAGAACTCCACGACCTCATCCCACCGGTCCCCTTCTACAATCGGACATCCAGACGCACTGCAAGTTAAAATATTAAATAAATTGGTAATTGGTTGGCTTGGCACTAAACGTTTCAAACGTCTTTTATAATACGCACAGCAAAGGAGTGGAACTCTCTGCCTGTGTCTGTGTTTCCGAACGCTTACAACCCTCATCTCTTCAAAGTTAGAGGCTCCTTTTAGGTAAGCTTGCTCCATCGTAGACTTTGTCTCTGTCATCTCTGACATAGACTAGAGTCAAGAGCAAACCCATCACAAATAAAAAAAAAATATTATAAGTAACTTTTACTTCGAAAAGTATATTGAATCAGCTGTTTCATACAAAATGCAATATTAAGCCGATGAAAATATATATAGCCGCTGATATTTTTTCCTGTTTCCAGTTTTGAGTCGATTGCTGTCTAGAGAATTAAATTCTCTGTTTTTTTTTCATAAGTTTTCAAAACCTGTTCCTAAACCGCTGATCTAGTGGAGATAGATTGGACTTTTATCCCGGAAGTAACTACGTCCTTTTGCACCAAATAATTGCGACCTTCACGCGGGCAACGCCGCTCGCACAAGCTAGAACAGCACGAGTAGGTAATATATAGAAGTGTCACCGGAAAATGTTCATAAAAACAATAATATCATTATATTTATAAACGTTTTTTACAGAGAAGAGAATAAATCAGGGAGACTAATACGTTACATATCTAGAAACTAGGGCTGGCGAAACGGAGAAAACTTACAAAGCATGAACACCAAAGATTCTTTGAAATGTTTTAAAATCACTTTTTTCCTTTCTCTTTGCCCTCGCCTCTTTCAGTTACGCGGTGTCGGCTTTCCCAATCTTCACTCCGTTGGTACGCATCGTCGTTCGTAAGGCCAAGCTTTTGCATGTCTTTCCGGACATTTGTCAACCAGGTAGTTGGTGGTCTACCTCTCCCTCTGTTTCCTGTAGCCATGGAAAGGAACTTTTTCACAACATGGTCATCGGGTCTACGCATAACCACCTTAACACTCCTTAACTTGGACTCAATAATTTTCTCAGTAATAGGCGTTACTTTGAAACTCCCCTTAAAGAGTTCGTTACGCACTTTGTCTTTGAAAGACTCCTTTCGCCCAACGTAGCATGCGCATTTCAGTTGTAAGTATGAAGTTTTTGCTCAAGGGTTTTCTTCGAGGCCCACGTTTCGTAGACAGACACAGCTGTTTTGTAGACCTTGCCTTTGGTTCTTATCGGCATTTTAAAATCACTTTTAAAGTATTAAAATAGATAAGTGTCTTATGGATACCAAAAAAAAACCTTAAGATATTTTAAAATTACTAGAAAAAGAACCTTAAAATATTTTAAAATCATAAAACATTTTTTAAATCTATGTAGGTACATAATAAAGTCTGCCAGGTCTGGCAGGGACTTGCCAGAGAATGGGCCGCAGCATTCTTTGTAAAACTCAACACCATACACTGCGATGGCCAACCCGCCGCACAAGCGTGGCGATTATGGCAAAACCCCCCCTTTTGGGGGAGGGAGGCCTTTGTCCAGCAGTCTTTCGGCTGAAATGATGACATATTAAAGAGTAATTTTTCTATTCTATTTTCTGCTGGTTTCCTCACAATGTGTTCCTTTTACTGTTTTGTGAGCAGAGGTAACAAAATAAATCACACATTGCAAAGGGCCGTCGGGGTTAAAATAAAAACTCCTCGACCCATAAATCTTAATTCGTGGTCGTTACCACTGACCATCTACACACTGCTCAGTTTTTAAATAATAATACGTCATTCTCACTTTCTTCCTCTAGCAAAATCAGTCGTCTAAAACCAGAGACAACCCTGAACCACAGACTCTATGCGTAACTCAAACGTTTTTAACCTGACATTGACCTTCACGGCCGCCATTTTGAATCGACCAAAATACGCGGGAAAAAGTTTAATGTAATGGCGTTACGAAGTACTCGGTTTTGAGGTTAGACTTTTTGGTTTTTGAAACTTTTTAATGGTTTTGAAAAGCTGTCCAGAGAACTTGCATGGCTTCGACTAGGTATGCCTTTAAAATTGTAAGGTTAAGAATACTTCACATTAACGCTTCTGTGCTGCCACCTGTGGTTCCTGCACGCTCAGTTTAGGGGAACGTGCACACGAAGTAGACTGTGCCATCTAGCGTTGCAATTTCGAAACTTACAGGTAAAAACAAAGATACATACAGCCGAACATAGAACCTCCTCCTTTTTGAAGATGTCGGTTAAAAATATACTTGACAATAACATCTCTGTGCTGCGACCTTAAGTTTTTGCACGTGTCCTCTAGTTATTAATTACCTGACAATGATAATGTGCTGAAATACTTATGATAAAATCTGTTGTTGTATTGTTGAAAATCTGTTGTGTTGTGATCGCATGTTTGAGGTTTATGATGAGGTCGTTTGATGCAACTCCATCTCATCATCTGCCTAGCCTTTTCCCAACTATATTGGGGTCGGCTTCCAGTCAAGCTGGATTTAGCTGAATACCAATACAACTCCATCTGAAGTTCTGATAATTGCTGAGGAGCTACTACTCTCTAAGCCCGAAGTCCGTAGTTTTGGGCTTAGTTGCGGGCGTATTGTACTCCGTATCACCTACGGACTTACGATTAGTCCCGAACCCGAGCTAAGTATGAATGACAACACGATTTGACAGAAACTGACAAATTGTGTTGTCATTCATGCTTAGTAGTTAGGTGATACGGAGTAGAATACGCCCGCAACTAAGCCCGAAACTACGGACTTCGGACTTAGAGAGTAGACCCTCTGTTCAGGAAAGGTCTACTAACCTAGATCAATCAGAGATTGAATGATCGAGGTTAGAATCAATCAAAATATTGTTGTCTTAAGAATCTGCCTTGGCTTACAGTCTGGAGAGTTATAAACTACTTGTATAATAAAGTTGAAAAGTTTGTTTGTTTGGTTGATCGCGCTAATCCTAAGTGGGATCGTTGTAAATAAAAACCGGCCAAATGCGAGTCAGACTCTCGCATGTACCGGCACCGTTCCCTGAACCGAAAAAAACACGTTTCTTGTGTGGGAGCCCTCTTCAATACGTATTTTTTTGGGTTCCGTACCCAAAGGGTAACTAACGGAACACTATTACTGAGCCTCCACTGTCTGTGTCTGTCTATCTATAACGTTTCTAGAGATAGACGGACGGACGGACGGACAACATAGGCTTAGTGATAGGGATCCGTTGGTTCCCCTTATTAGGATGATGACGACACAAAGTATACACAAGGAGGAAATGCACCACCAACTATTTCAACTCGTTCGTAAAACCAGGTTGGTGACCGCAAAATCATTCCCCTCGGAACTGAATTTAACACAATTTCGAAACATTCGCATTTCTAATTTCTTGGCATTCCTTTCCATTCTAAAAACGTTTCAAAAAGCTAATGCAAGAATCGTCAGAAATTAAACTTTCGACTAGAAATGCTTGCTGATTTGATTGTCTAAACTATGTAATATTATATCCCACCCATACGCACAAAATGCTTTGGGTATAAATTGTGCGTGCAGCTAAGGAGTGGAATTCCCTGCCGGAGTCTGTGTTTCCTGATATAGGTTACTTCTAGGCCTGTGTGCTCCATCTTCGACCACATCATCGCTTGTCATCAGGTGAGATAGTGGTCAAACACGAGACTATAAATAAGTAATAAAGAAAATGTTAAGTATGTAGAAAAAACGCCAAGTGCGAGTCGGATTCTTACACGAAGGGTTTCGTACCATAAACCGGAAAAAAATACGTTTTTTCTATTCAATAAAAAAAAATATTATTTGTTGTTATAGCAGCGATAGAAATAAACACTTAGGTAGTGAAAATTTCAACTGTCTATCAGTTACGGTTCTTGAGTTATAGACATCCCGTTGACAGACAGACAGACGGACGGACAGTGGAGGCGTAGGGTTCCGTTGGTTACCCTTTGGGTACGGAATCCAAAAAGAAGATTGCAACTGATATACTGCGGGGAAGACGTTAATCCTTTGATTCAATGAAACACTTTCCATAATTACACACAATGTATACTTAATATACTCGTATAAATCTGAAGAGTTTGTTTGTTTGCTTGAACGCGAACTACTGGTCCAATTTGAAAAATTATTTCAGTGTTAGATAGCCCTTTTATCAAGGAAGGCTATAGGCTATATATCATCACGCTATATATAATCAAAGGAGCGGAGCAGACGGAGTTGCGCGGGTCAACTAGTTCTTTGATAAAGATGTCCATTGTCCACCCACGACTGCTAAACAAAGCATCATCTATTTATACTGGTCTGGCGCCAGAACACTTAAAACTAGCCAGAATAATGGAGAAGACATGACAGCTGATTTGTAGATGGATAATATTGTGTATGCCAGTTTAAATGGATGGCTAATTCAGTACTTACTTGTATCTTGGGAAGGAATTTATTCGACAAGCTGATGGAGCGTTCAAGTATTCATCATCTTTAAGCCTTTTTCCAACTATGTTGGGGTCGGCTTCCAGTCAAACCTGATTCAGCTGAATACCAGTATTTTACGTAGAGCGGCTGCCTACCAGACGTCCACAACCCATTAACAGGATAACACCGCGGTACTTCTTGGCAAGACTGGAGTCAGATTTACTGGCTTCTGACAATCCATAACGACTGCCAAAGATGTTAAAATGACAGCCGGGACTAATGGCTTAACGTGCTTTCCGAGGCACGGAGGAAACTCGGTATGTTTGGATGGTCACCCATCCACAGACCAACCTTGGCAAGCGTTGCTTAACCTGAAGATCGACCCGTGCGGCTGTTATTATCTAGCCACGAGCTCGAATTTGGGGGAGGTTTACGTAACATTATCAAAGGTATTTTAGCGCACTTTACTGTGTGAAGTCGTTGTGAACGGTAGAGTCAAGGACGGTGCGAATCTGGTCAGACCGCGAGGTCTTTTTCCATCGACTTTGCCGGTCACGATGACCTTCTTTCCTTGCAATGTGACCGAAGTGTTCTGGGACTTTTAGGCGGCCTACGATCGCCAACCCGCCTGTCAAGACTGGCGATTATGGAAAACCCCCCCTTTTGGGGGAGGCTTATGTCCAGCTGTGGATGTCTTTCGTCTGATATGATGATAATGATGACGCGGCCTACTATTCCTATTTTTATTTGTTGCATTTTTCAGCCAAATAGGCCACTAAGTTCCCCGGCGAAAACTAACAGAAAATCAGGAAGTATCATTCAACTCTACAACGCACTGACTGTCATCTGTTTGGCATCCGACACTGACGCAGTAGGTGTCCGGGTGAGACGTGGTGTCTTGGGGGGCATTGTAACGTTTACTCTGGCGTGGGAATCGACCTGTGGGATTTAGGTATGACACAGACGGAACAACTTTGATTTCAGATTTACAGCTGTATTGTATTTTTTTATGTAAAATAGTTTGCTCTTGACTCTAGTCTAGGTCAGAGATGACAGAGACAAAGTCTACGATGGAGCGAGCTTACTCAGAAGGAGCCTGATCACTCTAACTTTGGAGAGATTAGGGTTGATCGGTAAAATTATCCAAATATCCAGTCTATTATTTTTTTATCCTAATATATAAAATTCTTCCGTACCTGAGTGAGTGGCTAACAGACAACGCACAAGAGACGGTTGAAGAAAGCTGAAATTTGGCATGTAGGTTCCTTGGGGAGTGAAGCAGAGCGAGGAGTTAGGATACACATCCGCGGCATTCGTCTTTGAGAAAGTTTTGCTAATTTTTTTTTACTATTGATAGGCACGCGTTTGATCACTATCTCACCTGATGGTAAGCGATGATGTGGTCGAAAATGGAGCACGCTTTCCAAGAAGTAACCTATTCACTGTTGACTTAAAGACTCCCAGGTTGTAGCTATCAGGGGGGGGGTCTGTATGTATGCTTTTACGGTTGCACAACGACACGCTTTGCTTTGCTTTGCTTGGTAGTATAGATGCAGGCCTACCTTGCTGTCTCCTTCAGAGGCGGGAAGGTGGCGTGGTCTTGAGGGGGAGCGCAACGGTCGTGTAGATCCTCAAGGCAAGTCCGGTGGATATACCTTCTCGAGGTTGCCACCCCGTTTTTGGTCTAGTTCCTTACGAAATAGACGTAACTGAAACCACCGGGCGACCCGCAGAGTGGAGGGCTTTCCACTCAGTCCCATCCCATATCCCACTAAACCCCTTTTCCTCTCTATAACCCCTCCCAACTCCCCTCCTAACTGTGACCCTTCTGTGACGAAGTGGTTGCGGGCTCGGCCGTCACTAAACTCAGCTGACGGCGGGTAGGAGAATTTTGTCACCTGCGCTAGGACCTGCGCAGTCGAGCGCCGTAAGCGGGGATGAAGGAGTCCTGGGGGGTTGAGCCGATCGGCACTGGCGGTAATGTGTCCGTGAGGCAACACGCCCCCTTTGGTCTGGATTTCAAGCAAAACGGTGGCCCTATCTTCTAGCCAAGGGTAGGGAAATGGCCAAAGTGTCCCGTCAGAGGGCCACAGGCGAGGTGCGTGGGGTCCGCTAAGGTCGTCCTTGGGCGGCCGAAGCGGTAGGTAAAGGCCATGCTGACGGTGTAAGTGAGGGTTGATTAGTTGCCAACCCGATCGAGCACCCGATGTCGCGCTGTAAACCAGCCTTGCGCACCTATATCTTCCTGGTAGTCCTAACGTTCGCACTCACAGTAGTGCGACGTTCCCAGGTGCGGGCTCCATGGTGGGTGGGAGCCAGGAAGATGAAGTTAAATAAATTTTTAGTATGGACGTATTGAAGCCAACTGAAAATACCGCAGGAGTGGAGTCGGCGAAAGCTGGCAAAGCTCCTAAGCAAGGTACCTCTGGTGCCTTGCTCGCCCCTGGATGCCCTGCGGCTCACGCCGTGGGCGCCAGCGCGGGCGCTGGTCCGGCTGTGGCGAAAACCGCAGCTAAGACCAAAAAGTCCCACTCCAAGCAAAGGAGAACGGCGCTGCATGGGACCAGTACCGATCCTTTAAATACAAAGGCGAAAACGGAGACGGCTAACACCTCTGCCGGAAGTAGCCTTCCCAAACACCCTCCCGCTCCTCCTGTGGCTCCTCAAGCCGCTTCCCAAGTCGCGGCCGCCTCCGGTCACACGGAGGCGATCAGCAACACCGAGGATGTTTTTAACAGCGCCTGGCAGGTGCCTACTCGTAAGCGTAAAGGTAAAGGCAAGGGCAAGGGTAAAAAATCCATTCCACAAGCCCATTGCTCTTGTTCGGGCCCCTCGGGTCCTACAGCTCCTACAAGCCAGGGTAAGAGGAGGGAAAGACTGACGCGCAAGGAGCGGCGTCACGAACGCAGGCGGGGACGCAAAGCCCCCCAAAACAAGCAGGTTGCTGCCACCAGCTCGGTTAAACCGACCAAGCAAGGTAAGCTGAACTTCTCTGAGGGGAAGCGGTCGCAGGCTGAGGCCGGCACTAGCCGACCAACGCCTAGCACACTGCAATCTAAATCCGCAGGAGGTCCGGCCGAGGAGGCAACCACAACGCAGCGATCCGATGGAAGTGACCAGGCTGCGGTCAAGCGGGCTCTCAACGAGACGATTTCGCCCCGTGGAGAGCACAAGCGGCCGCGGCTTGACCAATCCCAGAGGATCGCTAACAGAAGCTGTGCCCAAGCTGCCAGTGCGTCCCTAAACGTCGCAATAACCTGCGACCGGAGGGGCATCATAAGCCAGGGAGTATCGGACCAGGTCTTGGCTGCTATCCACAAGCGGATCATCAGCGAGGCCTGCTCTGCTATGCAGGATACACCGGGACCAACCTTCAACGCGAAGCCGCTGTTCACCGGTGGAGTCCTCAAGCTGTGGTGCGGTAACGACTTCACCTTAGCCTGGCTGAAAAAAACAGTCTCCAGCCTGGCTCTCCCGGCTGGCACCTCGCTAGTCGTCAAGAGCCAGGCGGAGATCCAGAAGCGGGTGCGTTGCGGCATCGCCATCCCCGACGACCAGGGAGTCTACGAGGACTCGACCTTTATTGGACGAGCCCTCTGGTACCAGAATCGCTGGATCGACGTAAGGAGGTGGGTAGTGCTGCACGCCGAGAAGCAGAAGGCTTGCTGGTTCGTGGTGCTGGGTATCCCCGAGGACCAAGTTCCGACCCTGATGAGCGCCGAGCGCCGTCTCTCAATTGGTTTGGGAGCGGTGTACGTCAAGTTCCAGGGTCCGAACGGCAGGTTCGTCGACGTCCCTCGGGGTTGGGACCCGATCACGAAACAGCCGCTGGAAGACGCAGAGGACACCGATTCTCCGCCAAACAACCCGGAAGCAACTGCGGCCGAACCTGCTGTAGCAGCAGACTCAGCCGACCCTGCCGCCACCGTGGGTGCCGTCCCTTCATCGGGGGGGGAGCCGGACGACGTAATGTTGTCCCCGGCTTCAGACCCGGGAGGGGACGGTTTCGACGAGGGCGACCTGTTTGCCGGGCTGCGACTTGAGGGCGACGAGGAGGGTCTTGCCGGCGATGGCGTCCCTTTTGTCGGCCTGTAAAGTCGTGCAGGCTAACCTCCACCACAGCCAGACCGCGACGGCTCAACTCCGCAAGTGGCTGGAGGTTCAACACACGGCCATTGCCCTGATCCAAGAGCCGTGGATTAGGGGTGGCCACATACGAGGACTCTCCAATCTTGGTGGTAAGCTCCTTGTTACTGCGGACCATGATCACCCTAGATCGTGCATCTATGTCACAGGTAACCTTAAAACACAGCTATTAAACGACTTCTGTTGCAGAGATGTCTCTGCTGCTAGGCTGAACATACAGCGGGGAGCCACTAAGTTGGCTATCGTCTTCGCCTCGGTATATATGCCTGAGGCGGAGGAACCGCCCCCACACGACCTGGTCCGCCTCATCACGCACTGTGAAAACAGCAGGGATGAGATTGTCATTGGGACCGACGCAAACGCACACCATCCACTGTGGGGGATGGAGACGCAAAACGCAAGGGGTAAGACATTAGTTGATTATCTGTTCACTACTAACCTATCCCTACTAAACACGGGTTCGGAACCAACCTTCGTGACCAGACGCAGTCGTACTATCATAGACCTGACTCTGGCTACGGAGGGAGCAGCGGAACTAATCACTGGGTGGCAAGTCTCGAATGAGGCTTCCTGCTCAGACCACAGGTGGATCCGCTTCGACATCCAGGTCTGTATACCACCCAAACAACCTACGCGTAATCCTCGCAACACGGATATATCGGTGTACACACGCAACCTTACCTCAAGGCTTGTACCATCATGCGATTCGGAGTTGCTTGCGGACACGGCACAGATCGATGCGCAAGTAACACTACTCACCGAATCGCTGATAAACAGCTACCGAATCGCCTGCCCAGAAACGATTCCGCGCGACACACCGGGTAAACAACCTTGGTGGGGTGCAGACCTGGAGCGCAAACGCGGTAAGGTAAGAAAGGCTCTTAACAGAGCCATGAACACATGTAGTGATGAGGACTGGGACGCTTATTACGCGGCCAAATCGAGCTACAAGAGATGCATCAGATTCAGAAGAACTACAGGGTGGCGTAAATTCTGTGGTAACATTGAATCATGCCAACAAGCAAACAGGGTAAGGAAAATACTGGCGCAACAGAACAAACCTGAGATCGCCACACTCCGGAAACCCGATAACACGTTGACCACGACACCTGAAGAAGCGCAACGTCTCCTAGTAGAAACTCACTTCCCAGGCAGCGTATTCGCGCAGGTAAATGAATGGCTTGACGTTATCCAAACACCATCAGATGATGACTGGCTTTATGCAGAAAAGATGATTACGCTGGAAAAACTTCAGTGGGCCATCAAAAGCTTCCAACCTTTCAAGGCACCAGGTCCCGACGGCGTGTTTCCTGCCTTACTACAGTGGGGAGGTACCGCTGTTGCAACAAAACTGGTGCTCTTAATGCGAGCGTGCCTGGCCTTTAGATACGTTCCTAAAGGATGGAGGGAAGTGAAAGTCATATTCATTCCGAAGCCAGGTAAAAGTGACTACACAAACGCTAAATCCTATCGACCTATTAGTCTGACCTCGTTTTTACTAAAGACAATGGAAAGACTGTGTGAAAGGGAACTACGTGATGGCGTTTTAAAAACAATACCACTGCATGGTAACCAACACGCATACAGCTCGGGTAAGTCGACAGAGTCCGCTCTTCATCTGGTGGTGAACCAGATTGAGGAAGCGATTCACCAGAAAGGGTCCTGCCTGGGCACATTCATAGACATCGAAGGAGCCTTCGACAAGACAAACTTTTCCAGCATTAGTGCCGCTCTCTCCAAACACGGCGTGGAACAGGTACTAAATGACTGGATAACTAATATGTTAAGCAAACGAGTGGTTCGCCTTGAGGAAGAGCAGCAGTTGGCTCTGATAGCCAGAGGCTGCCCGCAGGGGGGTGTGCTCTCCCCTCTTCTGTGGAATCTGGTAATTGATGACCTGATCACCAAACTCAACGCACATCGTTACTACACAATAGGTTATGCTGATGACCTCGCAATCCTAGTGTCAGGGAAAGTGACTGGAACGATCTGCAACCTTACTCAACAAGCACTACGCATCGTGGAAAGATGGTGCGACGAATATGATCTGTCGGTAAACCCCACGAAAACTGAATTAGTCATGTTCACTCAAAAGCGAGCACTAGGCCACTACCGGCTACCTATGCTCTTCAATACAGAGCTCCAGCTGTCTAACGAGGTAAAGTATCTAGGCGTCATCCTAGACAGTAAGTTAAGCTGGAGTAATCACCTAGACTACAAACTAAACAGGGCCTGCATTACCTTCTGGCAATGCAGGAAAATGATAGGGAAGAAGTGGGGCCTATCTCCCAAAATAATACTATGGCTGTACAGCGCAGTAATTCGGCCCATGGTAACCTACGGGGCCGTGGTGTGGTGGCCACGCTCAAAGCTAGCTACAGCCGTAAACAAGTTACAACACATGCAAAGGCTGGCCTGCATGGCAACGACGGGCTGCATGAGGACTACTCCAACTGCGGCGCTGGAAGCCATGCTGGGGCTCCCTCCGCTACACTTGTTTATACAACAGGAAGCGACGATGGCAGCAGTACGCCTTAAAACATTAGGTCTCTGGAGTAAGAGAGACACACGACACACCGCTCTGCTCGAGGAGCTCAACAATGAACTCCCCATAACAAAGGCAATCAATGACCGGGTGCCCAAGCAATTTATCTTCGATAAAAAATACAAAATCCAATTGCATGAGGATCATCGGTGCGAGGGGCTCTGCCCCGCCGAGCTGCGGATCTTCACCGATGGATCAAAAACAGGTACAGGTACTGGTGCGGGAATCTTCTCAGAGGATCTCAATATCCACATAGCCACACCATTGGGGGTCCACAACACAGTGTTCCAGGCTGAATGCATGGGCATTTCTCTGGCGGCATCAGCCATCCTAACCAGGGAAGTTAAGGACCACTCAATACGCATACTCTCGGACAGCATGGCTGTCCTGCAAGCTCTGAACAGCCACACAGTGAACTCTGGGTTGATTCTCGAGTGTCACCAACGTCTAAACCAGGTTGGTAGACACAACAAAGTAACCATTCAATGGATCAAGGGACACAGTGAATCTCGAGGCAACGACGCTGCGGATGAACTCGCCCGAAGGGGGTCGAGTTTGTCAGCAATGGGACCTGAGCCCATCGTGCCGCTGCCTTTCGGGTACTTACGCAATCTGGTAAGGAAACGCACCGGAGATAAACATCACAAGCTATGGGCTGACCATAGTGAGTGTAGGCAGGCCAAGGAGGCACTTCCCTCTATAAATGGCCGTTTCACAAAACAAGCCCTAAGACTGACTAAACAACAGTTGCGTTCAGTCACAGCCGTAACAACTGGCCATGGGTCTTTTAATAAACACCTCTATGCTATAGGAGTCACTGACAGCCCGCTATGCAGAGCCTGCATGGAGGAGAATGAGACAGCAGCACACCTGCTTCTAAGCTGCCCGGTGGTTGCGGATTACAGGGCAAAGTACTTCGGAAACCCAGGTACCCTCTGCGAGATAGTTAGTAACACCAAGGCGTTGCTGGCCTTCCTTGGGGAGCTGGGGTGGATCGAATGACGCATTTGTCCCACCTACACGCAAAATACGCGCTTAGTCGTGGAGTTGCGGAAACCAGCCCGATTTACATACATACATACATACATAGCTATCAGGAAACAGACTCCGGCAGGGAATTCCACTCCTTAGCTGTTCGCACTATGAATGTGTTCCCAAAACGTTTAAGTGCGTCTTGCTTCAAAACGTACTTATTTCATTGTACACTGTTAGGATTTGGTGACTTTCATTTCGATGTTATCTAAGCATTATTGGCTTGATTACCTTTACCACTGATATTGTACCTATTTGTATACTTAGAACACTCTGTCTTTGCCACCAAATACATTCTTTATCAAAAATTGCGCAAGCACAACACAGGCACGGCTAAGGAGTAGAATTCTCTGCCAGAGTCTGATTTCTGATAGCTACAACCTGGGAGTCTTTAAGTCAAAAGTGAATAGGTTACTTCTAGACAAGCGTGCTCCATCTCCGACCACATCATCGCTTACCATCAGGTGAGATTGAAGTCACAATCGAGCTCTTCAATTTAACAAAAAAATCCTCAGTTTCCAAGAAAAAATAATGCAGTTGACGCCAGCAGTTAAAAAAGCATATTTAAGAAAGCAATTTACGCATATTTTGATTCAAACGAAAATCGTCTTCATATTGAATTGTGCCGGTGCCAAGTCCAATGTTTAGATAGTAGACTCTGGTCCAAAATAGATGCAAGTGTTTGAATTTAACTGGGGTTATGTACCTAGGTACCGGGGGATTGACTTGGGTGCAGTGCATTCTAGGGCAAGACCTTGGCATATCATTGTATAATTAGCCTGTGATGTGTCACCCCGCTGATGGGTTGTGGAGACTGGAAGCCGAACCTAATCATCATCCTTATCATATCAGCCGAAAGACGTCCACTGCTGGCACAGGCCTCCCCCAAGCGTCGCCACAACGACCGCTCTTGCGCGTCTCGTATCCATCGGCTACCCGCGACCTTCACCAGGTCATCGGTCCACCTTGTGGGAGGCTTTCCAACGTTGCGACTTCCAGTACGCGGTCGCCACTCCATAACTTTTCGGCCTAATATAGTTGGGAAAAGGTTAGGCAGATGATGAATTTCCCTACAGCTGGGATACAGCCCTACTCTCTGAGAGAAACAGTGAGCTGTAGTCTTCTTCTTATCGTGTGGGCAGTAAGGTCTAACGACCCCACACACCCTAGTGTCAGAGTTTCTAAACCGCCTCAAGGGCCTCTGCATGGTTTATTTGACGACCGCCATTTAGCGGCCGGCACCACCGGCTTATACGTGCCTTCCGAAGCACAGAATCATCTTAATATCGGACTATCAGATGATCCAAGCCTGCAATGTCCTAGCCATACTGTAAACAACTTTATAAAGTATGCTTCCCGTGGGAATCGAACCCACGACCACCGGGTGTTTACCTTGTGGCTAACACGTAACCCACTCGACCACGGAGGTAGCTGCACGTTGTATGTAAACAGATATATAGTATATGTTGACTAGTGACTACAGAGCTATTAATAAGAACAACTAAATCAACAACAACTCATAGTTTGAAATCGAAACTAGACATAATTTGACGCGCTGCCACGCTCGATCCATCATCAATACACGAAAGGTCATCGTACTGACAAATATAGGCCAAGAGTTATAAATAGAAAGCTAGGTTACTGCCTCGGATTACAGAGGTTCAGTTACGGATGCACATTCGTTAGGAATTCGTGGCTAAATTATAACAGCCGCACGGGTCGATCTTCAAGGCTTGTCACGGTCTATCGTGGATGGTTGACCATCTTAAGACGAAATGCGGCGGATAGACTTTGTATGTAAAAAATCAGAATCCCCGAGGCAATTTCTAGTTGTTTCGCGTTTTGCTGACCTGGACCTATGTCGCGGCCATGGGCCTCACTCAATACTCAATACTCAATATTTTATTGCATTCCATATTATGTACATATAGGTGGTATAAATATTGTCAAGATCAATATGGACCCTGTCGGGCACAGCAAAGTTAGGAGAGAGGACGAAGACTAAGTAACAATTCATGGAATCCCAATGATTATGAATGATTTATGATGTTATTGTAAAGTTTGCTTACATTTGTTCCCAGTTTCTGTGCGCCAAATAAACATGTTTTTTTTACTAGTGATAGGCATACGTTTGATCACTATGTCACCTGATGGTAAGCGATGATGCGGTCGAAGATGGAGCACGCTTGCCTAGAAGTAACCTATTCACTCTTTACTTACTCCCACTCCTACTTACAGACTCCCAGGTTGTAGCTATCAGAAAACACAGACTCTAGCAGGGAATTCCAATCCTTAGCTGTACGCGCTATGAATGTGTTCCCAAATCGTTTAGTGCGTGTGGGTGGGATGTCCACCATGTACCGGTGGCGCATCGCCGTACGTCTTGTGGTACGATGATGGAACAGGCTTGGCGGAATTAAATTATGCAATTCCGTCGCACATTCCCCAAAATGCAACCGGTAGAAAACCGACAGGCTATAGCAACTAGGCGTCGATGCTCAAAACTTTTCGTGTTTTCCTTCTTCAACAAACTTTCACAATTACAAGATTCATCATCATCATAATAGCCAAAAGACGTCCACTGCTGGACATAGGCCTCCCCCAGGAGGGGGTTTGCCATAATCGGCACGCTTGTGCGGCGGGTTGGCGATCGCAGTGTATGGTGTTGCGTTTTACAGAGAACGCTGCTGCCCATTCTCTGGTAAGTCCCTTAGTCGCCTCTTACGACACCCACGGGAAGTGACGGGATGGTATTTTTCTTTTACGGCACCATACGGCACCGGCCGACACCATACGGCTTACTATTACAAGATTAGTAGAAAAGATAAGCTTCCTTCAAAAACCGCACACTCACTTTCATTGAAATTATTCCAGACAGTTTATTTCTGTTATTGTGTCAGAATGAAGATACAATGACCTTTTCAGGTGTCCGCTCCGGGAAGCACCTCGTTCGAAACTAGGACAAATGAGCGAAAAGCTTTGTTCAGAGAAGTGTGATGTGTCATTGTTCCCAGAAATTATGATACCTGGTAAAATGCTCTTAAAACTGTGAGCAATGTGGTGAGTTGCCTTGGTGTTCCACCGTGTAAGCTATGATCACTACATAGTATAAAACTAAGTGGCTTCTGTTGTCTGTCTGTCACTATGTATGCTTAGATCTTTAAAACTACGCAACGGATTTTGATGCGGGTTTTTTTTAGTAGATAGAGTGATTCTCGAGGAAAGTTTTAATATATAATTTGCAGAAGCAGAAGAGTTAGTTTGTTTGTTTGGTTGAACGCGCTAATCTAAGGACTGGAATTCCCTGCCGGAGTCTGTGTTTCCTTATAGCTACAACCTGGGAGTCTTGAAGTCAACAGTGAATACTTGGTAAGCGTGCTCCATCTTCGACCACATCATCGCTTACCATCAGTTGAGATATTGGCGAACGCATGCCTATCAAAATTAAAAAAAAAAACTCAGGAACTTTGGCTTCAGTTGAAAAATTATTTTAGTTTTGGATAGCCCATTTATCGAGGAAGACTATAGGCTATATAACATCACGCCACGACGAACAGGAGCGGAGCAAACCACCGCAACGCATGGAGAGGAAAATGTATAAGATTGTTTCCACTGCAACCCACGGACACGCTACGCATCAAGTGACGTCATTGACACACGCGTGGCCGACAAACGGATTGACAATGGAGGCTTAGTGAAGGAGAACTAAAGAAAGATCCCTTTAGTTGCCCTTCTCTCCTTCGACCTTCGAGTATTCTTGTAGGAATAGAGGCACATTCTGCATTACTCACCTATAAAATTGAAGTTATTACCCTTATAAAACAATGCAATCAGTTTGTCAACGCTTTGTCAAGCATTGTAGGTGTAGATATGTATACAAACGTTAAAATAACAATGTATTGTTTGGCAGCACAACGAGGGCGAATGTGGCGTTAATGGGGCAGAAAACTTTGCCAAACGCATCTTTAGATTAGTAAGAAGGATATTTCCGAAAGTTGTGTGTATTTTTGGATGTAAATAAATACTGTTCTTGACTTTAAAAGTGTGTTCACTAGTCCTAGTAGGAACGGCTGTATGGTGTCGGCCGGTACCGTATGGTGCCGTAAAAGAATAATACCATCCCATCACTTCCCGTGGGTGTCGTAAGAGGCGACTAAGGGACTCGCCAGAGAATGGGCAGCAGCGTTCTCTGTAAAACTCAACACTATATACTGCGATCGCCAATTCGCCTGCCAAGCGTGGTGATAATGGCATCTTGGAGGAGGCCTATGTCCAGCAGTGGACGTCGTTCGGCTGATATGATGATGATGATGAGTAGGAACGGAACTTCTTCTCGTGTGGGCTACTGCCCTAAGGTCTAACGACCCCACACACCCTAGTGTCAGAGTTTCTAAACCGCCTCAAGGGCCTCTGACACGGTTTATTTGACGACCGCCATTTGGCAGCCGAGACCACCGGCTTATACGTGCCTTCCGAAGCACGGAATCATCTTTTTATCAGACAATCAGGTGATTCAAGCCTGTAATGTCCCAGTCAAACTGGAAAACAACTTTACAAAGTGAGTTTCCCGTGGGAATCGAACCCACGACCACCGGGTCACAAGGCAAACGCCTAAACCACTCGACCAAGTTCGTACTTAGTTTGTTCTTCATCACCATTTTTATATTTCTCTTAAAACTGACCCGCGCAACTTCGTCTGCGTCATATTCTCATTAATGCTCCACTCCTTTTGGTCGTAGTCTAATGTTATATAGCCCAATCATCATAGCCGAAAGCTGTCCACAACTGGACAGAGGCATCCCCCCAAGCGTCGCCACCACGACCGGTCCTGCGCGTCTCGCATTCATGGGCTACCCGCGACCTTCACCAGGTCATCGGTCCACCTTGTGGGAGCCCGCGCAGACGGTGCGTCTTCCGGTACGCGGTCGCCACTCCAGAACTTTTCGGCCCAAACGACTAACTGTTCTGCGCGCAATGTGTGCCCACTGCCACTTTAGTTTGGCGATCCTTCGGGCTATGTCGGTAACCCGGTTCTCTTGCGGATATTTGTTCCTGATTCACTCCAAAGATTGAAACTCCATTACCCTTTGAGTGACCTCTGCCCTCTGATGATGATGATGGATTCTGACGAGGCCCATATTGTTAATTATTGATTATTATAATTTTAACTATCGTTAAATATATAAATAGCCTAAGCCTTCCCCGATAAATGGGCTATCCAACACAAAAAGATTTTTTAAAATTCGAACCAGTAGATCCAAAGATTAGCGCGTTCATCCAAAAAACAAACCAAACTCTTCAGCTTCACAATGTTAGTGTAGATTCGATTACGCAAGGAAAAATTAAGCATAGGCCTTAAATGTGATTTTAATTTAATTTTTATTTATTTCAATAAAAAATTTAATGTGATTTAATTATTATTTGATTTATTATTTTTTATATCACGTGTATTATAGATTGTTACTGTCCGAAAAGGAGCTCGTGGCTAGATAATAACAGCCGCACAGCTCGATCTTTAAGGTTAAGCAACGCTTGCCAAGGTTGGTCTGTGGATGGGTGACCATCATAACATACCAAGTTTCCTCCGTGCCTCGGAAAGCACGTTAAGCCGTTGGTCCCGGCTGTCATTTGTAGATCTTTGGCAGTCGTTACCGATAGTCAGAAGCCAGTAAATCTGACTCTAGTCTTGCCATGAAGTACCATGTTACTCAGTTAATGGATTGTGGAGGTCTGGTAGGCAGCCGCTCCTCGTAAAATACTGGTATTCAGCTGAATCCGGCTTGACTGGAAGCCGACCCCAATATAATTGGGAAAAGGCTAGGCAGATGATGATGATGACTGTCCGAAATAAGCGTTTTGATTAATTGTTGATTGCCCTTCGGGTGATTCTAAGTCTTCTGTCGAGGCCCATTATGACCCCGTTTCAGTGTTTCGACTGGAATGTTAATAGTCAAAATTGGACGGATAGTAACTACTAATATTAATTTAAAGACAGCAGTCTTCATTTAGGATATAATTAACGTTACACGAGCCAGCAGACACGACATTCTCGTAAATGCATAACGACACATCGTTGACGTAAATATATAAAATGGGAATCGAGAATAAACTGCAAACTGCGAATTTCTTGCAGAGGATATCATGCATTTCGCATTGTGAGTTTGAGAAGTGCCAAAGTACAGGACGATAATAGACGGTGATATTTTAAAGTAGGAGGCTTGTAGCTAAATAATAAAAACCACACCGGTCTGTCTTCGAGTTTTTGCTGCATTTGCTGATGTTGGTTAGTAGAGACATTACGTACAAGGATTCTTCCGTGCCTCGGAAAGCATGTTTAGCCGTTGGTCCCGGCTGTGTAAATACAAAAGCGGCTGCAACACAGACACCCATAGTCTGTGCTGCAGTATGTTGCGGATGGCTGAAAGCAGTATAGTTCGTCCAAATCCAGCTGCAACACAGCGATCTGTAGTGCAGCCGCATTTGTATCTATAATTCAATGAAAAAAAATTAAAAGGCGGCTGCAACATAGACGGTGCCAAGAATTCGTCCGTGCCTCGGAAAGCACGTTTACCCGTTGGTCCCGGCTGTGTAAATACAAAAGCGTCTGCAACACAGACACCCATAGCTGCAATATCTTAAATTGCCAATGGCTTAACGCATTTATAGTCTGTCCACACCCAGCTGCTACGTAGCGGAGCCTCGCTTTGCAGGACTCCTACTTCTGGGAGTTTTAACAAAATAACCACACTGACTGTGTTGCAGCCGCCTTTGTATTTAAGCCGTCTCCAACTTCTACGGCAAAAAAAAACAAAAATACATACAGCCGAACATAGAACCTCCTCCTTTTTGAAGAAGTTGGTTAAAAAGGCAAATCAGCAGTGCGATTATGTAAACCTTTCACCCATAGATATTTATGCTCTCACCGGTGTCAGATGTCAACCTATACAAACAAAATGGAGTGACAGTTCACTTTATGCTCATTCTACAGGCGCAGACCCACCGCGGCGCACGGAGAGGCTACGCACGTGTGTTAAAGCGGAGATATCTGAGGGTAGCTGATTTTAAAATGAGAATCACGTCTAAACGGCTACTCCTAATTTTTAGGGTTCCGTACCCAAAGGGTGACCAACGGAACCCTATTACTAAGCCACCGCTGTCCGTCCGTCCGTTTGTCTGTCTGTCAGCGGGCTGTGTCTCAAGAACCGTACCTAATAATAGGTAAACAGTTGAAATTTTCACAGATTGTGTATTTCTATTGCCGCTATAACAACAAATAATAAAAATTAAGGTTTGTGGTACGGAACCCTTAGTGTGCGAATCGGACTCGCACTCGGCCGGTTTTTTGGAAAAAAATACCTATACCTATGTTACATTAGACTATTTTTTTAATAAATTGATGTATGAAAATGTTGAGTTTTATTCGTTCAACATACCTAGTGTAATTAATTTGTAAAGTTATGTCTAACACGGACATTAAAACGACAATCGGACCAAATCCGTCGGGCGTAATTTAATGTTATTTAGACTTCCTCTCTCAAAGACAATTTAACTATCTACATTCTGATTTACAGTTATGTTTTTTAGTCTTAGAATAATAAGGTAAGTACAAAAAAACTACTAAATTTTGGTTTGCGCGGGTGTTAAACGAGTGCGCGTTTTTTTCCCTCAAGGTCGCTGGCGTATGTCGTCACCTTTACAAACACAACCCTCGTACATCTCTGCTAGAAACGCAATCTCAGGGTTCCATTTTATTTCCTTTTTACGTACGGAACCCTAGAAACAGACGGGACCCGAAATTATAAGAATTCTTTTTCTAATTTGACTGTGCTCTTTACCGGTTTGATAGGATTATACTAAACCACTGGTTTAATGTTGCCCGCTGTTTGTTAAATATACACAACGATTAATCATATTCGTGCTAAATCTTCCAGCCAACTTGTATGTAATTAGTCTAACGATCTCAATGCGTAGTATAAGACAATATTCACATAAACACACACACAACATTGAGTTTGGTATTAGACCTGCACTTGATCGATTTTTGTTTTGTCAATAGATGAATTGTGTGAGGCTTGTTATGAATAAGATAGGCTAACGGTTGCCAGGTGATAATATAAAAACATAAAAGTTTTAAGAAAGGGCAGAAAAAGTCGCTCAAAACGTTATAATTAATAGAAAGACAGCTGCTCATAGTTTTGGCAAAAACACGAGACAAACTGATTTGTGGCGAAGATAGTATGAGTGGTACGAATGGTTCGTTAGAAGTTTACATATTATATATGTACCTGTAGCTGTTATACGTCTAAATATAATAAGTACAATGTTATTTACACAATGACAAAGAAATTTATTTAAATAAAATTCCTAACTATAACATGGTATCAAATAATTCGTCTGCATCGCTGTCGACTGGAAAGTGCCTGCTCCCCAGCAGGCACTTTCCGCAGATTTTTCAGATTCCGCAGCCCCCTGCGGAATCTGTTCGAAAGGGTACCATACCCTGGAACACAAAGGGCACTAGGAGCTGGAACACGGATGGGTTAGTCAGTAAGAGTCTGACACTCCCTCCTGCTTCACCCAGAGCGGGAGAAGTCATTTGATGATTACCCATCCGTAAAAAAAAAAAAAATCGCTTTCGACTGGAAGTGAGCCCAAAAGACTGGCGGTATTGCCACGTTGTATGGCAATGCTCATCCTCTATCCGAGGTAAAAATCGGCCCTTGGGTCACGCGAAGTGTCAACTAAGCGTTAAGCTAGTTCTTTAAATAACACGTCAGCACTCGGACCCCACGGTCCAAGAGATTCTACCCAAAATGGCTCAAAAATATAATTGTCAACAAGGCTATTATAGTTCCGCCGTTTGAGGTTCTCAGCAGCCACAGCGGCAGAACCAGCACAGCACGACGAGCTATAAAGCTGGGATGGCGCTAGAGTATCGACACAAGTAGGGTCCCACACTAAAGGCCTATATACCTACCCATCTTCCATGGAAATAAAGACAAAATGATTAAAAACAATTTTTGAGAGGAGCTCATGGCTAGATAATAACAGCCGCACGGGTCGATCTTCAAGGTTAAGCAACGTTTGCCAAGGTCGGTCTGTGGATGGGTGACCATCTTAACATGACAAGTTTCCTCCGTGCCTCGGAAAGCACGTTAAGCCGTTGGTCCCGGCTGTCATTTGTAGATCTTTGGCAGTCGTTACGGATAGTCAGAAGCCAGTTAATCTGACTCTAGTCTTGCCATGAAGTACCGTGTTACCCAGTTAATAGGTTGTGGAGGTCTGGTAGGCAGCCGTTCCACGTAAAACACTAGTATTCAGCTAAATCCGGTTTGACTGGAAGCCGACCCCAATATATTTGGGAAAAGGCTAGGCAGATGATTATTTTTGAGAGGCAATTTCTGACCGTCAAAGATTACTAATGACTGACAAAAGAATGCACTCGCAATCACTATATTTTCTAAGGATGTGAAATCATCAAATCATTCCTCCCGCTCTGACTGCGGCGGGTGGGAGCGTCAGACTCTTACTGACTAAAACCCATCCGTGTTCCTCCTAGTGCCCGCCGCGTTCCAGGGCCGCGGTGACTCGTTCGAACAGATTCCACAACCCTGGCAGGCACTGGCCTAGCGGTCCCGTCTACTATCCCGTTTTTTTCGTTCCCGTAAGAATTTCGGGAAAGCCACTCTTATTGCTCCTCTATAATTCCCAAGGAATCTACATGCCAAATTTCAGCTTTCTAAGAAGTAGGTAAGTAATAGTAAGTAGTTTCGGCTGTCCGTTGTCTATCAGGCACTCGGAAACGGATGAGTTTTAAAGACACTTCCAATAAAGGAATTCAAAACAATAAAAAAAAAATCAGAATCAAATCACGAATGTTAAATTACTGTCATAATTATTTCGCTTCTGACAGCACACAACAACTCTCATCTGCCTAGCCTTTTCCCAACTATATTGGGGTCGGCTTCCAGTCAAACCGGATTTAGCTGAATACCAGTGTTTTAGGTGGAGCGGCTGCCTACCAGACCTCCACAACCATTTAACTGGGTAACACGGTACTTCTTGGCTAGACTAGAGTCAGATATACTGGCTTCTGACAATCCGTAACGACTGCCAAAGATCTACACATGACAGCCGGGACCAACGGCTTAACGTGCTTTCCGAGGCACGGAGGAAACTCGTTTTGTTAAGATGGTCACCCATCCACAACCCAAACTTGGCAAGCGTTGCTTAACCTTGAAGATCGACCTGTGCGGCTGTTATTTTTTAGCCACGAGCTCCTCAATAAAAGGTATCTAAAACAATAAAAAAATAAATCAAAATCAAGTCACGAATGTTAAATTACTATCATAATTATTTCGCTTCTGACAGCACACAACAACTCTATAACTCAGAAAAACATTCCTTAGCCAGCAGATTGTAGTGACAGAAACTACAGATAGGTGGCTCCACACAACCAGCTAGAATTCGCCAAGCGCGTGCCATCGTCGGACCACAAGACGTACGGCGATGCGCAGCTGAAATAGTAGCCGGCAGGAGTCGTGAGCACAGATGAATGCAGCGGTGTGATGTCGCCAATGTACGGTGGGCGAACGACACTTGCAAGCGCAATAGTCGATGATCATCGACTGACGAACCAATAACGTGAAGCGTCTGAGCCAGACCGTCGTCAAACAGACCATTGGGCATGCACATGCCCATGCCATTAATACCGGCAAGAGTCATGACCACTCATTACTCGTGCTGGTATTACCTATACATGGTAGGGACACAGTATATATATATATATCTTTCTTATTCAGTTAATGAAATATCTTTTAAATCGGTGCAATATTGGGGGAGAAAACAGGCGACACCCAAACCTCGAATTATGAATTTTTACATACAAAGTCTCTTCGCCCGCGCTTACCGTTAAGTAAGTGCGTATTCGCTTGTATGTAGCCAACCTTGTGTCTAAGTATAATTTTAGGTCAGCTGCTGTTAATCTATCAAACTCATAACGATTTGTTGTGCTTTGCGTATGGCTGACACGTCATCATGTTGGTAATTGTTGGTAATACAACAGACGTGTCTGGTAACTGTTTGACAGTCCCATTGCAGGTGGCAAGGTGTGTTGAACGGTCAGCGTCAGCAAATCTTAAATGTCAGAATGAACTGTAACTGCCACCAGTAAAGTGCAGAAGCCAAGCTCGACGAGGCTTTTTTAAAAAAGATTTGGAGGTTAATTCGTAATGCGACTTTTTCCCAAATATTTCGACAGCATGACACTTTACGGCACCATGTTGCTATTTTTTTAAACTTTTTTTTAGAAAGAAAGAAAAAGCATTTATTTGCGCTAAGCATGACACATACCAAAATAATAAAAATTAAATAAAACAAAATTACAATTTTATAGAAGATATGTATGCGTCACATTCGCGCAAAACGGTCACATTTACACAAAATGGCGGCCTGTTAGCCCTGTTATGTATACGTGCAAGCTACTCAAAAATATAAGTTGTATGACTTTACTACTTTATAACGCGTAAAAAGAAAAAGTTTGATTTTAAATTGCATGTATTATTCACTATCAATTTGTTTTAGGGCATGCCCTCCACAGTATTCCCAACAGCTGCAACTGATGAGAGCCAGAAACAACAATGCCGATGACCAAAAATGCGCCTCGTCAATGGAGCTACAAGAGGAGTCCCGGAGAAACGATTGAACTGTCTTGGAACGAACAGCGAAATTAATCAGAAAAGAAGATTTATAATAGGGAATATGCATGCGATTTTTTTGTTTGCAAAATGAAATACTGATTAGGTCTAGTAAACAGTCATGAAATAATTTTTTAAATACCTTCATCGGCGACGAAGTTATAAAGCTTCAAAGATTACAATTAGAAGGAGAAATCCGATGTAAACTTTGACGTTATCGTCTATGACGGCTATACAGCTGCCATAGAAAACAGCGTTTTCGCGAGAGGGACAGATAAATTTGCTTAAAATAATTATATCTCCTTCGTTTTTCGAGTAATTTGATTCTGTTTTCACTGTTAGTAATATATTTTTCTATATTTTTAGATAAACTCTATAGATGATAAAAATATTTTTCATGCATATTCCCTATTATTTTTGAAACATTCATGTCGACATGGTTAATGTATAGGTAACAATAAAAAAAACTGGTCAAGAGCGAGTCGGACCTTCAAATGAAGGGTTCCGTACCATAAACTTTTATTTTTAATTATTTGTTGTTATAGCGGCAATAGAAATACAAACTCTGTGAAAAATTTCAACTGTCTACCTGTTAAAGTTCTTGAGATACAGCCCGCTGATAGATAGACGGACGTACAGCGGAGGCTCAGTAATAGGGTTCCGTTGGTTACCCTCCGGGCACAGAAACCTAAATAACGCCGAGGCAAATGAATCTGGCTCGCACTTGGCCGGTTATCTATGGTGTAGTATTTGGCCGGTACTTATCATCTCCATGTTGTTTTTATTTTTTATTTGTAATGGGTTTGCTCTTGACTCTAGTCTAGGTCAGAGATGACAGAGACAAAGTCTGCGCTGGAGCGAGCTTACGCAGAAGAAGCCTGTTCACTCTAACTTTGAAGAGATTCCATTCCTCCGTTTCGAAGAAGTCAGTCGAAATTGCACCTGCACAATTATTACGAGAAATTAAACTCACAGGACCTAGTTTCACAAAAATATCAAATGTTTTGTACATTTTAAATGTTTAGCCAGTTTGTTGATCTATTTTTGTTTGCATGTTAAATGACTTTTGGCAAATAACACTTGTTTTTTTTCTACAGAGTATCATTCAGCACGTTTTTATTATGAGAGGTAGAAGAAGGGACAATTCACACAGGAATTTAGGTACATTTATTCTCACTTCCGTATTGCTCTGCCCAGTAAGTAAGGCCTCGGTAAAAATATACCTGTTAATAGTAATAATGATGTTTATTCATAAATATGTACATTTTTTTACAATTACAGTGCTTAAGGTGAATGCTCCAGGGTAGCCCGCGAAATTCAAATATTTTTATGTTTTTTGCAATTTGCCGGTCAGTGTGAAGCTGTATGTGGACCAAATGCGATCCGCGACCGTAACGCGTATTTATCTAAAGAATTATAACCATTATAATCATCAATATAGCCCTCTAAGTTCATGTAGTTCGAAAGAATGATTATTTGAAATATTCATACACTGACCGGCAAATTGCAAAAAACATAAAAATATTTGAATTTCGCGGGCTACTCTGGAGCATCCACCTTAATCTAAACTTAAAGTACACAAAAGTATTAGCATCTGAGGCCGAACTAGGTATAACCTGTATTTCAGCCCTCAACGCCGATCTCCCTGAGTTACAAATTGAGTATCTTTATTATGCTATTGTAATGATCCCATGTATGAATGTACTACCGAATTTATTCATCACTAGTTGACCCATGCAACTTCGTCTGCGTCACAATTTTCATTACTGCTCCGCTCCTATTGGTCTTAGCGAGATGATATTTAGTCTATAGCCTTCCTCGATAAATGGGCTATCTAACACTGCAAGAATTTTTCAAATCGGACCAGAAGTTCCTGAGATTAGCGCGTTCAAGTAAACAAACAAACTCTTCAGCTTTATACATATATTAGTATTGATAAGATATAAGATATTAAAGTAAATTTAGAAAAAAAGAAACAGATTACAATATTTAAAAAGGAGGAACATTACAGATATGTGTGATAGGGGTGTGCTTGAATGAGTGTGAGAGGGTGTGTACGATTGCGGAGCAGAGTCTTAGTAACATTTCAGTCAAATGTTACTAAGACTCTGTTGTCCGTCCGTATGTCCGTCCCTCTGTCTGAGAGCCTGACTCGCACTGGGCAGGTTTTGTTTTAGTTTGTACGTATAGATGCCAATGTAGTATACAGGGTTATTTGTAAAACACCAACAGCCTCTTAGGCAGTGAAAGTACACATGATTGAAACTAACCCTGAAAACTCGAAAAACATATCAGCTGTTTCATACATTTTCATTGGCTAAATGTTGCATTTATTTGTCGAGTTTTCGGAGTTTTCCCAAAGTATTTGTAGTTTTAGTAAATCCCAATAATTTGAAATTCACCAGAACTAGTGCATTCTAGGTAGATCATTGGCACCATTGGTCGAGGATGACGCGTTCATAACACCAACATGGTAGGTTGATCAACCTCGCATCTGAAGTCCTATTAGCTTTGAAATGATTCACTGTTTCCGCCCTAATTCGTTGAGATTTCTTGTAAATAAATGGAAAGATAGACAGTGACGTTTAGTTCTGTGTACTGTCCTGTCAGACGTCATGCTATCAGTAACTCCCTTTTCTATATTTCACTCATCACAAATATATATACTTAGATACGTCGTATACGTCTTTCTTCCAACCTCATCGGACCGAGTGGAAGTGGATAATAAATTAACTTTGTCAAAAAACCCGACCGCTAAAACATTACTAAAAAGTTCGCGCAGTTGGTGGCATCAGATCAGTGATTGGACTGCATCCTTAGAGCATTTTTTTATTTCCTACATGTTAGTGAGTTAAATTTTTAGAATCATCTCCTCGAGCCCTCTATTTTGATCCTCCTTTCGATAGGTTTTGAAAAAAAAATCATTTGTTCATTTTCACAATATGGCATCTAGTAGTCGCCATATTGAATTTTCAGTAACGTCATGTCTTTAGTGACACTTGCCGGACTAAGAGAAATCGATTGACGTGTGAATAATAAAAATCGGCCCAGGCGTTTGGTCTGTATAGTGTTTCAAAGGAACATTTTTTTTTAATGTTTTTATTCAAAATCAACGCAAAACACTCATTTATTTAGGTATTTAAACATAGGGTACATAAATTATGCCAAACTGCATAGCAGTTTGCCGGCAGTTGATCTCGTTCACAGTACTAAAAAAAATATTGTTTTAAGAAACGTGTGTGTAAAAACTAATGCAATTTTAATTTCAATAAAAAGATAGTGTTTCTTTAGAATTTTCTTAAGTTGTTATTTCTATTTCACACTTGTTATTAACCTCGGCGGTAGCTCATTCACCGGCGTCGGCGTACATACATACATACATAAATAGGCTGATAAACACATTACGACTCCTTTGCGTCGCGCAGTCGGGTAAAAAGTCATGGCTTTTGGACGCAACGGACATGTTTTAGGGACGTTACAGTGTTGATTATAATTTAAAATTGACAATTCTATGTCAACCGGAAGTACCCTATAGGTTTTTGGTCGACCTATATGATAGTTCCCGTTGACCTATCAATTAATCATTTATTTATTTGCAAACATGGGTATACCAAGAATCACATTTTTTTCACATTCAAATTTGGAAAAAAGCAAGGTCTTACAGCTCAAATAAAGGAGAAATATTTTTTTTTTGAAAAATATGGTAAATTTTGGTACTTCCAAGTATTCCCGAAAATCTAAAGTTGCCCATAGGTTTTTATCGTGTTGACTCAGGCCCTTGATTTTTATACTCCTAATAGGGACTTATATGATGGTACGGAACCCTCCTCGGTGCGTGATTCGGACTCGCTCTTGACCGGTTTTTTTGAGTGTTTGTTTGTATTTGTATGTCCATTTTTTATGACACGCCCTGTGGTCTAAACAGCTGGATGGCTTTTGACAAATGAGGTATCATTATTTCCCCGTAGCCTCTACGGGCTACGGACCTGCTACGCCGCGCTACGAAGTGCTACGACTGGAGCTACGTTGAACCACAAAACGTTGAATTCGAAAACTGGGCAAAAGTATTTACGTTACGCAGTGTGGGATTCCGTACTTACCCGTCCCGTAAACCATGACAAATTACAATAAAAAAAATTATAATGAGGAATATATATATATTTTAAATAAGCACGAAAATTCCCGATGTTAAACTTTATATTCTATTTGTTTTTCCCTTCGTCTAATGTAATATACTTAGCCACATTATTTGCATACTTTTAGCTCTTTTACTTGTATTTAATGTCCACAATCTCACATTATTACTAATACTTGTTTAATATTTTTTTGAAGTGATAACTTCTTTAGCGGCGTTGTGCACTTATTTTGTGATGGGTAAAAAAATGTTAAACTCGCGTCAGGACACGTGACCCGTGATCGAAAATGCGTGAGACGGTCACATGTCAGGACACGTGACCTGATCGAAAATTCAGTATTCAAGTTTTCACTTCTGCCGGTTGCACTCCCGGAGTGCAACCCGTTGTTTTCTTTTTTCCTTTGCCCCTTTCTAACTAGCCTAGCTTTACCAATGTCGTGTAACTCTCATCATCTCACTGCCACTGTGCAGTGTGTGCAGACCATAGATATAATTTTATGGTGCAGACTGTATGGAAGCTGCTAGTAACTTTGACGAAACTGCACTGGGCTGCTCATTGATAGTGAGATGAATACTCGGTATGTATAATTCATGTGAATTAATAATAAGCTGTTGAGTTACCAAATAAATAAATAGACGGCATAGGCAACGCCGTGCACGATCTCTATAACAAAAAACATCACAAAACAAAATTACAAATGCACTCGGTTTTAAGTTTTTTTCGATGGAATTATTACGATTTTATTAAGTTTAAAGTTACATTTTATGCCAAATTACAGCTTCGTAGCTTCAATAGTTTCCGATTAAAACCGCGGTCGAACAGACAGTGCGAAACTAGATTTACTACAGAAACCTAAAAAGAATTATTTCATAGTGCATACAGGTAAGCAAAATTAATAAGGTAAGTAAGTGTAATTCACTGCCGCAAAATAATAATTACCTACAAATAACAGTAACTAGGAGACGCTGGTAACATTGTTTTCGTTTAGAATCAAGCTTAGCAACACGTCCAGAAATGAACAGAAAGCCATCATAACAACAATATAGGTAACTAGTTGACCCGCGCAACTTCGTCTGCGTCACAATTTTCATTACTGCTCCCCTCCTATTGGTCTTAGCGTGATGATATATAGCCTATAGCCCTCCTCGATAAATGGGCTATCTAACACTAATCCGATTTGAAAAAATTTTTCAAATCGGACCAGTAGTTCCTGAGATTAGCGCGTTCAAGTAAACAAACAAACTCTTCAGCTTTATATATTAGTATTAGTATGGATGTTACGCAAACGCTGAGGTAAATGTTCACATCAAAACATAACATAACATCACGCCTATTATATTCCCGGCAGGGTTGGGATGAGTTGTACTTATGTTGTGTGGTGTGACCGTCACATTTCAGACTCGTTGTCGTCATCATATCTGCCGAAAGACGTCCACTGCTGGACATCGGCCACCCCCAAGCGTCACCACAACGACCGGTCCTGCGTGTCTTGCATCCATCGGCTACCCGCGACCTTCACCAGGTCATCGGTCCACGTTGTGGGAGGCCGCGCCAATGTTGCGTCTTCCGGTATGCAGTCGCCACTTCAGAACTTTTCGGCCTTATCGACCATCAATGCAAGCAATGTGCCCTACGTACTGCCACTGTAGCTTGGCGATTCTGCGGGCTACCAAGGTAACCTTGGTTCTTTTGCAGATATGATAATTCCTGATGATACCACTTTCTTAGAAATTATTTAGAGACAAAAACCAATACCAATATTAACACTTTTTACTCAAGCTGGGAATCGAACCCCGCTCTCGACAGTTGCCCAGAAAGCAAAAAGGCAGTTAATTTGGTCTCCCCAAAGTTTCGCCACAACGACCTCCTGTGCGTCTCGCATCCATCGGCTATTTCCGACCCTCACCAGGTCATCGGTCCACCTTGTGGGAGGCCTTCCAACGTTGCATCTTCCGGTACGCAGTCGCCTCTCCTGAACTTTTCAGCCCCAACGATCATCTGTTCTGCGAGTAATGTACCCTGTACACTGCCACATTAGTTTGGCGATCTTTCGGGCTATGTCGGTAGCCTTGGTACGCAAGGAAACATCAAGTATTGCCCTCTCCATGGCCCTTTGGGTGACTTGAGGCCCATTGTGAGCGACTACGTTTTCAGACTATGGACTTTATTTTCTTAAAACCAAAAAAACTTACTATACTTATCCTAATATACAGGGTTATTTGTAAAACACCAGAAACCTCTTAGGCAGTGAAAGTACTCATGATTATAAGCGACTTTTACTTTGGGAAAACTCCGAAAGCTCGAGAAAAATATCAGCTGTTTCATACATTTTCATTGGCTAAATATTGCATTTTGTATGAAACAGTTGATATTTTTTTCGAGATTTCGGAGTTTTCCCAAAGTAAAAGTTGCTTATAATCATGTGTACTTTCACTGCCTAAGAGGTTTCTGGTGTTTTACAAATAACCCTGTATAATACTAGTTGACCCACGCAACTTCGTCTGCGTCACAATTTTCATTACTTCTCCGCTCCTCTTGGTCTTAGCGTGATGATTATATAGCTTATAGCCTTAGATAAATGGGCTATCTAACACTGGAAGAATTTTTCAAATCGGACTAGCGCGTACAAGTAAACAAACAAACAAATTCTTCAGCTTTATATATTAGTAAAGATTCTTCCGTAACTGAGTGACTGACAGACAACGCCTGGCTGAAACTACTGGTCGGAGCAAGCTGAAATTTGGCATGTAGGTTCCTTGGGGAGTGTAAGGGAGCACTAAGAGAGGATTTCCCGAAATTCCTACGGGAACGGGAAAAACGGGATATGCGCGTTCGAAGTTCCAGGCAAAAGCTGGTCAGAAAAATATCTTAAAGCTTTACATTAAAACTGAAAAATCCATTCTTGTAAACACGCATTTCCCTCACTACCTTGTGGCTATTCCACCAATTCGCACTAAGCGTTTTCAAACGTCTTTTATAATGCGCACAGCAAAGGAGTGGAACTCTCTGCCTGCGTCTGTGTTTCCAAAAGCTTACAACCCTAATCTCTTCAAAGTTAGAGTGAACAGGCTCCTTCTGGGTAGGCTCGCTCCATCGTAGACTTTGTCTCTGTCATCTCTGACATAGACTAGAGTCAAGAGCAAACCCATTAAAATAAAAAAAATAAAATATTTACCTTGTTACATGCCAAAACTCTTCTCAACATATTGCGATAAGATTTGGGAAATAATGATCCGACATGAAGATAAAGTGCCGAACTGCAGATTTGCACGACCACCCGGCCTGACTTCGTTTGGGTAGCGGAGTATATACAACAGAAATATCACAAAATCTAAGTACAGTGAACTGTACTCATCAACATATAAACTTATACTACGTGGTCAATACTGAAATCACGAGAAAAATCAACCGTTAAGCACATTTTGTCGAGTTATGCATGCTTAGATACAAGTTTTCGTTTTGTTTCTAGGGTTCCGTATCAAAATGGTACAAAGGAACCCGACTCAGTCTGTCCGTCTGTCACAATACCGTCCCCCACCCATATCTCCGAAGTTTCCGTAGAGAAAAATCTGACATAATTCTATGTGAAAGAAGTTTATGTAAAGGTTACAGGAAAAATAAAATGAAGTCTCTAAATAGTACACTTTTTAGAAATCATCGTCAAAAGATACATTAGTTCCACTATCGGTCAAGAGATGACTCTCATCTAAAACTGCAATATTCACCGCAATTTTAAAATTCTCTGACGATTATTGGCCTCGCCGTTGAAAATTTCAAAACATTATGACGGTACGGAACCCTCGGTACGCGAGCCCGACTCGCTCTTGACCGTTTTTTTAATAAAGCTGTTAATTTTTATTCTATTTTTAATTATGGTAAGTAGGCCCGGTGTTGACAATTTGAAATATGTAAACAACATGACATAGTATCAGAGAAAAGGATTGTCAAAATTTCAAAAATTTAGGCTCTTCGTATCTTCATCAAATGACTCCTCCCGCTCTGGGCGGAGCAGAAGGGAGTGTCAGACTCCTACTGACTTAAACCCATCCGTGTTCCTCCTGGTGCCCTTTGCGTTCCAAGGCACCTCTTTCGAACAGATTCCGCAGCCCCAGCGCCTGCTGGGGCTGCGGAATCTACTGCGGTGCCTACCTGCCCTAGCGGGCCCCGTCTTCCACGCTGACATCTCTTTGAGGCGCGCTGGGATGGCACCGCGCCGCCGACCCGGGCCTAGTTCTGATCAGACGGCGCGCCACCCACTGCTCGCCGTCCGCAGGCCCGCAAATTTCGCAACCCTGGCAGGTGGGCATTTCGGTAGCGCAATCCCATAGGTATACAGTTTGAACTTTTGACAGTCTTTATTCATGGATAGAAATGTCACTTTGGTATGAGTTAAGTTAGATTTAATAATTTATCTTTTTTTTATGTGACCGTAAGACAGTTTCATAACGTGTGATCTACGTTTTCAAGGATTAAACACTCAAACATTTATGGGACCACTCATTGTACGTACAGCTAAGGAGTGGTATTGCCTGCCGGAGTCTGTGTTTCCTGATAGCTACAACCTTGGAGTCTTTAAGTCAACAGTGAATAGGTTACTTCTAGGCAAGCGTGCTCCATCTTCGACCACATCATCGCTTACTCTTTACGTATACGTGTGAATGTGTTTGTAAAATCATAAAAGTTTCAGCGAGAATATAGAACCGTGTGCAAGATATTGTGACGGCTGTCCGTTAAGAATAACTAACGCTTTAGTACAAATTTAAGGCCGTAATGTACAACGTGTAACAAAATTAACGCAATATCTCTTAAGGGGCCATTGTACTAATCATTATAAACAACTTTTAGGTCGATCTTCAAGGTTAAGCTACGCTTGCCAAGGTTGGTCTGTGGATGGGTGACCATCTTAACATACCGAGTTTCCTCCGTGCCTCGGAAAGCACGTTAAGCCGTTGGTCCCGGCTGCCATTTGTAGATCTTTGGCAGTCGTTACGGATAGTCAGAAGCCAGTAAATCTGACTCCAGTCTTGCCATGAAGTACCCGTGTTACCACAACCCATTAACTGTAATGGGTTGTAGAGGTCTGGTAGGCAGCCGCTCCGCGTAAAGTACTGGTATTCAGCTAAATCCGGCTTGACTGGAAGCCGACCCCAATATAGTTGGGAAAAGGCTCGGCTGATGATTATAAACGACTTTTACAATGGGAACAAATCAGAAATCGCGAAAAAAAAAACAGCTGTTCGGTACACTTTGTCGAGTTATGCGCACATTTATATGTATGGGGCAGTTGTTTTTTTTTCGCGATTTCAAGTATTGTTCTTGTGAAAGTTGTTTAGGCGACTGCCACACTGCACTGTATCACGTAGCGTAGTGCAGGAGTGCGTGTTCTTACGTTACCTTGAATGTAACTCTCTTTGAAAATACACTGATAACGCATTCACGCGCAATGTTTGACTTCGTCACCCCTTCGTCTCCGGCACCCCGCAGCGTATATCGAAGCAGTGTGTGAATCGCCTTAAGAGGTATTCCTTTCATTTTATTTCACGTAGTACATGCTTGTAACTTGCACAATGCTACGCAAGTCATTGTACCAGTGGCGGATACAGGAATGGTTTTAGCATAGTAGCAAAAAAAAATATAAAATTACAAAAAAATTGTTGAGTACCCAAGATCCCCTTTTTTTAGGATGTGATGAATCATCAAGTGACTCCTCCCGCTCTGGGCGGAGCGGAAGGGAGTGTAAGACTCTTACTCACTAAAACCCATCCGTGTTCCTCCTAATGCTCGCTGCTTTACCGGGCCGTGGTGACTCTATCGAATAGATTCCCCAACCTTGGTAGGTTAGATCCCACTGGATCCGTCAATGCATTATGCCATATCAAATCCTTGGTGGATGTCACTTTGGCATGCAAGCTTCTTGCATACTTTCGTGCAAGTTACGGGTGTCTTAGCAAAGAACGACCGAGATTAGGTACTTCTAGGCAAAAGCGTGGATGCCAGAGTTGCGGAAATTGTTCAAAAGTGTCACCGTAGCCCTGGAACGCAAAGTGCATTAGGAGGAACGCGGATGGGTTTTAGTCAGTAAGAGTCTGACACTCCCTTCTGCTGCGCCCAGAGCGGGAGGAGTCTGATCATTTCCCATCCTTTAGAAAAAAGGCAAGAGCGGGCTCCAACGTCGACCACATCAAAGCTTACAATCAGGTGAGAACCACAAATGAATAAATTAGATATTTGTAAATTGGTGTAAAAATGTACCTACAGGTTAATTTAGACGTAATGCGGCCAATGTTTCCTAGCTGTCTACTCTGAGAAGAAAGAAACACCTAAACAAACTCAAAGGTCAAAGTTCCTTTTAAAGTCGTAAAACAATAACAATATCATGGTCAGATCAAATTAAATGGTAACTAGTAAGTAGGTTTATGTCTGAGGTTGACTTTTGAGCAAAGTAACATACCTACACACAGATCTGAAAGAACCTGTCCAGACAAGCAAGCGGCCAGCATTTGTCAGTTATTATTGTGCAGCTCAACACATAACTTATACAAAAAATCGTGAAAAGAAATGGTTTTAAACCTTCCGGATAAAAAAAAGCTGATTTTCAATATCTTTAAAAAGTTATAAAGTAGGAATTTACATCGAAAATAAAGTACGAAAACTACTTAATTACAAACGTAATATAAAAACGTTTAAAAAACAAATAAAACACGTAGACACACTGTCTAAACTTCTCCATAGAAACAGCTGATTAAATATATCTCTAAAACTCCTATATAAAAACTCCTATAAACAAAATTAAAAACTTAAAAAAAATAAAGATACAATAAAAATTACTTACTTACCAATACAAAATCATATTCCACACACAAACACACAGAACTCAAAATAGAAACTCGTATTCGTATATTTATAACTTGAAATATCGCGAATAACTACCGAGGTATATATAGCCGGCCACGTCCGAACCGCGCTCCGACTCAAATACATCTGAAACTGTTCCCGACAATCCGAAACGAATTGGGGAAATATAAAATTACTCTTCTAGGGATGGGGAATATTATATCGATGATCTTTGTGCCTGATATCTTGACCTATCGATCGATCGAGCTTCCTCCGTTCTTCAGAATGCACGTTAAGCCGTTGGTCACGGCTGCCATTTGTAGATCTTCGACAGTCGTTGTGGATCGTCAAGCGAGAAATTCTTAGCCATAGTTGTTCTGTTCTATAATATCATAATCATCAGATCAGCCTACAGACGTCCACTGCTCGCCATAGGCCTCCCCCAAGTGTCGCCACAATGCTTGGAGTGTCCTTACGTGATCGAATCAGAACTAATAATCAAGAGAATCAAGGCCCGAAGGACCACCAAACTGATGTGGCAGTGGGCAGGGCACATTTCTCGCAGAATAGATGGTCGATGGGGCCGAAAAGTTGTGGAGTGGCGACCGCGTACCAGAAGACGCAGCGTTGGAAGGCCTCCCGCAAGGTGGAGCGATGACCTGGTGAGGGTCGCAGGTAGCCGAAGGATACGAGACGCGCAGTTCTTTATACGTTAAACCAACTTTTTTGGTAGTCCACAATCGTGTCCCACAATTGGGCTAAGGCCTCCCCTTTCTCCTTTCAAACATCTCTGTCTTGCGCGATCTCTAACCAAGGTTATGTGGCCAGTGGCTAATCCAACTATCGACCAAAAAATCTATCGACTTATCCCATCACTAAACGTCTAGCACCTGGCATTGCCCGGCACGTTCCCAGAACACCACTGTTTATTTTAGAAACATCATGTATATTTTGTTTTCGCAACAACATGTATACAGCTTTGTTTTCTACTCTCTTTTGTTTAATTGCTTTTTGTAAGTCAGAGAACGGAGTAACCTTAAGCAAGAACCCCATTTGCTGGGTTGTGGGGTCAGGTGTTCATTGCTCCATATATTTTTTTACCATTGATAGGCACACACACCACTATCTAACCTGATGGTAAGCGATGATGTGGTCGAAGATGGAGCACGCTTGCCTAGAAGTAACCTATTCACTCGTGACTTAAAGACACCCAGGTTGTAGCTATCAGGAAACACAGACTCTGGCAGGGAATTACACTCCTTAGCTGTACGCACTATGAATTTTACCCAAAACGTTTTGTGCGTGTTGGTGATATGTCCACCATGTACCGGTGGCGCATCGCCATGCTTCTGATGATGGAACGGGCTTGGCGGAGGTAAATTATGTAATTCCGTCGCACACTCCCCAAAATGAAGATAGAAAACCGACAGCCTTGGCGTCATGTAGGCTATTGTTATTTAGCTTTTTATTTAAGATTGGGGAATCATCATATGACTCCTCCCGCTCTAGGCAGAGCAGAAGAAGTCATTTGATGAATTCACATCCTTAAAAAAAGGTCTATAAAACCCCTTTTCGCCAAGCTGTGTTTGCAGCGGCCTACCAGGGTGCGCAAGCGATTCAGAGCTTTCTAAATAAGTCACTGCAAATCACAACCTGGGGGCAACTGCTCATTGGGTTTCATAAAGTCATGGGGCGGTGGATATCTCTGTTCCCACAGTTTGATTCTCTCTTTATTTGGTACTAGCTGACCCGTGCCCACTTCGTTGGGTGGTTTTTTTCGGGTTAAAATATAGCCTATGACTCTCACAAATGACGTGGCTTTTTATTGGTAAAAGAATTTTCCAAATCGGTTCAGTAGATCCAGATAACAACCTACAAACTCACAAACTTTACCTATTTAAAATATTCATCATCATCTTTCTGCCCGTATCCCATGTTACTTGGGGTAGGCGCAACACGTTTTTAGGGTTCCGTACCCAAAGGGTAACCAACGGAACCCTATTACTAAGCATCCACTTTTCGTCCGTCCGTCCATCCGTCTGTCTGTCAGCGGGCTGTATCTCAAGAACTGTAATAGTTGTTGCCGCTATAACAAAAAATAATAAAAATTAAGGTTTATGGTACGGAACCCTTCGTGTGAGAGTCCGACTCGCACTTGGCTGGTTTTTTTCTTCCATTCTGTTCTGTCAGTCGTTACGCTATCACTACCTCCTATTTCTTTCATACCGCTCCTCACATTAATCCATCCATCTTTTCTTCGGCCTTCTTCTCCCTCTCCTTCCATTCACATTTTTTTTTAATTGCCGTGTGGTATCCGGCAACTAAAAAAGAGGGGAAGGGAAATTTTGAGACCGTGCATATTCATTCAGCACCTTACGTCACCCGCATGATGGTGGATGAACCATCAACAGCAGCATTCCCAAGGAGAGTTGGTGTTAGGCTGGCGGCCAACTGTAAAACATTTGCCAAATCTCTAGCAACATGATAACTTTACCTCTTTATAAAATTAGTATAGATAAAACACTACAAATACAACTTGACACCTTGGGGCTTATTTTGCCCAGCTGTATTTAACCTGTGTGTCCAACCGATTGAGTGCTTTCCATATTGGCCACTGCATTTCAAGGTTAAGAATAATTTCTTATCTGGTTCTTCAACAACCTTAGAAGCTCCTTTGAAGTCAGATTAATATAGGTAACAAACAACAAAGCTGTTCAGTTTCGATCAATAACCAGCTCCTTGATTGATTCAATCAATATTTATTGGCCAATACATATTGATGTTTAGACAATTGACTTTCAATCGGGACATTTAATTTAGCATCCCGAGACCATTCGGTCTGTTCTTGTATCTTTTGAAGAGCTCGTGGCTTTTTTTTAAGGACGGGAAATCGTTAAATGACTCCTCCAGATCTGGGTGGAGAAGAAGGGAGTGTCAGACTCTTACTGACTAAAACCTATCCGTGTTCCTCCGAATCCTCTTTGCGTTCTAGGGCCGCGGTGACTCTTTCGAACAAATTCCGGAACCCAGGCAGGCACTGTCCCTAGCGGGTCCGTCTTCTATGCTGGCATGTCTTTGAGGCGCGTGTGGAACATAACGCGCCGTCGTCCCGGGCCTGGTTCTGATCAGACGGTGAGAAGAATAAAGAATAAATAGAAAAGTAAGTCATAATTGTTCTACTCCTTCATCTTCTTCTACTTCTTTCTTTCTGCTAAAGAATACTAGCCGCACGGATCGATCTTTAAGGTTAAGCAACGTTTGCCAAGGTGAGTAAGTCCGTAGATGGTTGACCATCTCAACACACTGAGAGACCTCCGTGACTGGAAAAGCATTTCGACCCCATCTGTTCTCACGAGCACATTCCCAAACAGGCTATGGACTGGATCCGGTGGTCGTAGGTTCAATTCCTACGGGAAGCATACTTAGTAAAGTTGTTTCCAGTTTGGCTAGGACATTGCAGGCTTGAATCGCCTGATTGTCTGATAAAAAGACGATTCTGTGCTTCGGAAGGCACGTATAAGCCGGTGGTCCCGGCCGCTAAATGGCGGTCGTCAAATAAACCATGACAGAGGCCCTTAAGGTGGTTTAGAAACTCTGACACTAGGGTGTGTTAGACCTTACTGCCCAAACGATAAGAAGAAGACTGCCACATAGTTTGGCGATTCTTCGGGCTATGGCGATAACCTTGGACCCAGAAACATATATAACTAGCGACCCACCCCGGCTTCGCACGGGTTTAAATTATATACTGAAACCTTCCTCGAGAACCACTCTATCTATTAAAAAACACGCATCAAAATCCGTTGCGTAGTTTTAAAGATCTAAGCATACATAGGGACAGACAGACAGCGGAAGCGAATTTTATACTACGAGTATGTAGTGATACTGCAGAAATGCTTACTCAATGCAATGCAAACTAACTATTATAGTTTTAATACAAACACGAGTTTCCGTCTTAGTTTTCCTTATAGTTGGAATTTGACGACGAATATATTAACCGTGTATGAAAATAGAGTGAATTACTCTCAGGAAGGTTATTTACTCGTAGTGTTGACGTCTAGTTCAATGCATTGCCTGATGTGCACTTCCGGAGTTTAGGAATTGCTTGTCATGCATGACGAATGAATAGAGTTTATTTTATTTGAGTCTTTCTTTTAGGGGTCCCCGAAGGGTAACCAACGGAACCCTATTATTACTAAGCCTCCGATGTCCGTCCGTTCGTTCGTCTTTCTGTCGCGCGGTCTGTCTGTCAGCGGGCTGTACCTATCTCAAAAACCGTAATAGGTAGACATTGGAAACTGCCAGAGATTGCCGCTATAACCACGAATAATAAAAATTAGGGATTTTGGTACGGAACCCTTCGTGTGCGAGTCCGACTCGAACTTGACTATTTTTTTAGGGTTCCGTACCCAAACGGTAACCAACGGAACCCTATTACTAAGCCTCCGCTGTCCGTCTGTCCATCCGTCCGTCCGTCTGTCTATCAGAGGGCTGTATCTCAAGAACCGATAAAGGTAGACAGTTAAAACTTTCACAGATTGTGTATTTCTATTGCCGCTATAACAACAAATAATAAAAATAAGGATTTATGGTACAGAACACTTCGTGTGCGAGTCCGACTCACACTTGGCTGTCGAACCTGGCCTGGCCCTGATCGGACGGCGAACCACCCAACCCTCGCCGTCCGCACTCCCGCGCCAGTGGTCGGCGGTGATCGCCCTATTGGAGCCTAAGTTTGTAGTTCTGACAGTGGTTACGGGTACCTACTCAGAAGCCCGAAAATCTGTCACCGGTCTTGCTAAGGTGTATTTATTGTATTGCCAATTACCTGGTTTGTGAAGGTCAAGGTAGACCGATGACCTGGTCAAGTACGCGGGTAGCCGATGGATGCGAAACGCACAGGACCGGTAGTAGGACCGCAGAGGACTTCTGCTGGCTGATGATGATGATGATGAAGGTCAGCTAGGCAGTCGCTCAATGTAAAACACTGGTATTCAGCTGCATCCGGTTAGATTGGAAGCCGACCTCAACATAGTTGGTAAAATTCACAAATAAGGTAAGATATAATAATATGTAGTCTCCTTCTTATCGTGTGAGCAGTAAGGTCTAACGACCCCACACACCCTAGTGTCAGAGTTTCTAAACCGCCTCAAGGGCCTCTGACATGGTTTATTTGACGACCGCCATTTGTCGGCCGGGACCACCGGCTTATACGTGCCTTCCGAAGCACGGAATCATCTTTTTATCAGACAATCAGGTGATTCAAGCCAGCAATGTCCCAGTCAAACTGGAAAACAACTTTATAAAGTGTGCTATTCCCGTGGGAATTGAACCCACGACCACCGGGTCACAAGGCAAACGCCTACACCACTCGATCACGGAGGCATTTACTGTATGTAGTGCGTAATACGTGTATTTACTGGTAGTAACAAAATTTTGGCAGTAATCACCGTGTTTCTGCGTAACATGACTTTTTTATAATATATTGGAATTCCTGTCATTTCAGACATAATGTTTACATTAGAGATTTTTGATATTATCAACTCTGTCAATCCCCAGCGTATATAGGGTTACTTGTAATTCGACGTATATCCGTCAGGTGCTGATAGTGGGGCGGAAATGAAAAAAAAAAAATTGACCCCCCCATATGTATGGCCGAAATTCAACCGTTTTCGATACTTATTTGAATTTTTTGGTTTTTTCGATATTTACCCAAAATTTTACATTTTATTTTAAATAAAAAGAAACTACGTTATAGAATGGGTACCATTATAATATGATATTATAGGAAACTGACACTTCAATTAAGCTGTGAACATTATTAAAATAACTTAATTCAACAAAATTATTTATTTCATTTAAGAATAATATCTTATTATAAATAAATGTAACTATTATATATTTTCATTATACTCTAAGTTTAGTCAAGAGTGAATAGGTTACTTCTAGGCAAGCGTGCTACATCTTCGACCACATCATCGCTCACCATTAGGTGAGATGGTGGTCAAACGCGTGCCTGCCAATTGTAAAAAAAAAACTCTTCAAAAAATGTCGTCTCGTTCAAAAAATTCATATTGAACTTAATCGTACAAAAAACCAACGTACTTTTAACGTTGATTTCTGAATGAGATAACATTCAGAAATCAAAAGCATCTTTGAAATTACAAAAACAACGCAGTAATTTAAGAGATAAGTCGCACCAAACATATACACTGATTGTGTCATTGGCAATATTTTTTTGCGTTTGATGCAAAGATAAGAAAAAACTACACTAATATTAAAATTGTGTGTTTGTTTGTTGTAGGAAATCTCTGAAAAGACTGATCTGGTTTCGAAAATTATTTAACGGATAGTAAGCACTGGATGAGTGTCATAATCACTTTTTAGGGTTGCGTACCCGAAGGGTAATCAAAGGCACTCTATTACTTAGCCTCGGTCCGTCCGTCTGTCTGACTGACAGCGGCTAGTCTATTCTGTAAGTAACCATTTCGATATCGAGCTTCACTTGAGTGACAAAGCTCACAAAGTGAACTTTATAATACACAACATAAAGGTCTTATGTTAATACTCACCTCGGATTCCGCTGTCGAGATACGAAAATGATGTTACACAATAGCACTACAGATCTCCAGAACGTGAGTTAGACAGTTGAAATTTTCACAGAGTATGAATTTCTTTTGCAGCTATAACAACAAATAATCTAATATATAAAAATCTAGTGTCGCAGTGTTTGTTATCGAACTCCTCCGAAACGGCTTGACCGATTTTTTATGTTTTTTTTTGTGTATATTAAGTACCTAGGTTTGATAAAAGGTCGTAGGTTATTTTTTATATAGCCAAATAATGTTTGCAGAGTCAGCTAGTCATCATCTGCCTAGCCTTTTCCCAACTATATTGGGGTCGGCTTCCAGTCAAGCCGGATTTAGCTGAATACCAGTATTTTACGAGGAGCGGCTGCCTACCAGACGTCCCCAACCCATTAACTGGGTAACACGGTACTTTATGGCAACGGCAAGACTGGAGTCAGATTAACTGGCTTCTGAAGTTCTGACAATCCGTAACGACTGCCAAAGATGTACAAATGACAGCCGGGACCAACGGCTTAACGTGCTTTCCGAGGCACGGAAAAAACTCGGTATGTTAAGATGGTCACCCATATCCATAGACCAACCTTGGCAAGCGTTGCTTAACCTTGAAGATCGACCCGTGCGGCTGTTATTATTTAGCAGAGTCAGCTAGTAAAATATATAATTAACATATATATTCAAAATCAAAGGGGGCTTTTTTCAATTAATGGTACGGAACCGTTCGTGTGAGAGTGCGACTCGCACTAAACCGGTTTTTTAATCAGGAAAACATTGCAGTTTCTGTCGGATATGCAAAGGAAACAAAACCGCGGGCAAAAAGCTAGTTCGCGATAATTTTTGGGTATAATCTGTTAGCAACCAATAGTGATAAAGAAATAAATTATAAATAGATATCAGCGTTACGTCTGTTGTACGTGCCGGCATGGTGCGTGCGTCCATTGTTATTACGATACGGTATTTTTTGACGGATCATCATCCTAATTTAAAAACACTAGTTTTGCCCGCGACTTCGAACGCACATATCCCGTTTTGGGAAATCCCCTCTTAGTGCACCCCTACACTCCTCAAGAAACCTACATGCCAAGAATGACATGGGAATGCCAAGTCGCCATAGTAATTTAGGCCCACTGTGCACACATATAAAAATTCATGATCATAATAGGAAGCAATTCCAATAATTAATTAGTAAAATAAATTATTTACAAAAAACTTAGCATTTCATAATTATTATGATTTTTATGTTTCATAAACCAATCCCTTGTTCATTTCTGGGCCTAAAATTGGCATCCCCTTTTTAGCTTTAGTTGTACCAGTAGTTTCAGCTGTGCTTTGTCTGTCAGTCACTCAGTCACCAAACAAGCCAATAAACACTATTTTCTTTCAGTAACGGAAGAATCTATTCTAATATATAAAGCTGAAGAGTTTGTTTGTTTACTTGAACGCGCAAATCTCAGAAACTCCTGGTCCGATTTGAAAAATTCTTTCAGTGTTAAATAGCCCATTTATCGAGGAAGGCTATAGGCTATATATCATCACGCTAAGACCAATAGAAGCGGAGCAGTAATGAAAATTGTGACGCAGACGAAGTTGTGCGGGTCGTTTTATATATTAGGGTTTCTATGTTTCAGAATTATGAAACACATAAGGCTATTACATCCATCAGGAAGAACGCCTAAAACAGCAATGAAAAATAAAATGTCGATGAGGCGATACTTAGGGAAAGCCTAAATCCAACAAAGAACGTCTTTCTGCTGAAATGATGATTATCACGATCACCATCATATCAACAGAAAGACGTCCACAGCTGGACATAGGCCTCATCCAAGCGTCGCCACAACGCCCGGTCATGTGCGTCTCGCATCCGCCGGCTACCACGATGGACACGGATGGCATCGGGATCACGATAACGGGAAATAAATTGGAAGCGGAATTAGGAAATATGAATCACCAGTAAGTAAAGAACATATTTATGTAGAACTAGCTTTTGCCTACCGTTTCCATCATCCATCTATCCCTTTACTAAAGGGCTAGATATGCCAAAAAAAAAAACAATTATTGTAATGTAATGTAACAACATTTATTGTTTGTCACAGGTTTAAAAGTAGTTCTTATCCAAATCATATTATGTAGACCACTCTAACATACCCGTAGGGCGTACAATATCAATAATATATATTTTTCTAATTAATTAATAAAATTCAAATTATAAATCTTTCAAAAATACATTATCATTAATCATTACTATCGCTCGTGTCTAAATACATTAAAATTCGTCAATATTATAACTTTAAAATTAATTAAAACTATCAAATTAATAAAACAAAACAAGGACATATTAAATTATAAAAAATGGTGTATTTTTAGGGTTCCGAACATCTGTAAGAAACGGAACCCTTATAGGATCACTCGGGTGTCTGCCTGTGTGTCCATTTGTCACATCCAGATTTCTCAGGATCTACTGGACCGATTCTGTTGAAATTTGGTACCCAAATGGATTGTTGATTGAGTTTTAGTGTAATATATAACCAGTGGTGCTTAGCAATTGGGCGTAACCCAGTTGTATATGTCCCTTGGTGCCTATTGGCCTAGTTCTATTCAGTCTCCTGCTTGATAAGGAGGGAAGTGGTTTTTTTTTCCTACTTCTCCGCTGTACTTTTCTGATTAATTTCGTTGCGGGATTCAAGATAGTTAAATCGTTACTCCGGGACTCGCTGGGCTTCCTTAGCTCTGCGTTTTTCTAGTGGTCGCCACTGTTGATTCTGGCTTTCAAGAATTGCAGTGATTGGGAATGTGTGGCGGACTTGTCCCAAAAAAAACATATACGGATTTTTGTGATTCATACACGGACGCGTTACGTAAAATAAATTGAGTACCTATGGGGGTCACTTTTGGGGGTCGAACTAGAAAATCGAAAATCGATCGGTCGAAATAAAAAAAAAGTTTTTTAAAGTTTATTACGTGACATCTTCTTCTTCCACCTGGCGTTAATCCCGGCCAATCGGCCATTGCCAGGGTCCGCCTGCGTGACATATCAAATGAAAAGACTTATTGTGAGGGTTTTAATTATGTTTTCAAGTTCTTGTTTTCGAAATGACAAAAAAAACTTCCTGCGCAATATTCATACATACACTCTCTCTCCTTCTGGGGCAGTCCGGTAATGAACAAAATGCTATGCACAAAAGCATACCACATTAATTATGTCAAATCAATTAACATAAACACTGAATCATCTGTATTCAATGGAAACAAACTCGTGCGCACACACACGTCCAACCACCATATTTACATCGCAAATCACCACTTTACATCTGCTATCGTTTTCAACCTTATCTCCGTAAGCGAAGGTTGATTTTCAATTGTTTTTGTGTGTTTCTTAAGTTGGTTGTATAGACTCTTGAGTTTGACGTTCAAATGCTGTCAGTCACGTGGTTGAGCCGATGTTGTGAACATTGTACACGCTTTAATAAATGTAAGTTAATATTAATAATACGCAAAAATAATAGTAGGATTTTTCTAAGTTGTTTTAATTGTCTTTGCTGTTTTTTTTTGGTTTTACAGAATCGGGAAGTTTGAAATCGTTTTTTTATTTATTTTAAAGGTGAGAATTCTGTTTAATTTTCTATAGCCCAAAAATGTTGCCTCTTGGCTGGACTCTATATATTCTAAGCCTTAATTAATTTAAAAGCTATACTTTACGGGAAACAGTTTTATGAATTATGTTAAAAACCGTTTTAATTTTAGCTTGCAGTGACCACATATCACTGCAACCCAAAATCTTAGATTAACTAATAATAACTATGAAAATAAGGAAAACTACCGGAAGTAGTCTAGGTAGAAAAAATATCTGAACAATAACATGCACCTATTAGAAACAACTGAACTATGCTTACATAATTACTTATCGCATATTTTTCCCGTTGCGCGTTGGTTTAATTCTTTCTTTCTGTTATTTTAATCTAAATTTTTAACATAAGGTGCAATATTTTTTTAATTCTATTTCTTTTCTTGTTTCAAAATATGTTAATTTAAAAATAAACGATTTTTGCTCAACCATTTATTTAAATCTGTACTAATATTATAAAATTGAAGAGTTTGTTTGGTTGAACGCGCCAACTCAGGAACCACTGGTTCGAATAAAAAAATCACAAAATTTGCATTTATCTATCGAGGAAGGTTATAAACATCACGCTACGACCGAAAAGGAGCGGAGCATTCATGAAAAATTTAACGCAGGTGAAGTTGCACGGGTCAGCTAGTAACTAAATAATACCAAACATCTACTCTCAATTTTGGCCCTTTCATAGAGGCAAAAGCTCAAGTGGCTGCAAAGAAGTTGGGGATCCTAGCAAAGGTGAGACGGTACTTCACGCCGGAACAGCTGCTCGAACTCTATCAAGCGCAAGTTCGATCGTGTATGGAATACTGCTCTCATCTTTGGGACGGATCTGCCAGATACCAGCTTGATGCCCTTGAGTCAATTGAGAAACGCGCCAAGAGGACGAGCCTAGTCGCGACGAAGCTCCAAAGTCTTGAGCATCGACGACGAGTTGCTAGCCTGTCGGTTTTCTACCGGTTGCATTTTGGAATTGCATAATTTAATTCCGCCAAGCCCGTTCCATCATCATTCAACTGAATCCGGTTTGACTGGAGGCCGACCCCGATATAGTTGGGAAAAGGCTGCAAGCACTAAAACTACCTACATGGCTTTGTTTAAGTGTAAGTATTGTAGCCAGCACGAGTCATGAGCACAGATCATTGGCGTCTTTAAATCAAGAGTGAATAGGTTATTTCTAGGCAAGCGTGCTCCATCTTCGACCACATCATCGCTTACCATCAGGTGAGATGGTGGTCAAACGCATGCCTATCAAAAGTAAAAAAAAAAACATCTCACCTATACCCCAATGGGTACAGCACAGGTGTACCTATAGTAACTGAGAATTTCCTTCCAACTTTATCTTACTCTTTGTTAAGTAATATCCAATAGGTAACTGTCTTTCCCGGTCAATGAACATTTACGTAAGAAAACATGACTAGACAGTATTTTGTAACAAGTACTGTTTCTGCATTGAATTGGAAAACTACAGTTTCAGAACTCGAATAATAGTTCCCTTCCAGATACAACTCGTCTGCCTTCAAAGCGCGAGTGAACAGGGATCTTCTGGGCGCGCTCGCTCCGTCATAGACCTCATCCATCGCTTTCCATCAGGCGTGATTGTGGTCAAGAGCAAGCCCATTTCTCAATAAAATTAAACCGGCCAAGTGCGAGTCGGACTTGCACACGAAGGTTCCATACCATAAACCTTAATTTTTATTATTTGTTGTTATAGCGGCAATAGAAATACACAATCTGTGAAAATTTCAACTGTCTACCTATAACGGTTCCTGAGATACAGCCCGCTGACAGACAGACGGACAGCGGAGGCTTAGGATACCCTTTGGGTACCGAACCCTAATTAAAAATAGACCTCCTGACTGACTTCAGCCATGACGGTCAATCTCAACGGGGACTAGCCATCGGTGCTGGAGATATTATAGTGAACAGGTTTGTGCGCAAACACAGATCCATCCACCGTCCCTCCTGTAGTCCGATGGGACGGCAGACTAAACGTGCTTTCCTTGGCACGGGGGTCACACCACAAATTCCGAACTCTGGGCTGTCGCAGTTCCTAATGGAAAAATCTTATAAATAGTTTTTGCCGACTTGAGAATCAAACACCCGAGGACCTCATGCTCAGCATAGCGACCACAAGACCAATGAGTCAGCAGACCAGCGGATGGCGAGCATTGGGTGGCTCGCCGTCCGATCAGAACCTGGGGGGCTACTCTCTAAGCCCGAAGTCCGTAGTTTCGGGCTAAGTTGCGGGCGTTTTCTACTCCGTATCACCTACGGACCGACGATTAGTCCCGAACCCGAACTAAGAATGATTTACAACACGATTTGACAATAACTATCATATCGTTTTGTCATTGATTCTTAGTGGTGATGAGATACGGAGTAGAATACGCCCGCAACTACGGGCCCAGGTCGACGGCGCGTTGAGTTCCAGCCGCGCCTCAAAGAGTTGTCAGCATAGAAGATGGGGCCCGCTAGGGCCAGTGCCTACCGGGGTTGCAGAATTTGTTTGGAAGAGTCACTGCGGCCCTAGAACGCAAAGGGTATTAGGAGGAACACGGATGGGTTTTAGTCAGTAAGAGTCAACACTCCCTCCCGCTCCGCCCAGAGCTGGAGGTCATTTGATAATTAGGTGGTGCTGTGAGCTGACTAAACTTCATGCCGCACACATCTGATCTCCACTGCGCGCCATCATCAGCTTGCGAAGCAAAGCTTATATCTCCGCATTGTATCTCAGCGAGGAACAGGTCACATCTCCGCTTCCATCGCACCTTACAAATATTATACATCTCCGCTTAGTGGCATCCACTGCAGCTGAAATAGAATTTCGTTAATCACTCCGCTCAGAGATGATTTCTAATCCTTAAAAAAAAGCAATGAGTTAAAAGAACCGTCTTTTCAGATGCCGTTTGAGAGACCAGCTAGCGTGCCTATTGGGCAGGTGTGGAGCCGGTTCAAGGGACGGGAGAGGAATGGAAAGCCAGCTTTGATGTAAGGTATTTCATATACTGAAAGCAACAATTTTAAGACAGCAATAAAAAAATTGAGGGCAAGAGCATTCCCATCAGGATAAAAAACCGGCCAATTGCGAATCGGATTCTCACACGAAGGGTTCTGTATCATTTACCAAAATAAAACACGTTTCTTTTATGGGAAGCGCCCTTTATTTTTTTTTTGTAAAAGCGGCAGTAGAAATACACACTGTAAAAATTTCAACTGTATACCCATTAATTGAGATACAGTCGGCTGAAAGACAGACGGACGGACGGCGGAGGCTTAGTAATAAGGTTCCGTTAGTTACCTTTCGGGTACGGAACCCTAAAAATTACTACAAAACATTTGACGAACACTGCTCTTTTGCTTTTCAGGTATCAAATTAGGGATATGGATGAAAGCACAAGAAAAATGTGCTTGGACATGATGGAAGAAACGTTCTTACGAGACGAACCACTTTGTGGAATATTAGGTAGGTACCAATGTAAGCTTGAAGGATATTATCCCTCTCATAGAAAGGCAGGCCCGAATCTGGGGGAGGCAAAGCGGGGTTTTTGTCCCAGGCGTCAAGTTCAAGAGGCGCGGTTTGAAAAACAAAAACTTATTCGATGTGGGGTACCTTCTACAATTTTCGGGATCGCTTCGCTCGCTCTTGAATTTTACACTCTCTTTGATCTCTACTTTTAGCGTTTAAGTATTAAAGTAAACCTTGCTAACGTTTTCTTATTCCCGTTACGAGGCGGAAACCTAGGATTGGGTGTGAGGATTGAGGATTGCGTTATTTAAATAATTATAATTAAAAGGTTTTTATGGTAACTGCCTCCGTGGTCGAGTGGTTCCGGCGTTTGCCTTGTGACCCGGTGGTTGTGGGTTCGATGCCCACGGGAAGCATACTTTGTAAAGTTATTTACAGTTTGGCGAGGACATTGCAGGCTTGAATCACCTGATTGTCTGATAAAAAGATGATTCCGTGCTTCGGAAGGCACGTATGAGCCGGAGGTCCCGCCCGCCAAATGGCGGTCGTCAAATAAACCATGTCAGAGGCCCTTGAGGCGGTTTAGAAACTCTGACACTAGGGAGTGTGGGGTCGTTAGACCTTACTGCCCACACGATAAGAAGAAGAACGGGTCACCAAAAATCCCACCCAGCACCCTGATTATCGTAACTCCATTTTTTATTATAATCCTAAGTAATTGCAAACTAGAGAACCAAGGTTACCGATATAACCCGAGGGATCGCCAAACCGAAGAGGCTCATTGCTCTTAGAATAGGTAGTCGATGGGGCTCAAATGGACGCAGCGTTGGAAGGCCTTCCACAAGGTGGATCGATGACCTGGTGAAGGTCGCGGGTAGTCGCGTGCCAGGCCACTAGATTCTAATACAGCCGGAACGTCGAAGGCAGATGAGGACAAGAGCTCGTCAGATGATGTCGTTACTATTCGCGGGCCACGCCATGCGACCCGCGTTATGGCCCAGCATGACAGGCCATAGTGTCCGAGGCTGTTGACAACTTCGCCAAAGTGGCAGCGATAAAGTGAACAACAAGGAGCGCCAAGACTCAGGGAGGCGGCGTGGGAAAGTTGTATCGTTGAAGAAGGTGCCTATGTTCAACGACGGTAGTGTGTGAAGCCAGAGTCTGAAGCCAGAGTCCCTTTGACCCACAGCCAATAGGCGCGCACGCTTAGCAGCAGTAGCAGAGGTGGCCATAAGGTTATTCTTAACTACTCTGCAGAGCGGCTCGTCCCACCATCTCTGGGGTGATGGGTTTCCGGGCGAATTTAGATTCGGGCAAGCGAGTCTCCAGCCATCTATAGCCTCAGTGAAGCCTAGGATATTCCTGACTAATTTCTCAGTGCCAAGAACCGAGGATACGGAAGCCGGTAATGTAATACTAGTCATTCTGTAAGTCAGAAAATAAGTGAGGACCTAAATTTTCTCATTCCAGGTATCAATAAAGACCCGGTCTCCATAGCAACGATCAGAGCCAACTGGGAAGCTTACGTCTCAATGAACACCAGCCTAGCGTGCTTCACCGAGGAGGACGGACAGCCTAAGGACCTGGTGGGCTTCAACATAGTGCTCGTGAAGAGTAAGGACGATGAAGAAGAGGATTTTGAGAAGGTAGGTAAAGCTTTAAAGAAGATGTTTGTACCCAGGGTGTGGGTACTAGGTTTTGGAGGTCAGAGTGCCCGAGTAGGCTCCTAACCAGCAAGGCTTGGTGAGCAGTTCCATTAGTTGAAGCTGTCACACTAAGAAGGAGCCTGCTAGCAATGGCGGTCTGATATCGTTAGGAACTGTGGGGTTTTAGTCGGTAGGAGTGCGACAGAGCACTTCAGCTCCCCAGACGGAGTATAGCCATGAGGATAACTCCACAAAAAAATAAAAGTTAGAGGGCCTCCTTTGCATGGGATATCACCTAATACCTCCTTCCGACTCTGGGCTGAGCGGGAGGGAGTGTCAGACTCTTACTGACTAAAACCCACCCGCGTTCCTACAAATTCCCACCGCGTGCCAGGGCCGCGGTGGGATCTTTCGAGGCTAGAATTGTTCAATTCTAGCTTAGTCCGAGTTGTATCCTTATTCGGTTGTGTCAAATCGTATTACGAATGGAAAGGTTGTCCGCTACGGTCGCCAGAAGGGGCTTATTTACTTTTGGTACAAAAAGACGATTGACGAGGTTATGGCTTAAGAATAGTAGCTGCACGGATTGATCTTAAGGTTAAGCAACGCCTGCTAAGGTTGGTCTGTGGATGGGTGACCATATTAACATACCGAGTTTCCTCCGTGTCTCGGAAAGCACGTCAAGCCATTGGTCCCAGCTGTCATTTGTCAGTATCTTTGGCAGTCGTTACGGATTGTCAGAAGCCAGTAAGTCTGACACCAGTCTTGCCGAGAACTGTCTGTGTGTATTATACCCAGTTAATAGGTTGTGGATATCTGGTAGGCAGCCACTCCACGCAAAATGCTGGTATTCAGCTGAATCAGGTTTGACTGGGAACTGACCACTTTCGCGATTTCAGTGTTGGTCCCATAGTGAAAGTTTTTCATTGTGATGATTACAATGACTCCTTGAGAGGTATTTCGTTTATTCTGTTACAGGTTGTAGTTGGGGAAAGGTTAGGCATGAGTACGAAAAGACGATTGAATGCGTTTAAATATTCAAACTTTGGCCATAGACAGGCAGTCACTCCATTTAAAATGCTGATATTTTGATGCGCACACAGCAAAGTTGCCTTAACCTAGAAGACCAACCCGTGTGGCTGTTATAATCTAGCCCAGTTCTTTTCCATAGTCATTATGTAATCATATTTTGATTCCTTATTCCGTGTTTGATTACAATCGGGACATGATATCAGTATCTACTTTATTTCAGACTATCAAACCAAACATCTTGTTACATAACATTATTGTAGCTACATGTCGCCACAAGAAAAACCATCGTAGCGAAATCTACATCGCAACATCAGATCCGCAACGCCATCTATCCAACAAGAAACGAACTACCTACTTCTACGAAACCCTGCATCGCAGTATCAGAGTTTACCGTGCGATTTGAACATACAACAGTCCGAATATCAATTATCGGGCAGTTGCCAACCGGACAAAAAAGCCGCCCGGTCTCTGACAACTAACCTTCATAGAAAAGGGAGCTCCATACTCTCTGTACCTCATCTCTGTGCCGAATAAACTAGTTTTCTTTCTTTCATTAGGCTGAGAGCACTTTTCGATGGAAATCAGAAAAATTACGATGTTCGATTAGGTACCTAATTTTATTTATATTACGAGTATATATACATAATTCCTTTTATAATCAGTAAGTATCATTGAGATACCATGTTTGATGCACGCGTTATATATCCTGATTTTAGCCTTATATATCAGTAAGTAGATAGTGCATACGAGTACCTATAGGAAATATTTGCAAGGTCACTTTGATACTGATAAGATTAATTTTGTAAGCACGTGGGAGATTAAAGTACTCGCATTTTTTCTGCAGTTTTATCATTAAGAATGGTGTCCCAAGACTTCGCCACATTATGGGAAAGTACCTTAAAAATAGTAAATACAGTAGATCAGTGTCGGCGCTGATATCAAACCGATTTTGGTTTTTGTTTTTAAAATTATCAGAAACGCCGAAAACCCTTAGATAGATCATAGATTAAGGATTCCAATTTCCGCACTTTGGCTCTCCTTCGCTCCGTTGTGCGTAGGTGTCCTGGCTAAGTTAGCCAGCCTAGCTCCGCACAGAAGCACACAAGTTTCCTGGGAGCTTCACAGGCTTCGCGGAGCGACCTCACCGTTCCGAGGATTTGTTGACGTTGGGTAGCCACGGCCTCATATTCCAGGATGACGTGGGCGGCTGATTCTTCGGCGTCAAAGCAGCCTCTGCAAAGTGGACTATCCGTAGCGCCGACGAAGTTAAAGATATGTTTGTTGAGGGGGCAATGGCCCGTAATGGCCGAAAACCCTTATTCGCGTAGTATAAAAAGAAAGCCAAAGCTCATCAAGCATCATCATCTGCCAAGCCTTGTCCCAACTATATTGGGGTCGGCTTCCAGTCAAACCGGATTCAGCTGAATACCAGTATTTTACGTGAAGCGGCCGCCTACCAGACCTCCACAACCCATTAAATGGGGAACAACACGGTATTTCTTGGCAAGACTGGAGTCAGATTTACTGGCTTCTGACAATCCGTAACGACTGCCAAAGTTCTACAAATGACAGCCGGGACCAACAGCTTAACGTGCTTTCCGAGGCACGGAGGAAACTCGGTATGTTAAGATGGTCACCCATCCACAGACCAACCTTGGCAAGTGTTGCTTAACCTTGAAGATCGACCTGTGCGGCTGTTATTTTTTTTTATTTTTTTTTTACTATTGATAGGCACGCGTTTGACCACTATCTCACCTGATGGTAAGCGAGGATGTGGTCGAAGATGGAGCACGCTTGCCTAGAAATAACCTATTCACTCTTGATTTAAAGACTCCCAGGTTGTAGCTATCAGGAAACACAGACTCCGGCAGGGAGTTCCACTCTTTAGCTGTACGCACTATGAATGTGTTCCCAAAACGTTTTGTGCGTATGGGTAGGATGTCCACCATGTACCGGTGGCGCATCGCCGTTCGTCTTGTGGTCCGATGATGGAACGGGCTTGGCGGAATTAAATTATGCAATTCCGTCGCACATTCCCCAAAATGCAACCGATAAAAAACCGACAGGCTAGCAACTCGTCGTCAATGTTCAAGACTTTGGAGCTTCGACGCGACGAGCCTCTCATTGCCGATGATCCTCTTGGCTCGTTTCTCAATTGACTCAAGGGCATCAAGCTGGTATCTGGCAGATCCATCCCAAAGATGAGAGCAGTATTCCATACACGACCGAACTTGCGCTTGATAGAGTTTGAGCAGCTGTTCCGGCGTGAAGTACCGTCTCACCTTAGCCAGAATCCCCAACTTCTTTGCAGCCACTTGAGCTTTTGCCTCTATGTATGGGCCAAAATTGAGAGTAGATGTTAATGTAACCCCAAGAAGCTCAAGATGGTCGGTTATCGGCACGGTTTCACCGCGGAAAGATGGAGCTGGGCGGAATTGGCTCCTTTTGGCGGAAAATAGACACGCTTGGGTTTTCGCAGCATTGAACTTGACCAGATTGGCATCGCCCCATTCAGAGACCGCCTGTAAGGACACGTTCAAGCGCTCAACCATTGCCTCCCGTAGAGACCGGATCTGCGACCCACCAGTTCGTGCCTCGGACACGTATCTCTCAGCAACAGTGCTGTCGTCTGCATACCCAAAGGTACCGGGTTTAAGCAGATCATTAATATGCAGCAAGAACAGTGTTGCCGAAAGCACCGAACCCTGAGGAACCCCGGCATTAATATCCAGCAGTCCAGACGAGCAGCCATCTATGACCACTCGGATAGACCGATCCCTCAGGAAATCTGCGATCCAATCACACAAACCGGCGGGCAGACCGAAGAAAGGAAGCTTACTAATAAGGCTATAGTGCCAGACCCTGTCGAAGGCCTTCGAGATGTCAAGGGAGACCGCCAGTGCCTCCCCGTGCTTCTCTATGGCCTCACTCCAGATGTGAATGGCATACTAGTAGATCCCCAGTTGACCGATTTCGGCGAAACCCGTATTGTCGGTCACTAAGGATATCATTCGCTTCTAGGTACGCCAGGAGCTTATGATTCAGCACGCGTTCCATAGTCTTACAGATTATGGACGTTACCGAGATGGGTCTATAATTCGACGGGTCAGCTCGACTACCCTTCTTGGGCACGGGCTGCACGTTAGCTTGCTTCCAAGCCTTCGGCACTTTTCCAGTCTCAAACGAAAGGCGAAATAGGCGTGTCAAGATCGGAGACATCTCAGGCGCACAAGTCTTCAGAACAATTGCCGGTATCCCGTCGGGACCACTAGCCTTGTTCACGTCTAGGTTACGCAGTACCCTATGGACGTCCTTCTGATGAATGCGAATGTTCGACATACTCGACTCGCATTCACCAGGAGAGGCGGAGGGCGTCAGAGGCTGTTATTTTTTTGCCACGAGCTTCTCGTAAATAGAATAACCAGTAATTTTATTGTACCGATCGTTGGAAAGGCTCAAACATATCGCATATATTTCCTCCAAATAACATTTTAATAATCATCAATCAATATATATACCTATATAAAACTTCCGTTTCTGGCTAATTGAGTGACTGACAGACAACGCACAGCCGAAACTACAGCTCGTAGAAAGCTGAAATTCGGCATGTAGGTTCCTTGGGGAGTGTAGGGGAGCACTAAGAGAGGATTTTCCAAAATTCCTACGGGAACCGGGAAAAACCGGGATATGCGCGTACTAAATCGCGGGCGAAAGCTTGCCTCAAATAAAAGGAAGACACCCACAAGTGGGGGCCTGTTCAGAAAAAAACATTTTAACCCTTCTGGACCCCTTATTTATTTTGTCACAGTATTGTAATTCCCATTCCAGGTGCAAGGTGAACCGTGGAAGAAACTCCTGCGCACCCTGATCACTACTGAGGAGATGTTCGATGTCTTCAAGCATTACAACGTTGACAGATACCTGACGTCGAGTGGGCTGACCGTCCTGCCGGAGTACAGGGGGCAGAATATTGGGGCGAAGCTGTTTGAAGCCAGGTATTTCTTTTGCTACTAATAGAGAGTCTCATATAGGTAAGGTGCAGCCAACCGGCTTAATCAGCCGTTCAAGTAACTGCCTATCTACTCTTATAATTGATGATTGCGCTGTTTAATCAGCGGCCTTAATGACACCCAGCCAATGGGTGTAATCACAGAAATATAAAAAACAGAAAAACTTGTTTCTTATATCTATGGGTGTAATACAACATTTAATGAACGGGCTGGCAGATGCTTACACCGTTCATAGTGTTAGGGAACCGTGCGACAAATATTAAGTAGGTATATGAAATACTAGTTGACCCACGCAACTTCGTCTGCTCCACTCCTATTAATCTTAGCGTGATGATATATTGATCTTAGCCTATAGCCTTCCTCGATAAATGGGCTATCTAACACTGAAATAATTTTTCAAATCGGACCAGAAGTTCCAGAGATTAGGGCGTTCAAGCAAACAAACAAACAAACTCTTCAGCTTTATATATTAGGTACTAGTTGACCCACGCAACTTTATTTGCGTCACAATTTTCATTACTGCTCTGCTCCTATTAGTCTTAGCGTGATGATATATAGGTTAAAGCCGATAAATGGCCTATCTAACACTGAAATAATTTTTCAAATCGGACCAGCAGTTCCTGAGATTAGCGCGTTCAAGCAAACAAACTCTTCAGCTTGTAGTATAGATTTAATTTTTTTTTTAATTTTGGGAATTGTAAACTCAAACAACAATCAATTTCAACATTGTAACTTCGACATCGGAGCCCCGCTTCGCGTCACCCAATTCTGTCCGCAAGGGACCTAACATGAATGGCATGACGGGAGCTTCGTTTGCTCCCTCTAGACCCCATCATACCTTTCGAATCTAACCTTTTTTTTTTTTAAGTATCGGAAATCATCAAATGACTCCTCCTTCTTTGGGTAAAGCAGAAGGGAGTGTCAGACTTTTACTGACTAAAATCCGTGTTCCTCCTAGTGCATTCCAGGGTACGGTGCCTCTTTCAATTGAAGTCCGCAGCCCCAGCAAGCACTGCCCCTAGCGGGCCCCTTCTTCTATGCTGACAGCTCTTTGAGGCGCGCGTGTAACACAGCGCGCCGTCGCGTCGGACATTCTGATCAGACGGCAAGCCACCCAATGCTCGCCTTTCGCAGGCCCGCGCCTACGGTGGTGGCCGAAAATCGCCCTGCGACTCGCGACGCCCCGGGCGTCTTCTTCTGTTGCTTCGCAGAAGCAGGTGACCGCTTCCCATGTCTCTTCACTCCGGACCATGGCCGGACGCGAGAGATCGCCGCCGCCGATCGCCTCAACGAGGACACGGCGGTGCTCCGCCCAAGCAGGGCAGACCTCCACCGTGTCTTCCGGACGATTCCGAATCTAACCTATATGTTTCAGAGTGTCCTGGACTATGTTCCTCTACTTGGCTAGAAAAAATATTATACGACATTAAACCAAGTCATTTGCCTTATTGTTCAATTAAATGCCAGCCTGCCAGGATTTTACTTAGGCCGTTTAATGAAAAGGCTAGGCTGCCAATAGGGAACATGCAAGAGTTCCAATTATTTTTAAAGAACTCCATCTAGAATAGACCACCACATAAATAAGAAATGAAAACGCTTTAATTTATTGCCGAAATTGTGTTTTTAAATCGACTGTTTACAGTTGATAACGGATGATGACGTCACTCATGTCTGCCACTGGTCAAGAACTGTCCTGACTCAAAGGCATAAGGTTACTTAAATTCATCAGAAATACACAATCTTTGAAAATTTCATCTTTCTACCTATTACGGTTCTTGAGATACAGCCCGCTGACAGACAGACGAAAGGACAGAAGAACGGACGGACGGAGGGACAGCGGAGGCTTAGTAATAGGGTTCTATTGGTTACCCTTTGGGTACGGAAAAACGTTGCAATGGCCTTTATTCTTTTTTATCATTTTATTAACAACATTCTCCTATAGGCTGATAAAGCTAGTTGGCTGCTTCAGAGACACATACAAACATTACCCGCCTTCTTACGCAGTTGGGTAAACCTCTAAAACATCAATTTCATTCCAGAGTGCCACTCTCCAAAGCCCTAGGTATCGAAGCCACAGCAACAGTGTTCACCGCCACAGCATCCCAGGTCTTAGCAGCGAAGTGTGGCTACGAAGTGTTGGCAGAGCTGGACTACGTAGACATGAAGAACCAAGGCATCGACCTGACTGGGTGCCCCACACCCTCGGCCAAACTCATGGGATTTAAGTTTAAATAGAAATGTTTATTTTGTATCTGTGTGGTTTCTTTTTTGTTGTACCTACAGTCAATAATGCTAGCATGTACTTCGGTGATTGTGACCAAGAACTCCACTCCACGATCTTATCCCACCGGCTTCCTTCTACCATCGCATATCCAGACGCACTGCAACTTACCATCCCTACCTTGTTGCTGTTCCACCAATTCCCACTAAGCGTTTCCAAACGTCTTTTATAATGCGCACAGCAAAGGAGTGGAAGTCTCTGCCTGCGTCTGTGTTTCCGAACGCATTCAAACCTAAATATCTTCACAGACTCCTTCTGGGTAAGCTCGCTCCATCGTAGACTTTGTCTCTGTCACCTCTGACCTAGACTAGAGTCAAGAGCAAACCACCAAAACAATAGGGTAAAACAAAACAACACATATCTAATTTCATATAAATTACTATAATTTATTACTGGTTGTCTTTCATACAAACATTACAAATTAATAAAAATGCCTTTAAATCACTGTTTTCTATGTATACGTCTTATAACAATAGAGTATTTTACTAAAAAAATCTAATTAGTCCGTCTGATAGATTTTCAAAAAATATTGGACACGTATTTTTTTCTTTTTTCACGTAAACAAATAATAAAGAAGATACAGCGAATTAAAGACACGCGTGACCTCATCTGGCTTGGTAAATTTAGTACATTTTTACCAAGCCAAATGACGTCACGCTTTTTAAAATAATAATTTAAAATTTAAAAGAATATATCAGAAATAATCATTCTTTCGAACTACATGAACTTAGAGGGCTATATTGATGATTAAAATGGTTATAATTCTTTAGATAAATACGCGTTACGGTCGCGGATCGCATTTGGTCCACATACAGCTTCACACTGACCGGCAAATTGCAAAAAATATAAAAATATTTTAAAAAAATTGAGCGGGGCGCACTAAAAAATGTCATGTTTACAATTTTTTTTGTTTGAAAAATGTCGTTTGTTTCACGTGTGCAAAATGACAGTTCTAAAAGGTGACAAATTTGTCCACTAGCCTCACTAGGTATGTGAGAGAGAAATTGGTTTAAGAATATAACTTAACATTTTCGTTCCTTGACGTGTACAATGTGTAAAAAAAAACTTTTTTTTAAGAATTTTAGAAATAACACTTTTATTGATTATTTTTTTTACATAAAAATATGTTTGACTAACATAAGTTAAACGTGGAGGGCAAAAACGTATTGTGCGCATTTAAATTCTTTAATATAATACTCTATTAAAGTAAAGGCGATATCAAATTGATTTCAAACTGTGCAAAATCTTTTTATTCCGTATCATTCAACTACAGGGTGACTGTTGTTCGTTAGCGATTTTTTATCGGTGACAGTAGTCATGGAAAATTCTGAAAAAATTATTCTAATGGCCTACGCATGTCGGGGCGGACTACGAAGTTTGAAGTTTTTACCAAAGGACATTCAAACTTATCTAGTCGGAATCACTACATAGAACAAAATAAAACAAAGTCGCTTCCGCTGTCTGTCTGTCCCTATGTATGCTTAAATCTCTAAAACTACGCAACGGATTTTGATGCGGGTTTTTTAATAGATAGAGTGATTCTTGAAAAAGGTTTTAGTATATAATCTGCACCCATGCGAAGCCGGGGCGGGTCGCTAGTACGATATAAGAGAGCGCGCTCAGGGATCCCGCGGCAGCACGTCACGGCATGTCTTGGTAGGCTGCCGGATTGCAACAAATAGCATTCCGGCGGAGTCAAGGCATCTTGCCGCGGTATCTAAGCGGCTAGTGTATGCTGACCGATGGCAAAATCCTCTGCCATTCTAACCAGATGTACGTAGGCCTTTATGCACAAAACCCACCATCAGACTACAAGGTGTACGGCGATGCGCCACCGGTACATGGTGGAAATCGACATCCCACCCACACGCACAAAACATTTCAGGAATACCTCCATTGCGTACAGCTAAGGAGTGGAATACCCTCGGAGTCTGTTTCCTGATAGCTACAACCTGGGGGTTTTAACAGACTTCCAAAAAGGAGGAGGTTCTCAATTCGTTGGGTTTTTTTTTAAATGTGTTTACAGCGACTCCGAGGTTTCTTACCATTTGGTCTCGTAAAAATTTAAATCAGTTTGGCTCAGTGGTTTTTATTATATGACCATTTTTTTCAGTCTGATATCACCTTGCCGCTTGCCTCTATTTTACTCTATGGTTACTACAGTGTCGCCATCTACAATTTAATTTAAAATACAGATTAAAAAACACTAATCTAAATAATTATTTATTTCTGAAAGCTTTGGTTTAAGTGTACAAATTACAACACATTTTTAATAAAAAATATAATTTATTTTTTATTTTTATTACGGAAGGCTCCGTAGTCCGTAGATCTTTGACAATTATTAAGGGAATGGTAGGCGCCAGATAATGTGCAATAACGGTCATTGACCCACATTTTGCACGTCTTTCAACTCCTGCAGTCTGTGGACTCATTATACTCAGAAATCATACGGCGCCCTTCGAGTTCAGTACAATGACGCTTTCAGGGTGCTGATGGGGTTGCCCCGATACTATAGTGCATCGGGGATGTTTGCTGAAGCGCACGTTGACTGTTTTTATACTGTGATGCGGAAGCGGTGCGCATCCCTGGTCAGAAGGGTGCGTGGCAGCGCCAACAGCATCCTGTTCATGATAGCAAGTAGGCTAGATTGTGTGTTTGTGAACCACTGCTGCTGGGTATCAGCTGGGCCTGTCGCCTTGCAGCAGTGAGGTCGCAATTTTGTGTTGTTAATGTACTACTAACATAGTTTGTAAGCTTTTTGTTACTAACACTTTTGAGCCTTGGTACTTGTAATAAATGTTATTATTATTATATTTATATATTGATTAGAAGAATTTTCTTCGTGCACGACGAAGTAGATTGTGCCATCTAACGTTGAAATTTCGAAACTTTTAAACTAAAATATGCTTGTTAATGACATTTTTGTATCTAGTTCATACTAGAGATGGATAACTCAGGAGAGATAGATAAAAAGGATGTGAATCAATCCGTTTCCATCAATCACTCGTTGCGTTCACATCCGAATGTATCAGTACAACTCATTCACTCACGACGTCTTTTTCTTTCAGTCTCGCAACCCCATAGGGACGTGCACGGCGTTGACTATGCCATCTAGTGTCACATATTCGAAGTTTTTAGGGTCAGAATACTTGACATTAACGCTCCTGTGCTGTCACCTGTGGTTCCTGCACGCTCAGTTTAGGGGAACGTGCGCGAGTTTTATACTTGACAGAGACATTTCTGTGCTGCCACCTATAGTTTCTGCACGCTCCCTATAGCTGGCACACATCTATGCACTGGTTCTTTTAGACCTCCAAGGTCAAATTCCAGCGACTCTTTCGCACTTCCGTATTTGAAATGTTTTGTCGCGCTTTAGCATTATCCATAGGGACCGCGCACGGCGTAGCTATTTCGAATTTTATACTTGACAGTGACATTTCTGTGCTGCCACCTATAGTTTTTGCACGCTCCCTATCTCTCTCACTGTTAAAGTGGATTGAGTTCAGCGAAGCGACTAAGCGTAAGCTACTGATACATAAGGATAAAGAGATAAAAAAGAGTGATACATATCCCAGTGATCGAAAGATACGTTTCAATCTTTTCTTTTCAGTAATACATTTTGCCCATCGTTCCCTATTGCCAACAACCTGGTCCGAATCCTCTTGACTGCTATTAAGAAGTATCAATCTTCTTAATAGCAGCCAAGAGGAGTGATTAACCTCTCGCGCGTTTCTCGTACACATGGGTGTACAGTTCGCGTTAGCGTGGCTTGCCCCTCGGAAGTTAGGTTTGAGTGAAGTCCGCGCAGGTGCAATCGCGTAAAAAAGTGTTACGTTCATAAAATATTTTTTTGTTTATACGTATTATACTATAAACACGTAACAAAGACTACCAGTAACAATAAAATATCAAAAAGTAACACAACAAACACATACACCACAAGAACACAAATCAAACTGTAAGAAATAACTAAAATAAATCATTAAAAACAATAACAACCTGTAACACTTTTCGCATCCACAGTCGTATTGCATCGAGCAAGCGGGACACGCTTATGCATCGAACTTATACGAGCGAGTGAGATGCCATTACACCCGCGCGCCGCGCATGCAAGAGCTACCCGCGCATGCGCGGTTGTATGTTTGTTGTCAAATTGACGTCCTGCGCAGCCGATTGCGGCGTACTTTGCCGAGGCAAGCTTGCGTGACGGGAACTGTACGAGAAACGCGCGAGAGGTTAATGTATGAGTCTATTACCCACACGAGATCTATATCTTTTGTCCCTTTCCTCAGCGAGCAAAAGTCGATAGCTACTCGCTTCCTCGCCGGCGGTGAGACAAGTGCCTTAGCGGTAGTGCTAAAGACCACTAGACCAAGAAGTCAAATATCTGAAGATAATTTATATAAAGAGCCTTCCGTAAAAAAACCATATTAAGAAAAAAATATTACAAAAAAAAAAACGATTATTATGACATAAAGCACACCCTGTATATATGAAATAAATTAGGATCAAACTAAAATATTTAGTGAAATTCCGCAAACGATATGGACTTCTAATTGTAAGTATGTAGGCATCTATTACCGCCACAAAAACTAACATAGCGTCATCTATACGCAGAGGCGGCACAACGCGTGGGCGACGTGGGCCACCGCCTACAGCCTCGCGGTCCGAAGGGTCTCGCAGCTTTGGCTTTTTTCAACTCAGAAAAATTGTAGCTAAGGCCATAAAAAAATCTATACTAATATATAAAGCTGAAGAGTTTGTTTGTTTACTTGAACGCGCTAATCTCAGGAACTACTGGTCCGATTTGAAAAATTCTTTCAGTGTTAGAAAGCCCATTTATCGAGGAAGGCTATATATCATCACGCTAAGACCAATAGGAGCGGAGCAATAATGAAAATTGTGACGCAGATGAAGTTGCGCGGGTCAACTAGTATAACATATCCGTGTCTATTTTCTTTTTCTTTTTTTTGTAGAATTCAGCCTCAAAAAACCACACTCTATGCTTAGGTAGGGTAGGACCTAAAGGGCCTCGCAAAATGCCAATCTTGCCCACATCAAATTTTAGTCTTGCCCCGCCACTGTCTATACGACAGCAATCGTGAACGGGCGCCGTTAGTTGAGACTGGTCATCTCTTAACTGCCATTGGCGTATTTTAATATTTAAATTTTAAATTCTTGTGCTAAGTTTTTTATTCCTTTGCATTGTCCTCACATGCAAAAGCAACAAGGATAATTATGTAACTTAGAATTTTGTAAAACATTTAATATCATGATTTAAAAGAGTGTCCCTGAAGTTGCTTGCACGTTCTTCTCCATAGAGATGTACGCTTTGGAACGTGCAAATAGCTTCATGTTTTTGACTGACCGACATTGACATTTCAAAAGTGTCTGTAAATTGTTTATTTCAAATAAATACTTTGAATCTGAATTTCAAGCAATGAACCACATCAAACAAATCCTGCTCGCGATTTCAGAGTTTACCGTGTGATTTGAACATATACAACAGTCCGAATATCGACTATCGGACAGTTGCCCACCGGACACAACAACCGTCTGCTCGAAGGATTCTCCTTTTTCGAGATATGGTGCAGAACCATTTGTGTACCGCACTTTGCAAGATTTTTTTGTTTTATATCCATGATTGAAATACTGAATACGTACAGGAACCCTGAAAATATGTGTATATTTTCTTTTTAGGTATTCCGTACCCAGGCTTAGACCCTATTACTAAGCCTCCGCTGTCCGTCCGTCTGTCCGTCTATCCGTCTGTCAGTCAGCGAGCTTTATCTCGAGAACCGTAATAGGTAGACAGTTGAAATTTTCACAGATTGTGTACTTATATTGCCGCCACAAAAACAAATAACAAAAATTAAGGTTTATGGTACAGAACCCTTCGTGTGCGAGTCGGACTCGCACTTGGCCAGTTTTTTTAGGCAGTCGTGTAAAAAACTGGTGTCAACAGGGTATGCGGAGTTCCACTAGATAATTTTATTTGATCCTTTATTAAGGCAAGATAAAAGTCTTGTCATGTTTTAAATACAAAAGTGTTCTTAATGTATGTGATTATCACATCTTTTGACAAGCTTTGAATAACCTGCTTCGTTCGTAGTATTGACAATTGAGATACCTGGGCGCAATAGCCGTCGCGACAAAACCACATTTGAATTGTTTTATTGAATTGAAAAAATCTGCGGCCGCCATGTTATTTGGTCGATCGGAGACTATGGGATATCAAACACAACGTTTTTTTAAAAAAAGTAGTTTATACCGCGTGATTTGGTATGGCATGTGGGATGCCATTATGCGTCAAGTTGATGCCCAACACGCCGGTGTGCCATTCACAAATGAGTGATAAAAACATACATTAAAATGGCTAATAACTTAAATAAATAAAGGAATAATTTAATTGTAAAAATGGAATACATCTTGGAATAACTATAACGCTTAAAAACGTCATGGGAAATACATTATTTTTACACTTTCACGAAACTATTTGTATTGCCTAAAGCTATTGGAAAAATAACAATAAAGAAAACAGTTATGGAGAAATGAACCAACCCACAGTCATGTGTAGAGGCATCAATGCGAAATTTGTACCGTAACTAAAAGAAAAGCAGCGCCATCTATCCCGCCAACAACGAACCACGTCAAAGAAATCCATGCATCGCGGTATCAGAGGTTGCCGTGCGGTTTGAACATATACAACAGTCCGAATATCAACTATCGGGCAGTTGCTCATCCGACCGTCTGTTCGAAGGATTCTCCCTTTTCTATGGTGGCTTGCGGGACTTTACACCCTGTACCGCATGCCTCTACACATGCGGTTCTTGCTTGGAGACTTGTAAAAATATTTTTAAATTTAGGGGGAATTTACCCCTAAATTTACATTAAAAATATTTTTTATCTAAAAATTATTCGATAAATCTACAAAAACTGAATAATAACTTGAAAATAAAATCAAAATTGATTAAAACCCTAACGAGAAATAAAATTTCTGTCGTCGTAAGTAAAAAAGACGTAACTACACAAAACGAAGTACCTAACCGATTTTCGACTTTAAGTCATTACCTACATTACATATAATTATAATGTCGGTCATTACATATAATTCTAATGTCGGAAATTGGTTACTACGTTTACGTTATATAACAAAGTCTTTTTTTCTTACAACTGCGGATTTTTAAACAAATGTATTTGTCCCTCTCACGAAAATGTCAAAATTAAATTCTAAATTGTTAGATTACGTGGGTTGGTACATTTTGCCACAACTTGGATATATTATGTTGACTGTTGCTTATAGAAAATAATGTCTGGTAGACGCCCGATATTATTTATTCCATCAAATCCAACTTGTTTTGACGTCTATAAAACGACTTCACTATTCTTCTAAATACGTACACAAATCTACGTCTTTTATACAAAAAAACTTTTATATCAAAACACTATCCTTAATTATAGATAAGCAGAGAATAAACACATGACGCTAAAATTGGCTTTTGACGTTATGGTGCGCTCTTTTTGACGTCAAACAGGCTATGTTTAACATCAACATTGGCAATTTTTTGTAAAAAGAAGGCTACTTTGAACGTCAAAATAGGTTACCTTGAACGTCGAAATAGGCTACCTTGAACGTTGAAATAGGTTACCTTGAACGTCAAAATAGGTTACATTGAACGTCAAAATAGGCTACTTTGAACGTCAAAATAGGCTACTTTGAACGTCAAAATAGGTTACTTTGAACGTCAAAATAGGCTACTTTGAACGTCAAAATAAGTTATTTTGTACGTCAATCTAGGCTATTTTGAACGTGAATCTAGGCTATTTTGAACGACAACAAGCTATTTTTAAACGCCAAAATATGTTTTTTTTTTCGGGGCAATCTACCTTTGGCGTCAAAAAACAATCTTTGAACAAATGTATTAATTCAAGACGACAACAATTCATTTACACACAAAACTGGCAATAAAAATACAATTCTCTGCGAAAGCGAGATTAATCAATAATACCTACTTAAATCAATTTCAAACTGGATTTCGAGACATTTTCACACAATAATTTATTCTACATTGTCTTTTATAAATATTGCTTCAAAACTTTCTTCTCTTAAGGTGGATGCTCCAGGGTGGCCCGCGAAATTCAAATATTTTTATGTTTTTTGCAATTTGCCGGTCAGTGTGAAGCTCTATGTGGACCAAATGCGATCTGCGACCGTACCATTTTAATACTAATGAATATTTCAGAAATAATCATTCTTTCGAACTACATGAACTTAGAGGGCTATATTGATGATTAAAATGGTTATAATTCTTTAGATAAATACGCGTTACGGTCGCAGATCGCATTTGGTCCACATACAGCTTCACACTGACCGGCAAATTGCAAAAAACATAAAAATATTTGAATTTCGCGGGCCACCCTGGAGCATCCACCTTAAGCATTAAATACAATGGCAGTATTTGAAAATTACTCAAGGCCTGTTTTATTGCTGGATAAGGTTTAGATGCCTTTTATCCGAGGAATAGAATAACTTTACTGATTAAACAAGCTGACCCGTACCGTACCCGTTAGGCGGTATTTTTCGGGTTAATATATTATTTATGACACTCACAAATAACGTGGCTTTCATTCAAATGCTCTTTTTCGGTAAAAAAAAAAAATCAAAATCGATTCTCAAAAAATAATCTTTATACATATAATTCCACTGTACTTGTGTATGTCACTGAACTCCTCCTAAACGGCTGGACCGATTTGAATGATTTTTTTTGTATGCGTTTTGGTGACGCCCTGGATAGTTTAGATTCACAAATAGGTAGGGTAGGTAGGGTAGGATAGGGTAAGTATGTAGGGTAGATAGGTAGAGTAGCCAGTTGACGGAAGCGAAGCCGCGCGGGTCAGCTAGTTTAGTAGTACCTAATCCAGACTTTCTGGAAATCTGTCTGCCAGATAATCTGACCCCTGACTGATGACCCTATGGCAGGCACTCTGGTGGATTATTTGGCAGACTATCTGTGGGTCTAAAAAGGCCACATTAGTAAAATCATGTTCACAATCTGCCAAATTATATTTTCATCGCTAAAGAATTAGGTTCAAGGTTGATTGGGAACATTTGACAGTTTCGTGTACCTTCATGTGCTTACTGATTCAACTAAAATGACAGTTTTTTTTAGGTATTTTTATCCACCTAAAACCAGATTGTAAAACAGGCCCTGAGTTTTAATTCCTCAGACATTTTTATACAAACTTTTTCATAACTTATTATGTCTTTTTGCAAAGATTGGTGGAGGCAAGTTCCCAGTCTACTTCTTCAGCTTCTCTACCAGCCAATCAGCTGTGAGCTCGTCGATCTCTCTTACTTCTAGTAAGCGAGGCGCGCCGACCGCCGCTGCTAGCGCCCTTTGGGTGCCAGCATACATTACCTGGAAATATTAATGACAGACATAAAATATTTCCATTAATTATTACATAATCTTTCATTAATATAGTGAGATAGTGGTCAATCGCGGACAAGTTCGTGGCTAGATAATAACAGCCACACGGGTTGATCTTCAAGGTTAAGCAACGCTTGCCAAGGTTGGTCTGTGGATGGGTGACCATCTTAACATACCGAGTTTCCTCCGTGCCTCGGAAAGCACGTTAAGCCGTTGGTCCCGGCTGTCATTTGTAGCTCTTTGGCAGTCGTTACGGAAAGTCAGAAGCCATTTAATCTGACTCCAGTCTTGCCATGAAGTACCGTGTTACCCAGTTAATGGGTTGTGGAGGTCTGGTAGGCAGCCGCTCCACGTAAAATACTGGTATTCAGCTAAATCCGGCTTGACTGGAAGCCGACCCCAATATAGTTGGGAAAAGGCTAGGCAGATGATGATGATTGATTTCTGTAAAAAGTATTTTTGTAACTACAGACCTGTAACTCCATATGCGCGTCGCGGGGCGTGTAGAAAATGAAGCACATCGGGAACGAAACCCGGCCGTCGTCGTGGTCGAGTTTGTAACTGAAAACGTACAAATTTACTTTTAAAAAACGTGTCAGGTATACTTTCATAGTGCGTACAGCTAAGGAGTGGAATTCCTTGCCGGAGTCTGTGTTTCCCGATAGCTAAAACCTGGGAGTCTTTAAGTCAAGAGTGAATAGGTTACTTCTAGGCAAGCGTGCTGCATCGCTCTACATCAAGTGAGATTGTGGTGAAATGCGAACTTATCAGTAATAATAAAAAAAATAATGAATAACATTCATAATTATCATCATCAGTACAGCTAAAGACGTCCACTGCTCGACATAGGTCTCCCTCAAGAGTTGCCACCACGACCAGTCCCGTGCTACAAGATGAACTTTTGAGCCTATGACCTACTTATCAGTAGGTGATAGACGGCGAGAATCCATTGAATGCGCACAGGACCGGCTGGTGTGGCGAAACTTGGGGGAGGCCTATGCTATGTCCAGCAGTGAACGTCTTTCAGCGGAAATGATGATGATGCTGAAGCGGTATGCTCACCTATACACAATAAACCGAGGCTGGTGCGACGGTAAGATATCCTGAAGCTCCTCCAGTTCCACATTCTCCAACTCTTCATCCACCTCAAGAGTCTGCTTTTCTCTGTTTACCTGGAAATTCCATAAATAAAATTACCTTTATTATTGTTACTCGCCAAAATTAATGCAGGGTATATAACGACATATTACTAGCGCCATCAACTATTAAGTAGCAGAATTACTGAGGTCAAGATGTTTTTAGAATTTCCTATGCTAGAACATTCTCGATGTTTCGACACCTGGTCAGTCGGGACCGGTATTTACCCGAACTTTCCAGAAGTTTCCATACTAGAAGGTTCTAGAAATAACTGTCGCCGGTATACTTTAATATTTATATTAAGGTGGATGCTCCAGGGTAGCCCGCGAAATTCAAATATTTTTATGTTTTTTGCAATTTGCCGGTCAGTGTGAAGCTGTATGTGGACCAAATGCGATCTGCGACCGTAACGCGTATTTATCTAAAGAATTATAACCATTTTAATCATCAATACAGCCCTCTAAGTTCATGTAGTTCGAAAGAATGATTATTTCTGAAATATTCATTGTGTAATTGGAACAATATTAAGTCGCAGAAATAATGGTGCGACAATCGGATATTCCACTTTATCGAAATTAGTCAAAATACGGCATAAAAACCCTTCTGATTCGCCATACTTCAAATCATACTTTCAATCATGTCTATGTGTGTGTAAACGGTACTATAAGCGAGTTAGATATTATTTTCGTGAAGTATGGCGAATCAGAAGGGTTTTTATACCGTTTTTGACTAATTTCGATAAAGTGGAATACCCGATTGTCGCACCATTATTTCTGCGACTTAATATTGTTCCAATTACACTCGAAACAAAATAAAACTGAAAATGTTGACTTCAGCGCCATCTCGCGGGAAAATGGCAATGAGCAACCCGTAACATTCACCTTAAGGCCACCACAGGAAAGTCCGGTTAAGCAGTTGACAACCTCCTAGGTTGACCTGCTAGAGGTCACACATAAAAAAAAAAACGACTGGAGTCAGTATTGAATTGGCGATACAAGCTTTAACTTCGGAAGCGATCTTCAACTGCGAATTAAGTGAAGTGTTGTTAGTTTTGGCTGTTTTTATTATCACGAACCCCAAGCTCGTAACATTATCTTAGTCTGCTTTTCAAGGGTTTTCGTACACCATGGGGTAGAAGATAAAAACAAATCGCCAGTTAACGTGTAGAGGACAGCCCTCTAAAATTTTTTGTATTGTTATTAATTTATATCCATACCCAATAGGGAATATGCATGCGATTTTTTTATTTGCAAAATGAAATACTTATTAGCCCTAGTAAACAATAATGAAATTATTTTTTAAATAACTTCATCAGCGACGAAGTTATAAAGCTTCAGAGATTACATTTAGAAAGAGAAGTACGATGTAAACTTTGACATCATCGTCTATAACGCCTATACAGCTGCCATAGAAAACAGCGTTTTCGCGAGAGGGACAGATATATTTGCTTAAAATAATTATATCTCCTTCGTTTTTCGAGTAATTTTGATTCTTGTTTCACTGTTAGTATTATATTTTTGTATATTTATAGATAAACTGTATAGATGATAAATATGTTTTTCATGCATATTCCCTATTCTAACTTTTTAGTGCCAAGTATCATCCGCGGACAGACAACTGGATAAACTAGCATGGCGAAGCTATAAGGGTTCCTTGACTACGGAACCCTAAAAAGCCACTGAAGACGCTGTATGCATAGCTTATTTTATAATTAACTAGTTGACGCGCGCAACTTCGTCTGCGTCACAATTTTCATTACTGCTCCGCTCCTATTGGTCTTAGCGTGATGATATACATATAGCCTATAGCCTTCCTCGATAAATGGGCTATCTAACACTGAAAGAATTTTTCAAATCGGACCAGTAGTTCCTGAGATTAGCGCGTTCAAGTAAACAAACAAACAAACTCTTCAGCTTTAATATTAGTATAGATTGACCGGTTTTTGACAAGTTTTCATTTAAGGAAAATGGTTACATTATTTTGCTCATCCTTCCTGTTAAACCCATGTTGCTTCCCGTTTAGCCTGCATTTGAAGTAAAACCACAAATTCCTACTTCCTGCCTACTACTATTATTATTGATATTCATCATTAACAGACCTCTCCTAGTGTACACCATTTCACTTTATTTCTGGCAACTCTCATCCAGCTGCTACCTACTACTCGAGAACACGTCAACCGCAACAGACATAGAATAGAATAGAATACTCTTTATTATGTACACCATGTAACGCCACGCCACGCCAACGCAACGCAACGCAACGTCATCGCTCCTACGGCTAATATGGCCGGCTCATTGCTACTTCAGCTTGCTTATTCCGTGAGCTATGCCCACAACTTTGGTTCTAAGTTTTTTTTATTATTTATTTGGTTTTTGAATATTCTATGTAAACTGCTTGGTGGGAGCGCCAGGGTAGCCCGAAAGAATTGATGACTATAACCATTCAATAGGGATTCATGAACTTAGAGGGCTATATTGATGATTAAAATGGTTATAACTCTTTAGATAAATACGCGTTACGGCCGCGAATTGTATTTTGTTCAACATATAGCTTCACACTGACCGGCAAATTGCAACAAACATAAAAATATTAGAATTTCGAGGGCTACCATGACGCTTCCACCTTATGGGTAACTGGGGATGACCCAGGTGAAAATGGCGAGATGAATGAAAATGCTTCATTTGGGATTGGGTCATGATGCAAAAATCTGTGGGTAATGGAAAGACCAGAGGGTCTCCTTTGTTCAACAGTGGGATATTGTCACTCTACCTAGCTGTTTCGTATTACAACTCATTTTACTTCGTTCCAACAAAAAAGATCTTCGGTTCTAAAACGGCCACTTTAGCAGAATCAGAAAGCCTACCCGTAACTGTCAAATTTTCCCAATCAATCTTGAACCTAATGTGTTAGCGGTAAAGATGAAATTGAAATTTGACAGATTGTTGTGGGATTAACATTATGATTCTGCTGAAGTGGCCTTTTTAGACCCGCTGACTAGCCTTCCTTAAGGGTTGCATATTACCCAGTTACTGGGTTTTGGAGGTCAGATAGGTACTTTTTGTTCCCTGTAAAATGCTGGTATTCAGCTGCATCAGGTCAGACAGGAAGTCAATCACAACATAGCCAGCCTATGAGCCAACTACACGCGTAATGCTCTAGACCTCCTACGAATACAGCACAATAATGCTTTCAGGATGCTGCTGGGGCTGCCTCAGTACTGCAGTGCTTCTGCTATGTTTGCAGAAGCGTAAATCAATGACTTTTATGCAATTCTAAGAAAAAAAACTGCTTCTTCTTTGCTTACAAAAGTGCGTGGCAGTTCCATCAGCATTCTGATAGCCCTAGCTGGACTGCAAGATGCCCCAATGCTGAGGCATTTTATAAATGTATTGGTGCGACAAGGGCAACCTTGTCACTTATAAATGTATCCATTGTGTGGTTTTTGTGTGTTTCTAGATTAAGAGATAGATAGATTAAGTTTTGCCTTGTGTTTTATTAGACTAACAATTGGACCATTGCAGTCATAATGAATAAATAAATAAATAAATAATAATAAGAGTTGGAAAATGGCTCAGCAAATTCAATGTAGGATATTTTCTCATATTGCAAATTCATTATGAATCATTCGACCTAATAAAATAATAAGCAAATCCCGAGTCAAGTACTTGAATATCATTTACATGACGTAAGTATAACAGGAGATATGGTTCAATGAGTCAACCAGTGAAGCTCAACTATCTAATGTAATTATGGAAAAATACTACCAACTACCTAGGTAAATAGGTAGGTAATAGACAAAATAATATTTAGAGAAACTTTTTAGATATTTAAAACAAGAATAATGATAAAGGAAAATAGAAAAGTGTACATCAAAATTACCTTAAGTATAAGCGCCGAATTCGAGGTGTGTTTCTGAAATCTAAACTTCTTTAACACTTCCTTCACGTCGTCTGTTATATCACAAACGTTCACGTTATGTGCCGACATGTTTATTTATCGAGTTTTATATGAAAATAAACAGTAAATACAGGAAATTCGGTGGATTGTTTACGTCGACTATGTGACAAGTGACGTCAACGCCCATGACAACGATAGAGGTGGAAAGTGTTCATGGATGATTTGGCAGTAGATCGATTAAGATTTAAAAAGTTAGAATAATTGTGAATATAAAAGTTATTTCTTTTTGACAATAAAACTAGTGCCTAATAAGAGTGTTAATACTTCTTTTAACTTATTGTTTTGTAAAGGCCGTTGCCGTCTAGTACGACTTTGTTTTTGGGCTGTAGACTGTAGAAGGTATCTGCTGAAACGCAACGTCCAGGAAGGAACACATTCATAGTGCGTATAGGAGTAAAATTTCCTGCCAATCTGTATTTCCAGATAGTTACAACCAAGAAGTCTTTAAGACAAGAGTGAATAGGTTACTTCTAGGCAAACGTGCTCCATCTTCAACCACATCATCGCGTACCATCAGATGAGATAGTGGTCAAACGTCTGCCTATAAATAGTAAAAAAAACAATACAAATATGTAGTAATACAACAAATTGATATAAAATTTAATTGATCAGCTGGTAGATAATTAAGCCGTTACGGTTAATTCCTTGTAAGATAAGTTAACGTAATCAAGTTGAAAAAAAAATACCTTTTTCACGCTTGAATATATTATTGTAGGTATTATTGTTTCTCAACGAGCGCTGTTTGAGATAACGAACCACTCTACGGTTTCGTTCAAAAGCACTAGTTCACAAAAATTAATACTCTCTCATATTTTAAAGACAATATTATATAGATTAGGATTCTTTAAATATTATTTAGAATATTAGTTACTTAAGTTTTTAATTACCTACGTAAGTTTTTGAAAGTATTATAAATTATTTTAATGTTCAGAACAGAAATGTCAACATGACATATAGTCTGTCATTGAAATGAAAAGTACATTTTCCTGCTGTTCACAGTAAAGGCATCTTTTTGTTAAAAATATCAACAAACAAACTATAAAAAATTGTTTAGAGAAATTTCAAGTAAATATACTTCTTCCGTTTAGTGTCTAATATAATTTTTATCTTAATTCTGGTGTATAACGTGAAATACTGTGGGGTGTTTGCTCGTGATAAAAAGTAGTTTACAATTTTATCGGTTTTCTGCAATAGTGAATGTTTAAGTGGCCTAAATAAAGGTCAACAGCATTGTGGAGGATTCTGCGGTGCTTGTAAGTATCGTTAGCCACTTGTATTTAACGATAATTCTGGCATAAACATCGTGTAAAGTAGCATAACACTGATTTCTCTGAAACTTCGATCGTCACTAACTTTCTCATTGTTTAGCTGGTTTTACTGCATTTTTTAATGCAAATGTCAGTTAAGATGGTCTATCGTGAGTTTTATCGGTAGATATTTTGCATAATTTGTCTAGATTACACAATTTTATAGGATTAGCAGGATTTAGATAAGAAATCAGAAATAATTCTCTTTATGTCCTTATGCTATCGTCTTTGTGAGCAGTTAGTGACCTAAATATGTTAATGAGTGTATTGGACCTTGATTTGTTAGTGGCAGATTTAAATATTAAGATTTATTTTAATTTTATACATGAACAAGGAAGGAGTAAGCAGAGATCTTATAAAAAATATTAATTTTGAACAAAAAAGAAAAAATGCAAGTAACTTTTCCCGCGCCCTTGCTCTTATGAAATATGCTTTTTGCAGGGATTTAAGAAGCTTTCTGTTAGTTAAATGTTTCAAATAGGAAAATAAAATTGTGATGGGATCAAAATTTCTAAAATTACCTCCTAAAAACAGACAAGCAATTCACAGTAGCATTGTTCATTTGTATCTAAGCATGTATTATGACTTCTATACAATCTACACTAATAATATTATAAAGAGGAAAGATTTGTATGTTTGTAACAAATAAACTCAAAAACTATTAAACCAATTTAAAAAGTTGTTTCCCCTTTAAAATGCCACATTATCCCTGAGTAACATAGGCTATAATTTATTTTCGAAAAAAATAGAGATCCCTACGTAAATTGCAATACTAAACCCACATTAACGAAGTTGCAGGCAAGGTGCTAGGTACTGTAATTTTTATTAATTACATTTTTAAATATATATTTTTTTTTACTATTAAAATAGGCACGCGCTTGACCACCATCTCACCTGATGGTAAGCGATGATGTGGTCGAAGATGGAGCACGCTTGCCTAGAAGTAAAAATGATATTATTATTGTATTTCCACTAAGTTGCACCTGCCATGTTGTCCGTGCACCACCCTAAGGTCGACTGGTAGACAATGCCTAGGCCTTAAGTCTGCCTTAGTACAGTGTTGTTTACTAGTAAAGAAAGTTTTAACAAGTCCTACTCCTCCCTCTTTATAATATAACTAGGGGACGTCACACAGTTTCACCCGCCTAGATCCCGTTCCCGTGGGAGTATGGGGATCAAATATAGCCTATGTTACTCCCTGATAATATAGCTATCCATTGCTGAAAGAATTTCTAATCGGTCCAGTAGATTTTGAGTTTATTCATTACAAACATACACACACACAAAAATATAATTAGTTCTTACTTTATAATATTAGTGTAGATGTAGATAAATGTGAAAGTTTGTGAGGATGGATAGATGTTTTTAAGGTTCCGTACCTAAAAGGTAACCAACAGAACCCTATTACTAAGCCTCCGGTGTCCGGCCGTCTGTCCGTCCATCCGTCCATCTGTCTGTCAGGGCTATATCTTAATACTGTAATGGATAGACAGTTTTAATTTTCAGAGTGTGTATTTCCGTTGCTGCTATAACCACAAATAATAAATACGATGGTACGAAACCCTTCATGCGCGAGTGTGACTCGCACTTGGCCGTTTTTTTTTTTAATTTAAAGAAAGAAAAATTTTGGCACAAACGCAGCTGAATGGTTTTAAATGAAATACCTATATGAGCTATATCACAGGTTTTTAATAAAAACCTGTGATATAGCTCATACCTCGATATACCACAGGTTATCTATATCTATACTAATATATAAAGCTGAAGAGTTTGTTTGTTTGTTTGTTTACTTGAACGCGCTAATCTCAGGAAATACTGGTCCGATTTGAAAAATTCTTTCAGTGTAAGATAGCCCATTTATCGAGGAAGGCTTTAGGCTATATTATATATCATTACGCTAAGACCAATAGGAGCGGAGCAGTGAAGAAAATTGTGACGCAGACGAAGTTGCGTGGGTCAACTAGTTATTTATAACAGGGGGAAGTACCAGTACAGTATCACAAGAAACTGCGACAAGTGATAAATAAAATAAATTGTACGTCTTTTATGATATTACTTTCAACATCATCATATCAGCCGAAAGACGTCGACTGCTGGACATAGGCTTCCCCCAAGCGTCGCCACAACGATCGGTCCTGCGCGTCTCGCATCCATCGGCTGCCCGCGACCTTCACCAGGTTATCGGTCCACCTTGTGGAAGGCATTCTAAAGTTAAAAGTTCTGGTACCGGAAGACGCACTTCCGGTACCAGAACTTTTCGGCTGGGCACGCCAAAATACACGATAAGTCCCCTCTTTGAGGAGTGGCTAGAGCGGCCGGGTTCGACGGCGCGCTGTGTTCCACGCGCGCTTCAAAGAGCTGTCAGCAAAGAAGACGGGGCCCGCTAGGGCCAATGCCTGCTGGGGCTGCGGACTTTGTTCGAAAGTGGTACCGTAGCCCTGGAACCCAAAGGGCTCTAGGAGAAACACGGATGAGTTTTTAGTCAGTAAGAGTCTGACACTCCCTCCTGCTTCACACAGAGCGGGAGGAGTCATTTGATGATTTCCCATTTTCGGCGCCATCGACCATCTGTTCTGCCTTCCTTGGTTCTCTTGCGGATATCATCAGTCCTGATTCGATCACGTAAGGAAACTCTAAGCATTGTCCTCTCCATCGCCCTTTGAGTGACTTTAAGACTTCTGATGAGGCTCATCGGGATATTACTTTACGTTTCTTTTAAAACGATCATTAAGAATTAGGTAAAGGACAAAGTTTATTTGTTCATTGTTTCAGAAATTACCTTACACATAAAAAAAAGAAACTATTTAAGAATCAATTGTCTTGGATAGTAGTCCCCAATACTAGGTAGAACCTGTATTTGATTAACCTTAGCCAGCTAAATGCTTAGTCATGGAGTTGTGGAAAGAAACTCGATGTACATACATACAACATAGTCATATCTTTCTCTTTCTTTCAAATTCTGTGTGTCATTCCATTTTCTCCACTATTTAGGAAAACAAGCCTAAATGTAAACACACAGTTCTATATACAAAGTTGGTGGAAACAATGGGAATAAATTGTATTGTGCATAGTTTGGTGTTTATAGTTTAAACAACATTGCTTTCCAAGAAATGTATTGGACACAAGGAAGCTGATGTGAAATTACTTTTGCTACTATTATGTGTTCATTTGTCGAGGAAGGCTATAGGTAACATTACACTACGACCAATAGGAACGGAGCATCATCTTCCTGCTCTTATCTCATGTTAATTGGGGTCAGCACATCACGTTTTTTTCTTCTGTTCTCTCCTATCAGCCGTCGAACTATCACTAACTCCCTTTTCTTTCAAATTGCTTCTCAAGCAACCCATTCATGTTTTCTTTGGTCTTCCTCTCCCTCTCCATCCATCCACATTTATATTCATAACTCTTCTAGTAACATGCGTTTCATCCCTCTTCTTCACATGACCATACCAAGACAAGCGATTTCCTTTTAACATTTCCGTCACTGGCACTCTTTTAAACTACCTCTAATGTACTCATTTCTCACTTTATCCATTCTGGTTACTCCACGTATCCATCTCAACATTCTCATCTCCTCTACATGGGATCTATTTTCATCCATCTTTTTCACAGCCCAACATTCTGATCCGTACATTGCGACAGGTCTTATCACGGACTTGCACATTTTTCATATCAACTTGAGGGGCAAGGGGGTCGCAAGTTGTCCCAGTAACCTGTCGCCATTTCATCCATTATGAGTCTGTTGATCCGGAGCGTTACGTCTCGGTCTATATTGCCATCCTTCTGAACAAGCGACCTGAGGCCGAAAGTCGGAGCAGATCGGTATTGGCGTTCCGGTTAGAGCTATAGGCATAGAACTGGAGAGACCGCCGAAATCGCAGAACAGGTATTCTGCTTTGGTTCCTGTCCAGTCTTTGACGTCTCCAATCTGCTTTGGCCTTCTAGGCCGCTTGCGGCAACCAGCACAATGTCATCAGGAATAGATAAGGGCTGAGGGCCGACCCCTGTCAGTGGTGCCCACCGCAGACCGGACTTGAGTACTGTATCGACTGTACATCGCTGTGCATTAAAACTTGCATACGAGAATGCAAGTTTTTATGCACCTCTATACAGGGTTACTTGTAATTCGACGTATATCCGTCAGGTGCTGATGGGGGGGCCAAAATGCAACAAATTGAACCCCCAAAATGTATGGCCAAAATTCAATCGTTCTCGAGATATCACAAATAAAAAGAAAACTTCATTTGGAATGGGTACCATTAGAACATGATATTGTAGCTGGCACTTCAATTAAGCTATGAACATAATTAAAACTACTTATTTCAACAAAATTATTAAAATAATGAGTGACTTAAGAATAATATCTTACCAATATTTTAATTACTCTCTTCAAAAAATTACCATGTACCTAATCGTACAAATAACCAAAATAACTTGCCTATTCTGTTAGCTTTCCAAAAAGGTTTTGTTAAGAATAATTTCGTACTCATATTTTCACTATATTACTCTTCAAAAAATGTTATCTCGGTCAAAAAATTACTATAAACTTAATCGTAGAAATAACTAAAATAACTTGCCTATTCTGTTAGCTTTCCAAAAAGGTATAAAACTTAATTAAAAGATACGCGATTCGTGGCATGGCATGTGTTTGAACCGGCGGCGGCGCGGGGAGAGAAAATCATCTGTTTTTAGTGGAGGATTCTTAATAAAACATCCGATTTTACTCGCTAATTTATTCGTGATGTGGCGGGGGTTAATTCGTTATCGGTCACTATTGTTAATTCTGGATTCTGTTTGTTATCTTTTATTATTTTGCGATAAAATCTGAATTTCAAAATAGATTCACGGCATTATGTCCGCCTTTGTACAATGTTTCACTTGTGCATAAAGTTTTAATAAATAAATATTAAAATGAATAAGCATTAGCAATTTCGGATCTTCCATTTTTAATTTAGTTTAATTTAAAGTATTTAAAATGAGAAAGCTTTATGTGAGTGTGCCCCAGATTTCCACGACCTCATCCCACCGGCCCCCTTCTACCATCGGAAATCCAGACGCACTGCATCTTACCATCCCTACCTTGTTGCTATTCCACCAATTCGCACTAAGCGTTTCCAAACGTCTTTTATAATGCGCACAGCAAAGGAGTGGAACTCTCTGCCTGCGTCTATGTTTCCAAACGCTTACAATCCTAATCTCTTCAAAGTTAGAGTGAACAGGCTCCTTCTGGGTAAGCTGGCTCCATCGTAGACTTTGTCTCTGTCATCTCTGATGTAGACTAGAGTCGAAGAGCAAACCGATCACAAATTAAAAAAATGTGGTGGTCATTATCAGGGTTCCGTACCCAAAGGGTAACCAACGGAGTCATATTACTAAGCCTCCATGTCCGTCCGAGTCCGTCTATCTGTCAGCGGGCCGTATCTCAAAACCCGTAATAGGTAGACAGTTGAAATTTTGAGATTGTGTACCTATAATTGCCGCTATACCTATCAACTAATAATAAAAATTAAGGTTTATGGTACAGAATCCTTCATCTACGAGTCCGACTCGCACTTGGCCGGTTTTTAATCAGGGTCCCTCGGACATCACGAAGAGTTTCGCCAGTAATATCAGTTTTTAGGGAGGATCGTTAACTAAAAACACAGGTTTTATCTCCCCGCGCCGATTCAAACACATGCCATGCCACGGATCGCGTATCTTTAAATTAAGTTTTATACCTTTTTGGATAGCTAACAGAATAGGCAAGATATTTTAGTTATTTCTACGATTATGTTTGTAGTAATTTTTTGACCGAGATAACATTTTTTGAAGAGTAATATAGTGAAAATATGAGTAAGAAATTATTCTTAAATCATTCATAATTTTAATAATTTTGTTGAATTAAGTACTGTTAATTATGATCATAGCTTAATTGAAGTACCAGCTACAATATCATATTCTAATGGTTCCCATTCCATATGTATTTTTCTTTTTATTTGGAGTCAAATGTCAAATTTTGGGTAAATATCGAAAAAAAACAAAAAAAAAAACAAATATCTTGAAAACTACATTTCGGCCATACATAATACATATATGGAGGGTTCAATTTGTTGCATTTCAGCCCCCCTATCTTTACCTGACGAATATACGTCGAATTACAAGTAACCCTGTATTTCTCGCACAGCTGGCGGATAGCGAAAATGGCGTCCGTTGTACCCCGACCAGGTATAAAACCGAACAGGTTCTGTGAGATTACACTCTTTTCTCTCAGCCGCCTTTCACTTCTAACCGTAATGACTTCAACACTACAAAACACCTCATTAACTGGTTTATTCTCAGGAACACCAATCCAGATATTTTAATCATTCATCAGTCTTTCAAAATAGCCCTTCCATCTGTCCTTAATCTTTTCATCCTCTGATAGAAGCATTCCAGCTTCATCCATTTCACATCTTATCCGACTGACATCCTTCGCCTTCCTCTCACTGGCTCTAGCAAGCCGGTACAGGTCTTTTTGGCCAGCTGGACTGTCCAGTGTGTCGTACACTTGTTCTGAGCTTTTGCTTTAACAATTAACACGGCTGTCTTAGCTTTTTAGGGCTCCGAACAAAAAATGGAACCCTTATAGGATCACCGACTTCGGATGTCTGTCTGTCTGTTCGTTTTTCTGTCTGTCTATCCGTCTGTCATAGCCAGTTTTCTCCGGATCCACTGGAGCGATTCTGTTGAAATTCGGTACACATATAGGATTCTGTGACCCAAACACGGAAGCGTTAAGTAAACTATTAAATGTTTAGTATGGGGGTCACTTTTGGGGTCAAACAAGAAAATTAAAAAAAAGTTATTTGAACAATATCGTGTGACATAATAATATCAAATAAAAGGGCGTACTGTGAGGGTTTCAATTATTTTTTTCATAATTTTAAAATGAATGGTTTTAAAGTTATTTAAGAAATTAGACGAGAAATGACCATCTCCGAATGATATCTCCGAAACTACTGACTCTAAAATTTTGAAAAAAAAATGAAGATAATAGCTCTTTACCTATAGATTACAGGAAAATCTATAAGAATTCGATCGTGTTAAAATAACATGTTAAAAAAAAAGAAATTCGTTCGGAACCTTTTGCACGCGAGTCCGACTCGCACTTGGCCAGTTTTTTCTTTAACTCTCTCTTTTTTTAGCTTTCAAACTAACGCTATCCAGTCCCACACTCTGACATTCCTTGAATTTCTTCTCTTTTTCTTTCAACACTTTCTGTATTTCTGTCGACCACCACCATGTATCACTCTCTATTGTGCCTATTCCTTTAGTTTCTCCCAAAATATCCTTCGGTGCATGCCTTCAGCCAGTTAGCTCATTCCAGCTTTCATTGACACTTCGATCATTCGTGTCAGCCATGTCTATCATTTTGTCTACCACTCGCTCTCTAAATTCCTTCGCGCAAATATTCTTCTCTAGCATATGCCATCTTATTGATCTTATTTTAGAGGGAGGACGCTCTTTGCTTATTTACACTGTATTTTTGTTATAACCAGGAGTCTGTAAATGTTGGTCAACTAGTTGCTCCTGAACTATCTCAAAATATGAGTGCTCGGCCCAGCATGTCTTCTCCTTCCACATTTTGTATCAGTCGACATCTCAGTATGTAGATACTGAGAATACTGCTCTCATCTTTGGGATGGATCTGCCAGATACCAGCTTGATGCCCTTGAGTCAATTGAGAAACGAGCCAAGAGGATCATCGGCAATGAGAGGCTCGTCGCGACGAAGCTCCAAAGTCTTGAACATCGACGACGAGTTGCTAGCCTGTCGGTTTTCTACCGGTTGCATTTTGAGGAATGTGCGACGGAATTGCATAATTTAATTCCGCCAAGCCCGTTCCATCATCGGACTACAAGACGAACGGCGATGCGCCACCGGTACATGGTGGACATCCCACCCATACGCACAAAACGTTTTGGGAACACATTCATAATGCGTACAGCTAAGGAGTGGAATTCCCTGCCGGAGTCTGTGTTTCCTGATAGCTACAACCTGGTAGTCTTTAAGTCTAGAGTGAATAGGTTACTTCTAGGCAAGCGTGCTCCATCTTCGACCACATCATCGCTTACCATCAGGTGAGATAGTGGTCAAACGCGTGCCTATCTATAGTAAAAAAAAAAAGATACACTTGCAAAGGTCAAATAATACGTTTCCTGTATCAATCTAGTTTCTTATGAACACAAGAATAATTATTTATTTATTAGGTACGAGTATATACTTTATTGTACACCTCATAACAAGCACAGTAAAAACGCTTCTAAAAACTAGTGTACAATGGCCGGTCTTATCACACAGGGCAATCTCTTACAGACAACCTTTGGATGGACTGAACTAAAGAAGTTAGATTTAGGGCGGTCAGTGTACAAACATCGTAAATAATATTAATACACAAATACATACAATATTAAGTAATATACTAATAAATATCAAATATATAACAGGGAAAGGAGACAAAACGTTATAGTGAGAGGTAATGTTCCTTCACCAATTTTTTAAACGTTGGTAGCGTTTGAGCGCGCCTCACATCTATTGGTAATGCATTCCACAAACGAGCTGCTTGAATAGTAAAAGAATTGTCAAAGAAGGATGTGGAATGCATACGAATACTTAATTTAAGGTTTTCCGATGATCTCAAAGACCTAGAATGCGTGTCACAGAGAAACTGAAATCGTTCATTAAGATAAAAAGGAGTAGAAGGATTAAATAGCACATTATAAAGCAGAGAAAGTATGTGGGCATTCCGGCGAAGGCGAATAGGAAGCCATTTGAGCTTGGTACGAAAATCAGAAACGTGGTCATACTTGCGCAAGCCAAATATGAACCTGATGCAGAGATTTTGAAGTCGCTCAAGCTTGTCCAATTGGACTTGGGTGAGATCAAGATAGCTGGCGTCAGCATAGTCCAAGATTGGGAGAAGAAGAGATTGTGCTAAGGCAATTTATAAGATAGATAAGTCTACTTGAAGTAATCTATACTTCTATAGTATACTATCTACTTATACTAACATTATAAACCTGAAGAGTTTGTTTGGTTGAACGCGCTAATCTCATTAACTGCTAGTTTTAATTGAAAAAATCGTTTAATGTTGGATAGCCCATTTATTGAGGAAGGCTATATAACATCACGCTACGATCAATAGGAGCGGAGCATTAAATAAGAATACGAAATATTTATATATATATATAACTGTGTACAATAAGATCTTATAATATAGCATAACAGTTTTAGGATCAACAGTCTACCCAAGTCGGATATGCAATACTTACCAAGAAAAGCAAATTGATTAATTACTTCTACTAAGTGTTAGTTACAAATCTATTTACATCATTTTTTTCCAAAAACTCATGCAAATTATAATAAACACTAGTTGACCCACGCAAGTTCGTCTGCGTCACAAATTTCATTACTGCTCCGCTCCTATTGGTCTTAGCGTGATGATATATAGCCTATAGCCTTCCTCGATAAATGGGCTATCTAACACTGAAATAATTTTTCAAATCAGATCAGTAGTTCCTGAGATTAGCGGGTTCAAGTAAATAAACAAACAAACTCTTCAGCTTTATATGTTAGTATAGATAAACATTTTTAAAACTTGGTTTTAAACATGTTTCCGTTTAATTGCTTTATAAATGTTGGCAAATTATTGTATACACAAATAGCAGTTATGTAAGTACTTTTATAATACATCATATTCTTTACTCTGGGCAAAATAATATCATATTTGTATTGGTTGCGAATGTTCCTCTTTGAATCCGACTTTGTTGATCTATTGTTACTCCTAGGAAATTTATGTCACTTCTTCAATTGCAACATCGGTAACTGTTACTTTTTAACCGACTTCTTAAAAAAAGAGGAAAAAAAAAACACAGCCGCACATAGAACCATGTGCGGCTGTGTTTTTTTTTGGTTTTTTGACACCGTCTTCCGAAATTAAAGTTATTTTACACTTCGTAGTGTTTTGTTTTTGGAAGTCGGTTTTATTCTTATGAAAAAAAGTTTTTATAGACATGCGATTTCAGAAATCCCGATCCATTTGCTATCATTGATTGAAGAGTTCCGTTGCCTACCTCCGAAGTTCTTCATCAGATCTTCACCATATTAAAATGGGACCAGTCCGGCAAAATACTCTTCCAAACAAAAAAATAATCATCCAAATCGGTTAAAAATTGGCGACAATATCGATGAACAAACATTTATCATGGGATCCCATCATCAGATCCTTGACTTATGCCTTCCATCATCAGCTCAGCAACATGAGATGATGATTATCAGGCACAAATAATTGCGTTAGAAATTCCATGAAAAACATTGTGTGCCTATAAAATTTGAGAGTTTTATGGGATCCCATCATCAGATTCTGACTTGGTGACAAAGGGATCACCTCAGGAGTATAGGCTTTCGAAAAAACAAAGAATTTTTCAAATAGGTAGTTCCACAATTGGCGGAGAAATCGGTGAATATACATAAAAAAAAACTCCGGTCGTCGGTTTACTCTTGTAATTTCTAGTAAATTGAACTGCTTTGGTTTTTGAAAGGTTTACTTTTAAATTTAACGACTGCAGCCAATCAGTTACTGTTGCCAGTGATTTGTTTATTTCATCTTCATAGGTGAGATAATTTGACTCATCATTAGAGATAAATATAGTTGCATCATCGGCATACATTACGCAGAGGTGATTAATAACATTTGGAAGTTCGTTAATCATCTGCCTAGCCTTTTCCCAACTATATTGGGGTCGGCTTCCAGTCAAACCGGATTCAGCTGAATACCAGTGTTTTACGTGGAGCGGCTGCCTACCAGACCTCCGCAACCCATTAACTGGGTAACACGGTATTTCTTGGCAAGACTGGAGTCAGATTTGCTCATCATCTGCCTAGCCTTTTGCCAACTATATTGGGGTCGGCTTCCAGTCAACAGCTGGTAACGCCAACGGCTTAACGTGCTTTCCGAGGCACGGAGGAAACTCGGTATATTAAGATGGTTATCCATCCACAGATCAACCTTGGCAAACGTTGCTTAACGATCCGTGGGGCTAGTATTCTTTAGCCACGAGCTCCTCAATAAATGTGACTGATATATTCTCTGAATGAGGAAAGGCATGTTTGCCTTGCTCTAGTACGGTGTTAAGGCGCAGATACGCAGCTGATTATAAAATGAGCATCACGTCTGAACGGCTAATCGTAATATTTTGAAAAAAAAACTTATATTAGACTATTTTCCTAATAATTTGATATAAGTATAAAAATTTTGAGTTTTATTCTTTAACGTGTTTATAAAGTTACGTCTAAAACGGACATAAAAACGACCATCGTACCAAAACCACCGAGCATATTTTTATATTATTTATTCGAGAAAACAAACAATTACACATCAAGTTGGAAGCGCCAGAGCAGCCCGCGAAATTCTAATATTTGTATGTTTTTTTGCAATTTGCCGGTCTAAGTTCATGAAGCCCTATAGAATGACTTTTTCATGACATAACCTTCTATAGGGCTTCATGAACTTAGAGGGCTATATTGATGGTTAAAATGGTTATAATTCTTTAGATGAATACGCGTTACGGCCGCGAATCGTATTTTGTTCAACATACAGCTTCACACTGACCGGCAAATTGCAAAAAAACATAAATATATTTGAATTTCGCGGGCTACCCTGGCGCATCCACCTTAAGAATTACAAAAAAGCTATGATACGGAAATGATACAAATTTAATGTGAAATCAACTACGTTCTCACAATGAGCCAATTCAAATTTTCAAAAATATTTTAATGGAATTTTGCACTACCTCAAAGATAACTTAATTATCTACATTTTGAAACACGGTGTTTTTTTTAAAGTCATAGAATAATAAGAAAAGTACAAAAAAAAATACTGACTGCGCGATGGTTTGTGAAACGGGTGCGCGTTTTGTTCCTCCATGGTCGCTGGCGTATGTCGTCGCCTTAACGCTTGCTTGCCATTGGCTTCGCTCGCGTGACAATCTGTTATTATTCCAAGGGAATGTGCTAGGAAAAATAACTAGCCAAGTGCGAGGTCGGACTCGCGTGCAAAGGGTTCCGAACCAATTTCATTTTTTTTTTTAATGTTGTTTTAACATTACATAGTTACTTCTTATAGTTTCTTTATGACCTCTGTCCAAATTTCTTTTGTCTTTATTCGTGTAAAATCATTAAACCTTTTAACTCCTTGTTTCAGATTTCTGTGAAAATAATGTACTGGACGCGTAGTGAAGTTTTGTGTTAACACCGTGAAAGGAAAAAACACCACCACCATGTCTTCTCCTCGTAAGTTTTCTTATTTTAAGAGTATATTACTAATTGGCCTTTCATAATTTTCCTTTCGTTTAATTTATCAAGTTTGTTTGACCCTAACGATCGATGCAGTAAAAGTGTGCCCAAGAACTCCACGACCTCATCCCACCGGCCCCCTTCTACCATCGGACATCCAGATGCACTGCATCTTACCATCCCTACCTTGTAGGTATTCCACCAATTCGCACTAAGCGTTTTCAAACGTCTTTTATAATGCGCACAGCAAAGGAGTGGAACTCTCTGCCTGCGTCTGTGTTTCCAAAAGCTTACAACCCTAATCTCTTCAAAGTTAGAGTGAACAGGCTCCTTCTGGGTAGGCTCGCTCCATCGTAGACTTTGTCTCTGTCATCTCTGACATAGACTAGAGGCAAGAGCAAACCCATTACAAATAAAAAAAAAAGTACAGGGTGTAATTTTTAAAGATTTTAGTCGGCTCGATTCACGGTTGTGGCAAGCGAATTTTCGAAAATCTTTGAATGCAGTTTTCTTTCTTTTCAAAAATAGAGGAATGTTTTCTTTGAGTAAAATTTTCTATCTACAGTATTAAGAGTACTTTCCCTTCGGTACCCCTATTCTCTAACAACATTTACGTATCTCGATCTTCAAGGTTAAGCAACGCTTGCCAAGGTTGGTCTGTGAATGGGTGACCATCTCAACATACCGAGTTTCCTCCGTGCCTCGGAAAGCACGTTAAGCCGTTGGTCCCGGCTTTCATTTGTAGATCTTTGGCAGTCGTTACGGATAGTCAGAAGCCAGTAAATCTGACTCCAGTCTTGCCAAGAAAGTACCGTGTTACCCAGTTAATGGGTTGTGGGGGTCTGGTAGGCAGCCGCTCCACGTAAAACACTGGTATTCAGCTGAATCCGGTTTGACTGGAAGCCGACCCCAATATAGTTGGGAAAAGGCTAGGCAGATGATTTACGTATCTCGACAGCGGAAGCCAAGGTGAGTATAAACATAAGACCTTTATGCTGTGTGCAATAAAGTTCACTTTGTGAGCTATCTCACTCAGGTGAAGCTCGATATCGAAATGGTTACTTACAGAATAGACTAGCAGGTGGCATTACAAAATTCCATCCTGTATATAATCTGAATCTCGGAAACGGCTGTAACGATTTTCATGAAATTTAGTATAGTTTTATTGAACGCGCTAAGAACTCAGGAACTACTAACTAGTACCGAACCCAACTCCAACCACCGAACCGAACTCGGTTGGCATGCCGTATGGTGTCGGTCGGTGCCGTATGGTGCCGTAAAAGAATAACACCATCCCATCACTTCCCGTGGGTGTCGTAAGAGGCGACTAAGGGACTCACCAGAGAATGGGCAGCAGCGTTCTCTGTAAAACACAACACCATACACTGCGATCGCCAACCCGCCGCACAAGCGTGGCGATTATGGCCCCCCAAATGGGGAGGCCTATGTCCAGCAGTGGACGTCTTCCGGCTGTTATGATGATGACCAGTTCGGATTGAAAAATCATTTTATTGTTGGATAGCCCATAATTAACGTCACGTTACGATCAATAGGAGCGGAGCATTAGTGAATTATTGGAACGAAGTTTTGGAACGAAGTTCCTTATCGCGCGTTGTGAAAGGGGGCTAGACGGAAAAAATTCTTACGAAAAGTTGTCACGACACTTTTTGCTATAGTAAGCTATTGTAAGCTGTGCGGCGTCGCATGTTTCTCTGTCTGTCTCTCTCTCTCTTATAGAAAGCAAGCCAGATATTTTCATTTCTATTTCGCAGGTGTCCCTTGACACCTCTCAAGTTGGAATGGAATGGAATGGAATGGAATGGAATGGAATGGAATAGAATGGAATGGAATGGAATGGAGTGGAATGGAATGGAGTGGAACGGAATGGAGTGGAATGAAATGGAGTGGAATGGAATGGAGTGGAGTGGAGTGGAGTGGAGTGGAATGGAATGGAATGGAATGGAATGGAATGGAATAGAATTTCTCATCTCAATAGGGACTGATTGAGATGAGAAACAGTGGGTCATTAGTTGCCAACGATACGATACCATCTTAGGGAAAAGGATAAAGTCGTAAAACACAGTTATGTTTCTAGTTTTATTACAATTCGCGCGTTGAGAAAGGGGGCTAGACGGAAAAAATTAAGACCAAAAGTTGTAACGACACTTTTTGCTATAGTTGTAAGCCATGCGGCGTAGGAACTTCGTTCCATCCGGGTGTCCCTTGACACCTCTCAATTTTTTATTTTTTATTTGTAATGGGTTTGTTCTTGATTCTAGTCTATGTCAGAGATGACAGAGACAAAGTCTACGATGGAGCGAGCTTACCCAGAAGGAGCCTGTTCACTCTAACTTTGAAGAGATTAGGGTTGTGACGCAGACGAATGAAGTTGCGCAGGTCAACTAGTCAAGAATAAAATAAATATATGTGTCTGTATTTCACAGTTTTGTAATTAAATACCAACATGTTTACTTCGATAACCGTAGGAGACCTTCGAGCGGCTGTGGGCGGATATTGTTCGTATGCAAATTTATGCGTTTGAGTCATTCATTTTCATTATAATATAAGTACCTAGTAATAATTATCTATTACAGTCATCTGGATAGACAGAGATGGAAATACATTTATGTAATAGCTAGCAATTATTTTTAACCGACTTCAAAAAGGAGGAAGTTCTCAATTCATCGGGTATTGTTTTTATGTATTTACACCGATTACTCCGAGGTTTCTCATTCGATTTGTGTGACCTTCGGTGCTTGCCGTTTGGTCCCGTAGAAATTGATTCAGTAGTTTTTATTTTATGAGCATATTTGCTTATTTAAATTTTTGAATACATTAAGACGTCATCCAAGTATCGCCACTTAAAAGTGAAAAAAAAAAAAAAAAGTTACAAATAAAAAAATATACCGACTTCCAAAAAAACACTACAAAGTAAGTACAAAAATATCTTTAATTTCGGAAGTCGGTGTAAAAAACGAAGAACCAATTTCCGAAATTAAGGTTAAATTAAGTTTTTTTTTGTGTGTGTTACCTCATAGTCATAATTCCGTCATTTATGAACCGAAGTGAAAAATCTTTTGTCATGTGAAAGGTATGCTTTCCGATTGGTCCCATTTCAATTTCATCAAAATCGGTGTAGCAGTTTGGCTTTTAAATCAAAATAGCTGGAAATCGTTTACTTCGATCACGTGTTTGGTTTGTCATCGAAGTAACGTAATTGCGTATTTTGCTTTCCTGCGACTTTCCAGTGGCGTTGTTAGGTGTGGGGTACCATTAAAAAGTGCTTGGAGGCTGTTTTTCTACCAGAGATGTTCCTGGATGCGTAGTGAGGAATGTGTTAATTAACAGGGCTCGATCTAGCTGTTTAGCCGCTCCGTGGGAAAAAAAATAGAAGCTCTTTTTTTAGTGTTCCGAACAAAAAACAGAACCCTTAAAGGATCACTCGGGTGTCTGTCTGTCCGTCTGACACAGGCAGTTTTCTCCGGAGCAACTGGACCGATTCTGTTGAAATTTGATACACATATGGACTTCTGTGACCCAAACACGGACGTGTTACGTAAATGATCGAAGCTCCAAAGTCTTGAACATCGACGACGAGTTGTTAGCCTGTCGGTTTTTTACCGGTTGCATTTTGGGGAATGTGCGACGGAATTGCATAATTTAATTCCAAGCCCGTTACATCATCGGACCACAAGACGAACGGCGATGCGCCACCGGTACATGGTGGACATCCCACCCACACGCACAAAACGTTTTGGGAACACATTCATAGTGCGTACAGCTAAGGAGTGGAATTCCCTGCCGGAGTCTGTGTTTCCTGATAGCTACAACCGTGAATTGGTTATTTCTAGGCAAGCGTGCTCCATCTTCGACATCATCGCTTATCATCAGGTGAGATAGTGGTCAAACGCGTGCCTATCAATAGTAAAAAAAAAAGATTAAATTTTTTGTATGGAGTTCACTTTTGGGGGTCAAACTAGAACATTAAATTTTTTTTTTTAATAATATCGACTATCGAGTGACACCAAATGAAAGGGCTTACTGTGAGGGTTTTAATTATATTTAAAATAAATGGTTTTGAAGTTATTCAAGAAATTAGACGAAAAATTAACATTCTCAATTGGCTTATTGTGAGGGTTCTAAATAAATTTAAAATAAATTCTTTGAAGTTATTCGAGAAATTAGACGAAACATGACCAGGCTCAGTAGTTTCGGTGATAGGGGGGACTAAAATTTTGAAAATGGAGATAATAGATATTTACCTAAAGATTACAGGAAAATCTATAAGAAGTCTATAGTGTTAAAATAACATGTTGAAAAAAATTATTAGTTCGGAACCCTTTTGAAAATTCTTTAACCAATAGAAAGCCACGTTATTTGTAAGTGTCATAATACCGCCCACCGAAGTGGGCACGGGTCAGCTAGAGTCGGTTCCACAGAACAGATATAACCTACCCTACCTACCAAACCTACCATACCTACCCTACCCACCCTACCTTACCATACCTACCGTACCTACTTGCCCTATTTTTTTTGTTTATTAACCTTCCCTGTATTCGGGCGAAACTAACAAAAAATAATTATTTAAATCAGCCCCGCCGTTCTCGAGTTTTAGCGAGACTAACGAACAGCAATACATTTTTATATATAAAGATGTAGATAGTATACTTTATTGTACACCTCATAACAAGCTCAGGAAAAACGTATATAAAAACTATTGTAAAATGGTTATTTACTTTGTTACAGATGAAACTACTGAGATGCTGGAGAAGAAGCCACCGTAAGTACCTACAAAATATTTAACTTAACAGTTTTTCAATTATCGTCATCTCATTGATGAAGTACCTATGACGCAAATAATTTCTAAAAGTTATGCGAATTCCGTCATACGAAACTGATTTAAGGCTCCCGGTTATAGATGTCACCGGAAAATTGCAAACGCCGTAAGATTGTAAAATATCGCGTGAAATTATAAACTATTGTTTCTAAATAAGACACGGGTGTATTGGAAACAATTGAATTTGGATGGGATATATATTATATACAGTGATGGGATATGTATTATATACATGAGTGCAGTGGTGACACGGATTTTTCAAATCGGACCAGTAGTTCCTGAGATAAACGCGTTCATGCAATTAAACAAACTCGCTTTATATATTAGTACTAGTAGACCCGCGCAACTTCGTCTGCGTTACAATTTTCATTACTGCTCCGCTCCTATTGGTTTTAGCGTGATGATATATAGCCTATAGCCTTCCTCGATAAATGGGCTAACTAACACTGAAATAATTTTTCAAATCGGACCATCAGTTCCTGAGATTAGCGCGTTAAAGTAAACAAAGCTTATATATTAGTATAGATAGATATAGATTTATACAGTTGATCTAAAAATATAATACGAACAGTGAAAACCGACTTCCAAAAAAAAACACTATAAAGTAAAAAATAACTTTAATTTCGGAAGTCGGTGTTCAAAAAAGAAAAAACCAAATACACCGACTTGGCACACACACGAGTGTTTTGTTTTTGGAAGTCGGTTTTATTTTTTTGTTAAAAAGTTTTTTATTTTCACTTTTTACTGGTACCTGCGTACCACTAGAAAGTACAACCACAAACACAGCGTGTTGGCGTGATGTTATGTTATGAACTGGTGTAAACAATCAACAGACATGCGATTTCAGAAATCCCGACCCATTTGCTATCATTTATTGAAGAGTTCCGTTGCCTACCTCCGAAGTTCTTCATCAGATCTTCACAAAATTTAAATGGGACTAGTCCGAGAAATTACTCTTCCAAACAAAAAAAGAATCATCCAAATTGGTTAACAATTGGCGAAAATATCGCTGAACAAACATTTTTTATGGGATCCCATCATCAGATTCTAACTTGGTGACAATGGGACCACCTCAGGAGTATAGGCTTTCGAATAAAAAAATAATTTTTGAAATCGGTCCAGAATTGGCGGAGAAATCGGTGAACATACATATTAAAAAAATACATAGAACCGAACATAGAACCTCCTCCTTTTTGAAGAAGTTGGTTAAAAATAGAAGCAAAATTGCTCGAAAAACAAACGAGATATAATTATTTTAAACAAATATATATCTGTGCGTCTCGCGATAACACTATATTCTATGGCAGCTGTGTAGGCGTCATGGACTTTGACGTCAAAGTTCATATCGGACTTCTCTTTCTAATACAATTAGTAGATTACAATCTTTGAAGCTTTATAACTTCATCGCTGATGAAGCTATTAAAAAAATAATTTCATGATTGTTTACTAGAGCTAATAAGTATTTCATTTTGCAAACAAAGATATCGCATGCATATTCCCTATTGCGTGCCTAACAGCAACGTTGTCAGATTTTTTTTTGGCAAGCCCGACTTTGAATCTTTTTGAGTGAAAAAATCGGGATTCTTTCGTCGAAAGCGGGACATGTAAAAAAAATCGTTTGAAATTCGTAAGTCCCTTTCGGGATAAGTCGACGCTCGCGCGATTTAAACCTTATTTGTAGGTACCTTGCGTTTATTTTCACTTGGCCAATAAGGACTTACGGGTTCAAACGTCTGTAAACGATTTTGCCCCCTCGAAGGCTGACGAATGCTGAGTGGTTAAATCAGATTTGCCCTATAGTTAGGTAGTTGAGTCTTCTTCGTCTTCAATAGGTATTCGTTATTCCTTCGAGGAGCTCGTGGCTAAAGAACAACAGCCGCACAGGTCGATCTTCAAGGTTAAGCAACGCTTGCCAAGGCTGGTCTGTGGATGGGTGACCCCCTGGTCACAGTAGGAGTTTATGTTGTGCCAGATTTGCAATAGTCGCCCCCCTTCAACATTACTGGCGAAATGACCCACTTCTGGAATAAAGGCGTGAAATCTGTACTGTAGCTAAATATTACTAGCCGCACGGATCGATCTTTAAGGTTAAGCAACGCTTGCCAAGGTTGGTCTGTGGATGGGTGACCATCTTAACATAACGAGTTTTCCCCGTGCCTCGGAAAGCACGTTAAGCGGTTGGTCCCGGCTGTCATTGATAGAACTTTGGCAGTCGTTACGGATCGTCAGAAGCCAATAAATCTGACTCTAGTCTTGCCAAGAAATACCGTGTTACCCAGTTTATGGGTTGTGGAGGTCTGGTAGGCAGCCGCTCCACGTAAAATACTGGTATTGAGCTGAATCCGGTTTGACTGAAAGCCGACCCCAATAAAAATTGGGAAAAGGCTAGGCAGATGATGGTGGAGTTATATCCGAAAAGCGGGACTAAGGCTTTCCCGCCAGACACGTAAAAATCAGAACGTCTGGCAACGCTGCTCAAGGAGCCACTTTTAAGTGTGATAAAAAACATTATCTTTTGTCTGGTGAATTTCATCACCGGTATTACGCTAATTAAACATATATAATGATAAACTAATTATGAAAATATTTCATTTGTGATTAATATTGCACTCAATCAATATTGCTATCAAAGATAGGCAATGAGCCGAAACTATCTCTCATAACCATAGATAATATATTTAGGCCGATTGTCCTCGTATGCGTTTGCGCATAGCAACTGCTAGCTTCTGCCCGCAACTTCGTACGCGCATATCCCGTTTTTCCCGTTCCCGTTGGAATTTTGGGAATCCTGTCTTAGTGCTCTCTACACTCCCCAAGGAACCTACATACCAAATCTCAGCTTTCTACGAGCAGTAGTTTCGGCTGTGCGTTGTCTGTCAGTGAGTCACTCACTCACTCACTCACTCACTCAGTAACAGAAGAATTGTATTCTTCTAATATTACCTACAGTATAAATCATCATCTGCCTAGCCTTTTCCCAACTGTATTGAGGTCGGCTTCCAGTCAAGACGGATTTAGCTGAATACCAGTATTTTACGTGGAGCGGCTGCCTACCAGACCCCCACAATTAACTGGGTAATACGGCAGTTTCTGGCAAGACTCGTGTCAGATTTTACTGGTTTCTGACAGTCCGTAACGACTGCCAAAGATCTACAAATGACAACCGGGACCAAAGGCGAAACGTGCTTTCCGAGGCACGGAAGAAACTCGGTATGTTAATATGGTCACCCATCCACAGACCAACCTTGGCAAGCGTTTCTTAACCTTAAAGATCTATCCGTGCCAGTACAGATATCACGCTTTTATTCCAGAAGTGTGTCATTTCGCCAGTAATGTTGAAGGGGGCGACTCTTTTGCAAATCTGGCACAACCTGAACATCAGGCTGCTACTGTGATCAGGGGGTCTAAAAACGTCACTTCAGCAGAATCAGAAAGCACGTCACGCTACCCGTCACTGTAAAATTTTGCCAATCAGCCTTGAGCCTAATGCGTTAGCGATAAAGATGAAAATGAAATTTGACAGATTGTTGTGTGAGTATATTATGATTGTGACAAGTTTCTGCAAAAGTGGCCTTTTTAGATCCCCTTTTTTTTAAGGATGGGAAATCATCAAATGACTCCTCCCGCTCTGGGTGAAGCAGGAGGGAGTGTCAGAGTCTTACCGACTAAAACCCATCCGTGTTCCTCCTAGTGCCTTGTACGTTCCAGGGTATGGTACTCATTCGAACAAAGTCCGCAGCCCCAGCAGGCACTGGCCCTAGCGGGCCCCGTCTTTTATGCTAACAGCTCTTTGAGGCGCGCGTGGAACACAGCGCGCCGTCGACCCGGGCCTGGTTCTGATCAGACGGCGAGCCAAGTTACCGCGGTCCTGGAACGCAAAGGGCTTAAGAAGGAACACGGATGGGTTTTGGTCAGTAATAGTCTGACTCTCCTTCCTGCTCCGCCCAGGGCGTGAGGAGGCATTTGATAATTTCCCATTTATAAAAAGGCTGATACTCTGTAATTCCAGACGGTAAACTCCAATAACACATTGCTCGACCCGGGAGGCGAACCCGTGATCTCATACTTTGCAGAAGCTTTCGTGTCTCCAAGACCAACGCATCGCAGCTAACTATAATGAGCTAGGTAGTTATGTTCGTTTAAGTCCCTTGTAGGTAATAGGGGACCACAAAATTGCCATTTATGACAAACTAGCTTCAGCCAGCGGCTTCGCCCGCGTGGTCCTTAAGGAACATAAAATTATCCCCGGGATAAAAAGTAGCCTATGTCCTTTCTCAGGCTCTAGACTTTCTGTGTCCCAAATTTCATGTAAATCGGTTCAGTAGTTTTGGCATGAAAGCCCGACAGACATAAACTTACGCATTAATAATTTTCTAAGGATCTATTTTCCGGGTTGCTAACTAAAAAAACCACAGTGTTCTGTTCAGATTTATGACAGCGAGAAAATCTATTATCCGAATTGGGTACTGAAAATTAATTCGTAAGCCCGTACTTACGTAGAGATCAGAATTGAACGCCTGCCAAAATAGTAAGAGCAACATGTTGTTGATGTAACTCAAAAACGTTGCTATGTAAATATGAACAGGAGTTATTTATTTAGTCAGAATAAAACTACAGGCGCTATGGAGTTTGAGATTTTTTTTTTAGGAATGGGGAATCATCAAATGTTTTCTTCCGCTCTGGGCGGAGGGGAAGGGAAATAAGGGAATGTCAGACTCTTACTGACTAGACCCATCCGTGTTCCTTCTCTCTTTGCTTTCCAGGGCCGCGGTGAAACTTGCGAAGTAATTCCGCAACACGAAGGTGTTATTATATTCCGAATGGAAAGTCTCGAATACACTTTTCGACACACCTGGGAATCGGACCCAGAAGTTCAGTTGAAATGATGAAGTTTACGATAAATTACTTCCTAGTGTTTTATCAATACAAATCAAAACCATTAAGCATATCAGCCGAAATGCTGTCCACTGCTGGACATACCCTCCAACAAGCATCGCCACAACGACCGATCCTGTGCATCTCGCATCCATCGGCTACCCGCGACCTTCACCAGGTCATCGGTCCACCTTGTGGGAGCCCTTCCAACGTTGCGTCTTCCAGTACTCCACGGCCACAACGAAAATCATTTCTGCGAGCAATGTGCTGCCCACTGCAACTTCAGTTTGGCGATCCTCGGTAACTTTGGTTCTCTCGCGGATATCATCATTCCTGATTCGATCACGCAAGGAAACTCCAAACATTGCCCTCTCCATTGCCGTTTGGGTGACTTAGCCTTCTGTTGAGACCCATTGTGAGCGACCATGTTCGACGTATTGATAATGTTAGTAAGTAAATATGAACTTTGCACTTTGATAAACATAACATTAATTTGGTTTAAAGATAGGCGACTAGCAGGTAAAGTGAGTCAACCACGTTTGATGATACAAGGCTGTACGCTTTTCCTGTGGCGTGGTTTCTGTGACCCTGACGTTCAAAAGTATCTTGTAATTTGAAATAAATGAATTGACTTTGACTCAAAAATAAAATAAAAAATTCTTTATTAGGATTCCGCATCCAAATGGTAACCAATGGAACCCTATTACTATTTAAGCCTCCGCTGTTCGTCCGTCCATCCGTCCGTCTGTCTGTCAGTCTCATCAACTGTAATAGGTAGACCGCTGAAATTCTCACAGATTGTGTATTTCTATTGCCGCTTTAACAGTAAATAATAAGAATTAAGATTTAAGGTACGGAACCCTTCGTGTGCGAGTCCGACTCGCAATGGCCGTTTTTTTCAAATAGATCATTTTCAGGCACTTTTGATAGTCAAGGTCTGTCAGTCAAATAGATGAAGATAGTTCTGCCGCGCTGGCGACAAGAGCAGCAAGTTGTTCTACAGCAAAACGCACTCACCGACTCTATCTCCAGCGCGACAGTTGCACGTTCCAAAGAGTAGATCCTTTGGAGAAGAACGTGAAATCAACTGTATGGACTCTATGGTTTATTCTACAGGATCCGTGTATATCTCGGGGATAATAAGAACTCTATGACACTCATATTCAGTTATAGTGTAGCTTTTTAGGGTTCCGTACCCAAAGCGTAACCAACGGAACCCTATAACTAAGCTTCCGCTGTCCGTCCGTCCGTCTGTCTGTCAGTGGGCTGTATCTCAACCTCAAGAGCCGTAATTGGTAGACAGCTGCAATTCTCACAGATTTTTTTTTTTTTTTTTACTATTAATAGGCACGCGCTTGACCACCATCTCACCTGATGGTAAGCTATGATGTGGTCGAAGATGGAGCACGCCTGCCCAGAAGACCTATTCACTCTTGACTTAAAGACAGATTGTGTATTTCTATTTCCACTTTAACAGTAAATAATAAAAAATAAGGTTTAGGGTACGGAACCCTTCGTCTGCGAGTCCTATAATAAGAGACAGAAGAGAATTCTCTCGATGATTGCGCTATTTGCCGTTAATGAGTTAAGCGTTTATTACACTACACGGTATGCAGGGCCCGGTGGGGCGGGTGGGCGTGCCCCCTAACTAGGGAGTCGCTTATTACACTAGCCGGTCGATTCGGCCCTAACTCAGTTGTGAAGAAACATTAATAAAAAAAAAAGAAGTGAGTCACTTCACAACTGAGTTAGGCGTTTAGGTAGTCAGGGAGTCCCTGACTCCCTAAACGCCATTACAGTGCCTGGTAGTAAAGAAGTTAGGGAGCTAACTAGACCGGGCCGTTCCGGTCACCCTAACTAGGGTCCCAAACTCACTAAGTCTTATTCATCTGCCTAGCCTTTTCCCAACTTTATTGGGGTCGGCTTCCAGTCAAACCGGATTTAGCTGAATACCAGTGTTTTACGTGGAGCGGCTGCCTACCAGACCTCCACAACCCATTAACTGGGTAACACGGTACTTCATGGCAAGACTGGAGTCAGATTACCTGGCTTCTGACAATCCGTAACGATTACCAAAGATCTATAAATGACAGCCGGGACCAACGGCTTAACGTGCTTTCCTAGGCACGGAGTAAACTCGGTATATTAAGATGGTCACCCATCCACAGACCAACCTTGACAAGCGTTGCTTAACCTTGAAGATCGACCCGTGCGGCTGTTATCTAGCCACGAGCTCCTCCTCACTAAGTCTTATTACACCATCACCGCCCTAAATCGGGACTTAGGGCCCTGAATACCGTGTCTAAATAAGCGCTTTACTTTGTGTGCCTTCGCAGTCCAAGTGGACCAGCTCAAAGTTAAATATCTACTTTACCGAGCATTGAACCTCCTTTTTGAAGAAGTCGGTTAAGAATTACTTCTCTAAACCAATATTATAAAGAGGTAAAGTTTGTGAGGTTGTAGGGGGTAATCGCTGGATCTACTGAACCGATTATGAAAATTCTTTTACCAATAGAAAGCCACGTTATTTGTGAGTGTCATAGGCTATATATATTAACCCGAAAAATACCGCCAAACGAAGTGGACACGGGTCAGCTAGTATATAATACGTTCATTTACTCACAAATCCGTTTAGCAGCTTGCAGAATCTTTATCTCCGTCATTGAGAACTGAGACAAACGGATAAGCACGATTGTCTTTTATTACGTTTGATTTTAAACTGTATTTAAACGTAGTAGAGTCGGTTCTTGCTCAGCTGTCGGTCTTGACGTGATACTATGATCTAAGGAGCGTAATCTGTCTAGTGATGGGCTGTTGTCGATGTATGTTTGTCGATGAGTGGTTGTCATTGTTTTTCTATTCGATTTTTTTTTCGTACTTATGTTATATCAGAATGGAAGAAAAAAACCGGCCAAGTGCGAGTCTGACCCGCACACGAAGGGTTCCGTACCATAAACCTTAATTTTTATTATTTGTCGTAATAGCGGCAATAGAAATACACAATTTTGACAACTTCAAGTGTCTACGTGTTACGGTTCTTGAAATACAGCCCGCTGACAGGCGGACGGACGGACGGATAGCGGAGGCTTAGTAACAGGGTTCCGTTGGTTACCCTTTGGGTACGGTACCCTGAAACGTGTTGCGTCGATCCCAAGTAACATGCGATAAGGGCAGGAAGATGATGATGTTATCTCAATAAATAATAAGGACAAGGCTGCCCACTTTGTCACCCTATACAACTAGTCTTTTCTTGAGGATCTTTTGTGGCTAGATAATAACCGAGGTTGCCAAGGTTGGTAACATACCGAGTTTCCTCCGTGCCTCGGAAAACACGTTAAGCCATTGGTCTCCCCTGTCATTTGTAGATCTTTGGCAGTCGTTACGGATAGTCAGAAGCCAGTAAATCTGGCTCCAGTCTTGCCATCAAGTACCGTGTTACCCAGTTAATGGGTTGTGGAGGTCTGGTAGGCAGCCACTCTACGTAAAATACTGGTATTCAGCTAAATCCGGCTTGATTGGATGCCGACCCCAATATAGTTAGGAAAAGGCTAGGCAGATGATGACAACTAGTCTTTTCTTGTGCTTGTTTTTGATGTTTAAGTTGTCTTGTGACTAGAAATTTGTTTTAATCACCGTGCCATGCGATAGTACATATGTGTATGGGTACAGTCATTAAGAGACCTACTTTCCCGAAAAAGTGAAACTAGTTGGGGTTCCGTAACCGAAGGCCTTCGCTGTCCGTCCGTCCGTCCGTCTGGCTATCAGCGGGCTGTATCTCAAGAACCGTAATAGATGAAGAGCTGAAATTTTCAGAGATTGTGCATTTAGAATAGAATAGAAAAATATATCTATGGCCGCTATAACAACAAATACTCATACATGCTGAGAGAGTTAGGCTGTATTCTGTTAAAAAAAAATGTAAGTGCAAAATCGTAGGAATTAAGAAAAAAATGGTTAAATTCCTCAAACAAATAAAACCGGTACGTATTGCCATTTCAATAAACACAATCCGAAACTTTTAAAGTTTTCTCTGCAAATACACCGTTTTGTAGCATACTTTTACTTAGCTGCATAAATAAGTCCTTTTATTTTGAGAAAGAATCAGATAACTTAGAACAATAATGTCGGAAAGAAATTGCCACTGCAGGTTAAAACCCTCTTCTTCAACAGAGAAGGAACAAGCCATATTTATTACATTGATATCATTACATTCAGGTTGTAATAAAAGAACATACATTTATTTAGCACAAACTTAAAAGCGCACAACACGTTTACAGAAAAAAAAAACAAAATGTGAAGAATAAGTTCTGTTTTTAAAACGTCAAGGAGAGTGTGCCTCTCGGCTGCGTCAATAAGGTCCAGTCTAAGTGCGGGCCCAGATTAGCCGTTGTAAAAATAATCTGGCCAAATGGGGCATTCTTGACCCATCCCAAAAGTAGTGTCAGTGTTGAACCCCTTCACAGGAAATGCATCACCTTCTTAATTGTCTGTCATGCACAAGCATGTGCACCATCCAAGATTTGGAAGAGTCACATGATACAGGTGCCTCAATAATGGTCGAACAAAATATAATATGAGTCAATCGACACGACAAGAAGAAAAAGTTCAGGCAGTATGCCAGACAACTAGAGCATGACTAGACATCTACGTACCAGCCTTTCCTCTCCACAAACACTTCTACCACAATCACATTGCTGGGAATTTGTAATTCATTAGCCAACTCACACAGTTCTAACCAATGATATTATAAGTAAAAAGGTGTAGATAGGTTATAAGCGCTCAGCAAGCGGCACGTTAAAATGTGGCTAACTAGCCACACTTGACCTCAGTGTCGCGTTGCGCCGTCAACAGACGCACGTCACGTAGGTACTGAGTGCATTCAAAGTAAAAGACCCAAAGCTACCTGCAATATTTAGTTATTTATGTGTGCGTTAGAGTGCCGTTTTTGAAGATCGAATGTTGTATAGGTAACCTATCTACACCTTTTTACTTATAATATCATTGGTTCTAACTAATTATAAATACCCTAAAATGACCATTTTCCTTATAAATAAGGTGTCTTAGTTGACGGTGATGACATTAGCACGCGAGTCATCGCAAAAATATACACATAACTTCATAATAACGTTCTTATCGATAAATAATAGTAGTACCGCATATCCCCGTCACTAGAGCTCTTCCATTGAAGGTATCTCGTCGCCTCTACGGCAGTCTAAACGCGCGCCCGCGAACCAACAGTCGTTATGCGCAGCGAAAGTTGCCGAACTCGCCCGAAGCGATTCGGAACACTTTCCAAATACAAAATGCTCTAATTTTTTTCGCGTTAAATCGGTAAACCAACCAGTGCTGTGCAGTTTTTTAACTGTCAAAATTTCTGTGTGTTTTATGTGTTCTTTTTTCGAATTCGACTTTTTTTTCTCTATTGATCTTCAATTGTTTTTTATTTCTAAAGTTTTTCCGCGTGTCTGTAGTACCAAGTTATAGTGCCTAAATAAGTGTTTTTTTGTTTAGTTTTAAGTAATCGATGGTTCTGCGTAATTCTGCTTCTGGTTCTAAGTGAAAGTTATTGTTAACGGTCAGATCAGATGCGGTAATTGTGAAGTTACAACTCAATGAATCGCTCCGGTTTCACTGATTTTTTTTTGTGTTATAATTTTTCATTTAGCGTTAAATTGGATGATAAGAGTGCTTTGTAGCTCGCTTGTTACAGGTATGATATGTTTGTGTGTCATATAATGAACATGCATTGAGAAAAATCAGGGTTTAATGTCCCCAATGCGTACGGCAGCCTCTTTTCTATGAGAGGGCTGTAATCCACCTGCCAGGGTTGCGGTATGTAAAGAGTCACCGCGGCCCTAGAACGCAAAGGGCATTAGGAGAAACACGGATGGGCTTTAGTCAGTAAGAGTGACACTGCCTTCTGCTCCACTTAGAGCGGAAGGAGTCATTTGAAAACAGTGCAACACTTTGCAGCCAAAAACACAGACTTATTCATTCCAACACCACACCATTGACGTATAATAAAGGAAAACCACCCATCCTGCGTCTGTGTTTCCTCACGCACACAACCCTAATCTCTTCAAAGTTAGAGTGATCAGGCTCCTTCTGGGTAAGCTCGCTCCATCGTAGACTTTGTCTCTGTCATCTCTGACCTAGACTAGAGTCAACAGCAAACACATCTCAAATGAAAAAAAACCAACGAACGAGTCATTTTTCAAGCAGTCTGATGCATTTAGTAGCATCAGTGGCAGACTGCCTGAAAAGTGACTCGTTTGGAACTTCTCTTTTTCTTATCGTGTGGGCAGTAGGTCTAACGACTCCACACACCCTAGAGTCAGAGTTTCTAGACCGCCTCAAGGGCCTCTGACATGGTTTATTTGACGACCGCCATTTGGCGGCCGGGACCACCGGCTTATACGTGCCTTCCGAAGCACGGAATCATCTTTTTATCAGACAGTCAGGTGATTCAAGCCTGCAATGTCCTAGCCAAACTGGAAAACAACTTTACAAAGTATGCTTTCCCGTGGGAATCGAACCCACGACCTAGTTAGGCATTTTTGCGGTCGGATTTTTTGTCACAAGGTAATTTTTTGAGACAGAGTATTAGCCCTCTTACTGTGCTGTTGTGCGATCCATATTTATGTATTCTTTCGTGTTTTATTAATGTCTTTTCTCGTCACCTTGATCCGAAGATCATTGAATCACACGCTGGCGCTATAATTTGCTATTGAAATCAATATGAGTAAGATTGATTGTGTCGTTAACAATTGAACTTGTATGCAAATCAATTTGATTTATCATTGCAAGCCTCTTTTTAAATGAAAAATACAACGTCGCCATCATCACCATATTATTATCAGCCTGCAGACGTCGACTGCTGGACATAGGTCTTACTGCGCGTGTCGCCACAACAACCGGACCTGTGCGTCTCGCATCCATCGGCTACCCGCAACCCGAACCAGGTCTTCTTCGTCTAACATCTTGGTATAATTTGCTCGCCTTCTCTCAACCATGTAGTGTTCGGTTTCCAGTTAGCCAGATGCACCTGAATACCAGTATTTTAAATGAACCGACTGCTTCACTGATGTCCAGAACACAGTTTCTGGTTAACACTATAATCCTTGATGAGACTTTCGTCTCCACTCGGCTCAAACTTCATTAGAATAGCCTATCATCATCATCATCTGCCTAGCCTTTTCCCAACTATATTGGGGTCGGCTTCCAGTCAAGCTGGATTTAGCTTAATACCAGTATTTTACGAGGAGCGGCTGCCTACCAGACCTCCACAACCCATTAACTGGGTAACACGGTACTTCTTGGCAAGACTGGAGTCAGATTTACTGGCTTCTGACAATCCGTAACGACTGCCAAAGATCTACAAATGACAGCCGGGACCAACGGCTTAACGTGCTCTCCGAGGCACGGAGGAAACTCGGTATATTAAGATGGTCACCCATCCACAGACCAACCTTGGCAAGCGTTGCTTAACCTTAAAGATCGACCTGTGCGGCTGTTAGTATTAAGCCACGAGCTCCTCATCATCATCATCATCATCATATCAGCCAAAAGACGTCCACTGCTGGACATAGGCCCCCCCCCGCGCGTGTCGTTACAACGACCGGTCCTGCGCGTCTCGCATCCATCGGTCCACCTTGTAGTAATAGCCGATGCCGTGTCAAAAACATTAGCCCATATGAGCAAGGTGATTTCTTGTTACCGAGTCACTGTTTTCTGTAGGGGACAGAGAAGCAGACGGTCCAAGTAAAATACTGGTACTCATCTGTATCCGTTTAAACTGGGAAACCATCCCAAAATTGTTGGGGAAGGCTAGGCAAATGATGAAGATGGTAGCGAGACTGATAATCAAGTGTCTTCTTAGTCCTGGCTATTGCGGTCGAAGATGGAGCACGCTTGCCTAGAAGTAACCTATTCATTCTTGACATAAAGACTCCTAGGTTGTAGCTATCAGGAAACACAGACTCTGTTAGGGAATTCCACTCCTTAGCTGTACGCACAATGAATGTGTTTCCAAAACATTTTATGCGAGTGGGCGGGATGTCCACCATGTACTGGTGGCACATCGCCGTTCGTCTTGTGATCCGATGATGGAACGGGCTTGGCGGAATGAATTATGCAATTCCGTCGCACATACCTCAAAATGTAACCGGTAGAAAACCGACATTCTAGCATCTCGGCGTCAATGCTCAAGACTTCAAGGCGGGTTGTCCCTTCGTTCCTGGTTGTAGAGGTCTCTCTGGTAATCTGAGGCATGCCTTTTGATACGTGGAGACCATTTTTAATGTACATAAGATGCGAATAGCACTGGTAGGTCGTTCTCAAACGTGTTATCCTTGAATTTAAATCGTATAACTGAAGGATGTAGGTTATTACGTATAAAGTAACGTTCACAATCCACAATTGAAGTATAGAACTCTCGGATTGAAATACTTTTTGTAGATAGAGTTATTCTCTGTGCGATGTGGATGGAGAGAGGATGGTAACGGGATGGTCCTGGGTATATCTATTTACTTGCTTTTGCGCGCGACTGTACACGGTCAAAAAGGCTTTTATTTAAATGCTCTAAAAAGAAGAAAATAAAATTTTCCTTTAAAATTGATCATAAAAGCTTGTCGCGAGGTTTGCGTAAGTAAGTATTCAATTAATCGAAAAGCTTTTTTTAAAAACGTTTTTTTTTTTTGCTTTTCATTTGTTTTTAACTTTTTAGTTATTTGGAGTTACTCTCAACAAGCCCTTTCATTTGATACCCAGATTGTAGAAATGCACTAATAATAACTATTCCGCCATATTGGATTTAGAATGACGTCACACAGCTTATCGTGTATTGTCATCCAAACTAAACGTGTATACAAAATTTCAGCTCAGTCGGTTGAAGATATCTGCTTCAAAATTGAGTAGCAAGATTCCCCCGAACAAACATACCTACAAACATACATACTCGTACGTACATTGCAAGTTAAATAAAAGATTTTAATTAAAAAAAAGCCTTCCTCATGAATGTGGCTATACTTAATATAAAAAAAAAAACAAATACGACTAGTTCCAGAGATTAGCGCGTTCAATCAAACAAAATCTACAGCTTTATTATGTTGGTATACTCGTAGATTTATTTAAGCTGTTTATACAGAAGTGGTACAACAAAGCAAAAGCAAGCTTTTTCGTCATCACTTCTTAAATATGAATCGTCAAAGATGATTCTTAGCTATGAACGTAGTAGGTACCTACTGAGCTTCAATATGGCCGAAGAACCATTGACGTTGGAAAATTTATAGGAATCGGGAATTACCCAGCGGATTTGAATGCTACCTGCGTAGCATTGACGGTTTTTAAACGTGTTTTTATTTTATCGGAATTGGATGCCAGGTTTTTGTACCACGTCCTGATTACTGGCCTGGATAGGTATGTTTTCCGACTTTCAGCCGGCTAAGCCGCTGGTAGCTTGCCAAAAATATGACTTAGCCTAATATATTAAATTTTAAAACCCCCAACCCCGGCCTAAGTGACTGACAGGCAACACACAGCCGAAACTACTGATCGTAGAAAGCTGAAATTTGGCTTGTAGCTTCCCTACACTCCACAGAGAAGCACTAAGAGAGGATTTCCCTACGGGAACATGAAAAACCGGATAATTATGTGCGAACGAAGTCGCGGGCAAAAACGTTACTGGCAGACGACACACAACCAAAATTTCTAGTCGTAGAAAGCTGAAATTTGGCATGTAGCTTCCCTACACTCCGTAAGAGAGTTTCCCGCAATTCCTACGGAAACGGGAAAACCGGATATACGCGAACTAAGTCGCGGGCAAAAGTTAGTATTAAATATACCTAAATTAAAAAAAAGGCTGATCCCTTCAAGAAGAGATGGCAAGAAAGCATGTTCGTACCTATAGTGTTTGTCGTCTCACCTTGAGCACAATTCGTGACGTAACACCTGCATCCGGACATCATAAATAACATAAGGAAAACCCTAGACGATAATGTTGTATATGACGATGACGCTAAACCGGTTTTATTTAAAAAAAAACCAAAGCTTCTCTGTTTAGGACAACCTTCTCTTTTGAATGAATCGTGTTTCGGAACATACGTTGTAACTTGTACGTCATCTATATCTTTACTAATCTATATTTCTAATCTATACTATCGATAATAATAGTACCTACCTAATATTATAAAGACGAAAGATTTTTTTTTTATGTAACGAATAAAATTTAAAACTGTGGACCAATTTCAGAAAATCTTTCAGCAGTGGATAGCTAAATTATCAGGGAGTAACATAGGCTATATTTTATCCCCGTACTCCCACGGGAACGGGAACTACGCGGGTAAAACCGCGTGACGTCCGCTAGTAAACAAATAATCATTCAATTCAATTAAAAAATGAAGGGGCTCACATACAAGAAACGTGTTTTTTTTTTCGGTTTATGGTACGGAACCCTTCGTGTGAGAGTCCGACTCGCACTTGGCTAGTTTTTCCTGGATGGAAAGCCACTCAGCGATATTCATTCGGCTGTCCGGAAATGCTTATCACACATACTGTTTAAATTTTCATTAAAGCACTTTCCAATAGTACCTAATTCCTATTTAAAGTGGAAATGAACAACTGATACCTACCGGCAAACACGAATTACAGTAATTATTTTTATTGCAACAATTCTACGAACATTTATTTAACACATTCATATCTCAGAAATTAAACAGTTTTGAAGTCACCATCTCATAAACGCCCAATTTATTGTTCGTTTATGATTTCTCAGTAATTTGGGATATAGAAATTGACTGTGTTTTTATAATAGCGTACCAGTCTGTATGTTCCTTGTACAAGTTTTAACCGACTTCCAAAAAAAAGGAGGAGGTTCTCAATCCAGTGGGTTTTTTTTTTTTTTTTTTTTTTTTATGTATGTACTCCGATTACTCCGAGGTTTCTGATCCGATTTCTGTGATTCATGTTTGGTTCGATGCGGTATACTTGCCATTTGGTCCCGTAAATTTGATTCATGTTTGGTTCGATGCGGTATACTTGCCATTTGGTCCCGTAAATTTGATTCATGTTTGGTTCGATGCGGTATACTTGCCATTTGGTCCCGTAAATTTGATTCATGTTTGGTTCGATGCGGTATACTTGCCATTTGGTCCCGTAAATTTGATTCATGTTTGGTTCGATGCGGTATACTTGCCATTTGGTCCCGTAAATTTGATTCATGTTTGGTTCGATGCGGTATACTTGCCATTTGGTCCCGTAAATTTGATTCATGTTTGGTTCGATGCGGTATACTTGCCATTTGGTCCCGTAAAAATTTGATTCAGTTTGGTTCAGTAGTTTTTATCTTACGAGCATTTTTGCTTATTTCAATTTCAGCGTAGATGAAGGGGTCGCACAAGTAGCACCACTAAAAAGTGAAAAAAAAAAAAAAACTTTTTACAAAAAATATAGCTGTCTTTCAAACACTACAAAGTATAAAATAACCTTAATTTCGGAAGTCGGTGTTAAAAAAAACCAAGAAACAATACCAAAAATACCGTCTTTTTTTATTTTTCACTTTTTTGTGGTGCCACTTTAGGTAAATACAAATAATGGCCCATTCAAGCCCATTTCGTTGGGCGGTATTTTGAAATTTTCCGGGTTAAAATAGCCTATGACATTCTCAATTAACTTGGCTTTCTATTAGTAAAATAATTTTCAAAATCGGTTCAGTAGATCCAGAGATTACCCCCTACAACCTCACAAACTTTACCTCTTTATAATATATCATCGTCCGCGATGCAATTTACTTAAGGATCCCTCATTTTTTCCATTGGTGAAAACAGCATGAAAGTGTCGGTGCAGTAGTTTTTGAGTTTATCGAACAGACAGACAGATGCGGCGGAGGTCTTTGTTTTATAATACGAGTATGTAGTGATAGTAATTTAGTATAGAAGTAGAGATTTTACATGGACTCAAAACGTGATTGCTTACAATGGGCCTCATCATAAGGCTTAAGGTCACTCAAAGGGCAATGATCGGAGTTTCCTTGCGTGAACAAATCTGAATGATGATATCCGCAAGAGAGCCAAGTTTACCGACATAGCCCGAAGGATCGCCAAATTAAAGTGGCAGAGGGCAGGGCACATTGCTCGCAGAACATCTGTTCGTATGTGCATCTGGTCGATGGGCCAGAAATGTTCTGGAGAGGCGACCGCGTACCGGAAGACGCAACGTTGGAAGGACTCCCAAAAGGTGGACCGATGACCCGGTGAGAGTAGCGGGTAGCCGATAGATGCGAGGACGCACAGGACCGGTTGTTGTGGCGACACGCGCGAGGAGACCGTTATTATTTAGTTTCCTCCTTGCCTCGGAAAGCACGTTAAGCCGTTGGTCCCGGCTGTAATTTGTAGATCTTTGGTAGTTATTACGGATAGTCAGAAGCTAGTAAATCTGACTCCAGTCTTGCCATGAAGTACCGTGTTACCCAGTTAATGGGATGTGGAGGTCTGGTAGGCAGCCACTCCACGTAAAATACTGGTATTCAGCTAAGTCCGGCTTGACAGGAAACCGACTTCAATATAGTTGGGAAAAGGCTAGGCAGATGATGAATTACTACTACACTATATAGCTAATAATTATATCAGCATTTAAGACTCTATTATTTCGAGGTGAAATTGCAGAAAAATACCGAAAATTCCACCAGCTGTTATAATATCGTCATGTCATACTTATTAATGTAAACAGACTATATCCTACCATTGAACAGTTGCCACGTTATTGGTTCAATAATACTTATCAAACATTTAATTACAATGAATTTTTGTGCGTCGCTAGTCATTTAATTTGCTTTTCATTGAAACATATTTTAATAAAAGATACACGAGTATTGAGGATAATTATATCCTCAATACTCGTGTATCTTTTTTTTTTCGTGTATGTCAGTGTCTTTTCAATAATAAAATGGTTCTTCGGAGCTAAATTGTCATAATAGGAATCCGGCTCGAGGGTCCAATTTTTTCCTATAATTTATTGAAATTATGGGGAAAGATTTGCAAATAGAGAAAGAGGTTTGTTGCAGTCCAGTGAGGACTTAGCAAAGTTAGGGCATTATTTTGCAATTTAATAGCTGGTCTTCTGAAATACTTCCTTGAAGCTAAAGTTGCATTTCAACAGCTTCTACCGCAAATCTGTACGGATCAAGCGGTACGGTAATGGAATGTCATGCCCGTGGTAAAACTAAGGTAAATCCGTTGCGTGGAATAGAATAAAACCCAAGTTTGTGCTAAGGCGAGCCGTTATGGCGTATAGTTTCGGCCGGTGCCGTAAAAGAATAATACCATCCCATCACTTCCCGTGGGTGTCGTAAGAGGCGACTAAGGGACTCACCAGAGAATGGGCAGCAGCGTTCTCTGTAAAACGCAACACCATCCACTGCGATCGCCAACCCGCCGCACAAGCGTGGCGATTATGACAAACCTTCCCCCCTCCTTTGGAGGAGGCCTATGTCCAGCAGTGGACGTCTTTCGGCTGTTATGATGACGATGATGTCGCTCTTTGTACGTGAACTTTTACACTTTCAATCATATAAGTGGTTATGGTGTACAAGAATTTAAAATTAAGAAGAATTAAGCGAGGAAATTGACAGAAAAAATATAAATTTACACGTATATTTTTTCTTAGTATCATCATCATCATCATTCTCAGCCAATATATGGCCACTGCTGAACGTAAGCCTCCCCCAAAGAGCGCCAACCATCCCGGTCTTAAGCGGTCCGCATTCATCCGCTGCCAGCCACCTTCCTAAAATCATCGATCCATCGCACCGCAGGGTATCCCACACTACGTTTTTCCATACGCGTTCTCCAGTCTAACACATGTCTGCTCCATGGACCGTCTGTCCGTCTGCGGACATGGCCGGCCAACTTCCACTTCTTTGTATAAAATTGCATAATTACACAGAAACACAAAAACAAACTACAATTTTAATGCAATTCAAAGTGCAAAATGTCAGTCACATGTTAATTTCTAAATTGCAATTGTTAATTACTTATTTGAATTCTCCCCTTAACCTATAATGAGGGTGACTCGAATGTCCTCTCAAGTACGTAGTCTACATTTAGGTTTCCGATCTCGAAGGGCAACCATCGGAACCCTGATAAGTCTAAGTCCTTCTGTCTGTTCTGCCTGCGAGCTGTCCCTATCATGACCCGTAATAAATAGACAGATGGAAATTTCACAGAGTATTTCTTTATTGCCGTTACAACAGCTAAGGAGTGGAACTTTCTGCTTGCGTCTGTTTTTCCAAACGCATACAACCCTAATATCTTCAAAGTTAGAGTGAACAGGCTCCTTCTGGGTAAGTCATCTCTGACCTAGACTAGAGTCAAGATTAAACCAATATTCACTATTTATATATCTATACTATCAAAACAAAAAAACAAAAGAAACAAAAAAAAACAAACAAAGTCGCTTCCGCTGTCTGTCTGTCCCTATATAAGCTTAGATCTTTAAAACTACGTAACGGATTATGCTGGTTGATGCGGGTTTTCTAGGTAGATAGAGTGGTTCTCGAGGAAGGTTTTAGTTTATAATTTGCACCCGTGCGAAGCCGGGGCGGGTCGCTAGTAATATTATAAAGAGGAAAGATATGTATTTTTGTATGTAACGAATAAACTTTAAAACTACTGGATCGATTTGAAAAATTCTTTCAGCAATCGATAGCTACATTATCAGCGAGTAACATAGGCTGTATTTTATCCCCGTACTCCCACGGGAACGGGAACTACGCGGTTGTAACCGTGAGACATCCGCTAGTCTAAAATAAAAAAAATGAAATTAAAATTGAAAGGGCCTATCATAATTTTTTTCGTTTTTGATACGGAACTTCTCACATGCGAGTTCGACTAACACTTAGACGGTTTTACGTAATCAATATGACCAATCGCAGTCTTCAATTGTATAGATATGTAAGGACTAATTGTGAAATCGAATTTAATTACCTTACTAAACACCGCCAAATCATCAAAGCCCCACCTAATCCGATTACTAACGAAAACTTACTAAACCCACCAAAAATACCGCCGTAAAATTTACCAATATTCTCACTATAACAAATATATTAAACACAAATACTGATAAGCTTATCATTTTGATGTTTGTATTAATTTTATCTTATAGATACCAGAAGCGTAGACGAAAAGACCAAACTAACTTGAACCGCGGTAGAAAAGAGAACTAAATTATTATTATTTTATTTGAGATGGTTTTGCTCTTGACTCTAGTCCAGGTCAGAGATGACAGAGACAAAGTCTACGATGGAGCGAGCTTACCCAGAAGGAGCCTGTTTACTCTAACTTCTAGGCAAGCGTGCTACATCTTCGACCACATCATCGCTTACCATCAGGTGAGATTGTGGTCAGACGTGAGCCTAACAATTATTAAAAATAAACGTTTTTTTAAGCATTTGTCAAAGTTGAAGTCAAAACGTTTGTTTCAATTAGGCCATTGAACCGCAATTTTGAACGTCATCATTTATATTTAAAATAATATAGTGACTACTGTCCATTCGGAAGGGTAGATTCTTATGGAGAAAGACGGACAAGAAAATCTAGTTACTCTTTACAAATAAACGATTTTCAATATGCTCTGGTATATAAAAATATTTATTTATTTTTTATTTATCACAATACTTCTACCATTACAGGATATCCCAAAGCGATAGGGTGGTCTTTAACTTCTTTACAAATTGTAACATAAATGGTATGCAGTCATTCTTGCGAATTAATTCAATGAACAGTAAAAAATGTCAATCCTTTCGGCGACTTCATTGAGTATACTCAAGTCACACCGAGATGGCAGCGAAGCGGCGAGCAGTTTCAGTGTCGTATAATTTTAAACTTTATCTTCATCACTATAACACATATTATCGCGGGAGTCGTCGGAATGCTCGCGGCGCCGCGGGCGGCCGCGCGATCTTTTCTAGTTTCTCAAGCGATCAAGCGATACTATGTGTTACTACAGTAAAGTATAAGGATTAAGTTTAAAATTATATGATACTGAACCTGCTCGCCGCTTCGCTGCCATCTCGGTTTGACTTAGTCCTGCCGCGCGGCACCGCCAGCAGCTGCGTTGTGTTGTTAGTATATTTACCTATGCGAGTACCATGCACCAAGAGTATGCGGAGGTAGATTTATTCATTTTCTAAATACGTACATGGTACTTACATATTTACAAATATTGGAACCATTTATTTGGCAGTGATGTTTTCATTGGTCGGTGTGACGGCACAGCTCTGCCGCTTCACGTTATTGGTTCGTCAGTCAAAGCTCATCGACTATTGCGCTTGCAAGTTTCGTTCGCCCACCGTACATTGGCGAGATCACCCTGCTGCAGTCGTCTGTGCTCAGGACTCGTGCCGGCTACTATACCTCAATTACTGTGTTGTGGGCATAGACGATCGCTCTATGTAAAATAATGGTACTCAGCTGCAACCGGGGAGACTGGAAGCAGACCAGCGGGTCTAAAAATACCACTTCAGCAGAATCAGAAAGCACATCACGCTACCTGTCACTGTCAAATTTTCCCAATCAGTCTTGAACCTAATGCGTTTGCGATAAAAATGAAATTTACCCGCAGAACGTAGTTTTGAAAAGGCTCTTAATAATTTGGTGCTCATATCAAGCGCCATATTGAAGTGTCAAGCTATTTTGGTCCTTAAATACTCGAGTTTTCTGTTTATCTTTGAGATTAAATATTAAGTACTTAATAAGGTAAATAGTGGGTAAATATCGACGTCGTAGAATGTACTGGTGTTTTTATGTAGGTTATTATTTAGTTTTGATCGTAGTGCAAGGTCTTTTCAATTTATTTATTTCAGATAAATTACAATCTTCTAATTACAATTATAATCAACCATAAATTAAATTTAAATAAAATACTAAGAGACTTGTCTCTGCTCACATTGTTAAAGACTAGCACAGTAGCATTTCGCCCGCGACTTCGTTCGCGCGGGTTTCGTAGGTACTCCAAACAAACTTCATCTTGCCCGTTCTCTCTGGAAAAACACCAACGGAGAAAATCAACATCGCAACAAAAAAAGAACTGCAACGCCATCTATCCAACTAGCAGCAAACTACTACAACACAATCCTGCATCGCGCAAGCAAAGTTTACCGTGCGATTTGAACATATACATCAGCACGAATATCAACTATCGGGCAGTTGCCCACACCAGACTAAACAAACGTCTTATCGGAGGATCCTCACTTTTGAACTGAGGTTTGCGGGACTTTACTCTCTGTAGTTAGATAACAACAACGCTTGCCAAGGTTGGTCTGTGGATGGGTGACCATTTTAACATACCGAGTTTTATCCGTGCCTCGGAAAGCACGCTAAGCCGTTGGTCCCGGCTGTCATTTGTAGACCTTTGGCAGTCGTTATGGATTGTTAGAAGCCAGTAAATCCGACTCCAGTCTTGCCAAGAAGTACCGTGTTACCCAGTTAATGGGTTGTGGAGGTCTGGTAGGCAGCCGCTCCACATAAAATACTAGAATTCAGGTGCATCCGATAAAACTGGACTTCGTGATTTTTCGTAATGTTTTGTTTATAATCATATCAGCCGAAAGACGTCCACTGCTGGACATAGGCCTCCCCCAAATTTGGGGGGTTTACCATAATCGCCACGCTTGTGCGGCGGGTTGGCGATCGCAGTGTATGGTGTTGCGTTTTACAGAGAACGCTGCTGCCCATTCTCTGGTGAGTCCCTTAGTCGTCTCTTACGACACCCACGGGAAGTGATGGGATGGTATTATTCTTTTAAGGCACCATAAGGCACCGGCCGACACCATACGGCAGAATGAGAATGTTTTAATGTAACAGCCATTGGTTCCAAAGTCTAGGGACCTGCATTGGCACGTTGTCAATAGTTTGCTAAGACTCCATAAACAACGCTGAGTTAGGATTTGAAAATAAGCCAATGCAATCCTGTGAACAGATATAATCGCGAAATTAGGCGTTTTCGATGCCAAATGGCAGACTGATCCTGGCATAGGTTGGGAATAATATCTGCCACGCGAAGGTACAAAGGTTGAAAACCTGTCTTGAACCCATGTAAGTGAAGTAAAGACTTAAGCCCTTTTTTAAGGATGGGAAATCATCGAACGCCTCCTCCCGTTCTGAGGGAAGCAGAAGGGAGTGTCAGGCTCTTACTGACCAAAACCCAACCGTGTTCCTCCTAATGCCCGCCGCGTTCCAGGGCCGCGGTGACTTTTTCGATTCGAACAAATTCCTCAACCCTGGCAGGAAAGACACGACAGCAAAGCAACACACCCTGGCTTGGTTTAAAACCAAGCCAGGGTGTGGTGCTTTGCAACTGATGTTGTCCCAGTTCTAAACTTCCCTTCATGTATTTTGGCCTAGCCCTGGGTGCTTACTCTCGAATATAATTCCGATAGATCGACATTGGAATTCTCAGTTAAACGTCAGGGATTGGCTAGACTCACTGAGTCTAGCCAATCCCTGACATTTAACTCAAGCAACTGACGTTTGACCAATGTCGATCTATCGGAATTATATTCCAGAGTAAGCACCCTGTTCTGTCTCCGCCTTGATAAAGAGGGAAGTAGTAAGTTCGGATTTTAACCGACTTCAAAAGAAGGAGGAGTTGGTTGTTTTTTTTATGTTTGTTACCTCATAACTCCGTTTTTCTTAATTCTTTTCGCTGCGGGAACCAAGATAGTCATGGGTTATAGAGGTCTGGTAGGAAGCCGCTCCGCGTAAAAGATTGGTATTCAGCTGAATCCGGTTTGATAAAAGGTATATGTATTTGGGAAATGCTATAGCTAGGAAGATGATGGTGATCCTGACAGTCAAATCGTTTTTCCCGGGATCGTCGAGTTACAGACTCGGCTCTTTACTGTAGGTCGCCACTGTTGATTCAGGTTGATGACCGTCGCCCCCCATTCATCCGGACCCGAAGTGGCGGCGCGTGGCGTTCCCACAATCCCCGGCGTAAGTGAGAGATGGAGCACCGGGGTGGTTATAGTCAGTAAGAGTCTGACAGACCCCTCCGCTCCTCCCAGGGCGGAGGACATCCATGAGGATTTCCCCCGTAAAAAGCAAAAAAGGTCTCAAGAGTTTCAGTGGTTGGGAATAGTGTGACCGGCTTAACTTCACCTACGTAATTTTTTTCGCTAAAAACACACACACCACACACACACACAAGCCAACAAAGTATACAAGCCTTTTCACCTAACTAATTCAATACAATAATTTACTTATGTAGTTTCGTATGATCATAACTAGACCGCGAACAGTGGTGGCCCGGTAGTAATGGCTGCGACTTAAGAGTTGTAGGTCGTAGGTTCGAACCCAGACAGGCGCTTTACTTTGTGTAAATTATTTCATCATCACTGCTCTCAAAACGGTGAAGGAAAACATCGTGAAGAAACCGGCATGTCCTAGAACCAAAAATTCGAAGTCGTGTGACATCTACAAACCCGCACTGGGCCCGCGTGCTGGATTACGGCCCACTCCCTCTCACCGAAAGGAGGCCTGTATCCCAGCAGTGGGAATATTATAGGCTGATTATGCTATGCTTATGACTAGACCGCTATTGTCTTTATGTCAAGGTCTAACCACAGTTCAAGTACTAGTACTCGTTAACTACTTACATACCGCAGTTCGGAGCGGGTATTACAACATGCGCCCCTAAGGTGTACTCGTCAAGACCATGTTGTAATACGTACTTGTGGATTGTGCCAATGTCATAATATGTAGTTGTGCGGCGGAAGTGAGCGAGGAATTTATTAATTGAGTAGTTCACTTTTAAAGTCCGCTATGTTGAAACAATAATAATTTTGGAAAATCAAATAAAACCTTTAGTGGTAAATTAAAATACACTAAAGGTTTAACACACAACACTATAGAACAACAACGCACACAACAAACACTAGAGGTTTCAATCGATTTTCCAAAATTATTATTGTTTCAACATAGCGGACTTTGCAAGTGGACTACTCAATTTTGAGCTCTTTGCTATGTAAATTAAGAGAATAAAATAGCATAGATATCTATACTTCTACACTAACTTTGTATATAAAAATCTTCCGTTACTGTCTGAGTGACTGACAGTCGACAGACAACGCACAGCCGAAACTACTGGTCGTAGAGAGCTGAAATTTGTTATGTAGGTTCCATGGGGAGTGTAGGGGAGCACTAAGAGAGGATTTCCCGAAATTCCTACGGGAACGGGACAAAACGGTAATGCGAGTACGAAGTCGCAGGCAAAAGCTAGTTACATTATATGATTGTACTTCTTCTTCTTCTTCTCGTGTGGGCAGTAAGGTCTAACGACCCCACACACCCTAGTGTCAGAGTTTCTAAACCGCCTCAAGGGCCTCTGACATGGTTTATTTGACGACAGCCATTTGGTGGCCAGCACCACCGGCTTATACGTGCCTTCCGAAACACGGAATCAACTTTTTATCAGACAATCAGGTGATTCAAGACTGCAATGTCCTAGCTAAACTGGAAACAACATTACAAAGTATGCTTCCGTGGGAATCGAACCCACGACCACTGGGTCACAAGGCGAACGCCTAAACCACTCGACCAATTGTACTAGGTACTATCTTATATACTTACTAGTTGACCCGCGCAACTTCGTCTGCTCTTGCGCCACTCCTATTGGTCTTAGCGTGATGATATATAGCCTATAGCCTTCCTCAATAAATGGGCTATCTAACACTGAAAGAAAATTTCAAATCGGACCAGTAGTTCCTGAGATTAGCGCGTTCAAGCAAACAAACAAACTCGCAGCTTTATATATTGGTATAGATAGATGAGGAACTTTAATCAAGTAACAAATTAACTTACAACAGCCCGAGGTCCGTAGTTTCGGACTTAGTGACGGTTTTCTACTCCGTATCACCTACAGACTTACGATTAGTCCCGAACCCGAACTAAGAATTAATGACAACACGATTTGACAGTTACTGACACATCCTGTTGTCATTCATTCATTCTTACGTAGTAGAAAACGCCCGCAACTAATGCCAAACTACGGACTTTAGGCTTAGAGAGTAATTCCCAGATTTTTTGGCTCTGATCTTACGATACAAGTAAATAAAGCTACATCATCATCATCTGCCTAGCCTTTTCGCAACTTTATTGGGGTCGGCTTCCAAACCGGATTTAGCTGAATACCAGTACTTTACGCGGAGCGGCTGCCTACCGGACCTCCACAACCCATTAACTGGGTAATCCGGTACTTCATGGCAAGACTGGAGTTAGATTAACTGGCTTCTGACTATCCGTAACGACTGCCAAAGATCTACAAATGACAGCCGGGACCAACAGCTTAACGTGGTTTCCGAGGCACGGAGGAAACTCGCTATGTTAAGATGGTCACCCATCCACAGACCAACCTTGGCAAGCGTTGCTTAGCCTTAAAGATCGACCCGTGCGGCTGTTATTATCTAGCCACGAGCTCCTAAATAAAGCTACATCTTACGTACATAATTTACTCCGTAACACTGTGGTAATGTCCGACGAAAAACCTTGCTGTGCAGTGAAAGTTCGACGCGTGACAGAGATAGCAGTATGTTGGAAGGAGACGACAGATTCTCAGAATTGTTTGTTGTTGAAGTGATATCGTTTTGTTATTTAGTTTGTAGATACTCGTAAGTATGGCTTATTGAAGACAAGCTTCACCCGCGCATTTTCTTCTGCGTCACATTGTTCATTAATACTCCGCTTCTGTTGGTCGTAGCGTGATGTTGTATAGCCTATAACCTTCCTCGATAAATGGGCCATCCAACGCTAAAACAGTTTTTCAATTTGAACCAGTATTTTCTGAGATTAGCGCATTCAACCAAACATACAAACTCTTCAGCTTTATAATATTAGTTTAGACAAGCTTTTGCTATCGACTTCGTACGCGTATATCCCCCCAAAGGAGGAGGCCGAACGTGTGTGAGAGAGAGAAACCTCACGTCCCAGTCGCCGCAACAGAAGAAGACGCCCCAGGCGTCGTGAGTCGCAGGACGATTCCCGGCCGCCGTAGGCACGGGCCTGCGGACGGCGAGCAGTGGGTGGCTCGCCGTCTGATCAGAACTAGGCCCGGGTCGGCGGCCCGCTGCGATCCCAGCGCGCCTCAAAGAGATGTCAGCGTGGAAGACGGGGCCCGCTAGGGCAGGTGCCTGCTGGGGCTGCGGAATCTGTTTGAAAGAGGTGCCGTAGCCTTGGAACGCAAAGGGCACCAGGAGGAACACGGATGGGTTTTAGTCAGTAAGAGTCTGACAAATCCCTCCCTCTTGCTTCACCCAGAGCGGGAGGAGTCATTTGATGATTTCCCATCCTTAAAAAAAAAAAAAAACGCGTATAAGTATCCCCCGTGTTTCCCGTTCCCGTAGGAATTTCGGGTAATCCTCTTAGTGGTCCTCTACACTCCCCAAGGAACATACATGCCAAAAGTCATCTACGACCAGTAGTTTGGGCTGTGCGTTGTCTGCCAGACACTCAGAAACTTTTTTTTTTTTTTTGTTTTGTCGATGGCCACTCGCAGTTTCAACCTCAGAGGGTTGCAACTACTAAACCGGACTTGCACTCAGAAACGTAACAATTTTATATATTAATTTGTATTATTTGCATTCGGTTACGGTTCTTTAAATACAGCCCGCTGACAGACAGACTCACGGGCGGACGGCCAGCGGAGGCTTAGTACTAGGGTTCCGTTGGTTAGTCTTCGGGTACGGATCCCTAAAAAGTATTGACTTCTTATAAGAAGCTGTTATTGAAATGTTTTCTTCTTGAATAACTCAATGATTCCTTCCAACTAATGTACCATTTATTAGTTATGTAGATTGCAATCAGTGATCGTAATCATGTTTTTCAGTGCAATTACTTAAATAATTAAAGATAAGTTGAATTAACTTAGAAATATGTATCGACATGTAAAGACTTGTACGCGATTATCTCACGAGGTTGGTGATAAAAATGGAAATTCCCAAACATAAAAAACCGGCCAAGTGAGAGTCCTCGCACACGAAGGGTTCCGTACCATAAAACTTAATTTTTATTATTAGTTGTTATAGCGGCAATAGAAATACACAATCTGTGAAAATTTCAGCTCACTACCTATTACGGTTCTTGAGATACAGCCCGCTGACAGACAGACGGACGGACGGACAGCGGAGGCTTAGTAATAGGGTTCCGTTGGTTACCCTTCGGGTACGGAACCCTGAAAAAGGAGAACCAAGGTTACCGACGTAGCCCGTAAAATCGCCAAACTGAAGTGTCAGTGGGTAGGGCACATTGCTTGGAGAACAGATAGTTGATAGAGTTCTAAGGCTCTAGGGTGGCCACCGCGTACCGGAAGTCGAAGTACGTAACTTGTAAGACCTCCTATAAAATGGGGAGTCAGACTCTTATTGACTGAAACCCACCCGTGTTCCTCTCTCTCGTGTTTCTCTCCGTGTTCCAGGGGGGGCTACTCTCTAAGCCCGAAGTCCGTATTTTCGGGCTTAAAATCGTGTTGTCATTCATTTTTAGTTCGGATTCGGGACTAATTGTAAGTCCGTAGGTGATACGGAGCAGGGGGGCTACTCTCTAAGCCCGAAGTCCGTAGTTTCGGGCTTAGTTTCGGGTGTATTCTACTCCGTATCACCTACGGACTTACGATTAGTCCCGAACTCGAACTAAGAATGAATGACGAAATTAACTAAGAATGAAAGTGTTGTCTTTAATTCTTAGTGGTTCGGTGATATGGAGTAGAATACGCATGCAACTAAGCCCGAAACTACGGACTTCGGGCTTAGAGAGTAGCCCCCAAGGGCCGCTTTGACATTTTCAAACAAATTCCGCAACCCTGGAAAACCTTCGTGCTCCTGCGGATATCTTCATTCCAGGGGGGCTACTCTCTAAGCCCGAAGTCCGTAGTTTCGGGCTTAGTTGCGGGCGTATTCTACTCACCTACGGACTTACGGTTAGTCCCGAACCAGAACTAAGAATGTTAATTCTTAGTAGTTAGGTGATCCGGAGTAAAATACGCCCGAAACTATGGTCTCCGGACTTAGAGAGTAGCCCCCAGATTCGATCACGCAAGGAAAAGGTATTACGCCTCTAATTTGTAATTAAAACTACTCCACCCTAATCAGTACCCTCAAGTGTTTATTTATCAACCTTAAACACTTTAATAAGACATACGCAAGAAAATTGCACCCGACACTGATCCAAAATAACTAGACAGCGGCGAAAATAGGAACTAAACTCAAATGTACTGAATCTGACGTTTGATTGACATTTTTCGCTGCAAGTGGCGCCATTTTGACAGTTCATGTCATATTGGTTGATATTATTATAAGGGCCAAGGTTCTATGTTGTCAATTTTGTTTCGTGTGCAGTCGGTTTTGTTTTTGTGCTTGAAAAACAGAAGCAATTAATGGGTAAATAATGTTTTTTTTTTAATTATTTCCTTCAAGTTTTTTATTTGGATAGATAAAGCCAGGGACAGGAGGAAAGGAGGAACAGATAATCAATAGATGGTGCCCCATTCCATTTTTAAATGGCTAACGGCGCGTCTGCGAGTTGGGTTCGGCTCCTCGTATGCCTACCAAAGATCCGGGACCTCAGAGTCTCTAGATACTGCCGGAATTTGTTGGAAAGAGTCACCGCGACCCTGGAACGCAAAGGGCAGGTTGGTTACCTTCGGGTACGGAAACCTGAAAACAAAATGGGTGTGTCTGAAATTCCTTTTTTTTATTACAGGAGTAATTTATTTTTGCGGATTAACAGCAGTTATCTCTTGGAGATTATTTTGTTATATTAATCGTTTTAAGAAAAACAGTCTGTGAAAATTTCAACTGTCTGGCTATTCGTTTCTTGAGATACAACCCGCTGACAGACAGACGGACGGACGGACAGCGTAGGCTTAGTATTAGGTTTCCGTTGGTTACCCTTTGAGCAGAACCCTAATACAAAACCTTGTCCCGACCATTGAGGTAACATGTCCCGACAATACTGAACAGGTCTCAATCAACCGAATTGGTCGAGCCGTTCTCAAGTGATACTCTGTCATACATGTGGCAATTGATTTTAATTTATTCAGATAATTAATACTTTTCGTTTTGCTATATTGGCGCAGGTGCCACATTTTCGTCTTGTTTCATTGGCCTTCGTTTTACTTTAAATTGTTCCGGCCTCAAGTAACGTAAGCGCCAGAAACTCGAGTCGCTTGGCACGTTTTGTGCGCACGGGACATAATATGCATGCGAGACGTAACTTGTGCGCTCGGGACATATACTTGAGCTGCATGACGTGTAATCTTGTTTAAAGAACTGATGTTATCATTATCCTCATCATATCAGCCCAAAGACGCTGGACATTGGCCTACTCCAAAGGGGGGGGGTTTGCAATAATCGCCACGCTTGTGCGGCGGGTTTGGCGATCGCAGTGTATGGTTTTTTTTTTTTTTTTTTTTACTATTGATAGGCACGCGTTTGACCACTATCTCACCTGATGGTAAGCGAGGATGTGGTCGAAGATGGAGCACGCTTGCCTGGTGTTGAGTTTTACAGAGAACGCTGCTGCCCATTCTCTGGTTAGTCCCTTAGTCGCCTCTTACGACACTCACGGGAAGTGATGGGATGGTATCATTCTTTTACGGCATCATACGGCACCGGCCGACACCACACGGCCAACGGTGTAATATCACCTGTTCATACTTAACCAATTAGCCCAAATACATTTGTGCTGTTAGTTTCTTCGTTAATTTTAATTTTTCTATCAGTTTCCCATGTTACTTTACTTGGTCCTTCATCAAACGCGGTAAATGCCGACAGAGGAACCCGCACAGGTTTTATATTGACATCATCATCATATCTGCCAAAAGACGTCCACTGCTGGACATAGGCCTCCCCCAAGTGTCGCCACAACGACCGGTCCTGTGCGTCTTGCATCCATCGACTACCCGCGACCTTCACCAGGTCATCGGTCCACCTTGTGGAAGGCCTTCCAACGTTGCGTCTTCCGGTACGCGGTCGCGACTCCAGAACTTTTCGGCCCCATCGACCATCTGTTCTGCGAGCAATGTGCCCTGTCCACTGCCACTTTAGTTTGGCGATCCTTCGGGCTATGTCAGTAACCTTGGTTCTCTTGCGGATATCATCATTCCTGATTCGATCACGCAAGGAAACTCCAAGCATTGCCCTCTCCATTGCCCTTTGAGTGACCTCAAGCGTTCTGATGAGGCCCATTGTAAGCGACCACGTTTCAGTTCTGTATGTCATCACTAGCAACACGCACTGGTCATAGACTTTCGTCTTGAGACACTGTGGAGTTTAAGTTTATATTGTCATACATAAGTTTTTTTTTTGTTTTTACTTCCGATTCGCCTATTAAGTATTATTTTTTCTTCTTTATAACGTATGACAGAATAGGGAAGATGCAAATACAGAATTTATGAGAATTTTGTCAGTAAAATGATAAAAAAGTATAAAATAAAGACCATTGCAACGTTTTTATTTTGGTCAGTACTTATCGATTTTTAACAAAAATAATGAATTTAAGTAACGTGAAACGGAACGTTTTTAAAAACAACAATCAGCGTTTGGTGACGTATCTGCTGGTATGCCAACGAAAAGGCACCCTTATGTCTTTGAGTTAGGACAGTTCTTGACCAGTGATAGGCACGAGTGACGTCATCGTCCGTTTTCGAGCGAACCTTTAAACTGTCGGTTTCAAAACGCAATTTTGGCAATAAATTAAAGCGTGTTCATTTCTTAATCATGTGGTGGTCTATTCTAGATGGAGTTCTTTCAAATTAAAGCAAAAATGGAAATATTGCATGTTCCTTATTGTTCGTAATTATGAGTACAATGCCCCCTTTAAGAGGTATTGAGTTTATTCTGTTGTACATTGTATAAGACTCGTAAGGAGGAGCTCGTGGCTAGACAATAACAGCCGCATGGGTCGATCTTCAAGGTTAAGCAACGCTTGCCAAGGTTTGGTTGGTCTGTGGATAGGTGACCATCTTAACTTACCGAGTTTCCTCCGTGCCTCGGAAAGCACGTTAAACGTTGGTCCCGGCTGTCATTTGTAGATCTTTGGCAGTCGTTACGGATAGTTAGAAGCCAGTAAATCTGACTCCAGTCTTGCCATGAAGTACCGTGTTACCCAGTTAATGGGTTGTGGAGGTCTGGTAGGCAGCCGCTCCTCGTAAAATACTGGTATTGAACTGCTAAATCCGGTTTGACTGGAAGCCGACCCCAATATAGTTGGGAAAAGGCTAGGCAGATGATGACATTGTACAAGACTATGCCCTAAAAGGGTTTTTCTGCACACGGGACTTAAGCATTATTACGCACTAGTGCAAAACGTATTTAAACATGATAAAGGGCTTACAGGCGCCTACATAGTGTTGATTCATTATTTGTCGACGATAGTCACGCGTTTGATTTCTGGTAAATTAAGCCGATAATTTTAATTAATTTAAGTGATTTCTTTGTGTAAAATTTGAAATGGACTTTTTAAAGTATTTATTTTCCAAAAAGCTTGAATATAGTTGGGAAAAGGCTAGGCAGATGATGGTTTTCTGAAAAGCAAGAAATATTAATTATTAATATTATTAAGAAATAATGTCGTAATTTTTAATATTCGTTTTTTGTTTTTTGACAGATTTTGTCATTGTTTTTTTTTTTGTATTTCTAACAGTTTTTAGGTATTTTCTTTAATTTTGATCAATTTGAATATTCTTTTTTTTTAAATAGAAAAATAACGACCGAAATTCGAAAAAGGAACACAAACACAGCTGTATATATTTTCAGTGTTTATATAGTGACAGTGTTGTGAGAGTGAGACAGTGCTATTGTTTACGTGTTTAACTGTAAGTGCGAGAAAGACAGCACGATGAGAGGGATAAAGTACCAGCGGTTGGATGACCTGGAGATTGGGTAAGATTTTTAAAACCTTTTTTTTAACTTGCAATGTATGTGTATGTATGCATGTATGTTTGTTCGGGTGAAATCTTGCTACTCAATTTTGAAGCAGATATCTTCAACAGATTGAGCGGATTTTTTTTAAAATAATTTGAAAGTAGATTTGAGACACTTTTTGTAAGAGCAACTTGTCGACTGCTCAAGTGACCAGAAGGCTGGGCTTTTCTTCGGCCAAAGAATCACCATTGCCATTCGACTCGACAATGTTGCCAGTATTCTGGACACTTTCATTAACAGTAATGTGGATAAAAAAAATTATGCCCATCGTCTCCCTTGATGTGTGAAATGGTTCATAATTCGTGGTACTAAAGTCACATTATAAGACGGATCAATTTATTTTATTAAGATTAGTTTTAAATATTTAAGCAAACTGTGACGAATGAAAATGACAACAAAATAATGTAAAATAATATTTTTACCGTAGGAAAGGGCCCTGAGGAACCCTAAATTGTATTGATGGTATTTTCAAGGCTTGTCCAGTCCTTCACTGACCTCATCCATCGCTTTCTATCAGGCGAGATTAAAGTCGAGAGCTGGCTCATCATTTCTACCGATAGATATCCACTGCTGGATATAAGCCCCCCCAAGTGTCGTCACATCGACCGGTCCTGTGCGTCCCTCACCGGTCCACCTAATGGGCGGTCTTCCAATGCTGCGTCTTCTGGTACGCGGTCGCTACTCCAGAGAGCTTAGTCCAAGTTTGTTAACGTACTCGATCGTAAACATGCGCTTATGTCAAATTGTATGAACCATCGGACATCCAGACGCACTGCATCTTACCATCCCTACCTTGTAGCTATTCCACCAATTCGCACTAAGCGTTTCCAAACGTCTTTTATAATGCGCACAGCAAAGGAGTGGAACTCTCTGCCTGCGTCTGTGTTTCCAAACGCTTACAACCCTAATCTTTTCAAAGTTAGAGTGAACAGGCTCCTTCTGGGTAAGCTCGCTCCATCGTAGACTTTGTCTCTGTCATCTCTGACAGAGACTAAAAAATAAATGAAAATATGTTTTTATTGTCCAGACGGCGCTTATTCAGTTTCAACTTTCAACACAAATTGGCGTTTACGCTAATGCGATCGAGAACATTTAAAAACTAACACTAAGGCTACAGAACTGTTCCACTGACACCATGTTTTTTTTACACACATATAGGTACTTTTCCGCTTTTCACACTCACAATGGCCGCGACTCCTAAAGTTTTTTTTTCTGATATTGCAACCCACGCGTTCTAGTCTTCACACCTGCAAACACGAATAACTTAAAAAACACAACTTTCCAGGTATTTTAATACTATAAAGTAGATAATCCATATCACGTGTTTACGCTCCGTTGCAGAGTATTATATTTATCTGCTCCGGTACAATCGGTATCGATGGTATCGGTCACTGAAAGTCCCCCAACTCGGTAATCTGTAGGACTTTATTTATTTAATATATAGATTAAATTCTCTGGTCTGTACATTGGGTGCTTAAATTAGAGGTGACTTAGTGAGGTGGCTGGTGACCTTTAATGTTTGAGACTGATGTCTGTACGTAGAGTTTTGTTTGATGAATTCAGAACCTTAGGGCGCCTGAAAAGGAGATGTTACAAAATGTATGGATCCTGAGCCAGGTCCTTGTACACTATACTTAAAAATAGAAAAAATAATTTAAAACAGTTCTCAACTGTCCAATTTCTTTAAAATGGCTTTGTTTGCTGGTAAAACAAAAGAAATTACACTTGAAATTGCAACACGCAACAAAAACCCGTCATGGCGGTAAGCTGTCATTTTCATTAATTAATGACTTTGACATTTATTTTTGACATATTTATTTACCGGCAATGAGACGAAAGTGACTGAAGTGACATTGTTATGACAGCTGACAATTATTTTTCTACGATCTGTAACTAAATCGGTGCGACGCCATGTTGAAAATCGATAAAAGTAATTTATAAACATCAATTAACTACCACAACAGTAAACATTTAAACGAATTAAATGTATTTTTCCCGAATTCTATAAGATTTTCCTTTTTTTTATGAGGTAATAGACCTGGCCCATTTTGAAACATCTCCTTTGTCGCTAAGTGCCGCGCGGTGCGTTTTTTTTGTGTTTGTTACCTCCTAACTCCGTCATTTATGAACCGATTTGAACATTTCTTTTGTCTTCGTTTTATCTATTATTTTAATTTTATCTGAAAGTATATACTTACTTCCCGATTGCTCCCATAGAAATTTTATCAAAAGACAGTTTGGCTTTTAAATAAAAATAGTTGGAATTCGTTTACTTCGATGACGGTTTTTTGTCATTCAAGTAAACGAAATTGCGTACTTTGCTTTCCTGCGATTTTTCAGTGGTGTTGTTAGGTGGGGTCGGTATTTTTGGTAGTTTCACTCACAGAACAGATAAAGGAGGTGTTTCACCGACTTCCGAAATTAAAGTTATTTTTTACTTTGTAGTGTTTTTTTTTTTAATTGGAAATCTGTTGTATTTTTTTGTATAAAGTTTTTTATGTTCAACGTTATTATAGTGCTCAATTACACGCGAAATTTTACAAGATCACAGTGTTGGAGATTAATCCTGTGACATAGACAAACCTAAAACTCTGCCACGATGACCCAAATACCAAACATACTCAAATGAAGACATCTCACAATTCCCTTTCAATATTAAGGTCGGGCTCCACAATGAACCAGCGCTTCTATTAAAGAATTAATGAAAAATTCCAGGCGTAGCTTCGTGTATAGACTACCGCATGACAGTAATACTTGACCTGCGAATACCACCCTTATGTCTTTGACATAACGGCCGTATTTTTTGCTATTGACAGGCAAATGTTTGACCACTATCTCTTGGTGGGCGATGATGTGGTCGAAGATGGATAATGCTTGCCTAGAAGTAAATTATTCACTCTTGACTTAATGAATCCCAGGTTGCAGCTATCAGGAAACACAGACTGGCAGAAAAGGAAATTGTATTAAAAAGTTCACTTATGTCTAACTAGCACTTAGCCCGCGACTTCGTTCGCGCGGATTTAATCACGATCTTCGTCTCCCCTCTACCCCCTTAATAGGGTAATATGTAAATTACTTATTAATAGACTAAACGAAGGGCAGTTCGCTCAAATTGCCACATTTTTCTTACTTAGAGTATTTTAATACCCGTCGTAAGTTTTAAACGAAAGGTCCGATTTGAATAACATAAAATGTAATTTACATGTAGGTACATAACCTTAATTATTAAACTATTTGAATGGATAAGGATTAATATCATGATACCAAAATCACCACTATTCCATTCCACCCGGGTTTTGATTGAATAATTTGAACAAAAAGCGGTCATTATGACTTAACCATGATAGTGATATATATACCCTCGCGGACTTTTCTTGTAGATATTGATGTCCTCTATTTAAATCTGTAGTACATCACTTTGCTCTATTGTCAATAGTTTCTGCAGCGTACGCGATATAAGGATTTTTTTAGTATTTTTTTCACACCTTGGGTTACATTATCGAAATTTTCATACGGATCCCTACCTTTTTTGAAAATATTCTATAGCCCATGTTCGTCAGAGATAATGTAAGATTCTAATGGTGAAATAATGTTTCATATCGATCTAGCAGTTGCGGAGCCTACTAAATTCGAACAAACAAACAAATTTTTCCTATTTATAATATTAAGTGTAGATAGTAAAAACTGTCATTCGACGCGTTTTGATTGAATAATTTGAACAAAAAGCGGTCATTATGACTTAACCATGATAGTGATATATATACCCTCGCGGACTTTTCTTGTAGATATATATGTCCTCTATAAATCTGTAGTACATCACTTTGCTCTATTGTCAATATTTTCTGCAACGTTCGCGATATAAGGATTTTTTTAGTATTTTTTTCACACCTTGGGTTACATTATCAAAGTTTTCATACGGGTCCCTACCTTTTTTGAAAATATTCTATAGCCAATGTCCATCAGGGATAATGTAAGATTCTAATGGTGAAAGAATGTTTCAAATCGATCTAGCAGTTTCGGAGCCTACTCAATTCGAACAAACAAACAAATTCCTATTTATAATATTAAGTGTAGATAGTAAAAACTGTTGCATCACATAATACTATATGTAGATGTTGTTGATTGTACGCGTAGGTCGCGTAGGAGTTCTACCCCCTCCCCTCCCACGCAATGTCGTCATAACTACCCACGTCTGTGAGACTCTGTGCAACGTATGTATTGATCTTTTTGAGCTCTGACTTTAGCGGGGAGCGGACGTGTTTTCATTGGTTTTGTTGATAAATGTGCCTACATTGCCCTCCCGAACCTAAAGTGCAGTAATAAAAAAACATTTGTCTCTGTCATCTCTGACCAAGCAAACCCATCTCAAAAAATAATAACACGAATAGCTTAGACATTTAAAGCTAAATAATACGGCCGCATGGGTCGATCTTCAAGGTTAAGCAACGTTTGCCGAGGTTGGTCTATGGATGGGTGACCATCTTAACTTACTGAGACTCCTCTGTACCTCGGAAAGCACGTTAAGCCGTTGGTCGTCGCATTTGTAGATCTTATCTTAGTTGTTATGGATTGTCAGAAGCCAGATAATCTTACCTGGTGTCAGATTTTCTGGCTTCATATCAATAAGTACTGTGTTACACAGTAACTGGGTAGTGGAGGTCAGATGGGAGGTCGCTCCACGCAAAATACCCTTACCCTACCCTACCTTCATTTTGGTTAGACTGGAGCCGATAGTTGTGAAAAAATACTAAAATATGAAGATCAAAAATTAAAACAGCGTGTCTAAAAAGACCACTTTGGCAAAATCAGAAAGCACATCACGCTACCTGTCACTGTCAAATTCTCCCAATCAACTTTGAACCTAATGTGTTAGCGATAAAGATGAAAATGTAATTTGACAGATTGTTGTTTGATTAACATTATGATTCAAATATGATTCTCCAAAAGTGGCTATTTTAGTCCCGCTGATTCAACGTAAAATCCAATGGTAGGTAGTTAATTGTTGTGGTAGAATTTTAATTGAATTTATCTGATTATGTTAACAGCGTAATTCCGTTAATTACTGATAAAGAAAATTCCATTAAGGCCAGGTATTTCCAATTTTCCCAATATTCCATCACTTTGAAACAATAATAAACAAACAAAGTGATTGTTTAAAGCCAAAAAAATACATATTGAAGTTTACTTCATATACTTTGACAATTTCTGGGTCAAACATAATGTCGAAAACTTTCTAAGTTTTTCTTATTTTTCTTGAAGCTTATGAAAGTTATACTTCCAAAAACCGTATCTAATAACATATAAAAGAATAAATTGTGGTTTAATTCTGCATAATAGTTTTATTTTTTTAATAATCAATTATTATAGATTCAAGACGTCGACGTGAGCGACGAAACTCACGTCGACGTCTGATACCTACTGAAAGAATGAATATTTCAGAAATAATCATTCTTTCGAACTACATGAACTTAGAGGGCTATATTAATGATTAAAATGGTTATAATTCTTTAGATAAACACGCGTTACGGTCGCGGATCGCATTTGGTCCACATACAGCTTCACACTGACCGGCAAATTGCAAAAAACATAAAAATATTTGAATTTCGCGGGCTACCCTGGAGCATTCACCTTAATAGGTAGTTGCCAAATTCGTACACTAGGGCTCTGTTGACAGCGGTTTTTCGGACAATTTTGAGCAGTTTGTGAGGGTTCTAGTGCTTATACGGTTAATATATTATCAAAAAGGAAAACCCACGGACACGGAGGAACGGACTGACAGCGGAGGCACAACCCATTAACTGGGTAACACGGTACTTCATGGCAAGACTGGAGTCAGATTAACTGGCTTCTGACTATCCATAACGACTGCCAAAGATCTACAAATGACAGCCGGGACTAACGGCTTAACGTGCTCTCCGAGGCACGGATGTAACTCGGTATGATAAGATGGTCACCCATCCACGTCATTATAAACATTAATATAGGTTAAAAATACGCATTGGTAAGGGCTTCTTTTGCGCACGCTTTTGGAGCACGTGGAGTAACCTATTCACTCTTGACTTAAAGACTCCCAGGTTGAAGCTATCGGGAAACACAGACTCCGACAGGGAATTCCACTCCTTAGCTGTACGCACTATGAATGTGTTCCCAAAACGTTTTGTGCGCGTGGGTGAGATGTCCACCATGTACCGGTGGCGCATCGCCGTTCGTCTTGTGGTCCGATGATGGGACGGGCTTGGCGGAATTAAATCTGATATACAGTATGGATATGACACATATGTAATAATCTTAAGGGGTCATTGTACTTATCGTTGTGAACAACTTTTACTAAGGGAACAAGACTTAAAACGCGAAAAAGAAATCGATTGCTCTATACATTTATGTGCGCAAAACTCGACAAAATGTACTGAACTGAGCTGATTATTTTTTCGCGATTTCTTTCTTGGTTACATAGTAAAACTGCTGTATAATCTGAAAGGCTCTTATTGATACCAACACCGATGCACTGACAAGCTTATCAAGGCTAAATAATCCCGAAAAGGTAAGTGCTCAACTGTTTGCATGTGAGTTGGTGATAACACCGCGTAACGGCTTACTCAATTGATGTCACACCTTTTCCGGATTGACAGACGGTAGATTAAAAGCTATACATAAACATGTAGTAATCTACCGATCTGCTTCGTCTTTCGGTACCTCGGGTCGCTTGTCCAGGGGATGGGGAAATACACCGAGATGTAACGCACCCGATCAACTCAGGGTGGGTGAAATGGCGACAGGTCACTGGAACAACTTGCGACCCACGGATGCCCCTCAAGTTGAAATGAAAAATGTACAAGTCCGTGATAAGACCTGTCGTAATGTACGGATCAGAATGTTGGACTGTGAAAAGATGGATGAAAATAGATTGCATGTAGCGGAGATGAGAATGTTGAGATGGATATGTGGAGTAACGAGAATGATAAAGTGAGAAATGAGTACATTTGAGGTAGTTTAAAAGTGGCGCCAGTGACGGAAAAGTTAAAAGGGAATCGCTTGTCTTGGTATGGTCATGTGAAGAGGAGGGATGAAACGCATGTAACAAGAAGAGGAACGAACATAAATGTGGATAGATGGAGAGGGAGAGGAAGGCCCAAGAAAAGATGGATGGATTGTGTGAGGAGTGATATTTATTTATTATTTATTTATTTATTTATTATACGCTTTATTGTACATACACCAAAATAAAAGAAAGAAATAAAGAAATGGGAGTTAGTGATAGCGTGACGGCTGATAGAACAAAATGGAAGATAAAAACGTGTTGCGCCGACCCCAAGTAACATGGGATAAGGGCAGGACAATGATGATGAAATATATTAGGTATCAACAGTTTTCTTTTGCACTAGAGGACACTTATGCACTGTGTACAGACTGAGAGTTGCACAGAGAGCTATGGAGTGTTTCATGCCTGGCATACGTCTAAGGCATTTGCCTCATCGTCTCGTCGGCGAAGAAGCGAGTAGCTATCGACCATTAGTGTTTCATGCCTGGCATACGTCTAAGGCATTTGTCTCATCAAAAGATAAAGATCTCGTATAGACTCCCCCACCCCCTTTGGTACTTACGTAATACTTGAACGGCCTAGTAATAGGGTTCCGTTGGTTACGGAACCCTAAAAAGCTAGAGATCACAGACTCAAGAGGAGAGGACTCATGGAGGATCACCCAATTGCGCACCGCTTTATTATTGGGAGAAGTAGTAACCTGTGATACTCAGTGAAAGTATGATTAGCGTTTTACAAACAAATAATTAATTAAAAATCAATTAAGTTTACCTCTTTACTAAAGCGAACGCTCACACGTGCAACTCGTAACGGTAGTTTGACACTTTCATCATTTCCCGCGCAATATTCACGATTACGCGCCAAAACAAAAGCCGCCATATTGTTTTGTAAACAAAAGATTATGAAACGGTTTTATTGTTCCCGTAGTTGCAGTGTGGTAAGTGTTTTCAGGTGATACGGGTTTTGAGATGTTGTGGAATAAAAGTGATAGGTTTTTGAGAATGTACCCATGGCAAATTTCACCAAAAGATTACAGTAATCTAAGCTGTTAGGGTTGCAATTGACTGTAGATAGATACTCGATACAATTTACTGGCCCAATCGACTTCAATGCGATAACCTGGGAGTCTTTAAGTCAAGAGTGAATAGGTTACTTCTAGACAAGCGTGCACCATCTTCGACCGCATCATTGCTTACCATCAGGTGAGATAGTGGTAAAACGTGTGGCCTATCAATAGTGAAAATAAATGCCTTTTACAGAATTGCATATCAAGCTTCCCCTCTTATGTTACTGAAAATTACCTGCAAAGAATTTTAAACAGGGGGGTTTATCACTTTCAGGTAAATTCATTTCGTCTTTTGTTTTAAAATGTTTATTCGCGGTCGTGAAGTTCTTTTTACTGAACATAACAGTGATGTTTATCCGAAGGCCATTCTCGTACTAAAAAACCGGACAAGTGCGAGTCGGCCTCACGCACCGAGGGTTCCATACCATCATAATTATAAAAAAACCATCATTAAATGTTTATTAGCGAGGCCTTTATTCGACAGAGAATTTTAACACAGCGGTGTATGTTGCAGTTTTAGATCAGCGCCGTCTTTTGACCGATAGTGGAGAAGACATACGTAAACTTCTATCACATACAATAAATTCGGATTTTTTTCTATGAAAACTTAAAAGATAAAGGGGAGTTGGGGGGGTGGTCAATTCCTTGTCATCGAAAACCGTGCGTCTTAAAAAAAAGAGAAAATTTTTGATAATGTGCATGCCACATGCCCTAGTAGCCCCTCTTCGAATTTTTAAGAACCCCTTTCAGTCGCTGATACAAAAAACCGACCAAGTGCGAGTCGGACTCGCACACGAAGGATTCCGTGACACAAATCTTAATTTTTATTATTTGCTATTATAGCGGCGATAGTAATACACAATCTGTAAAAATTTCAACTGTCTACCTATCACGGTTTTTGGGATACAGTTTGCTGACAGACAGACAGACGGGCGGACGGACGGACAGCGGAGGCTTAGTAATAGGGTTCCGTTGGTTACCCTTCGGGTACGGAACCCTAAAAATATGTAAACATTTTTATTTCTTTATAACATACAAAATAATTGAACAAACGTCATCTAAAACTATTCCAAATTACAAGTTGATAGTATTAGTAGATCTTGAGATATCCAGCTGTGACAAACGGACCGACTTAGTCACACCATAAGGGTTCCTTTATGCCATTTTGGTTCCATAAACCCTAAAAAAACACAATTATCCTTATACTAGTTCACCCGCGCATTTCGTCTGCGTCATACTTTTCACTACTGCTCCGCTCCTACTGGTCTTAGCGTGATGATATATAGCCTATAGTCTTCCTCGGTAAATGGGCTATCTAACACTAAAAGAATTTTTCAAATCGGACCAGTAGTTTCTGAGATTAGCGCGTTCAAGCAAACAAACAAACTCTTCAGCTGTGTTAGTATAGATCTTTACTAATATTATAAATGCGAAAGTAACTCTGTCTGTCTGTCTGTCTTTCTGTCGCACTTTCAGGCCAAAACTACTGAACCGATTATAAAAATGAAATTTGGTGCGCAGATAGTCTAGAGCTTGGGAAAGGATATAGGCTACTTTATATCCCGGGAGTATGTTCCCTAGGGACCACGCGGACGAAGCCGTTTTTATTTAAAACATACAAAATAAAAACGTGCCAAAGTGATTGTATAAAAGTCTTATCAATTTAACGGTAACCTAGAAGTAGAATAAGCATTGAATTTGTGACACTGAGAAATTGGAAAGGCTTTATCTAATAACAAAATACACGAACACTCTTGAATGTTTGTCCTCTGAGAAAAACGAAAAAAACGTGTTTTTTATCCGACTGCGCCAGCAGAAGCAGAGAAATTAATAGTAGTTTATGCACCGAGGGGATAAAGCAGTGTTTTATGTCACGGGCGTCATATTGAATCCCGAACCTAATGAAGGATTCGAAAGTTCGAAACTCCCGAACAAAGCGAGGGAATCTTGAGTTTAACTCACTAGAGAAGCTGGGAGTTAAAACAAGAATCCTGAATGCAGCGAGGGATTTAAGCTAGCCCAAGACAAAGACATCTTTATTTCTGAGGAGCATACCCTACTTTCACACCTACCTACTGCGAGAAAATTGTTCGCAAGTCATGAAGGCTGGCCGCGAGCGGTTCCCGTCGGTCTCCAAGTGGAATTCCAAATTCAAATCATATTATTGACCTCCGGGCAATAGTATTGTATCGAAATTCATTATAACCCGCCGGGCAATAATGATTTGCTGTAAGTTGAATTTGCATGATATACAATCTGACGTTTTTGTGCAAGTGGTATGAAAAAGCTGCATGTGTGTTTTTGGAATCGTCTCCTCAAGCCATTTATTTTGAATAAAATAAAAAGTGAATTGCTTCAAACTTTTTGCCGTATTTATTTTCTGGTTTGGGTTCGGGATACTTTGTGTGCGAGTCAGCCTCGCACTTATTATCTAGCCTAAAAAAGAAACCTTTGGCCACTGCATCGTCTTTTACAAAGTTTTTATTTTTTGTATTTAGTTTTTAATTTACGAGTGTCTTCTCTGGCAGAATTTAAAGCTTTTCTTTCTTCTTTCTTTCCTTCCATAGTTTACCTCTCGACGCCAATTATTGGCACCAGCCACATGATTGCACCTCGAACTGCATGATTGCATGTTGATTACAACTTACAAGAGAAAGGTGCCACAATTACTTGTGAGTCTTGTAACCACCTGTTCTTATAGTTACGTGTCGTTAGTCTTTAGCTGAATGATGCAATTGTTATTAAATATCACTGTTTGTACTAACTACTGCCATGTTACGGCATTGTTCGGAAGAGTCACCGCCGCCCTGGACCGCAAAGAGTATTTGAAGCGTCCCCCTTCTACCATCGGACATCCAGACGCACTGCCACTTACCATCCCTATCTTGTTGCTGTTTCACGAATTCGCACTAAGCGTTTTCAAACGTCTTTTATAATGCGCACAGCAAAGGAGTGGAACTCTCTGCCTGCGTCTGTGTTTCTAAAAGCTTACAACCCCAATCTCTTCAAAGTTAGAGTGAACAAGTTCCTTCTGGGTAAGCTCGCTCCATCGTAGACTTTGTCTCTGTCATCTCTGACATAGACTAGAGTCAAGAGCAAATCCATCACAAATTAAAAAAAGCGTCACCGCGTCCCTGGAATGCGAAAGGCAGTTGAAGACACGGTTGGGGATCTTCCAGGGTTGCAGAATTGTTCGGAAAAGTTATCGCGGCCCTGGAACGCAACACTCCTAAAAAGTGGGCAAAGGGCTAGGCGGAAGGGTACACGAAATGGTCTAACCGTGTGCCAAGTTTTATCTAAATGCGTAGGTTAAGACGTGGTGAGGTAACAATCAGACGGACACGCTTACTTACGTATTTATAAAATAAGGGATTAGCTTTTGCCCTCGACTACGTACATCCAGTCTTTTCCCGTTCCCGTAGGAATTTCGGGAAATTCTTTTTTTAGTGCTCCCCTACGGGGAGAAGGGAAGCTACATGCCAAATTTCAGCTTTGTCATCTGCCTAGCCTTTTCCCAACTATATTGGGGTCGGCTTCCAGTCAAACCGGATTCAGCTGAATACCAGTGTTTTACGTGGAGCGGCTGCCTACCAGACCTCCACAACCCATTAACTGGGTAACACGGTACATCATGGCAAGACTGGAGTCAGATTTACTGGCTTCTGACTATCCGTAACGACTGCCAAAGATCTACAAATGACAGCCGGGACTAACAGCTTAACGTGCTTTCCGAGGCACGGAGGAAACTCGTTATGTTAAGACGGTCACCCATCCACAGACCAACCTTGGCAAGCGTTGCTCTAACCCTCAAGATCGACCCGTGCGGCTGTTATTATTTAGCCACGAGCTCCTCAGTCCTCCGTGTCAGCAGTCATCATCATCAGCTTATTAAAGTCCACTGCTGGACATAGGCCAAATTTCAGCTTTGTACGACTATTAATTCAGGGTGTTAACAGGTTTTATTCAGTTTTTAGTTGAGTAAGTTGTTTTCTTTGAATGTTATGTTTTTGTGCGTCATTTCTGGCGGAATATAAACGTATGTTTTTTCTTTCTTTAATTTCGTCTGTGCTTTGTCATTCACTCACTCACTCACTCAGTAATTTATACGAGGACGTTATGGTGTATAAAGACTATATTTGTCTATCGCTATTGTCTATTGTCAAATGTTCCCGTGGCAGATAATTGGTCCTATGCGACGTTATTATATTGGACAATGAATGAACTATTATGATCATCAAGTGTAATATTTTGAATATGCGACTTTCAACATTGATTGTTTAAATAGGGTTATGACTACAAGATGGCAGCTGTCTGATAGTGATGTTAGGGTTACGTTAAGTATTGATACATGACGAATGTTTTTCTAAACAGAAGTCGCACTATTCCATTAATGATTATGTAGTCGATAAGAATAGTTGGTCGCTGTGTTGAACGCAAGACAATGTCATATTTATAATGTTCTTTCTCTATAAGTAACTAGCTTATGACAGGTTGTGTGTGTTCATCATCATCATCTGCCTAGCCTTTTCTCAACTATATTGGGGTCGGCTTCCAGTCAAGCCGGAATTAGCGGAATACCAGTATTTTACGAGGAGCGGCTGCCTACCAGACCTCCCCAACCCATTAACTAGGTAACACGGTACTTCATGGCATGACTGGAGTCAGGTTTACTAGCTTCTGGTTATATGTGTTCATGTATATATATATTTCTTTTTTTAATTGACTATGTCTATGAGAGCGGTGGTGGCCCGGTGGTAATGGCTGCGACTTACGAGTTGTAGGTCGTAGGTTCGAACCCACGCAGGCGCTTTACGTTGTGTAAATTATTTCAACACCACTGCTCTCAAAACGGTGAAGGAATACATCGTGAGGAAACCGGCATCGAAAACATATGACATCTACCAACCCGCACTGGGCCCGCGTGGTGGATTACGGCCCACTCCCTCTCACCGAGAGATAGATGGCGTTGCGGTTCTTTTTATTGCGATTTAGATTTGCTCCGTTGGTTTTTTCTTGTGGCAGCATTGATGCCGCTACAAGTTTTTGCAATTCCGCAGGACCCTCCCCGAAATAAAACCGATAGATAATCAACAGGCTGGCTTACTTGGCGTCGACATTCAAGCCTTTCTAACCGGATGCAGTTACAGTTTTTTTTCTTTAAGGTGGATGCTCCAGGGTGGCCCGCGAAATTCAAATATTTTTATGTTTTTTGCAATTTGCCGGTCAGTGTGAAGCTGTATGTGGACCAAATGCGATCTGCGACCGTAACGCGTATTTATCTAAAGAATTATAACCATTTTAATCATCAATATAGCCCTCTAAGTTCATGTTTCTATCAAGAATGAATTTTTCATGAAATATTCATTCTGTCGAGCTTCAAAAAAAATCAAATAAAAATATTTGAATTTCGCGGGCCACCCTGGAGCATCCACCTTAAATGGAGTAACTGCTATCCGACCTCCATTTTTCTCTCTCTCCATCTCTCCATCTGACCTCCATACCAGTTACGTACAGGACTAGAGCTAAGCGTACGCTAAGCTAAGACGCAGGTGACGTAGGTCCACATAGCACAGGTCAGAACTGCTTACACTGCAGCGCAGGCATGTGCGAGTGAGACATGCGCTCGTGGCCTATGTTTGTCTCGCCTGCCCTTCCCTGCAGAATCTGTACCGTGCTGTGCTGCGTAACCCGATTCTTAGCATACGCTTATCCTGATACGATACCCTGGCAAGTACTGGCAGACATTCGGTCCTCTAAAAACCCGTAAAGAGTGTTAAAGATTTTGAAATGTCTGCTGAGTTAAAGCTAAACGCGCATTCCTGGTTTACGAACTTTATCACAGAAGTTTTAGAATAAATTATTTAGCTAGCCTTGCAGATAGAATTTGAAATCGTGTGTAGGTGCCATTCAATTTAAGGGAGGATCTACAGACTATAGTTCACCAAACGAAAACGAAAAATTGCTAAATAGAGGAAATTATTCTTGTATACCTAAGCGAATTTTGGCATAGTTGTAGGGAATAGTGTTTTAAACAACATACTAAAAGTAGGCTATAGATCGACATATCAAATGAAAGGGCTTATTGTGAGGGTTTTAAATATTTTTATCATAATTTTAAAATAATTAGTTTTGAAGTTATTCGAGAAATTGAACGAAACATGACCATTCCCCCCTTATCTCCGAAATTACTGAGTCTAACATTTTGGAAGAAATGCAGATAATAGTCCTTTACCCACAAATTACTGAAAACCTATAAGAAGTCTATAGTGTAAAAAATAACAAGTTACAAAAATTAAATTGGTTCGGAACCCTTGGTTCGACTCGCACTTGGTCAGATTTTTTTGCTCGTACGTATAGATGTCGCTACTCGTTTTGCAGTTTGTTGAATACCTATTTTGGTAGCTATTGCACATGCATGCCATTGTTATGTTACTAAAATAGTTTTAGTTATTAGTCCCACACTTGCATTCATTATAATATTATCAAACCGACCAATGTTTCCACTGACCACTACCTAATGTTTAATACACATGAACCGTTCATAATAAACCTCTATAACAAACATTATTATATCTAAAATAAACTTTGCATTATTTGATCTAAGCTGTGGTGAATTTTAAAACATTGACCGCCATCTTTGTGTTATTTGGCGCGCTCGTTCGCTATTCGTCGGTTGTGTGACAGGAGCGGCAACTTTTTTTTTATTCGTAAAAGTTTTAGTCGTTTGAGGATCGAGTCTTGTGAGTATGATACACGATATTATATTTTTTTGTAAATTTTGGTTGCCGCTTTTGGTTATTGCCGGATGTACCTACTTCCGATTGTTTTTTGACTGTATGACTGATTTAGGGTCTCACTATGTACCTATTGTTAAATTATTCGACAGTGGGAACCTAAAAAATTACCTAATAAAATTGTGCAGTAAATTTTTTTTAAATATTTTGAATAAAAAATATTTTATTGCATAAAAAATCTAGCGTGGCCTTAGCTACATCATCTAGTTTTAAATGATCTTACAGAACAATGTCTTTAAAAAATGCGGGTTATTTCAATGACTTTTTGAAGTGTGTCAACATGTCATTGTTAAGATATGATGAGGGTTTAAGAGTACTGAACTAAATTAATTTAAATATAATGTAAAGATATGCAAACTCAGTGTTGAGTTTTTGTTAGAAATTATATATGTATTTCTAACCAAAATTTATTATAAAAAATTCATTTAAATAAATTCTGCAAAGGTGCTCAAGATAAATTAAAACAAAATCGGATAAAAGAGCGCATTGAATCTCGAAATATATTTTTCCAATGAAGCTAATAACTGTTTTTTACTATAGTGTCCACAAAGCAAATTAAGGATTTGACTTGAAATAAATTAATTCGTTTGTCGGCATTAGACTAAGGTTGGCAAGAATATTAGTTCATTTTAGTTTATAAATGTTAAACTAAAAAATCATCATCTGTCAAATCATCATCATCATCATATCAGCCGAAAGACGTCCACTGCTGGACATAGGCCTCCCCCAAATGTCGCCACAACAACCGGTCCTGTGCGTCTCGCACCCCTCGCGACCCTCACCAGATCGTCGGTCCACCTTGTGAGAGGCCTTCCAACGTGTCTTCCGGTACGCGGTCGCCACTCCAGAACTTTCCGGCCCCATCGACCATCTGTTCCACAAGTCCTGCCCACTGCCACTTCAGTTTGGCGATCCTTCGAGCTATGTCAGTAACCTTGGTTCTCTGTCAAATAAGTTCTGACAATTTTGAGCGTGGCAAGTGGACTTGTTTCGGTTAAGATGATGATTTTGTTGACACGATTAATGTAACTACTCTATCCACACACTGGGTAGTGTCAGAGCTTCTTGTTCTTCTGACTTAGTCTCTTGTTCCCAATCTCTTCTATCCTTCTGTAGGCCGTTTTTGTAGTAAAAACTTTATTGCGTCGTTGTGCACATTTTATGTGATTGGTAAAAAATGTTAAACTCGCGTCAGGACACGTGACCCTGATCGAAAATTCGTAAGACGGAGGGAGAGAAGCACGTATTCAAGTTTTCACTTCTGCCGGCACTCCCGGAGTGAAACCCGTTGTTTTTTTATTAGATTGGAAATCATCAAATGGCTACTCCAGCGGATTTAAACTGAGTGTCAGACTCTTAAGCCTGTATTAATAAACGTTACTCAGCCCAAGAGCCCGCACTTGATGTGAGGTCCTGATCGTATTAATAAACGTGATTCTTTATGTAGTCAAGTTGCTGGATTCTTCTGACTAAAACCCACCCGTGTTCGTCCAAATCTCTTTTGAACAATTCCGCAACCCTTCTGTGTGTCGATTTCAGGGTTTTGCCCCTCTGTCTGCAAGCGGGCTAGGCAGGGGACAAGGCAGGAACCGTAATAGGCAGGCAGTTGAATTTTCAGTCTGTATTTCTATTGCCGCTATAACAACAAATAATAAATATTAAGGTTCATGGTACGGAACCCTTCGTGTGCGAGTCCGACTCGCAATTGGCCGGTTTTTCTCGACACTATCATTCAGTTTTTTCTTTTAATCAACGAGTTTGTTTCCTTCTTGACTGTAATAAAACCGTATTCATTCGCTATCACAGTATATTAATTGTCCTTCTAGTGACTGTGACCCCTATTTTATTGACTACAAGGCGGCACTATGTGGGTCTCGGCCATCATTACGTTAGCCATTTTCCTGTATCGAATACCATAGACAATTTGTTTATTTTTAGGGTTGCGTATCCAAAGGGTACAACAGAACTATTACTAAGCCTCCGTTGTCCGTCCGTCCGTCTGTCAGCGGGCTGTACCTCAAGAACCGTAATAGGTAGACAGTTGAAATTTTCACAGATTGTGTATTTCTATTACCGCTTTAACAACAAATAATAAAAAATAAGGTACGGAACCCTTCGTGTGCGAGTCCGACTCGCACTTCGCCGGTTATTTTTCGTTTAGTCCGCCAAATATTTTTTTGCTATTACCGCACAACATTATAAGGTTCTTGTCATATTAAAAAAAACTTTTTACAAAAAGTACAACCGACCTCCAAAAAAACCCATGCAAAGTAGAAAATAACTTTTATTTTGGAAGTCGGTTAAAAAGACTATCCCGGCTAGGGTGGCCAATCATACATCAATTACACAGAGTATTTGTACTCTATTTATTTGACTGTCATTTTGAATTAAATTCAATGAATACCTGTCATTTCAGTGAGAGTATTTATTTGTTTATAAAAAAACTTCTTTTTGTGATTTCTAGATGTGATCAACTATCGGAAATTAATGTCTAGCAATCGTTGGTACTTACTACAATAAAATACGGATAAGCTAATGTTAAAAAAATGTTTTAAAAATAAACTATAGTTTTGTTTAAGTCTACTCTTCTTAACCTCTCTAAAATAAGATACTTTATGGCTTCTAAGAAATGTTGGTAACCCTATTCCTGGCGCATTCCCCTTAACCTTTACTCTTATTTAATCTATAGCAAAGTCTATTTTTATCACGTCTGCTATTTTTAACAAAATCATATTATTTAAAATGAACGCGCTTATCTTAACTAGACTCTTATCAACATATTACATAGTTGGATAAATGTAAATCAACTGTAAAAGTATTACATAAAAGCGGAAACCTTAATTGAGAATGCCCGCAACAAATACGTAAGTTATTCCAATAAATATCAATAAAAATGGATTCAAGCCATGAGTAATATAAGGCCAAACAGTAACTACAACAAGTCACACGACACTAGAAAGAATTGAATGAACCTAAAGCGCTTTAAGCCGCTTGCTGATTTTTCCTTGTAAAGACACCGTCTATTGCACGCAGCGCTGAAGCGCGGTAAAGAGGAAACGATTTGCACTCCGCGCACTTAAACGAACGCGCTCTTTGCATTGTCTGTCATACATAATATTCAAATTTCGAACGCTGAATGAAGCGGGAAATATTGTTTTTATCTAAATGCCATTTTTTTTTACTGTATTTAATTAGTTTTGGTGCGAAACGTATGCTATGAAATATTGTTACAATTTTTTTTTACGTTATTAGTATGTGTTTTCTGGCATTGCGGTTTAGTTATCTTATCGTGGAGTTCATAATATGCTAATTTTTAACGTTTGTTGTGCCTACACGGTGGTTCCCGCGGAATTTTAAGTGTTCCATTTTACATTTTTATCTTACAACAAAACAAGCCTGTGTTAAAATCTTGATGTACTCATAGAAATTTAATATTCTAGTGTTTGATAAAAAACTCAAAATTTTTAATATTGTGAAAAAACAGTGGGAGAATTTTTTTTCGTTAGTACTTTTTTGTGTTATAGCGAATTTTTCAACAATGGATATATTTAGATTGGGCCATATGCGCCAACTTTCGCACATTTTACAGTAAGTACTTTTAGAATAATCAGTTTAATTAAATATCGTTATCAAAATGCTATGTTTACTTGAGGCAAAACAAAAAAGATACAAAAACAAACATGGTTCACATATGTACTGCTCAACGAAATTGAGGTATTCTTGAAATAATTCATGAGTGAAAAAAGTGATATGTTACCTGTAGGTCATAATGATTTATCATCATCATACTAGAGGATATTCGAGAAATTTTCATACCTTGAAGTTTTCAAAATAAAGAGTATTTTTTTGAAAAAAAAATCGACGGATTTATTGTATTTTTTTTCTACTAATTAGTGTAATTGAAAGAAATCATTGAAAAAACTTTTTGACTGTTAACTTTAAAGAAAAAAAAAACAGTGAAAAATACTGCTTTATGATGCAAAACTGCTGTACCCATTCCATTTAACTGCGTGAAACACGTGGTATTTTCTTTTTCATTTTTCGAGTTTTTTTCTACACTAATTAATTACTTAATTTAATCCTTTATTTAAGGTGGATGCGCCAGGGTAGCCCGCGAAATTCAAATATTTTTAATTTCGCAGGCTACTCTGGAACTAAGTTGTTAACTATTTAATATTAACAAGCACATTATACTCACTAAAAGCTACTTATACCATTTATTTTAGAACAACATTCTGTATATTGATATATGCATTATTTTTGCAGTATCATTTTTCTGGTAATGAGCACATTTGTAGTGCACACGATGTCGTTTGATGCTAAGTCAGACGGCACTAAATAGTACCACTCGAGCTACACGGTGGAGTGCATCACGTGCCCATGTATCTGTACTGTGGGGAATTTAATGAGTGGAACTGACGCAGTCATTAACGTAGCCACATACTAGTCTCTAGTCACTCCTTAAAGTCCCTTCTTTCGAGAATAATCGCCACGACAGAGGCGTGCCCATTTCAGACACACTAAAACCATACCAACCTTACGTTTAAGTATAAAAGGACAGGAATGGTCGTTGTGGCTGCACTTGAGGCAGGCCTATGTCCAGCAGTGGACATCTTGCGGCTGATATGATGATGATGAAGTATAAAGCTAAAATTTTATACTATAACGTAAGTGTAATTACAATTTACCATAGTTGAAGAGTGTCTGACAGAGGGTTGCAACCTTACTAAATGTCTGACAATTAACGAAGTCCTTACGAAGTCCAAACCAGCTGACCCCTGCTTATTTCGTTGGGCAATATTTTTCGGGTTAATATAGCCACTCACAAATAACGTGGCTTTCTATTGGTAAAAGAATTTTCATAATCGGTTTATTAGATTCTGAGAGTACCCCCATAACCTCACAAATTCACAAACTTTACTTGTTCTTCTTCTTATCGTGTGAGCAGTAAGGTCTAACGACCCTAGTGTCAGAGTTTTAAAACCGCTTCAAGGGCCTCTGACATGGTTTAAGGGACGACCGCCATTTGGCGGCCACGACCGCCGGCTTATACGTGCCTTCCGAAGCACGGAATCATCTTTTTATCAGACAATCAGGTGATTCAAGCCTGCAATGTCCTAACCAAACTGGAAACAACTTTTTACAAAGTATGGTTCCCGTGGGGTCCGGGTCACAAGGCAAACACCTAAACCACTCGACCACGGCCTTTCCCTGTTTATAATATTAGGTCTTTACCTATGAAATTGCCGTTCTGCAGTACTGGCCATTTCAAATCAAAATAATTTTTGTTTGGCTAAGAATTCTAATTTCAAATTAATTTTATTTTAAAAACATGGTTTTTTTTTTCAAAAGTAGTCATTTGTTTATTGATTAGTGTTACATTTTCATCGCATTTCAATCTTTTTCGTCATCATGGATACGTTAAAAATTCGACTAATTATGGAATATGAAACCGTCGTGGCAGCAACGCGGCACAAGCGGCACGCAACATCAACGACGTTTACGGAGCTAACACTACAAACCAGCGCACCACCTGTTATTGGTTTGCCCGCTTCCGTTCTGGAAATTTCGACCTGAAAAATGAACCTCGCGGTCGTCCGAAGACTTTGGTCGACAATGACGAATTAAAGGCGATTGTGGAAGCTGATGATACACAATCTACGGCTGAATTAGCAGCAGCTTTCGACGTTAGCGTCAAAACAATATTGGTCCATTTGCGTCAAATTGGTAAGGTAGAAAAGCTTGACAAATGGGTCGAACTCAATGATCGCCAGCGCGAAGTACGCGTCGAGACGTGCCTTGCACTGCTCAACAGACACACAAATGAAGGAATTTTGAACCGCATTGTTACCTGCGATAAAAAATGGATTATGTTTGATAACCGCAAGCGCTCAGCAAGTTGGTTGGATCCTGGTGGTCTAGCGCCGGTGTGATTCATCACAGCTTCTTACCAGACGGGGTGAACATTACTGCAGATGTGTACTGTGAAGAACTGAACACAATGATGGAGAAGCTGGCACATCTCCAACCAGCATTGGTCAATCGCTCGTCTCCGCTGCTCCTGCACGACATCGCGCGACCTCATACTGCACAGCAGACGGTCTCCAAGTTGCAAAAACTGGGGACGTAAGCTCTCCGTCATCCGCCCTACTCACTACAACCACAACCACAAGCCCTACAACTTCTTGGCGGGAAAAAAATTCAATACCCGAGAGGCAGTACAAAATGCCTATGAAGAATTTGTTGCCTCTCGTCCAGCTGATTTCTTTAAGAAGGGCATCAATAAACTGCCACTGCGTTGGCAAAGATGCATTGATTGCATGGGTGATTACTTCGATTAATACAAATAAAAAATTACATGAAAAAAAATCGTTTAAATTTTTGATAAATATGAGAAAACTGGGAAATTCTAGAAGAGATTCTGCAAAAAATGTTTTTTTATTTTTTTTTATTTAACGAATGTGAGGTACAATTTGATACACCATGATCCAAACTTAATAGGAATTGATCTTACCTGTATTACGGACATACACAGAGGAACTTTCAGCTTTTATAAAATAACGATGGCCTGATCGTCGCGGAATCTTACTCTTATAGCGGAATTGGAAAAAGTGCCGTCTGCATTGGTACTTTTAATGTGATTCAACATTTTGATGTTTCATCGTCAGTGGTATTTCCAGTGGCTTACGAAATAATCTTGTTTACCGTGGTACTTTAAAGTATCTTTCTAGAAATAGTGTCGTCTGCTACGGCACTGTTGGTGACATAAAAATAATGTTACTTGTCTCGGTACTTTGTTTGTCATTGATAAAACAGTCGTTTGGCTGACGTGTTTATAAGGTAGGTACTTTTAGTGTCATCCATGTTATAGTGTCGTGTCGTCGGCCATATTAGTGGCCGGTACTATTTGGTACCGTGTGACTTAATGGCTCGTGTCATTGCGTAACCTTAGTACAATTAAGATAGTACAATGTAATACAGTGTTGCGTTTTTTATTTATTTTTTTCAATAAATGCAGATAGTTGTACTATCTGCATTTATTTAATCGCTTGAAAATTATATTATTCTGTGTCACATCGAGATAAGTATTTTTATCCCTATTTACATTTCCACTTGTTCGTTAGCTATAAATCAATTCAGTAATGGTTGGAAATAAATCCATAATGTAAATCCACCCTCTATATAAATTCACCCAATGATTATTTTTTTTATAAATAGTAACTTGATATAGAAGTGTATGGAACTACAGAAGTGGAATTAGAACCTTATGCAACTTCTATATTTTAAATCTAGCGAAATGCGTAATCCAATCGGAAACACGTCATATGTAGCATTTCAAATGCAAATAGCGCTATAAACCTTAAGATAATAATAATAAGTTTTATTTAATCGCAATATCTTTGTAGGTTAATGCCATTTACTTTTACTTTATAAACCAGTTTTGTCACTGACATTTGCGAAACAAAACACCGGTTTAAGAAAGTCTAAAAAGGTTTTCGTAGCTCTACTTCATTGCGTATGGATTTTTTATTAGTAAGTTCTCTCGTTATTTCATTATTAAATATAACTGGCGAGATGTAGGTAGGTACACCGTAGGTACCCCTCAGGACTTTGGAAAAAATAAGCATGATAGTATGTTATGTTAGAGCATCAGAAATATCTCGATCCGCATTCTACTGCCGGCTAATGCATACTGGTTGCTAGCATTCCTAGCCAGGTTTTGTTATAACATCAACCTGTTTTTCTGCATCACACTGGGTGTAGATACCACCCAGTGTAATAAACTAGCTGACCCGTACAACTTCGTCGGCGACATATTTTTCATGAATGCTCCGCTCCGCTGTTGGTCGTAGCGATAGCCTTCCTCGATAAACGGGCTATAAAACACTGCAAGATTATTTCAATTCGAATCAGTAGTTCCCGAGATAAGCGCGTTCAACTAACCAAACTAACTCTTCAGCTTTATAAAATTCGTATAGATCAGTGGTTCCGAACCTGGGGGCAATTACCCCCGCGAGGGGAAAATCGGCTGTGGGGGTAACAAAGAACCTAAATAATTAAGACTTAATGTAATGAAATACGTTTTTCTAGCAATCGCCGTGTCGTCATGGTCAACCCCCCATTTGGGATGGGCGGGCGATGTTGAGAAAAAAGACCGACATCTCTATATCGATGGTTATAATTTTTACCCGACTGCGAAAGAAAGAGGGTTATTAACCATCGAACTATCGATGTATCATGAAAAACATCGAGAAGTACAAAAAAATATCAAAATCCATGAGACTGGTGTTGTGATCACACAATTTGATTTATTGATTTGTGATTAATAAAGATATTTGTATTTGCTGGTATTGTTTGTAACATTTTAAGGTCGGGGTAAAATCAGTTGTCCTAATAGTTCACAGGGGTAACAATATTAAAAAAGTTAAGAACCACTGGTATAGATAATAGAAAGTTGTTATTGTGTGACTCAATCATTATCTTTCTGCCTTTGTCCCATAATGTTACTTGTAGATAATAATAATATGCACACGGCGTATTTTTAACGCGCCGACGACACACGTTATTAAATACGAACGCGCGCTTACGGTGCTGTAGATAACCAAAATTCAGATTATCGCCGTTTTTTTATATTTCTATGGTCGCGTTTGTATCGATAAAAACGCACGTAAAAAGTACGTGGGCGGAGGAGGGGCACGGCAAGGCTCACATTTGCTTTTTTAGGGTTCTGTGCCCGAAGGGTAAACAACGGAAGCCTTTTTACTAAGCCTCAGCTGTGGCCTTTGTGCGAGTTTTTTAACGTTCTCGATCGCGTTAGCGTAAACACCGATTTGTATTGAAACTGAATAAACGCTGTCTGGTGACAACAACGGAATATCATTTTTTCTATAAAATTTGACAGAAGCGAACGTTTACGTTAACGCGTTCGTGTGCGTTAAAAAACTTACACTAAGCCCTCTGACCGTCCGTTCGTCCGTCTGTCTGTCACTGAGCTGTATCTCAAGAACCGTAATAGGTAGACAGTTGAAATTTTCACAGAGCGTGTATTTCTATTGCCACTATAAGAACAAATAAAAATTAAATTGCAAATAAAGGGAACTCACATACAAAAAACGCGTTTTTTTTTTTCGGTTTATCAATCAATCAAAACGTTTATTTCGGACAATATCAATCCATAAATATTTTGTTACTTACAATATTTTAAACTAAATTAATACACGTTATATAAAAATCAAAATTAAATTAATTAATTACCCTTACCCTTTGTAACAATTAAGTAATTATAGTTACCCTTCATATGAGAGTGCGACTCGCACTTGGCTGGTTTTTACTCCGTTAGTCAGAGGGAATTCCCGTGGGAACTTTAAATTGGACAAAGCTACTGGCGATATCTGGTGAACAATATATTTTTTATTTTGGTTGAGAGGGGATCGTTGACCGGCCTTCTTATCATACCGAGAATTGACTCACTAACCCAATGTTTTGTATTTTGTTGTAACATTAATTAATTGGTTAGATTACATCATAATAAATGTGTTATTATTGTGACGTCAATCCAGTGTTTGTAAGCGGTGCTGCGGAATTTGAGGACGGACGGACGGACAGCGGAGGCTTAGTAATAGTTTGTCTGTAAGCGAGCTGTATCTTTAAAACCGTAATAGCTAGAAGGTTGACATTTTCAGCGTCTATTGCCGCTGTAGCAACAAATAATAATTTACATCATAACAATGTGTTCTGTTATCGTACCATATGTTGAGAAATGGAGATCACTGATAAGATTACAGATTATTGTATTATCTTATGTAGAGTAGGAGCTGTCAGATAGAGGCCCTTATCTGAAACCTTGAGTATTGCTAGGTATCTGAGGAAGTCAAATAAACAGAGTAAATTAATTTGACATAAGTCGATTTTTTTCCCTTCTCGATCCTAATTCTCTTTTTTATATTATTATACAGTTCCGTAACCGAGGTGCCCGATGGGAACTTGTTCCTAATCCTTCGCTGTTTGTCCGTCCGTCTGTCTGTCAGCGGGCTATATCTCTTGAGCCGTAATAGTTAGACAGCTGAAATATTCAGTGTGCATTTGCTATTGCCGTTATAACAACAAATAATTAAAGTAATAATAATAATAATTATGGGGGCTCCCATACAAGAAACGTGATTTATAGGGTTCCGTTCCCAAAAAGCAACTAACGGAATTACGGAACCCCATTACAAATCTTCCGCTGTACGTTCATCGCCCGTCTGTCTGTCAGCGGGCTGTATCTCTAGAACCGTAATAGGTAGTTCAGAGTTCACCCCAAGTAACATGGGATAAGGGCAGGGAGATGAAGATGATCTGTATCTTATGTTATATCTTCAGGACCACAACGATCTTTTTTCCACCATTGCAATGGTGGAAAAAAGATCGTTGTGATCTTGTAGTAACATTATAACAATTGACGCAACAGTTGTTATAGAAATCTGGTTTCATAATATTTTGTAAAAGGAGCTGGTAGGTTTAAAAACATTTTTGTTTTACGAATGTCAAGTTCAAGTGTACGATTCTCCCATGTCTTTTGTGGAGAAAAAACTATTTTTCTCTTTCTCACTTTCATTTCCCAATCTAAAAATGTCCAAGCCTTTGGTGAAGCCAGGTATTTTTTATTTTTATTTGAGTTGCGTTTGCTCTTGACTCTAGTCTAAGTCAGAGACGACAGAGACAAAGTCAACGATGGAGTGAGCTTACTCAGAAAAAGCTTGTTCTCTCTAACTTTGAAGAGATTATGGCTTTAAGCGTTCGGAAACACAGACGCAGGTAGAGAGTTCGACTCCTTTGCTGTGCTCATTATAAAAGACGTTTGGAAACGCTTAGTGCGGTTGGTAGGTTAGCGCATTAAAAATAATATGGTCAAATGGGGCATCCCAAACGCATTGCCAGTAAGGACTTGTAGAGCCTTGTAGTGACTTTAATGCCATACGAAAAAGTAACGAAGCGAAATTTGTACGACATAAAAAGAACCGAAGCGCCATCTATCCCGCCAGCAGCAAACTACTGAACAACATCCTGCATCGCGGTATCAGAGTTTTCCTTGCAATTTGAACATATACAACAGTCCGAATGTCAACTATCGGGCAGTTGCCCACCGGACACTACACCTGTCCGGTTGGAGGATCCTCTCTTTTCAATGAAAGTTTGCGGGACTTTACACTCAGTTCCAAATATCTCTACTTATAGCCTTTTCACATGGCATGCGTTACCTTGTTTGTGGCACAGGATTTATGTTAAAATTAGCAATTAAAAGAGAATTAAATAAAAACAGCTGTCCAGTACCTATTATATATTTGCTCGCTTGAGTCGACCAAAAGATTTTTTTTCTTTTTTCTGATATTATTTTGTTAAAAAACAATCAGTCAACATACCGTAGTAACTGAATTTCACTAACTAATAAGTTTTCTTCTTCTTCTTCTTCTTACCGTGTGGGCAGTAAGGTCTAAGGACCCCACACCCTAGTGTCAGAGTTTCTAAACCGCCTCAAGGGCCTCTGACATGGTTGTTTTGACTAATAAGTAATATAATAAAAATACTTCTTTAATGCAGTTTTATTAAGTAAATTGCATGTACCGTTCGACTGCCCGTCCATGTTTAATAACAAAACAATAATTCTTAAGGTCAAGTTCAAAACGTACTTTACAAACCAAACAATCGGTTTTAGCAAGTACGAAGACGACCGTAAAAAATACTTCAAAAGCGTAAAATGGCCAGAACTAATATGATTTGTTTGGTTTTACTTGTGTGTGTCTAAACAGAGAATACGTAATTAGAGTATGCTCGTTTTCTTGTGCTAATAAAGATAAAGGAAGGAGCGTGTTTCAACAAATAGGGTGTTTACTGAAAAAAAAAAAATACACATTAGTCCGTCTGATAGATTTCCACAAACTATTGGACATGTACTTTTAATTTTTTCATGGAAACAAAAAATGACAACACTCTACTTTACATCCACATAGCGTTAATCCCGGCCATTGCCAGGGTCCGCCTTCCGACTGAGCTTCCTCCACTTTGCCCGATCTTTAGCATCCTTTTCAGTCAGGCCATTCGGTTTAAAGAACTTTATTTCTCATTAAGACAGTCGTCACTTACATGAGAACAATATTATCTTATTATTAATTCTGTTACAACAGTGCGGGTAGAAGAAAAAAAAAATACAAAATCTAGATGTTGACAACAAAATTAGAAGGCTCTCATGTCGGACTTGACGACGTCCAGCCCGCGCTTGCGAGGGCGCTTTGGGGACCTAGCCCCAACGTACTCCATAGGGCGGCGCATGATGTGGCCATACCATCGCAGACGACACTCTTGCAGTTTTTGTGACTCGTGACAACACCACGATGGTACAATTTTAACCAGGGATGTGATGTCACGCGTGTTTAAAAGAAAAAATACGTGTCCAGTAGTTTTTGGAAATCTATCTGACGTAGTCATTAGAGATTTTCAGTAAATACAGTATCCTATTTTCCGGACAAGTGCGAGCCACAATCGCACACGATGGGTGTCGTAACATAATTACCAAAAATTTTTAGGTGTAAAAAAAATTTATAGCCAAAAAAATTTGGTAATTATTTACGAATTTTTTGTATTTTTACTAAAATTACAACAAAAAAAAAAAGACGTGTGGCACTCGGAGACTGCCGCGGTAAAGCTATTGCATAGCATTTTTTATCAACTTATGAAATTATAATTATATATTTATTTTATTTATGCAGTATTTTATTTTTCTTTGTTTTTTTTTTCTTTGATATTAATTCAAGTTACACTTTGAGCTAAAAAAAAGTAAAAAGTAAAACTAAAAAGTATCACCGCTGTGCCGGTCGGAGTGGGGGGTGTTAGGTTTTTTTCGTTACGGAATTTCTGGATTCGGTCTCCACGCTCAAGGCCCGCGATAGAAGCTACGCAATAGCTTAAAAAAACCATTTAGCGCAGATTCAATAGCTTCTAGCTAGGCCATACAAATATACACTCTGAAATTTTCAACTGTTTACCTTTTACTGTTTATGTCCTACTAACTTTTGCCCGCGTCTTCGTACGCGCATATCCCGTTTTTTCCCAGTCCCGTAGGAATTTCGAGAAATTCTTTTTTTTCGATTTCGGTTTTGTTCCCACAGTAAACTTTGGTTACAAGTTCATGCCTTCTTTCCCTGGGGTAGGCAGAACGTACAGATCGTTACCTAATCATCTGCCTAGCCTTTTCCCAACTATATTGGGGTCGGCTTCCAGTCAAACCAGATGCAGCTGAGTATCAGTATTTTACATGGAGCGGCTGCCTACCAGACCTCCACAACCCATTAACTGGGTAATACGGCAGTTCTTAGCAAGACTGGTGTTAGATTTTACTGGCTTCTGACAGTCCGCAACGACTGCCAAATGACAACAGGGACCAACGGCTTAACGTGCTTTCCGAGGCACGGAAGAAACTCGGTATGTTAAGTTGGTCACCCATCCACAGACCAACCTTGGCAAGCGCTGCTGAACCTTAAAGATCGATCCGTGCGGCTAGTAATCTTTAGCCACGATCAGAACGATAATATTATTATGTAAACTGAACGTCCATGTAACAATTACATTGTACCTACGCCATCACTATTGTTCATTGAAAACGCACTTGTTAATATGATTAGCTATTGTTTTGTTTAAAATGAACAAGTTTATTTATATGTCATTTGATAATACCTTTATTAAAATAAATAGTTTTGATGAATAATGTTATTAGCCTTTACATGTGGCTGTTGTCGCGAGTATACCTACGTCTATTATGTCAGCAGTCATCGTTATCAGCTTATAAAAGTCCACTGCTGGACACAGCCACCTGACGCGGTTGGAATTGCGAATTGAGATAAAAAAGAGCTCGTGGCTAGATAATAACAGCCGCACGGGTCGATCTTCAAGGTTAAGCAACGCTTGCCAAGGTTGGTCTGTGGATGGGTGACCATCTTAACATAGCGAGTTTCCTCCGTGCCTCGGAAAGCACGTTAAGCCGTTGGTCCCGGCTGTTATTTATAGATCTTTGGCAGTCGTTACGGATAGTCAGAAGCCAGTTAATCTGACTCCAGTCTTGCCATGAAGTACCGTGTAACCCAGTTACTGGGTTGTGGAGGTCTGGTAGGCAGCCGCTCCGCGTAAAATTTGGTTTGACTGGAAGCCGACCCCAATATAGTTGGGAAAAGGCTAGGCAGATGATGAGTTTTGATGAATAATGTTATTAGCCTTTAGGTACATGTGGCTGCTGTCGCGAGTATACGTCTATAATCCGCCAGCAGTCTTATCAGCTTATAAAAGTCCACTGCTGGACATAGGCCTCTCCAAGTGCACGCCATTTGGCTCGATCTTCGGCAACTCTCATCCAGCCGCTAACAGCCACTGCGAAAATCGTCGTTCCACCTAGCCTGAGGGCGTCCTACCTTACTTTTGCCGATTCGCGGTCTCCACTCAAGAACTCGTCTACCCCAACGTCATCGGTTCTACGGCTAATATGGCCGGCCCATTGCCACTTCAGCTTGCTTATTCTATGAGCTATGCTCACAACTTTGGTTCTCTGTCGGATCACTTCGTTGCGGATTCGATCTCTCAAAGAGACCCCAAGCATAGCGCGTTCCATAGCTCGCTGAGCGACCTTAAATTTATGGACCAGCCGTACTGTGAGTACTGCTAGGATCGACACGGTGGAGCATACAGTGGCGGTCTGCCTGCTAGGGCGGAGCACCGCCGTGTCCTCGTCGAAGCGATCGGCGGCGGCGATATCTCGCGTCCGGCCCTGGTTCAAGCCATGTTCCGGAGCGAGGAGACATGGGAAGTGATCCTCCTTCTGCGAAGCAGTAATGCTAGCAAAGGAGGAAGCCTAATGCGTGAGGGAGAGGGAAACCTCACGCCCCAGCCGCCGCACCCGGGTCGACGGCGCGCTGTGTTCTACCTCCAGCCTTCCTCGATAAATGGGTTATCTAACGCTGAAATAATTTTTCAAATCGAAACAGAAGTTCCTGAGATTAGCGCGTTCAAGTAAACAAACAAAACACAGCTTTAAATATTAGTATAGATTTTATTCTTAAGAATATTTATTACGTCTTCTTGCATTATGGTTTTCCTTCTGTGGTTTTTTGTCATAAATACGTGGTATTTTTGTGTTGTGTCAGTCATTATTTTTATCTCAATAGATCTTATGTTGCAACAATATTTCAGTAGATTGTTTGTTTGGTAGCTTGCAGAGTTCCGTCCCTTCGACTTAAAAAAAGTTGAAGGTTATTTCGAATTCACTTACGAGTACCTAAGTTCGACTGTTTATCCTATACTAGCGACCCGCCCCGGCTTCGCACGTGTGCAAATTAAACACTACCTAAAACCTTCGTCGAGAACCACTCTATCTATTAAAAAACCCGCATCAAAATCCGTTGCGCAGTTTTAAAGAACTAAGCATACATAGGGACAGACAGACAGCTGAAGCGAATTTGTTTTATACTATGTAGTGATATTTTTACTAGTTCTTGCCCACGACTTTGTAAGCGCATATATCCTGTTTTTTCCCGTTCCCGTAGGAATTTTAGAAACTTCTCTCTCAGTGCTCTCCTACACTCTCCAAGGAACCTACATGCCAAATTTCAGCTTTCTACGAGCAGTAGTTTCGGCTGAGCGTTGTCTGTCTGTCGCTCAATCAGTTAGTTACGGAAGAATTTTATATATTAGGATTGATGTATGTTCACCAACTTCTCCGTCACTAATCAGTTGAGAATATACATGAAAAATATATTTATTATTGAAGCAGTTTATCATTAGACATACATTATACGAGTAATACTAACAGTTGAATTGAATCGCTGATCGAGATTTTTTTTATTTTATTTGCACAACTGTTTACAAGAGCTAATAAGTTGTTTTAATTATTTAATAGAAAAATATTCTATATTGCTAATGTTTGGGCCTTGAGTCGCATTTCTGGTTTAGTTTGGCATTTCATGTTTGGAAATTCTTAATTCCTTCTTTTCTTTATTCTTAAGGTTGTCTTGAAAATATCGCTTTTAGCGACGAGTCCGCCCATTGTGTCACCCTATGTAATGTTTTCTTCATCTATCTTTTCTGTAACTTATATGGTGTACATAATAAAAAGTATTCTATTCTATACTTTAATGAAAGCTTTGTGCTCTTTGTTTTTCTTAGATACTACAATATTTGAATGTTATTCAACATATTATATGAGGATCAATAAAATTATTACGACCTTGCTTGGAGTCGGCTGTCGTTTCGGTTTGAAAAATATTTGTCACTGCTTCCAGTACCCCTATTTCAGAAAATAGTTTTTTCTATAAATACGAGTAGTACCTATTTTATCACAAAGTCGCTTTTACTGTCTGTATGTGTCATCGTCATACCAGTCGAAAGAAGCACTGCTGGACATAGGCCTCCCCCAAGTGTCGCCACAACAACCGGTCCTGCGCGTCTCGCATCCATCGTCTTCCCGCGACACTCACCAGGTCATCGGTCCAACGACCTGCCCGTTACCTCAACGCGTCTCAGAGGGTCATGGCCATCCGGCTGGCCCGGGGATACCGCACGGTCTCTGGCGAGGCGGCGAACCTCCTTGCCGGACTGCCGCCATGGGATCTGGAGGCGAGAGCCCTCGCGCACATTTACGAGTGGCGCGTGGAGGCGCAACGCCGGGGCGAGACACCTCTGCCGCGGCAAATCGCAGCAAGGCGGACGGAGCTCCGGCAGGACCTCATGGCGGTATGGAGACAGCGACTGTCGCAACCCAGCGCTGGGCACGCAACAATCCAGGCGATAAGTCCCCTCTTTGAGGAGTGGCTGGAGCGGCGCCACGGCGTCCTCACCTTCCGCCTGACACAGGTACTCACCGGACACGGTTGTTTCGGGAGATACCTGTTTCGGATACGGCGGGAGGACGCGCCCGGGTGTCATCACTGCGAGGATCGCCCGGAGGACACGGTGGAGCATACGGTGGAGGTCTGCCCTGCTTGGGCGGAGCACCGCCGGGTCCTCGTCGAGGCGATCGGCGGCGGCGACCTCTCGCGACCGGCCTTGGTTCAATCTTTGGTCCGGAGCGAGGAGGCATGGGAAGCGATCACCTCCTTCTGCGAAGCAGTAATGCTGGCAAAGGAGGAGGCTGAACGTGTGAGAGAGAGGGAAACCTCACGTCCCAGTCGCCGCAACAGAAGAAGACGCCCCAGGCGTCGGGAGTCGCAGGACGATTCCCGGCCGCCGTAGGCGCGGGCCCGCGGACGGCGAGCAGTGGGTGGCTCGCCGTCTGATCAGAACTAGGCCCGGGTCGGCGGCGCGCTGCGATCCCAGCGCGCCTCAAAGAGATGTCAGCGTGGAAGGCGGGGCCCGCTAGGGCAGGTGCCTGCTGGGGCTGCGGAATCTGTTCGAAAGAGGTGCCGTAGCCTTGGAACACAAAGGGCACCAGGAGGAACACGGATGGGTTTTAGTCAGTAAGAGTCTGACACTCCCTCGTGCTTCACCCAGAGCGGGAGGAGTCATTTGATGATTTCCCATCCTTAAAAAAAAAAAAAAAAAAAAAGGTCATCGGTCCACCTCGTGGGAGGCCTTGAATGTATTATATAATACATTATATATTATTTATTTCGAGAAGTTTGTTATTAGTTAATATAATGACTCCTTGGCTCGTGTAGCAGCCATATCCCCTATTTCTGGAAATACTGTTTATTCTTTCAGAAAACTCAGACACAGATATAATAGGACAGCTTTTGTTTCTTACAAAAGCGAGCTTACTGTGTTTTCTTACAGCAAACCATAGTTAGATTTGCAAAAAAATATTAAGCACAGTATTTTGGCTATTTTAAGTTTTGTGGTGCACTTAGACACAACAAAACTTGGTGTATTATATAAAAACTAGTTGACCCGTGCCCACTTCGTTGGGCTGTATTTTTCAGCTTAAGATGTAGCCTATGTGACTCACAAGTAACGTGGTTTTCTATTGGTAAAATAATTTTCAAAATCGTTTCAACTCACAAACTCACAAACTCACAAACTCACAAACTTTACCACTATATAATATTAGTATAGATATGACCCTGCGATGTCCTTCCTACAGATCTGATTTGTGGTTTCGTGAATTTTTAACTAATCAGAACCTTCTGTTGTCCGCAGAGAGTCCAGTTCAGAGCTGGTGGCAGTTCGAGTGGCTATCCATGGCATGACATGTCAGTCCTGCGTACGCAGCATCGAGGGTTCTGTCACAGAACTGCCTGGGATCGATCATGTTAAGGTAAGGGTCTATACTCTCTACAGTACACATACTTAGAGCTTTATCAATTAGAGAAGCGTCGCCTAAAGAGACATGTACTGCGCATTGAAGACACATTAAGGGCAAAGACACCACGGTTTACAACGAAAGAGTATGTGGCGCCATCTACATTGTCACTGGCGAGTATGTTGAGGATCTACACTACACAGTTTTAAAAAGAGACTAACACAAATATGAGCAAGAGAGAGTATGTGGCTCGTTGCAGGGTTATAGACAGATGTGGAAGAAGCTTAAGGTAAAGACAATAGATACAGTTTACAACGAAATAGTTAGTGGCGCCCTCCATATGGCCAAATACGAACTACAAACTTAGACTTGGCACTAAATCCTGCATTGCGCAAAAAAGTTTTCTGCGTGACCATCACCATCATGTATAATAACAACCCTAGGGTAGTAGGCTCCTCTCTTGTCTATGAGGGATCCTGGCACTTTACACACTGTTCCTCATACCTCTATAAGTCCAGTTCAGAGCTGGTGGCAGTGCGAGTGGCTATCCATGGCATGACATGTCAGTCCTGTGTGCAGCATCGAGGGTTCTGTCACAGAACTGCCTGAGATTGTGTATGTTAAGGTAAGCGCTATACGCACTAACGGTTAAGCCGCCTAGCGGCTCGTTTCAGCGGCTAGCCGCCTGACGCTGTTGGAATATGGTGGCCAGCCGCGATCAAACTGCGTTAAGCGGTTGAACTGCTCCAGAGGCTCCAGACAAGTGACATTCTGTCAGCGGTGGCGTGGCGAAGGCAATTGAGCCGGCCCCCTTCTACCATCGGACATCCAGACGCACTGCATCTTACCATCCCTACCTTGTAACTATTCCACCAATTCACTTTTATATTGCGCACAGCAAAGAAGTGGAACTCTCCTCTGCCTGCGTTTGTTTTTCCAAATGCTTACAACCCTAATCTCTTCAAAGTTAGAGTGAACAGTCTCCTTCTGGGTAGGCTCGCTCCATCGTAGACTTTGACATGGACTAGAGTCAAGAGCAAACCCATAACAGATAAATAAATTGTCAAAACATGTTGTGTGGGATTGACAGACGCTATCGGAATGTCACGTGATCATCATGTGAATCATTTCATATATTTTTTATTTTTTTTCAATTTTGGCATTTTGGCATTTCAACAATCGCATTCGCTGATAGAATGGCATTTTGACTAGAGCCTCAGGGCGTGTTGGTCCATAAACGATCGGTCAACAAGCAAGAGAGTGACGCAAGAGGCTTCTCAATTTAAATAATTCAAATCATGACTTATGAGATAGTATACAACGGCCAGTGCGTACAAACAAGTTTTCGGCCAGCCGCGAGGCGTGCCGGACCGCTCAGGATCCATCGTGTTCCTACGCACTAGCGGCTGACCGCGGCTGGCTGCGCGGTCAGCCGCTCCTCCAGTTTAATATGCAAGCGCTTGTAATTTAATGGCGCTTGAGTGCGTAAAATCACAAGCGGTTGCAAATTAAACTGTAAAAGCAGCCAACCGCTAGTGCGTAGGTGCTCTAAGGTTAGTAAGGAAGCATAGCTAAGCAGTGCAGTATTCACTGCACTGTGTGGAACTTTGATCCTTTTTATGGTTCTGTATTCTGAGTAAAACCAACGGAACCATTTTCAGATCACTCGTGTGTCTGTTAGTCGGTCTGTCGCTGAGTATTTTCTCCAAATCTATTCGAGTTTATTTTTTGTAGGTACACATACGAGTTTTAACTTCTGTGACCCAAAGACGAACACGGTATGTAAATAATAAATTTTGATATGGGTCACTTATTGGGACAAAAATAAAAAAAATAGATAGCCTGGAATTGGACTTTTTGTCCAAATAAATAAATTGATTGATTAAATTCAGATAATAGAGGAGCTCGTGGCTAGGTAATAACATCCGCACGGGTTGATCTTTAAGGTTAAGCAACGCTTGCTAAGATTGTTCAGTGGATGGGTGACCATCTTAACATACCGAGATTCCTCCGTGTCACGGAAAGCACGTTAAGCCGTTGGTCCCTGCTGTCATTTGTAGATCTTTGGTAGTCGTTACGGAGAGTCAGAAGCCAGTAAATCTGACTCCAGTCTTGCCATGAAGTACCGTGTTACCCAGTTAATAATAGTTTGTGGAGGTGTGGTAGGTAGCCGCTTCACGGGAAATACTGGTATTCAGCTAAATCCGGTTTAACTGGAAGCCGACCCCAATATAGTTGGGAAAAGGCTAGGTAGATGGTGTAGATGAGAAAATAAAAGCCTTTGAAACCAAGCAATAAAATTAAACATACTCGTACAATAAATGAAACGCTGTTCTATTGTCAACTTTTATCGATAAAGGCTTGCTATCAAGCACTCTAATTTTAGTATTAATCCAAATTGATAATTGTTTACTACAGTAATCCATGTTTTATCACCTTATCACAGAAACTGGGTCTTGAAACAATGTATTTATGAGTGTTTAACTTTGAATGGATGTTTTTGCTTTGTGTCTGCGTGAACGCAATGCAATATCACGTTCACGTCGTTACGATATGCCAGATGTGGTAACGGCACTAGTATAATGAGCTAGTATAACCTAACCTTTGTTTAGCCTTTTGCCGGATCCATTACTCAAACAAAACAGCATGTAGCAGTCTAGATGCTGCGGACTATGTTCGAAAGAGCGCCGCGACCCTGGAACGCAAAGTGCACTAAGAAGAACACGGATGGGTTTTAGTCAGTAAGAGTCTGACACTCTCTCCTGCTTCACCAAGAGCTGGACGAGTCTTTTGATAGCCTTTTAGAGGTATGCGGAAAAGAGTATTTAAAGTCCCGCAAAACTCCATTGTAAAGGAAGGATCCTCCGAACGGATGGTTGTTGTGTCCAGTGTGGGCAACTGCCCGATAGTTGATATTTGGGCTGATGTATATGTTCAAATCGCACGGTAAACTCTGATTGCGCGATGCAGGATTTCAACGTAGTAGTTTGCTGCTAGTTAGATAGATGGCGTTGCGGGTCTTTTTTTTTGCGATGTGGATTTGATCCGTTGGTTTTTCTGTAGCGGCGTTGATGCCGCTACAACCTTGAGTCTCTTCATAACATATCTAACTGGACAGGCTACTCATCTTTTTTTTTTTTTTTTTTTTACTATTGATAGGCACGCGTTTGACCACTATCTCACCTGATGGTAAGCGAGGATGTGGTCGAAGATGGAGCACGCTTGCCTAGAAATAACCTATTCACTCTTGATTTAAAGACTCCCAGGTTGTAGCTATCAGGAAACACAGACTCCGGCAGGGAATTCCACTCCTTAGCTGTACGCACTATGAATGCGTCTCATTGAGACCAGCCCCACTTTAAGCATCTTCACTCTTCACATATTGGATGTTGCGCCTCCAATGATTTTCTGTACCATTTCATTATTTTTCTAGGTTAATATTCCATACAAACTCGTAATTTGTAAAATCGTTTCCCAGATTATGACGACGAAAGTAATTCCAATCAATAGCATAACTATTTCTTTTTCTTGATGGCGAATCATCAAATGAATGATCATCAAAGATAAAAATAGATTGCATGTGGCGGAGGTGAGAATGTTTAGATGAATGTGTGGAGTAACGAGAATGGATAAAGTGAGAAATGAGTACATTAGAGGTAGTTTAAAAGTGGCGCCAGTGACGGAAAAGTTTAAGGGAATCGCTTGCCCATGTAACTGGAAGAGTTATGAATATAAATGAATGGATGGAGAGGGAGAGGAAATCCGAAGAAAAGATGGATGGATTTGTGAGGAAGAATATAAAAGAAAAGGAAGTTAGTAATAGCGATGACGGCTGGTAGGACAGAATGGAAGAAAAAAAGGTGTTGCGCTGAACCCAAGTAACATGGGATACGGGCAGGAAAATGATGGCAAATCATCAAATAGCTTCTCCCGCTCTGGGCGTAGCGGGTGGAAGTGTCAGACTCTTACTGACTAAAACCCATGTTCCTTTTAAATACCATTTGCTTTGCAGGGTCGCGGGTACTCTTTCTAACAATTCCGCATCCCTTCATAAGTACCATTTTTATCATAAGTACCAATCCTAATTATGGTTCTGTTTATTCCAGGTGGAACTATCAGAAAACGCAGGCTACTTCAGATATGACCCGCGCACGATCACAGAGGATGCCATCAAGTCTCATATAGAAGACATGGGCTTTGAAGTGCCCAACGACATCACGGAGCACGAAACTAGGTCAGTCTACTTGGTCTACGGTCGCTCTTCTCACAAACACTACCATAACAACCAGTCGAAACCGAGCAGTCAATTAGTTCGGTCTACTTGGTCTACTCGGTCTACTAGCAGTAGACCGTCATAAAAACTGTCTAAAAATATTCTGATTGGTAATTTACCTATGAAATTAGCTGGGCGTTTCAGTCTTCTCAGTGGATAGATTTGAAAAGTGTTGGTCTACTGAATCTTTATACTGAAGTATGCAGAGTATATGATAGATATGAACCGCGCACGATCATAAAGGAAGCCATCAAGTCTCATATAGAAGACATGGGCTTCGAGGTGCCCAACGACACCACAGAGCACGGAACTAGGTATGCCTACTTGGTCTACTCAGAGACCAGCCAGAAAAAGGGTTTATACATTTTTAGGTAACAACCAAGCTCTTTACATGTTGGTTTATTTGGTCCATTCGGTCTTCTCACAAAACACTACCATAAACACAGTCGAAACCAAGCACTCAAAAGGTCAGTCTACTGGGTCTACTTGTTCTACTCGCAATACACCATCATAAAAACTGCAAACATCTTATTAATAATACAGCAATGAAGTAAGCTAGGCTTTCATTCTTCTCAATAGATAGATTTGTAAAATGTTGGTCTACTGAATCTTTATAGGATATGATATATATGAACCGCGCACAACAAATAATGTTAGCTACAAATTTTCCATAGCCATGTTTCGACTAAATTAAAACAAAACAGTGCTACCTGCTAAGACCCTTAAACTAGCTATAATCTTTAAATTATTATCTAGTGAAGTAGTAATTAACATCTAATTGTCTCCTTTTTCAGAAACCTTCTACCCAAAGAAATCCCCACAGACACGTTAATAGACATGTCTATAAACGGGACATTGGAGACTGACGAGCAGGAAGTGGTGCTGTCAGTCGTCGGCATGACCTGTCAGTCATGTGTCAACACTATTGAAGGTACGTTCTAATACACTAGCATCATCATATTTTAGTCGGTTCACATCAAAACACCTTCACCTTCCTTCTCTCTTTCCAGGGGCCCTCCGCGAGATAGCAGGCGTGACTTCAGCCACAGTATCCCTCGCAGAGAACTCGGCGCTCATCCGGCACACGCGCGGCACGACATCCGCGCGGCAGCTCGCAGACACAGTGTATGGACTCGGCTTTTCTGTGTCCGTGCGACATCCCGACCCTGAACTGTATTCAGGTAAGTTCGGTACTCCCTACCAGGGTGGGATTGGTCATACATTCGAAGTGGCGTTTGTCAGCCGGGCCCAAGAATACGCGGGCCCAAAATCTGCGAGCGTTGCTTCGCTCGCTCTTGCAATGAACATTCTCCAAGTTCTTGAGCTTTTATCGATCAGTCAGTCAATGGTGGTGGTCGAGTAAGAGTCATGGTGATGAAAGGATTAGTCATCCAGATTCTGCGTTAGCGAGAGCTAGCTGCCAAGGGTTCGCCAGGCGTTTAGAGTCGCAATACGGTATTTTTAACGCCGCCGCTCGGGGAGATCCTTTCAAGCAGTCAATTAAGTTACTTCTATTTTAGTGTAAAATATTGAAAAACATGTTAAACTTATATCAGGTAGGGTTCAAAAATTTGTTTTCCGCATAGTGCAACCCTACTAAAAATATAATTAATGATTTGAGTGTATTATCCCATCTATCATTATACCGTCTGTATAAATAAATATAAGGTGTAACTATTCATACACGAAATATTTTAAGACATTCATCTAACGGTTATAACGAAGCCATTTCAAGGAAAAAAAAATTGTATGTAAGTGTTTTTGTTTTTACGAAATTAGAATAATTCTACATTTTCTTGAGACATCTTGCATAAAACCTTTACTCCCTATTCTATGAATGAGACGCACCGCGCCGACGACACGGCGACGGGCGATGCCCGTCATGCGCGGGCGTAATGGATGTTGACAAAATAAGGAGCCAGTATTTATTTTGTGGGTCAAGTGATTTTAAGTTATTATTTTTTTATAAAATATACTTAGATAAAAAAAAAAATGTTTGAAATGGCTTCGTTATAACCGTTAGATGATTATCTTAAAATATTTAGTGTATGAATAGTTACACCTTACATACAAAGGGAACCTGGTTTTTCCCGCAAAAGATGGCCTGTCCCACAGGATTTCATGGTATAAAAAGTGGCCTATGAGGATCATAGAAATGATTTTGCTGTTTCATAGTTTAGCCTCTTATCAGTTATCTTGTAAATAGATCATTCCTTTCAAAGATTTATTTTTTCAGACAGTAAAATACGATGCCATAGGTATATTCTGCGTCTTGTCTAAGGCATTTGATCGCATAAATCACCCAACATGACTCTAAACTTGAACATTACGGACTAGGTAATCAGCGTTTAGCTAATATAAAATTTAGAAGTATTTAAATGTTAGAGAGCCAGCTTAGTGTAAAATAGACGGTAAAAATCTCCTGTATTAAACGTGAAAATAGGGTTTCTACAGGGTTCGATTCTGGGTCCTCTTTTATTTTTGGTTCATACCATCCGCCACAATTTTGCAAAACCTACCTGAACATAGTGTCATTTGTTGTCGATTCCTTTGCTTTTTCCATTGCTTTGTCTATATACAGAAAGAGCGCGTTGGTTATTAAGCCTAAAATTACTGATTATTGTCAAATTTTTGTTGGGAGGAGCTCGTGGCTAAATAATAACAGCCGCACGGGTCGATCTTTAAGGTTAAGCAACGCTTGCCAAGGTTGGTCTGTGGATGGGTGACCATCTTAACATACCGGGTTTCCTCCGTGCCTCGGTGCGCACGTTAAGTCGTTGGTCCCGGCTGGCATTTGTAGATCTTTGGCAGTCGTTACGGATAGTCAGAAGCCAGTAAATCTGACTCCAGTCTTGCCATGAAGTACGTGTTACCCAGTTACTGGGTTGTGGAGGTCTGGTAGGCAGCTGCTCCGCGTAAAATACTGGTATTCAGCTAAATCCGGTTTGACTGGAAGCCGACCCCCATATAGTTGGGAAATGGCTAGGCAGATGATTGTTGGGCCTCTCTCTTAATATTTCCAGGTTATTCGATCCAGATCTGTTAAATTTAAAATGTATTGTTTTGTTACAGAATCACCCCATAGTAAAAGCGAGGAAGGCTCAGGAGACGGCATCAAACCACCTTCTCCTGTCAAGAGTCGAACGCAAGCAAATGTGAGTATACCAGTCGAAGTTGATGTTCAAGTTTCCTAAAAATCGTGTCCTTTTATAGTGGGTCCACCCGATACAGACTTTTGTCTGTCTGTACAACTAAGTCGGTGTGATACTCAGATGTTTTTTTATTCAGATTTGAAAGTTTGTATCGTGTGGACAGTCCATTATTACTTGTTTGGAAGACAAATGGCGAACCGTTAGTCCGTCTTCGATCTGTAGCGGCATCAATGCCGCCACAAGAAAAACCAACGCGTGCATCATCTTCCTGCCCTTATCCCATGTTACTTGGGGTCGGCGCAACACGTTTTATTCTTCCTTCTTCTTTTTGTTTTGTCGTCACTCTATCACTAACTACCTTTTCTTTCATATCGCTCCTCACACAATCCATCCATCTTTTCTTCGACCTTCCTCTCCCTCTCCATCCATTCACATTTATGTTCATAATTGGAGGGATGAAACGCATATAACTAGAAGTAGTTATATGCGTTTCATCCCTCCTCTTCACATGACCATACCAAGACAAGCGATTCCCTTTCAACTTTTCCGTCACTGACGCCACTTTTAAAGTGCCTCTAATGTACTCATTTCTCACTTTATCCACTCTCGTTACTCCACGTATCCATCTCAACATTCTCATCTCCGCTACATGCAATCTATTTTCATCCGTCTTTTTCGCAGCCCAACATTCTGATCCATGAATATAATATTAACTATCGGGGAGGGTTACTGCCCGATAGTTAATATTCGGGCCAGGCAAAACAGCCGCGTGGTCGGAGGACCCTTTCTTTTCAATGGGGGTTTGCGGGATTTAACTCTCTGTACCGCATACCTCTAAACTGGAGACCCTCGACATATCCCGTCAAGATCCCTCTAAAGATCTTTTCTTTTCGTTTCGACCACATCATCGGTTGAGATTGTGGTCAGATGCGAGCCTATCAATAGTAATAAACTAAACAAAATGTCTTAATTTTTAAGAAACACGACATTAATAGGCTATTGTTATAATAATTAACTGCCTCCGTGGTCGAGTGGTTTAGGCGTTTGCCTTGTTGTGATCAGGTGGTCGTGGGTTCGATTCCCACGGGTAGGAACTTTTTAAAGTTGTTTCCAGTTTGGCTAGGACATTGCAGGCTTGAATCACCTGATTGTCTGATTAAAAAAGATGATTCTGTGCTTCGGAAGGCACGTATAAGCCGGTGGTGCCGGTCGACAAATGGCGGTCGTCAAATAAACCATGTCAGAGGGCCTTGAGGCGGTTTAGAAACTCTGACACTAGGGTGTGCGGGGTCGTTAGACCTTACTGCCCACACGAGAAGAAGAAGAACAATAATAATTGTATATGTTTGTCCCAACAGGGCGCAGTATCGCCCATACCAGAGAGCGAGCTCGCCCGCTGTACACTAGAAGTGCGCGGTATGACGTGTGCGTCTTGCGTCGCAGCTATTGAGAAGCACTGCACTAAGCTATATGGTGAGTATTACTCAAAGATTCAAAGCATTTTATTTCAAACTATGTATGTTTGTATAGAAAGAAAGAAAGAAAGAAAACTAATTTATTTGGCACACACGGAATCACACAATGTGTGAACGTGTGTGTTGTGTGTGTGTAAATCGGGTTGGTTTCCGCAACTCCACGACTAAGCGCGTATTTTGCGTGCAGGTGGGACAAATGCGTCATTCGATCCACCCCAGCTCCCCAAGGAAGGCCAGCAACGCCTTGGTGTTAGCAACTATCTCGTAGAGGGTACCTGTGTTTCCGAAGTACTTAGCCCTGTAATCCGCGACTACCGGGCAGCTTAGAAGCAGGTGTGCTGCTGTCTCATTCTCCTCCATGCAGGCTCTGCAGAGCGGGCTGTCAGTGACTCCTATAGTATAGAGGTGTTTATTAAAACACCCGTGGCCAGTTGTTACGGCTGTGACTGTACGCAACTGTTGTTTAGTCAGTCTTAGAGGGAAGTGCCTCTTTTGCCTGCCTTTTTTTTTTTAAGGATGGGAAATCATCAAATGACTCCTCCCGCTCTGGGTAAAGCAAGAGGGAGTGTCAGACTCTTACTGACTAAAACCCATCCGTGTTCTTCCTGGTGCCCTTTGTGTTCCAAGGCTACGGCACCCCTTTCGAACAGATTCCCTAGCCCCAACAGGCACCTGCCCTAGCGGGTCTTTTGCCTGCCTACACTCACTATGGTCAACCCATAGCTTGTGATGTTTATCTCCGGTGCGTTTCCTTACCAGATTGCGTAAGTTTATTTCAAACTAGCGACCCGCCTTCGCACGGGTGCAAATAATAAAATATTTATTTATCTATTTATTAAAACACACACACACCTCACACACCTCTCTCTCACACACACACACACACACACCATCACACACAACACTCACACACACTTTTCCCTTTTCTATCTTGTAATTTTTTTTTTTTTTTGTTCACTACTTTTACCATTTAATTATTTGTCATTGAAGAGCGAGACCTCCTAGCACAGGTATATCTTTTACTTAAAAGGAGGTCTCTATGTGAGAGTACCTGTAAAAGTCTGTACAAGTTTTTGCAATATTTTTTTTTTTTTTTTTTTTTTTTTTTTTATTATACGCTTTATGGTACATAGACCAAAAGTAATACAAAAGAAAACTTGAAACTAAAACACATACAATGGGCGGTCTTATCGCATTCCGCGATCTCTTCCAGACAACCTGGGATGGAAAGTATTTGTCCGGACATGAAATGGGGCTGTCATTGGTGTAAAAAAAATAAAAACAAACTAAATTAAAACAAACAATAAATTATAATATAATAGATACATACATATTTAAATAAAACGCAATTTGAAATAGATACATAAATACATACATACTAAGTATACAGACAATAACAGCCGTACGGGTCGATCTTCAAGGTCAAGGAACGCTTGCCAAGGTTGGTTTGTGGATGGGTGACCATCTTAACATACCGAGTTTCCTCCGTGCCTCGGAAAGCACGTTAAGCCGTTGGTCCCGGCTGTCATTTGTAGATCTTTGGTAGTCGTTACGGAGAGTCAGAAGCCAGTAAATCTGACTCCAGTCTTGCCATGAAATACCGTGTTACCCCAGTTAATGGGTTGTGGAGGTCTGGTAGGCAGCCGCTCCACGTAATACACTGGTATTCAGCTGAATCCGGCTTGACTGGATGCCGACCCCAATATAGTTGGGAAAAGGCTAGGCAGATGATGACTAAGTACACAGACAGTGAAAATAAATGACGACTAACGATACTCACAGCGACAGGTAATGCTCCCTTACAAGTCTTTTGAACGCAGGCAATGACTGAGCGCGTCTAACTAGCACTGGCAATGCATTCCACAGACGAGCAGCCTGTACAGTAAAGGATGTATCCAAGAAAGTTGGAATGCATATCTGATGACTAAAACCTTCCTCGAGAATCACTCTACAACCTGTAACAGAATAAACAACTTTCTCTACGGAACCAACACTGAAATCGCGAAAAAAGAAATCAAATTCTCTCTATTTATGTGCGCATAACTCGATAAAATCCATCTTTCCGAGGTGCAACCGTGCCGATAACCGACCAACTTGAGCTTCTTGGGGTTACATTAACATCTACTCTCAATTTTGACCCTTTCATTGAGGCAAAAGCTCAAGTGGCTGCAAGGAAGTTGGGGATCCTAGCAAAGGTGAGACGGTACTTCACGCCGAAACAGCTGCTCAAACTCTATCAAGCGCAAGTTCGATCGTGTACGGAGTACTGCTCTCATCTTTGGGATGGATCTGCCAAATACCAGCTTGATGCCCTTGAGTCAATTGAGAAACGAGCCAAGAGGATCATTGGCATGAGAGGCTCGTCGCGACGAAGCTCCAAAGTCTTGAGCATCGACGACGAGTTGCTGGCTTGTCGGTTTTCTACTGGTTGCATTTTGGGGAATGTGCGACGGAATTGCATAATTTAATTCCGTCAAGCCCGTTCCATGGGTGACCATCTTAACATACCGAGTTTCCTCCGTGCCTCGGAAAGCACGTTAAGCCAGTGATCTTTGGCAGTCGTTACGGATTGTCAGAAGCCAGTAAATCTGACTCCAGTCTTGCCATGAAGTACCGTGTTACCCAGTTAATGGGTTGTGGAGGTCTGGTAGGCAGCCGCTCCTCGTAAAATACTGGTATTCAGCTAGATTCGGCTTGACTGGAAGCCGACTCTAATATAGTTGGGAAAAGTCTAAGCAGATGATGTGTGATAAACCATTTACAGGTACTTTTGAAATGTCAAGGTCGGTCAATCAAAAACATGGAAGCTATTTGCACGTTCCAAAGCATAGATCTCTATGAACTTGCAAGAAACTCCACGGACACTTGCACCGTGTGTCTACTATACACCGTGTTCCGGATGATATACATAAACTTCGATCAAATGCTCAGAACATAGAAATAAACATTTTTCACTATGGTCACATTAATTAATTCTTATTTTTTGTAAATTTTCATACAAACTAAATACCTTGACGTAAATCATCCGATATGCGTGCCTCTTTATCCGAATTGGCAACGAAAAACAAATGAAAATGAAATAGCATTTGATAGATTTTTCATTTTAATTGCACTAAGACACTTTCATACTGCGTAGCTCAATTAAATTAAATTACAAATATCTTTGTAACGAAGCCTTTTTAAGTACTACTTCCTGTGTTTGATTTGATTTGTTAAAGCTATAGAAGCGTTTGCTAAAGTTTATGGATAACGTGAAGAACACGGTGTATACAGCCCATTTACCCTTATTTTAAAAGAGTGTCTAAAATCTTTGCCGCTACAAAAAGTATCGCAGTGACAAATATACCGCCGCGGTATCAGTTTTCTGTGCGAATTGGACATATACAACAGTCCGAATATCAACTATCGGGCAGTTGCCCACCGGACACAACAACCACCTGCGGGTCTAAAAAGGCTACTTTAGTAGAATCAAAATATTAACCATACAATAATCTGTCAAATTTCATATTCATCTTTATCGCTAAAGCATTATTTATTTATTTATTAAAACTTGATGCACTAGTAAAAATACTGTACAAAGGCGGACTTAATGCCTTAGGCATTTTCTACCAGTCGACCTTAGGATGGTGCAGACAACATGGCAGGTGCAACAGGAAAGACAAACAGAGAGGAAAAGAAATACATCATAAATACATAGATACATACATAACAAAAAAAAAATGACGTTTAAAAAAAAAACAAATTCAACGAATTAACGCTGTGTTGATTCTACCGACTCAAAGTTGATTGGGAAAATTTGACAGTAACGGGTAGCGTGATGTGCTTTCTCATCATCATCGGCCTAGCCTTTTCCTAACTATATTGGGGTTGGCTTCCAGACAAACCAGATTCAGCTGAATACCAGTGTTTTACGTGGAGCGGCTGCCTACCAGACTTCCACAACCCATTAACTGGGTAACACGGTACTTCTTGGCAAGACGAGTCAGATTTACTGGCTTCTGACAACCCGTAACGACTGCCAAAGACCTACCAAATGACAGCCGGGACCAACGGCTTAACGTGCGCACCGAGACACGGAGGAATCTCGGTATATTAAGATGGTCACCCATCCACAGACCAACCTTGGCAAGCGTAGCTTAACGTTAAAGATCGACCCGTGCGGCTGTTATTATTTAGCCACGAGCTCCTCATGATGTGCTTTCTGATTCTGCTAAAGTGGCCTTTTTAGACCCGTTGGTCTGAAGATCCTCCCTTTTCAATGGACATTTACGGGACTTTGTACTCTGTTCCGCATACCCTCTATATGATCCTTGTTTTTCTGTTTTCCAGGAGTCCACTCAATCCTCGTGGCCCTATTGGCAGCTAAAGCGGAAGTCCGGTACGCTCCCAACAAGATCTCGGCCGCAGACGTGGCCAACTGTATCACGGAGCTGGGCTTCCCTTCCAGCGTCATTAGCGACTGCGATGGCAGCGGGCAGAGGGACCTGCATGTGGCGGTAAAGAGTTCTTTGTAATATTTAATGATCCATGATTCTCTCCAACATCCGTTAATAATCCCACTACCCATCAGTGACCCCATTGACCCCCATCACCCATTATTGACCCCACTACCCATCAGTGACCCCATTGACCCCATCACCCATTATTGACCCCTCTACCCATCAGTGACCCCATTGACCCCATCACCCATTATTGACCCCACTACCCATCAGTGACCCCATTGACCCCACTACCCATCAGTGACCCCATTGACCCCATCACCCATTATTGACCCCTCTACCCATCCGTGACCCCATTGACCCCATAACCCATCATTGACCCCATTGCTCATAATTGAGCCCATTTAGCCCATCACTCATTATTAACCCCGCTACCCATCAGTGACCCCATTGACCCCATAACCCATCATTGACCCCATTGCTCATAATTGAGCCCATTTAGCCCATCACTCATTATTAACCCCGCTACCCATTAGTGACCCCCATTGACCCAAACAGTCATCATTGACCCAAACACTCATCATTAACCCTTTCACCCATCATTGACACCATCACCTATTATTGACCACATGACCTCCATCACCCCTCGTTCATTATCAACTCTGTATCACCCAGTTTAATCCCACCAACCGCTTATTATTTCAAATGTACAGATAAATGATATTATATATTTATTTTGCGAATAGGTTACAAGTAACTCTTTTGCACGTAATTTTTTTTTGTTATATTAATCTGGATGAGACCGGTGTTCCATATCTGACTACCCTGAGAAGAAACACCAAAACAAACTCAGAGGTCATAGTCTCTTTTGAAGTCAATACAATAGGGAAGATGCAAATACAGAATTTATGAGAATTTTGTCAGTAAAATCATAAAAAAGTATAAAATAAAGATCATTGCAACGTTTTTATTTTGGTTAATATCAATTTTTAACAAAAATAATGAAACAAAGTAACGTGAAACGGAACGTATCTAAAAACAACAATCAGCGTTTGATGCGTATCTGCTGTTATGCCAACGAAAAGGCAACCTTATGTTTTTGAGTTAGGACAGTTCTTGACCAGTGATAGACACGAGTGACGTCATCGTCCGTTTTCGAGCGAACCTTTAGACTGTCGGTTTCAAAACGCAATTTTGGCAATAAATTAAAGCGTTTTCATTTCTTATTTATGTGGTGGTCTATTCTAGATGGAGTTCTTTAAAATTAAAGCAAAAATGGAAATATTGCATGTTCCCTATTGCCAATAACATATGAAAACCACGTACAGTTCCCATCACGCAAGTTTGCCTCCGCGAAGTACGCCGCTATCGGCTGCGCAGGATGGCTATTTGACAACAAACATACAACCGCGCGCGAGCTTCCCGCGCATGTGCGGATTAACGCAAGCGCGGGTGTAATGGCATCTCACTCGCTCGTATACGTTCGATGCATAAGCGTGTCCCGCTTGCTCAATGCAATACGACTGTGGATGCGAAGTGTTACGCGATGTTATTGTTTTTAATGATTTATTTTGGTTATTTCTTACAGTTTGATTTGTGTTCTTGTGGTGTATGTGTTTTTTGTGTTACTTTTTGATATTTTTATTGTTACTGGTAGTCTTTGTTACTTGTTTATAGTATAATACGTATAAACAAAAAAATATTCCAGGAACGTAACACTTTTTTACGCGATGCACCTGCGCGGACTTCACTCGAACCTAACTTCCGAGGGGCAAACCACGCGGACGCGAACTGTAGGTTAACGTCTGAGGTGGTCTTTTGAAGAAAGCAGCACGCAGGTTAGAGTGGACCTGGCCAGACAGTACAAGCAAATACAGACTGTTACTGCCGACGAAAAGCTACTTCATCTGCACGCTATTTTTAAGCTTTTTTCGAGAGAGCAGCTATAAATTAACATTTGTTGTGTTTTGTTGTAGATCACAGGGATGACCTGTGCGTCGTGCGTGAGTAAGATAGAGAAGAGTGTACTTAAGCTGACCGGAGTCGTGTCCTGTACTGTCGCCTTGACTACCAGCAAGTGAGTGGTACTATCTGAAAATTATCATAAAAAGACAATTTTTATAAATCTACTAAGCCTAACTACGTACATATATCGTCCAAGAGATTGCGGCAGCACCAGCACAAAAACAATCACTTCTCATCGTGTGGGCAGTAAGGTCTAACGACTCCACACACCCTAGTGTCAGAGTTTCTAAACCGCCTCAAGGGCCTCTGACATGGTTTATTTGACGACCGCCAATTGTCGGCCGGGACCACCGGCTTATACGTGCCTTCCGAAGCACGGAATCATCTTTTTATCAGACAATCAGGTGATTCAAGCCTGCACTGTCCTAGCCAAACTGTAAACAACTTTACTACGTATGCTTCCCGTGGGAATCAAACCCACGACCACCTGATCACAAGGCAATCGCCTGAACCACTCGACCACGGAGGCAGAACGTGGAAAGCTAACAGTCTTCTGGACAACGAAATGGAGAAGTACTTAGATAAGGTTTTGCCCTCAGCTTCGCTTGCAATACAGGGGGCTACTCTGTAAGCGCGAAGCCCGTAGTTTCGAGCTTAGTAGCGGGCGTATTCTGCTCCGTATCACATCATCATCATCATCTGCCTAGCCTTTTCCCAACTATATTGGGGTCGGCTTCCAGTCAAACCTGATTTAGCTGAATAACAGTATTTAACGAGGAGCGGCTGCCTACCAGACCTCCACAACCCATTAACTGGGTAACACGGTAGTTAATGGCAAGACTGGAGTCAGATTAACTGGCTTCTGACTATCCGTAACGACTGCCAAAGATCTACAAATGCCAGCCGGGACCAACGGCTTAACGTGCGCACCGAGGCACGGAGGAAACTCGGTATGTTAAGATGGTCACCCATCTACAGACCAACCTTGGCAAGCGTTGCTTAACCTTGAAGATCGACCCGTGCGGCTGTTATTATTTAGCCACGAGCTCCTCCTACTCCGTATCACCTAACCACTAAGAATTAAAGAAAACACGACTTGACAGTTACTGTTAAATCGTGTTGTCATTAATTCTTAATTTTTTTTTTTCAGTTTTAGGAAAACTTACAGCTAAACATTTTCACACATAAGAGAGTGACAAAAAAAAAGGCCAATTAAAAGTTTTCACAGATAAAAGAGAGATTACAGACAAAATATGTGAGAAGGTAGACAGTGTTCTAAGTAAAAACAGTAAGTTAAGTTAAACAAACAATACAACCAAATTGAGAATCCTCCGTTTTTGAAGTCGGTGAAAAATGTGACTGAACAAAGAGTCCTTTTTTAATTTTAAAATCGTAAGTCTGTAGGCGATACGGAGTAGAATACGCCCGGAATTAAGCCCGAAACTACGGACTTTGGGCTTAGAGAGTAGCTTCCCTGTATTTTTTACCTGTTTTACATATTAACCGTCAATTTTCTTTCACAGGGGCAAAATAAAATACAACGCAGAGCAGATAGGTCCCCGTACAATCTGCGAAGCTATCAACAACCTTGGCTTCGAAGCCAGCGTCGTCACGCCACACAATCGAGGAACTACTAACTATTTAGAGCACAAGTAAGTACCATCATCTTTAAAACGGTCACCCATCCTTACACTGACCGCGGCTAACACAGCTTCGCCCTAAGTTATCGACGATCGAGTCACTAGCCTTAAAATGAAACCCCATAAGTTAGCCGGAATTGATGACTGGTTACCCATCCACACACAGATCGCGGCTAGGGAATCCCTGAACTAATCAATTTAACTTTTTTTTTTTGTTTACGGGGGGAAACCTTCAAAAGGCGCCTGGTTTTTTGGGGTAAAGACGGATTTTTATCTCACTAAAACCACCCCGGTAATCACCATCAGCACATAAAAGGGGCCCCGTTACCTCTTAAAAGACCACACCGAAACCCTCTCTGTGCAACGCATGTTAGGGCACCTCCCTGGGGAGACTGTAAACCCCTTTACAGTCTCCCCTTAGCCTCGCTGTGCACGGCAGCACGTGATCACTGTGCCAGCACCTTTCCGGAGCACGGGGTGTGCGGACAGAGAGCCCACGGGGAGCGCGCGCGACCCTGGAGCCCCGCCTGCCTTCAATAACGCAGGCTGGGTTGAGGCTTCTAGGCGTCGAGGCGGTTGCCTCCCTGACGCCTCCTTCTGGGAGCAGGATTAGCCCCCTCACGATCCCGCTCAATCAATTTAACCTAATCAATTGACGAGCCCTAAAAAACCCCGTAATTAAATAACCCGGGATTGATGACTGGTTACACATCCACACACCGACCGCGGCTGGGATAACTTAACCTTGATCTATCGACGAGCTACGAGCCCTCTTTTTACTATCTAACTCCAAGGATCACCCATCCTAGTGCCGACCGCAGCTAGCGTAGCTTAAACTTAACAATCTGCGAAGCTATCAGTCACCTTTGCTTCGAAGCGAGTGTCGTCACGCCACACAATCGAGGAACTACTAACTATTTAGAGCACAACTACCACCATCTGTCAGTCAGTTAGTCTTCTGCTCAGCTCAGCTGATTACCAGTATATTATTTTGGAGGTATGCGGAACAGAGAGTTAAGTCCCGCACACCTCCATTGTAAAGGGAGGATCCTCAGACTAGGCGGTTGTTGTGCCTGGTGGATTAATATTTAACAAATTTGTATGCTAGGGCACTGTTGACAGTGATTTATCGGACAATTTTCAGCATTTTTTTTTTGGATTCCAGTGCTTATACGGTTAATAAATCTTCAAAAAGGAAAACATAGGGACTCAGTATATATCCTTCTTATTCAGTTTGTGAAATATCACTCAAATCGGTCCAATACTGGAGGAGAAAAAAGTCGAGAGCCAAACCTCCAGTTATGACTTTATACATACAGAGTCTCGCCGCCCATGTTTCCTCTTAAAAAATTACCCATTGTCCATAAATGTTGAACCACAACTTATCTATGTAGCCTATTATGTTCCACTCCTTCTCCTTTTTCCACACAACTGTTTGCGTTTTCGGACCAGTGCTTTTTGTCATCATCATTATCATAACAGCCAAAAGACATCCACTGCTGGACATAGGCCTCCCCCAAAGGGGGGGATTCCCATAATCGTCACGCTTGTGCGGCGGGTTGGCGATCACAGTGTATGGTGTTGCGTTTTACAGAGAACGCTGCTGCCCATTCTCTTTTTTTTTTACTATTGATGGGCACGCGTTTGACCACTATCTCACCTGATGGTAAGCGAGGATGTGGTCGAAGATGGAGCACGCTTGCCTTGAAATAACCTATTCACTCTTGATTTAAAGACTCCCAGGTTGTAGATATCAGGAAACACAGACTCCGGCAGGGAATTCCACTCCTTAGCTGTACGCACTATGAATGTGTTCCCAAAACGTTTTGTGCGTATGGGTGGGATGTCCACCATGTACATTCTCTGGTGAGTCCCTTAGTCGCCTCTTACGACACCCACGGGAAGTGATGGGATGGTGTTATTCTTTTACGGCACCATACGGCATTGTGTTTTTGGTAGGTGAAAATTAATAAACTTACTTTTTTCTTGTCCACAGAGAAGAAATAAAAAAATGGCGGAACGCCTTCTTAATCTCACTAATCTTCGGCGGCCCGTGTATGATAGCCATGGCATACTTCATGGCGGTCATGTCTCACGAACACAACGCCAAGGACATGTGCTGTGTAGTACCGGGGCTCAGCCTCGACAACCTCATCATGTTCGTGCTGTCCACTCCTGTGCAGGTAACATGTCCCAGAGCAAACACACTACAGCCCTGAAAATCACGCTGCAATCCCCAAAACACGCAAGTACTTCCAAAAAATGCGCTTGAACAAGCTACAACTCCCAAAACTCATACAAAAACCCCCAGCAAATGCGCTACAACCTTTATCAAACACGCTGCAACCCCGAAAAACGCGCTTATACACACTACAACCCATCAAAAGCGCTCTAAAATCCTCTGAAAACACGATTCAGCCCCCAACAATCGCGATACAGCCCCCAATAATCGCGATACAGCCCCCAACAATCGCGATACAGCCCCCATTAATCGCGATACAGCCCCCATTAATCGCGATACAGCCCCCAACAATCGCGATACAGCCCCCAACAATCGCGATACAACGCCCAACAATTGCGATACAGCCCCCAACAATCGCGATACAGCCCCCAACAATCGCGATACAGCCCCCAAAACACGCGATACAGCCCCCAAAACACGCAACAACTTACTTAATGATTGTATTTCTTCAACAGTTCATTGGTGGCTGGCATTTCTACAAGCAAGCGTACAAGGCGTTACGGCACGGGACTTCTAACATGGATGTTCTTATTTCAATGACTACTACAATCAGGTAAGATTTATACCAGTAGTACTATAGGGAGCGTGCAGAAACTATAGGTGGCAGCACAGAAATGTCACTGTCAAGTATGTTTCAAGTATAAAATTCTAAATAGCTACGCTAGATGGCACAGTCTACTTCGCGCACGTTCTCCTAAACTGAGCGTGCAGGAACCACAGGTGTCAGCACAGAAGCGTCAATGTTAAGTATTCTGACCCTTAAAGCTTCGAAAATGAGTGGCATTGTCAACGCCGTGCACGATCCCTATTCTGTAACTACATTTTCGTGTCTCAACAGAGGAATCCGAGGTAAGTATCAAATTCGTATAAACATAAGATCTTCTCCTTCTTCTCGTGTAGGCAGTAAGGTCTAACGACCCCACACACCCTAGTGTCAGAGTTTCTAAACCGCCTCAAGGACCTCTGACATGGTTTATTTGACGACCGCCATTTGTCGGCCGGCACCACCGGCTTATACGTGCCTTCCGAAGCACGAAATCATCTTTTTATCAGACAATCAAGATTCAAGCCTGCAAAGTCCTAGCCAAAATGGAACACCACTTTACAAAGTATGCTTCCTGTTGGAATCGAACCCATGACCAACGGGTCACAAGGGAAACGCCTAAACCACTCGACCACGGAGGTAGTTACATAAGACCTTTATTTTGTGTAATAAAGCTCACTTTGTGAGTTCGTGAGTCGCTGTCCGATCAGGACTAGTGGCCCTATTATTACGTGCTATTGCCAGCATGATTACGCTGTGAAAACGGGATAGTGTTATGAGTGTTGTACTCGTATATCAACGGCGCGTTATGTTCCACGCGCGCCTCAAAGAGTTGTCAGCATAGAAGACGAAGCCCGCTAGGGCCAGTGCCTGCCAGGGTTCCGGAATTTATTCGAAAGAGTGACCGCGGCCCTGGAACGCAAAGGGCTTTAGGAGGAACACGGATAGGTTTTAGTCGGTTAAAGTATAACACTCCCTTCGGCTCCGCCCAGAGTGGGATTGATTTTTGATAATAGGGAACATGCAATATTTCCATTTTTGCTTTAATTTTAAAGAACTCCATCTAGAATAGACCACCACATAAATAAGAAATGAAAACGCTTTAATTTATTGCCAAAATTGCGTTTTGAAACCGACAATTTAAAGGTTCGCTCGAAAACGGACGATGACGTGACTCGTGTCTATCACTGGTCAAGAACTGTCCTAACTCAAAGACATAAGGTTGCCTTTTCATTGGCATAACAGCAGATACGTCACCAAACGCTGATTGTTGTTTTTAATTACGTTCCGATTCACGTTACTTTAATTCATTATTTTTGTTAAAAATCGATACTAACCAAAATAAAAACGTTGCAATGGTTATTATTTTATACTTTTTTATCATTTTACTGACATAATTCTCATAAATTCTGTATTTGCATCTTCCCTATTGCCCATTCTTAAACAAATAAAGTAACAGCTTGTAAAAATACAATGCTAAATCTTAATCCTTTGTCCACAGTTACGCGTACTCTCTAGCCGTAGTAATAGCAGCGATGGCAATGCAGCAGGATACCAGTCCGGTCACATTCTTCGACACTCCACCCATGCTGTTGGTGTTTGTGTCTCTAGGACGCTGGCTGGAGCATATCGCTAAGGTAAGTTACCTAGTGAAGTGAGAGCAGCCCGGCCATGCAGCAGGATACCAGTCCGGTCACATTCTTAGACACGCCACCCATGTTGTTGGTGTTCGTGTCTCTCGAACGCTGGCTGGAGCATATCCCTAAGGTGAGTCACCTAGTGGAGTGACAGCAGCCCGGCCATGCAGCAGGATACCAGTCCGGTCACATTCTTCGACACTCCTCCCATGTTGTTGGTGTTCGTGTCTCTAGGGCGCTGGTTGGAGCATATCGCTAAGGTGAGTCATCTAGTGAAGTGACAGCAGCTCGGCCATGCAGCAGGATACCAGTCCGGTCACATTCTTCGACACTCCACCCATGTTGTTGGTGTTCGTGGCTCTAGGGCGCTGGCTGGAGCATATCGCTAAGGTGAGTCATCTAGTGAAGTGACAGCAGCTCGGCCATGCAGCAGAATACCAGTCCGGTCACATTCTTCGACACTCCACCCATGTTGTTGGTGTTCGTGTATGTAAAAAAAAAAATATTTTTTTAGTTGTTCACTAAAGTTGTTAACTTGTTTTTTTTTTAAGTTTTTATGCATTTTTTAACTACTTTTTCTAGCGAGTAAAGATTGATAAAACTCATGGTAGACGTATAGTTATGAAATGGACATCAAACACTTCTGGATACAAGGCTCTACCTTTCATAATGATCTTGCTTAATATAATTTTGCCTGCCTGTATATCCGGGCTAAGTAAAACAAAAATACTAAAAAGGTTTAGGTAGTTAAATTTGTTACTTAAAAGCTCAGTTAAAAAATAAAATGCAAATTAAAACCAATGTAAATACAGCTATCATCATCTGCCTAGCCTTTTACCAACTATATTGGGGTCGGCCGTCAAACCGGATTTAGCTGAATACCAGTATTTTATGTGGAGCGGCTGCCTACCAGAACTCCACAACACATCAACTGGGTAACACAGTACCTACTTCATGGCAAGACTGGAGTCAGATTTACTGGCTTCTGACTATCCGTAATGACTGCCAAAGATCTACAAATGACAGCCGGGACCAACGGCTTAACGTGCTTACCGAGGCACGGAGGAAACTCGGTATGTTAAGATGGTCTCCTATGCACAGACCAAACTTGGCAAGCTTTGCTTAACCTGGAAAATCAACTCGTGCGGCTGTTATTATCTAACCACCAGCAAATACAGCAATAATGATTACGAAATCAATTGAACTAATAGTTTATTTGTTTAATGAGTGTTTGTGTAAAAAGTCAAATCAAGATTGTTCACCTTTCTTTAACTACCAAAACATTTCTAGTATAGTATGGTTATAAATATGCAAAATTAAACCTCAATTTCTCTTCCAGGGCAAAACATCAGAAGCATTATCAAAACTGCTATCCCTAAAACCTACAGAAGCAGTTCTAGTGACATTAGATGAAAACGGACACCCCATCAGTGAGAAGAGCATACCAGTGGACCTGGTGGAGCGAGGAGATGTTCTCAAGGTAAGGTACATCACGTCTGTCCCTCCCAAAGTTAGTTCAGAGTTGTACAGTACATACATTTCAAAGACATCCCACCCATACACACGAAACGTTTTGGGAACACATTCATAGTGCGTACAGCTCAGGAGTGGAATTCCCTGCCGGAGTCTGTGTTTCCTGATAGCTACAACCTGGGAGTCTTTAAATCAAGAGAGAATAGGTTATTTCTAGGCAAGCGTGCTACATCTTCGACCACATCATCGCTTACCATCGGGTGGGATAGTGGTCAAACGCGTGCCTATCGGTAGTAAAAAACAACCGCCTCGTTTACAAAATCAAACTCAAAGTATTTGCTTCAATTAAACCATTTACAGGCGCATCTGAATTGTTAAGATCGGTCAGTCTAAGAGGTGAAGCTATTAGCACGTTCTAAAGCGTAGATCTAGTAGACTTTATATTTCAGGTACAACTGACAGTTGAAAATTCGCGGTGTATAGGTAGATTTCCCATTATCAGAATTGATCATAACAGCCGAATGACGTCCACTGCTGGACATAGGCCTCCCCCAAATGGGGGGGTTTGCCATAATCGTCACGCTTGGCAGGTTGTTTGGCGATCGCAGTGTACGGTGTTGCGTGCAGAGAACGCCCACGGGAAGTGATGGGATGGTATCATTCTTTTACGGCACCAGCCGACACCATACGGTAGAAATTTTTATTTGGATTATTTTGTCACCAGGTAGTGCCAGGAGCCAAGGTCCCGGTAGACGGCAAGGTCATCTTCGGTCAGAGTACTTGTGATGAGTCGCTCATCACTGGAGAATCTATGCCGGTGCCAAAGACCAAAGGTTAGTTTAATATTATGGCATAAACTAGCTGACCGGCGTAACTACGTCTGCGTCTCATTATTCATGGAATGCTCCGCTCATATTCGTCGTAGCGTGATTTAATATAGCCTATAGCCTTCCTCGATAAATGGGCTATCCAACACTAAATATATTTTTTCAATTCGATGGATAAGCTCGTTTAAGCAAACAAACAAACTCCTCAGCTTTATAATATTAAGCATAGATATGCTTCCAAATCTAGTATTTATCTGCAAAATTAGTAATTTTTAAAAGTGGTTCGATAAGAAGATGCAAATAAAAAAACAAAGAACACATTTCTAGCTAGCACGTTGCTCGCAACTTTGTCTGGGCAGATTTTGTATTAAGTTCAACAATTCCACGCCCTTTGAAATTTTTCCATGCACGCTGTGCATGTGGTACACACTATACACGAATATTAACCCTCGTCTATGTCAAAACGGTATCTGAGCATAGTTTTGAGATACGCCTTGTGAAACGGAGCCGTGTTTAGGGTGTACTGCAGTGGAAACGTAGACCCACGTTATCAAACAAATTAATCTACGCAGCTAAGACGCGCCGCGTGCCCGTACAAAGCATGCGTTGCGGTGGTTTTGCGCCTTGATTCATAATGAAACCGTTGTCTGATTAAAGCGCTTATTACACTACACGGTATTCAGGGCCCGGTGGCAAGGGTGGACGTGGCCCCTAACTAGTAGGGAGTCGCTTATTACACTAGCCGGTCGATTCGGCCCTAACTCAGTTGTGAAGTGACCAGCGTTGCCAATGTGCGGGAAATTCCCCAAACTGCGGGGATACACAAGTTGATTGGAGATTTATTGGGGGTTGGCAAGATGTGGGGAAAATTCGAGGATTCTAAATATCGATTTTATTCTTCTGATATTATTCTAAATGGGTAATCAGTAGATATTTTGCCCCCAAATTGGGGAGTTAGACTTGCATTTTTGGGGAATTTGTTAAATTGGTGTTGGCAACACTGCTCCCTAACGCCCCCACTCTTATTACACCACCCAAAATCGGGACTTAGGGCCCGGAATACCGTGTAGTGTAATATTTGCTTAAATTTTTTGCAGCACGTAACAAAAATGTAACTCTTTATCCCGCAGACTCAGTAGTAATAGGCGGCAGTATAAACCAGCACGGAGCCCTCGTGGTGTCGGCGACGCATACGGGCGAGGCGAGCACTCTAGCTCAGATAGTGAGGCTAGTGGAGGACGCGCAGGCGAGCAAGGCGCCCGTGCAGCGACTGGCTGACACTATTGCTGGGTAAGTGGCGGCGTTACACCTTAGTGTGGACACTGTTGAGACACTATACACTCTGTCGACGCTCACACGATAGCTGTAAGGTATGGTAGCTACGTATACTATAGTGAAGTAATAATAGGTGGCTGTATAAACCAGCACGGCGCTCTCGTGGTAGCAACGTAGCATCATCATCATCATATCAGTCGAAAGACGTCCACTGCTGGACATAGGGCATCCATCGGCTACCCGCGACCTTTACCAGGTCATCGGTCCACCTTGTGGGAGGCCTTCCAACGTTGCGTCTACCGGTATGCGGTCGCCACTCCAGAACTTTTCGGTCCCATCGAGCATCTGTTTCCAAAATCTTACAACACTAATCTCTTCAAAGTTAGAGTGAACAGGCTCCTTCTGGGTAGGCTCGCTCCATCGTAGACTTTGTCTCTGTCATCTCTGACATAGACTAGAGTCAAGAGCAAACGCATTACAAATAAAAAAAAAAAAATCTGTTCTATGAGCTAGGTATAGTGAAGTAGTAATAAGCAACCGTGCAGCGACTGGCTGACATTATGTCTGGGTAAGTTTTCCATCGTCTCTGTACCCCATCGACCATTTAATCTGATACATCAATCAGCCTCATTGTAGCCATTTTATACACTCTCTACGTGTTGTCTTGACACTACACAATATTGAGACTCTGTTGTTGCACCGTATCATCATTATCGACACTATTCAAACACATTAGACACTGTTTGGACAAAGTTTGCACTATACAGACACTTTAAACATTATAGATTAGCTGACACTATTGCTGGGTAACTTTTCCATCATCTCTCTCTACCCATCGACCTTTTAAACTAATATATCAGTCAGCCTCATTGTAGTCATTGAACGCTCTCTAAGTCCTATGTTGACACTATAGACACTGTATTTAATATTGAGGCACTGTTGTTGCCCCGTATCATCATTATAGACACTATTAAAACACATTTGACACTGTTTGGACACAGTTTGCACTATACAGACACTTTAGACATCATAGACACTGTTGAGACTCTACAATTGCTGTTTAGACACACATGCTGGGTTAGGTTAAGGCGGTAAGTAATCTTGCTTCCGACAGAATTTTCTATCAGGTGTAATAGAGATTTTTTTTACCTTTATTGAATAGACACTGTGTGTAAAGTATAGATACTATGATCTATGAGACACTGTGTCGACACTATATCTATCTGTGTTGTGTTATTTCAATGCTCTCGTAAATAAAATATTCCGTCAAACGGGGTGAATAATAGGGGCAAAACTTTGATGGCAGTTTTCTCGTTAATTTTAATTAAAAGAAGTAGATGCTTTGTTCAAAACCAATAATAATTTTAAAATCCCAGTCAAAGTTTTGTCCCCATTCAACATCGCGTCCCTTTTCACCCCGTTTGACCGTACCTATTTCGATTTCTGTTAATGATTTTATCTTCTAATGTAAAGAATGTTCTTTGTTACAGGTACTTCGTGCCTCTCGTAGTGTTTCTATCTCTGCTGACCCTTATCTGCTGGATTATTAGCGGAGCGCTGAATATTGAAAGGATCAAACTTATAACACCAGTGAGTTTTACTTGATTTATTAACTATGTTAGCTATTTACTGGGCACAGACCACAACCAAACACAACCAAAAAAATAAGAAACTAGATTTTTTAATAAATTAGAAATTTCCGAAATTAAACACATTTTTAAATCAACCACCAAATCTAATCTAATCTTTCAACTTTTTTATTTTATTAATAAGTAATTTATGTTTACTTGGATATTATCTTCCGTACCCAAAGGATAAACAACGGTACCCTATTACTAAGCCTCCGCTGTCCGTCCGTTCGTCCGTCCGTCCGTCTGTTTGTCTGTCTGTCAGCGGGCAGTATCTCAAGAACCGTAATAGGTAGACAGTTAAAATTTTCACAGATTGTGATTTTTATTGCCGCTTTAACAACAAATAATAAAAAATAAGGTATATGGTACGGAACCCTTCGTGTGCGATTTCGACTCGCACATGGCCGGTTTTTATTATTTTCTTTCTTAAAAATTGTAGACTGGCATCATAAATAAAACTAAAGTTGAACATAATCATTTATTTCCTTTCTAGCCAATGTACCTAAACGCAGGCTACGCGGACTGGGAACTAATCATCCAAACGGCCTTCCACTTCGCCCTCTCCGTACTAGCCATAGCGTGTCCCTGTGCGCTGGGGCTGGCCACGCCGACTGCTGTGATGGTCGCCACGGGCGTGGGCGCCAAGATGGGGCTGCTCATCAAGGGGGCCGAGCCTTTGGAGAACGCTCACAAGGTGTGTAGACACTTTGTAGACACTATGTACACTGTGTAGACACATTAGACACTATTCAGTGGCGTGCGGTAGGTTCAAGCCAGCAGGACTAAAGCCTAAAAAGCCTAAAGAGACTAAAATGATACACGGTACCATTTTAGTCTCTTTAGGCTCTTATATCGTATACGTTGTAAAATACTAATTAAAAAAAAATATATCTTTATTTCAGACATAATATGCCCATAAGTTGTTAGTAATGAGTTAGTAACAAATTATGCTTATATGCTATATTAGTATTATTAGTAGGTATTTTAATTACTAGCTTATTTATTAGTTACATAACCCTATCGCTACTTCCACCCAGTGTTTTTGGATGGGGCAATCGGGTCTGTCAACAATCATTAATAATAATGGGCAATGGAAAAAAAGGTTTGATCTTACTCAGCTGTTTTAGTTACTTTCTTATGTTATATTTTGATGTTATTAATGATATAAGAAATAAACACGTGGCAATTTAATATCACTATAGCACAGAATTCAGTACAGAAACAGCACGGTGCATTGGAGACACTATAGAAACTGTGTAGACACAGTGTCTACCATAGACACTGTATAGGCACTCCGCACACACTTGGGTATATTTCTCTAGTCTCTCTTAATTGTGCTAGACATAGCGTGTCCAATTCAAATGAGTATTCTTTTAACTAGTGATAGTAGTGAAATATCCTATCGAATTTATATTTTTTGAAAAAAAAAAGTAATGAATCCTATTGAATCTATATTTTTTTGTCCACAGGTCAAAACAGTAATCTTCGACAAGACAGGCACCATTACCCGAGGCAGCGCCACTGTAGCTAAGCTCTCCTTGCTGACCGGCTCGGCCAACACGCTGGGCTCAGTGCTCGCCTGCTTGCTCACTGCCGAGCTCAACTCTGAGCATCCGGTGGCTTCAGGTGAGCATACAATGACATCTGTGTTCCTTACCAGCTATTCCGTCAGCTTTCAAAGTGAACAGGCATCTCCTAGGCTTGCTCGCTTCCGAGCTCGCTCGTTGACCTCGTTTGATATTTCGTAAGGTAAGTAAAAAAAAAACTAGCTTCTGCCAGTGTCCTCGGCTGTGTGGATGTCATAAATTATCACAAAAGAACGTACTCCTGGCATAAAAATCCTGTCCTAATTCAGGATTTGTTCTATTAGTGTGTCATGTTTCGTAATAACCTCGATATTTAGAATGCTGTAAAATGATAGTGGAACTGTCCATCCCCCACAGCCATCGTCCGCTGGTGCAGCGCCGCCCTAGGCGGGCACAGCGGCCTCACCTGCGTCAGCTTCGTGGCGGCGCCCGGCTGCGGCCTGCGCGCTCGGCTCAAGAGCATATCGGACGTACCACACAACGTCACCAACTTCAACAACCAGGCTAGGTGAGTGAACGAGGAATAGTATAATAGGGAACATGAAATATTTTCATCTTGCTTCCATTTTAAAGAATTCTATGTAAAATAGACATAAATTTTAACAAATAAAGCGCTTTAATTTCTTTTCAAAATTGCGGTTTTAAACTTACAGTTTGACATTTCGCCCGAAAAAGGAAGTTGATTCGCTCAAAGACATAAAAGTGCCTTTTTGTTGTCATAATAGTGACGTCACTAAACGCTGATTGTTGTTTTTAGAACGTTCCGGTTCATGTTACTTTGATTCATTATTTTTGTTAAAAATCGATATTAACTAAAGTAAAAACGTTGCAATGGCCTGTTTATACTTTTTTATCATTTTATCAACAAAATTCTCGTATTTGCATCTTCCTTATTAACAGGGAACACTGGAACGCAAATGGACACTGTTGAGACACTTAGACACTTTGAAACATTCATTCATAAACACTTATAACGTGGGTTTAGTTTTTTTTTTTTTTTTTTCTTTTTTGATAAAAAACGCTGCCCCACACTAGGAATTTCTCCTGTATCGTGGGTGCGTTTACACACATATAATCTCACATACACAAACAGCCAGACCCGGAACAACTATTTGTAGGCCATAGAAATATTTGTTCCGTGCAAGAATCGAACCCGCGACTCGCAACGTAGCAGTCAATCGCTCAACCACTGCGCCAACCGTGTCGTCGTTAGTTTTGAAATGAATGAAATATTTAGGTTACGTTACAAATTCGGGTTTTAATGAAATTTAGAAAGCCGGTTGAGTCGGGGATACGGCTACGATATCGATACGATATCGAGCGCGTGAAAGTTTTAGACAGATCAAGGTACACTTCTGTCATGCAGATCCTCCAGACGTAGGTAGCAGGGTCCGGAGGTAGACGATTCTTGTTTCCGAGTCGTGAGCACCAGCCACTATAATTCCCTGCTATTAGTTTATTGTAAATGTTGCCAGATTGTTTAAAAAAAAGGTTAATCATAACAATAACGTGCAACGTTACACACAGTTTCTTCCACCTGGCGTTAATCCCGGCCATTGCTAGGGTCCGCCTTCCTGCTGAGCTTCCTCCACTTTGCCCGATCTTGAACGACATCGTTACACACTGTTTAGCTACTCTAAAAGACAGTCAAGAAACTGAAGATACTCTTTAGACCCTCATAGATGCATGAGACATTAATGAACACTGTTGAGACACTCATAGACACTATATAAATCTTCGGAGACACAGTCGATAGGCTTAACACCCTGTGAAAACACTCTTAGACACTGCCAAAACACTCGTAGACACTGTTCACACACATAAAGACACTATTCAGATAGTAATAGACACTTATGACAGTTTAATATTAAGTTTAATATGATAAAATTGTTTAGACACAACAACACGCTATAGATACTAAAACACTGTTGTGCCACATAGACACTTGAGACATTTATAAACACTGATAGACACTGTTGAGACACTTATAGACAGCAATAGACATTGTTAATCCGTTATATAAACACAGACACTAATAGTAATTTTTGAAACACTCACTAAACACTTGAATTATGATTGTATTCCATTTAAATTACCCAAAATTATGTTTTGTAAATCGCAGACATCCTCTACAGACTACTGTAATAAAGAGTATTCTATTCTTTCTACCCATTTTTTGGGTTCCGTACCCAAAGGGTAACCAACGGAACCCTATTACTAAGCCTCGGCTGTCCGTCCGTCCGTCAGACAGCTGTATCTGAAGAACCGTAGTAGGTAGACAGTTGAAATTTTCACAGATTGTGTATCTCTATTGCCGCATATTAATACATAATAAATAAATATATATAACAACAAATAATAAAAATGATGGTTTATGGTACGGAACCCTTCAGATGATGATGACAGCATATGAACATGTTTTACAGATCAGGCAGCACTTTCCTAGTGGAAGGAGTGCCAGTGGAAGTGGTGTCACCAGGTGGTGATGCTGCCCTAAGTTCGGCTCAGGCGGCTGCGAGGCTGCACACGTTGATCAGGACTGACCAGCCTGGTGCGGGAGAGGTGAGTGTCTTAATACCGGCCACTGCTGGACATAGGGTGCTGCCCTAAGTTCGGCACAGGCGGCTGCGAGGCTGCACACGTTGATCAGGACTGACCAGCCTGGTGCGGGAGAGGTGAGTGTCTTAATACCGGCCACTGCTGGACATAGGGTGCTGCCATAAGTTCGGCACAGGCGGCTGCGAGGCTGCACACGTTGATCAGGACTGACCAGCCTGGTGCGGGAGAGGTGAGTGTCTTAATACCGGCCACTGCTGGACATAGGGTGCTGCCCTAAGTTCGGCACAGGCGGCTGCGAGGCTGCACACGTTAATCAGGACTGACCAGCCTGGTGCGGGAGAGGTGAGTGTCTTAATACCGGCCACTGCTGGACATAGGGTGCTGCCCTAAGTTCGGCACAGGCGGCTGCGAGGCTGCACACGTTGATCAGGACTGACCAGCCTGGTGCGGGAGAGGTGAGTGTCTTAATACCGGCCACTGCTGGACATAGGGTGCTGCCCTAAGTTCGGCACAGGCGGCTGCGAGGCTGCACACGTTGATCAGGACTGACCAGCCTGGTGCGGGAGAGGTGAGTGTCTTAATACCGGCCACTGCTGGGCATAGGGTGCTGCCCTAAGTTCGGCACAGGCGGCTGCGAGGCTGCACACGTTGATCAGGACTGACCAGCCTGGTGCGGGAGAGGTGAGTGTCTTAATACAGGCCACTGCTGGGCATAGGGTGCTGCCCTAAGTTCGGCACAGGCGGCTGCGAGGCTGCACACGTTGATCAGGACTGACCAGCCTGGTGCGGGAGAGGTCTGTAGCCCACACTTTATCAGTTCAGACTCAGTATTTTTAGGGTTCCGAACCCATAGGAACTATTTATTACTAAGTCTCCGCTTTCGGTTCGTCCGTTTTTTTTTTACTATTAATAGGCACACGGCATCTCACCTGATGGTAAGCGAGGATGTGGTAGAAGATGGATCACGCTTGCCTAGAAGTAACCTATTCACTGTTGACTTAAAGACTCCCAGGTTGTAGCTATCAGGAAACACAGACTCCGGCAGGGAATTCCACTCCTTAGCTGTACGCACTATGAATGTGTTCCCAAAACTTTTTGTGAGTGTCGTCGCATCGCCGTCTGTATCTCATGAACCGTAATAGGTAGACCATTGAAATATCACAGAGTTGATATTTCTTTTGCCGCTATAATAACAAATAATAAAAATTAAAAATCTATTACAATAATAGAATAATACGAACGTTTTTCTTCAATGTTGCCAATTATCATCCTAAAAACATGATCTCCATTCTTCCACAGGTCGTAGAACAAGTAGTACTTATCGGAAACCGGGAATGGATGTCCAGGAACGGAGTCACCGTCCCTCGCAGAGTACAAGAAGCTATGCAGCAAGATGAGGAGCTGGGCAGAACTGCTGTGCTGGCCGCTATTAACGGTGACTTTTTGTTTTATTATTGAATAGCCTTAACCCGCGACTTCGTTTATTTTTTTTTTATTTGAAAAAGAAAGAAAAGAAAGAAAGAAAAGACGTTTATTTCCCCAAAAGCGACGCACAAAACACAAAAGAAGAATAATCAGAAGGGTTTTTATGCCGTATTTTGACTAATTTCGATAAAGTGGAATATCCGATTGTCGCACCATTATTTCTGCGACTTAATATTGTTCCAATTACACTCGAAACAAAATAAAACTGAAAATGTTGACTTCAGCGCCATCTCGCGGGAAAATGGCTATGAGCAACCCGTAACATTCACCTTAATCCAAAATTGACGAAGATACGACGTTTTTAAAATTCTCAATACGTCACGCCGCGCCTGGGTATAATTTTTAGTGCGTTCTGACGTCACGAGCTCCCAATCCCGAGTTTTTAACAAACTTCTTCAAAAAGGAGGAGGTTCTATATTCGGCTGTATGTATGCTTTTTCTTTTTTTTTTATGTATGTTCATCGATTTCTCCGCCAATTCTGGACAGATTTTAATTTTTTTTTTCTGAGGTGCTCCCATTGTCACCAAGTCTGATGATGGGATCCCATGAAAATCGAGGGAAACCCTCAAATTTTATAAGCACATACACTGTTTTTCATAAACTTTCTAACGAAATTTAGATATTTTGTGCCTGGTAATCATTTTTTTTTTGTTGCTGAGCTGATGATGGAAGGTATAAGTCAGGATCTGATGATGAGATCCCATGGAAAATGTTTGTTCAGCGATATTTTCGCCAATTGTTAATCTTCGTTGTGATTCTTCTTTTGTTTGGAAGAGTATTTTCTCGTACTGATCCCTTTTAAATTTGGTGAAGATCTGATGAAGAACTTCGGAGGTAGGCAACGGAACTCTTCAATAAATGATAGCAAAAGGATCGGGATTTCTGTAATCGCATGTCTGTTGATTGTTTACACCATTCCATAACATAACATCACGCCGGCACGCTGTGCTTGTGGTAAAAAAAACTTTTTAACAAAAAAATAAAACCGACTTCCAAAAACAAAACACTACAAAGTTAAAAATAACTTTAATTTCGGAAGTCGGTGTTCAAAAACGAAATAACCAAAAACACCGACTTCCGAAATGGGTATAATTTAGACGGTCACCAAAAATGGATCAATGGTCACCAAATGGTTGATGGATCAATGGTCACCAAATTCTATCCAACTCAACCGTGATTGCCATAAAATGTAGGCTTGGGGTTACAAACTGGATAAAATAGGTTAGGTTAGGTTAGAATTGTGACCAACCGCGCGCGAGCCGAGCGAGCGAAGCGAGCGGTGCCGCGGTAGCGGCCGGCGAGCGCTACTTCTCGAATATTATTTGGTGACCATTTATCCGTTTTGGTAACCGTTTAGAACTTTTTTGGTAGTAAAATAGGTACTTTTTTGGGCGGTGTTTAAACACAAGCCTTCCGAAATTAAATTTATTTTGATGCGTTTTATCTTTGTCAATATTCATTGATTTACAAAAACAAAAAATACCATTACTTTTTAATACTCTAACTGATTGACTAAATAGATTTGCAATTTATTGATGGTGGAAACTAGCCTATTCCGCGACCCTGGCAGGATACCTTACTTACGTATATATTTTGCCAACAGATCAGCTGGTCTGCACCATCGGGGTGGCAGATGAGGTGAAGCCAGAAGCTCATCTTGCTGTGTACTGCTTGAAGAAGATGGGCTTGCAAGTGTGTCTGCTGACCGGAGACAACAGGAAGACTGCTGTGGCTATCGCTAGACAAGTAAGATATCTTCCTGTTTTACCCATAAGGCCAGTGTTATTAGGTTTTTCAAGGATCCTTTGACACATTTTTTTTTACGAAAAACCCAATAACACCATTAAGTGTTATTGGGTATTTCGGTCTATATGTTGGCTATAGGCTCTCTATAGTTAGTTTGAAATCTAAAACGAAAATCTCAATAACACTGACTAGTGGTATGCGTTTTTCGAATTATATCTTGTATTTAGGCTCGCCATAATAAGGTAGAAATCTGAAAAGAAAAACCCAATAACATCACCCAGATTTGTTGAGGTTTTTCGATTTATATGTTGTATTTAGGCTCGCCTTTAGGCTTTCTGCGGGTCTAAAAAGGCCACTTCAGCAGAATCAGAAAGCACATCACGCTACCTGTCACTCAAATTTTCCCAATCAACCTTGAATGTGTTAGCGATAAAGATGAAAATGAAATTTGACAGATTATTGTGTGGTTAACATTATGATTGTAATATGATTCTCCTAAAGTGGCATTTTCAGACCCGCTGGTCAAAATCTTAATCAAAAAACTCAAAACACAACGGTTTTTGTCATAGTTTTTCGATTGGGATTTAGTCGTTTAATAGTAACAATAAAGAATTGACAAACCTTCTCCAAACTCCGTCTAATTTCAATAATCTTTGTTCCCAGGTCGGTATCAACAAAGTGTACGCCGAAGTCCTACCCTCCCACAAGGTAGCCAAAATCCAGAAGTTACAAGAAGAAGGTCAGAAGGTGGCCATGGTAGGCGACGGGGTCAACGACTCGCCGGCGCTGGCGCAGGCTGACGTGGGCATCGCCATCGCTAGCGGAACTGATGTCGCTGTGGAGGCTGCTGACTTAGTGCTTATGAGGGTAAGAAAAAAAAAATCTGTGGTGAATTTTCGCTAAGTAAGGTGTGAAGTTTCGCTGAGTAATGTGTGAAGTTTCGCTGAGTAATGTGTGAAGTTTCGCTGAGTAATGTGTGAAGTTTCGCTGAGTAATGTGTGAAGTTTCGCTGAGTAATGTGTGAAGTTTCGCTGAGTAATGTGTGAAGTTTCGCTGAGTAATGTGTGAAGTTTCGCTGAGTAATGTGTGAAGTTTCGCTGAGTAATGTGTGAAGTTTCGCTGAGTAATGTGTGAAGTTTCGCTGAGTAATGTGTGAAGTTTCTCTGAACAGTGGGAAGTTTCGCTGAGTAAGTAAGGTGTGAAGTTTCGCTGAGTAATTTGTGACGTTTCTCTGAACAGTGGGAAGTTTCTCTAAGTAAGTAAGGTGTGAAGTTTCGCTGAGTAATGTGTGAAGTTTCTCTGAACAGTGGGAAGTTTCGCTAAGTAAGTAAGGTGTGAAGTTTCGCTGAGTAATGTGTGAAGTTTCTCTGAACAGTGGGAAGTTTCGCTAAGTAAGTAAGGTGTGAAGTTTCGCTAAGTAAGTAAGGTGTAAAGTTTTGCTGAGTAATGCGTGAAGTTTCTCTAAACAGTGGGAAGTTTCGCTAAGTAAGTAAGGTGTGAAGTTTCGCTAAGTAAGTAAGGTGTAAAGTTTTGCTGAGTAATGTGTGAAGTTTCTCTGAACAGTGGGAAGTTTCGCTAAGTAAGTAAGGTGTGAAGTTTCGCTAAGTAAGTAAGGTGTAAAGTTTTGCTGAGTAATGCGTGAAGTTTCTCTGAACAGTGGGAAGATTCGCTAAGTAAGTAAGGTGTGAAGTTTCGTTGGGTAAGTAAGGTGTGAAGTTTCGCTGAGTAATGTTTGACGTTTCTCTGAACAGTGGGAAGTTTCGCTAAGTAAGGTGTGAAGTTTCACTGAGTAATGTGTGAAGTTTCGCTAAGTAAATTGTGAAGTTTCGCTGAGTAATGTATGAAGTTTCTCTGAACAGTGGGAAGTTTCGCTAAGTAAGGTGTGAAGTGTCGCTGAGTAATGTTGAAGTTTCTCTTAGTGATGTGAAGTTTCACTAACGCCAAGGTTGCATGTTTCGTATACAACAGGCTCCTTCTGGGTAGGCTCGCTCCATCGTAGACTTTGTCTCTGTCATCTCTGACCTAGACTAGAGTTAAGAGCAAACCCATCACTAACAAAAATAAAAAAATACAACGTGTAACAGAATAAACCCAATACCTCGTAAGGGATCATTGTACTCATCATTATGAACAACTTGTACTATGCAACCAACACTGAAATTGTAAATACGAAATGTACGAGTACTTACTGAACATCTGATTTTTTTTCGCGATTTCAGTATGGCTCCTATAGTAGATAATGTTCATTGTGAGTGATAAGTACAATGACCCCTTAACAGGTATTGCACTATTGCGTTTATTCTGTTACTAGTTGACCCGCGCAACTTCGTCTGCGTCATAATTTTTATTACTGCTCCGCTCCTGTTGGTCTTAGCGTGATGATATATTCCTCGATAAATGGGCTATCTAACACTGAGATATTTTTTCAAATCGGGCCAGTAGTTCCTGATATTAGCGCGTTCAAGTAAACAAACAAACAAACTCTTGAGCTTTATATATTAATAAAGATAAAAAATAACATTGTGCATACGTTGTATAAAAATTAACATTGTGTGCGCCACGGCTGCTTGAATTAAGTCTATTTCAGCTAAAGCCAGACAACTGTTACTTACCTGACACTGGTTTTTAACTGAACCTTATCATTGAGGCAGTTACGAGCGAAATTATGCGGATTAGGAAGGATCCTTCGACCAGACGGGTGATGTGTCCGGTGGGCAACTGCCCGTTTCGTTAGTTGATATTCGGACTGTTGTATATTATTAAAGCTAATTCGCATGGAAAACTCTGATACAGCGATGACGTAATTCGTTGCTGGCAGTATAAATGTGGATAGATAGATATATTAAAAACATTCCTCCGGAGCCCGATAGAAGCAGACGTGTGCTAAAAGTATTGTAATTTTAATAAAAGCTTAGCAAAGTAAAGTGACCCTTAAAAGTGTATTGTTTAAGTCAAATTAACATTGTAGCTGTCTAATCACTCAAGACCTTGTGTCCTTACGTGGAAGATCGCCGGCGCGCGCGCAGCACCGCTCACCCCCGCTCACCCCCGCGGGGAAAAGAGAGCGTCCGATATTTTTCTATCCCCTCGCACGCACTCGGAACGCAGCGATATGAATGTGCAGAGAACACCGCCCAGGGCTACACTGATAAGCGGCAGCGAGAGTGGTAGCGGATCGGTTCCAAACTTATCCACTTTCAGCGATGAGGACCTACATGCTAATATTACTTCAAGAAAGCGGAAGGAGCTTACAGAAGAAAGCGATTATAAAAAAGACTTCCTGGATTTCCGCATGGAAATGATGAACTTCCTAACCAATTTTGGCAAATCACAAACTGGAAACCTAAACCAAATTAAAGAACAAATATTGGATATAAAGAACGAAATTAAAACAATAAAATTAACTACCAACAATTTTACTCAACAGCTCGAACATACAAATGCTGAAATAGAAAATATCAAAACGAAAACAACGGTCACTGAGGATAAAATCAGAAATATAGAAACCGAAATATCCCAAATCAAAAATGAACAACATACAAAAGGTTTGGAACTAAATGCGACCGCGAGAAGAATACTGTTATTGTGGGTATATCGGAAATAAACGACAAAAACTGGAAATCGAGAGAACATCACGATAATCAAGAAGTTATGAAGCTAATTACGATACTTGCTGAAGACTGCCCTAAACCGATAAAATCCAAGCGACTAGGAAAATATGTGCAAAACAAGAACCGACCCATAAAAGTTCACTTCGAAAGCTCCGAGACTGCAAAATACCTATTAAAAATAGAACTAAACTACCTGAAAATATGCAGATGTTTTCTGATCATACCCTAAACAAAAAAAATACTTAGAATCTCTGAAGGAAGAGCTAAATAGGCGTACTCGGGATGGCGAAAAAAACCTCACTAGTAAATATGTGAAAGGAACACCTACAATAGTTGTTATAAACCAAAAAATTCAGTAAGCACCCCATTACAAAATGCCAAACCGACGAATAGTTCCAAGAAACTATCCCATCAAAAACTACAACAAACACAACACTGGACCATGTATGTACCAGTATAAACAAGATTCTCTCAACGTCTCGATAATTGAATCAGTCTTTCTGATCATAAGCAGATTTATCTCCAAATAGGAAGTTTGTCTCCCCAACATAACAAAAAAAAGCATTATAAAGCACTAGATTATGAAAAGTAGTACAAAAACACACTAGAAGCAAAATACAGCAAGACGACAACGACTACAACCACCTAGAGACGTTTATCTCAGAACAGATAGACAAGAACAAAATAGATAAGATTAAAATTCTAAAACCTCCCCAAAAAGACTGGATTAATCAGAACATTATAAACGCAATTCATTCACGAAATAGTTTATGGCAACAAACCAAATCAGACCCAGATAACGACGATTTACGGAAAAAGTTCCAGGAAGAAAAACAGAAAGTAAAGATGCTCACAAACACGCATAAGAAGAACTATTACTATAATTTATTTCAAAACTGCAACAATCAACCAAAAAAAATGTGGGACCTGATTAATAACTTAGGATTAAATAAAATTAAAGACAGCTCTGCTCCTCCCAAACTGATGTCAAATGCTAGACTTCTAACAGAAGGTAACTCAATATGTGACTTGTTTAATTCTTTTTTCTCATCTATAGGCGCAGACTTGGCAAAAAAAATACCAGACACATATCACACAAATACGGGCAACACACTAACGTATGATCATAACTACACACATGACATAACACTAAGCGATCTGACGCCGTGCACCACATACGAAATAATTAGAATAATTGACGGCCTCGATAGTAAGACCAGCACTGGTCTGGATGGTATTAGTACTAAGGCAATAAAATGTTTGAAAAATATAATCGTTGAGCAGCTAACTAACTGTATAAACGCCTGTTTACTACATGGTACTTTTCCAGATACCCTCAAGATGGCTAGGGTCCTAATTACAAATCTGGAAATAGAACTGACCCAAGCAACTACAGACCGGTGTCAGTGTTACCTGTAATGTCCAAAATATGTGAACGTGTATTATATAGCCGCCTAAATAACTATTTGACACATAAAAAATTTCTAACAGACGAACAGTATGGCTTTCGTTCTAAATCAAGCACTCTCTCGGCTGCAACGATCTAGTAACCAAAATTAAAACCTGTATAGATCAAGGGAGCTATGCCTTAGGCATATTTATCGATTTAAAAAAAGCATTCGATACTGTGAGTCATCAAAAACTGCTACAGAAGCTAGAAACATAGGTATTACAGGTACAGCTCATAAAATGTTCAAATCATATTTGGAGAACAGACGTCAAGTTGTTAAAATGGAAAATACTTACACTAGCTCGGTTCAAAATATTTCATAAGGCTGCCGGGCTCAAGGTTCAATAATCAGTACGTTACTTTTTCTAATCTACATAAATAACATTAATAAGATTTTTTTTTTTTTTTTTTTACTAATGATAGGCACGCGTTTGACCGCTATCTCACCTGATGGTAAGCGAGGATGTGGTCGAAGATGGAGCACGCTTGCCTAGAAATAACCTATTCACTCTTGATTTAAAGACTCTCAGGTTGTAGCTATCAGGAAACACAGACTCCGGCAGGGAATTCCACTCCTTAGCTGTACGCACTATGAATGTGTTCCCAAAACGTTTTGTGCGTATGGGTGGGATGTCCACCATGTACCGGTGGCGCATCGCCGTTCGTCTTGTGGTCCGATGATGGAACGGGCTACGGAGATAGGGTTAACTGGACACCTAACACTATATGCAGACGACACCTGTCTCTTTTACTTTGACAAATCAATTCATAACACTATAAAGGACGCTCAACATGACCTTGATCTATTAAACGAGTGGTTAAAGTACAACCTTCTCACAATTAATACCTCGAAAACCTCGTTCATGATTTTTACCACTAAAAATAAGCGTATACCGGACTTCCCGCCTCTTAAAATAAATAACGAAATAATAAAACGATCAACCAACGAAAAATATCTTGGATTACGGGTAGATGAAAAACTAACTTGGAAATTACACATCGACCATCTCAGGTGTAAATTAACTTTGTTATTGGGAGCATTACGGAAAGTAGCAAACTGTATTCCAAATAAAGTACGCACTTTGATTTATAACTCGCTAGCCAAATCGCATCTGGAATATTTAATTGAAATATGGGGATCCGCAGCAGTAACTAATTTAATTTCACTTCAAAAAGTTCAAAATAAAATACTTAAAACTGTTCCATTATCACTATCTCACTCCAACAAAAACCTTATACGAAAAAACAAAACTATTAAATATTAGACAGCTATACATTTACTACACTTGCATTCTTATAAAAAACATAACTACAAACTCAATACAAACTAACATAAAAATAAAGAAAAAAACAACGTCATATAACTTGAGAAATAGATATAAAAACAAACTTGAAGTCATTAGTGTACGCACTAATTACGGTAGAAAGACCATATTATGTGAAGGAGCACAGCTGTTCAATGGATTGCCGGACGAGCTAAGAGATTGCGATAACGTTAACACATTTAAAAATAAGCTTAAAGAACATGTATGTACATTGTAACTTATAATACTCTGGAGGAAATTGTATTGTACTGTATTATTATATTTATTCTGTATCTCATTATAAGCGGACTGTAAGTTCTTATGAGAAATATTTTTTTTTAAACCGAAAAAAATATTAGGAACAAGAAAAGAAACACGACACACAAAAGCACATAAAACTAGAAAATACAAATAATAAAATGAAAACATAAAAAAAGACAGAATATAGCAATGATTAAACCAAGAACTTGCCAATGCCAATGTCTGTACGTTGTTTATCGTAGCGGTATAGATGTCGCTACGCCAGTATTTTTGGCGTCATCGATGCTGCTACACGAGTATTTGTAAATTGAATAGGGAAGATGCAAATACAGAATTTATGAGAATATTGCCAGTAAAATGTATAAAATAAAGGCCATTACAAAGTTTTTAATAATGAATTAAAGTAACGTGAAACGGAACGTATTTAAAAACAACAATCAGCGTTTAGTGACGTATCTGCTGTTATGCCAACGAAAAGGCAACCTTATGTCTTTGAGTTAGGACAGTTCTTGACCAGTGATAGACACGAGTGACGTCATCGTCCGTTTTCGCACGAACCTTTAAACTGTCGGTTTAAAAACGCAATTTTGGCAATAAATTAAATCGTGTTCATTTCTTATTTATGTGGTGGTCTAATCTAGATGGAGTTCTTTAAAATTAAAGCAAAAATGGAAATATTGCATGTTCCCTATTAACCATATTGATAAATAACCTTTGGTCACGTTTACAGAACGATCTCCTAGACGTAGTAGCGTGCCTAGAACTGTCCCGCAGCACAGTGCGGCGAGTTCGCCTCAACTTCCTGTTCGCCAGCGTCTACAACCTGCTGGGCATCCCGCTGGCGAGCGGCGCCTTCGCTATGTTCGGCCTGCAGCTACAGGTCACTATATTACTATATCTTTTCTGAAAGAAAAATTATAGAAATAATTGAATTTTGGAGGCCTTATGGCGTCGACCGGTGCCGTAAAAGACTAATACCGTCCCATCACTCCCCATGGGTGTCGTAAGAGGCGACTAAGGGACTCACCAAAGAATGGTCAGTAGCGTTCTCTGTAAAATTCATCACCATACACTGCGATCGCCAACCCGCCGCACAAGCGTGCCGATTATGGCAAACCCCACTTTTGGGGAGGCCTATGTCCAGCAGTGGACGTCTTTAGGCTGTTATGATGATGATGAATTTTGTAGGTAGCGGTACAAAAAGTAAAGTCCCGGACACCTCCATTGAAAAGGGAGAATCCTCCGACCGGACGGTTGTTATGTCAGGTATATAGGCAACTGCCGTAAGTTGATATTCGGGCTGATTGAAAAATTAATGGCCAATGATTCAAAATATAATTTTATTGTGTGTTTTTCCTTCATTAGGCTCACGCTTATAGCTCACGAAAAAAACAAATTTTATTTAAATAAAGGTTACAGCCAAATTGCAATTCGTTGTGTGTTTTCAGCCTTGGATGGCGTCGGCAGCGATGGCGATGAGTTCGGTGTCGGTCGTGTGTTCCAGTTTGTTGCTCAAAACGTACGTATCATACTCATATTTCTATATAGAAATACTAGTTGACCCGCGCAACTTCGTCTCCGTCACAATTTTCATTGCTACTCTAGTTGGTCTTAGCGTGATGATATATAGCCTATAGCCTTCCTCGATAAATGGGCTATCTAACAATGAACGATTTTTTCAAATCGGACCAGTAGTTCCTGAGATTAGCGCGTTCAAGCAAACAAACTCTTCAGCTTTATATATTAGTATAGATTAACCATCTGCCTAAAGTTTGCCCAACTATATTGGGGTCAAACTGGATTTAGCTGATTACCAGTATTTTACGAGGAGCGGCTGCTTACCAGACCTCCACAACCCATTAACTGGGTAACACGGTACTTCATGGCAAGACTGGAGTCAGATTAATTGGCTTCTGACTATCCGTAACGACTGCCAAAGATCTACAAATGCCAGCCGGGACCAACGGCTTAACGTGCGCACCGAGGCACGGAGGAAACTCGGTATGTTAAGATGGTCACCCATCCACAGACCAACCTTGTGACCAAACGTGGTCCTCCGACCAGACGGTTGATGTGTCTGATAGGCAACTGCCCGATAGTTGATATTTGGGCTGTTTTGTAATCACAATGAAATCTCTGATACCGCTATGCAAGATTTTTTTATAGTTCGTGTCTGACGCTATAGATGTCGCTAAGTTAGTTTTTGGCATTATAGATTCTGCTTCACAAAAACCTTGTATTTTTTTTCCCTTTTTTAGATTTTTAGGGTTCTGAACAAAACGGAACCTTTATAGGATCACTCGGGTGTCTGTCTGTCCGTCTGTCACAGCCAGTTTTCTCCGGATCCATTGGACTGATTCTGTTGAAATTTGGTACACATATGGACTTCTGTGACCCAAACACGGACTCGTTACGTGAATTATTATTTTTATAGTTTGGGGGTCACTTTTGTTTTAGGGGCCACTTTTTTAGTTAGAAAATTTAAAAAAAAGTTTGGATAATATTGTGTGACAAATCAAATGCTTACTGTGAGGGTTTAAATTATATATTTTTCATAATTTTAAAATAAACAGTTTTGAATTTATTCAAGAAATTGGACGAAAAATGATCATTCCCCTTATCTCCGACATTAAAATAACATGCTAAAAAAAATTGAAATTCGTTCGGAACTCTTTGCGCGCGAGTCCGACTCGCACTTGACCAGTTTTTTGATGTGAAACATCTATTAGCTATTAAGCAGTAAAACCAAATGTATGCCGTGACGGAAGTGACGCTGTCAGAGCGATGGTCATGTCGAGGGTTCGATTCCCGCATGAAACAAATATTTGTACGGCCTGCAGATTGTTGTTCCTGGTTTGGATGTTTGTGTATGTGAGTTTGTATGTTTGTGAACACACCCACGATGTGTTCGGGAGACATTCCTAGTGTGGGGTAACGTTTTTTAAATTAAATTAAAAATTATAACATTTTTATTAATAAATATTTGACCCGTGCCCACTTCGTTGGGCGGTATTTTTCGGGTTATTATAATAGTCACTAACAACGTGACTTTCTATCGGTAAAATATATTTTTAAATCGGTTCAGTAGATCCAGAGATTACCCCCTACGACCTCACAAACTCACAAACTTTAAATTATTAGTAATAGATAAATTCCGTAAATTGCTGTATGGTGTCGTAAAAGAATAACACCATCCCATCACGTCCCGTAAGAGGCGACTAAGAGACTCACTCACTCAGTCACTCAGACAGCAGCGTTCTCTGTAAAACGCAACACCATACACTGCGATCGCCAACCCGCCGCACAAGTGTGGCGGTTATGGGAAACCCCCCCTTTGGGAGGCCTATGTCCAGCAGTATGTCTTTATGCTGATATGATGATGATGATGAATAAATGAATTCTAATATTATCATAAGTAGATGTTTTTTTGAATTGAAATTTTCTTTAGCGGCGTTGTGCACTTTTTGTGATGGGTAAAAATTGTTAAACTCGCGTCAGGACACGTGACCTGATCGAAAATGCGTGAGACGGAGGGAGAGAAGCACGTTTTCAAGTATTCCCTTCTACCGGCACTCCCGGAGTGCAACCTGTTGTTGTTTTTTATTTTTATTTAAATGGGTTTGCTTGACCACTATCACGCCTGATGGAAAGCGATAGATGAGGTCTATGATGAAGCGAGCGTGCCCAGAAGATGCCTGTTCACTCTTGCTTTGAAGGCAGACGGGTTATATGTGGACAAACTAACAATAATATCTTCTCTTACAGTTTCAAAAAGCCAACGCTAGAGAAGCTCCGCACAGCAGAATACCTTCAGTCCATCCACTTGGAGGAGCTGGACTCAGTGTCGGTACACCGCGGACTGGACGAGCGCACGGAGCCCAGCGAGCGGGCCGCCTCGCCGCTAGCTAAGTTAGTACTGCTCCTTGTTGGTTACCTCACTGCACACTTACTGGGGATGTTTCAGAGCGTTATGGTACTTATAAGAAGGAAGAAATGTCCTGAATGACTCAGCGAAGCCCAGTCCATGACCGGAAATACTTCTTTGTTAAGCCTTCCAGCTTACCTCGACCGAGGTATGATATACACTGGGTAAACAGCCTCTGGGTAACTGGTCACAACACAGTTACTAGGTGACTGGCGCAACCAAGTTACTGGGTAACTGGTCACAACTCGGTTACTGGGTAACTGGTCACAACTTGGTTACTGGATAACTGGTCACAGCTCAGTTACTGGGTAACTGGTCACAACACAGTTACTAGGTGACTGGCGCAACCAAGTTACTGGGTAACTGGTCACAACTCGGTTACTGGGTAACTGGTCACAACTTGGTTACTGGGTAACTGGTCACAGCTCGTTACTGGGTAACTGGTCACAACTTGGTTACTGGGTAACTGGTCACAGCTCAGTTACTGGGATCTGGTCACAACTCTGTTACTGGGTAACTGGTCACAGCTCAATTACTGGGTACATGGTCACGGCTCAGTTACTGGCTAACTGGTCACAACTCTGTTACCGGGTAACTGGTCACAATTCTGTTATTGGGTAACTGGTCACAGTTCAGTTACTGGGTAATTGGCCACATCTCAGTTACTGGGTAACTGGTCACAGCTCAGTTACTGGGATCTGGTCACAACTCTGTTACTGGGTAACTGGTCACAGCTCAATTACTGGGTACATGGTCACGGCTCAGTTACTGGGTAACTGGTCACAACTCTGTTACCGGGTAACTGGTCACAATTCTGTTATTGGGTAACTGGTCACAGTTCAGTTACTGGGTAATTGGCCACATCTCAGTTACTGGGTAACTGGTCACAGCTCAGTTACTGGGATCTGGTCACAACTCTGTTACTGGGTAACTGGTCACAGCTCAATTACTGGGTACATGGTCACGGCTCAGTTTCTGGGTAACTGGTCACAACTCTGTTACTGGGCCACTGGTCACATCTCAGTTATTGGGTAACTGGTCACAACTCTGTTACTGGGTAACTGGTCACAGCTCAGTTACTGGGTAAATGGTCACGGCTCAGTTACTGGTTAACTGGTCACAACTCAGTTACTGGGTAACTGGTCACAACTTGGTTACTGTGTAACTGGTCACAGCTCAGTTACTGGGATCTGGTCACAACTCTGTTACTGGGTAACTGGTCACAGCTCAATTACTGGGTAAATGGTCACAGCTCAGTTACTGGGTAACTGGTCACAACTCTGTTACTGGGTAACTGGTCACAGCTCAGTTACTGGGTAATTGGTCACATCTCAGTTACTGGGTAATTGGTCACAACTCAGTTACTGGGTAACTGGTCACAACTCTGTTACTGGGTAACTGGTCACAGCTCAGTTACCGGGTAACCACTCACAAACCGGTTGTATTACTAACAACCTTTGGCAAGACTAGTGTCAGATTTACTGGCTTCTGACTACCCGTCAAAGATCTACAAATGGCTGTCAAGACCAATAGCTTAACGTGCTTTCCGAGGTACGGAGGCTGGACTCTGTATATTTCGGATGGTCACCCATCCAAGAACCGACCTGCAGCTGTTATTACTTCCCACGAGCTCCTCTAAACATGAAGAAATTAATTGATTGGCAATAATTAATTGAATAAAACATTTTCATTCAAATTTTGTTTCCATGGCTGTCATGAAATAAATAAATTGTAAGTAAATAACTGGACAGTCAGTATCCTACCTTAGGTCGCTTTTTCACCGTTTCATTTCAAGTGCATGCATGTGTACATTGCCAGGGTCGCGGATTTGTTCGAAAGAGAAAGAAAGAAAGAAAACTAATTTATTCTAGTTTGTTTAAGAGTGACCGCGGCCCTGGAACGCGGTCAAAGTCAAATCTTGAACCTTAACTTATCTTATTTCAGAAGTAAATTGAAACAGTTCGTGTAACACACGGCTGCTGCGTCGCCATTTCCTTTTTCAGGTTCCGTAACCAAAGAGTCACCAACGGAACCCTATTACTAAGCCTCCGCTGCCCGTCCGTCCGTCTGTCTGTCAGCGGGCTGTATCTCAGGAACTGTAACAGGTAGACAGTTCAAATTTTCACAGAGTGTGTATTTCTATTGTCACAGATAATAAAAATTGAGGTTTATTGTACGGAACCCTTCGTGTGCGAGTCCGACTCGCTCTTGACTGGTTTTTCTTTGAACTTTTGGCTGGACGCTCTGCCGAGTGTCTAAATTAAAAAAAAAAACCGGCCAAGTGCGAGTCGGACTCGCATTTGTTGTTATAGCGGCTGTAAAAATTTTAGCTCTACCTATTACGGTTCTTCAGAGACAGCTCGCTGACAGACAGACAGACGGATGGACGGACGGACAGCGGAGGCTTAGTAATAGGGTTCCGTAGGTTACCCTTCGTGTACGGAACCCTAAAAAAAACAGTAAAATAAATACCTACCCTTACGTAGTACGATCGAGCTATTGACTACATTATACTTTGGTAGCTCGCAATGTATCACAACTTGCATGCCAGTTGCTTGCAGGTGAAAACGCGGCCTTATAGTTTGCTTTTAACGCTTAAGCAGACATTTTCTTGCTTCAATAGCAAGTTGATTTTTGAATATATTATATTTAGGTTCGATTGATCTCTTTAAAAAAATATGTTTAATATTAAGAGGTTTGGAATAACATATTCTTTTGCTTGTTTTTCCTTGCCAAAATCTAAAAAGTCTGATTTGACAGCTGAGTAGAGAGGGATAGAAGATTGCTTTACCACTGAGTGCGAAAGAGATTTATTTTTATGTCTCTTTCATACTTACTAGTAACACAATGTTGCATCCTGCTCTCAAATTGGACTTCTTACATATTGGTGACTTTAATCTATCTTAGCTTGCTGTAAAATTCTCCATAGATTTACTAACTACATTTAAAGCCAACGTTCCTGACAGAAGCCATCTTAAAACGATAGAGCGAGACGATATGTCTCTGTCCTACTCACACGTTCTATGACCGCGACTGTTACGAGTATTGGCGTATAGTATTACTAGTTTTAAGGTCTGTTCTACAAAACTTACATTCAGAATCTTTAATAATTATCGAGTTATAGAAAAACGAACTCAGTGTCATACATGAGTGAGTTCAAATTCCATGGCAAGCATTTTTTTTACTTTGTCACTCAAAAATAAACTTACATCACATAACGCTAAAGTAGAAAATTGATTGACAAGAAATTATCTAAGATTCTGAAATCAAGTAGATATAGTTATCTCTTTCGTTCTCACTGTATTTTGTTTCTGCTCTCTTTCTAACCTTCAATTTCTTTCACGAACAGCAAAAATCGAGACTCATGGAAATCCACACTTTTGAAAGTTGAAGTATAACGTATGTAGTCTATCATAGATAATGGTGGTGTGTGTTCGTGTGTGTTTATTTGTCTATGGCACTTGTCTAAACGCCGACGAGGAAGCGATCAGCTATCGACTATTTTCTCGATGAGGAAACGGACATAAGAAATAAATCCCGTGTGAGTAAAAGATACTCATACAATATGGTAGTGGACTAAAAAAAATTAAATTAGTTCGTCTGATAGATTTCCAAATAATATCCTACACGTATTTTTTCATTTGTTACGTAAACCAAAATTGACGAAGATACGACGCTTTTAAAATTCTCAATACTTTTTTTTTTGTCGATGGCCACTCGCAGTAATCAACCCTAGAGGGTTGTCAACTACTAAACCGGACTTGCCTGTGTGGGCCTCTAGAATTTAAGGCCCCCAGCCGAGGCTACAAATTTATATTTATTAGAACTCCGCTCGCTGAGGGCACCCCCTGTGGGGTACAGACCTCGGCTCAGCGGCGTCGTTTAGGGGGGGGCAGCAAGAGACTGGCTGGGTCATGTCATTATTTAGGGAGATATTTGTCACTACTGGCTCAGCTTCGCGGGCTGGCTCGTTTGGCAAAAGACGGGGGGGAACGTTACTGGGACGTCGCGACGGACCTCGGCGGCGAGGTCGGAATACGGATCGCGGTCTGTATTTGTGTTTCTTGAGAGTGCTGGTTTCCCTACAGCTTTCTTGAAGGACGGTGATTGGGTCGTCAGGGTCGACGAGGGTATGCCGAGGACGGCGAATCTTACTAATCTTGGAGGGAGCGTATCGGGTAGCCGATACGATTAAGGGATTCTGTTTCTCAATACGTCACGCCGTGGTCTTTTAGTGCGTTCTGACGTCACGAGCCCCCACTCCCGAGTTTTGATGCGTTTTATCTTTGTCAATATTCATTGGTTTACAAAAACAAAAAACACGTGTCTATTATTTTTCAATACTGTAACTAACGGACTAAATATATTTGCAATTTATTGATGGTGGAAACTAGCCTATTATAGTCGATAGCTGGCTGTTCACACTGCCGGCGAGAACTCTCTTACCACTATTTCGTCGCAGCAACAAGCTATCAAAGATAGTACTCACTCAGCGACAATCGCTCAGCGACACTCGCTCAGCGACACTCGCTCAGCGACACTCGCTCAGCGACACTCGCTCAGCGATACTCGCTTGGTGGTCAAAACTCACGCCGAGAAACCAACCAGCGGTCATTTCTACCAATACTGCGGGCGGAGCGAGTGGAGCGAGTAATCGCCCGTCGCACAAGAGCACTCGCTTATAGCCGAGAGTCAAAACTATCGAAATGAGGGCTATCGCGATTGAATTCGCCGCTAGATGCGCTAGTATAGCGTGAGGTTTTAAATGTCAAATTTCACTGTTGGTTGGCTATTGACGCGCGTTCATTTTAACTTATTTGTTTTGATTTTTATTTGATTTTCCTTCTAAATTTGTTCACATGCGCGTAATAATTCTATGTTATAAACCTTACTCGATAGTGGCGCCAACCCATCATCTTCCTGCCCTTATCCCATGTTACTTGGAGTCGGCGCAACACGTTTTGTTCTTCCATTCTGTCCTACGAGCCGTCACGCTATCACTAACTCCCATGTCATTCATATCGCTCCTCACACAATCCATCCATCTTTTCTTTGACCTTCCTCTCCCTCTCCATCCATCCACATTTATATTCATAACTCTTCTAGTTACATGCGTTTCATCCCTCCTCTTCACATGACTAACTGGTGAGTACAAAAACGGTGGCCCTCATTACACTCGTAACTCGCTGCTCGCAAACGCTTCTCGCTTCGTTTCTCGCTTCTCGCAGTTCGTCGGCGGTGAGACAAGTGTCTGTTTGTGTGTTTTTGTGGGTGTTCTATAAAATAATGACGCACTCGGTCCGACTGCGCAAAGGTAACGTAGAGGATATGATTTGTGTTCATTGGGTATCATTTTTAAAAGGGTGCGATTATTTTTGTATTAAAACTGGCATGTTGTTTGTTTTTTTTTTTCTTCAAAATCGTGGCGGAATAGAATAGAATACTCTTTATTATGTACAAAATATAAGTGTATGAAGAAGTCAAAACAAAATCGTTGCAAATCAGCTCTAACTTAAGCCATTTCAAGGAACGCACTTTTATTACGAATCACCCTATAAGCATGCTTGTAACTACAATGTGTAACAGAATAATCGCAATATCTGTTAAGGGATCATTGTACTCATCATTATGAACAATTTTTACAATGGGACCATTAGGGTATTTTACTAAAAAAAATCTGATTAGTCCGTCTGATAGACTATTAAAAAACATTCGACACGTATTTTTTCTTTTTTCACGTAGGTAAACAAAAAATAAAGAGGAGACAGCGAGTTGAAGACACGCGTGACGTCATCTGGCTTGGTAAAAATGTACCAAATTTACCAAGCCAGATGACGTCACGCATCCTTTTTATTTTTTGTTTACGTGAAAAAAGAATAAATACGTGTGTTACGTACGGGGAAACATTTTAACTATGTTAATTTTGTGCATCAATCCTTATAATAATATACCAGTAATTGACACCTCGCCACGGCAACCTTACGCAAGTTTAAACCTAACCCTTAAGGAATCATTTTGTCTCGCTCTCACAGCGCTGTGAATCATAGAGCTCACATTCGCTTAAAAACACATTTTACGATCTTGCTTGCGCGTCTCGAGTTAGTCCGCTTCCCAACGTCGAGGCGGCGCGTGCTATCACGCGTTCCGCGAACCGTTCAAGTTGGCGCCGCGGTCGAGTCTCATTTACCACTCGAACGATTGAACTGTTTTCTTATTTGACCCGACTAATCACGTACTGCGTGCTGTACGCAACAACGTGTCCAATATTTTTTGAAAATATATTAGACAGATTAATTCGAGTTTTTTAGTAAAATACCCTATATCGAAATAGATAAAAAAAATCAGCTGTTCAGTACATTTTATCGAGTTATGCGCACATAAATGTATGAGGGAGTCGATTTTTTTTCGGGATTCCAGTCATCATCTTCCTGCCCTTATCCCATGTTACTTGGGGTCGGCGCAACACTTTTTATTCTTCCATTCCGTTCTATCAGTCGTCACTCTATCACTAACTACCTTTTCTTTCATATCGCTCCTCACACAATCCATCCATCTTTTCTTTGGCCTTCCTCTCCCTCTCGATCCATCCACATTTATGTTCATAACTCTCCTAGTTACATGCGTTTCATCCCTCCTCTTCACATGACCATACCAAGACAAGCGATTCCCTTTTATCTTTTCCGTCACTGGCGCCACTTTTAAAGTGCCTCTAATGTACTCATTTCTCACTTTATCCACTCTCGTTACTCCACACATCCATCTCAACATTCTCATCTCCGCTACATGCAATCTATTTTCATCCGTCTTTTTCGCAGCCAAACATTCTGATCCATACATTACGATTGTTACCACCAGTGTACCAGTACAGTGTACAGTGTACCAGTGTTGGTCCCATAGTGAAAGTTGATCATAATTATGAGTTCAAAGTAAGGGTTCTTTGAACTCATAATTATGATCAACTTTCTTCTTCTCTTTTTTAGGGCCCCTTTTCCCGACAGCACCTTTTCCCTTTTCCCGGCAGGACACTAGCGCGATGTGCGCGAGCCGTTTTTCACGTATTTATTTAATATAAAAAAAAATAAGTGCCATATTATAAATCTATCCAATAATATCCCTGTCAACCCCGATTAGTAAATGAAATGTTATCTTTTCATAAAAATTGCGTTCCCACAAGTCTCATACAACTTAAAATACTTTCAAAATCGACTTTACTTCCTGTTTTATTTCTATCGATCAAAATGTTAAATATCGTGTTTTTAACCAAAAAAGTCACTAGATCTCACAGGTATCTATATTTTTTACGAATTTACTACTCTGTCAAAAAAGTACCGGGAAAAGATCAATAATACACAAAATGTCTGTTATTCATCCAAATTTATTTTATCACCTTCGAAGTATGCTCCTTTAGAAACGATACGCTTGCGCCAACCAACGAATAATCCATTCATCAAAACATTTTTTAAACGCTGCTTCTGGAATTGAGTTCAGTTCTCGCCACGAATTCTCCTTTATGTCTTCTATCGATTGAAAACGGGTGCCACGAAGTGGTAATTTGAGTTTAGGAAAAAGAAAAAAGCCAGCAGGAGCCATATCTGGTGAATATGGTGGTTGCTGGATGGTATTTGTTGAGTGTTTGGTTAAAAATTCGTTCACAATGATAGCCTTGTGCGAAGGCGCATTGTCGTGATGCAAAATCAAAGAAATTTCTTTCCACAAATCTGGCCTTTTTCGTCGAATTTGCTTTCTTAAACGCCGCATAACGCTCAAATAATATTCTTTATTTACCGTTAGACCTTCCGGTAAAAATTCAGAGTGCACAACACCGCGATAGTCAAAGAAAACAGTCAACATGACTTTGACTTTTGATCGACTTTGGCGTGGTTTTTTCGGTTTCGGTTCAGTTGGAAGGCGCCACTCCGAAGCTTGTTGACTAGTTTGCATGTCAAACTCGTAAACCCACGTCTCGTCACCAGTAACAATGCGTTTCATGAATCTTGGGTCCAAACTGACTCGTTCTAGCATGTCCTCAGCGACTTTCATGCGATTGAGTTTTTGGAGAAAATTCAGATCTTTTGGGACTAGCCGAGCAGCCACTTGTTTCATACCCAAATGATTAGTTAAAATGGTACGGATCGAGAGATACAGAAAGTTCGGCGGCTATCTCTCTCAGAGTTGAATGGGGATTTTCATTCACTATTTCCTTCACTTTTGCGATGTTAACTTCAGTTGCAGACGTTGACGGCCTACCAGAGCGAGGCAAATCTTCCATCACATCTCGACCGCTTTTGAACGCTTTGAACCACTCATAAGCACGAGTTTTTGATAAAGTCGATTCACCGTAAGCCTTCTGTAACATTTTCAGTGACTCCAAACACGAAATTCCATTGGCGATGCAAAATTTAAGACAAACTCTTTGTTCGATATTTTTGTCCATTATGAAATTCGCAATACACACTATATATGATATTACTAAAACCAGCACTGTATTTAATATAAATAACAGATGCAACTCATACTCCGCGCCAAAATGGAAAACAGTTGTGCCAATCTAACAACTACAAAAAAACAAAAATTTGAATTTGGAACCATAAACAAATCATCCATTCCCGATACTTTTTTGACTGAATGTATATATGGTGATTTCTCTGAAAACAACTCGATCTAGAAACGTAAATTTCGGATAAGAGTTATTACGTTTTTTCTGTTACACGTTGTATATTGGCCTTTCATGTACATTCATTCATTCTTCATTGTACATTCTTTCATATATTTCATTTCATTTTGTGCGAACATTTTTGGGTTTCCGTATATTATTTATTTATTTGAGATTGGTTTGTTCTTGACTCTAGTCTATGTCAGAGATGACAGAGACAAAGTCTACGATGGAGCGAGCTTACCCAGAAGGAGCCTGTTCACTCTGACTTTGTATTTTGTCACGAGTTTTTATTTTTCTAACTGTCCATCCGTTTGTTTCATAATTATTGTGTTTTTATTTTTTTCTGGTGGTGGTGTGACATCTGTTTGTGTGATCCTTACAACGCTTGTGGTTTCTTGTTCTTTTTTATTCAATTTCCTAGCTGTATTTTTCTTTTTGCAAAATTCTTTAGTAGTCGTATTTTCGAAGTAAAGATAAAAAAAAATTCTTGTATTGTGAACGCACAGTTATAATATTTGACTTCACCTGACGTATTTGTCAAAATATTCGCGTTTTGAGCATTACAAAATTAACCTTATTTCGACAAAAATAAGGTAAATTTTGGATTATAATAGCCAGCACGAGTCGTGAGCACATAAGACTGCAGCGAGGGATCTCCCCAATGTACAGTCAACAAAGTTGTTTGGTATGCAGGCAGCTAACTTGCAACTACTTTTAAACAATGTTGTGGGTGTGCTGAGTAGACTATTACTGAACATCACACTCGTAACTATGTCATAAGTTTAAAAAGTTAGGTACCTCAGAAATATTGGCAGTGCAGTGGAAAGAATCATATTTTTGCCTATATACCAAACTAGTTGACCCCCGCAACTTCGTTTGATCTACTCCTATTGGTCTTACCGTGATTATATATATAGCCTATAGCCTTCCTCTATAAATGGGCTTTCTAACACTGAAAGAATTTTTAAAACCGGACCAGCAGTTCCTGAGATTAGCGCGTTCAAGCAAACAAACAAATAAACTCTTCAGCTTTATATATTTTACTAGTTGACCCGCGCAACTTCGTCTGCGTCACAATTTTCGTTACTGCTTCGCTCCTATTGGTTTTAGCGTGATGATATATACTCGTAGCTTATAGCCTTCCTCGACAAATGGGCTATCTAACACTGAAAGAATTTTTCAAATCGGACCAGTAGTTCCTGAGATTAGCGCGTTCAAGCAAGCAAACAAATTCTTCAGCTTTATATATTTTATATACCAAATAGCTTTGTTGACTGTACGGTGGGCGAACGAAAACTTGCCAGCGCAATAGTCGATGAGAAAACTCAAACTATTTATTTACATTAGACCATTTACAGCCAATTTGAATTGTCAAGGCAGAGCATTGACTGACGAACCAATCACGTAAAGCGTCAAATTCAAATTCAAAGCATTTTATTTCAAATAAACCATTCACAGGCACTTTTGAAACGTCAAGGTCGGTCAGTCAAAAACATGGAAGCTATTTGTATGTTCCAAAGCGTAGATCTTTATGGAGAAGAACGTGCAAGAAACAGAGCTGTAATCGACAAACTGACCAATGGGGAGCGTGCTCACGACTCGCGCCGGTTATTATAAGCCAAGTGAGATACCAGCTTAATATTTCAGATTCCCGAGATACCTTTTCAAACACCACTCTGAACTTTTTTTTTAATTTGAGGTGGGTTTGCTCTTGACTCTAGTCTTGGTCAGAGGTGACCGGCATTTCCATTTTGACACCCTATAAAATACACCCTAGAGGGTGGCTACTCGGAAACGTATGTCCGAGAATCCACCCTCAGCCAGAGTGTGAGAATCGATATTGCTTTTCCACCCTAGGTCTGCACCTAGGGTGGAAAAACAATCATCATCTGCCTAGCCTTTTCCCAACTTTTTTTTATATTGTGGTCGGCTTCCAGTCAAGCCGGATTTAGCTGAATACCAGTATTTTACGAGGAGCGGCTGCCTACCAGACCTCCACAACCCATTAACTGGGTAACACGGTACTTCATGGCAAGACTTGAGTCAGATTTACTGGCTTCTGACTATCCGTAACGACTGCCAAAGATCTACAAATGACAGCCGGGACCAACGGCTTAACGTGCTTTCCGGGGTACGGAGGAAACTTGGTATGTTAAGATGGTCACCCATCCACAGATCAACCTTGGTAAGCGTTGCTTAACCTTGAAGATCGACCCGTGCGGCTGTTATTACCTAAGCCACGAGCTCCTCTATTATGTCAATTTAATCAATCAATTTATTTATTTAGGGTGGAAAAACAATATCGACTGTGCCGAACACATATCAAAGGACCACAATAATACCCCAAATTTACGAGCAAGTGTAATGATTATTTTTCTTGTAATACAAGCTCGGGGTGGATTCTCGGACATGTTTCCGAGAATCCACCCCGAGGTAGATTCTATGGGGTGTCAAAATGGAAATGACAGAGACAAAGTCTACGATGGAGCGAGCTTACTCAGAAGAAGCCTGTTCACTATAACTTTGAAGATCTATCTCCTTACAAAAACCTCACACTCTCTTCCAGGCTATTCCACCGCAGTAGTAAACCAGCCGAGGGCTGTCTCCTACAAGAGGAAGATGACCTGATGACAGTCTCCTTCATCCCCAAACGGCGCCAAGAGCCCAGCATCAACGGATGATGCCGTCCCAGCGCTGGGCATACTGCCCAACGGTAGACTGGGCTTCTGAACGGTAGGTGGCGCTGATTGGCAAGAAGATTCTGTCTGGATAGTGAATGTGTCGATTTACCAAATAATTTGATAGGTTCGTCTTGATGTCTCTTATTTTCATTATGATGGCGAGACTATTTCAACGGTAAAGTCACCAAAATCTATGATTTCCGATTTGACAGCTAAGTAGAGAGGGATAGAAGATTGCTTTACCACTAAGTGCGAAAGAGATTCATTTTTACGTCTCTTTCATACTTACTAGTAAAGCAATTTTGTATCCTGCTCTCAAATCGGACTTCTTCGGTTACTTTAGGGCTTTTATCCCGGTAATCTCGAACTCATAAATTTCGAGGATCTCGATTTTTAGATATTTTCGAGATAAATAATTTCATGTCCCGGGAATAACGCGTCTACTTCAAGAGTAGCTTTTATACTCATCGGCTGGGCATTTAGGCAGCCAGCACAAGATATTTGAGTCAAGTACTTTATTCAAAATACAGTAATAACCTCAAACTACAAAGTCAAAGAATATTTATTTATAAAATAAAATATATCTTCTCGCTTTCTTCTTAGTAAGCGCTTCGGTAGAACATTCGTAAACACAAACTTACATATATTGCTAAAATCCTGTTGAACCTAATGAATTATTTGGAAATACTCAAGTATTAATCATTAAATAAATTAAATCGACAATCAGAAATGGTTAGAAGCGCCATCTATTGACAAAAAGAAACATCTTGGACAAAAATGACCTTGGGACAATATCCCAAGTGGATTATTTTTTTGTCGTTAAGGCAAAGTGCAGTGTTACAGTGAAACTAAGATTAAAGACTGATGTGTATGTGTTTATAGTAAGAGTGTCGGACGAAGTGGGAAATTGGAGTTTTTGTAAAAAGACTAAGTAATTTTTTTTGTGAGTATTTTTTGTAGATATTTTTGTTAATTTTGTATGATATTTTTGATTAGGTATATTGTAATAGATGCAGCAATTTTTTTTTTTATTTGTATGTGTTTGCTATTGACTCTAGTGTATGTCAGAGATGACAGAGAAAAAGTCTACGATGGAGCGAGCTTACCCAGAAGGAGCTTGTACACTCTAACTTTGAAGAGATTAGGGATTTAGATTAAATAGTTTCAGTTACAGTTTTTTTAATAAATCTAAAAGTTAATTAAGTACAATTTATTTTGCAACTGAAGTATCTCTAGGTCCGCGGGCCGCATGTGGCAGTTATAATACAATCTCACCTGATGGTAAGCGATGATGCGGTCGAAGATGGATCACGCTTGCCTAGAAGTAACCTATTCACTGTTGACTTAAAGACTCCCAGGTTGTAGCTATCAGGAAACACTCCGACCCGGGAACATTTTCCTATTAGCTTCCAAAATCATTTAGACTTTTCACAAAGTCTCCAATTTCTTTAACTTGATAACTTAGCCTAGAGAAGCTAACACGGCTTTAAAATAACGAAATATAACGCATTGTATGTTAAATTAGTTGTTAATTCGTACAAAATGTATGTTAAAATATCTAAAACTTATACCGTAAAAAGTAATTGTTTCATACAAATTTATGGTGATAACTTTGTATGGAAAAAATCCGAGTTTGTTTTTTTTTTGGGAATTTACCTATCTACTATGATTTCTATGAAGAAAGTTGTTCATATAAATGGGCAAAAGCAGTTTTTACAACTATGACCACTCTATGCCACGAGAAGCTATAAATTTTGTAAACACACATTTAATTGTTTCAAATGACGCGTTCCAGTACCACAAAACATTAAACGTCAGCGCTTTATATCGATAAATATATCACCAAATTTGCTTATTAGTGTCGTGTTACACGTATTATTTTACTTTGGGTTGATTAAATTTGGGATTATTTGTTGTCGTAGGTTCGAACCCAGGCAGGCGGTTTACTTTGTGTAAATTATTTCATCACCACTGCTCTCAAAACGGTGAAGGAATACATCGTGAGGAAACCGGCAAGACATGTAACATCTAGCAACCCGCTCTGGGCCCGCGTGCTGGAGTACGGCCCGCTCCCTCTCACCGAAAGGAGGCCTGTGTCCCAGCAGTGGGAACATTATAGGCTGATCATGCTTATGCTATGTTGTCGCTACATAATTCAGTAGAAGTTCTTTGTTTATAAAATTTATAGCTACTCGTGACGGGGACTATACATCTAACTAAACATATCTGACGATTGTTAAATCACAAATCACTACAGTTGAATTATTCTACTTATCCAGTAAAAATGCTTTCAGTATCATTAAAATGTGATTTTAAAAATCTTTGTAAAAAATCCACATAAATGTTGAACAAAAATGTTTAACTCTTTGAAAAATATATTGTTGCAAAATTTCGCTGCTCAAGCTATAAAATATATTTTTAAATTAATTACAGCTCTTTTTAATTCACGCAGTTTTTATTGGCACGCCAGATATATAAAAATACTTAGAAAATTGCCAAATATTTGTGTCGTGAACTGCTTGGATATAAAAGCCAATGTATGTACTTCCGTTTTTAATTGTATTATTAATATTATTCCAGAATTTTATTAATCAATAGTTACCATTTTGTACAAAAAATGTCTAAAGCTCATATTCCAAGTCAGTTTTGAAGGACAGTCCTCGAATCCGCGCAACTTAGTTTGCGTCATATTGTTCATTAATACTCCGCTCCTATTGGTCGTAGCGTGATGTTATATAGTCTATAGCCCTCCTCGATAAATGGGCTATCCAACACTAAAAGTATTTTTCAATTCGAACCAGTAGTTCCAGAGATTAGCGCGTTCAACCAAACAAACAAACTCTTATACAGGGTTATTTGTAAAACACCAGCAACCTCTTAGACAGGTAAAGTACACATAATTATAAGCAATATTTACTTTGAGGAAACCCCGAAATCTCGAGAAAAATATCAGCTGTTTCATACAAAATGAAATATCTAGCCAATAAAAATGTATGAAACAGCTGATATTTTTCTCGAGATCTCGGGGTTTTCTGCCACTGCCTGAGAGGTTGCTGGTGTTTTACAAATAACCCTGTATAATATTAGTATGGCATAGATAACTGTCAATTTGATGATTCGAGGTGGAGTCCATTTAGAAGACATGACTTGAAACTATGGGTCTTAAGTTATTAAGTTTTGAAAATGTACAATATTTTCATTAATGTAAAAGATTTTTATATCTCATGTAACATAATGTTTATATCTAAAAAAATCAAGAAAAAATTGTACACTATTAAAATATAATAAAACCATAAGAAAATAATAATTTCGAAATGTACCTAAAACCATCTATGTCGGATCAGCTGTTCTCGAATTTAGCTGAGAAACATACAAACACGGAATAATATATAAATGGAATACTAACTACATTTATTTCGGTACGACTTCTTGTGGGAACATTGGTCCAAAAGAGAAACTGATTAAAACTGTATTTCTATGCGTCTTGCGGTTTTTTTTCTGAGCGATTGAACTTTATGGTAAAAAACTTGTCACCATTACGACGCTCAGAAGCAAACATCAAAAGTCACGGTCCTAGAGAAATCTAGGGGTGGTCTGACCGGTTAAAAGCCGCCCCCTTAATCTGCCTAGACTTTTCTCAACCGTATTGTGGTCGTCTTCCAGTCTGACCGGATGCAGCTGAATACCAGTATTTTACATGAGCCACTGCCTATCTGACCTGCATAAAGCAACGTGTTTTGTATGTCTACAATTGTTTCAGATAATGTTCTGTACCTGCCTTTGCTCGCAGCTTCACTAACGTTTCGTTTTATTTTCTCTGGCTACTTTTTTAAGTAGCCTGTATCCGTGTTTCGCCTGCTAGGGTTGCGGAATTTGTTCGAAAGATTCACCGCGGCCCTGAAACGATAAGGGCACTAGGAGGAACCCATCCGGGTTTTAGTCAGTAAGAGTCTGACACTCCCTTCTGCTTCGCCCAGAGCGGGAGGTGTCATTTGAGGTCTCTGATCTCTGTCCCATAATCCATCAGAACCGCACATACTCACTTTGGTATTTATAATTTTAGTTAGTGTTCCATTTATATATTACTCCAGTAAATAAAGGCGAGAACTGTACACAATTTAGTATTATTTTGATATTTTATTAACATTGTCATAGACACTTCAGAAAAACCAACTTTTCCAACTATCACCAGTTTTATCGAAGTTAACGATGATTCCTGTTTTTTTATTATTATTACAGCATGAAATATTATACGGAATATTTAATCCAATTTGAACTTTGTCATGATAACAGTTGAATTCAAATTCAAACAGTGCCAGTGACTTTTATAATAACAATGCTGTCAAAGATGACATTATATTTTCTATAATAATAGTAAATAATGTACTTCATTATGTATTTCATTTCGTTATGAATAATATAGATATCTCTGCCGGGGGTGCGGAAACCGTTCGAAAGTGTGACCGCGGCCCTGGAACGCGGCGGGCACTAGGAGGAACACGGATGGGGTTTAGTCAGTAGGAGTCTGACACTCCCTTGTGCTTCACCCAGAGCGGGAAGAGGTATTCATGATTTCCCATCCAAAAAAGGGTGATTATTTTATCGGAATAAAATACATAAGTACATAAAAACTTAAGATATTTTCGTTTACACCTAGTTAATACATTTATACATCATGTTCTGTTTATATACACTTATCATTTTAATCGTGTATCCTATTTATACTAAATATCTGTAGTTTTAATACGAACATATTTTTGTAACAAAATATAAAGATTTAATTTTTATTTTTGTGTTTTATTATGCTTACGCCTTCTTTAAATTAAAATAGGTAGTTTAGACAAATTCTACTTGAAATAAACATGTTTTTTTACTAAGCCTCCGCTGCCCGCCCGTCTGTCAGCGGGCTGTATCTCAAGAACCTCAATTTAAATTGAGGTTTATGGTACGGAACCCTTCGTGTGCAAGTCCGACTCGCATGTGGCCGGTTTTAACTATTGATAGGCACACGTTTGACCACTATCTCACCTGATGGTAAGCGATGATGTGGTCGAAGATGGAGCACGCTTGCCTAGAAGTAACCTATTCTCTTGACTTAAAGACTCCCAGGTTGTAGCTATCAGGAAACACAGACTCCGGCAGAGAATTCCACTCCTTAGCTGTACGCATTATGAATGTGTTCTTTGTTTGAATTTTGTTTATATGAATGTATAATTTGATGTCAATTTCCGAAAATTGGCTTTTAAAAGAAACGATTGTGTCTTGAGAAAGACCCGGTTCGTGTCATCGTGATGAAAGGATTACTCACCTAGACCCTTTTTTTTTAATGGGTAATCATCAAATGACTCCTCCCGCTCTGGGTAAAGCAGGAGGGAGTGTCAGACTCTTACTGACTAAAACCCATCCGTGTTTCTCCTGGTGCCCGCCGCGTTCCAGGGTACGGTGCCTCTTTCGAAAGAAGTCCGCAGCCCCGGAGTCACCTAGACCCTGCATTGACGATTGCTAGTTGTCCAGAGGGGCTAAAAAGGCCACTATAGGAGAATCATAATGTGTCAAATTTAATTTTCATCTTTATCGCCAACGCATTAGGTTCAAGGTTGATTGGGAAAATTTGACAGTGACAGGTAGCGTGATGAGCTTTATGGTTCCGCTAAAGTGGCCTCTTTAGACCTGCAGGATGCGCCGGACGTTTGGGGGATTGGGTACCCAGTTGTAACGTCACTCGGGGAGGCTCCTTTCATGCACCCCTGAGTTATGTGTGTACCAACGATGCTGTGGAAGTGGCAATGTTTTGGGCCACTCAATTTTAAAATACTGTCGTGCCGGCGACACGAAGGAAGATGAATGTTTTTCATACAATTTGTTTTTTTAGTTGTTTTTAAGACCAGTCTATGTCAGAACTATTTCAGGGCTCCAGAGCCTATTAACTGCCTCCGTGGTTGAGTGGTTTAGGCGTTTGCCTTGTGACCCGTTGGTCATGGGTTCGATTCCCACGGGAAGCATGCATTGTAAAGTTATTTCCAGTTTGGCTAGGACATTGCATTCAAATTCAAAAGCATTTTATTTAAAAATTAACCATTCACAGGCACTTTTGACACGTCAAGGTCGGTCAATCAATAACATGGAAACTATTTGCACGTTCCAAAGCATAGATCTCTATGGAGAAGAACGTGCAAGAAACTCCACGGACACTTTTTTTAACCATGTGATGTATTACAAAAATCTTATTAACATTATCTTTGATTGCTTCTATTTAAATATATGAACAATTCAAAATGTACAAATTAAAATAAGCCAGTGGCAGGTAAGAGATGACCAGTCTCAACTGACGGCGCCCGTTCACGAACATGACGCGTGTGTCAGCACCATCTAGTTCCAATCATTTTTAAGGGAACCAAATGATTTAGCACATCAGCGAAACATTTGTGTGAGCATGACAAGCTCCTAACTGCCACGCTCGTTCATGTCAAACTATTTTGATAACAAAATCTATAACTAATTACATAAATATGGAAATGACTCCATAGTGCTCATATTTACAAAAGAAAATAAAATGCTTCTACATTATACAAAACTAAGGTTTTCAATGACCAAGTAATCTCTGCATTACCCAAAGGTTGACTGGTACAGAATGCCTATGGCATTAAGTCCGCCTCTGTACATTTTTGTGCTGAAAGTGTTTTAAATAAAATAAATAAATAAGTAACTAGTAAAAGAAAAGTTGGTAACATAGCCACAAACAAAGAAAAAAATATAAAGCTGTTTTATTGTGTATATACCTATTGTTTATTTATTATTTCTTTGCAAATACAATATTGCAAAGAAATAATAAATAAACTATGATATGGAAGAACAAAAAAGGGTACCTAAGCATTTATTACAATTATAAAAAAAACCTAACTTTTGGACCCATGCGGCTGTGCCTGTGGAGCAGGACCGGCATTTATTTTCCACTAGTTGACCCGCGCAACTACGTCTGCGTTACAATTTCCAATACTGCTCCGCGCCTATTGGTCTTAGCGTGATGATATATAGCCTATAGCCTTCCTCGATAAATGGACTATCTAACACTGAAAGAATTTTTCAAATCGGACCAGTAGTTTCTGAGATTAGCGCGTTCAATTAAACAATCAAACAAACTCTTCAGCTTTTTATATTAGTGTAAATTCTAGTTTATAATAAGCTTGTCTACATAGTGTGCGTTTTATACATGTTTTAAATTTTCTCTTATTCAGTTCGAGACTATCAAGTGGTATCTATACTTATATTATAAATCTGAAAAGTTTGTTTACTTGAACGTGCTGATGATTATTAATTAATGAGATGGGGAAGATTATTAATGTATTCCCAGTAGAAAGAGGAACGGACCCAATATTGAGCCTTGTGGTACCCTCATTTTAACTTTCAGACCCCGTGAATTGAGACCATTTATATGAACTTGCTGCTGTCTGTCATTTAAATAAGACCTCACTAAACTGAGTGCAAGTTTACCTTGTCCGTACCTAATGTTCTAGTTTTAGGAGCAAGGTTTCGTGATTTAGGTGCAGGCTTTAATCACCTGATTGTGTGATAAAAAGATGATTACATGCTTCGTAAGGTACGTATAAGCCGGTGGTCTCAGCCGCCAAATGGCAGTCGTCAAATAAACCATGTCAGAAGACCTTGAGGCGGTTTAAACTCTGACACTAACTAGGGTGTGTGGGGTCGATAGACCTTACTGCCCACACGATAAGAAGAAGCTCTGACATATAGTAGGGGTCACGGCAGACCTAGGAGATGGCGAAGCCTTGGATGGTGTCTCAGTGAAGTGGCGTGAAGACGCTCATCTAAGGGCCGGCGCACATCTGGTGGAGCGCATCGCAGAGCATGCCCGCGAAGTTTTCTAAACGCGTGACACAACAAAACACGTTTAGTGTCAAGCACTCAACATATTGGTCGAACAACAATTCGTTCGTGTGCTAAAAAAAATAATCTTAGTTTAATTTAAGCGATGTGTTCTATACGTGAGGATTTGTTATTGGCTTGCTGGTGACTACGGTTCCCTATTTTGTTTGTCTTTATTATCTGCAAGTCCTCCATGTAGGTACCTACTAAATAAATGTACCTTTGTATTAGCCCTCGTATTTTCCCATCATCTGCCTAGCCTTTTCCCAACTACATTGGGGACGGCTTCCAGTCAAACCGGATTCAGCTGAATACCAGTATTTTACGTGGAGTGGCTGCCTACCAGACCTCTACAACCCATTAAATGGGTAACACGGTATTTATTGGCATGGCGAGTCAGATTTACTGGCTTCTGACAATCCGTAACGACTGCCAAAGTTCTACAAATGACAGCCGGGGCCAACGGGCAACTTAACGTGCTTTCCGAGGCACGGAGGAAACTCTGTGAGTTAAGATGGTCACCCATCCACAGACCAACCTTGGCAAGCGTAGATTAACCTTGAAGATCGACCTGTGCGGCTGTTATTCTTTATATTTTCTACATAACGAATATTATTGGATAGAGTAGTATTAGTATGTTCTTTGAACATACGCATATCTGCTAGCTTGGGCCGACGGCCAAAACAGATGTGTTGAGGCACTAACCTCAACATCGCCGCGCGCCATGGCGACAGCGGCAGTGAACGAGGGGCGCGGGGAAGCGGCGCGTCACACCGCGCCACAACCAAGGAAGAGACACCGCACCACGACAGTCAGCTGTTGCACGCCTCAAAGCACGGCTGCGCTCGCGCATATTAAATTAACTTCTTGTTTATATCCGAATAATCGAAGTCTATATTTTGTAATTGTTACTTTAACTTCGTAATACATATTTTATACAGTCCACTATCGCTTTTATTATAATCTCCAAGAGCCATCGTCGCGATCAGATGTCTTTATATAAATAAAATATACAATTTTCAAATTTAATATCGTTTTTATTTCATAATTAACAAGGTATTTAATAAAATTAGGTACTTAGTAATTAATCTTATGGTATAAAAGCAAGCTAAAAAGTTTTATTACATTATCTAGAACAAATCCGAAGATGTGAGGAACAATATAGGAGAAGTTGCTTCATTTACCTAGAATCGCTTCGCTGAGGGATGTCCCTCGCTAGGCAACCTCGCAGACCTCTCGAAGAAACGCAGCCTGCTGCTTGAAATTAATTCATTTGTTGAATCCTCATTAGATTATTCATTCATTACACCCATTAAAGGTTGTCTTTAAGAGATTGCCCTGTGCGATAAGACCGCCTATTGTACACTTCATCATCTGCCTAGCCTTTTCCCAACTACGTGTATATTGAGGTCGGCTTCCAGTCAAACCGGTTTCAGCAGAATACCAGTGTTTTACGTCGAGTGTCTACCAGACCTCCACAACCCATTAACTGGGTAACACGGTACTTCTTGGCAAGACCGGCGTCAGATTTACTGGCTTCTGACTATCCATAACGACTGCCAAAGATCTACATGTGACAGCCGGGACCAAAGGCTTAACGTACTTTCCGAGGCACGGAGGAAACTCGGTATGTTAAGATGGTCACCCATCCACAGACCAACTTTGGTTAGCGTTGCTTAACCTTTAAGATCAACCCGTGCGGCTGTTATTATTTAGCCACGAGCTCCTCGCTCATTGTACACTTGATTTTATAATCCAGATTTCATGGTTTTCCTTACATTTAATTTATCAAGTTTGTTAGAGAGATTTCATTCTTATAATAAACAAACGATCTATGTAATAAAAATACAGGGTGTAATTTTTAAAGATTTTAGTCGGTTCGATACCCGGGTGTGGGAAGCGAATTTTCGAAAATCTTTGAATGGAAATAAGGGAATGTTTTCATTGAGTAAAATTTTCTATCATATTAAGAGTACTTTCCCTTCAGGTGGTATTACAAAATTTCACCCTGTATAATAAATAAATAAATTATTTCAGTGGAGTTTCACTAGATAATTTAATACGACCTAACTACAAACTGTATTTATTGAACTAGGTGTCATTGCAAATGTCAAATTTGGGCAATAAAGCTCTACATACGTTCATGAACCCGCCTGCCAAGCGTAGCGATTATGGCAACCCACCTTTGGGGGAGGCCTATGTCCAGCTGTGGACGCCTTTCAGCTGTTATGACGATGATGATACATTCGTGAAGGCTCTTCCACCCAGTTTATTGAAAACTATCGCAAATTGAATAAATGAGAAAGGAGAACGGTCAAAATCGCTACACGTTCTACAATCATCATCATCTGCCTAGCCTTTTCTCAACTATATTGGGGTCGGCTTCCAGTCAAGCCGGATTTAGCTGAATACAAGTATTTTACGAGGAGCGGCTGCCTACCAGACCTCCACAACCCATTAACTGGGTAACACGGTACGTCATGGCAAGACTGGAGTCAGATTTACTGGCTTCTGACTATCCGTAACGACTGCCAAAGATCTACAAATGAAAGCCGGGACCAACGGCTTAACGTGCGCACCGAGGCACGGAGGAAACTCGGTATGTTAAGATGGTCACCCATCCACAGATCAACCTTGGCAAGCGTTGCTGAACCTTAAAGATCGACCCGTGCGGCTGTTATTATATAGCCACGAGCTCCTCGCTACACGTTCTACAGTATAAATAAGTATCTCAAAAGATGAGTATAACAATAACAATACATTGTGTATTAGATTAAACACAATACTTCTTAAGGGAGCATTGTACTCATTATTACGAACAACTTTCACGATAGGATCAACACTGAATGTGCGCTTCCCGACAAAATGTACCGAGCAGCTGATTTTTTTTTCTAATGTTGGTCCCATAGTTACAATGACCCTTTAAGAAGTCTTGCGAATATTCTGATACACGTTGTATGTATTTCTCAATACTGAGTTATTTATTTTCATATTACTGCACCTGAACAAATTCTCATGAACATGTTTTTAAACTGTGAGGATGCTATTTTCAAGCCTCGTATCCACTAGGCAACATTTGACGAGCGACATGATGCGCAACAGATTGCTCATCATGTTGAACGGCAGCGAGGAACTTTTGTTCAGTAATATTGTCAATGTTGCGCGCCTGCTGGCAACGTCGCGCGTTGTTCTGCGACGTAGCTGATCATGTTGAGCGTCACGTGTCACGTGTTGCGCGACAAATGTTGCCTAGTGGAGACGAGGCTTTAGGGTTCCGTAACCAAAGGGTTACCAACGGAGCCCTATTACTAAGCCTCTGCTGTTTGTGCGTCTGTCTGTTAGCGAGCTGTATCTCAAGATCCGTAATTGGCAGACAGTTGAAATTTTTAGTATGTGTATCAATAAATAGTAAAAACTAAAGCGGCTTCCATACAAGAAACGTGTTTCTTTCGGTTTGTGATACGGAACCCTTCGTGTGCGACTCCGACTCACACTTGGCCAGTTTTTTATACTTTTTTTTTTTTTTAAATTTGTTGTACTGCTCATAACTGTAGGTCGTGGGGTAATTTTTTATGGACCGTAATCCTTCGTCTTTTCAAAAGCGCCCTAGCTCATGTGCTGGGTTGAATAAACTTTCGCATCACTTGAATAGGGAAGATGCAAATACAGAATTTATGAGAATTTTGTCAGTAAAATGATAAAAAAGTATAAAATAAAGACCAATACAACATTTTTATTTTGGTTAATATCGATTTATAACAAAAATAATGAATTAAAGTAACGTGAAACGGAACGTATTTAAAAACAACAATCAGCGTTTAGTGACGTATCTGCTGTTATGTCAACGAAAAGGCAACCTTATGTCTTTGAGTTAGAACAGTTCTTGACCAGTGATAAACACGAGTGACGTCATCGTCCGTTTTCGCGCGAACCTTTAGAGCGCTTGTAGACGTCCGTTTTTTTCACCGGATAACGGACCGTCAATAAACGGCTATCCTTGTATACATATTTTTTTTACCGGATGGATGGACTGCCGTCTATATGCGTTAGAACGCAGGTAGACGGCACTCAATTAACAGAAAACAGGCAAAACGTCCGGCAGCGTCAACACGCACCAATACACTGGCGTGGATGACCGCCCTTTCTTACACCGGACCGGTGTCCGTCGCGCCGAGGGGAAGCGGTGGTGCATCCGGCGTAAATTGTTCGCCGGACCGATGTCCGGTGCATGTACACACATTCATTATAATTCATACACCACCGCGAATCCGGCAAAAAACACGGTCCGTTATCCGGCGAAAAAAACGGACGTCTACAAGCGCTCTAATTCATACACCACCGCGAATCCGGCAAAAAACACGGTCCGTTATCCGGTGAAAAAAACGGACGTCTACAAGCGCTCTTAAACTGTCGGTTTAAAAACGCAATTTTGGCAATAAATTAAAGCGTTTTCATTTCTTATTAATGTGGTGGTCTATTCTAGATGGAGTTCTTTAAAATTAAAGCAAAAATGGAAATGTTGCATATTCCATATTGCATTTAATTTGTGACAGGGCGATAATTTCTACACAATCCAGAGAAAAGTCTTCTATCAGTAACTCTGTAGTTAAATCTCAAGTTAACTTAGCTAAGTATTATGGAATAGGTGTATGAGATCCCAGGTTTGATTCCCAAGTCACGCAACAGTGCAGTTTTAGCGTTCCTAAATGATTTAAGCGCGATTACAGCCAGCCCTAATTGACGCTCCCATAAGCACAACTTGTATTGCAAAAACAAACCAACCCACAATTCCTACTAATATTATAAACTACTATAAACCCCGGCTTCGCACGGCTGTGTATGATAGATACAAACCTTCTTCCCCGTACACAGTCAATTTCGAACGCGATCTACAATCAAAATCCATGATCAGAGGGCTCAGCACGAACATTTTACGTAACGTAAAATTTTACCATAGATACAATACGCGTTTCGCACATAATATTTATTTGAATTCGATACTATTTTCATATTTTTGTATGATAAAAATAAAATTGTGTATGTCGCTTTAAATTATGCCAAAATATTGTGGGTTGTAGTTTTTTTTTATATTAAAAAAAAAAAACAGTTACTGTACTGATAACGTTACTATACGTCAAAATATTCGTGCTAGGCTCCTAGATCCGTGGATTGCGTCCGAAATTGACTGTGTACGGGGGCCTTACCGAATTTCGGTCGCTAGGCGATCGGTAACTATGTCGAAACTTCCCGCCCTGGAAACGGTTATAGACTATTTTAACGTGAACAAAGCCGCATGGAAAGCTAGTTTATGAATAAACTAGTACATTGGAAAACAGTCCAATATGCATGCAAAAGCTACGCTTAGAATAAGTTTCACATTTAGCCAAAATCATAAAAATCACTCGAGAAAATTACATATCATAGGGTTGGTTGGTTTTTACATAACAAGGTTTTCTTTGCTTCAAATTCCTCCAGTTTTCTTTAGCCTCTGTGTCTAAGCCCGACCTAAGGGCACGATGAAGGACAGTGCATCGCCCGTGGCTCCCCATGACACCCTCTGCAGTTGGAATATCGTGATCCAGACCGCGAACACCGCCATCCAAGCTATCGCTCCAGCTGCTGACATTAGTACATCTGGAATTTAATGAGTGAATGTTAATAAATCAATATCTATATATATAAAATTCTTCCTTTACTGACTGATTGAGCGAGTGACAGACAACGCACAGCTGAAACAAGTTACTGGTTGTAGAAAGCTGAGATTTGGCAAGTAGGTTCCTTGGGGAGTGTAGGGGAGAAATTTCCCGATATTCCTAAATAATAAAAATACTCTAAGTATGAAAAATGTTGCAGTTTGTGCGAACTGCCGTCCTCGAATGTTTAGTCTATTAATAAGCAATTTACACGGGGAGATAAAGTTCGTGGAGTACTAACTAAACCTGTGCGAACGAAGTCGCGGGCGAAGTGCTAGTAGAAGAATACTTACATTTCTTGATCTGCTTCTGTTCTTCATACGGAGGCTTCATGAACGCCTCTTTGAAGAACCAGACGGCGTTCACTCCCCACACAAATGGTAGGAGCAGGCATCCCACTGGAAAATAAATAAATCAGGTGAGATAGTGAGATGGATGGAGGAGCTCGTGGGATTGAGGAGCTTGTGGCTAGATAATAACAAGGCTAGGCAGATGATGATGGTGTATATTGCCGTTTTAGATCAGCGCCATCTCTTGACCGCTAGTGGAACTAATGTAATTTTAGCTTAATATTTCAGAAAAAAGTTTTCTGAGAGTTTTTCCTGTACTCTTTACATAAACTTCTAAAACATAGAATAATTTCAGATTTTTCTCTATAAACTTAGGAGATAAGGGGTGAAATGGACAATTTTTCAAAATTTTTCGTCATAATTCAAAAACCATGCAGCCTAAAAAAAAAAATGTTTGAGAATATATAAACAGCATTCTTTTATATGATACCCCACATGCCCTAGTAACCCCACTTTGAATTTTTAATAATCCCTCTCAGTTGCTGTTGCAAGAAATATATGTATTATAATATATTTCTTATGTGCAACATTGTTGAACACACGTCATCTAAAACTATTCAACATTTCAAGTTCGTAGCATTAGTAGTTCTTCAGATATCCAGTTGTGACAGACAGACAGACTTAGTCAAACTATAACTAGGGTTCCTTTTTTACCATTTTGGTACAGAACCCTAAAAAGGGTTTTATTTGTTCACAAAATCCACAGCTTTTTAACAATTTTATTTAAAATAAATAAACCAATCTTACAGCCAATTACGGATTTATAATTTATTAAGTACTAGTTGACCCGCGCGGCTTCGCTCCCGTCAACTGGCTACCCTACCTACCCTACCTTCTCTACCTATCCTACCTACCCTACCTTCTCTACCTACCCTACCTACTTACCATTTTTTTTTGTTTTTAAACCTTCCCTTTACTCTGGCGAAACTAACAAAAAAAATAATTATTTAAATCGGTCCCGCCGTTCTCGAGTTTTAGCGAGACTAACGAACAGCAATTCATTTTTATATTTAAGATATATGCATCAGAAACAAACAAAATGACATGGTAGCACCATCTAAGCATATAAACAAACAAAACAGACAGAGCGTAAAGTAAAGGCTGGAGATCCCTCTGAATGACCAATACTCAATACTCAATATATTTATTGCGTTCCACAATGTGAGCCTAGGTGGTAGGTACTTATAATATATTACAATACATTGCTTTGGATCATTGTGGACCCTGACGGGCACAGCAAAATTGGATAGTGGAAGAGGGCTATTTTATTTATTACATTTATGAAATTTTCTATAATATTATATTATTTATCTATTTCATATTTTCACTTAGATACTCGTTAACAGTATAGTAACATTTTAAAATTAGAAAATGTTTCAATTTATTGACAAATGTTGTATATTTTTTTTCATTTTTAATTGTTTCAGGTAATTTATTGTAAATTTTTATTGACATTACTAAAGCGCTTGTTGAGTGTATTTTGAGCTTAGAACCGGGTAGGTTTAACCTATTTTTGTGTCGTAGTGTAAATTTAGTTTGTATGTCTTCTCGTGTAGTGTATAATTGTTGGTTGTTTCTTACGAATTTGCACATTTCCAAGATATATATAGAGGGAAGGGTTAGAAGTTTATGTTCTTGGAAATGTGGTTTGCAGCTGTCTGTATCATCTATGTTAGCTAGTAGATACCAAATAGATAGACGGTGTGTCTTCCTACAACTAGACCGGCCATTCACAATATTTTTAGGGTCCATACCCAAAGGGTATGCAACGAAACCCTATTACTAAGCCTCTGCTGTCCATCAGTCCATCCATCCTTCTGTATGTCCGTCGGTCAGCAGACTGTAACTTAAAAACCGTAATAGGTAGTTAGTTGAAATTTTCACTGAGTGTGCATATCTACTACCACTATATCAGCAAATAATAGAATAGAATATTTGTCATTGTCTACACCATATAAGTAAAAAATCATTTAAATTAAAAATTATTGGGGTCCCGTTCGTGCACCCCTTCGTTAGGGAGTCGACTTACACTTTGCTGGATTTTTTCTTTGCATTCCTGTTGGTACCAGGTACCGCTGGACTTGACTGCCACCCAAGCTCCCAAGTAACATGTAGCTAGGCACTCACATAATATTATACAACGTTGATACGACAGAGGGGCTTTCCTTTAAACTGCCTATACTAGGTACCATTTTCAAGCTCTGTACCAAAAATAAATTAATTAGGAGCAGTAGTTTAGTCGCAAATGATTTTTAAAGTTTTTGCACGGTTTGAACACGATGTATCTTTTCTAACAGTTGATTATCGTCTAAGCATAGGTCATGCACCTTACAACGATAAATCTACGATGCGTTGTTGCCGCTCTGACGCATGTCGAAGGACATTCACTAAAAATTGGCAATGCAAACAAGGAAGCAATCAATACACACACACTTGCACTTTCACTACGAAAGCGACTAACATAAAGCGAGCGAAAGAAATAGAGATAGGTCAGTTTGTTGCATCCTTGTTTTTTGCGATCGGTAAGTCCCTCAGCAGTGCGCCGACGCTTGTTTTTCGGAACGTACGGTTTGTGGACTTCGCGCGCAAACAATTGTAATTTTATTTTGTTATTGTGAGAGGACACGTAACTTGGGATTATTATTATTTAGTATTAGTGTTTTTTTTGTGATTGACTGTTTTTTATGGTGATAGGACACGTAACTTGGGATTATTATTATTTAGTATTAGTATCTCCGGACCTCACTCCCATGGATTTCTTTTTGTGGGGTTACATTAAGGGTGAAGTGTATGCCTCAGAGGTAAATAAAATTATTGATGAGTTAAAAAATAGGATTATTTTAGCATTTCACAAATTAAAGTGCTTAGCGACGGACAGTGATCTAATTAGAAAAATAAATAACAATATTCTCCGTCGGTATAATTTGTGCATCAATGTGAATGGAGGACACATCGAAAATTAAAAAATTTAGTGTGTTTGTTTTTGTGCGCGTACTTCGAAACGTTACCTAACATAAAAGCCAGTGCGAGCGGAGCCCAGCGGAGGCCTAAGTCGCCGGCCGCCACCCCGGCCCGGCCCCCACCGAGCACACGAGATACCGCACACCGCGCTCCGGCGCGCGCGCGACGTTGCCGCTTTGTTACCTAGCGGTATCTAAGGTCAGTGTCTTTTTTTTTACAAAGGGTGGTTGCGTTTTATTCGGATTTGCAAGCTATTTAGTTTGTTTGAAAAAAATATTTTCTCATTTATGGCGCTTTTTGTTTTTGTACCGTATCGAATTAATACTGTACACGTATAGTATACGTAGTTTAATTTAATGCCCCTCTGTCGTATCAACTCTGTATGTTATTATAAGTTCTTACGATTTACACACAGCTGGCTTGTTCACGATTCCCATCATCATCTGCCTAGCCTTTTCCCAACTATATTAGGGTCGGCTTCCAGTCAAACCGGATTCAGCTGGATATCTGTGTTTTACGTGGAGCGGCTGCCTACCAGACCTCCACAACCCATTAACACGGTACTTCTTGGCAAGACTGGAGGAAAACAGGAGGGAGGGGGGATTTTGACAGGAAAATTGTGTACCTACATCTAGATGTGCAACAAACAAAAATAACTCCAGCGACATATTACTATTCTTTCTGCCGACGCTGTGTTTACGGTAAAAAGTATTTGGGTCGGAAACTGAATTAAATAATATAATAATACTAGTAAGTATTTGGAAAATAAAGTGATTCTACTGCAGAATGTTTATGTTAGGAAAAATATAAATGGATACGATACCTTTAAAATACCACTTGCAAAGTTCCAATTTCTTGTCATTAGGGAGCCGTGTTAAGTCCATTTTGAAGTAAAAATATAATTAAAATCCTTTTCTCGCTTTCGAGCACAAAGAATGCCTTTCAGTTTTCTGACTCACTCGAAAACTAATATTTAAGCAATGCAACGCAGATTTTTATAATCTGTCTCTGTTTGACTAAGCCACGTTTGTATGGTGCTATTTCATTCGAATGAGAAAATAACGCTATAAATCCATAGAATAGAAATGGAATTTTCATCTGTCAATGTCATTGGCTTCTACGTTCCATTCTAAGCAAATGTTGCTGTTGTAAATTTTTTCTTATTTAGTATTTGGAGGACTTACAACTGAACAAATCTGTCTCTATTTTCTTTTGTATTATTTAATTTTCAATAAAAAATGATGTTTTGTGTATTCTATTTTTAGTGTAAATGCTTTGTTTCCACATTTAGAATCATAAACACAAAATGTAAACCAATCCAGTTTACAAGAATAGCGTAAATTGTGCCCACTTTCAATGTTACATTTCGGTAGAAGCAGCAAAATTATGTGATATTTTCAATTGAGTAGAAATTTTGAATTGTGTTTCCCTCATGATTTAATTCACATAATAATCACACTTTACATGGTTAAATAAGTTGTCTACTAACTAACTGAATCTACTTCTTTGGAACAATGTGGCGTTGTTCATGTTAATAAATCATGCCTGCGCATGTCGATTGGAACGTAAATACCTAGTGAAACAAAAATGGCGTAATTTGTTGAATGTCAATAGTTGAAAATGTGTAAAAAGTAAATAAAAATGTTTTCGTTGTCGAATTGTTTATTATCATGTGTTATCCTACTTCTGTATAGTTCAAAAACATGTGAGTATTGTTTGTAAAACCGCTACCTTAGTAATACAGGTGAATCATTTTTTGGAAAAATTTGGCATCCACCAAATTATTTTTTTGGTTCAATACAGGTTTTTTGGCCTTGAAATTTGTTTTGACCGTGGTTGTTAGCATAGCTTATCAATTAAGGACAAGGTTCGTGGCTAATCGCAGCAAGTGTATCTCAGAATGCATCAGGAAAAATATATTCATTTGGTAACAAAATTTCGGCTCCTTTATTTTTTTTTACTATCTAACGGGAATTTACAAACGGAATTAGATCCTTTCTCTTTTGCTCTACTATACTTTTGGTTTTGTTTCACATTTTCTAATAAACTAAGATATTTTATAAGGAAAACTGGTTTTAATAAATATTTTGATCTGCAAGGAATTTGAATCTTGAGGGCACTATGTTATTATAATTACGTTTTATTTTGGGTTCAACTGTATCTTAATCGTCAGAAAAAAGAGTGCAGCCAGTGAGAAGTTACAACTAGAATTGATCAAGTCATGTTTTACAAAATCTAGTAGCTCAACATAATTTTAGGCAGCTCAGGAACCCACCTTATAAGAGCAATGTTGAGCTCCACTACACGGCTAAATTTTCTTAATAAATGGTATAATTTTCACTATGGTATGCTAAAATTTAATTATATTTTTTTTTTTTATAATTGATAGGCTTGCTTGTAGATAACCATCTCAACTGATGGTCTATGATGGAGTCAGTGGCGAACCGTAGGATATACCAGCATAGGTAATACCTGGTTAAAAAGAAAACACCATAATATAACTCGCTATCACACCGACCCACTGCACCGTGATGTTTCTGTACTGAATTCTGTGCTATAGTGATATTAAATTGCTACGTGTTTATTTATTATTTCATTATAATATCGAAATATAACATAATAAAAATAACTAAAACAGGTGAGTTAGTATTTTATGACATAAATGATATGAGACTAAATTGGCACCGTTTATAGGGACTAGGGAGTCTTGCTGGCTTGCACCTACAGCACGCCACTGGATGGAGCATGGTTGCATAGAAGTAGCTAATACACTCTTGACTTAAAGACTGCCAGGTTGTAGCTAAACACAGACTCCGGCAGGGAATTCGACTCATCATCATCATCATCTTATCAGTTGAAATACGTCCACTGATGGACATAGGCCTCCCCCAAGATGGAGTGTGGGTTTGCCATAATCGCCACGCTTGGCAGGCAGGTTGGAGATGCATGGTGTTGAGTTTTACAGAGAATACTGCTGCTCATTCTCTGGCGAGTCCCTTAGTCACCTGTTTTGACACCCACTGGAAGTAATGGGATAGTAATATTCTTTTATGGCACCATACGGCACTGGCCAACACCATATGGCAATGGAGAATTCTACTGCTTAGCTGAAAAAGAAACTTTTTTTATAACCTTTATAGGCACGGGTGCCTATAAAGGTTATAAAAAAAGTTTCTTTTTTGACCACTATCTCACCTAATGGTAAGCAAAGATGTGTTTGATGGTGCTCTCTTGTAAGGACTCCCAGGTTGTAGTTGTCAGGTAAAAGACTGGCAGGGAATTGTACTCCTTAGCTGTATGTTGAATGGAAGTATTTTCAGCATGTTTTGTGCACCTTACCTTCAAGGAACAAAAAGTAAAAATCAAGTAACATATATTAATATTGATACGGAAATTTGCATAAATTAGTGTTATATGTATAGACGCTAAGGAAAGTTTTTTTTTCGTTTTAACTGCAAAGAAACAACAAACAGGTAACATATTTTAATATCATGTATGAATATGGAAATTTTTCATATATCGGTGTTATACGAACGCTAAGCTTGAGTCATAGGAAGACAACAATTAAGTAAGGGCCAGGTGTATTATAATTACCGCTAAGTGCTATGCAAGCATGCATGACTAATTAACACTTACGTTTATTGTTTGAGATGATAGATTAGAAGACTTAGTCATTTATAATAGAATGCAGAATTGTTAACTATTCTGAGGTCTTTAATTATTATACAGTAGCACTTCGCCCGCGACTTCTTCCGCGCTGCAGTTTTCGTATTTTTATTTTTGATACAGATTATATACTAAAACCTTCTTGGATAACCATTCTATCCATTGGTGAAAACAGCATAAAAATCGGTGCAGTAGTTTTTGAGTTTATCGTGAACAGATAGACAGACGTCGCCATTTGGCGGCCGGGACTGCTCGAATAAACCATGTCAGAGGCCCTTGAGGCGGTTTAGAAACTCTGACACTAGCTTGTGTGGGTTGTTAGACCTTACGGCCCACACAATAAGAAAAAGACTCATATACTGGGTCGTGAAGGTCAGACAGGGAGTCACTTCGCATAAAATACTGGTATTCAGCTGAATCTGGTTTGAGTGGTAGCCAAACCCAATATACCTAGTCGGGAAAAAGCTAGGCCGATGATTATTCTAGAATTATAATATTTTAGAATTTCAAAACGTTTTCTTCGACATGGCTGTTGTGACACCCATGTCCTGCTATTTGAATACCTATTTGTTATGGGTATTAGCAATCTGATTAATTATAAATTCACTTGTGAAATGTGCTTGCTCATCCATAAAATGGTGGAAGCTAACTTTAAACACTTTTCTGATACAAATTTCGTCGCATAGCATTTCCACCTGTTTTTTCTGTTCCGTGGGTTTATTTTATAGCAAAAACATGCGGGATAAACTTATAGTAGGAATCATTTTTATTAAGTCAATTCAACAACATTCATAGCGTTATTTACTTTGTTGAGACGACTAATTTTTCGCACACTTTAAGCAATATGTTTTAAAGTCATTCATATCTAGATTGAAAGTGTGTTACGCAATTAGGGTGCTGCCTCATGGTGAGGTTTAAAAGTAGTTTAGGATAGATGTAAATGATAAATAAGTTGCTTTTTACATTTTCAACTTCCCTAAAGATGCGAATTTAAAAAAGGAATGGATTGATGCCACAGACAGGCCACCTAATTGGTATCCTACAAAAAGTAGTACTGTATATTGGGTTCACTTACGAAAACCGCATTTAAATCCGTTGAGTAGTTTAAAAGATATAAGCCTACAAACGGAAAAAGCGAATTTGTTTTATATTGTTACTAGTTGACCCGCGCAACTTCGTCTGCGCTCCGCTCCTATTGGTCTGAGCGTGATGCGTGACGTGTATAAATCTGTGAGGCGTCATCTGTGGTTACAATCCATATTGACTCATTCACTTGTCGATGGGGATCGCATTTGGGGTACTGGATACTTCCACAATCTATGCCATAGAGTATAGAGCCTCCATAAGGTCATAGGTATAGTTTCGGTCGCTATATCCACTGTTTTAGGTTGGGACGTCATTAAATGACTCCTTTTGCTCTGAGCAGAGCGGAAGGGAGTGTCAGACTCTTACTGACTGAAACCCATCCGTGTTCCTCCTAATGCCCTTTGCATTCCAGGGCGGTGGTGACTATTTCGAACATTCCTGCTGGCAGAGTTAAAAATCCCTTTTCTACAATTGTTTTGTTGTTTGTTTTTAATGTAATTTTACAGTCTTCTTCAATATCTGTACTAATCTATACTAATATATAAAGCTGAAGAGTTTGTTTGTTTGCTTGAACGCGCTAATCTCAGGAACTACTGGTCCGATTTGAAAAATTATTTCAGTGTTAGATAGCCCATTTATCGAGGAAGGCTATATATCATCACGCTAAGACCAATAGGAGCGGAGCAGTAATGAAAATTGTGACGCAGACGAAGTTGCGCGGGTCAACTAGTATTATAAAGCTTCGAAGAGTTTGTTTGGTTGAACGCGCTAATCTCAGGAACTACTGGTCCGAATTGAAACATTATTTTCGTGTTAATAGCCCATTTATCGAGGATAGCTATATAACATCATGCTATCACAAAAAGGAGCGGAGCATTATTGTGAGACAGACGAAATTGCGCAGGTCAGCTGTTGTTAAGATGTACCTGAATGTTTCTTTCCTATCGCTCCAGGCTGCGGCGACATCCCATCCCCCTCGCTGGTACTCTACATGCCAGGAGACCCGGAGTATACCGACGTGCTGGTACGAAGGGTACACGATAATCTGACGCTGGTTTGCGAGCTGCGAGGCGATACGACGCCCAGGATCTACGTGTGGAACTACATGAATGACAACGGCAGTAATGCTGACGTGTGAGTTGAATTATTTACTTTATACGAGTCCTATTCAGCTGCCTGCCTCCGTGGTAGAGTGGTTTAGACGTTTGCCTCGTGACCGTGGTCGTGGGTTCGATTCCCACGGGACGAGCATACTTTGTAAAGTTGTTTTCCAGTTTGGCTAGGACATTGCAGGCTTGAATCACCTGATTGTCTGATAAAAAGTTGATTCTGAGCTTTATAAGCCGGTGGTGCCGGCCCCAAATAGCGGTCACAAAATAAACCATGTCAAAGGCCCTTGAGGCGGTTTAGAAACTCTGACCCGGGTGTGTGGGGTCGTTAGACCTTACTGCCCCCACGAGAAGAAGAAAAAGATCTGTTATTTTCCAAATTACATTGGAGTCGGCTTCTGAATACCAGTATTTTACGTGGAGCGACAGCTTATCTGGCCTGTACCACCCAGTTACTGGGTAACACGGTACTTCTTGGCAAGACTGGTGTCAGATATTCTGGCTTCTGATACTACGTAACGACTGCCAGAGATCTACGAGTCCCATTCATAGCCTGAAATACTATACTAGCTTCTGCTACAGCGGCTTTTTCTACGTTAGAGTCGAATTATCAAGCTGCCGTGATAAAAATATCACATATCCTACTAGCTTTTGCCATATCACGTTTTCTCACATTCTCGTAAGAATTTCTGGAAATCGGGAAGATTTCCAGTGACACCCCTACGCTCCCCAAGGAACCAAATGCCAAATTTCAGGTTTCTGCGACCAGTAGTTTCGGCTGTGCGTTGTCTGTCAGTCATTCAGTATTAGGCCGGTGCTTCGAGTTTTGCGGGCAGCGGGGCGGCGGCGGCGGCGGCGCGGTAGCGGGGCGGGCAACGTAGACCCGTTTTCGAAGCCAGCGGGCAGATCGCGTGGCATTATAGCGGCGTAGTGTTGTGTTCGTGGTTGTGTCGTCGAGATATTTATTTTTATTCGTGAACGAAGTGGCTGAACAATGGCGACAATTTTTTTTTTATTAAAATTTATTCTTAACGCTCGATTTATTGTGGGCAAAAGAAGAAAATAAATTGCACAACACTGCAATGCAGACGCGCAGGCCGTCACCGCTCGACAGGCGCGCACCGCTCGTTGCCTGCCCTCGCGCCGCTGCAGCCGCGCTGTTTTCGAGGGTCGGTCCATTTGATTTTACACATTAGATCCCGCCGTTCCTGCGCCGCCGTCGCCCCGCTGCCCGCAAACTGGAGGCAAAGGCCTTAGGATTAAACACACAATGAAAGTTTACTGGTGGCAGAACAGAGAGTAAAAGTCCCGCTAACCTCCATTGAAAAGGTTGGATTCACCGGCCAGGCAGTTGTTGTGCCTGGCGGGCAACTGCCCTGTAGATGATATTCGGGCTGATGTATATGTTCAAATCGCACGGTAAACTCTGCTTGCGCGATGCAGGATTTCGACGTAGTAGTTCGCTGCTGATTGGATAGATGGCGTTGCGGTTCTTTTTGTTGCAATTTTGATTTGCTCCGTTGGTTTTTCTTGTGACGTCATTGACGCCGCTACAAAAGCATTCCCAAAAACGGTTTTTTTGTTTACTATTAATAGGCACGCGCTTGACCACCATCTCATCTGATAGTAAGCGATGATGTGGTCGAAGATGGAGCACGCTTGCCTAGAAGTAACCTATTCACTCTTGACTTAAAGACTCCCAGGTTGTAGCTATCAAGAAACACAGACTTCGGCAGGGAATTCCACTCCTTAGCTGTACGCATTATGAGACTATAAGACGTTATTTTTACAGTACTAAATCTATGTTCCTATTTCTCTAGGATCCTAAAAGGCGAGCCCAAGGGCCCGACCTCCAGCAGTTCGCTGACGAAGCATGACCTTCAAGCCACGGACAGCGGGCAGTACATGTGCTCAGCTCCGCCCTTCAGCGTCACCAAGTATATACTGGTGCAAACCAGAGGTGAGTACATCCTCGATACTTTAACTTCGGCCTCATCGACCATCCGCCCTGCCCACTGCCGCTTCAGTTAGGCGATCCTTCGGGCTATGTTGGTAACCTTGGTTCTCTTGCGGATATCATCGTTCCTGATCCGATCACGCACGGAAACTCCAAGCATTATCCTCTCCATTGCACATAATTTTTTTGGTTTATAATAATGTGGTGGTCGCCAACTAGACAAACCGGATGCAACAGAGTATTTTTCATGGAGCGACTGCCTATCTGACCTCCACGACCCAGTAACTAGGCTTCCCCCTTTTGCAAGACTATTGTCACATTTCTCAGCTTCTGACTACCCGTAAAGACTGTTAAATGTTAAGATTACAGCCGGGAACAATGGCTAACATGCTTCCTGAGACACGGAGGAGAGGCTCGAACCAAGCTTTGCTTAACCTGATGCCAGTTGGGGTGGCGAAGACCACAAGATACTCAATAATTAATGTAATTTCTGTTTCCTCAGGACCTAAGTACTGCGGTCGCGGAGCATTCTGGTGCGGGCAGCGCTGCATGGCGCCACAATACGTGTGTGACGGACGCCGCGACTGCGAGCTCGGGGAGGACGAAGCGCCACATATGTGCCCCCTCAGCGTCTGTGCACGTAAGTGTCTTGTACTCACTGTACAGTGCGCTCCTGAGGCTAGACAAGTGACATTCTGGTGCGGGCAGCGCTGCATGGCGCCACAATACGTGTGTGACGGACGCCGCGACTGCGAGCTCGGGGAGGACGAAGCGCCACATATGTGCCCCCTCAGCGTCTGTGCACGTAAGTGTCTTGTACTCACTGTACAGTGCGCTCCTGAGGCTAGACAAGTGACATTCTGGTGCGGGCAGCGCTGCATGGCGCCACAATACGTGTGTGACGGACGCCGCGACTGCGAGCTCGGGGAGGACGAAGCGCCACATATGTGCCCCCTCAGCGTCTGTGCACGTAAGTGTCTTGTACTCACTGTACAGTGCGCTCCTGAGGCTAGACAAGTGACATTCTGGTGCGGGCAGCGCTGCATGGCGCCACAATACGTGTGTGACGGACGCCGCGACTGCGAGCTCGGGGAGGACGAAGCGCCACATATGTGCCCCCTCAGCGTCTGTGCACGTAAGTGTCTTGTACTCACTGTACAGTGCGCTGCGCTGCGCTCCTGAGGCTAGACAAGTGACATTCTGGTGCGGGCAGCGCTGCATGGCGCCACAATACGTGTGTGACGGACGCCGCGACTGCGAGCTCGGGGAGGACGAAGCGCCACATATGTGCCCCCTCAGCGTCTGTGCACGTAAGTGTCTTGTACTCACTGTACAGTGCGCTCCTGAGGCTAGACAAGTGACATTCTGGTGCGGGCAGCGCTGCATGGCGCCACAATACGTGTATGACGGACGCCGCGACTGCGAGCTCGGGGAGGACGAAGCGCCACATATGTGCCCCCTCAGCGTCTGTGCACGTAAGTGTCTTGTACTCACTGTACAGTGCGCTCCTGAGGCTAGACAAGTGACATTCTGGTGCGGGCAGCGCTGCATGGCGCCACAATACGTGTGTGACGGACGCCGCGACTGCGAGCTCGGGGAGGACGAAGCGCCACATATGTGCCCCCTCAGCGTCTGTGCACGTAAGTGTCTTGTACTCACTGTACAGTGCGCTCCTGAGGCTAGACAAGTGACATTCTGGTGCGGGCAGCGCTGCATGGCGCCACAATACGTGTGTGACGGACGCCGCGACTGCGAGCTCGGGGAGGACGAAGCGCCACATATGTGCCCCCTCAGCGTCTGTGCACGTAAGTGTCTTGTACTCACTGTACAGTGCGCTGCGCTGCGCTCCTGAGGCTAGACAAGTGACATTCTGGTGCGGGCAGCGCTGCATGGCGCCACAATACGTGTGTGACGGACGCCGCGACTGCGAGCTCGGGGAGGACGAAGCGCCACATATGTGCCCCCTCAGCGTCTGTGCACGTAAGTGTCTTGTACTCACTGTACAGTGCGCTGCGCTGCGCTCCTGAGGCTAGACAAGTGACATTCTGGTGCGGGCAGCGCTGCATGGCGCCACAATACGTGTGTGACGGACGCCGCGACTGCGAGCTCGGGGAGGACGAAGCGCCACATATGTGCCCCCTCAGCGTCTGTGCACGTAAGTGTCTTGTACTCACTGTACAGTGCGCTCCTGAGGCTAGACAAGTGACGTTCTGGTGCGGGCAGCGCTGCATGGCGCCACAATACGTGTGTGACGGACGCCGCGACTGCGAGCTCGGGGAGGACGAAGCGCCACATATGTGCCCCCTCAGCGTCTGTGCACGTAAGTGTCTTGTACTCACTGTACAGTGCGCTGCGCTGCGCTCCTGAGGCTAGACAAGTGACATTCTGGTGCGGGCAGCGCTGCATGGCGCCACAATACGTGTGTGACGGACGCCGCGACTGCGAGCTCGGGGAGGACGAAGCGCCACATATGTGCCCCCTCAGCGTCTGTGCACGTAAGTGTCTTGTACTCACTGTACAGTGCGCTCCTGAGGCTAGACAAGTGACATTCTGGTGCGGGCAGCGCTGCATGGCGCCACAATACGTGTATGACGGACGCCGCGACTGCGAGCTCGGGGAGGACGAAGCGCCACATATGTGCCCCCTCAGCGTCTGTGCACGTAAGTGTCTTGTACTCACTGTACAGTGCGCTCCTGAGGCTAGACAAGTGACATTCTGGTGCGGGCAGCGCTGCATGGCGCCACAATACGTGTGTGACGGACGCCGCGACTGCGAGCTCGGGGAGGACGAAGCGCCACATATGTGCCCCCTCAGCGTCTGTGCACGTAAGTGTCTTGTACTCACTGTACAGTGCGCTCCTGAGGCTAGACAAGTGACATTCTGGTGCGGGCAGCGCTGCATGGCGCCACAATACGTGTGTGACGGACGCCGCGACTGCGAGCTCGGGGAGGACGAAGCGCCACATATGTGCCCCCTCAGCGTCTGTGCACGTAAGTGTCTTGTACTCACTGTACAGTGCGCTGCGCTGCGCTCCTGAGGCTAGACAAGTGACATTCTGGTGCGGGCAGCGCTGCATGGCGCCACAATACGTGTGTGACGGACGCCGCGACTGCGAGCTCGGGGAGGACGAAGCGCCACATATGTGCCCCCTCAGCGTCTGTGCACGTAAGTGTCTTGTACTCACTGTACAGTGCGCTCCTGAGGCTAGACAAGTGACATTCTGGTGCGGGCAGCGCTGCATGGCGCCACAATACGTGTGTGACGGACGCCGCGACTGCGAGCTCGGGGAGGACGAAGCGCCACATATGTGCCCCCTCAGCGTCTGTGCACGTAAGTGTCTTGTACTCACTGTACAGTGCGCTCCTGAGGCTAGACAAGTGACATTCTGGTGCGGGCAGCGCTGCATGGCGCCACAATACGTGTGTGACGGACGCCGCGACTGCGAGCTCGGGGAGGACGAAGCGCCACATATGTGCCCCCTCAGCGTCTGTGCACGTAAGTGTCTTGTACTCACTGTACAGTGCGCTGCGCTGCGCTCCTGAGGCTAGACAAGTGACATTCTGGTGCGGGCAGCGCTGCATGGCGCCACAATACGTGTGTGACGGACGCCGCGACTGCGAGCTCGGGGAGGACGAAGCGCCACATATGTGCCCCCTCAGCGTCTGTGCACGTAAGTGTCTTGTACTCACTGTACAGTGCGCTGCGCTGCGCTCCTGAGGCTAGACAAGTGACATTCTGGTGCGGGCAGCGCTGCATGGCGCCACAATACGTGTGTGACGGACGCCGCGACTGCGAGCTCGGGGAGGACGAAGCGCCACATATGTGCCCCCTCAGCGTCTGTGCACGTAAGTGTCTTGTACTCACTGTACAGTGCGCTCCTGAGGCTAGACAAGTGACATTCTGGTGCGGGCAGCGCTGCATGGCGCCACAATACGTGTGTGACGGACGCCGCGACTGCGAGCTCGGGGAGGACGAAGCGCCACATATGTGCCCCCTCAGCGTCTGTGCACGTAAGTGTCTTGTACTCACTGTACAGTGCGCTGCGCTGCGCTCCTGAGGCTAGACAAGTGACATTCTGGTGCGGGCAGCGCTGCATGGCGCCACAATACGTGTGTGACGGACGCCGCGACTGCGAGCTCGGGGAGGACGAAGCGCCACATATGTGCCCCCTCAGCGTCTGTGCACGTAAGTGTCTTGTACTCACTGTACAGTGCGCTGCGCTGCGCTCCTGAGGCTAGACAAGTGACATTCTGGTGCGGGCAGCGCTGCATGGCGCCACAATACGTGTATGACGGACGCCGCGACTGCGAGCTCGGGGAGGACGAAGCGCCACATATGTGCCCCCTCAGCGTCTGTGCACGTAAGTGTCTTGTACTCACTGTACAGTGCGCTGCGCTGCGCTCCTGAGGCTAGACAAGTGACATTCTGGTGCGGGCAGCGCTGCATGGCGCCACAATACGTGTGTGACGGACGCCGCGACTGCGAGCTCGGGGAGGACGAAGCGCCACATATGTGCCCCCTCAGCGTCTGTGCACGTAAGTGTCTTGTACTCACTGTACAGTGCGCTGCGCTGCGCTCCTGAGGCTAGACAAGTGACATTCTGGTGCGGGCAGCGCTGCATGGCGCCACAATACGTGTGTGACGGACGCCGCGACTGCGAGCTCGGGGAGGACGAAGCGCCACATATGTGCCCCCTCAGCGTCTGTGCACGTAAGTGTCTTGTACTCACTGTACAGTGCGCTGCGCTGCGCTCCTGAGGCTAGACAAGTGACATTCTGGTGCGGGCAGCGCTGCATGGCGCCACAATACGTGTGTGACGGACGCCGCGACTGCGAGCTCGGGGAGGACGAAGCGCCACATATGTGCCCCCTCAGCGTCTGTGCACGTAAGTGTCTTGTACTCACTGTACAGTGCGCTCCTGAGGCTAGACAAGTGACATTCTGGTGCGGGCAGCGCTGCATGGCGCCACAATACGTGTGTGACGGACGCCGCGACTGCGAGCTCGGGGAGGACGAAGCGCCACATATGTGCCCCCTCAGCGTCTGTGCACGTAAGTGTCTTGTACTCACTGTACAGTGCGCTGCGCTGCGCTCCTGAGGCTAGACAAGTGACATTCTGGTGCGGGCAGCGCTGCATGGCGCCACAATACGTGTGTGACGGACGCCGCGACTGCGAGCTCGGGGAGGACGAAGCGCCACATATGTGCCCCCTCAGCGTCTGTGCACGTAAGTGTCTTGTACTCACTGTACAGTGCGCTCCTGAGGCTAGACAAGTGACATTCTGGTGCGGGCAGCGCTGCATGGCGCCACAATACGTGTGTGACGGACGCCGCGACTGCGAGCTCGGGGAGGACGAAGCGCCACATATGTGCCCCCTCAGCGTCTGTGCACGTAAGTGTCTTGTACTCACTGTACAGTGCGCTCCTGAGGCTAGACAAGTGACATTCTGGTGCGGGCAGCGCTGCATGGCGCCACAATACGTGTGTGACGGACGCCGCGACTGCGAGCTCGGGGAGGACGAAGCGCCACATATGTGCCCCCTCAGCGTCTGTGCACGTAAGTGTCTTGTACTCACTGTACAGTGCGCTGCGCTGCGCTCCTGAGGCTAGACAAGTGACATTCTGGTGCGGGCAGCGCTGCATGGCGCCACAATACGTGTGTGACGGACGCCGCGACTGCGAGCTCGGGGAGGACGAAGCGCCACATATGTGCCCCCTCAGCGTCTGTGCACGTAAGTGTCTTGTACTCACTGTACAGTGCGCTCCTGAGGCTAGACAAGTGACATTCTGGTGCGGGCAGCGCTGCATGGCGCCACAATACGTGTGTGACGGACGCCGCGACTGCGAGCTCGGGGAGGACGAAGCGCCACATATGTGCCCCCTCAGCGTCTGTGCACGTAAGTGTCTTGTACTCACTGTACAGTGCGCTCCTGAGGCTAGACAAGTGACATTCTGGTGCGGGCAGCGCTGCATGGCGCCACAATACGTGTGTGACGGACGCCGCGACTGCGAGCTCGGGGAGGACGAAGCGCCACATATGTGCCCCCTCAGCGTCTGTGCACGTAAGTGTCTTGTACTCACTGTACAGTGCGCTCCTGAGGCTAGACAAGTGACATTCTGGTGCGGGCAGCGCTGCATGGCGCCACAAAACGTGTGTGACGGACTCCGTGGCTGCCCCAGCAAACGGTAGTCTTGGAACAATCTTCTAATGCCTGAGCTCAACCTTATCTTAGATAGTATAGAGCCCCGCAGTCCCGCAAGCCTCCATTGAAAAGGGAGGATACTCCGACCGGATTTTTTGGTATTTCCGGTTGGCATTTGCGCGGTATTTGATATTCGAACTTTAGTATACAGGGAGAATTTTTCAAATGTGTCTTCAAGGCCAAATCCGAAACTATAAGGAATATTAAAAAGCACTGAAAGGAGTTTCGAGCCCGATTTTGTTGAAAATTCAAACTGCATCATTGTTTTTTTTTTTAAATAGCAGTTACGGTTTAGATAGGTATCGTTAGTAAAAAAAAAATATACTAAACCTAGATGAACTCTGAAGTGTTAAAATAACGTTTAAAAAAAATTAAACTGTTTCGGAACCCGTTGCACGCGAGTCCGACTCGTATTTGGCCAGTTTTTTCTTATCTGTTTGTTAAATGTGTGTACGTAATTTTTTTGTTTTTTGCAAGATTTTAAGTTGTGTTTCAATTGACCCTCGCCATGTCTGGCTGTTTTCAAATAATTCTGGTCTCCATTCCCCAGGCAGCGACAAGCTCAACTGTTCGACCGGCCGCTGTATATCCGAGTCGGCGTGTTGTCGCACATCCAGCGCATTGTGTCAACAGCCGTCTTGTTGCGATGAGCACCCGAGATATTCGCGACTAGAAGGTATGTACTTGAAATTAGAAACACGTGCAACGTTAAAAAAATTAAAAAAAAAAACCGACTGCTAAAAAGAAAGTTTATGAGGATTGCAATAAAATACCGGAACAATAGGGCATATTACTAAAAAAAAATGTGTCTTCAACTAGCTGTATCTCCTTTATTTTTTGTTTACGTGAAAAAAGAAAAAATTCGTGTCCAATATTTTTTGAAAATCTATCAGACGGACTAATTAGATTTTTTTAGTAAAATACCCCCATTGTCATACCATTAAATTCCTTTATTTTGATACCCTATTCGATAGGTTTGGTAAATAATAACAATATAAATACCGAATTCATTTAGAAATTTAAGTAATCAGGCTCCTTCTGGGTAAGCTCGCTCCATCGTAGACTTTGTCTCTGTCATCTCTGACATAGACTACAGTCAAGAGCAAACCCATGACAAACAAACATTAAAAAAAAACCTGTACGGAACCCCTTCAAGTAAACGCTTCCTCCAAGAAATGCCAGTGACCTTTGTTGCTGGCAACGTGTAGCCAAATTTGACCCGCCATCTCTACTATCTCGTCTGCCTATCTAGCGGTAGGTCTGCCTCTGCTCCTAGCTCCTCGTGGGCCACTCCATTTTACTGCTCTCGCCGTCCATCTTATTATCTTTGAGCCTGGCCACGTGACCTGCCCACTTCCATTTTCTTGGCTTTAGTACTACGTAAATTAAGTTTGATTCGATATGGAGGAGCTCGTGGCTAGATTATAACAGCCGCATGGGTCGATCTTCAAGGTTAAGCAACGCTTGCCAAGGTTGGTCTGTGGATGGGTGACCGTGGTCCGTGCCTCAGTGCGCACGTTAAGCCGTTGGTCCCGGCTGTCATTTGTAGATCTTTGGCAGTCGTTACGGATAGTCAGAAGCCAGTAAATCTGACTCCAGTCTTGCCGTGAAGTACCGTGTTACCCAGTTAATGGGTTGTGGAGGTCTGGTAGGCAGCCGCTCTGCGTAAAATACTGGTATTCAGCTAAATCCGGTTAACCCCAATATAGTTGGGAAAAGGCTAGGCAGATGAAATAAGTTTTATTCGATACTGTAATATTTTGTTTCCAGGCTACGTAGATGTGGAGTATCCTCCGCTGTTTGAGGATCGTCATGCAGGTGACGACTATGGGTTCATACAGTCCACTATATACACTGTTACTGGTGAGTGTGCATTTGTCTAATATTAATTAATAGTGGACCCGCGCAACTTGTTCTGCGTCACAATTTTCATCACTGCTCCGCTCCTATTGGTCTTAGCGTGGTGATATATAGACTATAGCCTTCCTCGATAAATGGGCTATCTAACACTGAAAGAATTTTTCATATCGGACCAGTAGTTCCTGAGATTAGCGCGTTCAAGCAAACAAACAAACTCTTCACCTTTATATATTAGTATAGATTAATTATTAATTATTTGTGCTATTTACCCGCGACTTCGTACGCACATATCCCGATTTTATACAGTAACCTTTTTAGGGTTTCGTACCCAAAGGGTAACCAACGGAACCCTATTACTAAGCCTCCGCTGTCCGTCTGTCCGTCTGGCCGTCCGTCCGTCCGTCTGTCAGCGGGCTATATCTCAAGAACCGTAATAGGTAGATAGTTTGAGTTTTACAAATTGTGTTTTCTATTGCCGCTTTACAACAAATAATAAAAATTAAGGTTTATTGTACGGAACCCTTCGTGTGAGAGTCTGACTCGCACTTGGCCGGTTTTTTAATATTCAAAGAAAAAAAATATCGAATATTTGTTTTCAAAAATCCAAAATGCATGGATTGAGCAATAAATATCTGTTACGGTTTAGATAGGCAGCTTTAGTCAGAAATTTTAAAACAAATTTGTTAAAAGTAAGCTCTTTCCTTTAGTTTGCCATTATGTTGTTTGTTATTACTTCCCAGAATTTGATCCTTATTAGCTACACTTTCGGATGGTATAATAATACAGGTGCTTTTTTTTTCTGCATCATTATAGTTTCAAAAATCTTATGATGCAGTGTTAGTTTTCATCAAAATCGGGCTCGAAACTCCTATCAGTGTTTTTCGATATTTCTTATAGTTTCGGATTTAGCCCTGTAGGCAAACTTGAAAAATTCAACCTGTATACATAGTAGGATACTGATTTTTTCATTTTTTCGTAATGTGACAAAAAAAATGGTCTAATATTATTCGATACCTCACCTGAATGACGGAGGAACACGTACTAAATCAATTATTTCAAGATATCACTCCATTTCGGTCCAGTTAATGGGTTGTGGAGGCAAACGCCCCATCTTTTAAAAAATCAACCTCATATGGTATTATTTGCTGACGATACGTCCTTAATTTTTAAGATAGATAGACGTTCCATAAATCTTGACGACGTAAATAACGCCCTACAGCAGGTCCAAAATTGGTTTACTGCTAATAATTTAGTATTAAATGGGAAAAAAACTAAATGCATCAGATTTGCCTTACCGAACGTTAAAAGAAATGATTGCGACATAGTATTGAACAAGGAGAAACTTGAATTCGTCGAAAACACGGTTTTCCTGGGGATTACGCTTGACTCAAGGCTACAATGGGGTCCTCATTTAACATCTCTTGCGGGACGGCTAAGTTCAGCAGCATACGCTGTCAGAAAAATCCGTCAATTTACCGATATAGATACCGCGAGGCTGGTCTATTTTAGTTACTTTCATAGTATCATGTCTTACGGTATCTTATTATGGGGACGTGCTGCAGACATCGAGTCTATATTTGTCCTGCAGAAAAGAGCCATCAGAGCCATTTACAATCTACGTCGGCGTGATTCCCTAAGAGAACTGTTTAAGGATATCAACATCATGACGGTACCTTGTCAATACATTTACGAAAATATTATGTATGTTCGGAAAAATCTTCATCTCTTTAGCAAGATTAGTGACAGGCATAATTTTAATACTAGAAATAGGAACAAATTAGATCAACCCCGATTCAGATTGGCCAAAGTACACACTTCTTTTATGGGGTACTGTATTAAATTTTATAATAAAATACCAGTTGATATTCTCGAACTGAATGAGAGAAAATTTAAAGCATGCATAAAACGCACACTATGTAGACAAGCGTATTATAAACTGGAAGATTATATCCTCGATAAAAACGCTTGGCTAAATGCTGGTCCTGCTCCACAGTCACAGCTGCTTAGGTCCACTTTTTAGGTTTCTATGTTTTTATATTTGGAAGAGATGCTCGCTCCTTTTAGAGGTTCTTACATTATTTCGTTTATTTATTCTTATAAACATACAAATTATATTATTATATTAATTACTTATTTATTCTTTTTGATGTAAGATCTTAATCGTTCTCTTTATTAATTTATTTTTCATTATTTGGTCATTGACAACCATAGTTTTGTGTAAAGTAGAAGCATATTTTTCAAATTTTGTAAATGTGAGTACCATGAAACCATTTACATTTTATGTGAGTAGTTATAGTTTTACTTGTTGGACATGAACGAGCATGGTGGTTGAGAGCATGTCATGCTCACTCAAATGTCTCGCTGATGGCGGCGCGTGGGTTTGATCATTCGGTTCCCTTCGAAATGGTTGAGCTGAAGGGTGCCGATACACGCGTCATGTTCGTGAACAGGCGCCGTCGGTTGAGACTGGTCATCTCTTAACTGCCATTGGCTTATTTTAATCTTTATATTTAAAATTCTTATAATAAGCCTTTTTTTTTTTTCCTTTGCATTGTCCTCACATGCAGAAGCAACAAGTATATGTAACTTGAAATTTTGTAAAACCAGAACATGATTTAAAAGAGTGTTAAAGCCAAAAATTGGCAAAAAGTTGCCTTCAAAATAGCGTACCTATGTTTGAAAATATAGAAATGCATAATTTAATGTTTATTAAGTAATCTAATAGCGTAATTTTTCCTCCACAGCTTGCGCCCTAATCTTCATGATAGCCGTAGTGTTGCTAGTCTCAGCGATATGCAAGATGCATATGAAGAGAGCCGCGCTCCGCAGCTATGCACACGCTGAGCGAGCCACTCGACAGCACTACTCCATGCAATATGCACAGGTAACACTCAGCATTATGTTACGCTAGCGATATGCAAGATGCATATGAAGAGAGCCGCGCTCCGCAGCTATGCACACGCTGAGCGAGCCACTCGACAGCACTACTCCATGCAATATGCACAGGTAACACTCAGCATTATGTTACGCTAGCGATATGCAAGATGCATATGAAGAGAGCCGCGCTCCGCAGCTATGCACACGCTGAGCGAGCCACTCGACAGCACTACTCCATGCAATATGCACAGGTAACACTCAGCATTATGTTACGCTAGCGATATGCAAGATGCATATGAAGAGAGCCGCGCTCCGCAGCTATGCACGCGCTGAGCGAGCCACTCGACAGCACTACTCCATGCAATATGCACAGGTAACACTCAGCATTATGTTACGCTAGCGATATGCAAGATGCATATGAAGAGAGCCGCGCTCCGCAGCTATGCACACGCTGAGCGAGCCACTCGACAGCACTACTCCATGCAATATGCACAGGTAACACTCAGCATAATGCTACGCTAGCAATATGCAAGATGCATATGAAGAGAGCCGCGCTCCGCAGCCTATGCACACGCTGAGCGAGCCACTCGACAGCACTACTCCATGCAATATGCACAGGTAACACTCAGCATTATGTTACGCTAGCGATATGCAAGATGCATATGAAGAGAGCCGCGCTCCGCAGCTATGCACACGCTGAGCGAGCCACTCGACAGCACTACTCCATGCAATATGCACAGGTAACACTCAGCATAATGCTACGCTAGCAATATGCAAGATGCATATGAAGAGAGCCGCGCTCCGCAGCCTATGCACACGCTGAGCGAGCCACTCGACAGCACTACTCCATGCAATATGCACAGGTAACACTCAGCATTATGTTACGCTAGCGATATGCAAGATGCATATGAAGAGAGCCGCGCTCCGCAGCTATGCACACGCTGAGCGAGCCACTCGACAGCACTACTCCATGCAATATGCACAGGTAACACTCAGCATTATGTTACGCTAGCGATATGCAAGATGCATATGAAGAGAGCCGCGCTCCGCAGCTATGCACACGCTGAGCGAGCCACTCGACAGCACTACTCCATGCAATATGCACAGGTAACACTCAGCATAATGCTACGCTAGCAATATGCAAGATGCATATGAAGAGAGCCGCGCTCCGCAGCCTATGCACACGCTGAGCGAGCCACTCGACAGCACTACTCCATGCAATATGCACAGGTAACACTCAGCATAATGCTACGCTAGCAATATGCAAGATGCATATGAAGAGAGCCGCGCTCCGCAGCTATGCACACGCTGAGCGAGCCACTCGACAGCACTACTCCATGCAATATGCACAGGTAACACTCAGCATAATGCTACGCTAGCAATATGCAAGATGCATATGAAGAGAGCCGCGCTCCGCAGCTATGCACACGCTGAGCGAGCCACTCGACAGCACTACTCCATGCAATATGCACAGGTGACACAGCATTATGCTACGCTAGCGATATGCAAGATGCATATGAAGAGAGCCGCGCTGCGCAATAAAACAATAGTGGGAATGCGGAGCACTCCCCGTTTAATCCCGGGAAGATCCATATTAATATCAACATTTCGATGCAAGTACATAATTAACTCTACCTTATTCCGACCTCTGGATATTACTTATAAGAGCTAAAGTTTACCCCGGTGAAATAATCTTTAGGTACAAGGAAGCCTTGGTGATTGTTTAAGCCATTACAAAAATAAAAGTCAAAATGAATATGGTGTCATTCCTCGTCTTTTGCTTGTACCCTTCAGTTATAATCACATAATATGTTTTCGTAGTTTGTCTTATATGCAGGTTCCAAATAATAATTGATGTTTGTAACAAAATGTGTCGTATAACGTGTAGTAGTAGTAATAAGTGTGTGTACGACGTGCAGACGCACCGCTTCCCGCCGTGCTACGAGGCGTCGCGCCTGCTGGAGGCGGAGGCTCGCCTGCCCTCCCCCTCCCCCGCGCACTCCCCCGCGCACGTGTCTGACAGGCACGCTCATGTAAGTCCACTCATTATTATTTATTTTGTTCTTCACTTTCTCGGGTCCCTAGAGACCCGGTCCTTTGGTAGGCGTACGAGGGGCCGAAGCCAGCTCGCAGAAGTCCCTTTAGACATTTCAAATGGAATGGGACACCAACCGATGATTATCCCTGTATGCACTGTGAAAGTATACCCAAGGACAATCCCCGGTTGTAGCAGGACTATTGCAGAATATGGAAACAAAAGATGTAACGCTATGGGTTTGGTTGGTTTAGTGGACTAATAATCGTTTACTATGGAAGAACTATTGGCCCCTGCCTGACCATTGACAATTAAAACGGCTTTAAAATGGCAGGGGGTGACTTACACACTCAGTAAATGGGCCCCCCGAAAAAGATCGCTAGCACAAAGTGACGTATTATTATTATGTGTTTATCAATAGTAAAAAAAAAAAAAAAATATTATAAGCCCGTAGTTCGACATGGGCTAAATGTATCGCTAAAAGAAAAAGATTGAGATGTATCTTTCTATTATTTTTTTTCTTTTATTCAATTCAATAACAATTTAAATTGTGTCTAACAATTTAAGAGATCAAATCGATTAATTAAAATATTGAAATTAAAATCATCTCAATTCCATTAATATTTAATCACAATAATAATTGAAAAAAGATAATAATTAAAAATGTCAACAATAAAAAATGAAACCACTAACAATTTAAATTAATTAGGAGCCAAAAATCAATTAAAATATTCATTCATATCAAACATAAGAAGTGGAATTCCCTGCCGGAGTCTGTTTCCCGATAGCTACAACCTGGGAGTCTTTAAGTCACGAGTGAATAGGTTATTTCTAGGCAAGCGTGCTCCATCTTCGACCACATCCTTGCTTACCATCAGGTGAGATGGTGGTCAAGCGCGTGCCTACCAATAGTAAAAAAAAAAATATATCTAAAACGTCAAAAAATAAACATCATGGAAAAAAAATAGTCAATAATGTCCAATAATAATTTTAAAAATCATAAACAAAAACCAAAATTAAAATTCATCTATTGTCACGAATCATTCTCATAAATATTGAAACGAAAACAAAAAATCAATTATATTACATAATAATTTTGAATCATGAACTCGTCCACAGAATGGAAACCTTTTTCCAGTAACAATTTTTTTAGTACTCATTTGTATCTTTATATCCTTATGTATCAGAGGAGATCGTGGCTAGATAATAACAGCGGCACGGGTCGATCTTCAAGGTTAAGCAACGCTTGCCAAAGTCGGTCTGTGGATTGGATGGATCCAAAAATGTTTCTACTCGGTAAAAGAATATTTAGAGTCTAACTTAAAATAACGATTTTCTCTCATGTGGCGATCTGTCCTATACAAACAATACGACTAAGTCTATCTTTAAATTATAATTATGACATTTATTGGTAGAATTTGAATTGAATTAATTATTATTATTATAATAATATTTACATTGAACTTTTTTTTTACTTAAATTTTAATTTTGACTTTGAATATTGCTGTTTTTATTGACTTTATCGATATTTTCATTCTTTTATTAATATGACATTAACTATTGCTGGAAATTGTTATTTATTGTGGAAATTTTAATTCTGATATGGCTATAATTTCTGAATTTCATTCTATTGATATAAAATAACTAAGGAATAATAATGTTTAATGCATGCTAATTCAGAATGGAAAGCCAGTAAATCTGACTCCAGTCTTGCCTTGAAGTACCGTGTTACCCAGTTAATGGGTTGTGGAGGCCTGGTAGGCAGCCGCTCCTCGTAAGATACTGGTATTCAGCTAAATCCGGCTTGACTGGAAGCCGACCTCAATATAGTTGGGAAAAGGCTAGGCAGATGAAGATATCCTTATGTATCAGTAGCTCGCGCTGTTTAGCGGTCGCTTCGCTCAACTCAATCCACTATATCAGTGAGAGTGTAGCGGCCATCAACGGCATTGATGGCCGCACAGGAAAAACCAGCGGAGCAAAATCTACATCGTAACAAAAATAGAACCGCAACGCCATCTATCCAACTAGCAGCGAACTAAAATCCTGCATCGCGCAAGCAGAGTTTAACGTGCGATTTGAAAATATACATCGGCCTGAATATCAACTATCGGGCAGTAGCCCGCCAGGCACTACAGCCGCCTGGTTGGAGGGTCCTCCCTATACGGAAGCGCCAGAGACACTTGAATTTGACCTTGGAGGTCTAAAAGGACCAGTGCATAGATGTGCACTAGCTATACGGTTGCGTGACAGACAGAAAAATTGACTTTTCAAGCTGTCTGATGCAGTTCAATCACTGATCTGATGCCACCAATTGCATCAGACTGCTTGAAAAGCGACTTGTTTTGAACTTGTTAGTCGTTTTTAGCGGTCGGATTTTTTGACAGTCATTTTTTTATTTCCTACATTTTAGCGAGTTACATTTTTGGAATCGTCTTCTCGAGCCCTTTATTTTGATACCCCACTCGATCGGTTTTAATAATTATAAATTTTTTGAAGGCATAATATTAGGTCTTTACCTATGAAATTGCCGTTCTGCAGTACTGGCCATTTCAAATCAAAATAATTTTTGTTTGGCTAAGAATTCTAATTTCAAATTAATTTTATTTTAAAAACATGTTTTTTTTTTCCAAAAGTAGTCATTTGTTTATTGATTAGTGTTACATTTTCATCGCATTTCAATCTTTTTCGTCATCATGGATACGTTAAAATTCGAGTAATTATGGAATATGAATACCGTCGTGGCAGCAACGCGGTCCAAGCGGCACGCAACATCAACGACGTTTACGGAGCTAACACTACAAACCAACGCACCACCTGTTATTGGTTTGCTCGCTTCCGTTCTGGAAATTTCGACCTGAAAAATGAACCTCGCGGTCGTCCGAAGACTTTGGTCGACAATGACGAATTAAAGGCGATTGTGGAAGCTGATGATACACAATCTACGGCTGAATTAGCAGCAGCTTTCGACGTTAGCGTCAAAACAATATTGGTCCATTTGCGTCAAATTGGCAAGGTAAAAAAGCTTGACAAATGGGTGCCCCACGAACTCAATGATCGCCAGCGCGAAGTACGCGTCGAGACGTGCCTTGCACTGCTCAACAGACACACAAATGAAGGAATTTTGAATCGCATTGTTACCTGCGATGAAAAATGGATTCTGTTTGATAACCGCAAGCGCTCAGCAAGTTGGTTGGGTCCTGGTTCAGCACCTAAACAATGCCCTAAACGAAAACTTACCCCTAGAAAAGTGATGGTCACTGTTTGGTGGTCTAGCGCCGGTGTGATTCATCACAGCTTCTTACCAAACGGAGTGAGCATTACTGCAGATGTGTACTGTGAAGAACTGAACACAATGATGGAGAAGCTGGCACATCTCCAACCAGCATTGGTCAATCGCTCGTCTCCGCTGCTCCTGCACGACAACGCGCGACCTCATACTGCACAGCAGACGGTCTCCAAGTTGCAAGAACTGGGGTTGGAAGCTCTCCGTCATCCGCCCTACTCACCAGACCTTGCGCCTACAGACTACTACTTTTTCCAGAATTTGGATAACTTCTTGGCGGGAAAAAAATTCAATACCCGAGAGGCAGTACAAAATGCCTTTGAAGAATTTGTTGCCTCCCGTCCAGCTGATTTCTTTAAGAAGGGCATCAATAAACTGCCACTGCGTTGGCAAAAATGCATTGATTGCATGGGTGATTACTTCGATTAATACAAATAAAAAATACATGAATAAAATTCGTTTGATTTTTTTCATACAAAACGGCAATTTCATAGGTAAAGACCTATTATAATATGGCGCCATGTTTTTTTTTATTATTTTGATGTACCCAGTGTTACTCTCACGACTTAGACGGTCTATTGACACCACTCACATAAAAATACGACAAGCCGTTTAGGCTCTAGGGCGTGCCAAAGAAATATACATACATACAAACATACTTACACTCGAAAAACATAACCCTCCTTCTTTCGCAGTCGGGTAAAAGACGTCGTGAGTGAATGAGTTGTAAAGATACACTGATACATTCGGATGTGAACGAATACCTATCAGAAACTGATACTAGGGTGTGTGGGGTCGTTAGACCTTACTGCCCACACGATAAGAAGAACCCATCAGGGACAGGTATGCGTTGCTTCACTTGTTAGAAAACAGTAATATATTTGAGGTACGTCCGCAGTGTACGAGCGCGGCGGCGGCGCCGAGCGGGGCGGAGGGCGAGGCGCCCGAGGCGGAGGCGGCGCCCCCGAGCGGGGGCTTCGGTCTGGCGCGCCTGTCTGCTATATTCTCCTCGCGGTACCGACAGGTCTGTATATATATGGGCTTTACTTACAACAACGGTCAGATGGGAGAAATTGAAAATTTCTTAGTTCGCAGACTTGATTGCCCACTAGGGTATTTTCCTGAGAAAACCGGTCAAGTGCGAGTCAGATTCGCACACGAAGGGTTCCGTACCCTTAACCTTAATTATTAGTATTTTTAGTTATAGCATGTTATAGCAGCAATAGAAATACACAATCTGTGAAAATTTCTGCTGTCTGTCTATTACGATTCTTGTGATACAGCCTGCTGATAGACAGATGGACGGACGGACAGCTGAAGCTTAGTAATAGGGTTCCGTTGGTTACCCTTTGGGTACGGAACTTTAAAAATGAACACGATGCGGTGCGTTGAAAGCTCGCGTGACAACAAATACGCTTTTTAATTTTTACTAAAACGTGATGTCGCTCTAGAATGATGAAGTAAAGACTTCATAGGATGCAACAATGCGGCCTTACCGCTAAAAAAGATATTTTAAAGATCGATCTTCAATTCGATACTTCTACCAGCCCCTTCTGTAAATAAAATCATCATGTTTTAACACAAAACGTTTCTCCCCCAGGTACCAACTCAAAGCGACGTCGAACTCACAAACGTCCGCTCTACTTCCCTCAACAACTCCCCAACGAGAAGCCAAACCCTGGACAACTACCGCAGCCCCACGTACTGCGACCTAAACACCTCGGAATTCTACTTCACTAACCCTGAAACTGGGGACTTTGCTCGGGACCTCAATTACATGGCAACACCGGTGGATTATATGAGGAGGAATTCTAGCAACACTTTGGAAAGAGTCATCGATCAGCTGGACAGGCAGAGGCTGACACTTCAACTGGGTAGGTTCCAACTTACTATTCCCAGGTTCGGGCGTAGAGCGGAAACAGATAGGAGGCCTGATACTCCGAATGTTGCCGAAATTAATATTGATGATTTAGATTTTGTGCGCATGACCTCTCATGATACTTACACGCTGAACGGGCGAACTATACGACTTTTGGGGGCTAATTTTGAGAATTATCCAGTTTTGCCTGATGGGACAAGACCTCCGCCGTATAACGAAGCGATGAGGTGTAAATTCTTCGGGCCTCCGCCTGAATATCTAAGTCGGGAAGGTCTAAATGCAAGGGTAGATGAGGAAGCGAGGAATAACGTTGAAATGCCTCCGTGTTACGATGAGTTAGCTTCCGGAACCGCTTCTCAGACGGTAAGAACTGGCGCTACGTCTAGTACTGCTGGTAGTTCCGGTTATAACGCTGAATCTGCGTCAAATAACGCTGAATCTGCGACAAATAACGCCGAATCTGCATCAAATAACGCTGAAAATAACGGTAATAACGATGATAACGCCAGTGTAAGAGACAGGTCGATAGCCGCTATTCTAAATAGCGCTACCGAAAATAACGGCAACACAAAAAATAATACAAGTATCGGTGTACACAACCCGTCTGTAACGAATAACAATAATAACGCTGTAGCTGCTACAAATAACGAAACGGTTAATAGTGATGCGAATATGAATAACGTGCAAAGTATAAGTTCTATTATAAATAACTTGCCCGCTATTGATAGCGATGTTAACGCTAACGATACAGCTATTAACTGTTAATTACTGTGTAACGTTATTTGTGAAATGCACGATTTTTTTTGTTAAAACTTATACACTTGGCAGTTTCTACACACGAAAGAAAAGCTTAATTTAAACGCGCAGGCGCGAAGATCATACAAATTGATTCTGTTTGGCAGCTTTAATTTTTAACAGATATGTTTTTCTACTGCAAAGACGTTAAAATACGCATTTTTTATTTATAACAGTATCTTGCCCTTTTTAAGTAAAGATTACTTTACTTAATATACCAGTTATAAGTTATACCAGTTTAGAAAAAAATAACACATTTTTTTTTACTATATTTGAAAACTAGAGTGCCTAGCACGAATGTCTTTGACGTATAGTATCGTAACGTAAAATTTTACAGAAACTTTAATACTTTCAAACATAATATTTATTTGAATTGGATACAATTTTCATATAATTGTATGATACAAATCGTCAGTGAAGTTCTAACAGTGCGTAAGTCAAAAATACCTACTTTACAGGAGAGGGCAAAAAGGTGTAAATATTAGTGAGCAACCATTGATGTACACATATTTGGAAAAATGATTTAAAATCAGTCGGGTCAGTTATCTCTTTTCCGATTGGTGGAATGTAAGCGCGTGAACTATTTTCATCAAATGGCATTCAAATGTAAAAACCCGCCAAAACTTCACTGACGAAATTGTGTATCTCGCATAAAATTAAACCAAAATAATATGGGGTTGTAGTCTTTGACGTGATAACGTCTTATAAATCGATGAACGCCGGCTGCACGCACGAAAAAGTGTCACGTTCCGCCTGAGCCGATCGAGCAAGTGAGAACGCCGAACAAGCGATAGAGACGCACGATCGGCCTAAGCGTTCGGTTTTTTTGTTAATAATTAAATTGTTTTCTAATGACGTTATCACGTAAAATACTTTCGTCCGTTAACCGACTTTACAGGCAACCAATTTTTACATTAAAAATAGGGATGATTCTATTTAGTTCGTCAGTTAGATTATCGAAAAATATTGGACACGTATTTTCGGGTTTATCAAATCAATAAAAATTGACGAAGATAAAACGCATCAAAGATCAGGAGTGGGGACTTGTGACGTCACTACTATGTAAAAAGCGTACTTACAAGTGACGTCACACGAGTTCTCAACGCACTGTATCGTCTTAATTTTTTGTATACGTGAAAAAAGAAAAAATACGTGTCCGATAGTTTTTGTAAATCTATCAGACGGACTAATTAGATTTCTTAAGCTATCTACCCTATTTACTTCATTATAATCATAATAGCCGGAAGACGTCCACTGCTGGATATAGCCTCCCCCAAAAGGAGGGGTTGGCGAACGCAGAGTATGGTGTTGCGTTTTACAGAGAATGCTGCTGCCCATTCTCTGGTGAGTCCCTTAGTCGCCTCTTACGACACCCACGGGAAGTGATGGGATGGTTTTATTCTTTTACGGCACCATACGGCACAACAAAACTATAATATTACTATACGTCAAATCTGCGGCGCATTCGTACTAGGCCCTCATATCAACCAGTATTTGTTTTACGCAGCTTTACAATTAGGATCTATAAATTATTTCACCTACAATCTTGCCAGTTATACTTATGATAAGCAGCTATAGATAAGGTCGCGAAATGGATGGGTGTGCATCCTAAAAGTGTATAGTTTTAACATTACCACCGTAAATATAGTTAGAGTGCCTTAGATTGTCTTGTAATGGCGGAGTGAGATGGCAGTAAGATTATGTGATAGAAAAATTTTATATTTTAACTGTAGGACATATTTTCTAATAGTATTTTATCTGAGGGATAAATGTTACTGAAGGTATGGGTCATATTTAAAAACTAGCTGACCTGTGCAACTTCATCTGCGTCATTTTTCATTAATGCTCAGCTCGTATTGATCGTAGCGTGATGTTATATAGCCTATAGCCTTCCTCGATAAATGGGCTATCCAAGACCTTAAATATTTTTTCAATTCGAACCGGTAGTTCCTGAGATTATTGCGTTCAACCAAACAATTCCTTCGGCTTTACAATATCAATACAGATTATCTAAGAAACGTATGTTAAAATCATAACATTGTATCTTGTTGCCATCTCTCTTCGTTACCTTGCACTAAAAATACGATTTCCCGTAGTATATAAACGAAACACGACATACGGTATACCGCGCAAGTTGTATCTTTAATATTAGTAAGAATTATAGGAAACCTTCGATAAACTTGTGTGGGCGACTGTACAGTGCCCCATTTTCATTTCTATTTTTTATATTTATTTCAAAAATGAAATCAACATGATTTTTTTAGTCAATTTTAGTATTGAAATAAAACAAATGAATTGAAGTATTAAATAACGTTTAGCTATTGATAGCAACTTTTACGCCATCGTTACCGTTATGTAACGTTACGTTACCTATAACTGTTAATAACGTTAATCAAATACCGGTTATTTGAGGTATTATTATATTTTTATGTTCAATCATTATTTTTATACTTTTAAATCGTGTTTTAAAGATAGTTATTGGAACAAATCATTAATGAATTAGTATAATTCTTAAAAAAATCATGATTCAACTTGTGTAGCATAAGTGTATGATTTAAAGTTAATGAACAATTTAAACTTAAGATTTTATGTTGCCATAATTATATAATGTAATAAATAATATTTTTATTGTATAGCAACACTAGTGATACTCATTTGTAAATGTAAATAATTTTATTATTATTAATTTAAGTTGCGTTTTCGGTCTGCGGTCGTTGCGATTATTTTGTCGTGCGACACAATCGTGCGTTTGTTGCGTTTTGGCCGTCCTTGTTTTTTTTAATGCGACAATTTTATAACTTCGGTTGCTAAGATGTGTTCTGATTTTTTGGTGCGATAAAAAAATCGCCGTGCGACAAAATAATCGCAGAGTCGACTAAACTTACAAATTGTCTGCCTTATAGTAGTAGGTCGTATTTCAGAGGGCATTTCTTATTCTGTTAGTTGTTGTGTAGTTATTATAATCTTTATCTTCCCTGTTATGTATTTTTTGTCGCAGAGTTGTGTCGCAAGTGTGTATCCCTTATTAAAACTCAAATTAATATGATAAAAAAAATACAACCGAATTGAGAACCTCCTCCTTTATTTGAAGTCGGTTAAAAATGACTATTCTCCTCAAGACGAAAAGATATGTCGCAAATAAAATAATTTAAATTAATTGAACAGCTGATTTGGGTTAAAACAAATAGAATACAATCATAAATTAATGTTGGTGAATTGTGCTAAAATGTAATTAATAATTGATTCAAATAATAATACGTCAGACTACTAGAGCTGAATTGGATTTTTCTTTTTGTAAATGCATTACATTTACAAACAGCTTTTGGCGCGATTTCGTTCGCGCGTATCTCGTTTTTATTTCATTAAACATCTTTCAGTGCTCCCCTACACTCCTCAAGGAACCTACACGCCAAATTTCAGCTTTCTACGAGCAGTAGTTTCGGCTGAGCGTTGTCTGTATGTCACTGAGTAACGGAAGAATTTCATATATTAAGTTTTCAAGGGATGCATTCTACGTTGACACTAGATGCGACAAAACGCGTATGTACTCACATATCTTGTTATTTAGCACAAAATCGTTGTGTTTAGTGAAAAGTCCTTTCAATGTTATATTTGTATGAAAACTGATTAATGTTCAAGTTGCTTTTAAATTGAGTTTTCGGCTTTAAATAGGTGATGGCAGCCGAATAGTTGTAAAGGCTGAATATTCCAGTAATCTTTTACGAGTTCAGCATCATCTGCCTAGCCTTTTCCCAACTATATTGTGTTTGGGTCCTAGTCGAACCAGATGCAGCTGAATAATATTATTTTGCAAGGAGCGACTGCCTATCTGACCTCCGAAAGTACCAGTATGTGGAATCAAAAAGGTTTTACATATTTTTTATCGATATACTAATATTTTGATTGAAGAGTATTTGGCAGACATCGTTAAATTTTCGGCCTTAGTCACTTGGTATTCGGCCTTTGTCATTCAGTATTCGGCCTTAGTCACTCAGTATTCGGCCTTAATCACTCTGTATTCGGCCTTAATCACTCAGTATTCGGCCTTAGTCACTCAGTATTCAGCCTAAAATTCAATATAACATCAATTTTAACAGAATAGTCACCAAGCTTGCCTACTTCAGTGTATTATAGTTTCAAATGTTAGTACTTATGTATTACTAAGTGTATATGATATGCGTTGGTTTAGTATCGGCATTCGGTTATGAAGAACTAGCTGATCCGCGCAACTTCGTCTACGTCACAATTTTCATTAATGCTCCGCTCCTATTGGTCGTAGCGTAATGTTATGTAGCTTAAAGCCTTCCTCAATAAATGGGCTATCTAACACTGCAATAATTTTTCAAATCGGACCAGAAGTTCTTGAGGTTAGCGCGTTCAACCAAACATTCAATTTAATTAAACTCTTGAGCTTATAGATAGAATAGGATACTCTCTATTATGTATTATATACATCATATAAGTTACTGAAAAGATTCCTGGTTATAACAAAAAAATCCGAAACTAGCCGAAGACGATACTAAATCAAACCGAAGTGTTTGGAAAAATGTATGTTCTACCTCCTAGTGTTTAATAAATAATACAATAAAAATTCGACCAAATAATGCTTAACAATACATAATATACTCATAGACATTTTGTAACGTTTATGTATCATACAACATCAAAACACTCTCCTTATACTTGGAAATCGCTAATTCATAGTGCGTACAGCTAAGGAGTGGAATTCCCTGCCAGAGTCTGTGTTTCCTGATAGCTACAACCTGGGAGTCTTTAAGTCAAGAGTGAATAGGTTACTTCTAGGCAAGCGTGCTCCATCTTCGACCACATCATCGCTTACCATCAGTTGAGATAGTGGTCAAATGCCTGACTATTAATAGTAAAAAAACAGACATCTTCAACCTTCTCCCAAATATGTCGTGGTCAGTTTCCAGACTGACCGTATGCATCTGAATTTCTGAATACCAGTATTTTACCTGGAGTGTCTGCCTGTCTGACCTCGGCAACCCAGTAACTGGGTATACAAAAACCCAGATACTGTATCGATGTTGTATGATATAGGAACGTGTATTTCTCCAGTTATATTGATATACGTAATCAATTTTGTTTTAAATTTACATACATTTTATACCAGAGACAAAGTGCAAATAAAATAGCTTTATTTACTAAATATCACACGGAATTAACCAAATATGTATGTAAGTTTAAAACAATAATAAAAAATGTATAAACGAAAATAATGGAATTATCGGCTTAAATCTTAAAATGAAATAAAAATAATAAACAATTTAGTGAATTTGTAAATATTGTATGACATGTATGATAGTATGTTTTGTAAAGTTATATTTTTATTGAAAATCTAAATGTAAGTAGGGGTATAAGTACATCTGTGAGGGTTGCGAAATTGGTTCGAAAGAGTCACCGTAGCCCTGGAACGCGGCGGGCACTAGGAGGAACACGCATGGGTTTTAGTCAGTAAGAGTCTGACACTCCCTTCTGCTTCGCCCAGAGCGGGAGGAGTCATTTGATGATTCCAATAAAAAATAACTCTTCGCCAGTGTTATGTTTATCACCCCGGACCATATATTTTAAGTTTCTATAAAAATATAACTTTATATTAAATCATAAAATAAATGTTATTCTTCTAGTAATTAATAGTAAAGTAGATCTGCAACTATTTTTGCATTAAATCACTGTTTTCGGTATTGACGAATTGAAATTATATTTTGAAAGAACATATTTTTGTTGAAAAGCCTCGTATCCGTATGTTTAAAAAAATTTCCTCTCCCAACTATGTTAGGGTCGATTTCCGGTCTCAGCGGAGGCAGCTGATTACCAGTATATACTACGACTATAGGGAGTGTGCAGAAACTATAGGTGGCAGCACAGAAATGTCACTGTCAAGTTTGTTTCAAGTAAAAAATTCGAAATAGCTACGCTAGATGGCAGTCTTCTTCGCGCACGTTCCCCTAAACTGAGCGTGCAGGAACCGCAGGTGGCAGCATAGAAGCCTTAATGTCAAGTATTCTGACCCTTAAAACTTCGAATATGCGACACTAGATGGCTAGTACAGTGTATAGGGATCGTGCACGGCGTTGACCAGTATTTTCAAGCATCGTGTATAGTATACACGATACTTGAAAATACTGGTTGTCAGGCTTTCTGGCTTCTGACTTCCCGGAACGACTGTTAAAGTTCTACAAATGACAGCCGGGACCAACGGCTTTTCAGACCAAGAAGGCGCTGTATTAATTGCATTCTTTTATATATTTGTTTTCCGTGAAAATATAGTTTGAATTCGTCAATATTTTGTGTATTCTTGTATTTTTGCAATCGCCACATGTTTTAGTTCTAGTTAATGTTCACGAGATACAATAATTAATTACATATCAAATAAATATTTTTATTACGATTCTTTAAGAATTTTTCTCGTTCTTTGTGCTGTTAAAATATACGAAATAATAAAAAAAATATGTAATCTCTAACGTAAGGCTATGGATTTATAAAATAAAAGAAATAATATTTTGTCTAAAACTTAGGTACTAAATAATAATAATAAAAAAGTTACTCCGCTGGCTTTTTTTTCTTATATAGCTTGCGTTACAATAAAAATTATATTATGTAAGTTGTCTTAACAGCACATAGAATAAGTATTACTATCTCAGATATCAGAGATAAGAGAGATATTACACAAAAAAATAATAACAAAATATGATTTAAAAAATAATCTTTAATTTACTCATCCATAGTCCTTAATTAAACCAAAAGTGATGAGAGATTGTGACCTGAAAGTAAATATTTTTTTTTTTTTTTTAAGTGACACTTTAGATTCTTTCATTAAAAACAAAAGCAGCGCCTCTATATTGCAGCAACATTATTTGGTGTAAAATTTGATACGAAAACTGCGTGATATACTTCACAAAATAATGTTGTGTGAAATAGAACACAAAATATGTTATGTCAAACTGTGTGAAATACAACACGAAATAATGTGGGAAATAATATGAAATACAACACAAAACCATGTTGTGTAAGTTGTATTTACCCTGAATGTTGAGCTTATGTAGATAATGTAATATCTCTCTCTTATTTTTGTGTTGAGAGCTAACTATGAGCAACAGTGGTACTTGTAGTACAAATTGTCGCGTCCGACCTTCGATGCCTTACCCTAAAGTAAGCTATTAAACTATTATGTTTACATTATTTACAAGTCTTTTATTGAATTACACCTTAAACCCCAGAATACTCTCACACACACACACACTAAGTCATATTATATAATAGCTTTTGTAGGATCTGTGACCAAAATTATCTAACCCCGTTATGTTCATGACTTCATCTGCGTAGATTTTAGAATTGGATCCAGAATAAACAAAAAAGTTGGGCGCCCCGCCGGCAGGACTTTTTTCAAGGGGTTCATCAACATGTCTCCCCGCGGGTGTCGCCACAACTACGGGTCCCGTGCGCCTCGCATCCATCGAGTACCCGCGACCCGATTCAGGTCATCGTTCCGTCTTGTGGGAGGCCTTCCTTCCTTCCTTCAAGGGGGTGCAACTTCAAAACCCCGCCTCGAAAAGGATAGGTTCTCCTTTGTCCACTCACACAGAGTTACAACTAAATAAGATGAGTGTTAGGCCGAGCAAGGGAGCTTGAAATACCTACCTCGCTCCGGATTTGCCAAGTTCTCTTATACTACATTCCGCTTGTCTAATCATCTGCCTAGCCTTTTCCAAACTATATTGGGGTCGGCTTCCTGTCAAACCGGATTCAGCTGAATACGTGTTTTACGTGGAGCGGCTGCCTACCAGACCTCCACAACCCATTAACTGGGTAATACGGCACTTCTTGGCAAGACTGGAGCCAGATTTACTGGCTTCTGACAATCCGTAACGACTGCTAAAGATCTACAAATGACAGCCGGGACCAACGGCTTAACGTGCTTTCCGAGGCACGGAGGAAACTCGGTATATTAAGATGGTCACCCATCCACAGACCAACCTTGGCAAGCGTTGCTTAACCTTAAAGATCGATACGTGCGGCTGTTATTATTTAGCCACGAGCTCCTCGCTTCCTTCCGCTTGTCTAATATACCGGTGAATTTTTATAGTATGCGCAGAAATAAAGTGGACCCATAATAACGGAACTTGGAGTACAACGTAACGGTAATACTCTGACTAGAAGCTGTCATCACAACACACATTCAAGTTCTTTGGGTTCGTCGCTCAACTCCGCCTCGCAGCCGCTGGAACCTGCAGAGAGATTCTGTAAACTAAGTTGAAGTGAGCTGTCAATCCATACAAACAAAATGGAATGATAGATCACTTCCAGTGGCGTGCCGTAGGTGCAAGCCAGCAAAACTCTCTAGTCCCTATACACAGTGCCATTTAAGTCTCTCTAGGCTCTTATAACATTTACGTTATAAAATACTAACTCAGCTGTTTTAGTTATTTTTATTATGTTATATTTCGATGTTATAATAAATAAATATGAAATAAACACAGCAATTTAATATCTCTATACACAGAATACAGTACAGGAACAGCACGGTGCAGAGGGTCGGCGTGATAGCGATGAGTTATATTTTTAACCAGGTATTACCTATGCTGGTCTACGCTGGCTTGCACCTATGGAACGCCACTGATCACTTCATACTCACGCCATTTAAGTTAACGCGGTGAGATGTTGACAGTTCTGTAGGTCTAAAAAGGCCACTTCAGCAGAATCAGAAAGCACATCACGCTAATCGTCACTGTAAAATTTTCCCAATCAACCTTGAACCTAATGCCTTAGTGATAAAGATGAAATTTGACAGATTGTTGTGAAATTAATATTATGGGAGGAGCTCGTGGCTAGATAATAACAGCCGCACGGGTCGATCTTCAAGGTTAACGCTTTCCAAGGTTGGTCTGTGGATGGGTGACCATTTTAACATAACGAGTTTCCTCCGTGCCTCGGAAAGCATGTTAAGCCGTTGGTCACGGCTGTCATTTGTAAATCTTTGGCAGTCGTTACGGATTGTCAGAAGCCAGTAAATCTGACTCCAGTCTTGCCATGAAGTACCGTGTTACCCAGTTAATGGGTCGTGGAGGTCTGGTAGGCAGCCGCTCCTCGTAAAATACTGGTATTCAGCTAAATCCGGCTTGACTGGAAGCCGACCCCAATATCGTTGGGAAAAGGCTAGGCAGATGATGATGATGATGTTGTGAGATTAATATTATGATTATCCTAAAGAGACCTTTTAGCTCCCTTGACCGACTATCCCAGCCGTGAGTCACAAGTCAAAAAGGAAGCGAAAGTACTAGATATCGTGCGGGAATCAAAATAAAAGTGTTTTTGTACACAAAATACGTTTTATTAGACATTGTATATTTAGCTACACTCGCTACGTGTACAATGCAGGCTTTACAATCATGGCACTGAGCTACAACGTCGTAAACGGCATCTGTCTTTATATTATACTATCTTTTCCCGTAGCAATTTCGGGAAATCCTCTCTTATGGATTGGGAAGTGTTCAGATTAAAAGGTTTAAACTTTATCTATTTGAATTTTGAATAAAGATGTTAAACCATCGCGTTTTTGATGAGTCTTGAAAGCATTTCGCTCTTTAGATTTTTCTATTGGACATTGGTAGGTATTAAGTACAAAAATTAAGGCGCCAGTTTCATGGTTTGGCAAAAGTTAAGCAGATAGAAGGAGAGTAACATCACTGAACATTTTGTATCGTTCAATAGCACTCTACCTCATCATGGGCGAAGCTACCGTCGTATTAGCCGCTTTAAAGATACGTGGCCCCCGGACTACAAGGGCAACGAAGTGGCCTGCCAAAACACTTCTGAGCTAGTAGGGCCCTATTTAGTAAAAAAAAAATAGATACCCCTAAAACCGACCCGCCCAAATACAGGGGGCCCCTTGTCTAGTTACGCCACTGCAATCGCACATGATGCTGCCACAGCCGTGCATAGTGCTATATCATCGTGCATCGTAACTTCGAAACAAACTCAAATTGGCGATGAGTGATTAAAGTCAACTCGGTTCAATACTTTCAAAGACTATAAATACCGTGAAACTCATATAATATAAAGGCAGATACCGTTTCAAACAAAAACCATAACTAAAGTCAGTATCCAGATTAACCGGTTGTATTAGTAAACAAGTGCAATGTTATATTACCCGGTCAATCCGGACACTGACCAACAACGAACATTGCAGATTTTTAATAATAACTTAGTAAAAAAAAAAAAAACAAATTTGTTCAATAATATAATACTGATCTTAATAAAAAATACTTTTGATTTAAAAAATAGCTGCCAAAACTTAGTCGTGTAAAAATATCTTCTTAGCGATCAACGCCATCTATTATTACAAAAATAAAACAGTTAGTTCAGCTACTCGGTAAGAGATGGCGCTACGTGGCACTTATAAATTAGAATTGTTACTTTTGTGACTTAATTCGGTATACACTGTTATATAATTTCACGTGGTACTTTAGACTACTTGTTTAGTGTTATTTTAGCACTATTTAGTGCTCGCTACATCGTCACATTAACTACGTAAAGCCTAGACGCTTTTAGATACAGTTTGCCTTCTGACATTTAGTATGTCTTCACACATTGACTTTGCAGTCCATAGGCCTTATAAATCGTAGGTATCGTTAACCGTACGTCAGAATTTGACTTTAATACTTTAACTAGACACGTAAAGCGACCTTACCGCAAGTTAATAAAGACGCACTGACTAAAAATCACAGCAATAGGCTGTGATTTTTAGTCAGTGCTGATTGTTACCAAAGACTTGCGGTCGACCATACCACGACCGCAAATAATATTCTGAAATACACGAAAATCAACACTTTCTGAATATCCACATACAAAATAATACTTTTTTCAAGAAAACATACTAAATATCACAAGGCATTAATGCAGAATCCTACTAGTTTAATATTATGTAAATCTAGTGACAATTGTCCATACAACAAGGCCACCGCTATTTGTTTCCTAAAATAATATTTCATTTACAGTAAACGTCAGCTCATGCTGCGATACGTTACCTACTACGCGTATTTACAAAACATGATTTTTGGCAGATTTGCGACCGCGTAACATAATATAAATATTGTTAAGAGCAAAACCAGGATCCAGGAGGTGGGGAGCAAAAGGGCAGCCTTCCCCAAAATTCTAGTTATCTTTGGTAGTCTACGACCTAACGCAGTCAATTTTTGTGAGTGTTAGTAAACCTAGTAATAGTCTGAAAAAAAAAGTATTCATAAATGTTTAGGTTTTGATAAAATAAATAGTCTACCAAATAGGTATTTGTTCTGTATATCATTTTACGGGGTCAAATTTAATTTATAAACGAAAGTGGAAACCTATTCACTCTTGACTTAAACACTCCCAGGTTGTAGCTATCAGGAAACACAGACCCCGGCAGGGAATTCCACTCCTTAGCTGTACGCACTATGAATGTGTTCCCAAAACGTTTTGTGCGTGTGGGTGGGATGTCCACCATGTACCGGTGGCGCATCGCTGTATGTGTTGTAGCCCGATGATGAAGTATTATGTGCTTCGCGGTCAGAGGCGGATTAAATGTTGCTAGCGCCCTAGGCATGCACCTCATCGGCCCAACCTAAGGTGGTCACGAGCAGGCACGGATCTCGGTTAGGGTAGATATTTGTTTTGTGTGGAGAGGGGGGAGGGTTTATTGAAAGTAAAAGTGACTTGACAATTTACATAAGAAAAAAATTAGAAAAAGAATTTGATTTTAGAATATTTAGAATTAGAATTTGATTTAAGGATTTCGTAGGTAAAGCTTAAGATTTTTGACCATTCGCACGGAAACAGCTAGTTTATTTTGAGTGTATCGACTTATGCGGAAAGGATCTAGAAAACTTGAGATGCAAAGGCGAGCGAAACGAACACGAACATTTTAGTAACCCGCCTCGGAACAGATCGGACCCTGGAGTAATCAAGTAGTGATAGGGGCGTACTTTGCGGCATTTTCATTTTGACACCCTATAAAATCTCTCTAGGGTGGCTACTCGGACACCTATGTCCGAGAATCCACCCTGAGCCAGAGTGCACAGATGGAATCTGTGTCGAATCGATATTGTTTTTCCACACTATGTTACCGTAAAGCCTCGTATCCACTAGGCAACATTTGACGCGCGACATGATGCGCAACAGATTGCTCATCATGTTGAACGGCAGCGAGGAACTTTTGTTCAGTAATATTGTCAATGTTGCGCGCCTGCTGGCAACGTCGCGCGTTGTTCTGCAACGTAGCTGATCATGTTGAGCGTCACGTGTTGCGCGACAAATGTTGTCTAGTGGATACGAGGCTTGAAGCACACATCAACTGACTACAATAATACCCCCAATTCACGAGCAAGTGTGATGTTAATTTATCTTGTAATACTTCAGGATGGTGGGGTCTATGGGGTGGCAAAATGGAAATGCCGGTACTTTGTAAGCTCTATATAAAATACAACTTTTTATATTATGTAGTTAAGTACCTCGCTACTTATTTATTTGTTTCGCTAGTAAATTTAATTTGACCCCGTATTGAAAAACACTAACTGAACAGAACATCCTAATAATAATATTGTGATGCTGATGATTTTTAACAATATTTAATTTTATTCATGTCTTTTATAACATATTAAAGGCATACGTTGAAAAATATTCATAAGAGATCTTTTCTATTAGATTCACAGGTATATTTGTATAAATATTACACCTAGAGATTGATGAAGCCGTAAGCATATAAGCATAGGTATTAGGTACTGCCGCATTTCACCAAGTGTTTAAATTCTAAGTAGACTCCAAGCTGGGATTGACATTTCCAAATTGTTTTACGTGATAACAAGCCGAACGCTTAGGCCGATCGTGCCTCTCTCTTGCTTGTTCTGCGCTCTCACTTGCACGCTCGGCGTGAACGTGACACTTTTTACAAGTGTCACAAGTCGTTATCACGTCAAAAACTGTACAGCATTTTTTCTGACACGCGCATCGAACCCAGAACCTCTGTCTTCTATACTTTCGGCTTTATGCCTCTCAAAATGCGTTACATTCCTAACTCCCCGTTTCTGGAAAGAAATTATCGTCGCGTCATAAATAATAAAAAGCGAGCCTGTTGGAAATTAATTCTACCAACAGATAACACTGTATTTGTCACATTAATTTGACGATAATTTTCGTTCCAGAAACTGGGCTTAAATCTACAGCTACATACATATATTTATTTATACAGTTTTAAGTTACTGAGATTCTAAGTACTAATATTCACAAAGTTACATTTCAGGTTTAAATATTAGCTGCCACATGTACACAAGCGTATGAGACATCAGCATTTTTTTCCCTCATATTTCACGATTTTATAAATACTCCTTATTTCAAAATAAAACGATACACATATTATTTTGAAATAAGGCCTTAATATCCACAACTATTGTGCGTTCAAAGTTATTTCTGAACGCAATTTTTTTTTAAGATCAAATAAATAAATAATCGTTCCCTAGAACGGCGCAGACAGCGCCATCTAGCGTTGAAAAGTCGAAACCTTTTAATACTTGACAATGACGCTTCTGTGCTGCCATCTATAGTTCCTGCAAGTTAAGGTGCAGTGCAGACGACAGACTATCCGTGTAGCACTTTTTGGTCTGTGAAAATAGAACCTAAGCAATTATTAGCCTCGTTTCAATTATTAGCCTCGTTTCAATTATTAGCCTCGCCTCAATTATTAGCCTCGCCGTAATTATTAGCCTCACCGCAATAATTAGCCTCGCTGTAATTATTAGCCTCGCCGTAATAATTAGCCTCGCCCCAATTATTAGCCTCGCCGTAATTATTAGCCTCACCGCAATTATTAGCCTCGCTGTAATTATTAGCCTCACCGCAATTATTAGCCTCGCCTCAATTCACCTCAATTTCCTTTAGCACATACAGTGTGAGTCTTTATAATGTGCACATATGAAAATGAGGGAACCTATGCTTAATTTTTTCGACGAAAAACGTATTAAAAAAATTTAAACTTTTTTTTATATTTTTATGGAGTTAAAAAAATATTGTTCACGATTTTTTTTTAATACCGTTTCCGTTGGTAAAATCAAGCATCGATTCCTTCATTTTCATATGTGCGCATTATATAGACTGATACTGTATATTTTATTATTACATATATATTTTTTGCATATTGTGTTTACATAAATATATAGTTAAATAAAGACATAATTCTATGCGCCTCATACTCGATCGCACAAAAAGTGTGCCATCTGCACTGTACCTTAACCGAAGCCTGATTGATAATAATTGGCCTGGAGGCTACTCTCTAAGCCCGAAGTTGAACACGATTTGACAGTAACTGTCAAATAGTGTTGTCATTAATTCTAAGTGGTTAGGTGATACGCCCACAACTAAGCCTGAATCTACAGACTTTGGGCTTAGAGAGTAGCCCCCTGGACCATATTTTAAATGCTCACTTTACGTACTGTCTCGTACGAACTTATGGCATACAAAAATTTGAAGGCTGTCACTCCATTTAAAATGCCATGTATTCAGCTGACTCCTGTTAAGCGCTTATTATACTACACGGTATTCAGGGCCCTATATTCCGATTTAGGGTGGTGTAATAAGAGTTAGGGAGTTAGGGAACCCTAATTAGGGTGATTGGAACGGCCCGGCCTGGTTAGCTCCCTAACTCCCTTACTACCGGCCAGTGTAATAGCATTTAGGGCGTTAGGGAGCAGTGGTGCTAACACCAATCCTTACTCCTTACTAATATTATAAATGCGAAAGTAACTCTGTCTGTCTGTCGCGCTTTCACACCCAAACTTCTGAACTGATTTAAATGAAATTTGGTACACAGGTAGTCTAGAGCCTAAGAAAGGACATAGGCTACTTTTTATCGCGGGAATATGTTCCCTAGGGACCACGCGGGCGAAGCCGCTGACAGAAGCTAGTTTAATATATTCCCCGAAAATTTAAGTCAATTTCCCCAATTTGGGGACAAAAAATCGACTGATTACCCACAAATTCGATATTTAGAATAATATCAGAAGAATAAAATCGATATTTATGAACATCGCATTTTGCCTATCCCCAATAAATCTCCAATCAACTTGAGATACCCCGCACGCAACGCTGGTAATTTCACAATTGAGTTAGGGTCGAATCGACCGGCTAGAGTAATAACGACGCCGCCGTCACTTCGTGTGTCTTAGTTTTTATTTTATATTTATTAGTTTATTTTTATTTTGATGTTTTGTTGTGTATTGTATTTGTATGGGCCACCGTTGCCTGAAATAAAGGAATAATAATAAGCGGCTCCCTAGTTAAGGGCCACGCCCAGCCGCCCCACCGGGCCCTGAATACCGTGTAGTGTAATAAGCGTTAGGTATAGACTAACGTCAGGCAGATGATGTGTTGTACCAAAAGTACTCTTACTGAGGATGTGGGTCTTCATCGTCAGCTCGTAACGCGACCATGTCGGGTAGTTTGAAGTGCTGCATGTGGAACGGAGGCTCCGGACTACTGTAGGGCCTCGTGGGCTGGAAGAGAGAGAGTTAAACAGTCATGATTTAGCTCAGAATGTCCAATCCTGCATTGCGATTCTGTAAACATTTAGGTAAACTTAGGCGAAGATTATCATGAAGTTAATACGAAATATGAATAAAATATATATAGACCAGAGTCAAGAGCAAACCCATTACAAAAATAAATATTAAGTATCTACACAGTTTATCTAAAAATATACAAAAAATAAAAATATAACAGTGAAAATAGAATCTTTTGATTCAAATTTTTTTTTAATACATTTTTAGATAAACTGAGTACGTAATAAATATTTATTATGTCTGTCCCTCTCGCGAAAACGCTGTTTTCTATGGCAGCTGTACAGGTGTCATGGACTTTGACGTCAAAGTTCATATCGGACTTCCCTTTCTAATTGCAATCTTTGAAGCTGTATAACTCCATCGCTAATAAAGGTATTTAAAAAATAATTTCTTGGTTGTTTACTAGAGCTAATAAGTATTTCATTTTGCAAATTAAAAATACGCATGCATATTCCCTATTGTCAACCCATACAAACAAGATGGAATGATAGTACATTTCATGCTCACTCCGTCTAGTTGAGATATTGAGTTCCACATGGTGAGATATTGAGTGCGAGTCTGGGGGGCTACTCTCTAAGTCCGAACTGCGTAGTTTCTGAGTTGGGCATCGCTCCCGTACCTACAAATTCGTATGTTGATAGTACCTACATCTATTGGGGGAATTTGAGTCTCGATTTTTTTCGACTATATTAGAGATTATACATTACCTACTGAAGTGTATAAATTAAAAAGTACTCTAATTACTATGAAATAAAACGACAAGTAGGTAAGATTGAGGGACAAACTTAACTTTTCAATTGAAAAAATGTTCTTCTATACAAAGATGTACGTCACGGTGACTTCTTCAACTGCAAATATAAGTTTGTAATCGTAAATTTTTTTTTTTTTATAAGATAAAACTACAAGTTAACAATTTTCAGATTTTTCCTTCACTTGCTGTAAAATCTTGCTCTTTGCCAAATTTTATGATTCTAATTCTACTGGAACTATTATATTAACTTGCGATTATCAAAATAATATGTCGCAAAAATTATGCGTATCTTTTTACCATTGTATTGACTTAAAATTGGATTTTTTTTAGAGCTCCAAGGGGCGTAGACCTACGTATTTCATATTAATTTCAACACGATACGTCAACGTATTCCTGAGAAAAAGGGTCGTGACAGTCCGACAGATCGGTAGACAACGAAGTAAACCCTATAAAGGTTCCGTTTTTCCTTTTGAGGTACGGAACCCTAAAAAGATGTGGTAAATAAATTTTATATCTATTTACGTTTAAATAAAACTTCTGTATATTTTATACTTTTTTTCGCGAATTTTTCGAGAAACGAGTATTACCACTCACTTCCGCATTTGTCATATTAATTAGAATCTCACCTGAGTACTACGCCCCCGCCGACGGCGCGGCAGAATCCCCTTCCTTGCCATGAAGAATCTGAAACATTCAGTAGCAAGTCTTGAAAGAAGTACCACCTAGAAGAATAAGTAAGGTGGTAGATCACTGAAAGTTGTACCGCGTAGCTAGTCACTGGTTTAAGAGTGTCAGATAGGTAGTTTTTTGTATAAAATACTGGTATTCAGCTGCATCCAGTAAGACCTGAAGCCAACCAAAGCTAAGCAACAAACAAAAACAAAAACAAACAAAATCAATTTATAAATTATTTATTCTATATTCGGTTGAGAGCTAGGACTTTTTAAACCTCAGTTTTACATAAAGGCAGTTCACCATCACCACTTCCTAGTCATCATTTGCCTAGCCTTTTCCCAACTATATTGGGGTCGGCTTTCAGTCGAACCGGATTTAGCTGAATACCAGTATTTTACGAGGAGCGGCTGCCTACCAGACCTCCACAACCCATTAACTGGGTAACACGGTACTTCATGGCAAGACGAGTCAGATTTACTGGCTTCTGACTATCCGTAACGACTGCCAAAGATCTACAAATGACAGCCGGGACCAACGGCTTAACGTGCTTTCCGAGGCACGGAGGAAACTCGGTATGTTAAGATGGCCAACCATCCACAGACCAACCTTGGTAAGCGTTGCTTAACCTTGAAGATCGACCCGTGCGGTTGTTATTATCTAGCCACGAGCTCCTCCTTTGTCTTTTTTAAAGAGTGGCCTCTCACTCAACCTATGGTATCCTTAATACAAATATTAAATAAAAAAAAAATATATTTCAGACCTTGATCCATATGTAAGAGATTTTAATTCATATATTTGTTCCGCTCACCTGACGCACCGGGCACATGCACATATCTAATGCCAATCCCAATGCGCCATGATGGCGCAACACGGCTTATCACTAATTTACCTTCAGTATAGGGAGCGTGCTGAAACTACAGCTGGCAGCACAGAAATGTCACTGTCAAGTATGTTTCAAGTACAAAATTCGAAATAGCTTCGCTACATGGCACAGTCTTCTTCGCGCACGTTCCCCTAAACTGAGCGTGCAGGAACCACAGGTGGCAGCACAGAAGCATTAATGTCAAGTATTCTGACCCTGAAATATTCGAATATGCGACACTAGATGGCGTAGTCAACGCCGTGCACGGTCCCTATGTTATTGTCATTGAATTAAAGCCTTCAGCCAGGGGCTCATTAAAAAAACTTACAAACTAAGCGACTAAACGCTAAGGGCGCCACCGGTGGGGTACGGAGCTCGTTCAAGGACGTCCCTGGGAGACAACTAGGGACGGGCTGGACCGAATAGGGATCTTTGTTTTTATTTGAGATGGGTATGCTCTTGACCATAGACTAGACCCTAGACTCCATCGTCGACTTTGTATCTGTCACCCCAGAGTCTAGGACAATGGAGTGAGCTTACCCAGAAGAAGCCTACTCTTAACTTTGAAGAGATTGGAGTTGAATGAGTCGGAAACACAGACGCAGGCAGAGAGTTCCACTCCTTTGCTGTGCGTATTGTAAAAGACGTTTGGAAACGCTTAGTGCGAATTGGTGGAATAGCCACAAGGTAGGGATGGTAAGATGCAGTGCGTCTGGTTGGATGGTGGATGGGGGTCGGTGGGATGAGGTCGTGGAGTTCTTGTTTCATCACTTACCGAAGTACAATCTGTAGAAGACCGACAAGCAGGAAGCCTTGCCGCGATCTATCTGTTATGTTGGCAGACCTTTAAATACAACTCACCGTATAGTAGAGATGGGTATGTTGAACTGTTCAGAAACAGTCTGGAATGTCAGTCCGCGGCTGACGCAGTCGGCTGCCTGACGCAACACTACCTCGCTGCGCCGGATTCGCTTGTTGATGTTGAACTCTGACGAGGGCTGCGAGGGGAGCAGCTGTAACGGAAGTTCCTATTTTCTTCATTATTGAGGAACTTTTTCAGTAAGTTGGTTAAACTTTATTAAGTTATCGATATCGGTACAGTTAACTGCTACAGCTTGTAGCAATTTAACGTCTAAATATTAGGAACAAACTGTGGTTTCGACGAGCAGAAAATATATGATTTGTTACTAAAATCTAACAGTTAAAGTGGAAAAGCGTTGTTACTTGAATTCTATAAAAATACTGCTTAAAAACGGCCGTTCGCCCAAAACGTGTATAAAATAGTACAGTAAAGTAATTCCCTAAAATCAAAGACTAATTCAATAGGAATTAGTGAATTATGAAAGATTTGTTTATTTATCTTGTTTTTTTTTTCTAAATTATTAAATAATCCGAACATTCCGATAATCTGAAATCCCCTGTTTTATAACAGTGGCGGTTTAGTGAATTTCCACTGAATATCTATGGTTTTACTAGTTGGTTTTTTAAACGTAATTAGTTCTTCAACCCATGAGATGGTACTGTCGTACACTCTGTCAGTAAATTCTCCTTTTTGACACTAGATGGCTAAATTATCAATCTAATTAGTTCAGCTGCTCGACTCTAGATTTCGCTATTACCAATTTAACAGGTTCATTGTCCACACAGCAGGAACAATACTTAAACCATCCTCGAAGACCACATGGCACTGTGGCCTTGTTAATTAGTTCATCTTCTCAACAACAGATGGCGCTATTATCAATCTCATTAGTTCATCTACTATGTACAACAGATGGCGCTACTAACCACACTGCCAGCCTGCGCCTGGTCGCCTACATGTATGACGTTGACTGATGCCGAAGAGCCAGGCCCTATCGTCATGATCTTGGGCCTTATCTCTCGGAAGTGAGGGGGGCTTTGGAGATGTAGAGCCTGGAATGCAAAAATATAGAAGTTTTTGAGAGGCCTAGACTGGTAAGTACGTTTTGGGGTTTGGATTTCTTTACTCTTCATAACATTCGATGTTTAGAACAGCTGTTTAGTTCCCGATTTTTTTTATCTACACGTAACATCAAGCCTATTATTCACCATGGGATAGGCAGAAGTATATTACATTTTACAACTGAGGTGTATGTGCCACACTATAGACGAAGTCGCTTCATTTAAACACCTACCTACATTTTGGAAATCGACCATAACATTGATGGGAATAGCAGTGACGTAGCTAGCAGAGGGAGCGGCCCGCCCCGCGTTACTTTACCTTTCTGGGGTAGCACCACAATATGCGCATCGGCTATTACCTATAGTAGCTACGCCACTGAAGAATAGTTTTTTTTTAAAGATGGTAAATCTTCAAATGACTCCTCGCGCTCTGGGTGAAGCAGAAGAGAGTGTCAGACTTACTGACTAAAACCCATCCGTGTTTCTCCTAATGCCCTTTGTGTTCCAGGACCGCGGTGACAATTTCGCACTAATTCCGCAACCCTGGCAGGACTGAAAAATAGGCTAAGTCTAAGCATAATCAGCCTATAATGTTCCCACTGCTGGGACACAGGCGGAGGAGGCCTGTGTCCCAGCAGTGGGAACATTGTGAGTGGTGAGAGGGAGTGTGCCGTAATCCAGCACGCGGGCCCAGTGCGGGTTGGTAGATGTCACATGTCTTCGAATTTTTGGTTCTAGAACGTGCCGATGTTTTCCTTCACCGTTTTGAGAGCAGTGGTGATGAAATAATTTACACAAAGTAAAGCGCCTGCCTGGGTTCGAACCTTCGACCTACAACTCGTAATTCGCATTACCACCGGCCAGGCGTCGGGAGTCGCAGAACGATTTCCGGCCGCCTACTGCGCGGGCCTGCGGACGGCGATCAGTGGGTGGCTCGCGGTCTGATCAGAACTAGGCCCGGGTCGGCGGCGCGCTGCGATCCCAGCGCGCCTCAAAGAGATGTACACGTGGAATACGGGGCCCGCTAGGGCAGGTGCCTGCTGGGGTTGTGGAATCTGTTCGAAAGAGGTACCGTAGCCTTGGAACGCAAAGGGCACCAGCAGGACGGGTTTTAGTCAGTAAGAGTCTGACACTCCCTCCTGCTTCACCCAGAGCGGGAGGAGTCATTTGATGATTTCCCATCTATAAAAAAAAGAAGCCATTACCAACGGGCCATCACTGCTAAGTCTAAGCAAATGATAGTATATCTTACATTATTGACGTGTCGTATGATGAACGCGGGCGGTTCGTCGCGCGTGTCGTACGTGTGATCGTCCGGTGGTCGTGCGACGTGTGCGAGTCCGTGCCGGTCCGTCTCCGTGTCGGACGGGCTGTCGTACTGACACTGCACGTTTGCGATCGGGAAATCTGTTGAGAGAGGTTGTAGTGAGGTTCTGTTTAGTGTAAAAAAAGTGATAAAATAATACGAATTAGACCGTCAGGTAGATTTCCAAAAAATATTGGACAAAAAAGATTTGCAATTTATTGATGGTGGAAACTAGCCTATTGTGTAAGTAAAGAAAATATTTATACCGTTACCTTTTTATGGCAATTAGAATGATATAAAGTATATTGTAGCTCTTCAGAACCGTTATATTGCGTCCACACGACACCGAGCTGTATCTATCCTGCGCAGACTTTTTTGTAAATCTGTGCAGACGTTTTTGTTCACAGTTCATAGTACATGGTACCCGCAATTAATGGACGAATGTCGCTAAATCGATAGATTCAAACCATGCAGCCATTTGTAGGGTTCCGTACCTAAAGGGTAACCAACGAAAACCTATTTACTAAGCCTCCACTGTCCGTCCGTCCGTCCATCAGTTTGTCCGTCCGTCCGTCTGTCAGCGGGCTGTGTATCTCAAGAATCGTTATTACGGTAGGAGCAATAGAAATACGCAATCCGTGCAAATTTCATCTGTCTACAAATATAAGTTTATTAATTATAAATAAATAAACAATAACAGCCGCACGGGTCGATATTCAAGGCTAAGCACCGCTTGCCAAGGTTGGTCTGTGGATGGGTGACCATCTTAACATAACGAGTTTCCTCCGTGCCTCGGAAAGCACGTTAAGCCGTTGGTCCCGGCTATCATTTGTAGATCTTTGGCAGTTATTAGGAATATTCAGAAGCCAATAAATCTGACTCCAGTCTTGCCATGAAGTACCGTATTACCCAGTTACTGGGTTGTGGAGGCAGCCACACCGCGTAAAATACTGGCATTGAGCTAATCCGGTTTGACTGGAAGCCGAGCACAATATAGTTGGAAAAGGCTAGGCAGATGATGAGTAATTGCCACCATAAATTCTGTCTCTTCTGTTTTATGTGTTTTCATTTAATTATTTGTATTTTCTAGTGCTGTAACTGTGCTCTTGTGTTTTTTTTTTACTATATACCTATAGGCACGCGTTTAACCACTATCTCACCTGATGGTAAGCGATGATGTTGTGTGATGATGTGTTACTGTGTGTGTGTGTGTTGTGTGTGTGGTGTGTGTGTGTTCTAAGTTCCAATAAATGTATCTTATCTATCTATCCATAAACAGGCATCTTCTGGGCACGCTCGCTCCATCATAGACCTCATCTATCGCTTTCCATCAGGCGTGATTGTGGTCAAGCCCATTACCAAATAAAAAATAAAAACAAGCTGGTATCACAGCGGGTCTACTAAGTCCACTTCAGCAGAATCATATTTAACCACACAAAAATCTGTCAAATTTCATTTTCATCTTTACCGCTTTCGGTTCAAGGTTGATTGGGAAAATTTGACAGTGACAGGTAGCGTGTTCCAAAGTGGCCTTTTTAGACCCCCAGATCACTTTATGCTCAGTTCACCGAATGGCTAGTTCAGAGGCCGTCTCCACGAGCGAGAGAATCGTTTCGATATTATCGTCCGTAACACGTATTTCTATAACAACTCTATGAACGTGTCTCCACACGGCGATATTTTCGTGGCGATTCGGCGAGTGAAAAAACGTCAGCTCGCCGCGATTCTGTCGCTCGTGGAGACGATCCCTTACACAGTGCGAATAGCGTGCGAGTCAGTCTATCGAGTAGCTGCTGGCAGTTGGCAACTCGCTCGCATCGTATGGACGTAACTCGCACATGGCAGCAGCTCGGACATCACTCGCATCGTGCGGACGCGTGCGGCTGGATTGGCAGTAGCTAACCAATGTCGACCAGCCAGTTATATATTTTTTGTGTGCTGCGCCTCGTAAGAGACTGGGTACTGGCATACGAGTAACTGAAATCATCAAATGACTCCTTCCGCTCTGGGCGGAGCGGAAGGGAGTGTCAGACTACGAGTGGGAGACTGACTAAAACCCATCCGTGTTCCTTTGCGTTCCAGGGACGCGGTGTCTCTTTCGAACGGATTCCGCACCCCGGCAGGCACTGGCCCTAGCGGGCCTCGTCTTCCTTGATGACAGCTCCTTGAGCCGCGCGTGGAACACAGCGTGCCGCCAACCCGGGCCTGGTTCTGATCGGACGGCGAGCCACCCAAAGCTTGCCGTCCGCAGGCCCGCGCCTACGGTGGCTGGAAATCGCCCTGCGACCCCCGACGCCCGGGATGTCTTCTTCTGTTGCGGCGGCTGGGGCGTGAGGTTTCCCTCTCTCTTACACGTTCGGCATCCTCCTTTGCTAGCATTACTGCTTTGCAGAAGGAGGTGACCGCTTCCATCCGGCAATGCTCCGGCATTGAACCAGGGCCGGTCGCGAGAGGTCGCCGCCGCCGATCTACTGTCTAGTAGCAGCTCGCACCGTGTGTACTAGACATACGTGTACACGATAAGACGTTGACAGAATATCTGTATCGATTAGTTGACATGATTTCCCTTTTTAGGGTTCTGATCCGTAAAAAACGGAACCCTTATAGGATCACTCGGGTGTCTGTCTGTCCGTCTGTCACAGCCAGTTTTCTCCGGATCTACTGGACCGATTCTGTTGAAATTTAGTATTATATAGACTTCTGTAACCCAACCAAGGACGCTTTACGTAAATAAATAATTTTTGAGTATGGGGGTCAGTTTTGGAGGTCGAACTACAAAATAAAAAAAAAAGTTTTTTGAACTGTATCGTGTGACATATCAAATGAAAGAGCTTACTGTGAGGGTTTTAAACATGTTTTTCCCATAGTTTTGAAAGTATTCATGAAATTAGACCAAAAATTACCATTCTCTCCCTTATCTCCAAAACTAAAAAAAAATGCAGATATTAGTTCAATACCTTAAGATTACGGGAAAACCTATAAGAAGTTATCTTAATACTACAGAGTATTAAAATAACATGTAAAAAAAATGAAATTAGTTCGGAACCCTTTGCACGCGAGTTCGACTCGCACTTGGCCAGTTTTTATATGCAGTTAAAAATTATAATTTTGGCCTTAAATAAAACAAGAAATACACGACAAAAATCATTATAATTAATAATTATTATCCATACATTACATACAATCACCCGTAACACATAGCTTCTATATACTGGCTCGTTACTCTGCGATCGAAAGGATTCCCATTGAGCTCGATAGCTTTCCAGATTGACACCAAGTACCGTGTTACCCAGTTACGTACTGGATTGTGGAGATCAGGGGACTAAAAAGTCCACTTTAGCAGAATCATAATATTAATCACGCAGAGGAGCTCGTGGCTAAATAATAACAGCCGCACGGGTCGATCTTTAAGTTTAAGCAACGCTTGCCAAGGTTGGTCTGTGGATGGGTGACAATCTTAACATACCGAGTTTCCTCCGTGCCTCGGAAAGCACGTTAAGCCGTTGGTCCCGGCTGTCATTTGTAGATCTTTGGCAGACGTTACGGATTGTCAGAAGCCAGTAAATCAGATTCCAGTCTTGCCAAGAAGTACCGTGTTACCCAATTAATGGGTTGTGGAGGTTTGGTAGGCAGCTGCTCCACGTAAAACACTGGTATTCAGTTGAATCCGGTTTGACTGTAAGCCGACCCCAATATAGTTGGGAAAAGGCTAGGCAGATGATAATATTAATCACGCAGAAATCTGTCAAATTTCATTTCCATCTTTATCGCTAGCGAATTCGCTGGCCCTAACCTAACCATCAGGTTCAAGGTTGATTGGGAAAATTTGTCAGTGACGGGTAGCGTGATGTGCTTACTGATTCTGCTAAAGTGGCCCTTTAACACCCGCAGACTGACACCAGTCTTGCCAAGAAGTACCGTGTTACCCAGTTACCTGCTGGGTTATGGAGATCAGGTAGGCTGTAAAACACTGGTGAATACCGGATCCAATCAATATAATTGAGAAAAGGCAAGCAGATTGATGGTAAGTAAGAGCTTTCTCAGCGGAAGTTACATATTTTATTTAGGGAAAAGTACCAAATAAATATAAAGAAATAAATAGTTATGGTGAGAGAATTTTTTTTTAATACGAACTAAAAATTAGAACTGTTTTTTTTGTTGGGGAAAAATTTACTGAATTATTATTTAAAACTAAGAATTGGTGATATCTTGTAGTTTTCATATGTTAAAAAGTTTGCGTTTTGAAATAGAATAAAGCCGAAACTACAGCATGATAAATAGCTGTAAGAAATCTACGACGAATAGTAACTACTCATACCATTCAACTCAATGAGAACTCACAAATCCAAATCGCAGAGTTACATAATTAATTCGCTTAAAAATAATTATTTTACTTACAATTAAGTTAAGTACATCAATTATGTATTAGATTAATAATTATTTTGGCTTATTGTAAAATAAGAACAAATACTAAAATTTTACTAAAACCGATAAAAAAAACTTGAGAGGTGTCAAGGGACTCCCGGATGGAACGAAGTTCCTACGCCGCATGGCTTACAACTATAGCAAAAAGTGTCGTTACAACTTTTGGTCTTAATTTTTTCCGTCTAGCCCCCTTTCTCAACGCGCGAATTGTAATAAAACTAGAAACATAACTGTGTTATACGACTTTATCCTTTTCCCTAAGATGGTATCGTATCGTTGGCAACTAATGACCCACTGTTTCTCATCTCAATCAGTCCCTATTGAGATGAGAAATTCCATTCCATTCCACTCCACTCCATTCCACTCCACTCCACTCCACTCCACTCCATTCCATTCCACTCCATTCCATTCCACTCCATTCCATTCCACTCAACTCCACTCCATTCCGTTCCATTCCACTCCACTCCATTCCATTCCATTCCACTCCACTCATTCCATTCCACTCCATTCCACTCCATGCCATTCCATTCCATTCCATTCCATTCCATTCCATTCCATTCCATTCCATTCGCACAGCTTACAATAGCTTACTATAGCAAAAAATGTCGTGACAACTTTTCGTAAGAATTTTTTCCGTCTAGCCCCTTTTCACAACGCGCGATAAGGAACTTCGTTCCAAAATTAGGTGTAGGTAAATAAATTATAATTAAATTATTTTATTCATTAGGTCTACAATATTGCCGCTTAATCCCGGCTACTTATATTGGCACCCGGTAGCATACTGAACCAGGGGGCTACTCTCTAAGCCCGAAGTCCGTAGTTTCGGGCTTAGTTGCGGGCGTATTCTACTCCGTATCACCTACGAACTTACGATTAGTCCCGAACCCGAACTAAGAATGAATGACAACAAGATTTCTCAGTAACTGTCAAATCGTGTAGTCATTAATTCTTATTTGTTAAGCGATAGTGTGATACGGAGTAGAATTCGCTCGCAACTAAGCCTGAAATTACGGACTTCGGGCTTAGAGAGTAGCCCCCCAGGTTTGAAGGTACAGTTCCTTATATCTTGAAAAGCCGCCATCATCAGTGTTTCTTATGATTCCGTCTACATTCAACGTGTAACAGAATTAATTCTAAAGGGGTTATTGTACTATTCATTATGAACACTTTTAATATGGGATCAACACTGAAAACGCGACAAAAAAGTTGATACATTTATGTGCGCATAACTTGTACAAAATGGACCGAGCACTTGTTTTCTTTTTTGTAATTTCAGGGACACAATAAAATTCACCCACAATAAAAGTCATTCATAATGATGAATACAACGAGTTCCTTTTACGTATTGCATTCATTATTTCACACGTTGAATAAGCCATCAAAATTCGAATTAATCGTAGCGTCACCCATCTCTCGGGTACGCTCGTACCTTCGCTGCATCGTAGACAATCGCTTTTTATAAGACGAGATCGAGGTCATAAGTGACCTCTTTTATTCATAAAACGCTAACTCATTGCATACCTACTATTTAAATGAGCGCAAATAAAATAAATAGTTGCTTAAACAATAGCTGCAGGTCTAATTTTATTACGTGTTATTGCTAACTTCTTTGCGAAAGCTAAACCTGCCAATAGGACAGAATAACGCTACAATTAGGATATCTTCCTAATTATTTGAATTATAAGCTAAGTAATTATTCTACTCAAGCCGATCACCTTGTGAGGAAAGGATAACACTACGTCATCTAAATTATTCTACAGCTTAATCAAATTACAAAAATACTATAATTATTCACACATTAAAAATTAAGTACAATAATTATTTAAGTACGGTAATTATTTTCCTATACTTAATTTACTTACTATTAGTCGTTGCCAGTGAAAACAAAATCAACAATAATTATAAATAATTAACAAACAAAAAATATAAAATAATTTACTAAACATTTGGGTTGGATTAACACTACTTTGGCGAATTAGGAACTAAAAATATAATTATTTGACTTATAGTTAACTATTGGATAAAGATTTATGTATATTAGTCATTGTAGTCAGACAGTCATTGCAGTAATATTAGTTCGATAGTCAAAAACCCGATTTAATAAATAAAAAGAAAATTTATTTAAATTTCTGAATACTTGAAATTTTAGAAGTTAAAAAAAAATACGCAACAAAATTAAGTATAAATATAAGCTCTGATATTTAATTTTTTTATCGATCAAAACTGTAAAAATAACGATTTGTCTGACTATTAAAATAACCTTTATAAGTCTATAGTTTTTGGTCAAGAAGTAACTATTGGCACTTAGTAACATTTTATCAGGTTGTTTCAGTTTAATGAAAAAGATTTTTTTAGGAAACTCCCCAATTTAGGCATTGAAATTGTTTATGCACTTATGGCGCCCGCGCTAAAGTTAGAATAAGACAGTGTTTGATCGATCAAAGGTATCGATTCACTGGTCGACGTCGATCGACAAAAAATCTAATTCCACATTAACTTTTGATGACGTAAATATAATTATTAGGTATAAATTAGACTAGACATAAAGTGTATTTCTTATAAGGACATATCTTTACATTTTTATAAGTACTACAATCGGATGATGCGCACATTCACATATTATTGCATCCTAAGGCATAAGTCGCACGATTCCTAGCGACTTTGTGAAAAACATTGCTGATCGACCAAATTTTGCAAATCTGTATGCTCCTTAACCCTTTAAGTATTTTCGTATCTAAATATGCACAAAACATTTAGACGCTTATTACACAAAATTCAAAAGTCGCGCGACCGTACTCCTCTTGCCGTTCGAGTTATCAACCTACAACAAAACGAGAACGCAATACGTCACGCCACGCGTACTATCTCTTTCTCTCCAATCACAGCAAGAACTTGACGGTTCGCGCCGAATCTGAGTAATGGTGGACGTTTATTAAAATTTTGTTAAAAGTAGTAGTAAAAGTGGATAAACTGTAAATATTTTGGTGTCATATTATTTGAAAAGCATCCAGTTATAACAAGTAAGTGTTATTTCATTACAAAATTATGCTATTTTACGTATAGTGAAGGAATAAAGTATTTGTATCTAAATAGATACTTTGCGACTTACCTCTATAAATCGATTTTATTACTCATGTATCTAAATAGATACTGGGCGTCTTTCCCAGTGATTGGCAATTTATTTGTTTGTGTCCAAAAAGATACAACGATACTTAACGTTTGTTACAGAACATGAAGCAAAGTTCGAGGGTATCAAGAATCTTGGCCCTGGTGCCGCCAGCTGACTCAGGTTCTGAGGATTCTGACTTTGATTTAGACTTGTCGTCAGACGCTCCCGATATCCCAAACGAGATGATGGATATTTTTGATGAAAAATCTGATAGCGAAGATGACTCTTTACCATCACAAATACCGCCTCCACAAGAATACCCGATGCACCAGCCGTGTGTATTACGATCAAGGTTACCCGATGCACCAGCCGTGTGTGTTACGATCCCTTCTTCACCTTCTCTTGTGTCAGTAAACCCTTCACCCGACACAACACAAACGGTACAGTCGCCAAGAACGCCAAATACAATTTATTCCAATACTAGTAGTCCTCTGATACCAATTGCACCCAGACTCCTACGCTCCCGCAGATCAGGAATTCAAAACCAAAACAACAGAACAGAACCATTATCAAGCACACAACAAGAAGACCTAATTCAACCCCAGACTTCTGGTGTTGAAGTTCAGCGTACAAGAAAACGGAAAAAAGAACACATGGAGTTTAATTTTAGATCTACTAAGTTTATGTGGCATGTGGACAGGGAAACAAGTGTTGACAGTTTGTTTCAGGAACAAGTCATTGGTATTGATACTCCATATCAATACTTCAAAAGATTGTTTGACGATGAATTGATGGAATTTATTTGTTATCAATCAAACCTTTACTCTACTCAAAGCACAGGAAGATCAGTTGATATGACAAAAGAAGAATATGAAAACTTTTTAGGTATTGATATGCTAATGAGTATTGTCGGTATGCCTTCTTACAAAGATTATTGGTCACATCAATTAAGATATGACAAAATAGCTTCGGTAATGCCACTGAAAAGGTATCAACTGTTACGTAAATACACGCATTTTTCCGATAACAGCAATGTAAACCCCAATGATAGATATTGCAAAGTGAGACCTATCATGGAACACGTAAGAAAAAATTGTTTACGAATAGAGCCCGAAAAAAGTTTTTCTGTTGATGAGATGATGATTCCTTACAAAGGGACAAGAGCTGGATCAAGAAGACAGTATATTAAAAATAAACCTCATCCTTGGGGGTTTAAGTTTTTAGTCAGAGCTGGAGTATCTGGCATAGTTTATGACTTTTTCCCTTATGCTGGTGAAACAACTTTCGATGACGTGAGTTTTACGGACACTGAAAATAAATATTTCGGACTGACAGAAAAATGTGTACTGCGCGTGTCGAAAAGTATTGAAAATCCAGCTCTGACAACCTTGTTTTTTGACAACTGGTTCTCCTCTCTTGAACTTATATCCTATCTGAGAAGTGAGTTTGGTATCCTGTCGTTGGGGGTTATCCGTAAAGATCGTTTGAGAGGATGCAATATGATATCGGACAAAGATTTGCTAAAGAAAGGAAGAGGAAACTACAAGGTTATGGTCGATAACAATAAGAAGATTGCTGTGACTAAATGGGCAGATAATAAATGTGTTACGTTAGCTAGTTCATATGCAGCAGATAACAGGGAAACTTTTGTAAAAAGATATTGCAAGGCCTCTAAGCGTAAAGTAGATGTCAAATGTCCAACGGTTATATCAGAATATAACCAGCACATGGGTGGTGTGGACTTGGCGGGAATGTTTGTGTCTCTGTATCGAACAGGCAGTAAAAGTAGGAAGTGGTATAAAAGGATATACTACCACTTGGTGGACATTTGCGTCAACAATTCCTGGTTACTATATAGAAGACATTGCAAAATGTTGAATGAAAATAAAGTGTTATCTCTTAAAGATTATAAATTAAGCGTTTCGTACACGCTTATACAAAAAGGTAAAATGGTGTGTAGAATGGCAACTAATTCGGTGAAAATTAAACAGCCCATTGTGCCAAGGCCCGAAAAGGATATCCGCACTGATGGCTTACACCATATCCCTACTGTTGTAAAGAAGGGTCGGTGCAGGAACTGCACAACGGGTCAGACAGTAATTAGTTGTCTGAAATGTGACACAAGGCTATGTCTCACAGAAAAACGTAACTGTTTCCGTGAATTCCATACCAAATAATCTATCACGGCTCAATAATTTTATTTTGATCTCACAGAAGTTCTTATTAAGTTAACTATTTTTTATTGTTTAGAGCTAATTGTTGTTTATCTATATAATATTTAATAAGCCTTAAGGTCATTTTGTGCATTTTTAGATACGAAGTTCACAATAACCTATTTTGTTTATTTGTGTTTTTGTATCTAAAAAGCTTCAACCTGAAAACTCAGTATATTGTTCCTGAAAAATTATTTGTGTTTTGAATTTTGTTTATAGTATTAAAAAAAATTGATTTAATCTAGTTTTTTTCTTATTTAACCATCTCAATAACTTTTTGCTCCTTAAAGGGTTAATACTACTAGAGATTTTTGAATCATGTTGTGGGACTTGCATGTTATTTTTAGGGTTCCGTACCCAAGGGTAAACAACGGAAATTACTAAGCCTCCGCTGTCCGTCCGTTTGTCTGTCAGCGGGCTGTATCTCAAGAACCGTAATAGGTAGAAATTTTCACAGATTGTGTATTTCTATTGCCGCTATAACAACAAATAATAAAAATTAAGGATTATAGTATGGAACAATTCGTGTGCGAGTCCGACTCGCACTTGACCAGTTTTTTAGTTATTATTTTAGTGGATAACCAAACCAGAAACTATGAAGACTCGAGGCCAATTTTGATGAACATAAAACAGAATAATTTAATTTTTGAAAAAATCAGTATTCCTGGCCAGGAATCGAATCTGTTGATTTTGAAAAAAAACATCTTACACCATCCGAAAGTGTCGTTAATAATAAGAATAAAATTCTTGAAAGTAATAAACAAGGCAAACTAAAGGAAAGCGCTCATTTTTAGAAATTATATTTTAAGGAAGGAGGCTGGATGCCTAGATGCCAACTCCACCATAGTTGGAAAGATGCTTATTTCTGCTCAATATATTACTAGTAAAGATATGCCCACATCGTTTCCCTACGCTAACATTACCTTTACTACATTCTTTGGTTCTTAATGCTAGCTCCCTGTAGACACAAACTCCATATATCTAAATTTTATAGCAGTTTAAGTATATTGATAGAAAAATCTAGATTATTTTACGTTTAAAACTAATACCCGCATTCTCAAACGACCGACTTGAAGCCAACAAGTCTTGCCAAGCGGTATCGGGTAGGTCAGTTGCTCCTACAGCGAGGTAACGGGCCCCTTGTATGAGCTGATGGTGATCACCGAGGAGGTTTTAGTGAGGTAAAAATCCCACACTCCCTGGTGTTTACCCCAAAAGAGTCTTTGTTTCCTGATAGCTACAACCTGGGAGTCTTCAAGTTAAGAGTGAATAGATTACTTCTAGACAAGCATGCTCCATCTTCGACCATATCATCGCTTACCATCAGGTGAGATAGTGGTCCAATATGTGCCTATCAATAGTAACTTTTGAAGATTTTAGAAAGGTCAGTTGCTCCATGTAACACACAGCTGTATCCGGGTAGATTGGAAACCGACCGCAATATAATTAGCAGACGGCTAGTAGGTAGTTAATGTATATTCTGTATTTCTGATTCTGTATTCTGATATTATGTAGTCTCTCTGTCATACTTTAGTCTCTGAACGCCATTATCACAATATAAGTGACAAACGAAAGCCTTTAATATTTTTGCGACAGCCTTTGAAGTAACAAATAGTTATGGTGAGAAATAGACACTCAAATAAGTCAATCTTTTTGTTTATGTTGTACTAAATATTAGAACTGAACTTCATTTGTAGATCTTTGGCAGTCGTTACGGATAGTCAGAAGGCAGTTAATCTGACAACAGTCTTGCCATGAAGTACCGTGTTACCCAGTTAATGGGTTGTGGAGGTTTGGTAGGCAGCCGCTCCACGTAAAATACTGGTATTCAGCTAAATCCGGTTTGACTGGAAGCCGATCCCAATATAGTTGGGAAAAGGCTAGGCAGATGATGATGATAACTAAATATTACAACTGTTTATATTTGAAAAAAGAAAACGACTTTATTATTGATAGGCTCACGTTTGACCTCAATCTCGCCTGATGGTAAGCGATGATGTGGTCGAAGATGGAGCACGCTTGCCTAGAAGTAGCCTATTTACTGTTGACTTAAAGACTCTCCCAGGTTGTAGCTATCAGGAAACACAGACTCCGGCAGGGAATTCCACTCCTTAGCTGTACGCACAACTGCCAGGGTTACGGAATTTGTTCGAAAGTGTCACCGCGGCCCTGGAACGCAAAGGGCACTAGGAGGAACACGGATGGGTTTTAGTCAGTAAGAGTCTGACACTCCCTTCTGCTCCGCCCAGAGTGGGAGGAGTCATTTCATGATTTCCCATAGTTAAAAAAAAGTTGTACGCACAATGCATGTATTCCCAAAACGATTAGTGTGTAAGCTTATCTTGTTTGCCAACGTCACAAAATTAAATACGTGACATAAAATACGGTGAATTTATAAATTGGCGTCGAAGGTTGAGGTTATACTTGGCGTACAAAATATTTAAGTGTCAAAACTACCATGAGAAATATAGCGAATGATTGTTGAGTATCGTTTGAGAATGCGGCCATGAATACTTCATGATTAGATACTAAATAATGGCAGAGGTTAGTAGTACCATAGTGGTTGTAAGACTAAACACAGTCGGATAGGAATAGAGGTACCTTCGTTTTACGAAAATTTTCGGTAAATATGGCTAATCCAGTGCGTATTTGTAAACATATCACCGTGTAAAATTAAATGAAGTGGGCTGGCTGTCAATCCATCCATACAAATAAAATGGAATGACAGTTCACCTACCTACCTAATTTTACACGCTGAGATTTGGACAGAATAGATCAGGGCGGGAAGTTATACTTACCGATCGCCTAGCGACCGAATTCGGTAGTCACCCATACACAGTCAATCTCGAACGCATTCCACGGTCAAAATCAATGGTATGATCCGTGGATTGCGTTCGAAATTTACCGTGAACTAAGAGCTTAGCACGAATATTTTTGACGTCTGGTAACGTAACGTACAATTAACAACAGCTAAAATACTCGTTTCGCGCATAATATTTATCTGAATTGGATACTATATTAATTTTTTTGAATGAAACAAATTGTGTATATCGCATAAAATGATACCAAAATACTATGGGGTTGTAGTTTTTTAGCTATTGCATAGCTTCTATCGCGGGCCTTGAGCGTGGAGACCGAATCCAGAAATTCCGTAACGAAAAAAACCTAACACCCCCCACTCCGACCGGCACAGCGGTGATACTTTTTAGTTTTACTTTTTACTTATTTTTAGCTCAAAGTGTAACTTGAATTAATATCAAAGGAAAAAAAAACAATGAAAAATAAAATACTGCATAAATAAAATAAATATATAATTATAATTGCATAAGTTGATAAAAAATGCTATGCAATAGCTTTACCGCGGCAGTCTCCGAGTGCCACACGTCTTTTTTTATACTCAAAATTCATTTACGTTAACGTTACTATACGTCAACATATTCGTGCTAGGCCCTCTGGCCTTAGGACTTCACGACCAAATTCGGTCGCTACGCGATCGTTATTTATGCCCTGATGACTTGTTTGGTTCTGACGGTCAAGATGATCGATAATTAAGTGTACCGGTTTTTTATTTAAATTATAAAGAAAGTTAAGTGTAAGAATTACATAATATAGTATTGCTTTATTATTGAATTCTGTTGATCGATCAATTTTCTCGATCGACAAAATCAATCAAGTCTGTATGTTTCTTTAGCATACTGTGAAGCTGTATGACACTATTATAAGTGTAAAAATAGATTCAGTTTTACTCATTCGTTATGGAAGCTAATAATATTCTAGTTATTCTGAGAAGTAATTTCACAAAACGAGAGTACCCATCAACGGAGCTACCAAAAACTTAAACATTACATTTGGCAAGATTACAAAAGTCTTACAAAGTATCTTCGTATTTTTCCGACCTGGACTCGACCATAAGGTCTAAAGGGTCCAGAATCTGCGTCCTCGCTCCTCGCCTACCTTTAGAAAATTGACTCTTAATATCATACTTCTCCATCCAATTTCTCAAAGTTTTTCTCGGGACTCCATACTTATTTGATGCTGCATATACACTGTAGCCTTTTTTGACAGCTATGAGGGCGTCTCGAAGATGTTGCGACGAATATTGCTTATAAGATTTCTCTTGAAAAACGTCAGTTTCTATATTCACTATCTCGTTCGGTCTTCTTCCTACGAGGCGAGGTCTCGCATGGATGTTTAGAGGTATCCCGTGGTCCATATCGATAAAATGCCGCGTCACTATTTCGGTCGAGGTACGGACTCCTGAAACAAGCAAGGTCAAGAAACCGCCCTTTAGAATTATAATTAAAAACATAGAAAAGAGGGTAGATTAAGAAACATGGGCGTTCCTCTTCCTGGCTTCTTACAGGCAGCTGTGTATCGCGAGGGATTGTAAAGTTACTGTAGTTCTATGAGACTGTCTATAGTTTTTGCAAGTATTGAGCGTACAAAAAGCGCACTCTGAACACTATGGTTGCGTACATAGGTTCAACTGTCTTCCGTACGCTTCTGATATGCAAGTACTATACAAAAATTCAACTGTCAACTTTCGGATTCAATTCTTCCGAATTTCGTAGATGGAAAGTCTACAGCTTGAAAAAGGAATATTTAATTCGAAAGTCACAGTTAAGTTTTCGGGTCCGAAAATTTTCGGTCTCATAGAACGATAGTAGTGTTACAAATCCGTTAAAGGTATTTAAAACGTTAACAGCTGTCAGATAGTTCACTCTAGTTTGCTAATTATTCTAAGGCTTATCAAGTAATTAAACTAGGTACTTTAATAACTAAGATGAGGCAAATTCTTATATGTCAGATTTAACAGAAATATGAAAAAAAAAAAAAAAAAAAAGTTATTTTTGGTATCACAACGGAACTTAACCAATATTACTACTTCTATAAAAATAATATAATCTTGGGAAACTACAAGGGTCTGAATTAAAAAAATAAGGATTTTTAATAATTTAACATAGAGTGAACTATCTTTTTCAAAATACGGGGAAAAGCATGCGTTTTGTAAAAAGCGAGGAAAAGCCGCTCTCCTGGGGAGTTTGCATTTTGTGTTACAAAACAATTTGTGTTTTAAAATATTTTTTGTCTACAGGCGGGAAACTGTTATTTTTGTAACCGGTAAAATACCATTGGATCCAAAAGGACCCACGTGTTCATATTAAATGTAAAAGTTGATAATTTACCGGTAATTAAATCTTAGGAAAATCAATTCGACGAAACCGTTGAATTTTGTCGCAAATTCAATTAAATCCGACGGTAAAAAGGATCGACAAAACCGAGCAAGTGTATAGGTTCCCTATGGGTATTAAAACTCATAAAATATGGATTACTCATAAACATAAAATATCACAAAAGAATATTATTTTGAAATGACAATAAAAATCTTACATTAAATTAACGTAATTGTATGAAATTAGCATTATTATGCATATATTTTACTAGTTATAAAAATTAATAAAAAAGACGTGTGGCACTCGGAGACTGCCGCGGTAAAGCTATTGCATAGCATTCTTTATCAACTTATGCAATTATAATTATATATTTATTTTATTTATGCAGTATTTTTTTTTCAGGATCGGATTTGTGTATTCCATTCCATTCCATTTTTTTTTTCTTTGATATTAATTCAAGTTACACTTTGAGCGTGGTGACCGATAAAAAAACTAAAAAGTATCACCGCTGTGCCGGTCGGAGTGGGGGGTGTTAGGTTTTTTTCGTTACGGAATTTCTGGAATCGGTCTCCACGCTCAAAGCCCGCGATAGAAGCTATGCAATAGCTTAAAAAAAAAAACAGATTTAAAGGTCTGAAAATAAAATAAAAACTTAATACAAGGAATATTTTAATAAAATTAGGTAGTAAAAAGGGCTCACAAATGTCTACTACTCAAAACGATTAAATAAAACGACCAATGAATACGGTAAACCTCAATTTATTTGAAACATAAATAATTACAATTGGTTTATGAATACGTTAAGTACAACCGATAAATAATAATATTATTATAATAATACGCGAAACGAACGAAATCCAACATAATACTGTGTAAAACATACGATGTAGCTGAATTTATATTTTTTTAAGAACTGTCTTTTATATAGCATCACGCTGGAATTCACCGAAGCGATGGGCACAGGTGTTCTGTTAGTCACATTCGTTCGTTGTTTTATAAGACGACCAAGTACAACCGCGCGGTCAGAGTTCCGAGTTCACTGTAATCTATGCCGTGCCTTAGAATCCTACATACACAGAAGCGTCAGCCAAAGTGTACGTTCGTACTGTCGGAGTTCCATTTTTTACAAAAGCTGGAAGGTCACACACAGATCGAAAAGTTTATTGAATTAGTTAGAGACAAACGTCTTCTTTATGATTTGCGAGACATTTGGTTGAGAGTGAAATTTGGGTTTTAGTAAAAAGAGCGTGTGACGTGTTATCACTGCTCAAGATCCCACCTCACCCCAGCTGTCACATATATTTGGTACGCGATTGTACCTGTACCCGACTTGCGCGAATATAAAAACCAGTTCTCAAGAAAAACGGTACACGGCTTAGCTTTTAATACAATGTATATATCTACAGTAGACACTTACACCTATATTATTATGTATATATTTATATACTAGTAGGCACTTCATGGGTTATAACGCGTTTTGTATATTTATTTGGATAGTTTGAGATTTAGATGTTACCTAGTTACTGAGTGGGGGTTAGATATACAGTTACTTTATATAAAGTTGGGAAAATGGGTGGCAAATGATGACGTATAGCAAGTGCTTTCGTTAAGCATTATTCCTGTCGCTGTCAAATTACAAGTGCAAGAGAGAGACAGGAACATGCTTAAGCCAAAATAACATTTATGAATCTCGAACCTAGTTTTAATTACTTCTCATCCGGTACCTGGGCGTGTATCATAATTATGCCCTTGAATGGGGCTGTACTTACTAGTTTTTAAAAACTTAGATTTTTTCTAGGACAAAAAGCAGTTAATGTATTTTGAAATCTGGGTATTTTAGGCCAATTTTTATACCATAAAAATATACAAAACACGATTTTACAAGAGAATAATAACTAAAACCATTCGAACAGTATTATTTGATAGGAACGTAGGTCAATATCTAGGCCATTCTATGTGGCTATTCGCTGGATAGTTAACCGTAGGGATAGTTATTTAATGAATGTGATTGTCAACAATCACACTTGTTGAGAAATGAGACCAATTTAAAACTTCTTTTCCAGGAAAGTTAAAAGTAGGGACCATTACTTAATCAATGCGATTGTTGGAAATATTCCGCAATACGAGAAATTAATCGCAAAGGTACCTAATTATTTAATCAATGCGATAGTTAACAATCACACTAACTATGAAACTGTACTAAAAGAGTATCATAATTCTGGTGGTTTGGGATAGTTATTTAATCGTTTGAATTGTCGAAATATTAACCAATCATGTCAGTCAAATGTCAGTGACTCATGTTGTCTTGTTCTTATCGAGTGGGCAGTTAGGTCTAACGACCCCGCATACCCTAGTGTCAGAGTGAGTGTGACTCACGCGGTACGGAGACTTTATGCAATTCCATTGGTTAAAATTTCTCCGTTTCTCCGCTCCGCTGCCTTGCTCGTTCGCAATAGACAGGCGCCCTTAGACCCGGTGGGAATAATCACAGGTGGAGGATGATATTCGCCTGCCAAACGTGGCGATTACGGCAAACCCCCCCATCCTGGGGGAGGCCTATGTCCAAAGGGACATCTTCCAGCTGATATAATGATGAGTTTTTGGCAAGGATATTTAGTATATAATCACTGTGATAGTTGACTATACTGCGGTCATAATAAATCTAAATAATTGTGAAATAGATAAGAGGACATATTGACACAAAACAAAGTAACCGATTTTCGAGATTAAGCAAATAACTTAAGGTCGGAAATCGGTTGCTTCATTTTGTGTAGATACGTCCTTTTTTCACACAAACACCTTTTTGACGTTGACTGCAGTTGAGATGAAATCACAACTTGAATTAAACGTTTTTTTATTAAAAAGTATTGGAAAAATTAAATAACTATCCCGTATATAAAAAAAGGTTAAGCAGATCGATGTTAAAACTAACGTATTTTTTCAGAGAAGCTGAGAATAGACTTGAGCCGTCAGAATAAGATGACGGAATTACAACGAGGCAAATTATAATTAATTTAACTTTTTTTATCGTATAAGTATTAAGGCCTATAAACATATACTTTAGTCAAGGAAAACAGAAAATATGATCATCAAAACATAACTGCTGTGTACTATGAAGGGTAAAGAACCCCCCCCCCCCCATAGCGAACGTGCGGGAACTATAGATGGCAGCACAAAAGTGTCATTGTTAAGTTTATTTTACTTAGAAGTTTCGTATATACAACGATAGATGGCACTGTCTACTTCTGGCACGTTCCAAGAAGCTTATGACACTCACAAATAACGTGGCTCCAGAGATTACCCCCTACAACGTCACAAATATTACCTCTTTATAATGTTACTAGTTGACCCGCGCAACTTCGTCTGCGTCACAATTTTCATTACTGCTTCGCTCCTATTAGTCTTAGCGTGATGATATATAGCCTATAGCCTTCCTCGATAAATGGGCTAACTAACACTGAAATAATTTTTCAAATCGGACCAAGAGTTCCTGAGATAAGCGCGTTCAAGTAAACAAACAAACTCTTCAGCTTTATATATTAGTATAGATATACTTGGTAATGACACTTCTGTGCTGCCACCTATAGTTTCTGTACGTTCTCTATTAGCTGGGTTTTGGAGGTCAGATAGACAGTCGCTCCATGTTAAATACTGGTATTCAACTGCATGCGGTCAGACTGGAAATTGATCACATTTTCTTTTAAATCCTTCAACACCAAGTAAAGTTTTTAAAAGTTAAAAATCTCAATATAATCGATGCCCAAACATAATTTATCTTAATTAAGTACAATAATAATTATAAAATACTATAATATAATAATAATTATGTATAATAAGATAATATAAATTAATACAAATATAATTTATAATATGTTAAGCCGTTTTTAATAGTTATTGTGAAGTGGTTATTTTTAGATAATTGTGATAATTTTAATTTAGTTTTAATAAAACATTCCAATAAATGGAAATATATCAAAATGTCCATTTTAATTGAATTTTTGTCTAACTAAAAACTATTTTGATGGTATTTTGGAAGCATAATCTCTTCAATTCAAGAATATTTTAACTCAAATTGACTAAAATTATTTAAAAGTCTTAATACAAAAAAAAAATCCAAACATGCGAGCTATCTTGCTAAATAATATTTTTTTTTTTTAATAAATTTTCTAAAAATAACCAACTTCAACATCAAAAAGCTTAATATAATTTTAATATTAAACACTAAAAATTTCATTTTAAGTCTTTTCTTTATATATATCTGGACGAAGTCCCATCAAGCACTCAGTTTTTGAAAAAGGCCAATCATTTCATTTTTATTATTAAATATAATAATTATTTTAATTTATATAACTAATTAATTTATTACACAAGCATATAACGACAAACTTACTAGTAAATAATTATTATGGGAGAACGACTCAAATGTTTTGTGTGATGGCAACACTTTACCTAATAAGCTGGAGATTTTAATAAGCTGGCAACATTATTACCAGTTCTTTTTTTAAATTTAATTATTTATTACTTAATTAGTAATCTTATCAAAACGTTTTCGGTTTACTTGTAATATTTGTTGATTTCAGTCGATTTACAAAATAAAATAATATTTGTATGTACTATGTAAAAACACTTTTTATAAACTTATTTACAATATGCAAAGGCACCCAATTTTATGTTAAACACCGTAAACGGCCATAATTTTTAAGGCATTTTCAGCAGCAGCACAATTTATATTGCAATACTACCCCCATAAGGAAAAAAGGAAGCATTCACACAATAGGAAGTAATCGATTTCCGACCTTTAAGTTCTTTCTTTAATATCGGAAATCGGTTACTTTGTTTTATAGAACCAGAAACAGAGGTGCTCGTGGCTAGATAATAACAGCCGCACGGGTCGATCTTTAAGGTTAAGCAACGCTTGCCAAGGTTGGTCTGTAGATGGGTGACCATCTTAACGTAAAGAGTTTCCTCCGTGCCTCGGTGCGCACGTTAAGCCGTTGGTCCCGGCTGTCATTTGTAGATCTTTGGCAGTCGTTACGGATTGTCAGAAGCCAGTAAATCTGTCTCCAGTCTTGCCAAGATGTACCGTGTTACCCAGTTAATGGGTTGTGGAGGTCTGTTAGGCAGCCGCTCCATGTTAAATACTGGTATTCAGCTAAATCCGGTTTGACTGGAAGCCGACCCCAATATAGTTGGGATAAGGCTAGGCAGATGATGATAGAACCAGAAACAATACATTTGAGCCATTCTCCAAAATTACCTAAGAAACATCTATCTTTGGGTACAATATTGCGGGAAAAAATAATAGGAATATCTCTGTACTGTACCTATACGTTAATATGTCACATGGAGATTTAGAAAGAGACACATAGCTATGAGTGACTGAGACAACGATAGACAAACAACATTTTGACCACTATCTCACCCGATGGTTAGCGATGATGCGGTCGAAGATGGAGCACGCTTGCCTAGAAGTAACCTATTCACTCTTGACTTAAAGACTCCAGGTTGTTACTGCTTCTAAAATTCCATGTGTAGTATTTACGGTAGGGTACTGTTTGACTCTTTGTATGGAGCCGCTAAAATCAGGCTAGCATAGTCAAAGTTTAGTGTGGTGTACGAATATTTAGTTTTTTTTTTTTACTACAATACAATAAATAAGGCAAAGCTCGGAATTTCGGCATTAGGAAGAACACGGATGGGGTTTAGTCAGTAGTCTGAAACTCTGTGCCTACAGCAGGGGGAGGCATTAGACGATTTCCCAACCAAAAAAACAGCCGTGTGCGAGTTGGACTCACACACTAAGGGTTCGTTACCACAAACCTTATTTTTTTATTATTTGTTGTTATAGCGGCAATAGAAATACACAATCTGTGAAAATTTCAACTGTCTACCAATTGCGGTTCTTGAGATACAGACAGACAGACGGACAAACGGACAGCGGAGGCTCAGTAATAGGGTTCCGTTGGTTACCCTGTGGGTACGGAACCCTAAAAAAGATACCGTCTGTGAGATAGTTAGTAACGGCTTGTATTTAAACACCTCCCAAAAAAGTACCTATTTTACTACCAAAAAAGTTCTAAACGGTTACAGGAATGATATCCGCAGGAGAACCAACGTTACCGACATAGCCCGAAGGATCGCCAAACTGAAGTGGCAGTGGGCAGGGCACATTGCTTGCAGAACAGATGGTCGATAAGGTCGTTATGATGATGAAGACCACATTACATGGTGTATACAAAACACCTACCTCTTTATCAGGTATCAGTTGAAAATAACTGTCAGGTTTTCTTTTCTTTTTTGAATGACCTCTCGCAGTTCAATCAAGGAGCTGTGTTCTTCTCAATCCTATCGCGGCCTTACATAAATTGAATCCACCACCCAGGGCTGAATTTTAAGCCGTCATCTAAATTGTTTTTTAAAAGTACGTCGAATCATAAATTATTAACATTTTTATTATTTACTCTACCCTTGTAGGTTTACTGTTTTCTTTTTCTGGATACAATATTGAACACAGAACCGCGTCTTTTTGAAGTTCGCGTCTTGTTTGAGGGCAAGTCTTTTGCCAAATTGTTACGTTTTAATATTGAAAGCCTAAATATTCACACACCACACACAAAAATACTAAATATAAAGAAAAAAAAAAACGTATCTTTGGACAAAATAAATAAAAAGTTTTAAAGAATTAAAAATATTTTTCAGAAAATTTCATAAATTAGATTTTTTCGTTAATCTTTGCTTTTTCTTTGGCAGTTTTTTTTTAAATCTTTCGTATACTGGCCGTTTTGGGCCTATCTTTAAAAATGACCGTCTTGCAGTGCCAATCTCAAAAACTGCTCGACAGAAATTTAAGTTGCTCTTAAAAATAGCCATATAATAATATTTTAAAGTACATTCAATCCTAAAGTAACAATAAGTCGTTTATTTAACAGAGAAAAAAAAACATAATTTAAATCTTACTCACTAGAACTTTGAATTGCATAAAACAGAAAAATTGCATATAAGCACCTTTGACAGCTGTCAATGTCAAAATGGACTGTCAAAACACACGAAGCTGGCTAGAATAGTGACTTCGCTTACCAAATCTGATAATATGTGTTTCTCATCAAGTTGACAAGAGAGACAATAATCTGTTTTATTTAATGATTATTTGATGATTTTTTAATGATACATTTTCTAATTCATATTTTTTTTATGCCGTATGAACTGAGATACAAGTGAAAAAGATAGAATGTACTGTTAATGTATTTGATATTTAAGGATATTTGGTGATAAGAAAATATCATAGAAATGCACGTATCAGATTTGGCAAGCGCTCCGATGTTATGTTGGTGGGAGTAAGAATTCCTTTCTTTGCAAAAATTTTACAACAAATTTTTTTAATAAGAGCGAAAACTCACCAATAAGGTTATTTCGCGTGTACTTTACATTTTAATTCAATTCACTCCTGTATTGAATCACTACAGCCCTCTAAGTTCATGAAGCCCTAAAGAAAGTTTATTTCATAAAAAAGTCATTCTATAGGGCTTAATGAACTTAGAGGGCTATATTGATGGTTAAAATGGTTATAATTCTTTAGATAAATACGCGTTACGGTCGCGAATCGTATTTGGTCAACATACAGCTTCACACTGACCGGCAAATTGCAAAAATCATAAAAATATTTAAATTTCGCGGGCAACCCTGGCGCTGACCTTAAGTACCATGCCATTCTTAATGCCAACCAACATAAGCACAATATCCGTTAAAATAACACATCGGGTTTTAGAAAGAGACAACGCTCTACAAATCCGACGCGCTTTAAAACCAGCCACCTCATTCATGCAATGACATATTCAACGCTGAGTTGCCATCCGCAACTTTACTCTCCCCATCTTTTTCCTCAGACTTCGCTACTCCCTCATCTTCGCTAGAAACATTTGAGTTAGTGAAAGTCAGGAAGTGTTTTCCGAAGTCGATCTCGGCTTCGTAGGCTTCAGTTTCAGTGCCACTCTTCTCGTAGTTCTGTGGTTCAGGGACGTTGAAGTCGAAGTTCTTGTATTCCTTTTGTTTCTTGCTGTTTTCTACGAACTGCTTGAGTTGCTGCGGCATGGGAAATGAGGATTTAATGTGGCATCTCTTCATCCAGTTGCGTAGCGATTTGCGGGGGACTTTGTGGGTTTGCGCCGCTCTGAAAAAAGGTAAAAAAATGTGATTATTAAGTCAGATATCATCCAACCTACCAGGGTTGCGGTTTTTCGAAAGAGTCACCGCGCCCTGGAACGCAGCGGGTATTAGGAAGAACACGGATGGGGTTTAGTCAGTACTCTGAAACTCTGTGCCTACAGCAGCGGGAGGCATTAGACGATTTCCCAACTAAAATAACAGCCGAGCGTGTGCGAGTTGGACTCACACACTAAGGGTTCGTTACCACAAACCTTATTTTTTATTATTTGTTGTTATAGCGGCAATAGAAATACACAATCTGTGAAAATTTCAACTGTCTACCAATTGCGGTTCTTGAGATACAGACAGACAGACGGACAAACGGACAGCGGAGGCTCAGTAATAGGGTTCCGTTGGTTACCCTGTGGGTACGGAACCCTAAAAAAGATACCCTATGGGAGATAGTAACACCAGGGCGTTGTTGGCTTTCCTTGAGTAACTAGGTTGGTTCAAATTGCACATTTGTTCCACCCACAGATATAGATAAGACATAGATAACGGAAGTATCACGATCTGTATGAAAACCAAGCGTGCCATTTTTTGACTTGTGTGCATTTTTATAGTCAATATAAAACATTTAAAAGAACTCACCTGTATATACTCCCCCCTTTCTTGACATCCATGAGGGCTGCCCACATAGCCTCATTAGAATATCTCCTATTAGGATTGAACTTCCCCATCATAACTCTCTCCAAGTCCTTACGCGACAGTCCTGAAGAACTAACTTCCTTCCCTTCCAAAAATTGGTCCAAATCAGACTTTAAAACCGTCTCCCCGATATCTACATTCCTATCTTTAAATATAGGCGGTCTGCCCCGCCTTCGTATCTGAGATTTCTCCCCCAATTTAGGGAAAATTTCTTTAGTGGCAACACTGTCTTTGCTCTTTGGTATCAACTCTACTTCGGATTTCTGGTTTTTGGTATAGGGTTTTGACTTTTTCACTTGGCTTGCTTTTAGTAGGGAGACCTCTAACTCTCCATTTTGCTCTAGCCAGGATTTATAATAGTCATTTTCTGATTTTTCATTAGATTTCTGTATAAAAGCCTCTTCAGCTGGATTTGTATTAAAACCGTATTTCGAGAATTCATTCCTGATTTCACTGGTCGACATTTTTGATAATCTGTTTATATATTCCGAGTTCACTTTAGCAAGGTTTTGTAACTTCGTTTGAAAGAATAACTCGCTTTCCGGTTTCACTCGGAGGTAAGGGCGACGGCCTGAAATAAAAATAACATTAAATCATGGAAATATCAATATTGAACCATGAATGGGAGGAAAAATAGAAAAAAAATCTCGACTCAAATGTCTGTAAGATAGTCAAAAAGACCAATACTTAGATCCAATTAAAAAAAAAAACGACATTCATGGTTCAATTTATTGCTAAAGTATGTGAAAAAAAGATTTTCTACCAAATTTTATAGTAAAAAAAATTGGCCTACCTTACAGACATTTTTTTAAATTCTTTGCTTTCTTTCTTTCGACAATGTCCATTCACAATATGATCTTCACTCTACACACACGTTTGTCTATGGACGTTTTTGACGAAGGCAATCGCGTTAGAAATCCAATTAATTTTTTTGTTGAAAATAAAATCGAAAATATTCAGTAAAAAAATAATAATAAAAAAAATAAAAAAGCAAGTGACGAGAGGGAAGTCACATTGCAAACAAACATTGATTTATTTAATTAATAAAATAATAAAAATTAATAAAATAAAATATTAAATAGTTCTTTTTTTAACTATAACTTACCGGATGGTTGTCCTAGACTGCTGCCTGGTTTCCCTGGTTCATCGTCCTGAAAATTATTAACAAAACGATATATTTTGCTGATATTGTTGGCAACATTCGGTAAGAGTTTTATTGCTGTGCAATTTTCGTCAAATACCCGAAAATCATTATCACTATAAGGTATTCCAAGATACCATCACACAAATACGATAAAAGATTATATTAAGATTAGCTTATGCCCGCTACTTCGTACGCGCATATCCCGTTCCCATGCGAATTTCGGGAAATCCTTTCTTAGTGCGCCCCTACGCTCCCCAAGGAACCCACATGCCAAATTTCAGCTTCCTACGATCAGTAGTTTCAGCTGTGCGTTGTCTGTCAGTCACTCAGAAACTAAAGAATTTTATATATTAGGATAATAGTTCAAAACTACATGGGCAGAAGCAGTTTTTAAAATAATGACCATACCTTTCCCTTATACACTGTGTAATAAAAATAGTAAGCCCATATTTATCAACGAATAACCATCCCTATTTTTCCTCAAAACACTGCTATTTTCTCAACACTCCATATTGTCATTGTCAAGCCTTCCGTATTCCATATTAAAGCGCTTGCCGAGACATGGTCTTTTTTTTGTGATGGGTTTGCTCTTGCTCTAGTCTATGTCAGAGATGACAGAGAAAGTCTACGATGGAGCGAGCTTACCCAGAAGGTCTTTTCTCCTTATTACACCTCACACCTCAAACACCTCAATTCTTCTTCAAAACATCCCTATATTTCCTCAAAACACCCCTATTCCACCTCAGAATGCCCATATTCCACCTCCAAAAGCCCCTATTCCTCCTCAAATCACCCCAATTCCTCCTCAGAATGCCCCTGTTCCACCTCCAAAAGCCCCTATTCCTCCTCAAAACACCCAAATTCCTCCTCAGAATGCCCCTATTCCACCTCCAAAAGCCCCTATTCCTCCTCAAAACACCCCAATTCCTCCTCAGAATGCCCATATTCCACCTCCAAAAGCCCCTATTCCTCCTCAAAACACCCCAATTCCTCCTCAGAATGCCCCTGTTCCACCTCCAAAAGCCCCTATTCCTCCTCAAAACACCCCAATTCCTCCTCAAAACACCCCAATTCCTCCTCAGAATGCCCCTATTCCTCCTCAAATCACCCCAATTCCTCCTCAGAATGCCCCTGTTCCACCTCCAAAAGCCCCATATTCCTCCTTAAAACACCCCAATTCCTCCTCAGAATGCCCCTATTCCATCTCCAAAAGCCTCTATTTCTCCTCAAAACACCCCTTTTCCTCCTCAGAATGCCCCCCCTCTATTCCACCTACAAAAATTTCGCCGCTATTCCTCACCTCATTAAACTCCATATGATCGTTGTCCAGTTCCCCATAGTACAGTCCGTCCTCCTCAACGGTTTCCTCCTTTATGTCCGCTCTCTCTTCAGACTTCCTTTTTTTAGTGCCGTTGGTTGTTGTCGCGTTGTTGTTGTTGGTTGTCGGCTTCGGTTGCTGTGTTGTTGGACCTGGAATTGTGAAAATGAAATTAAGAAATCATCGTATATTAGAATTCTTTAAAATGGAAGCAAGATGAAAATATTGCACGTTCCTTATTGTAAACTCATCGTTTGTTAACATTGTAAAACTGTAAAAGGGCTTATTCTATTTTATGAATTTATTTGTATGCTTTCGAATGAACAGTTTAAACCAAGCTTACCATTGACCGCATGAGCGTTCTCCCTCTGCGCGTTAGCGACGAGAGCTTCGCTTGCGACCGTGAAGTCTTTGCTGTCAGGCTTGCCGAGTTCTGACGACAGGTTCGACGTGTCGCTCGAACATAGACCTGGGGAAATGAGGCATAACGTTGTGGTAAAACTGTGCGTGAAGCTAAGCAGCTTATATCGTATCCTACCAGTACTATAATGACAAAAAAACAAAAATTGAAAAGAAACAAGTGAGAGTCGGACTCGCCCAATGAGAGTTCCGAGCGTTGCTTAACCTCAATGACTTACTACCTTTTTTTTAAGGATGGGAAATCATCAAATGACTCCTCTCGCTCTGGGTGAAAGCAGGAGGAAGTGTCAGACTCTTACTGACTAATACCCATCCGTGTACCTCCTAGTGCCCGCCGTGTTCCAGGGCTACGGCACCCCTTTCGAACAGATTCCGCAGCCCCAGCAGGCACTGCCCCTAGCGTGCCCCGTCTCCCATGCTGACAGCTCTCTGAGGAGTCTGAGCCGCGCTGGAGCACAGCGCGCCGTCGCCCCGGGCGTGGTTCTGATCGGACGGCGAGCCACCCAATGTGAGCCGTCCGCAGGCCTAATGATTTACTACCTACGTACTTTAAATAAAGACTATATTTTTATATAAAAATGGTATTACTTTCCAAAATTCATCGTTCTAGGTCAACAGAAAATTATAAATTTTGATTCCCTTGAGTGTCAAAATATACGTTTTTTGCGGCATAAAACATTGTATCTATTTTAGGGGTTCTGTACCCAAAGGGTAACCAACGGAACCCTATTACTAAGCCTCGGCTGTCCGTCTGTCGGTCTGTCTGTCAGCGGGCTGTATCTCAAGAACCATAGGTAACAGGTAGACAGTTAAAATTTTCACAGATTATGTATTTCTATTGCCACAATTGAGGTGGTCCTCCACCTCAATTTTTATTATTTGTTTTTAAGTTTTAAGGAACCCTTCATGTGCGAATCCGACTCGCACTTGGCCAGTTTGCTTACGATCATGGCTTCAAGATTGAAACCAAATACTCATGTCTACAGTAGACATGAGTATTTGGATTCAATCCGATACCTCCACGCGATCCCGAGATAAAGGGTCTTGACAGACAAGAAAGTGATCCTATACGGGTTCCTTTTTTTCCTTTTAAGGTACAGAACCCTAAAGTATTTAAGTTTACAAATGTGAAAAGAAAAAAAAAACCCTTATCAACTAAGTTGGATCACGGAGTTTTATGCCTATCGGTCTGTCATTCTACTTTTTCTCAGGAACGCTTGAAGGTAAAAATTTGATTATTGAATTAACATGAAATACGGCCGTCTACTGAACAGCAGTGGACGGATACTGGCTGAAATGATAACAGCTTACAGCTCCAAAGAATATAATAAGCGTATTTAATTTGAAAAATTGAAAATACGACTTACTTTTCACGGTCCTATACTATTTATTTCATTGTAAAAACTCTATCGGACTCAATAGGGAAGATGCAAATACAGAATTTATGAGAATGTTGTCAGTAAAATGATAAAAAAGTATAAAATAAAGGCCATTACAAAGTTCGATTTTTAACAAAAATAATGAATTAAAGTAACGTGAAACGGAACGTATTTAATAACAACAATCGGCGTTTAGTGACGTATCTGCTGTTATGCCAACGAAAAGGCAACCTTATGTCTTTGAGTTAGGACAGTTCTTGACCAGTGATAGACACGAGTGACGTCATCGTCCGTTTTCGAGCGAACCTTTAAACTGTCGGTTTAAAAACGCAATTTTGGCAATAAATTAAAGCGTTTTCATTTCTTATTTATATGGTGGTCTATTCTAGACGGAGTTCTATCAAGTTAATGGAAATATTGCATGTTCCCTATTCGCAATGTGACTAGAAAAGGCACCATTTTGGGCATAGCACTTTAACGTCAGTAAATTAACGATCAAGCTACAAATATGGTACAAGGACGGATACTAGAAGTGAGGAGCTCGTGGCTAAATAATAACAGCCGCACGTGTCGATCTTTAAGGTTAAGCAACGCTTGCCAAGGTTGGTCTGTGGATGGGTGACCATCTTAACATACCGAATTTCCTCCGTGCCTCGGTGCGCACGTTAAGCCGTTGGTCCCGGCTGGCATTTGTAGATCTTTGGCAGTCGTTACGGATTGTCAGAAGCCAGTAAATCTGCCAAGAAGTACCGTGTTGCCCAGTTAAAGGGTTGTGGAGGTCTGGTAGGCAGCCGCTCCATGTAAAATACTGGTATTCAGCTGAATCTGGTTTGACTGGTAACCGACCACAATATAATTGGGAAAAGGCTAGGCAGATGATGATGATAATGATGACGGATACTAGAAATAGTCTTAGATGCCCTCACCCCTGATCTGTAGCGCCTCAGCCGACTTGAGCAGACTGGGCAGTTCCTCCTGCGTCACATTCACCTCTCCCTTGTACATGAAGTCTACCAGAGCCTGCATCTCGCTGAACCTGCAACAAATACGAGTCTGGGTATAAAAACATGATCTATAATAATATTATTATTTATCCTAATATTTAAAATCTATTCTCACTAGTCAGTAAAACGCATTACCAAACACTGCGATCGCCAACCCGCCTGCCAAGCGTGGCGATTATGGCAAACCCCCCTTTGGGAGAGGCCTATGTCCAGCAGTGGACGTCTTTGGGCTGTTATGATGATAATAATCCATACTAATTACATTTATAAAGCTGAAGAGTTAGTTTTTTATTTTTATTATTGATGGGTTTGCTCTTGACTCTAGTCTACGTCAGAGATGACAGAGACAAAGTCTACGATGGAGCGAGCTTACCCAGAAGGAGCCTGTTCACTCTAACTTTGAAGAGGTTAGGGTTTTAAGCTTTTAGAAACACAGACGCAAGCAGAGTTCCACTTCTTTGCTGTGCGCATTATAAAAGACGTTTGGAAACGCTTAGTGCGAATTGGTGAAATAGCTACAAGGTAGGGAAGGTAAGTTGCAGTGCGTCTGGATGTCCGATGGTAGAAGGGGGCCGGTAGGATGAGGTCGTGGAGTTCTTGGGCAGTTCTTGGTTTGCTTGAACGTGCTAATCTCAGGAACTACTGGTCCGATTTGAATAATTCTTTCAGTGTTAGATAGACCATTTATCGAGGAAGGCTAAGCTACCAGTCGGTTTTGAGCCACTGTCATTTACACCACAGACATCTTTGAAGTTCGTTACGGGTAGTCAGACTACCCGTAACTTCAAAGAACTTCAAGTCTTGCGAAGGTACCAGGTCATGGAGATCAGTTAATCAGTCACTGTGGTCCAAATATTTTTGAGAAAAAGCCAGATGCTGAGTTACTTAAAACGAACATGGAAGCCTGACTAAGGGAAGACGCTCCATGTAACATTCTCGTATTCTGCTGCATGCGGTAAGGCTGGAAGCCGAACCCTACATAGTTCTTCTTCTTATCGTGTGGGCAATAAAGTCTGACGACCCCACACACCCTAGTGTCAGAGTTTCTAAACCGCCTCAAGGGCCTCTGACATGGTTTATTTGACGACCGCCATTTGGCGGCCGGGACCACCGGCTTATACGTGCCTTCTGAAGCACGGAATCATCTTTTTATCAGACAATCAGGTGATTCTAACCTGCAATGTCCTAGCCAAACTGGAAACAACTTTACAAAGTATGCTTCCCATGGGAATCGAACCCACCATCACCAGGTCACAAGGCAAACGCCTAAACCACGACCACGGAAGCAGTTAGATATATAGTTGGGAGAAGGTTAAGCCGAAGACTTACCGCATATCCCTCATCAAGACGATGGGATGATCGCAAGGGTTCTGCAGCAGCAGGCGCTCGAGGTAGGCGGAGCAGGCGGATAGCACTAGCTTGTGACATCGTAGCTGGCGTGACTCGCACGCGAGCGTCACGTCTGCGAACTGTTCTGTCAGGAGCAGACGGGGAAACACAGACTGGAAACGAGAAAAAAATATATTAAATGGAAATCATTAGAGACTTGATGAGGATCTCGTGGCTAAATAATAACAGCCTCACGGGTCGATCTTTAAGGTTAAGCAACGCTTGCCAAAGTTGGTCTGTGGATGTGTGACCATTTTAACATGCTGAGTTTCCTCCGTGCCTCGGTAAACACGTTAAGCCGTTGGCGGCTGTCATTTGTAGATCTTTGGCAGTCGTTACGGATAGTCAGAAACCAGTAACTCTGACTCCAGTCTTGCTAAGAAGTACCGTGTTACCCAGTTAATGGGTTGCGGAGGTCTGGTAGGCAGCCGCTCCACGTAAAACTGGTATTCAGCTGAATCCGGTTTGACTGGAAGCCGACCCCAATATAGTTGGGAAAAGGCTAGGCAGATGATGAATACAGACTTGATCACAAGCAGGAGATATTAGTATTTATTATAGGCTTGTGTTTAAACACCGCCCAAAAAAGTACCTATTTTACTACCAAAAAAGTTCTAAACGGTTACCAAAACAGATAAATGGTCACCAAATAATATTCGAGAAGTAGCGCTCGCCGGCCGCTGCCGCGGCACCGCTCGCTTCGCTCGCTCGGCTCGCGCGCGGTTGGTCACGATTCTAACCTAACCTAACCTATTTTATCCAGTTTGTAACCCCAAGCCTACATTTTATGGCAATCACAGTTGAGTTGGATAGAATTTGGTGACCATTGATCCATTTTGGTGCAGTCTTGCTTAGAGTCTTAAAAGTAATATTTTTAAGACTTAGGGGCTTAGAGTCTTAAAAATATTATTTTTGGTGACCGTCTAAATTATACCCTTTATTATAATCTACACTACTATTATAAAGAAATAAAGTTTGTGATTTTGTATGGTTGTAGGAATCTCTGGCTCTACTGAACCGATTTTGAAAACTCTTTTACCAATAGAAAGCCACGTTATTTGGGAGTGTCATCTATACTATTATAAAAAGCTGAAGAGTTTGTTTGTTTGTTTCCTTGAACGCGCTAATCTCAGGAACTACTGGTCCGATTTGAAAAATTCATTCAGTGTTAGATAGGCCACTTATCGAGGAAGGCTATAGGCTACATATCATCACGCTAAGACCAATAGGAGCGGAGCAGGAGCACACGAAGTTTCGCGGGTCAACTAGTACTAATATAAAAAGCTGAAGAGTTTGTTTGCTTGAACGCGATAATCTCAGGAAATACTGGTCCGATTTGAAAAAATATTTCAGTGTTAGATAGCCCATTTATCGAAGAAGTATATATCATCACGCTAAGACCAGTACGTATGTATGTAGCCTATAGCCTTCCTCGATAAATGGGCTATCTAACACTGAAATAATTATTCAAATCGAACCAGTAGTTCCTGAGATTAGTGAGATGAATATTAATAAGATTAGCTCGATCCTTAGCCACTCTCATTTTTCTATCTATCCAGCTATCATGTGACATGTGTATTGTATTTTTTTAAAAGGGAGCATACAAGTCATTGGTAGTTAGAACTAGGCGGCTAAAAGGCCCACTTTGGCAGAATGAACAGGCTCCTTCTGGGTAAGCTCGCTCAATCGTAGACTTTGTCTCTGTCACCTCTGACATAGACTAGAGTCAAGAGCAAACCCATTACAAATAAAAAAAAAATCATAACATTAATCACGCAACAATCTGTCAAATTGCTAAAGTGGCCTTTTTAGACCCGCTGATTTAGAATTAACAAAAATACAAAACATACCTGCAAATTGGTGTGATAAGAGTTCCACCGCACACAAAACTGCTGCGGAGGCAACGCCATCTCTCTTTCAGAAGGCGAACTGTTACAAAACTATCTAAACATATCTTTGGCCAATCACTTCACGTTCCTTTTTCAATAAAATTGCACAAAACCGTTTATTCCTTATTTAAAAAATTGCACAGTTCAAAAATTTTCCACCAAAATCGTTATCACAGTGTTTATTTCTAATACTAATAAGTAAAAAATATTTTTCTTTTCCTAATTATTAAGTACGACAAATACTCTCGTATTTATTTTTATTTTAAGTAGAAACTTTTTAGACTAGACTGTATATTTTAGGGTTTGAATACTGGAACTGTATTTATATACCTGGAAAGACAGAAATAAATATTATTAGTAATTATCAATAAAAACTCGATGTATCTGCAAAATTTTGAGATCACAAGAAAATTAAACTCTTAATATTGTTCGTGAAAGGAAAAATAAATAAAAATTGTTCTATTCTACACAGAAAATAAATGGGTGACAAAATAAATACACAGTAATGAATAAAACAAAAGTTGAATTAAAAAATATGAAAAAAAACTAGCTTTCGCCCGCGATTTCGAACGCGCATATCCCGTTTCCGCCCGTTCCCGTAGTAATTTCGGAAAATCCTCTTAGTGCTCCCCTACACTCCCCAAGGAACCTACATGCCAAATCTCAGCTTCCTACGACCAGTAGTTTCGGCTGGGCGTTGTCTGTCAGTCACTTAGTAACGGAAATTTTTTATATATTAAGTAAGGATTAGATGGTTCAATGGTTCTTGGTATTATACAATATACAGGCATTGTGATTTGCGATCATACCATAGTCTAGAGGTACCGATTGATCCGATTACGAACATTTTGATTTGATATATAGCTACATTATCGCTGAATCATATGCCTAGCCTTTTCCCAACTATAATGGGGTCTGCTTCCAGTCAAACCGGATTCAGCTGAATACCAGTGTTTTACGTGGAGCGGCTGCCTACCAAACCTCCACAACCCATTAATTGGGTAACACGGTACTTCATGGCAAGACTGGAGTCAGATTTACTGGCTTCTGACAATCCGTAACGACTGCCAAAGATCTACAAATGACAGCCGGGACCAACGGCTTAACGTGCTTTCCGAGGCACGGAGGAAACTCGGTATATTAAGATGGTCACCCATCCACAGACCAGCCTTGGCAAGCGTTGCTTAACCTTAAAGATCGACCCGTGCGGCTGTTATTATTTAGCCACAAGCTCCTCCATTATCGCTGAATATCATAGGCTATTTACTATCCAAGAACGGGCACGTTCCTACGCGATAAGCTAAGCAACTGAAACCACTAAGCGTTTCCAAAGCTTCTTTTATAATGCGCACAGCAAAGGAGTTGAACTCTCTGCCTGCGTCTGTATTTTCGAACGCGTACAACCCTAATCTCTTCAAAGATAGAGTAAACAGGCTTCTTCTGGGTAAGCTCGATACATCGTCGACTTTGTCTTTGCCACCTCTGATCTAGATTAGAGTTAAGAGCAAACTCATCTCAAGAAAAAGAAATAAAAAAAACATCACAGGAAAAGCTAGTCATATAAGTATCAGTAACAACATCTATTGGGCGCCAATAGATAAGGTAGAAGGACTATACAATCACTTAATTGTGCTAATTTGATTAATTTATCCACCATTCGATTCAAGTACTCGTATATTGATAACACGAATACATCGTCTATACTGAATATTGAAACTTGTCGAACACTTTGTCCTATTGTTTTTGCGGTCAAAACGAACACAGGGAGCCATTTGCATTTGAAGCTACCATCCCATTTCTCAATCATAATGTGAGGACCAAAACAAATTGTTGCAAACTTCACGAAAAAAATTGCCAAAACATCCCCTTAACGCACACCACGAAACCTACCCTTAACAACCCCCGAAAAAAGGCAAACAAACGCGAATGCAGCGCAAAACTTCTATCGCATAATTGCCGAAGTTTCACCCTGTGTGCGAGTGAGACGGCTATAGGTTTCGCAGCCCCGCTCCAGACTTTGTTTGAAACAAAATGTGGGTACATAAAAATCGATAGACGCCGACGGTTGTGACCCTATGGTATGAGCTATACCTTAGTGTAATGTTATAGAGTTTCACGCGGGTGTCAATGAACTGGCCATTTTGAAATGTGATCGGACAAGACTGGATAGAGAAAATAATTAGAATTGAGTTTAATTTTCTCTGTAAACTTTTTTGTGTGTTATTTAAGTACACTTTTGCGTGTCAAGAAATTATAGTTTGAAAAACAAGACGAGTTCTGTTTTTAAAAAGTACAAAAATGGCCTTGGGCTGTTTGATCATGTATTTAATTAAATTTTTATTATTTTTTGTCATAGCGGCAATAGAAATACGCACTGAAAATTTCAACTGTCTGCCTATTACGCTTCTTAAGATAATTCCGCTGACAGACGGACGGACGGACGGACAACGAAGGCTTAATAATAGGGTTCCGTTGGATATCTACCCTTCGGATACAGATCTAAAAACTATGTATATTGAAAAAGGCTGTGACACCTGCAAAATCAAGGGTATTTCCTTCATATGATTATATGTTATTGAAACCTTTCAAAACGGGACTCAGTCAGTGGTGCCCGACGGGATACAATAGTTATATGTAATTTATCCGAAAGAATATATTTGAAATGAAGGCTAGGCAGAATAATTGATTTGCATTTGAATTTCAGTCGAAATCTAACAAAAATCCTCTAATTTTCCTACATCTCCTAATATACTAATATTGTAAAGAGGAAAGATTTGTATGTTTGTAACAAATAAACTCAAAAACTACTGAACCGTTTTCAAAAAATCTTTCACCATTAAAATGCTACACTATTTCTGAGTAACATAAGCTATATACGAAGCCCCGGGCAAAGTGTTATTTTAAATAATATCTGCTAGTGATAAAATGTGACCTTCTTAATATGTTTATGATTTGGTATTTCCCCTCCTCGCGTTGTATTCCTCATTGCTGAGCGTCATGAATCCTTCGACAAGTGGTCAATACCCGCTGTACAATGTTTCTCCACCAGCGCCTGTCCTTGGCATCATGGAGCGCCTATGATTTGGCGTTTCTTCATCATCATAACAGCCGAAAGACGTCCACTGCTGGACATAGGCCTCCTCCAAAAGGAGGGTTTGCCATAATCGCCACACTTGTGCGGCGGTTTGGCGATCGCAGTGTATGGTGATACGTTTTACAGAGAACGCTGCTGCCCATTCTCTGGTGAGTCCCTTAGTGATTTGGCGTTTAGTTTGAAAGAAATACCGTTCCCACCAAATCGCAGTAATACAACAGAAAACCGCGTACCTTTCTATGTTTACAAAGAACGGAAGTGTTTTGACGTAGTTATGAAAACGACGCGACGTCATCACATGACGCATGATTGTGTTCCGAAAAACTGTTAGAGCATCCGAATAACGCAGCCAAATTTGTCGACATCGCTGATCGAATGAGCAAGCTGAAGTGACCCAAAGTAGCCATGATATAATTTTATATTGGAACTGCACAAGGTGGACCGATGACTTGGTGAGGGTCGCGGGTAGCCGATGGATGCGAGACGCATAGGAGCGGTTGTTGTGGCGACACGCGCGGCGATGCCTATGTCCAGCAGTGGACGTCTGCAGACTGATATGATGATAATTATAACTAGCTGTCATTTGTAGATCTTTGGCAGTCGTTGCGGATTGTGAGAAGCCAGAAAATCTGACTCCGGTCTTGCCAAGAAGTACCGGGTTACCTAGTTAATGGGTTGTGGAGATCTGGAAGACGGCCTCTTCATGTAAAATACTGGTATTCGGCTGAATCCGTTTGACTGGAAGCCGACTCGAATATAGTCGGGAAAAGGCTCAGCAGATTGGAAATGATAAATGACCGTTGGGGGATGGAGTAGACGTCATGATTATTGGCTTTAGTGCGAGTTTCACCTTCTATTGTGAGTGGTTGTATGTACAATAAAGAGTAATAATTCTATTCTCACCAACGACCTCTTGAAAATTATTCTTCAATAATTATAATGCCACAAAATCTCTCCCGATCAATAAAACCTATCCATGTGAATCCTTAAAAAGCTCCCCATTGACACTAGCATAAAATATTCGCGCCGCCCTCAAACCAAATCTCACGCGTCAATTCAAAAATAGAATCGAAAAAAAAAAACGCCCTTCATTACCATGACCACTATATCTTGACAGTCAGGGGGGCGCTGCTTGCTAAGCAAGTCATCAAAAACACTTGCAATTAGAACTTAGTTCCGTATTCCGCCGTCTGTCAAAATATACTGGGGACGCATAGAGCACGGAACGTTGGCGTCTAAAGACGCTTTCGCTACTAATATACGTCCAGGGTTGCGACTTGCGAAATTGTTCGTGAGAATTACCGCGGCCCTGGAACGCAAAGGGCATTTCAAGGAACACGAGTGGGTTTCGTCAGTAAGAGTATGACACTCCCACATTTCAAGTGATTCATAGGGAATATGCAGTATATGCACGACTAAAATATTTATTATCTAACCAGTTTAATGATAAATATGCAAAAATAGAAAACTAACAATGCATACAAAATCATAATTGATGGAAAAACAAACGACCGAAGAAAACGATTTTTTTTTATGTTAGTCGTGGGTGTATTCCTTGACTTTGTCGTAGTCTATGTCAGACTTTTCTTTCCATGTTCTGAAGAAAAATGTTTATTTTGGACTCGCAAAAGACACATAATAAGTAAAATAATTTAAACTTACAGTAATAAAAAAAAGAATTAGCAAAAGATAACAGCATGAATTTAATCTGCGCTAGACCAAAAAGGTCCCTATCTCCGCATAATATGCTGTGATATTTAAAAAAAAGAATGTCACAGAGCTGGTATTCTGATTTTAATCTTTCAAGCTTTATAATATCCTCTCTGATGAAGCTATTGAATTTGCTTGTTACACAACATACTATAATCTTTTTCGAAAAACTTCTAACTTTAATTTAATTTAATAATATCGATGCATTCATTTTCGAGAATTTGAGATTTGTTTTTTTTTTTGTAACTTACGAGTTTGTATAAATATATTCAAAGTTATGATAATGAAGGCCTTCTTCTGGGTAAGCTCATTCCATCGTCGACTTTATCTCTGTCATCTCTGACTTAGACTAGACTAGAGTCAAGAGCTAAGTAGGAAGGCAGACCCTGGCAATAGCCGGGATTAACGCCAGGTGGAAGAAGAAGAAAAAAGAGTCAGGAGCAAACCCATCTCAAATAAAAAAAAAAACTATACCTTGAGGAATAAACGTTATAAATGCAAATGAGTAGCGAATTAGTAAAAAAAAAAACAACAGTCCGTAGCAATGGCCGCTAAAGCATTTCAATGCTCTATGGGAATATGTATGAGGGCTCAAAAAAGCAAGGAGGGAGTGTTATCTCGCAACGGGTCCGGCCGTCGACCTCAAGGGTGCCCTAAAATAGACTATGCGGGGGTCCCAGGCAGGCGCGGTTAAATTTGGAGCGTCATTTTGAGGCCAGACGGCTTCTTGGTATCGAAGCGTCATTCTTACGAGCCGTGGTATTGTGGAGAATGATTTATTCGGGTAGGTACTGTTTTGACCTTTCGGGTTGTGTAGATGAGATTATGAATAAGCTTGTCTGTTTGTAATTAATCTTGCTTATTTTTTATTTATTTAGTTACTAAGAAATAATTAAAGTTATTATACGACTATTTCTAGTCTTTCAGAAAAATTAAACCAATAATTTTTCTTCGAAAACGTAAGGGAAAAATATTTCGGCGCCAGTTTTCCCGGGTCAACGACATCCGGAGCTAAGTCCAAACCAGATATGTATATTTTTTTCGCGTTAGGTACGTTATGTTTCGTATATAGAATAAATGTTTATTGTATCAACTATTGCCTCTTTTTAAGGATGTGAAATCGTCAAATGACTCCTTCGGCTCTAGGCAAAGTGGAAGGGAGAATTTCGATCTGTTAAAAGTGTAGTAATTGCTCCAGCTAACACAGGTAATAAATAAAACCCATTCGTGTTCCTCCTAATGCCCTTTGCGTTCAAGGGCCGCGGTGACTCTCTGCAAATTCACTATTGCCTACAGCTAGAAGTACGTCTATTTAATACTACACTAATACTAATCTATACCAATATATAAAGCTTAAGAGTTCGTGTGTTTGTTTGTTGAACGCGCTAATCTCAGGAACTATTGGACCGATTTGAAAAATTTCGTTCAGTATTAGATAGCCCATTTATCGAGGAAGGCTATAGGCTATATATCATCACGCTGAGACCAATAGGAGCGGAGAAGACGAAGTTGCGCGGGTTAACTAGTACTATATAAAGCTGAAGAGTTTGTTTGTTTGCTTGAACGCGCTAATCTCATGAAGTATTAAACCGATTTGAAAAATCTTTCAGTATTAGATAGCCCATTTATCGAGGAAGGCTATAGGCTATATATCATCACGCTAAGACCAATAGGAACGGAGTAGACGAAGTTGCGCGGGTCAACTAGTACTATATAAAGCTGAAAAGTTTGCTTGTTTGCTTGAACGCGCTTATCTGACCGATTTGAGAAATTATTTGTGTTAGATAGCCTATTTATATCGGAGCAGACGAAGACGCGCGGGACAACTAGTAGAACTATAATATGGTAAATAAAAGCTATAAGGTCCAGCATTATGCTTAGGTTTCCTATTGGGTTTCCTTCCGTTTGTGTCTAGTCGAATGGATGTGTGTTACTCAATCACGCCAGACCTGCCGAACGAATCTGGATAAAATTTAGCGCAGGGATAAATAATAGTCTGGAAAAGCACATAGGCTACCTTTTACCCTGGGAGTATGTTCCCTTGGGATAATTTTTATATTTACGCGGTCAAAGCTAGTAGTATCATACTCGTATTTACGGGTAAAAATTAAATCCCGTTTATCATCGCGATTGGTCACAAGCCCCCATTATCGCCACAACGACAGATTACAAGCCCATTCAACAATAAATTAATAAAGCCGTAGTATTTCCCCAAATTCAATTTTCACGAGGTCTCGTCCTCATTATGATAAGCTCGTACATTCAGTGTTTTCCTGCGTTTCAACCGGAGTATTCCGTCAACATCTTTACCTCAGTAAACTCAGGTGAATTGCCTCCGAGGTCGAGTGGTTTAGGCGTTTGCCTTATGACCCGGTGGTCGTGGGTTCGATTCCCACGGGAAGCATACTTTGTAAAGTTGTAGGACATTGCAGGCTTGAATCACCTGATTGTCATAAAAAAATGATTCCGTGCTTCGGAAGGCACGTATAAGCCGGTGGTCCCGGCCGCCAAGTGGCGGTCGTCAAATAAACCATGTCAGAGGCCCTTGAGGCGGTTTAGAAACTCTGACACTAGGGTTTGTGGGGTGTTAGACCTTACTGCCCACACGATAAGAAGAAGAACTCAGGTGGAGCGAGCATGAAGTGGACTATCATTTCATTTTGTTTGTATGGATTCACAGTTCACTCCATACAAAAAAAAATACTAGAAGCTGATTGACAGCTCACTTTGAGGAGCTCATGGCTAAATAATAACAGCCGCACAGGTCGATCTTCAAGGTTAAGCAACGCTTGCCAAGGTTGGTCTGTGGATGGGTGACCATCTTAACATACCAAGTTACCTTCGTGCCTCAGAAAGCACGTTAAGCCGTTGGTCCTGGCTGTCATTTGTAGATCTTTGGCAGTCGTTACGGACTGTCAGAAGCCAGTAAATCTGACTCCAGTCTTGCCAAAAAGTATCGTGTTACCCAGTTAATGGGTTGTGGAGGTCTGGTAGGCAGCCGCTCCGCGTAAAATACTGGTATTCAGCTAAATCAGGTTTGACTGGAAGCCGACCCCAATATAGTTGGGAAAAGGCTAGGCAGATGATGATGATGATGGATTGACAGCTCCCTTCATGTTCACCTCAGCTAAGCGGTAGTAATCGGGCTGTGGATAAAGATGAAATACAAGAAACATTTCATGAAAGGATGAAAGGGTCTTCAAAGAAGAATATTGACGTTGACAAAGGTGAGGTAGTGTTACTCAAGTGTGAATCAAGTCTAGGTCAGAGGTGACACGAGGCAAAGTCAACGATGGAGCAAGCTTACCCAGAAGAAGTCTTCTCACTCTAACTTTGAAGAGATTAGGTTTGAAATTAACACAAGAGGAAGACTGTGAAAGGTGGGTCAGTTTCATACAATTTCCCTAACTCAAAACAAGAAACGGTTTTGGTGTTTTCATTCAACGCATACGGTACTAGTTTTTATTTACTCCGTTTGATTGTCGAAATTACAGTTATGATGCAACGCCATTGTTTTTGGGACTGACAACAGTTTGTAAACTTGTAAAAGTACTATAAGTTTACTACATCCTTACTATGAATGATATCACATGATGTTTGTTGGTTTTACTGTTACGTCTTGTTGTTTTACAAATAATAACAACAGCTAATAACGTTTCCTAATATTGAAAGTATGGACGAATATATCGTCAAGAATCTAAACTCTCGTTAAAACGTGATCATTCGATCATTGTTAATCCCGAATGCTTTACTGGATACTGTTTCCTGATAGCTACAACCTGAGGGTCTTGAAGTCAAGAGTGAATAGGTTACTTCTAGGCAAGCGTGCTCCATCTTCGACCACATCATCGCTTACCATTAGGTGAGATTGTAATCAATCGCGAGCCATATCAGTAGTAAAAAAAAACCGGTCAAGTGCAAGTCGAACTCGCACACGAAGGGTTCCGTACTATATACCTTAATTTTTATTATTTGACGTTATAGCGGCGATAGAAATACATGATCTGTAAAAATTTCAACTGTCTACCTATTATGGTTCATGAGATACAGCCCGCTGACAGACAGACGGACGGACAGCGGAGGCTTAGTAATAGGGTTCCGTTGGTTACCCTTCGAGTACAGTACCCTAAAAATGCGCTTATGGTATTTAGCTTCGAAACTAATTATACGATATTTTTTTTTAAGAAGAATTATATTACAATGCTATAAGAATGCTATTGATACAAGTGCCTGTTAAATGTTGTGTTACAAAAAACGTTTTGATTTTGCAAAATCTACTAGCAACTAAGAGCTCTAAGGTTCCAAGCTATGAGGAGTTCCTCAAAAAAATAAATGTGGAAGTAATTAAACCTCACAGGACATATAATTAGGCTACATAATGACCAGCTAAAAATCTTTTAATTCAGTGTTGACCAGCGTTAATTAGGACATGGCAAATTATACGGTTAAGACTTATTAAACGTTGAAGAATCAGTAAATTATGATGCTAAAAATAAAGTCATTGACCATGTCAGTCTGCCACATGTAAAACAAACTGTGGTCAAAAATAACCATAGTGTGGGTCCAAACAAATGTCGGGACGCGGTAGACCCATGCAGAGACAGTCGGTTGAACTAGATTCTTACTCAAGCGACGAGCTAAGGGCTAAAAATGGGATCTGAGTCAAGTAATTAATCTAGGGATGTAAATAAACAATGAATCAAACAAATTGGCGCGTAGCTGAGGAAAATGAGATCTTGAATAAGACGCCCGGACCTTCTTCATCATCATCATTTCAGCCAATATCCTTCCACTGCTGAACGTAAGCCTCGGACCAAAGAGCGCCAATCATCCCGGTCTGGAGCAGCCTGCATCCATCCGCTGCCAGCCACCTTCTTTAAACCATCGATCCATCATGCCGCAGGGCGTCCCGCACTACGTTTGCCCATACGCAGTCTCCAATCTAACACATGTCTGCTTCATCGACCGTCTGCAGACATGGCCGACCCACTTCCACTTCAGCATACTGATTCTACGTGCAACGTCGGTGACTTTAGTTCTTCTTTCTATACTGAAATTCGGCTTAATTGCTCGCAGAACAGTCGATGATGACGATAAGTTCTGGAGTGGCGACCGCGTACCGAAAGACACAGCGTTGGAAGTCCTACAAGGTGGACCGATGATCTGGTGACGGTTGTATTTAACCGATGGATGCGAGAGGCACAGGACCAGTTATTGTGGCGACACTTGGGGGAGGCCTAAGTCCAGCAATAGACGTCTTTCGGCTGATAAGATGATGATGATGTCCTAGTTACTAGGTGAACTACATTTTACGAAACTATAAAAACCTCCTCGAGTTAGACAATGTATTTGACGCTGAATTTTAAGTCGCTCATGGCAACCCTCGCAATTCCAAGTTTCAAGAGAAACATGGCTGTCTATTTAATTCCGCCTAGCCTATCATTGTACTACCAGACGTACGGCGATGCGCCACCGGTACATGGTGGACAACGCACCTATACGCAAAAAAACGTTTTGGGAATACTATCATTTCGCAGCTAAGGAAAGGAGTTCCCTGACGGAGTCAGTGCTTCCTGATAGCTACAACCTAGGGGTCTTTAAGTCAAGAGTGAGTAGGTTACATAGGAAGGCGTACTCCATCTTTGACCACATCATCGCTTACCATCATCATATCTACCCATATTTACTAGATCAAGAAAATATCACGCGACATTTTAAGACCTTAAGCACTTATTTATTTCAAGCGTCACAAACCACAAAATCGTCAGACTTCATCATTGTTGATGCAAAAATAAATTAAACTATATATTATTACGTAAACTGTGTTTGAGAGAACAACAGAGAATTTTCTGACCTTCAGTCCATGTGCACGTATAGAATGCTTATCTATCTACACCAATATTATAAAGAGGAAAGATTTGTTTCATTTGAATAGGCTCCGAAACTGCTGGACGGATTTGAAAAATTCTTTCACCGTTAGAATCCTACATTATCCCTGATAAACATGGGCTATAGAATATTATCAAAAAAGTTAGGGATCCGTATGAAAACTGTAAACCAAGGTGTAAAAAAAATAACCAAAAAAATCCTTATGTCGCGTATACTGCGTAACCTATTGACAATAGAGTAAAGTGATGTACTACAGCTTTATAGAAGACATCAATATCTACAAAAAAGTCCACAAGGGCATAAATCTAACTATTAAGGTTAAGTCACAAAACCGCTTTTTAATCAAATTATTCGATCAAAATCCGAGTGGAATGGTAGTGGTGATTTTGGTATCATATTTCCTTATCCATTTAAATGGTTTGGTAATTTTAGGTTTGTTATGTGTACGTAAATAACAATTTAAATTATGCAAATCAGACCATTCGATTGAGGCGGTTTAGAAACTCTGACACTAGGGTGTGTGGTCGTTAGACCTTACTGCCCACACGATAAGAAGAAGGGGAGTCTATTAATAAGTAATTTACACGTTACCCTTTATAGAGGGATGACTTATGGAGATGAAGTTCGTGGAGTACCTACTAAATCCGAAGGGCGAAGTTCTAGTACTTCTATATCTATACTAGTATTACAAAAAAGAAACGATTTTGTATTATTGTATGTAACGAATAAACTTAAAAACTGCTGGACTGATTCGAAAAATGCTTTCAGCTATGGATAGGTACATTATCAGGGAGTAACATAGGCTATATTTTATCTCCGTACTCCCACGGGAACGGGAACTAAGCGGGTGAAACCGCGTGACATCCGCTAGTAGTTGGTAAAGAATCATATTTAGTAGAATGAGTAATACCCAACCAAACTATGTTCGTTTGTGTTATTGATTCAGCTTCCGAATCACAGAAATGTTTGTTTATGTCATAATTTTCCTGCCCTTGTCCCATGTTACTTATGGTCGGTACAATATGTTTTCTTCTACCTTTCTCCCTTGCCAACACGTTTTATTCTTCGATTCTGTCCTATCAGCCGTGACGCTATCACTAACTCCCTTTTCTTTCATTCCATTCCTTACACCATCCTACTTAGTCTTCGTTCTAGGTAGAGCGACACTTGACTAAATCATAAGGAGGTCCTTATGAATACCATTTAGTCAAGTACTAGTATTGGGGATAAAACGGAATAGAAGATTTAGTACAGAGAACCCTACCAAAGCCTGAAGTAAGTAATCAATCGATCAATATATTTAAAATTCTACTGTTACCGAGTGAGAGACTGACAGACAACGCACAGCCGAAACTACTGCTCGTAGAAAGCTGAGATTTGGCGTGTAGGTTTCTAGTGGAGTGTAGGTGAGCAGTAAGAGAGGATTTCCCGAAATTCCTACGGGAACGGAAAGAAACGGGTTATGCGAGTACGAAGACAAAAAGCTAGCAAGCCGGCAAAAGCTAGTTCAATATTATAGAATAGAGACCAAACCCATGTCTGACGGACTGAATATAATTATTATTATTGTTTATTTTATTTCAGACCGAACTCTTAATTTAATAGGGATGTTTCATCTGCTTAGCCTTTTCCCAACTATATTGGGGTCGGCTTCCAGTCAAACCGGATTTAGCTGAATACCAGTATTTTACGCGGAGCGGCTGCCTACCAGACCTCCACAACCCATTAACTGGGTAACACGGTACTTCATGGCAAGACTGGAGTCAGATTTACTGGCTTCTGACAATCCGTAACGACTGCCAAAGATCTACAAATGACTGCCGGGACCAACGGCTTAACGTGCTTTCCGAGGCACGGAGGAAACTCGGTATGATAAGATGGTCACCCATCCACAGACCAACCTTGGCAAGCGTTGCTTAACCTTGAAGAAATTTAATAGGGATGTTTATCCCTATTAAATTAAGAGTTCGGTCTTTCCTAAAAAAAAAATCAAATCAAATCACTTATTCGCATAGAATGTGGGTATTTAACAATAGTTGGTAAAAGAAAAATATATATTGGCCCGTGCACATTCTGCCTGAGTATTGGTATGCAAAATTTAACAAATTAAGTTTCAAATTTAAAAACAGTTGGAACACTAGGAAAATAATTAATATAATAATTTCAAAATTAAATTTTAAACTTCAATACATTAATAAGGAAAACTAATAAAATTATTAATATAATAATTTCAAATTAAAATGTCAATAATAGCTACTTAATGTCAATTATAATTAATGTCAATATCCAATGTTCATGGTCATGGTTCAAGGGTCATTCAAAAAATCACTTTTTGTATAGTAACATTTTTGAGTCAAATATTCCTTGAGTTTGTTTTTAAATTGTTGAAGGGTGTAATTTTTTATGTTGTCCGGTAGTTTATTAAATATAATTGGACCCATGCAAAGAACACTTTTTCTAAGTAGTGCAGTTTTATAGCTGCTGACAGTTCCGAAAAAAAACACCGAATAACCAAAACAAACTCAGAGGACAAAGACCGAGAAAAAGTATAACTTCTAAATCAGGAATTGTAGAATGAATGGACTTCAACAATATTAGTAAGGGTCTATTTTGTAGTATTACTAATGAACCCACGACCAATTTCTGTAACTTGAACAAATATTGGCAGATAGCCAAGACTGGTAGACGAACAAGACATTAAGTTTTGTGGAAAAATATATCATGTTGAATATAAAACCATCGTTAAAAAAACGTTATCTTTATGGGAAAGGTTTTTTTTAGTTTTGGTGGCATATGTTTGACCACTATCTCACCTGATGGTAAGTGATGATGCGGTCGAAGATGAAGCACGCTCGCCTAGAAGTTACCTTTTCACTCTTGACTTAAAGACTCCCAGGCTATCAGCAAACACCGACTCTGGCTGGGAGTTCCACTCCTTAGCTGTACGCTCTTTGGACGTGTTCCCAAAACATTTTGTGTAAGTGGGTGGGATGTCCACCATGTACCATGTACATGTGATATTTTCAGCTCATAGGTGATGTAGGGCTCTGTTTGAGTAACCTTTATCCAATTATGTCGTGTCAGCTTCCAGTCTAACCGGAGGCAGCTGAATACCAGTATCTAACATGCGTCGACTGCCTATCTGACTTCCTCAACCTGGGTGATAGGTACAATACCCTATTGGGAAGATTGGCTGTCAGATTTTCAGGCTTCTGATAACCTGTAACGACTGTTGTGAAGTAAGCCCTCTTAAGATCGAAATCGTTAACGTGCGACTGTTTTATAACGTTTGCTTATATGTGAAATTGTATGAATAAATAAAGTTTTCCCTTATTTTCACCAGACGGCGCTTATACAGTTTCAATACAAATTAACGTTTACGCTTACACGATTGAGAACGTTGAAAACTAACGCCCAAAGGTCGGTTGGCGTCTTAATACGTAAGAGAAACATAATTATATTGTCTTTGATAGTAGCAAACTACAAGTATTTTATACGCGCTCGTGTAGTATGATTCATTTCCTAGCTCGAGTTAATTCTAGCGCAGTGATAAGGTGAACAGTAGGTATTTCTTCCATTTTTAGATCTGTTCATGTTTGGTTTACAAATGGTTTGGATTTTTTTATCTTTTGAGGATTTTGTTGTTCAGGTGTCTACGGTTGCGAAATTTGTTCGAGTCACCGAGAACGCAAAGTGCATTAGGAGGAACACAGATGTTTTTATTTATTTATTTAAACTTTATGAACAATAGTGGTACATGGGCGGACTGTATGCAACAAGGCATTCTCTACCAGGCAACCTTTGGGCGTTTGGGTTGTTGATTTCCCATCAAGGTTTCTGCATTTCATTGGGATCGTTAAAATCTTGAAGTCCTCACTCCTTATCTTATTTTAGTCTTTCTCGGGTAGTTCAATCCCGTAATGTTTTTTTTACTTGCGATGGGTTTGCACTGGACTCTAATCTAGATCAGAGGGGATAGAGTCAAAGTCGTTCATAATATGTACAGCTAAGGAGTGGAACTCCCTGCCGGAGTCTGTGTTTCCTGATAGCTACATCACATAGCTACAAGCGTGTTCCATCTTCGACCACATCATCACTTACAATCAGGTGAGATAGTGGTCAAACGCGTGCCTATCAATAGTAAAAAAAAGTCGACAATGGAGTGAGCTTAAGTTTGTTTTTTTAATTCCACACATGAATAGGACAGGAGGCTTTTGTGACTAATCCAGACTTCAGGAGTATTCTATTCTTAAATACCCGCAGATTGTAGTTTCCTCAAAACAGAGTCTTAACAGTTTTCGGGGCTTCAAAAATGAGGAGCTAGCAAATAACAAATGCGCTGAAAAATCTAGTGTTTTGTTCTATAAGTGTTAATAGAACTGTGTAAATACTAGGTCTAGATAAGACAGACTCTCATTGTAAATGTCTGACGTCAGAGATACGTCATTAGCGCGAGACTGTGGTACAGATGACGACTTATCAAGCTACATACAATACATTTTAGTATAAGTTGACCTCTCGATGTCCGGATAGGCTATATAATGTGAGGTCAACATATTCTGGATATTATAGCTTGATGTATGCAAACAAGATTATCAAATTTTCTGAATTTACTAAAACCATTTTCTTAAGATTAGGTACGGAGTTTATACGGGATTTAAACCAATGATTTTGGGTGTGTCAAATCTCATCATCATCTGCCTAGCCTTTTCCCATCTATATTGTGGTCGGCTTCCAGTCAAACCGGATTTAGCTGAATACCAGTATTTGGGTGTGTCAAATCTATACTAATATATAAAGCTGAAGAGTTTGTTTGCTTGAAAGCGCTAATCTCAAGAACTACTGGTCCTCTTTGAAAAATTATTTCAGTGTTAGATAGCCCATTTATCGGGAAAGGCTACAGGCTGTATATCAAAACGCTAAGGCCAATAGGAACGGAGCAGACGAAGTTGCGCGGGTCAACTAGTATACTGTTAACAGGCAATGAGCTATATTTCGGTCCTGAATTCGTATTTTGAATCTTGCACTTTTTTTAAGGATGGGAAATCATCAAATGACTCCTTCCACTCTGGGCGGAGCGTGCGGGAGTGTCAGACTCTTACTGACTAAAACCCATCCATGTTCCTTCTAATTCCTGCCGCGTTCCAGGACCGCTTTATAAAATCTGTAAGTTTGTGAGAGGGCGCCAACTTGCAGGCGTTCTTGGCGGATTGGTCAGAGAGGGCAATACACAGGAGTGGAAGGCTATGGTGGAGACCTTTTCCCAACAGTGGCACTAAAATATAGGTTTATAAACAAGAATAAAGTTTAAAAAACTGTAACCCGATTACAGAATAATGTTCCATAAACATATTCATTTACTTAGACAATCCGAGATATGTACCTAATTGAAACGTACTTATTAAGACCTTTTTTTTGATACCAAAAATTTACGTGTGAATTCTCGCATATTCAATTTAGTGAAAATTTACATATTTTATGTCACCCGGAGTATTTTAAAGTATCTTTTGATACCCCATTGATCAAAATCGGTTCAGTAATTTAGGCGCTACGGTGGAACATACAAACATACATAGACGGCTAAAATCATAACCCTTCCTGTTGGCTTTGCCGAAGTCGGGTAAAAAGAGGACACCGTTTGAGAGCTTAAGAGCACCTACAATTCCAATGCCTAATTCTTTACCTACAAATTAAGACACATACGTCAAAGTTAGACACTGTTTATTTGACGAAACGCAAATAACTACCGTAGTTAAGACAGCGGCCAAATCAAATGCATGTAGGCGGTCCGTGGCACTAGCATGCCGGAAGGTATGTGCCGAAATAGATTCGGGACCCCAGACTAACGAGGGCGTTGGAGAAAGAAAGAGAGAGAACGATGGCGGGAGTAACATGTGGTTTCAATAATAAATTGAGACCGTATTTTCGCTCTGAGGGCATTCAAAATGTTTTTTTTTCTTATATCAAGTGCGCGTTAGATATGAAGAGTTTCTTACCATAAACCAAAAAATCTCGTTTCTTGTTTGGGAGCGGCGATTCTTTTTTTTTTAAAGCGGGGCAATAGAAATACAGACTCTGAGAAAATTTCAACTGTCTACTTAGTTATGGTTTATAAGATATAGCCCTCTGACAGGCAAACTTACGGACAGGGGACGCTCTATAAAAGGATTCCGTTGGTGACGAAACCATAACAAATGGGAACGTACTTTGCTCTCTGGACCTCTGGCTCAAAATGTATTTTTTTTCCTAGGTTCGAGCTTTTTTTTTAGGATTTCATCAAATTAATCTTTCCACTCTGGGCGGAGCGGAAGGGAGTGTCAGACTCTTACCTACTAAAACCCATCCGTGTTTTTTGTGTTCCAGGGTCGCGGTGACTCTTCCGAAACAAATTCGTAACCCTGGTACATTTCTTCAGACTTTTGGCACTTGTATCACCGCCGGCGATCAGCGAGTAGCGAGTAAAGCTTCAAACTCGAAACAGTTGGCGATCAGCGAGTAGCGAGTGAAAAGTTTCGGTAGTTTTGACGCTCGGCTTTCAGCGAGTGCTTTAGTGCGACGGGCTTTTACTCGCAATACTCGCTCCGGCTGTACTATAGGTAGAAATTACCACTGTTTGGTGAGTTCCGACCGCCAAGCGAGCATCACCGAGCGAGTGTCGTTCAGCGAGTACAATCTTTGATAGCTCTTGTCGTTGCGATCAACTTGAGGTAAGAGCCGCTCGCTGGCAGTGTGAACAGCCAGCGAGACTACGAATGTATGTGTCTCTTTTACCCACACGAGATCTATATCTTTTATCCCTTTTCTCAGTGAGCAAATGGTCGATAGCTACTCGCTTCCTCGCCGGCAGTGAGACAAGTGCCTTAACAAAGTTATTTTACCCATAAGTCTAGAAGATTCAATACTATTGTATACTTTTCTTAGTGTTTTTCTGGCCTAGTGCCAATGACCACATAGTTTTAAAGACCACTCTTGTGCTCATTAGGATATTCTTCCAATTCTTTAATTATTATTCGTTTTAGTAGGCATGTGGCGATATGACACATTTCCTGTGTACTGGATTTGACCTAACCTAACGCAATTCTGTATAGTTAGGGTTGCCAACTTTTTAGGGGAAAAATAGTATTTATCTGGTACCTATATGAAGTGTAAATGATTATTTAATTATTTATTTAATGCACAAATGTGCTGCGAAAGGCACAAAGGCGGACTTAATGCTTTGGGCGTTTACTACCCTTGTTTTAGTTTTGCGATACAAAATCGTTCTCAAACTCGAAGGGCACAAATTCATGGTTACCTAGGTTCTGTACTAAAACACATTATTACTCTAACGCACGTGTTCAAATACCTACACACGCTTTCACGGAAAACTGCTACTAATTTGCCTCTTAAAACATTTAATTCATCTAATATATAAAAATCTCCTGTAACCGTGTTTGCTATCGAACTCCTCCGAAAAGACTCGACCGATTTTTATGATTTTTTTTGTGTATATTTGGTAGGTCTGAGAATAGGTCGTAGGATATTTTTTTTTTTTTATGGCAAAATAATGTTTGCCGAGTAAGCGAGTAAATGTATAAAAATATGGTCACTTCTGCCCGTTCAGTCACAAATCTGACACCAGTCTTGCCAAGAACTAACGTGTTACCCAGTTAATGGGTTGAGGAGGTCTGCTAGGCAGCCGCTCCATGTAAAATGATGGTATTCGGCAAATCCGGTTTGACTGGAAGCCGACCCCAATATAGTTGGGAAAAGGCTAGGCAGATGATTATAATTAAAATATGATACTTTAAATTGTCTTTGAAAACATTAGATGGCTTCATGGATTCAAAAGACATCGCCAATGCGTTTTTCAAGCATGGTGATTTAAATCACTTGTTTATCTTGCATCTAATTCCATTTATCGATTCAATGGGAATGTTAGCTTTCAGAACAAAGGTTATAGGTAGTCTCTAGGATGACTCAAATACTTAGATGAGACCATTCAAAGTTACGGCCTAAAACGAGGCAAATGAACGAGGCTTATTTTTATATCAGGGAAAGACTTGAATAAAATAAAATTTAAAGGTGACCCGGTATAATAACATTTTCCCTATTGGATTCCAAATTAAAGTAGGAAAAACGACATTTTGATACTTTTTTTTTACGAAAAAACTGAATATTTGCAAAACCCATGGTGGGAAATTCCCCGATAAGCTAACGTCTGTTTACTTCCTATTAAGTACAAGTATTGCAATAAAAAACGCAAAAGGGAACATCTGGAGACGCTCGTTCTATCAGAGACCACATCTAGGGCTTTCCATCGATGGAGATCGGGGCCAAGAGCGTTCCCATTTTTATCAGACATCAAAAAAAGAGGACCGTTTGTATGTTTTTAGGGTTTTGAACCTCAAACAGGAAAAACGGGAACCCTCACAGGATCACTTGGTTATCTGTCTGCCGGTCTGTTTTTAAAAAAATACAGAATCGAACCTCATCTATGATAGGAATTTAAACTATTCTAAAATGTTTGAGGAAATGGTATTCAAAACACGATTTACGTACGCAAGTAGATAAGAGCCAACCTGTAAGGTGCATGAAGTTACGAATCTCACTGAAAGTCAGTGTTATCAATTATTCTTATATTTTTCCTCGTTTTCACACGCACAGATCAAAAACACATACCTATTTATTTACTTACACTGAAAAATGATAACGAAATACACCGGAACCTATCAAATTTTTCACTTATCTATGTTCATAGGATGTACAGGTACAGTTGCCTTGGCCTCAAAAAAGCACAATCATAGATTTATGACAAGCTAATTGGGTCCAAACACTCAAAAAAATCACTTGATTTCCAATGATTCACGTTTCCCAACACTGGCACTGAACAAGTATTCAGACTTCTTATCTAAAACATTTTCCTGTACTCTTTTATTGAAAAAATAGGCCTCAAAACGGCGTTATAATATCTTATCGGCATTTTACGTTAAACTGTGCGACAAACATTAGCCAGAATGACCGATAAAAACTGAGCGCAAATAATCAGAAGGTTTTTTTTTCAAATCACTTACCGAATATCAGGAATTTTACACAGTTTCCGTACGGTCTTAACGCAAGAGCTACAATGGTGCTCCGAGTACAAAGCCAACATTTGGCCGTTCCCGAAATAGTACCATATAGCAGGCACCAACTAAAGTTATAAACATTCCTGACACACACATGCTAATATAAAAAAATCAATATTTAAACAATCTCACAGCGCGCGACGCACGGAACGCAATACTTAGCGCGACAATATGGTCGATGATCATTTTACTGAAAAAATATGACTTTTCACAACCTTCGTTTAAGGGAAAACTACGAAAATAGACTCAATACTCACATTTGTGAGCCCCAACGTCGTTCACATCACGTATGCAATTAGCGACTCGACTCCTTATTTTTTAACGATGGAAAATCAATAATTTTTAAGAGCACAAAATTTTGTTCATATTTTTCCGTCGGGCCCCCGCCGACCTGCGTGGTCTCGCTCCGACACTTAAAAATGAAAAACCCATTGCAAGAAAACTGTGGTACCGAAAGAGATGCATATACGTCGGCGATTGTAAATAATGATGAGGAACGAATCAAAACAAACGAAAGAGACAGTCGATGGACTATGAAAGCGTTTACAATAACAAATTAGTTACGTAACAACAATAACATAGATAATCTCAAAACTCACCGTTTGTTAGAATAATTGTAGATGTTTTAACGATAAATTATAGCTTTTTACACGTTTTTGTTACATCGCGAGTGCATTTTGACGCGAGCAATCATCCGTCAGACGGACGCCATTTGCAATTTGTGTGCATCTGACTCGGCGACTCTCAGTTTTGTTAGGTTGTTACCTTTATTTTTCCAATAAGCTTTTTTAATCGAGAAAATAATTTAATTACTGGGATTTGAGTAAATAAAATAACAATTTTACAAGTTTTTAAAAATAAAACAAGCTTATTATTTGCCTCACAAAAATGTTTGGTTAGCTGGAGCAACGATTTTTATAGCATGGCAACATTTTTAACTGTCACATGAGTTGCGGGCGGGATGTTTGAATATATTTCAAACGAAATATTGTGAAAGTTCTGAGTTGTGAGTCATTGTGATCGTAATGATTTTACCTTCGAAAACTGTTAAGTATTTGTAATAAACAACTAACAAAAAATCAAACAAATTGTAGGAATGTTAAGGTATTTGAAGGGGGACTAATCTTTAAGTAGGTATAATAAGTGTGAGTACTTCTTATCTCTTTTAAAAGTTGTTTTGAAAATTATTAATGTTTTTATGATATAAACCAGCGTAAATTTTTTCTTCTCTGAATGTCAGCTTTTCTATAGTAAAAAAGCAGAAAGCAAATACCTGTTTTAGCCAAAGTCAACTGTCGCTAACGCGAACGCAACAAGCTGTTGGTAAGTACCTACTATATTAAAATGTACTCTGTGGTACCTACCTACGTATTTTAAGCGACTTCATGTGAGTAAGCCATTCTAAAAATTTAATGTTGTCATAAATCAAGTAAAACACGGTTTTAAAAGCAACTATAAGCCATATATAGCCACGATTTCATTGTTATTTTTCACAAGATAACAAAGATTTTAAGTTTGAACACAACTTTTATGCGAGAATTTTACGAACAAAACTTTTCATAGAATCACTAGGTAACGGGTTTGCCATAAACAAAACTATTGTAGGTACACGTTTTTCGGATGATATTTCACTAAAATACATTAATTAAAAGCTTTCCAAACATTCACTTTTTGTACAGATTGACATAAATTGTTTGGGATCATTTGCAGCCATTTTGAACTTTTTAAAATTTAACCAATGGTGGTTGAGATTGCAAACTAATCAATTGAATGATTTTAATAATAATAGCAGTGAACATGGGATATAGCAAGGTTCAGGTATGATTGATTTTATCCATTTTATTTTAAAAGTATTTTTTTCGATCCTTTATTGTAAATGTATGTCTTCGTTTTATTCATTGTTGTATTTTCTAAGCACGTGAAGATGATATTCAAACATTTTAGAACATGATTGTTGCGGATTTTTTTTCTGCGTGTGGGTAATTATTTGCTTAATTGTAGAATATTATTACTATTTTTGTTAATTACTATTTATGGCACCTTTTTAACCTAAAAATAAGGATTTTGTAAATAAGCCTCTCAAACTTTATTTCCGGGTTTATGATCAAGGAAATAAATGCAAAAACTATGTCATTTAATTAGAAATGTAAAAGTTAAAAGGTTATTTAAAACCATTGAAGTCAAGAATAATTACTTATTGAAATAGGTAGGTATAATGTTTTCTTCTGGCTTCCAGCAAAAAAAAAGTCAAATGAGTAATTCGAGCATTCAAAGACCCGGAAATCCGGATGTAAGACGAAGGAAATCGATGCCATAGTGTTGAGTCGTTCCGAAATATACCTACTGGTCAGTGCGTTGACGTCATAAATTGACGCCATATTGAAAAATTGCTGTCTGATGCACACTCGCCCATTTGACGTTTGATATACTCTTCTTCTTTGCCGTTTCACTCTTGGTAGAGTGGTCGTGGTCGTTTTTAAGATCGTGTAGCATGCTTGACAATCCGCCGCCGCTCTTCACGCACCTTAGCCTTTCTGGTGCACTCGTACAAGGGACCATTGTCCAATGCTTCCTTAATTTGGTCGGTCCAGCGTATAGGCGATCTACCACGTGCTCATAGGCGTATATAGGGGCCGGGTGGGCCGTGCCCACCCCAGAAAGGTCTGAGGCCCACCCCAGGATTTTTGAGGACCGGTTCGAATCTTAATAACTTCACAAAATCATCATCAATCATAAAAACAATCTACCACCGAGAAACCTTTTTTTTTTTTTTTTTTTTTTTTAAGGATGGGAAATCATCAAATGACTCCTCCCGCTCTGGGTGAAGCAAGAGGGAGTGTCAGACTCTTACTGACTAAAACCCATCCGTGTTCCTCCTGGTGCCCTTTGCGTTCTAAGGCTACGGCACCTCTTTCGAACAGATTCCGCAGCCCCAGCAGGCACCTGCCCTAGCGGGCCCCGTCTTCCACGCTGACATCTCTTTGAGGCGCGCTGGAATCGCAGCGCGCCGCCGACCCGGGCCTAGTTCTGATCAGACGGCGAGCCACCCACTGCTCGCCGTCCGCAGGCCCGCGCCTACGGCGGCCGGGAATCGTCCTGCGACTCCCGACGCCTGGGGCGTCTTCTTCTGTTGCGGCGACTGGGACGTGAGGTTTCCCTCTCTCTCACACGTTCGGCCTCCTCCTTTGCTAGCATTACTGCTTCGCAGAAGGAGGTGATCGCTTCCCATGCCTCCTCGCTCCGGACCAAAGATTGAACCAAGGCCGGTCGCGAAAGGTCGCCGCCACCGATCGCCTCGACGAGGACCCGGCGGTGCTCCGCCCAAGCAGGGCAGACCTCCACCGTATGCTCCACCGTGTCCTCCGGGCGATCCTCGCAGTGATGACACCCGGGCGCGTCCTCCCGCCGAATCCGAAACAGGTATCTCCCGAAACAACCGTGTCCGGTGAGTACCTGTGTCAGGCGGAAGGTGAGGACGCCGTGGCGCCGCTCCAGCCACTCCTCAAAGAGGGGACTTATCGCCTGGATTGTTGCGTGCCCAGCCACCGAGAAACCTACAAACATATTATTACCTACATAACACAGCTTAGACCAGACATTTAAAACGTCATCATCATCATCTGCCTAGCCTTTTTCCCAACTATATTGGGGTCGACTTCCAGTCAAACCGGATTCAGCTGAATACCAGTGTTTTACGTGGAGCGGCTGCCTACCAGACCTCCGCAACCCATTAACTGGGTAACACGGTAATTCTTGGCAAGACAAGTCAGATTTACTGGCTTCTAACAATCCGTAACGACTGCCAAAGATCTACAAATGACAGCCGGGACCAACGGCTTAACGTGCTTTCCGAGGCACGGAGGAAACTCGGTATGTTAAGATGGTCACCCATCCACAGACCAACCTTGGCAACCGTTGCTTAACCTTGAAGATCGACCCGTGCGGCTGTTATTCTTGAGCCACGAGCTCCTCATTTCTAGTATCCGTCCTTAAAAATGGTGCCTTTCCAATCACACTTTTGCGAATTGAGTCCAATAGAGTTTGTTTAAAACGTCATAAGTAGCAATAAATTGCACAATCCTGTTTGTTAGGAAAGATGCCAATAGTATACAGGAGTGGACTGCTTCGTACTCGGAAAATTTCATTTTCGGTATGTTTTAGATTGTGCATTGTAGATAAAATGTCAATCCGCATGTTTTTAAAGTAGTCAAAACGTGCTTCAGTTTCACCCATAGATATAAGAAACAAGGAGATATGCCCGTTAGACGAAAATATATCGGAACCCTGTGTCCCCAGTATATCCCTTCCACACGAAAACTACTACACATGCACTTCTGTAAAAGCAATAGATACGCAGTCGCGCACACACCCGCATTTCTGAAATCAGAGTGTACTACACAATTCATTATAAACCTTATCCCATCAAACATAGCGTGTATTTACCGTTCACCGTACAACTCACGCACACTAAAAAAATCGCATCTCAGTAGGCTAAATAGGTGTCGAGATACAGCACTTCAAGCATCGGAAAATTTTCCCAAAATGTTAGAAAGTGTATTTTTTAAGCATTTCTTCTTCTTCTTCGTCCTGGCGTGCGACGCGGGCAAGCCGCAGGACAGGCGTTAGGTGGGCTAGGAGTAGAGTTGCCACCCGTACTTTATTATAAAGTATTGTACGTTATTTCGGGTACTTGTACTCTATACTTTATGAGAATAATAAAGTACGCGAAAATACTTTATTTCGTATCATTTGGTTTCTCAGGGATTCATTTCACATAATTACAAAAAAAAAGGTTGGTTATAAGTATTTTTGCGTAAATCAGAACGACATGATCAGATACATAGATATAGAATATCAGATACATAGTAGGTACTAAAGGTTTTGCGGAATTGTCTATTGCACAAAAAATATAGAAAAAAAAACAATTTGAAAAATTATTATCAGTCTTATTTAATACTAGCACTTCGCTCGCGACTTCGGTCGCGCGGATTTAGTTGGTACTCCACGAACTTCATCTCCCCGTGTAAAATACTTATTAATAGACTAAACGTTCGACGACGGTAGTTCGCGCGAACTGCAATATTTTTCTTACTTAGAGTATTTTTATACCCATCATAACTTTTAAACGAAAGGTCCGATTTGAATAATTTAAGTGTAATTTACTTGTACATTACCAACCTTAATTATTAAACAATTTAAATAGATAAAGATTAATATATACTAAGATCACCGATATTCCATTTCACCCGGGTTTTGATTGAATAAATTGAACAAAAAGCGGTCATTGTGACTTAACTATAATAGTTAGATACATACCCTTGCAAACTTTTTTGTAGATATTGATGTCCTCTATAAAACTGTAGTACATGACTTTGCTCAGTTTCCACAGCGTACGCAATATAAGGATCATTTTTGGTATTTTTTTACACCTTGGGTTACATTATACGGATTATTTTTTACTATTGATAGGCACGCGTTTGACCACTATCTCACCTGATGGTAAGCGATGATGTGGTCGAAGATGGAGCAAGCTTGCCTAGAAATAACCTATTCACTCTTGGCTTAATGACTCCCAGGTTGTAGCTATCAGGAAACAGACTCCGGCAGGGAATTCCACTCCTTAGCTGTACTCATTATGAATGTGTTCCCAAAACGTTTTGTGCGTGTGGGTGGGATGTCCACCATGTACCGGTGGCGCATCGCCGTTCGTCTTGTGGTCCGATGATGGAACGGGCTTGGCGGAATTAAATTATGTAATTCCGTCGCACATTCCCTAACATTTTTGAAAATATTCCCTATTATAGCCTAATGTTCATCAGGGATAATGTAGGATTCTAATGGTGAAAGAATTTTTCAAATCGGTCCAGAAGTTTCGGAGCATATTCAATTCAAACAAATCTTTCCTCTTTATAATATTAGTGTAGACTAGACTGATAATCATTTTTCATATATATAAAGTAATTTTATGAGGAGCTCGTGGCTCAAGAATAACAGCCGCACGAGTCGATCTTCAAGGTTAAGCAACGGTTGCCAAGGTTGGTCTGTGGATGGGTGACCATCTTAACATACCGAGTTTCCTCCGTGCCTCGGAAAGCACGTTAAGCCGTTGGTCCCGGCTGTCATTTGTAGATCTTTGGCAGTCGTCACGGATTGTCAGAAGCCAGTAAATCTGACTCCAGTCTTGCCAAGAAGTAGGTACTGTGTTATCCAGTTAATGGGTTGTGGAAGTCTGGTAGGCAGCCGCTCCGCGTAAGATACTGGTATTCAGCTAAATCCGGCTTGACTGAAAGCCGACCCCAATGTAGTTGGGAAAAGGCAGGCAGATGATGATGATGATAAAGTAATTATGTTTTCCTGTCGATTCCTGCCACGTCATTATTCACAGAGAGCTTTTTCTACATAATATGATAAATAGCAAATGGTAAGATGAAAGAAACAAAGCGTCTCTGAATCTAATAAAAGAAACCGACCAAGTTCGAGTCAGAGTCTCACACGAAGTGTTCCGTACACGTTTCTTGTATTCCCCTTTTAATTTTCAGTTTAATTTAATTTTCATTATTTGTGTCATAGCGGCAATAGAAATACACACTGTGAATTTTAACTGACTACGGTGTCTACCTGACTGACAGACAGACGGACGGACGGAGAGCGGAGGCTTAGTAATAGGGTCCCGTTGGTTACCCTTTGGGTGCGGAACCCTAAAAATGAAAAGAATAGAATACTCTTTAAGAATTAATGAGTTATGTTTTACAAGTTACTAAAAGTAAGGAAAACATATTTTTAAGCAAAACAATGAAGTAAAATAAATCGTACTTTAATTTGACACAATGTACGTTTTTTCTTCTACTTTTCATAAACAATGTACTTTATTTGCGCAAAAAAAGGTGGCAACCCCAGCTAGGAGGCCCACCCAGCCTAGGCCCCTAGCCCGCCTTTTACTTTTACATACAACCTACATAATAAAGTTAACAAATTATCCAGGATGCAATAAATAATTTTCAAACTCGCTTTGCTCGGTTTAGCATTCTGCACTCTCAAGTGCTTGAACTTTTGTGCGTTTTGTCGAAAAAGTTTCTATCTATACTAATATATAAAGCTGAAGAGTTTGTTTGTTTGCTTGAACGCGCTAATCTCAGGAACTACTGGCCCGTTCTGAACAATTCTTTCAGTGTCAGATAGCCCATTTATCGAGGAAGGCTATATATCATCATGTTAAGGCTAATAGGAGCGGAGCAGTAGGTATTGAAAATTTGACGCAGACGAAGTTGCGCGGGTCAACTAGTTTAAGTATAAAAATCAAACCTAATGAGATGGAGTGTAAAAAATAGTAGAGCTCGCTTCGCTCGCTCTTGAATTTTAGAATCTCTGAGTTTCTTAAACTTTCCTGTGTGAGGCAAAAAGTTACTTCTATTTGGATATTAATGGCAGAAAGTCAAACCTATCCGATAAATGGTATAAATTTTTTTCTCACTAGTACCTACACTATATGGAGCGTGCAGAAACTATAGATGGCAGCACAGAAATGTCACTGTCAAGTATGTTTCAAGTAGGTACTTATAAAATTCAAAATAGCTACGCTGTATGGCACAGTCTTCTTCCCGCACGTTCCCCTAAACTGAGCGTGCAGGAAACGCAGGTGGCATACAGAAGCGTCAATGTCAAGCAAGTATTTTGAACCTTAATACTTCGAATATGCGACACTAGATGGCATAGTCAACACTGCACGGTCTCTATGGTGGCACACCAGTAGAATATGGCGTCGGATTCATGACGTCATGAGCACTGGCCAGTATACCTACTGTTTTGTATTTCGGAATACAGCCTATATTACGTACCTGTGTAAGCTCGAGCTCGGCATGAATGTACAAGTATGTAGGTACCTACCTAAATATTAGCAGAGTGTAGCGAGGGGGGGCGGCCCGCATCGGGTGACACTGTCGGGTGTCAAACTTTTGACGCAACGAAAACGAAACCTGTCGGAAGTGGGGTGCAACAATATTTGAGCTCGCTTCGCTCGCTCTGACTTGAACTTTTATATTGTATAAATAAAGAAAACCGGTCAAGAGCGTTGGACTTGCGCACCGAGGGTTCCATACCACCATAAATACCTATTAGGTGTATAAAAATCAAGGTACCGAGTCTACACGAATAAAAAGTTGGAAACAAAGGTAAATTTTGGTACTTACAAGTTTTCGCGAAAATCTAAATTTAATTTATCTTTTTATAAATCATATCAGACTCTAAGAAAGTGCTACGGACTTGTGTAAAAGTGCATATAGACACTGTTCTTAGTTTTAAGATAAACTTTCACGTAACATATTGACTTAGAGTTAAATTGCTTATTAGTCTTTTAGGCTAAATCGTAATTAATTATTGAGAATATTGTTCTTACTAACAAAGTATCTTTTTATCGCGTTGACGCGACTTTATATACCTAATAGGGACTATAGACCTCAGCATCTGGTATAAATTTCAACTTGCTAGGTCCACCCGTTCTTGAGAAAATCGGTGGTTACATACGGACAGACAGCCGGCGATGCTCCACCATGGTGGACATCCCACCCACACGCACAGAACGTTTTGGGTATACATTCTTAGTGCGTACAAATAAGGAGTGAAATTCCCTGCCGGAGTCTGTTTTCTGTCTTTAAGTCAAGAGTGAATAGATTACTTCTAGGCAAGCGTGCTCCATCTTCGACCACATCATCGCTTACCATCAGGTGATTTAGGCGATTATCACACGGCACGGATTTCGTAGCGGTACCCCGCGCGGTAAAGCGGTTTACGTATTAGGCCTCAACGGATTTATTAGAGGCCAATGCGACATGAGATCCGCTTCACCGCCTACCGCGGCGGTTTGCGGTGCCGTGTGTGCCGTGGGTGTGTGTTAATCGCCTTAGTGGTCAAACGTGTGCCTATCAATAGTACAAAAAAATGTCAAAAATTATTCTTAGTACTTTCCGTGTTACAGGTGGCTCCTCAATTCAGACTTTTGGATTTAGAAGTCACTTTTACATTTATATAACTTTGGGATATATTTTACTACAAATTTCAGAATTTGGCCTACTAAATTATCTGCTTACCTACTAAATAAGGGGGCGGAGTTTCCTTTTAAAATCGTGAAGTGGCTCCTCAATCCAAACGGTCATAGCTTTCTTGCATTAGTCCATGAAGTTACTTCTATTTAAGGATCTATGAATGATCAATAGAAAACAAAACCTATACAAGGTGGGATGAGAATTTTCAGCGGATAGAGCAGGCCTTCAGGGTATTCTCTATAGGATTTAATATAACCAAAAAATAAAACACCTTCAATAATAATTTACTCATTTAAATATATATTTATATAATAGTAATCTGTTACGTATTTTTACATAAATAGCCGACGAGCGCCGACGATTTTACAATTTATAAATAATAATTATTACAATAATAAATTATTTTTATTTATCATTAATTAATACAGAAACACTACGATTTAGCAAATCTTTGGTTAAAATTAAGATTCCCGCCAACTTTCAAGTTAAAAACAATATAACAATGATAAAATTATAGAAAAACAAAAACAATCACGCTGCTAGTCGCGTTTACATCGAGTCTGGGAAGCCGAATTCGGTTAAAACTTTCACCGAATTCGGCTTTCGGTGAACCGTGGCCGAATGCCTATAATTTGCTAACATTTTTACACTAACCATTTTCTAAGGCGGATGTAAGCGCGACGACAAAGCATTCTTATCTATCGGCATTATAAACTAGGTTAGAGACGTTTGTAAAAATAGATAAACGACGCTTCCCTTAATTATTGCATACGTATCCAAAGCCTTTCCGATAGCTACAAAACCTGGGGGTTTGGGTCAAGAGTGAATAGGTTACTTCTAGGCAAGCGTGCTCCATCTTCGACCACATCATCGCTTACCGTAAAGTGAGATAGTGGTCCAACGGGAGCATATGAATGAAACGCCAGCTAAAGTACCCAGGTTTTTAATACGACATGACATGAAACCTCAGAGTGCCACACAGGTACGAGTGTGACATATACGGCGTACGACAAATACTTTTAGTAAAAATCTATGTGCCATATCTGTCCAGTACTGTACAAGAATCTAGGCTAAGTACATAATGTAAATAATACTATAATAATTTCAACAATTTAACTAAAAACCGGGGCTGGGCAGGACATGTTAGCCGAATGCTTTACAATCTGTGGGCCCGTAAAACATAGGTTTTTTGTGGCCTGTGTGAGGCAGACCGCAAAAGGAGAAGGGACGACCTTAATGGCTTTCTTAAGAATTAGAATGTTGGAAGGAATACAGCGAGGCATTTGCTAGCAGTGGGACAATACGGGCTTGTAATATTAATAAAATAATTACTAAAAACTGTTATGTACAGAAAATAAATATGGCGAACTATTCACAGTGAAAAATTGACTAGATTAAATTAATTTCAATAAATAATATGGACAGATTGATTATTTAGTCTATAATAAAATAACTTATTATTGGTATAAATATTTTGAGAAAGATTGTATCTGCTATTTCTAGCACTAACCCTAATAATGGACGGGTGAAAAGTAACTATTTTTATTTTGTACCATATTTGGCACAAAAATAAAAACAATAATTCTCAATTAAAAATAATTGATATATTTTTGTGTGTACGGAAAGTAACATCACGACCGTTACCCGAAGAGTTAGACAGTAAGGCTACCTCTAGTACAACCAATATCTCCAGTAATGACTCAAAAACCTTTGAACACGTATGCAACTAAAATATCCAGGGATCCCTATGAAATTACAAAACGTTTATTTATTTTTAAGCTAAGTTGCCAGCGGATCCGTATATCGAGACAAGCATTAACAATTCATATAATATATATATTTTATTTTTTATATTTTGAACACACTATTCTAACCCACAGTTTTGAAGTTTTGACTGTCATATTATTTAATATTTTAGATATAATATTTTTTAATAACGGAATAAATATAATACATTTAAATAAGTAAGTTATATATTGGAAAAGCCAATCTTGCCTGATGGTAAGCGATGGATGAGGTCTAAGATTGAGCGAGCGAGTACGGAAGATGTCTGCTCACTCTAGCTTTGAAGCCACCGGAACACAGCAAAGTTAGTTAGCGGGGACTGTGCCATAATAAATATTGTATCATAAAACATTCAAATAATATAACAGTCCAAACTACCGCCCCCATCGCATTCAAATATCGACCTTAATAACTTGATTTTACATTATTTTTGTACCATAATTATCATTCGAATGGTAATATGTTATTACTATAGCACTTAGTAAGGTAATTACCATAGTTTGACGGATGCACGCGACCGATCGCTCAGTCGCCGCTGAGCCGACGAGCTAGACGCACGTATTTATATAAATAGAAACAAAATGCCATACGTTCGACATGTAACATGATTTTTTGACAGCTAATGTTTGAGGAACTCTTGTTGCTAAGCTGCCTGTACAACAGTCGATTTAAATGAATATATTATTATTCAATAAAAAAGCCAGTATAATTGACTAAGTTCATGGCTGCCATGAACCATGTTCTACTAAATAAAAATGCAGCTAGTTTTTAATATTTTTTGTTAGAAACCGTTTACAGGCAACCGAGCATTTTGCAACCGTAATAAAACTGATATTAACTCAATAATAAAATGCATAATAATAATATCTATCTTACAACCACACGTTTACTTTCGAAAAAGCGCTATCTATAAAAATTAGAAAAAAAAAACAATTATAGTAACAATATTATTATAAGTATTTTTTTAGTAAATAAATTATGAGGGGAGGGCTGTGAAAAATGGCAACGATGTTGGTGCTGTGTCGTGGTTTTGTCCAATTCACTCTTTTTTTGGAAAAAAAATTGCTTTTATTATTTTCAGTTGCTGAAAATTGAAGTCTATTGCAGATCAAGAGTCCAAGACTAAATTGACTTAGCTATTGATTTTCGCAAAAGCATTCTAAAATTGCTTTTTCCCAAAAACTAAAGAATAAATTTTAGACGAATCCACGACACACCACCATATAAAAAGTAATAAATTAATACAATTATTATTATTATTTAAATAATTAATTAAACATATCTTTAGCTATCTAATCAAATCTGCTCCTTTCATTATATTGATTGATTAATATATCTCGACATCAAGAGTTATAGGGAACGCGCAGAAACTACAGGTGGCAGCACAGAAGCGTCAACGTCAAGTATTCTTAACGTTAAAGTTTCGAATATGCAACACTAGATGGCGTGGTCAACGCCGTGCTCGTTAGTACACCGACAGTTGGAATACCAATGTCTCCCATATAAGTGGGGGGGAGGTCCGAGCCTATTAAAGAGCAGAATCTAGGCTACTACAAAAAAAAATCCAGTTGAAATAACTCAATAACACTGATCTAAAGTCGTGAATCCCACCAATAACCTCGTGATAATTAGTAGCATAATAATGTTATTCATTTTTGGTCAAGAAAATGGACAAAATAAAATATCTAAGTCCTTTTCCCACTAAAACCCTTTGCGTATCTATATCTCTTTCTATATTACAAGAGTTTGATTGCCAAGATATACTATCAACCAATGTCATTGCATTGACAAAGATTTTTATATAAAAACAACAGATTTTTATAACAACGCCATCTAGCGATCAGATTCATAATCACAAATTATTGTAGCGCCATCTAGTAGTCAGAAGACAAGTTATTTTTTCCAAAATTATGAATAATTTCTGCTAAAAAAAAAAGCCGGACTGATTTGATTTCTGATCGGTTTTGATAAAAAAAAAACAATTTTAAATGTTAAATCTTCATATTATAAGTTTTTTGTCGAAGCTCGTGGCTAAATAATAACAGCCGCTCGGGTAGAAATTCAAGGTTAATCAACTCTTGTCGAGGCTAGCCTAAGGATGGGTGACCACCTAGTACATACAAGGACTCCTCCGTGCCACAGAAACCACATCTAACGGCTGATGTGGTTCCGACTGCTATTATAGTCGGTAAAAAGGCGTAGCAGATTGCTTATTTTTCATATTTGTGCTGGGTTTGCTCTTGACTCTAGTCTAGGTCAGAGATGATAGAGACAAAGTCTACGACGGAGCGAGCTTACCCAGAAGGAGCCTGTTCAGTTTTTTTTTTTTAATAATAAAGTTATATCTTCTGTCCACTAGATGGCGCCACAACTCTAACGGAAGTAAGAAGACAGTATTCAACAAGAGTATAAAGTCTACAATAATTCTGCATCACGGCAATCCGTTTTGTGTAAAAATAAATTTAATAGTTTCATGCACTGTTTGTTTGCTACGGGCTTGGTTGTTGTAGTGATACAAAATATTTCTGTAGATAGAACGAAAAAGCATTCTATTGATCAATGGTATAAAAACAACATGTTTTTAAATAAAACTTATAAAGTATCAGTGGACCTACAATGACGTGCCGAAGCGATCGTAATTTAGTTGTGAAAAAGGGATAGTGATATGCGTCTTGTATAACTCTGTCTCCCTCTCACACCCTAATTCTGATCGTTTTTAGACATCATAAAGGCAAAGTTCCAGGGCAACCCCTGAAGTTCGTATTTTTTTCTCTTAGGTTTTTTTTTTGTAATGGGCAACCCAGAATACTGAGTTGCCCATTACAAAAAAAAAAACCGTAATAACGTTGTACGTTATTAATACAGTTATTTGCCGTAATAAACACGTATATTCATTAAAACCCATATTGTGAGACTAAAACTAAATAGTCTTTCAACAGGGTAATTTGAATTTATGATAGTGTAATTACGGTTTTAATAATTGTTTTGGTACATAACCTATTTTATACGATTATATATCACTTTGACTTCCGAGTTACAAATTACAAAAAAAAAAAGAATTTCTCGAACTACCCTGGCATCTGGGCCTATGCTCCAGTGTTGTCACTACAAAAAAATTGTATCACTACAACAACAAACCTACATACTCTTGTAACTTTGTATGTAGGTATATAATATATCAATATTGCTAACTTGTACAGTTTTTTGCATTTTCTTTTTACTTCTCAATATACTTGTACAATTTTTAGTATATTGCAGTCGTATCGTGTCTTCTGCTGTAAAAGGCATGGCCGGTATGGCATTATGAGGTTCTTTGACTGAATTTTTTTAGAAAAAATAGTACAAAAGTATCTCTTTTACTGCCGCACTTATGAACAGAGAGCCAATTCGCATATTTGGTTTATTCCCGTCTACCTCCTTCAAACTTGCCAAATGGGTGGTGGTTGGAAGTAAAGAACTAGTGGCGTTTACAAACAAATAATAAAATAAATATAATAAGCTTCATTCTATCCTAGAAGTGACTAAGGAAAATTCGTTCAAACGTCAAATTTAACTGTTTAACATGTTTAAACAGGTTTTTTGCGAGTCTAAATCTGCGGTATTATATAAAGAAAGAAAAAAAGAAAGAAAGTTTAATAACTTGTCTAGCCAAGTAGCAGAATATACGGGACAGGGAGCTTAGGTTACCCCGACTAGGTTAGGTTTCTAATCATCAAATGACTCCCGCTCTGGGTGAAGCAGAAGGGAGTGTCAGACTCTTACTGACTAAAACCCATCCGTGTTCCTCCTAGTGCCCGCCGCGTTCCAGGGCTACGGTGACTCTTTTAAACTAATTCCCCAATCCTGGCAGGCACTGGCCCTATCGGTCCCTTTAAACCGTGCAGATAGAATTTAGGTCGGACTGGTCCAACCCCGACTTCATCAAGAATATACGCAAAAAAAAAAAAATTGCAGAAAATTGAAACTAAAATTACGAATTGAAATTACGCAGTGGCGTAGCTACTGTATCAAACATTATTGGGGCATTATACGTTTACACAAAATACCAAAAACTAACAAGTCCGATTGGTGCAGGATACAACATTGCTAGTAAGTATGAAGGAGACATAAAAACAAATCTCTCAACTCAGCTGTCAAAACGGACTTCTTAGATTTTGGTGACTATAGAGCTCGCGGCCTTAGTGCGATTTTATTAACGTTTTCGATCGCGAAAGCGTAAAACGTCAATTTTTATTGAAACTGAATAGGCGCCGTCTGCTGACAATAACGGAAACCCATTTTTTCCCCCACAATTTGAAATTAGCGAAGTACGTTAAATAAAATCGCACCAGTCCCTCGGACGGAACTGTCTTGGTAAGCCACGAAGTTAACGGTGGGACTAAATATATTATAGCGTTACGTCCACGTAACGCTATAATATATTTAGTCACGTTGGGGCCCTTGTAGACCGGGGGCCCCGTATCATAGGGAGCGTGCAAAAACTATAGGTGGCAGCACAGAAATGTTACTGTCAAGTATGTTTCAAGTATAAAATTCGAAATAGCTACGCTAGATGGCACAGTCTACTTCGCGCACGTTCCCCTAAACGAACGTACAGGAACCACAGACCACAGAAACGTCAATATAGAGTATTCTGATCCTAAAAACTTTGAATATGCGACACTAGATGGCATAGTCAACGCCGTGCACGGTCCCCATAGATACGGCTGCAGCTACGCTCCTGGCTACCTTACTATAATAGGTTATTTTACTGAAAAAAATCTAATTAATCCATCGGGAAGATTTCCTAAAAATATAGGACACGTATAACCAAAAAAATAAAACGATGCAGTGCTTTAAAGACACGCGTGACGTCATGTCGCTGGTAAAATATAAAATTTGTACCATCATAGTGACATCATGCGTGTTTTCAATGCACTATATCGTCGCGCCATTGACCTCTGGCGTGATAAAGGCCACTTGTTAGTGCCAGCCAACACACAGATACAAGACCGAAGGGGTCAGAAGGGAATAAAGGGCATATTTACCCGACTGCGAAAGAAGGAGGGTTATGTTTTTCAGGCACTTGGTCTCACTGCCGCCGATCAGCAATTAGCGAGTAAAGTTTCAAACTCTAATACTCGCTCCGGCCCACACTATAGGTACAAATTACCGCTGTTTGGTGAGTTCCGACCGCCAAGCGAGCATCGCAGAGCTCTAGTCGCCGAGCGAGCACAATCTTTGATATCTCTTGTCGCTGCTCACCTAGAGGTAAGAGCCGCTCGCCGCCAGTGTGGACAGACAGCTATCGACTGTGAATGTGTGTCTCTTTTACTCACCCGAGATCTATATCTTTTGTCTCTTTCGTTAGCAGTTGATAGATTCCTCGGCGGCGGTGAGACAAGCGCATCTCAATTTCGAACTGAAATACACCCAGTGGCGGATCCAGGGTGTTGTGTTTTGTTAAAATTAACATACAACTGGTAAAAAATCAAGTACGGCAGTTTTAAAACATACAGATATATAAGTAAACGGGATTTTTTTGTGAGAATAAAAAAATCAATTTGATGTAGAAAACTTATTTCAAAGTTATCTACATTCATTATTTCGATACGTTACCAACTAATTATTGCATTTTGTACTCATTTATCCAACCTGATCGACAATTTTATATGAAATATTTTAAATACTCGTGATTTTTCAAGTACAGATTTTTAGCTAGTGTTCCCATTGTAAACATTATAAAATTTAGCTGTTCTAATTCTTGTAAATTTCACACAATTACTTCAATAAAAGGTGGGGGGGGGGGGGTCTTAATTTGCTAGTATTCTAATGCTTAAATTAAATCGGTAGAATATTGTACCAAGTGTATATGCCACCGAAGAAATACCTCCGTATATGACCATAAGGGTGATACCTCACCAATCGATTGATCGTCAATCGACGCCATCGATCGCAGATATCATGGATTACTCGACGTCGATCGTTTCTCCTTCTTTCTTCGATCCTCCAAAGTTACCACACCAATCGATCAACGTCGACCGATGACATCGATCAGCGGTTAATCAATTATTTATTGCCTGCTATCCGATATCGATCGATTAATTGATGTAGCAACCCCCTTATGAACGACACAATCCCACCTAATAGCAATCTTAAGACATGATCAACCAAAACTCCATAGATTTACACTAAAACCAATTTTGATACGCCCCTCTACCGTTCACAATGGGAACACCACCCTACCCCCCATACCGGCCACCCCCCCTACATACGCGCCTGCCCAGTGGCGTAGATCGGCTCCGCGCGGGGCTACGAGTGGCGCTGCAGTTCGTAGAACAGGACGTAGGCTTCTGACGAGACCACGTTGCGACTGCTTATGGGGGTCACCCTGGAATGATACAATTATTTTATTTAAAAAAAATACATTAAGGATTTCATCATTACCTTCCTGCCCTTATCCAATGTAACTTGGGGTCGGCGCAACATGTTTTGTTCTTCCATTCTGTCCTACCAGCCGTCACGCTATCACTAACTCCCATTTCTTTCATATCGCTCCTCACACAATCCATCATCTTTTCTTCGGCCTTCCTCTCCCTCTCCATCCATCCACATTTATGTTCATAACTCTTCTAGTTACATGCGTTTCATCCCTCCTCTTCACATGACCATACCAAGACAAGCGATTCCCTTTTAACTTTTCCGTCACTGGCGCCACTTTTAAACCACCTCTAATGTACTCATTTCTATATTTAAAAAAATATGATTCTGTTCGAAAAATATTGGACCCGTATTTTTTGCTTTATCAAACGCGTCAAAGACCAGGAGTGGGGACTTGTGACGTCATTATTCTGTAAAACATGTCCAGTATCATCTTATTTTATTTGTTCAAGTCTTCTACCTAGCCTTTTCCCAACTATATTGGGGTCGGCTTCCAGTCAAACCGGATTTAGCTGAATACCAGTATTTTACGTGGAGCGGCTGCCTACCAGACCTCCACAACCCATTATCTGGGTAACACGGTACTTCATGGCAATACTGGAGTCAGATTTTAGGCTTCTGACAATCCGTATCGACTGCCAAAGATCTACAAATGCCAGCCGGGACCAACGGCTTAACGTGCGCACCGAGGCACGGAGGAAACTCGGTATGTTAAGATGGTCACCCATCCACAGACCAACCTTGGCATGCGACGCTTAACCTTCAAGATCGACCTGTGCGGCTGTTACTTAGCCACGAGCTCCTCTGGTTGAGGCACTATGATGTCAAAAAACACTTTCTAATGTGAATGGCTATCATTACAGGACCGCATTGCTTGGTAAGGAAATGTAGAAAGAGTTTTTCTTCCAAATACGCAATAAATTTATCATAACTGACCATCACTATTTAGTGAGAACAAAGCAGCAGTTTACTGCTTCAGAGTAAAACAGTGCAATAATGTATGTATGAAAATCTATTACTGCACTGTTTTTGCTTTAAAACAGTGCAGTTTGAGAGATTTGTATCAGCCAATCAGTGCTATTCTGACCACACAACAGGCCAATCGCAAGCTACAAGCATGACCAACCAGTTTTCTTCCAGCCAATCGGCGCTATTCACTCCCGAAAACAATGGCTGAATACAAAAATGCACGACCGTTGGCAGAAAAAAAGAGATAATAATTGGCGCGAATCGAATCGTAACCTGATCGTGTAGCGCTTTTGTAGTTTTCTGTAGTGACTTCAGTTCTTTATTCAGTAGTTGAAAGAAAAGCAGATTATGAACCTCGCAAAAGAGACGTTTATAATAGGGAAGATGCAAATACAGAATTTATGAGAATGTTATATATTATAAATCGATGTTTAACAAAAATAATGAAATAAAGTAACGTGAAACGGATTTAAAAACAACAATCAGCGTTTGGTGACGTATCTGCTGTTATGCCAATGAAAAGGCAACCTTATGTCTTTGAGTTAGGACAGTTCTTGGCCAGTGATAGACACGAGTGACGTCATCGTCCGTTTTCGCGCGAACTTTTAAACTGTCTGTTTAAAAACGCAATTTTGGCAATAAATTAAAGAGTTTTCATTTTTTATTTATGTGGTGGTCTATTCTAAATGGAGTTCTATAAAATTAAAGCAAAAATGGAAATATTGCATGTTCCCTATTGCACTCGTGTTTAAGAGCCCTCGCTACAGCTCGGGCTACAAACTAACACTCGATGCAGGAACATGCATTACTTTCAACTTGCTGGAAGCCAAAATTTTTAAAGAATTCTATGTAGAATAGACCATACATAAATTTAAAAAATAAAGCACTAATTTATTTTCAATTTTGCGGTTTTAAAATGACAGTTTGACATTTCGCTCGAAAACGAAAGTTGAGGCACTCCTGTCTGACACTTGTCATGAACTGTCCCAACTCAAAGACATAAGGTTGCGTTTCCGTTGTCATGACAGCAGTGACGTCACAAAACGCAGATTATTGTATTTAAGGTGAATGCTCCAGGGTAGCCCGCGAAATTCAAATATTTTTATGTTTTTTGCAATTTGCCGGTCAGTGTGAAGCTGTATGTGGACCAAATACGATCCGCGACCGTAACGCGTATTTATCTAAAGAATTATAACCATTTTAATCATCAATATAGCCCTCTAAGTTCATCTAGTTCGAAAGAATGAATATTTCAGAAATAATCATTTTTTTAAATAAAATAACAGTAGGTATGGTACTGTAACACATCCTCTATGGCTGTATAGCCTTTTTATCGATGAAATCTTTAGAAGAATTAAAGAGATTATTAGAACAGGTACAAAAAATCACGTGTGAATTTGGTGTTTTTATATCGAGATATCTGTAAAAGTTTTCCTTGAGAGCGGAGGCAATAATATAGTGATCCTTTAAAGTTCAAACAGCATTTTATTTAAATAGGAACCGATAGATCTTAGCTTCAGGTGCCACAGTACATACCTGGAGTCGTTATACTCGTGCCAGTCGCCCGTGTACGGATGCTTGCAGTACGCCGTGTAGTGACCCGAGTACGTCGTACCTGCCAATTGATATACACACTTATTAACCGACTTCAAAAAAGGAGGAGACTAAAATGGCATCGTGTACAGTTCCAATCACGCAAGCTTGCCTCCGGAAAGTACGCCGCAATCGGCTGCGCAGAATGTCAATTTGATAACAAACATACCACCGCGCATGCGCGGGTAGCTCGCGCATGCGCGGATTAGCGCAAGCGCGCGGGTGTAATATCATCTCACTCACTCGTATACGTTCGATGTATAAGTGTGTCCCGCTTGCTCAATGCAATACGACTGTGGATGCGAAAAGTGTTACACGTTGTTATTGTTTTTAATGATTTATTTTGGTTATTTCTTACAGTTTGATTTGTGTTCTTGTGGTGTATGTGTTTGTTGTGTTACTTTTTGATATTTTATTGTTACTGGTAGTCTTTGTTACTTGTTTATAGTATAATACGTATAAACAAAAAAATATTTTAGGAACGTAACACTTTTTTACGCGATTGCACCTGCGCGGACTTCACTCGAAGCTAACTTCCGAGAGGCAAGCCACGCTGACGCGACCTGTATATGACAGACAGATTTGCAATAGTATATTACTGCAGCGGATAGCAAAAGAAGCATTGATAGATGAACGTGTAAATGTGGGCCGAGGCAAGGCTTGTATAGGGAGCGAGCAGAGACTATAGCTGGCAGCACAGAAATGTCACTGTCAAGTATTTTTGAAGTATAAAAATTCGAAATAGCTACGCTAGATGGCACAGTCTTCTTCGCGCACGTTCCCCTAAACTGAGCGTGCAGGAACCACAGGTGGCAGCACAGAAGCGACAATGTCAAGTATTTTGAACCTTAAAACTTCGAACATGCGACACTAGATGGCATAGTCAACGCCGTGCACGGTCCCTATAGAAGAAGAAAGAAGAAGAAAAGACGTTTATTTCCCCAAAAGCGACTATAGTACTTTTCTCAAATAATGCGCGGAAATTAAAATACAATTACTTTTCAAAATCAATGACCAACAATGAACAACAATATTTTTTCCCGCGTGAAACAAATGTACACTTAATGTTCATATTGTGTTTTTTTTTTTTTTTTCAATAAACAGCTTTCTATTTGCAAGCCAGGTCGAAATTTACATTAAACCTTACACCTTACGTAAGTTACCTCCTTGGCTGCCATGTCTCGGAGTAAAATATCGTTCTATTTTTAAATTACACGTCAGATATGATTTTACTAGATTATGTAATTTATTTGGCCGCTAAACACGACAGAAATGGATTTTCATACAACTTTTGACGGCCATGTATTTGGCCAGTACAGCAATTTCGATTTATCTCGAAGAAGGTTGTCAAAATAATGCTCTTTACAAGCATGTTTGAGAAAAGTTCTTTTTTTGTTCGAAAGAGGTAAAGATCTGATGAAGAACTTCGGAGATAAACAATTAAATAGATATTTTTCTGGTTGGAATTTTTGGGGTGTAAAGACAGAGGCCTACCTGGTTGTTCAGATGATGCGTGTCGGTATGTGATGGTTACCTGAGTGGTTGCTGACGGCGTAGAGGTTGTAGACGGCGGGGTTGCCCCTGGTGGCGGCGTAGGGCGACATGTCGAGGTTGTTCAGATGATGTGTGTCGGTATGTGATGGTTACCTGAGTGGTTGCTGACGGCGTAGAGGTTGTAGACGGCAGGGTTGCCCCTGGTGGCGGCGTAGGGCGACATGTCGAGGTTGTTCAGATGATGTGTGTCGGTATGTGATGGTTACCTGAGTGGTTGCTGACGGCGTAGAGGTTGTAGACGGCGGGGTTGCCCCTGGTGGCGGCGTAGGGCGACATGTCGAGGTTGTTCAGATGATGTGTGTCGGTATGTGATGGTTACCTGAGTGGTTGCTGACGGCGTAGAGGTTGTAGACGGCGGGGTTGCCCCTGGTGGCGGCGTAGGGCGACATGTCGAGGTTGTTCAGATGATGTGTGTCGGTATGTGATGGTTACCTGAGTGGTTGCTGACGGCGTAGAGGTTGTAGACGGCGGGGTTGCCCCTGGTGGCGGCGTAGGGCGACATGTCGAGGTTGTTCAGATGATGTGTGTCGGTATGTGATGGTTACCTGAGTGGTTGCTGACGGCGTAGAGGTTGTAGACGGCGGGGTTGCCCCTGGTGGCGGCGTAGGGCGACATGTCGAGGTTGTTCAGATGATGTGTGTCGGTATGTGATGGTTACCTGAGTGGTTGCTGACGGCGTAGAGGTTGTAGACGGCGGGGTTGCCCCTGGTGGCGGCGTAGGGCGACATGTCGAGGTTGTTCAGATGATGTGTGTCGGTATGTGATGGTTACCTGAGTGGTTGCTGACGGCGTAGAGGTTGTAGACGGCGGGGTTGCCCCTGGTGGCGGCGTAGGGCGACATGTCGAGGTTGTTCAGATGATGTGTGTCGGTATGTGATGGTTACCTGAGTGGTTGCTGACGGCGTAGAGGTTGTAGACGGCGGGGTTGCCCCTGGTGGCGGCGTATGGCGACATGTCGAGGTTGTTCAGATGATGTGTGTCGGTATGTGATGGTTACCTGAGTGGTTGCTGACGGCGTAGAGGTTGTAGACGGCGGGGTTGCCCCTGGTGGCGGCGTAGGGCGACATGTCGAGGTTGTTCAGATGATGTGTGTCGGTATGTGATGGTTACCTGAGTGGTTGCTGACGGCGTAGAGGTTGTAGACGGCGGGGTTGCCCCTGGTGGCGGCGTAGGGCGACATGTCGAGGTTGTTCAGATGATGTGTGTCGGTATGTGATGGTTACCTGAGTGGTTGCTGACGGCGTAGAGGTTGTAGACGGCGGGGTTGCCCCTGGTGGCGGCGTAGGGCGACATGTCGAGGTTGTTGAGAGGGAACTCGACTAACACGTTCAGTTTGCCGCGGAAACGTTCCGTTGGGGAGAATCTGCAACGAGAAAAATGGTAATTTTAGAAACCTAATTGATACGAGCCCCATGGGAGCTACTCTCTAAGCCAGTCTCTAAGTCCGTAATTTCAGCCTTAGTTGCGGAGAGTGTAGCACTAAGAGAGGATTTCCCGAAATTCCTGCGGGAACATAGACAGTATCGCTTTAAACGATCTGGTTATTAGATTAAGCACTCCGTTCAAAGAACTAGACACACGCAGTTATTCGATGTACCGCGCAGTGGGACAAACTACGCTCAAATTTCTATCGTCGGTAGGTTATTAAGAATATTTAACAATAAATTCTCTCATCTAGATATATTTAACACCAAAAAAGGTACTTTTAGGAGATTTTTAAAAACTACCTGTTGCTGCAACGCAACGAGTTTACCTAAAGGACTAAGAATTCTAACTAGTGCTGTTTAAAGGATTTCCACACACCACTTCGTGGCATCACATTAAAGCCTGTCATAAAACCAGTGCTGTGATATTGTTTTTTTTTTTTTTAAATATCGCTGCTGTTATGCTGAGACAGGGACCTTTTTAATAATAATAATAATTCTTTATTTTCGGACTACAATGATCCAGCGTGTTAGTAAACAATATTATAACCTATTACTAGTGTTAGTAGCCAAAATAAATCAGACAAGAAGACAGAATAGAATAAATAGTAAAGTTTCTGGCCTCGCACATATTAATTTGTGTAAACATATTTTTATGACGGTTTGTTTTACTTTACTTCTATGTCTTGTGCGAGTCCTAAATAAACATTCTTCTTTCTTTCTTTCTTTTATTTTCTTTTACTTCAACTCTTCACACACACTCCTACACAAAACACCCCTCTCTCACCACACCACACACTCTCATATGCTTAGATGGCGCTAGCAAGTCATTTTGTTTGTTTCTGATGCATACTAGTTGACCCGCGCAACTTCGTCTGCGTCACAATTTTTCATTACTGCTCCGCTCCTATTGGTCTTAGCGTGATGATATAGCCTATAGCTTTCGTCGATACATGGGCTAGCTAACTCTGAAATATTTTTTCAAATCGGACCAGTTGTTCCTGAGATTAGCGCGTTCAAGCAAAAAAACAAACTCTTCAGCTTTATTTATTAGTATAGATGACACTCCCAAATAACGTGGCTTTCTATTGGTAAACGAATTTTCAAAATCGGTTTAGTAAATCCAGAGATTCCTACAACCAAACAAAATCACAAATTTTACCTCTTTATAATATTAATTTTACCTCTTTATAATATTAATTTTACCTCTTTATAATATTAATTTTACCTCTTTATAATATTAATTTTGCCTCTTTATAATATTAATTTTACCTCTTTATAATATTAATTTTACCTCTTTATAATATTAATTTTGCCTCTTTATAATATTAATTTTACCTCTTTATAATATTAATTTTACCTCTTTATAATATTAATTTTGCCTCTTTATAATATTAATTTTACCTCTTTATAATATTAATTTTACCTCTTTATAATATTAATTTTGTCTCTTTATAATATTAATTTTACCTCTTTATAATATTAATTTTACCTCTTTATAATATTAATTTTGCCTCTTTATAATATTAATTTTACCTCTTTATAATATTAATTTTACCTCTTTATAATATTAATTTTACCTCTTTATAATATTAATTTTACCTCTTTATAATATTAATTTTACCTCTTTATAATATTAATTTTACCTCTTTATAATATTAATTTTGCCTCTTTATAATATTAATTTTACCTCTTTATAATATTAATTTTACCTCTTTATTATCTTCACTGGAGCGTCGGTCACCGGTGACCTCAACCAATACATTTTCTACGTGTTAAGGTGGAAGCGCCAGGGTAGCCCGCGAAATTCAAATATTTTTATGTTGAAGCTGTATGTTGAACAAAAATACTCTTTCAAACAAAAAAATAATCTTCCAAATTGGCTGACAATTGGCTAAAGTATCGCTGAACAAACATTTTTCATGGGATCTTATCATCAGATCCTAATTTATACCTTTCATTATCTTGACATGCGTTCAGAAATAATGACAAATGATTAACATTTACGCGTGCGTTCATAAATTTATTAGTAGTCTATGTTCTAAACTATTGTATTTCTGAAAACAATTTCTAAGATTTATTTTATAGGTTATCGAAAACGTAAATGTCTTTTTTATGTTGTCTATGATTTTTCTAAGATTAATAATTACAAAGGTTAAAAAGTGCACTATCCAAAGTAATAGTCTATGATCTAAACTAATGTATAGCCTGACCAGAAATATAATAAACCTGTTAGGTCGCTTTCGTGTTTTAACTGTCAATCTTCTATCAAATTGTATGACGAAAATTAGTTCTTAAAAATTCCGCAATATGGCGAGGTTTTTTATTTTTCTGGTCAGGCTTAGTCATCGCATCACGCGTGAACGGCTGGACCGATTTCGACAATTCTTTTTTTGTTGTGTTCGTTCTGGTCAGGAGAAGGTTTTAGGCTATATATTATCACGCTATGTGCTTTGGAGGATGAGTAATATTCAAAAATGTCTGTTTTAACGACTGGCTCATGGTTCGATCCCCGGCCAGCAACAGCTATTATTTTTGTATTTATTTTACATTTTTAACTGTATTTTTACACCATAATTTTGTAAAAAACATAATAAAATGGGTTTTTGCGTACTTAAAATAACATTTAAGTCCACATTTTTTCCAAACAGTTTAGTGAGGAATTGATTAAAGAAGCCACGACATTTCCATGCTCCGGCATGGCTAAAATTTGTTCAATTTCCAGTGAAGTTAACAGCTCAGGGCCAAAAATTATCCGTTGAGGGTGACACCCTTCAGTGGATCATGGGAAACTATAGATCCCCAAGCAATGACGCCAGAGACAAACTCGCGAAGAGATTTTCCGAAATGATACTAATAGACCGGTACCCACTTCTCCTCTTACCTTTCACACTGATTCGTACATGAATTTGTTAGAGATCGACTGAACTTCAAGACAACAAATAATCACGGGCTACAAATTACAGGCAGTCAAAAATGGCAATGTTAAGCCTATACTTGCGAATAACCAAGCGACTTCTCAACCCAAGTCGAAATACCCCCCGAATAATAATAGGTATAATTCCGGGTCATTGCCCCCTAGAAAAATATATTTTCAATATAGGTACTGCAGCACGATGGATCGATTATTTAAAAAAGGTATACATACAGCGAATGGACGCGGACTGCATAAGACCGGGATGGTTGGCTCTTTTTGGGAGGCTTACATTCAACAGTGGACGCCAATTGGCTGAAATGATGATGATGATGATGATAGTTGCTATAGATAGCCCAATGTACAGAGGTTCGATACCGAGAAATCAGTCGCCGACTTCGTTCTGGAAATGAGGTCTTTGCTACCCGACGTGCAAACATCCTCGGAACTACGAGGGCGCTTAGCGAAACCTATATGCGTAGCTTCGCTGGCTAACCTTGCCCAAGCACAACGGAGCGAATGGGAGTCTAAGTGCGGATAACGGAATCTCAACTGTACTCTTTCCGTTGCGAAGGTATTCTTTCCTTCTGGATAGAGTTTCCCTTTTCAACTTTATGTAGCTCAACCGCGTGTTAACAACTCCAGCAAATTACTTCAACATCGTGTATAGAAAAGCGTTATCATTAAAACGATTCTCATTACGAAAACTTACTAAGGTTGTCCAGCGTTTTGAACAGAAGAGGTGATACAGACTTGCATGCTAAGGAGTCAAGCAAGGCTAGAAGTTTATTGTTCGTATATCTTATCTCACAATGGTTGCTGGTCGCTCAAAATGGGCCTCATCAGAAGGCTTAAAATCACTCAAAGGGCAATAGAGAGGGCAATGCTTGGAGTTTCCTTGCGTGATCGAATCAGGAATAATGATGTTCGTTCTAACCAAGGTTGCCGCACGAACCAAGGATACCGACACAGCCCGAAGGATTGCCAAACTAAAGTGGCAGTGGGCAAGGCATATTGCTCGCAGAACAATGTCGATGTGACCTCAAAGTTCTGGAGTGACGACCGCGTATCGGTAGACGCAACGTTGAAAAGCCTCCCGGTCGTTGTGGCGATGCTTGGGGGAGGCCTTTATCCAGCAGTAGAGGTCTGGCGGCTGATATGATGATACCTTATCTTAGCGATCTTACCTAGCGACATCATACTGTACGTCATACACACAAACGAAGTCACGTGCAACAGCTATCTATCTTTTTCTAATCTTCTAATGTATAGAAATCTCGGGTCACAGTGTTTGTTATCGAACTCCTCCGAAATGGCTTGACCGATTTTTATGAAATTTTTATGTTTATTTAAATGGCAAAACAACGTTTGCCGGGTCAGCTAGTAGGATCATAAATGACGGAGTTATGAGGTAACAAATAAAAAAAAAAATACAACCGAATTGAGAACCTCCTCCATTTTTTGAAGTCGGTTAAAATACGATTCGCGGCCGTAACGCGTATCTAAAGAATTATAACCATTTTAATCATCGATATATCCCTCTAAGTTCATGAAGCTCTATAGAATGGTTATTTCATGAAAAAGACATTGTTGAGAACATCACTACGCGCCGGGCGACCGCGCGGGACGCCTGCGGTCGCGGAGGGGGTCAACCTGCAAGCTCGCACCGGCCGGCGGCGGCGGCCCGCGACACTGCGCCATCGTCCGCCTCACTGAGCGCACACTCATTCCTTATTTTTAACCTTAGTTCGAATTATTGTTTGATCGCTTGTTCACTTCATTCAATTAATACAGTCCACTATTTTATTGTTACCGGAGTTTCTCTGCTGTCCTAATACCACCCTTAGGATTTAACCCACTCCCTTCTAGACATTCTGTAGGGCTTCATGAACTTCGAGGGAGATGTTCAACATACAGCTTCACACTGACCGGCAAATTGCAAAAATCAAAAATATTTGAATTTCGCGGGCTACCCTGGCGCAAACGGGGAATATGCATGCGATTTTTTTATTTGCAAAATGAAATACATAATAGCTCTAGTAAACAATCGTGAAATATTTTTTTTAAATACCTTCATCAGCAATGAAGTTATAAAGCTTCAAAGATTACAATAATTATAAAGAGAAGTCCGATGTAAAATTTGACGTCATCGTCCATGACGCCTATACACTATACGGCTGCCATAGAAAACAGCGTTTTCGCGAGAGGGACAGACATATTTGTTCAAAATAATTATAACTCCTTCGTTTTTCGAGTAATTTTGATTATGTTTTCACTGTTAGTATTATATTTTTGTATACCTATTTTTAGATAAATTTAATAGATGATAAATATGTTTTTCAAGCATATTCCCTAATAGAGAAGAGCTAGCTTTGTTAGAGCTGTTGATTTTGTGAATAAATAAATAAAACGGGATATGCGCGAACGAAGTCGCGGGCGAGAGCTAGCAGTTACTGGAGCAATACCAGTTACCTCTTGAGATGTATGACGAGCACTTGCGGGAACTTCTGCACGGTGAACCATTTGAGGCACTTTCTGCGGACGCCACACTTCGAACACGTCTGGAAACAAACATTCATTATGTTAACAACCTAGCTGACCCGCGCCACTTCGTCTGCGTCACAATTTTTCATTAATGCTCCGCTCCTGTTTGTCGTAGCGTGATGTTATGTAGCCTATAATCTTAATATTTATTTATTTTTTAAATATCGCAGCATTATGCTGAGACAGAGACCTTTCTGGCCTCGCACGTATTAATTTGTGTAAATATATTTTTGTGACGGTTTGTTTTACTTTATTTTATGTGTCTTGTCCTAAACATTTTTCTTTCTTTTATCCTATCCAATACTAACAGATTTTTTCAATTCGAACCAGCTGTTTCTGAGATAAGCGCGTTCAAACCAACTTTTGCTTTATAATTTAGTATAGACTAGTGTTTACGAGTACGTGGCGCCACCAAGCGGACACCACGGGCAACAGCATCACGGGCAACAGCATCACGGGCAACAGCATCACGGGCAACAGCATCACGGGCAACGGCGACGTGGAACCGAACACAGCGGGGGGGCACCGCGTCCTCCCCCTCACTTTTTCAACGGCTATATAAACCGCTTCACCTGGGCGGCCGGGACTTACTATATATCCAAAACCATTGTAATATACTATTTTTATTAAATCTAAGTTCTTCATCATCAAGTCTTTCCGTAACAACTAACATTCTCATCACGACGACTGACCATTCCTGCACACTAGCGTCTGCTAGCGGTCAGACCGCCTGGTGCCGCTATCAGGCACTTGTGTCACTTGTGCGAGCAGCGAGTAGCGACTGAAGTCAGACCGCCTGGTGCCGCTATCAGGCACTTGTGTCACCGCCGGCGAGCAGCGAGTAGCGACTGAAGTCAGACCGCCTGGTGCCGCTATCAGGCACTTGTGTCACCGCCGGCGAGCAGCGAGTAGCGACTGAAGTCAGACCGCCTGGTGCCGCTATCAGGCACTTGTGTCACCGCCGGCGAGCAGCGAGTAGCGACTGAAGTCAGACCGCCTGGTGCCGCTATCAGGCACTTGTGTCACCGCCGGCGAGCAGCGAGTAGCGACTGAAGTCAGACCGCCTGGTGCCGCTATCAGGCACTTGTGTCACCGCCGGCGAGCAGCGAGTAGCGACTGAAGTCAGACCGCCTGGTGCCGCTATCAGGCACTTGTGTCACCGCCGGCGAGCAGCGAGTAGCGACTGAAGTCAGACCGCCTGGTGCCGCTATCAGGCACTTGTGTCACCGCCGGCGAGCAGCGAGTAGCGACTGAAGTCAGACCGCCTGGTGCCGCTATCAGGCACTTGTGTCACCGCCGGCGAGCAGCGAGTAGCGACTGAAGTCAGACCGCCTGGTGCCGCTATCAGGCACTTGTGTCACCGCCTGCGAGCAGCGAGTAGTGACTGAAGTCAGACCGCCTGGTGCCGCTATCAGGCACTTGTGTCACCGCCGGCGAGCAGCGAGTAGCGACTGAAGTCAGACCGCCTGGTGCCGCTATCAGGCACTTGTGTCACCGCCGGCGAGCAGCGAGTAGCGACTGAAGTCAGACCGCCTGGTGCCGCTATCAGGCACTTGTGTCACCGCCGGCGAGCAGCGAGTAGCGACTGAAGTCAGACCGCCTGGTGCCGCTATCAGGCACTTGTGTCACCGCCGGCGAGCAGCGAGTAGCGACTGAAGTCAGACCGCCTGGTGCCGCTATCAGGCACTTGTGTCACCGCCGGCGAGCAGCGAGTAGCGACTGAAGTCAGACCGCCTGGTGCCGCTATCAGGCACTTGTGTCACCGCCGGCGAGCAGCGAGTAGCGACTGAAGTCAGACCGCCTGGTGCCGCTATCAGGCACTTGTGTCACCGCCGGCGAGCAGCGAGTAGCGACTGAAGTCAGACCGCCTGGTGCCGCTATCAGGCACTTGTGTCACCGCCGGCGAGCAGCGAGTAGCGACTGAAGTCAGACCGCCTGGTGCCGCTATCAGGCACTTGTGTCACCGCCGGCGAGCAGCGAGTAGCGACTGAAGTCAGACCGCCTGGTGCCGCTATCAGGCACTTGTGTCACCGCCGGCGAGCAGCGAGTAGCGACTGAAGTCAGACCGCCTGGTGCCGCTATCAGGCACTTGTGTCACCGCCGGCGAGCAGCGAGTAGCGACTGAAGTCAGACCGCCTGGTGCCGCTATCAGGCACTTGTGTCACCGCCGGCGAGCAGCGAGTAGCGACTGAAGTCAGACCGCCTGGTGCCGCTATCAGGCACTTGTGTCACCGCCGGCGAGCAGCGAGTAGCGACTGAAGTCAGACCGCCTGGTGCCGCTATCAGGCACTTGTGTCACCGCCGGCGAGCAGCGAGTAGCGACTGAAGTCAGACCGCCTGGTGCCGCTATCAGGCACTTGTGTCACCGCCGGCGAGCAGCGAGTAGCGACTGAAGTCAGACCGCCTGGTGCCGCTATCAGGCACTTGTGTCACCGCCGGCGAGCAGCGAGTAGCGACTGAAGTCAGACCGCCTGGTGCCGCTATCAGGCACTTGTGTCACCGCCGGCGAGCAGCGAGTAGCGACTGAAGTCAGACCGCCTGGTGCCGCTATCAGGCACTTGTGTCACCGCCGGCGAGCAGCGAGTAGCGACTGAAGTCAGACCGCCTGGTGCCGCTATCAGGCACTTGTGTCACCGCCGGCGAGCAGCGAGTAGCGACTGAAGTCAGACCGCCTGGTGCCGCTATCAGGCACTTGTGTCACCGCCGGCGAGCAGCGAGTAGCGACTGAAGTCAGACCGCCTGGTGCCGCTATCAGGCACTTGTGTCACCGCCGGCGAGCAGCGAGTAGCGACTGAAGTCAGACCGCCTGGTGCCGCTATCAGGCACTTGTGTCACCGCCGGCGAGCAGCGAGTAGCGACTGAAGTCAGACCGCCTGGTGCCGCTATCAGGCACTTGTGTCACCGCCGGCGAGCAGCGAGTAGCGACTGAAGTCAGACCGCCTGGTGCCGCTATCAGGCACTTGTGTCACCGCCGGCGAGCAGCGAGTAGCGACTGAAGTCAGACCGCCTGGTGCCGCTATCAGGCACTTGTGTCACCGCCGGCGAGCAGCGAGTAGCGACTGAAGTCAGACCGCCTGGTGCCGCTATCAGGCACTTGTGTCACCGCCGGCGAGCAGCGAGTAGCGACTGAAGTCAGACCGCCTGGTGCCGCTATCAGGCACTTGTGTCACCGCCGGCGAGCAGCGAGTAGCGACTGAAGTCAGACCGCCTGGTGCCGCTATCAGGCACTTGTGTCACCGCCGGCGAGCAGCGAGTAGCGACTGAAGTCAGACCGCCTGGTGCCGCTATCAGGCACTTGTGTCACCGCCGGCGAGCAGCGAGTAGCGACTGAAGTCAGACCGCCTGGTGCCGCTATCAGGCACTTGTGTCACCGCCGGCGAGCAGCGAGTAGCGACTGAAGTCAGACCGCCTGGTGCCGCTATCAGGCACTTGTGTCACCGCCGGCGAGCAGCGATTAGCGACTGAAGTCAGACCGCCTGGTGCCGCTATCAGGCACTTGTGTCACCGCCGGCGAGCGGCGAGTAGCGACTGAAGTCAGACCGCCTGGTGCCGCTATCAGGCACTTGTGTCACCGCCGGCGAGCAGCGAGTAGCGACTGAAGTCAGACCGCCTGGTGCCGCTATCAGGCACTTGTGTCACCGCCGGCGAGCAGCGAGTAGCGACTGAAGTCAGACCGCCTGGTGCCGCTATCAGGCACTTGTGTCACCGCCGGCGAGCAGCGAGTAGCGACTGAAGTCAGACCGCCTGGTGCCGCTATCAGGCACTTGTGTCACCGCCGGCGAGCAGCGAGTAGCGACTGAAGTCAGACCGCCTGGTGCCGCTATCAGGCACTTGTGTCACCGCCGGCGAGCAGCGAGTAGCGACTGAAGTCAGACCGCCTGGTGCCGCTATCAGGCACTTGTGTCACCGCCGGCGAGCAGCGAGTAGCGACTGAAGTCAGACCGCCTGGTGCCGCTATCAGGCACTTGTGTCACCGCCGGCGAGCAGCGAGTAGCGACTGAAGTCAGACCGCCTGGTGCCGCTATCAGGCACTTGTGTCACCGCCTGCGAGCAGCGAGTAGCGACTGAAGTCAGACCGCCTGGTGCCGCTATCAGGCACTTGTGTCACCGCCGGCGAGCAGCGAGTAGCGACTGAAGTCAGACCGCCTGGTGCCGCTATCAGGCACTTGTGTCACCGCCGGCGAGCAGCGAGTAGCGACTGAAGTCAGACCGCCTGGTGCCGCTATCAGGCACTTTGTCACCGCCGGCGAGCAGCGAGTAGCGACTGAAGTCAGACCGCCTGGTGCCGCTATCAGGCACTTGTGTCACTTGTGCGAGCAGCGAGTAGCGACTGAAGTCAGACCGCCTGGTGCCGCTATCAGGCACTTGTGTCACCGCCGGCGAGCAGCGAGTAGCGACTGAAGTCAGACCGCCTGGTGCCGCTATCAGGCACTTGTGTCACCGCCGGCGAGCAGCGAGTAGCGACTGAAGTCAGACCGCCTGGTGCCGCTATCAGGCACTTGTGTCATCGCCGGCGAGCAGCGAGTAGCGACTGAAGTCAGACCGCCTGGTGCCGCTATCAGGCACTTGTGTCACCGCCGGCGAGCAGCGAGTAGCGACTGAAGTCAGACCGCCTGGTGCCGCTATCAGGCACTTGTGTCACCGCCGGCGAGCAGCGAGTAGCGACTGAAGTCAGACCGCCTGGTGCCGCTATCAGGCACTTGTGTCACCGCCGGCGAGCAGCGAGAAGCGACTGAAGTCAGACCGCCTGGTGCCGCTATCAGGCACTTGTGTCACCGCCGGCGAGCAGCGAGTAGCGACTGAAGTCAGACCGCCTGGTGCCGCTATCAGGCACTTGTGTCACCGCCGGCGAGCGGCGAGTAGCGACTGAAGTCAGACCGCCTGGTGCCGCTATCAGGCACTTGTGTCACCGCCGGCGAGCGGCGAGTAGCGACTGAAGTCAGACCGCCTGGTGCCGCTATCAGGCACTTGTGTCACCGCCGGCGAGCAGCGAGTAGCGACTGAAGTCAGACCGCCTGGTGCCGCTATCAGGCACTTGTGTCACCGCCGGCGAGCAGCGAGTAGCGACTGAAGTCAGACCGCCTGGTGCCGCTATCAGGCACTTGTGTCACCGCCGGCGAGCAGCGAGTAGCGACTGAAGTCAGACCGCCTGGTGCCGCTATCAGGCACTTGTGTCACCGCCGGCGAGCAGCGAGTAGCGACTGAAGTCAGACCGCCTGGTGCCGCTATCAGGCACTTGTGTCACCGCCGGCGAGTAGCGAGTAGCGACTGAAGTCAGACCGCCTGGTGCCGCTATCAGGCACTTGTGTCACCGCCGGCGAGCGGCGAGTAGCGACTGAAGTCAGACCGCCTGGTGTCGCTATCAGGCACTTGTGTCACCGCCGGCGAGCGGCGAGTAGCGACTGAAGTCAGACCGCCTGGTGCCGCTATCAGGCACTTGTGTCACCGCCGGCGAGCAGCGAGTAGCGACTGAAGTCAGACCGCCTGGTGCCGCTATCAGGCACTTGTGTCACCGCCGGCGAGCAGCGAGTAGCGACTGAAGTCAGACCGCCTGGTGCCGCTATCAGGCACTTGTGTCACCGCCGGCGAGCAGCGAGTAGCGACTGAAGTCAGACCGCCTGGTGCCGCTATCAGGCACTTGTGTCACCGCCGGCGAGCAGCGAGTAGCGACTGAAGTCAGACCGCCTGGTGCCGCTATCAGGCACTTGTGTCACCGCCGGCGAGCAGCGAGTAGCGACTGAAGTCAGACCGCCTGGTGCCGCTATCAGGCACTTGTGTCACCGCCGGCGAGCAGCGAGTAGCGACTGAAGTCAGACCGCCTGGTGCCGCTATCAGGCACTTGTGTCACCGCCGGCGAGCAGCGAGTAGCGACTGAAGTCAGACCGCCTGGTGCCGCTATCAGGCACTTGTGTCACCGCCGGCGAGCAGCGAGTAGCGACTGAAGTCAGACCGCCTGGTGCCGCTATCAGGCACTTGTGTCACCGCCGGCGAGCAGCGAGTAGCGACTGAAGTCAGACCGCCTGGTGCCGCTATCAGGCACTTGTGTCACCGCCGGCGAGCAGCGAGTAGCGACTGAAGTCAGACCGCCTGGTGCCGCTATCAGGCACTTGTGTCACCGCCGGCGAGCAGCGAGTAGCGACTGAAGTCAGACCGCCTGGTGCCGCTATCAGGCACTTGTGTCACCGCCGGCGAGCAGCGAGTAGCGACTGAAGTCAGACCGCCTGGTGCCGCTATCAGGCACTTGTGTCACCGCCGGCGAGCAGCGAGTAGCGACTGAAGTCAGACCGCCTGGTGCCGCTATCAGGCACTTGTGTCACCGCCGGCGAGCAGCGAGTAGCGACTGAAGTCAGACCGCCTGGTGCCGCTATCAGGCACTTGTGTCACCGCCGGCGAGCAGCGAGTAGCGACTGAAGTCAGACCGCCTGGTGCCGCTATCAGGCACTTGTGTCACCGCCGGCGAGCAGCGAGTAGCGACTGAAAAGTTTCGGTAGTTCTGACGCTCGGCTTTCAGCGAGTGCTTTAGTGCGACGGGCTTTTACTCGCAATACTCGCTCCGGCCCGCACGATAGGTAGTAATTACCGCTGTTTGGTGAGTTCCAACCGCCAAGCGAGCATCGCCGAGCGAGTACAATCTTTGATATCTCTTGTCGCTGCTCACCTAGAGGTAAGAGCCGCTCGCCACTAGTGTGGACAGACAGCTATCGACTGTGAATGTGTGTGTCTCTTTCACTCACACGAGATCTATATCTTTTGTCTCTTTTCTCAGCGAGCAAATAGTAGATAGCTACTCGCTTTTTCGCCGGCGGTGAGACAAGTGACTTAGCCTGTACCATATTTACTATTTTTGCCTCCGTTTCTTTTGTAGCTTTACGTAAGTCTTTCAGAAGGTCATCATCTGCCTGCCTTTTCCCAACTATATTGGGGTCGACTTCCAGTCAAACCGGATTTAGCTGAATACCAGTATTTTACGAGAAGCGGCTGCCTACCAGACCTCCATTAACTGGGTAACACGGTACTTCATGGCAAGACTGGAGTCAGATTGACTGGCTTCTGACTATCCGTAACGACTGCCAAAGATCTACAAATGCCAGCCGGGACCAATGGCTTAACGTGCGCACCGAGGCACGGAGGAAACTCGGTATGTTAAGATGGTCACCCATCCACAGACTAACCTTGGCAAGCGTTGCTTAACCTTGAAGATCGACCCGTGCGGCTGTTATTATCTAGCTACGAGCTCCCCAATAAGTCTTTCAGAGGGTAAATAAATGTTATTTTGTTTACGAACCGGTTTCTCGTCGCCGTCCATCTCCTCTTCGCGCGTGAAGTGCGACAGACACTGCTGTAGCTTGAGGTTGCCCGTGCGCGACGGTATCGGCAGGCTGTGCGGAAACACAAACATTACTTTGAAATTAACATACAAAATTATTGGCAATGAATCTAAGAAAGTACGTAGCGCGTGCAGCGGAGCATGGACTTGAGTTGTCCCACGAATATGTCGCTGACATATTCGAGGGGTCATGATGGTATAACCTGAGGTCCAACAAGAGGTCGAAAGTGACGCTGTCGTGGTTACAGCGCGTGCAGCGGAGAGTGGCCTTGAGTTTTCCTACGAACATATCGTTGACATATCCGAGGGGTCATGATGGTATAACCTGAGTTCCTACAAGAGGTCGAAAGTGACGCTGTCGTGGTTGCAGTGCGTGCAGGTGAGAGTGGCCTTGAGTAGTCCCACGAACATATCGTTGACATATCCGAGGGGTCATGATGGTATAACCTGAGTTCCTACAAGAGGTCGAAAGTGACGCTGTCGTGGTTGCAGTGCGTGCAGGTGAGAGTGGCCTTGAGTAGTCCCACGAACATATCGTTGACATATCCTAGGGGTCATGATGGTATAACCTGAGTTCTTACAAGAGGTCGAAAGTGACGCTGTCGTGGTTGCAGTGCGTGCAGGTGAGAGTGGCCTTGAGTAGTCCCACGAACATATCGTTGACATATCCGAGGGGTCATGATGGTATAACCTGAGTTCCTACAAGAGGTCGAAAGTGACGCTGTCGTGGTTGCAGTGCGTGCAGGTGAGAGTGGCCTTGAGTAGTCCCACGAACGTATCGTTGACATATCCGAGGGGTCATGATGGTATAACCTGAGTTCCTACAAGAGGTCGAAAGTGACGCTGTCGTGGTTGCAGTGCGTGCAGGTGAGAGTGGCCTTGAGTAGTCCCACGAACATATCGTTGACATATCCTAGGGGTCATGATGGTATAACCTGAGTTCCTACAAGAGGTCGAAAGTGACGCTGTTGTGGTTGCAGTGCGTGCAGGTGAGAGTGGCCTTGAGTTTTCCTACGAACATATCGTTGACATATCCGAGGGGTCATGATGGTATAACCTGAGTTCCTACAAGAGGTCGAAAGTGACGCTGTCGTGGTTGCAGCGCGTGCAGGTGAGAGTGGCCTTGAGTAGTCCCACGAACATATCGTTGACATATCCGAGGGGTCATGATGGTATAACCTGAGTTCCTACAAGAGGTCGAAAGTGACGCTGTCGTGGTTGCAGTGCGTGCAGGTGAGAGTGGCCTTGAGTAGTCCCACGAACATATCGTTGACATATCCGAGGGGTCATGATGGTATAACCTGAGTTCCTACAAGAGGTCGAAAGTGACGCTGTCGTGGTTGCAGTGCGTGCAGGTGAGAGTGGCCTTGAGTAGTCCCACGAACATATCGTTGACATATCCTAGGGGTCATGATGGTATAACCTGAGTTCTTACAAGAGGTCGAAAGTGACGCTGTCGTGGTTGCAGTGCGTGCAGGTGAGAGTGGCCTTGAGTAGTCCCACGAACATATCGTTGACATATCCGAGGGGTCATGATGGTATAACCTGAGTTCCTACAAGAGGTCGAAAGTGACGCTGTCGTGGTTGCAGTGCGTGCAGGTGAGAGTGGCCTTGAGTAGTCCCACGAACGTATCGTTGACATATCCGAGGGGTCATGATGGTATAACCTGAGTTCCTACAAGAGGTCGAAAGTGACGCTGTCGTGGTTGCAGTGCGTGCAGGTGAGAGTGGCCTTGAGTAGTCCCACAAACATATCGTTGACATATCCTAGGGGTCATGATGGTATAACCTGAGTTCCTACAAGAGGTCGAAAGTGACGCTGTCGTGGTTGCAGTGCGTGCAGGTGAGAGTGGCCTTGAGTAGTCCCACGAACATATCGTTGACATATCCGAGGGGTCATGATGGTATAACCTGAGTTCCTACAAGAGGTCGAAAGTGACGCTGTCGTGTTTGTAGTGCGTGCAGGTGAGAGTGGCCTTGAGTAGTCCCACGAACATATCGTTGACATATCCGAGGGGTCATGATGGTATAACCTGAGTTCCTACAAGAGGTCGAAAGTGACGCTGTCGTGGTTGCAGTGCGTGCAGGTGAGAGTGGCCTTGAGTAGTCCCACGAACATATCGTTGACATATCCTAGGGGTCATGATGGTATAACCTGAGTTCCTACAAGAGGTCGAAAGTGACGCTGTCGTGGTTGCAGTGCGTGCAGGTGAGAGTGGCCTTGAGTAGTCCCACGAACATATCGTTGACATATCCGAGGGGTCATGATGGTATAACCTGAGTTCCTACAAGAGGTCGAAAGTGACGCTGTCGTGGTTGCAGTGCGTGCAGGTGAGAGTGGCCTTGAGTAGTCCCACGAACATATCGTTGACATATCCTAGGGGTCATGATGGTATAACCTGAGTTCCTACAAGAGGTCGAAAGTGACGCTGTCGTGGTTGCAGTGCGTGCAGGTGAGAGTGGCCTTGAGTAGTCCCACGAACATATCGTTGACATATCCTAGGGGTCATGATGGTATAACCTGAGTTCCAAGTACAAGAGGTCGAAAGTGACGCTGTCGTGGTTACAGCGCGTGCAGCTGAGTGGATTTGAGTTGGTCCCACGAATATTTTTTTTTTCTTTTCAAACTTTGCCCCACAATATAAATTATTCCTGTATCGTGGGAGCGTTTACAAATATATATACACTCACATACAAAAACAGCCAGACACGAAACAACTATCTGTAGGCCACACAAATATTTGTTCCGTGCAGAAATCGAATCCACGACAGTTACGGCAGTAAATAACTCAACCACTGCCCCAACCGTGCCGTCAATCATATATATCATCGACATATTCGAGGGTAACCTTGTGACAGTTACCTGAGATCCCAGAAGGGGTCGAATGTGACGCTGTCGTGGTTGCAGTGCGTGCAGCGGAGGGTAGACTTGAGTTGTCCCACGAATATGTCACCCACGCGGCTATCTTCCATGCGGAGGTAGCGGTTCCAGGCTTCCGACGCTTTTGCTGCGTCGCTGGAAACGAGATAAGGATGAATTTAAGATCTATTTAAAATACATTAAAGATATATTTAAAAATACTTTTTACAACGGAGATAGGCGAATCAGTTTTAAGGAACATCATAACTTGATCATAGGGGTAGTTCGAAAGACCTTATTTTAAAACTACCTTCCGATAATGAAACGGGCTAGGTGGAATTAAATTATGCAATAATAATAATAATTATTATTATTATTTATTTTATTACCACAAATTACAGGAAACGTTATCAGATAGTCTTCAGACAAGATTTCATGATTAATTTGTGGAAGTCTGGTGCCTAAACTTTATATGAAAACCTATATGTCACTATGTCAGGTCATCAGAACCTTAACAACCTTGTGTTCCTACTATTACTTCTGTTTACTTTGTCGCCGTGCGTTCGTGTCTGTGCTGAATAATGTTTTTCTATTCTATTCTATTTTCATTATAATTTTTGTACTGGAGACGATAAGACTCGCAATGTGTAGCTATTTCGTTGCACACTCCCCAGGTGAATATCAAATACAACCGATAGAAACAGACAGGTTAGTACAGACAGTATTCTGTACATACCTGAGGCTGTCGTCGATCTCCGTGAGTATAGGCTTGGGCTTGGTGGTGACGCGGTTCACGTCCTCGTGTAGACCTTCCAGCAGGTAGCGGAGGAACTCCTGCAACAAACACACAGCTTTAGTATTCATCATCATCGTAACAGCCGGAACACGTTCACTGCTGGACATAGGCCTCCCCCAAAGGGTTTGCCATAATCGGCACGCTTGTGCGGCGGGTTGGCGATCGCAGTGTATGGTGTTGCGTTCTACAGAGAACGCTGCTGCCCATTCTCTGGTGAGTGCCTTAGTCGCCTCTTACGACACCCACGGGAAGTGATGGGATGGTATTATTCTTTTAGGGCACCATACGGCACCGGCCGACACCATACGGCAAAGATTTAGTTCAGCTTTAAACTGTTGAAACCTTTTTGGAGGGTATGCTGAATCAGAGTTAAGTCCCGAGACCTCCATTGAAAAGGGTGAATCCTTTGACCGGACGGTCGTCGTGTCCGGTGAGTCCGATAGTTGATATTCGGACTGTTGTATATTCGAATCACCTGAGGCAGTCGTTACAGGTAGTGTCAAATTCAGGATACCAGTTTTGACAAGAGTTTACCCAGTCACTAGTTTGTGGAGGTCAGGAAGGCTCCATGTAAAATACTGGTATTCAGCTGCATCCGGACACTGGAAGCTGACCTAACGTACCTGTGCATCCTGCTGGCTGTAGCCCATGAACCTGGGCGCGAACCTCTGCACTTGCGACTTGAGCGCCGTCGTGTTGACTACGGCGTCCTTTTCGCCGCGCAGCCAAAGCTCCTTGATTACTATGCCGAAGGCTGGAACAATCAGATGTCCTTGTTCAAATCATGATCTCCAAATTTTCAACCCTATTTTGACTCAAACATTAAACCCATTTTTCAAACTTTGTTCTCCAAATTACGATACCTATTCAGGCCAGATTTTGGTTTCTAGTAAGCCCAAATTTCAGACCCTATTTATCCCAAATTTTGGACCCTATTTTACCCCAAATCGTGCTGCTTTTATAACTCTTTACCTTTCATAAGCGCCCCTTTTATACACGACAGCGTGGTGTTGATGTCATCGCTATACTTGTCGTCTGTAAGGTACTCTAGCAGTGGTTTCGTGTTGGAGTGTGGTCTGGAGCACGCTGTTGCTTGACCAATAAATATACTCAACCCTAATACCAAACCTATTTTATCCCACATGCAAACAGATCGAACCTGTTACCCTATTTATTCGCAAATTCACAACTATTTCTTACAAGACGACGACGACGACCCTATTGAACCCATATTTAGGATCTTAATTTACCCCAGTTTTTAGACCTAAATTAACCCAAATTTCCGACCCAATTTTATCCCAAATCGTGCTGCTATTATAACTCTTTACCTTTCATAAGCGCCCCTTTCATACACGACAGCGTGGTGTTGATGTCATCGCTATACTTGTCGTCTGTAAGGTACTCTAGAAGTGGTTTCGTGTTGGACAGACACTGGAGCACGCTGTTCATGAAGCAAGTGTTACCGATGTTGCGGAGTCCGTTGAGGCCTGGAATAAGATGGGTGGGCGTTAGTGGAAGTGGATTATAGGGGAAAAATTGTGATTAGCTTTTAGTTATCGTGATAATAGTTTCTTGGTGATTCTGAACGGTATATGTGGATAAAAACAAACAAGGAAAAATCTTTCTAGCATCATGATAAACAAGCGTTGATTCGGTCTTTCTAACAGACTTAAAAACGAGATACTCAATTCGACTGTTTTTTTTTTGTTTTTACTTTGAACTAAAACAGAGAATATCCCGTGCAGGGCTTTGCTAATTACATACGAGAGACGCGTCGTGGACGCCAATATGATAAATTAAATCCTGCACAACGGCTCAGACATCAGTAGTGCTATTCTGTAAGATCATTTTCGTGTTTCGACAGCGGAATCAGAGGTGAGTATCAAATTCGTATTCGCAATAAAGCTGACTTTGTGAGCTTTCTCACACAGGTGAAGCTCGATATCGGAACAGTTATGTACAGAATAGACTAGCAGCGTTTTTTTTTTCTAGCCTGAAAATATGTAAATATTGATATCCTTGCTACTTACCACTGTTGTGACTCGATTGCTTTTCAGTCCGGCCCTCGGATACGGACTCGGACCGCTCGCTGCTCCGCCGGAGACCGCTAGGCCCACTCCTACCACCGGCCAACTCCTGCCAATCGTATGAGTGTTAGACAATATTTTTTGTCAATACTTCAAACCAGTCGCTAAGATTTTTTGTCGCATCATCGAACTATTTATTTCAAAACTAAACTTGCTGGTTTATCAAATCACACTTATGCTCACAGATCATCATTTTTCAGTTTATCTGTCTCTGTTCTGTTCAAAACAAGAATGTAATTTTTGACAGTTGTGACGTCTGTCAAACTAACGTCATTGGCTTGAGTGAGAGAGAAGCCCGCTCGCTTTAAGTTCTGAATGGTTTTCTATCTCCCTCAAGTGAATGCCATTATAGGAGACGGAAGGGGATAGAGATACAGACAAATTAGAATCGTGTGTTAAAGTGAGATTTCACTAAAATAGGGCAAAAAAGTATTTACTTACAGAGAAAATATTATGCGACAAAAATCGTACGACTTTAACAAACACACTATGCACATGCGTTCCACTAAATACACGAAAAACAAACGCAAGTTAAAAATTGAACGCAACGAAAATTTTAAAATAAATCGGGGAGTGGAACGAAGGGCATCAAAAAGCACAAAGGGTAAGTGATTAAACTTCATGCTAAATAAAAGGAAAAAACAAAAACAGTGCAGTCTATGGTAGAAGCGTTCAAAATAATAATAGAACTGTCATTAATGACATTTGATCTGCCAAAGTAACGTCAGTTGTGCGGAATGTGCTGAAGTGTCAGTGAATAGTCAGTTTGAGGACGTTCTATTCTTATTTTGAATATAAAGTAGGACTCACCAACATTCTTGAATTACTTACCAAATGCTATTTATTACCCGTTTGATTCAGTAATAAAGATGAGAAGACAATGCAAAACTGACATATTTGACTTTTGACAGTCGAAAACTCCTTTTCCTAAACAAAATCCTAGAAAACCCTACAGATATAGAAAACAAAAACGGAATGATATTGAAGAACTTGAGACCGGTCAGGTCAAATACTGAATATCAATAAAGATGTGAAACTCGCATTGCAGATTCCGCCAAACTGGATTCTTGCATGTGTATAAAAGTATCCATACTACGATTTGTTATTCTAATTAAATATTTTTAGGATTTCAGCATTTTAAAATGATGTTAGTAAAACGCACTCAAAATAAAAACCAAATTTAGTCATTCCTCCAAAATAAAATGCTTTTGCTTGTAAAAACTACCACCACATGAACTGAAAATCGCTGCGACTAGGATGGGTTTGAAGAGGGTAAACGCAGCGCAATTTACGTAGTAGTCGCTGTTGCTTTTGGTCTGGTATCACAGCGGCACTTCTTGGTCGTATCGAAGATATCAGTGACAGATTAGATTCGACTTGACCGAATTAGTATTTTTTCAAATAGTTGCTATGTGGAAATTACGTAAAACCCCAATATTTTTTTAGTTAATGCGAGTAACCGCAGACTAAGCTACGTTTACCCTCGCTTACCCTTCTAACGCCGACTACACACGTGTGCGAAATGCGTGGCCCCAACGTTGGCCGATGCTCTTTTGTCGCCCAGAGATCAAGGGATGGCGCTAGGCGCATTACTAATGGATCGATTTACAATTTCTTTGAACCGGGAAGCTGAGAAGGTGGCCTTTCTTGCCGTCGTTCGACAAAGGCATAGGATAATACAAAGCAATCATTACGCGAAATAACGACTGTCGCGTAAATTCGTTCAGAAAAATCAGAAGGTGCCATTTATCGGTGCGACGACGCGATAGTTTTCATCGTTCAAATGATCACGACAATCGTACGATGGTCGCTTTGTATTCGGACGACGTCTAACACGATGGTCGAGCGGTTAAAGCCAACGTTGGAACCAACATGTGGAGCCAGCGCTAGTCGCAGCAGCGTACCATTCGCGCGAACGTCACCGCGGCGAGCTGGACAGCGTAGCGGCTGTGCTCGCGCCCGCTGAACACCACCCGTCGCGACATGCGAACGTTAGCGACTTGGCGCGTCTGAGGCCGCTCTTAGAAAGAAAGCCATCGGAGATCAAGAATTATATCACGAAGTTCGAATTTGGTTACAAATTTCGTTTATTTTAAAAACCTCTCATGAGGTCCTTGTGAAGTACTCATAATAAGAACAGCTTATTCTACAAGACCAGTCTTGAAAACGCGAGAAAAAGTCAGCTGTTCAGTAAATTAATGATAAAATCTATGGAACAGTTGTTTTTTTGTATGTTAAGGGATGCACCCATTGTAAAAGTTGTTCCTTGTGATGAGTATCCAAAAATACTCCTAGAGGCCAAGGTAAGCCAACTTTTAGGTTTCATGTAGTTCCATTTAAGTTATGTGTTTAAAAACTTATGGAGATAGCTCTTTGCTTAGCAATGGGACCCCGCAGAGGCTAGCTAGATCAAGTAAAAACTTAATTTCTACAATAATTGATTAAAAAAATACCAACGAAATAATTTCCTATTCTGCCATGACTCTTCATACCCTCAGTTTTAAAGGGTAAAAAGAACATAATTGTCTAAAGCTCAGTTGCAAAAGCTTTAGTTACATTTACCCTAATATAAAAACTAATTTACTATGAAAACTACATAGTATAAGTGTGCCCTCTACGCATTCTCTTTCTTGAAAGACTTCAGTACCCAACCGCATGCCTGATTGTGGTATGCACACTATAGAGCAAAGTATCTATGAAATACTTGTGTGGACATGCCATGACGGAAGTTGTGAGTCTAAACGTGGAAGGTCATAAGGGTACATAAAAAATGGCGCCAGTGACCAGAAAAGTTGAAAGGGAATCGCTTGTCTTGGTATGGTCACGTGAAGAGGAGGGACGAAACGCATGTTACTAAAAGAGTTACGAATATAGATGTGGATGGATAGAGAAAGAGAGAAAGGCTAAAGAAAAGATGCAACGATTGTGTGAGGAATGATATGAAAGAGAAGGGAGTCAGTGATAGCGTGACGACTGATAGGACAGAATGGAAGAAAGAAACGTGTTGAGCTGACCCCAAGAAAAATGGGCGAAGGCTAGGAACCCCTTTCCTGCCCCTTGCTTGGAGCCCTGGGAGGCCCTTGAGGCAGTTTAGAAACTCTGACACTAGGGTGTGTGGGGTCGTTAGACCTTACTGTCCACACGATAAGAAGAAGGCCAAAAATATAATAAAGGTCCGGATAATGATGATATAGAGAAAAGAAATGGTACTGCTCTGCAAGCCTACTGAATAAATTACCTGCAGAACGGGGGCCAACGGAGCCGAAAAGTTGATGTAGGATATATCTTGAAGCTGGACCGACGCCCTGGTGATTCTTGGAATCCGCTGGATGCGGGAAACATAGCAACGCTCGTTGTGGCGTTGCTTAGAGGAGGCCTGAGTCCAGCTGTGGACGTATTACGGCTGATTACACTAGTCCACAAGACTTTGCAACGAGGAATGAGCTAACTAATTTTGAATGACCTACCTACCAGCCTTGCCAGTGATGACATATAGAACTGAGACGTGGTCGCTTACAATGGACCTCATCAGAAGGCTCAAAGTCACTCAAAGGGCAATGGAGAGGGCCGTGTTTGGAGTTTCCTTGCGTGATCTAATCAGGAATGGAAAGGAAGAAACCAAGGTTCCCGACATAGCCTGAAGGATCGCCAAACTGAAGTGGCAGTGGGCAGGGCACATTGCTCGCAGAACAGATGGGCGATGGGGCCGAAAAGTTCTGGAGTGGCGACCACGTACTGGAAGACGCAACGTTAGCGCGGCCTACCACAAGGTGGACCGATGACCTGGTGAAGGTCGCGGGTAGCCGATGGATGCGAGACGTGCAGGACAGGTCGTTGTGGCGACGCTTAGGGGAGGCCTATGTCCAGCAGTGGACTTCTTTCGGCTGATATGATGATGATGGTTTTGTTACCATATTTGTTTTATTTTGATCAGTTTTTGTGTTACAGCTACTACCAGTAACATAATTTTCCCCTTACCTTGTTCATTCAGATTTTTTATTTGTCAATACAGTAACAGTATTTTCAGTTTACTGAGTTTTTTATTCTTATAATGTGGAAACAGTATTCAAATGATTCTGAATAGTTTCGTTTACATTTAATATGAAATTATTTTTAAAACTCAAAAACTAAATTTTGAACTATGAGTTTAAAAAAAAAGTGAGCTTTTGGCATTTTGGCATTTTTGTATATAAAAGATTTGTCGAGTATCCTGACGTGCCGTCTGCTAGACAACCAATCCTTTAAAGTTATAATGTGCCTTTTCTAGAACCAGCTGAAAAATTCAGTTTTCGCCTCAAAGCACCACTTCAAAATAATATTACAGAAAAACTGCTCGTGTCTAAATAATTCCAATTTCAGTTCTATGATAGTTAAACATGTTTTTAACATAATTAATTGAAAAAAATCTTTCTGCAAACAAAAAGGTGTTTTTTGTTGAACAGTATTATTATGGACGAGTTCAGCTACCAAGAGATTGGTGAAGAAGACTAGCTGTGGCGACTGCCGATCTTATGTTTATGGTCGAAGAAGACTACAAGCTGTGCTGATGTAATATTTCGATATGGTTAAGTGATCATGGCGGCGTGAATGAGTTGTGGAGGTTTGATAGGGAGTCGCTTCATATGAATGACTGGTGTTCAGTCGCATCCGGTTAGACTGGAGCTCGACCATCATGGAGTTTCTTACACGTTCCTCTCCACAGAGACTAAATTTTGGAATGTACAAGCTTCAACTTTCTGTCTAAATGTCGACTAATGAACAATTCAGAGAAAAGCTAGTAAATGGTTAACTTGAAACAAATGCTTTGGGGTTTGAACACGAGTTAGGAATAGTCAGGACCAAGGATGATGATGGAGAATACATGTGACGTCATCAGAAAGACAATGCGTACAGGGCTGTTATTTAGTGTTTTTCTACTTGATTTAGACACGTGTGTATCCCTAGCGGCTGCCAAGACGTTTTAGAATGCTTTTATGTTGACTCTATAGATACGCCCCCCGACAAGGGCCAGACCAAGTGCCTTCTTAATTTTTTTTTTACTCTAATTTAAAGTATTAAACACAACTAGCCACCTGGTATGTATTGACCCTATATGCGCGCCCTCGAAAAGGGGCAGACAAAGCCTTTTTCAGGGCCTTTCTACTCTAATTTAAAGTATTAAACACCACTAGCCACTTGGTAAGTATTGACCATATAGGTGCGCCCCCCGACAAGGGTCACAAAAGGGCCCTCTTTAGGGCCTTTCGACTCTATTTAAAGTATTAAACAAAACTAGCCACCTAGTATGTATTGACCTCACAGGTGCGCCCCCGACAAGGGGCAGACAAAGAGCCTTTTTCAGGGCCTTTCTACTATAATTTAAAGTATTAAACACCACTAGCCATTTGGTACGTATTGACCCTATAGGTGCGCCCCCCGACAAGGGTCACAAAAGGGCCCTCTTTAGGGCCTTTCGACTCTATTTAGAGTATTAAACACAACTAGTCAACTGGTAAGTATTGAGCCTATAGGTGCGCCCCCGACAAAGGTCGCAAAAGGCCCCTATTCAGAGTATTTCTACTCTATTTAGACACGTCTGTATACCTAGCGGCTACCAAGACGTTTTAGAGACCTTTTTTATTGATTTTTTCGATACACCCCCGACAAGGGCCAGACCTAATGCCTTCTTCAGGGTCTTTCTGCTCTAATTTAAAGTATTAAACACAACTAGACACCTGGTATGTATTGACCCCATAGGTGCGCCCCCCGACAAGGGGTAGGCGAGGCTGCGACGGGCGCGGGTGGGCCCTGCTGGGCTGAGGCGCGACGCTGCGTGGTCGCGGTTCGAAGCACCGACGACATCCACACCTTGGGTTTGGAAGAGGGTCAGGTATTTGGACTACGTTCTTGTGGACGCACATATACGCAACGCTTTAGGGATAACTGAGGGCTCCGAAAAGTTTTCTTTACAGAATAATCTTGTTTTTGGCTTGGATTTCGTCTGACGGAAAAAGGCAACAAACAGTCCAACTGGTAGTAATTGGTTCCCATCGCCTATAGACATCTTTTTCTAACATTGATAGGCACGCGTGTGACCACTATCTCACCTGATGGTAAGCGATGATGTGGTGGAAGCACGCTTACCTAGAAGTAACCTATTCACTCTTGACTTAAAGACTCCCAGGTTGTAGCATCAACACACCTGCATCGGCAGAGGCATCGTGAATCCGTTGACATATTATTTTTACTATTGTTAGTTTTCCGTTTCTCTACAATCCCCCTTGATGGAAAGCGAAGATGTGGCCACCGATGGAGCCTAGAAGTGCAAAACTCAACGAATCAAGTAATTGCTGGGGTATTTTTGAGATTCTAACCATCAAAGTTGGTATTACCAGTCGGTTCTCATGTATGAGGTGCAACAAATGTGAATTTTGGGTTTGAGTCTTCTAGGAAAGCGTTGGTACATGTGCGTATATCAAGGAATGTCAAATCATAACAGAATGTATAACTTACCTCATGGCCAAGAGCGATTAGACCCGTTGTCAAGCATGCTAGTATCACCAGAGCTTCGTAGTAAGTTAGCATAGAGTACTTGACGGGAAGATGACAAACTCTTTGGTCGAGTTAGTTTGTGTCAAATTTTTTTTCGATTTTTGATGAAAAGAATGTTCGAAAGAAAGGAAAGATGGAGTGGTGATGTGTGGTTGTTAGAAAAGATAGTAAATGAGGTTTTCAATTTAGAATTTCTTAGAATAGATCAAGAAATAAAAGGGAATTGGAAAGTGAGATACAAAGGCTCCAAAAGTGGGATGTCCTTGTCAATACTAAGAATTTTAAAGATGGAAACTTCACTAAAACACCACTTGAAAGTTTCACTAAAAGTTTTGTTACTAAAATGCAAAAATGTCTAGTTTATATTACTTTAAATTATGTAGTTTTATCGAGTTATCGTCCAGTTGTAGGGTTTGATGTTTATAAGTGTTTTTAATAGTTTATCTATTGACCACAAACTTTGGACGACACAATAACTGTTTACGCACAAACAGTTTACATCTCAAACGGCGTTATTCGATCTTACAAAAAGTTCTCACACACTGTAAAAAATCTCCTTTTAAAAACTCATCGTCAACTTTCAATTTTCAAAGGGCAAGGCCCTAAAAGAGGTCACACATTAAGAAAAAAAAACAACACTTCATTGTCTTTCATCGGAGGAGTTGGTCGCTGTCAGATTTGACAGCGTAATGCGCGGGAAGAATGGCGTTTAGGTTATACCGGCGGGAAATTGCATTTTAACAATTATTTACGTTTGAATAAAACGTTATTTAGCGTGACTTTCAGTCTGATGGCGCGACGGTGACTACTCTGGCGCCGTTAGGAGGGTGTAAGCCAAAAACCGATGCCAAATTTCACAATCACAGCACGTAACGATCGGTGATAATAAATATATGATATAGATTCCTATGGCTTCGCTGTCGTGACCTATGCTAAAAGAACCGTTGATTTTCCAGAAAATATAATTAACCTATGAACTTCTGCGATATTGTAGCTTTTTATGAGTGGAAGAATTTTTGTGATCATAGCAGTACATGGCAGGGAGTAGGCAGAACTACAAAACGCCTTCTGCTACGACCCTTACATGATCCTTAGGCTGCCTGTCCATTGACACGGAGCGAGGCAGCGGAGCGGAGCAACGGAGTAATACGGAGCACGGAGTTGCGGACTGTTCGGAGGTGTCAATTGGCTTGGCAGGGGTATAATCCGATGGGGATGGTGAGTGGCGGGAATTTTATGAGGTGAAGTTTCAAATATCGGGCCGTTCTGGGTCATGACCGAGAAATCGTAAATAGCTTTCTCGGTCATGTCGGTGGTCGGTGGATTTTTGACTGCAGTGAAATATCTTTATGAAACTTGATGATATGGCTAGAGGGGGTGAGTAGAATTACTGAGATGACTACCTACTGGTGGAGAAGTATTGTTTTTATTCTAATGATAGGCTCGCTTTGGACCACAATCTCACTTGATGGGAAGCGAAGATGTGGTCGAAGATGGAGCACGCTTGCCTAGATAGAAGTAACCTATTCACTTTACTTAAAGACTTCCAGTTTGTATGTAGCTATCAGGAAACACAGACTCCGGCAGGGATTCCACTCCTTAGCTGTACGCACTATGAAAGTGTTCCCGAATAGTTCTGTGAGTATGTGTGGGAAGAAGAAGACGTGCTGCGGCCGATCATTAATAAATTGAGATAAGGGATATGGGCAGCAGAATGGTGATGATGACATAAAGAACCGCAACGCCATCTATCCCGCCAGCAGCAAACTACTAAACGAAATCTGAACTTGTACATTTGTACAACAGTCCGAATATCAACTATCGGGCAGTTGCCCACTGAACACAACAACAGTCCGGTCGGAGATCCTCCCTTTTCAATAGAGGTTCGCGGGACTTTACTCTCTGTTTCTCATACCTCTAAACACCTTTTGGCCGAAGATGCAGAGTGGAAGCAATCAATAGAAAGAGTTATATAAAAATAGCAATAACCTTGAACTTTAGTGGCTATAGGCACTGGCTTCGGTATAACGCTTATGGATAATCGATAAACGATTAAGAGTAAGTATAAGAATTCTGTTTGGAGTAATCGAGTCACGCTAAAAAATCTAGCATTTTCCTAAGTCCGTTGTGGTCGACTTCCACTCCGTTTAGTCGCATTATGCTACGCTAAATTAGCAAAATGGCACGCGAGTCTCGAAAGGACTGAGGGCCCAGCACGAACATTTTTGACGTATAGTAACGTAACGTAAAATTTTACACGTAACGTAATTTTTAGCTACAATACTCGTTTTTCACATATTATTTATTTGAATTAGATACTATCTTCATATTTTTGAAAGATATAAATTGTGTATCTTATACTAATATATAAAGCTGAAGAGTTTATTTGTTTACTTGAACGCGCTAATCTTAGGAACTACTGGTCCGATTTGAAAAATTCTTCCAGTGTTAGATAAGCCCATTTATGGAGGAAGGCTATAGGCTATATATCATCACGCTAAGACCAATAGGAGCGAAGCAGTAATGAAAATTGTGACGCAAACGAAGTTGCACGGGTCAACTAGTTTTTAGATAAACTGTATAGATGATAAATATGTTTTTCATGCATATTCCCTATTGTCCATTTCTACAAAGGACGTTATAGTGAAACGCCTAAGGCTCTATCTACAAGCGAGTAAATCGCCGAGTGGAGCCACGTTCATAGAGTTGTTATAGAATGAAGTGGCAGGACGATAATATCGCCGCGAGTCACTCGCTCGTGGAGGTGGGGCCTAATTCTCAAAAGGACTAATTCGTTAAGGGTTTTTGGGATAAAGACTAATTCGCGAATTGGCCAACTTTAACCAACGCACACCAAGTTAAATATATCATTTTATTTGAGGTGGGTTTGCTCAGTTTGCTCTTGACCCTATTCTAGGTCAGAGTTGACAGAGACAAAGTCTACAATGGAGCGAGCTTACCCAGAAGGAACCTGTGAATTTACTCTAACTTTAAAGAGATCAGGGTTGTAAGCGTTTGGAAAAACCGACGCAGGCAGAGTTCCACTCCTTTGCTGTGCGCATTATAAAAGACGTTTGAAAACGCTTAGTGCGAATTGGCGAAATAGCAACAAAGTAGGGTAACTTGCAGTGCGTCTGGATGGCAAGTTATTCATGAAATTCCCGCCTCAAACGTAACATTTCCCCCGAAATTGGCAGATTATTACAAGTAGCGCCATCTAGGACATGCAGCTGGACACGACATGCACGACAGGACACGCGTAAAGAGAAACCGTGCTATCTCAGGAACTTAAGGAGCCCCGAAACGGATAGATTCGAATGGGATAACGGGAGCTAAGTTCGCTATCCCATTCATGTAAGGTTACTTTAATCCCTATAGACAGAAATAGGAGCTCCATCAACTTCCTTTGGTTACGAGTCACGACCCTAATTTAAGCCGAATGCATGTGTATTTGATGTCATAAAAGTTGACCGAAAATCAATTCAAACAAACAAATCATCATCATCTGCCTAGCCTTTTCCCAAATATATTGGGGTCGGCTTCCAGTCAAACCAAATTTAGCTGAATACCAGTATTTTACGCGGAGCGGCTGCCTACCAGACCTCCACAACCCAGTAACTGGGTAACACGGTACTTCATGGCAAGACTGGAGTCAGATTTACTGGCTTCTGACAATCCGTAATGACTGCCAAAGATCTACAAATGACTGCCGGGACCAACGGCTTAACGCGCTTTCTGAGGCACGGAGGAAACTCGCTATGTTAAGATGGTCACCCATCCACAGACCAACCTTAGCAAGCGTTGCTTAACCTTGAAGATCGACCCGTGCGGCTGTTATTATTTAGCCACGAGCTCCTCCTCCTCCAATTCAAACAAACAAATGAACTCACATTTATGATATAAATTAGGATTCTCTTTAACATCAACGGAATGGAACCCTATCGTCAAAATTAGCTCGATTTAAAATTGTATTTTTTTCTTTCCACACACTGTAAAGCTGACTTACCTACCCTACTTCTTGATATGCAAGCAAAAGAGGTGTTTTTCGCACTCGTGCAGTAATGTTGTCAGTAAAATGATAAAAAAGTATAAAATAAAGGCCATTACAAAGTTTTTATTATAGTTAATATCGATTTTTAATTAAAATAATGAATTAAAGAAACTTGAAACGGAACGCATTTAAAAACAACAATCAGCATTTTGTGACGTATTTGCAGTTATGCCAACGAAAAGGCAACCTTATGTCTTTGAGTTAGAACAGTTCTTGACCAGTGATAGACACGAGTGACGTCATCGTCCGTTTTCGCGCGAACCTTTAAACTGTCGGTTTTAAAACGCAATTTTGGCAATAAATTAAAGCGTTTTCATTTTTTATTTATATGGTGGTCTATTCTAGATGGAGTTCTTTCAAATTAAAGTAAAAATGGAAATATTGCATGTTCCCTATTGTAACATAATTATTTCGTCTTTTCTAAGTTTTTTGTATAGCAATTATGTAACGTACATCTGAATTAACGCAATACCTCGTCGTCTTAAGGCTCAAACCAGATTTAGCTGAATACCAGTATTTTACGCGGAGCGGCTGCCTACCAGACCTCCACAACCCAGTAACTGGGTAACACGGTACTTCATGGCAAGACTGGAGTCAGATTTACTGGCTTCTGACAATCCGTAATGACTGCCAAAGATCTACAAATGACTGCCGGGACCAACGGCTTAACGCGCTTTCTGAGGCACGGAGGAAACTCGCTATGTTAAGATGGTCACCCATCCACAGACCAACCTTAGCAAGCGTTGCTTAACCTTGAAGATCGACCCGTGCGGCTGTTATTATTTAGCCACGAGCTCCTCCTCCTCCAATTCAAACAAACAAATTAACTCACATTTATGATATAAATTAGGATTCTCTTTAACATCAACGGAATGGAATCCTATCGTCAAAATTAGCTCGACCATTGCGAGAGTATTGCACAAATTATGGAGCCGACCCATTTCGATGCCCACGTGATATCAGTACGAATGAGTCAACCGGGTCAAGGATACTATGTAAGGATATTACGCCCAAGGGTACTAGGTCAGTATTCCATTGTCTTTCATTAGTACTGTTATAAAGTTTAAAATTGTATATTTTTTTCTTTCCACACACTGTAAACCTGACTCTTATCTACCCTACTTCTTGATATGCAAGCAAAAGAGGTGTTTTCCGCACTCGTGCAGTAATGTTGTCTAATATTTTCTTTTATGATGTATCGCATAATTGTAACATAATTATTATGTTTTTTCTAAGTTTTTTGTATAGCAATTATTTAACGTATATCTGAATTAACGCAATACCTCTTAAGGCAGAGATACCTGAGAGTAGCTCATTTTTAGAGTCGCAATTATGCTGAGCGATGGCCGTTTTGAGCGAATATGATGCATATCTTCCCAATTTTTTATAATTAAGTATTAGTTAATTTCTATTTTATTTTTTTGGTATGCGTCATGCTTGGCGCAAATAAACGCTTTTTCTTTCTTTTCTTTCAATTTTTTGGAAAATATATATGTTACATTAGACTATTTTCTTAATAATTTGATATATGAAAATTTCGTGTTTTATTCGTTACATAGCGTAATTCATTTGTAAAGTGATGTCTAACACGGACATAAAAACGACAATCGGACCAATAACGCCTGCGTCTTTTAATGGAATTTACACTATCTCAAAGACAATTTAACTATCTACATTTTGAAAAATTTTTTGGAATAAATATACATGTTACATTAGACTATTTTCTTAATAATTTGATATATGAAAATTTCCTGTTTTATTCGTTACATAGCGTAATTCATTTGTAAAGTGATGTCTAAAACGGACATAAAAACGACAATCGGACCAATAACGCCTGCGTCTTTTAATGGAATTTACACTATCTCAAAGACAATTTAACTATCTACATTTTGAAAAAAAAATTGGAATAAATATACATGTTACATTAGAATATTTTCTTAATAATTTGATATATGAAAATTTCGTGTTTTATTCGTTACATAGCGTAATTCATTTGTAAAGTGATGTCTAAAACGGACATAAAAACGACAATCGGACCAATAACGCCTGCGTCTTTTAATGGGATTGTTTACTATCTCAAAGACAATTTAACTATCTACATTTTGATATACGGCTATTTTTTTAAGTCTTACAATAATAAGGTACGTACAAAAAACTACTGAAGTTTGGGTCGCGCGGGTGTTATACGAGTGCGCGTTTTCCCTCAAGGTCGCTGGCGTCTGTCGTCGTCTTAAGGGGTCATCGTTGAACAACTTTCACTGGGACCAACACTGAAATTGCTTTTACATTTATGTGCGAATAACTCGACAGAATGTATTGAACAGCTGTTTTTATTTTGCGATTTTGGTGTTGCTCCCGTAGTCAGCTTTCTACGACCAGACCCTCAAGTCTGCTATTAAAATAGTGTTAGAATGGTCTGTCACTGATTTCATAATTGACCAGTTTGGTAATCTACTAATATAAAAGCATCATTATGACTTTCCAATGGTCAACCACTGACACTCCATTGAAAGAAATGGCATAGAATGGTAATCTCGTACATAGTGACACATGAATAAATAATATCTAAAAAGATATATAAAACAAATCTGGCATAACTTAATGTTCAAATTTAGTAGTAGTTTTTCGAAAATCATGTCTACTAACGGGTTTTATAAAAATGGCAATACGAAAATGTCATTTTACCACGATTCTATTACCATTGACCGACCAGTGATCGACCATTATGAATTAGCAGATTGCGAACTTTTAGCAAAATGACAATGGGATCGTGTTGGAATGACGAATTTATAAAAAATAGTAGACTTGGGGCCCAGTAGTTTCAGCTGTGCGTTGTCACTCACTCAGTCACTCAGTAACGGAAGAGATTTATGTAAATTGATTGTCTAAAAATACCAGTATTTTTTTATATGTATAATATCGTTACCTATGTTCTAGAAACAACTTATGGATCGACTTTAACATTGAGGATTTGAAGTTAATTTTTATCTTTCCATTCGTAATACAAGCTCCCAAAAAAAGGAAAGGCTGCAATGGAATTTGAGCCATATCTCACACAACATAGAGTTCATTATTCCAAAATTTGACAATTATATCGATATTTGTACCTATTGAAATATATGTAGAACTTACCAACACTACATGCAGCCAGAAAACCGGCATAAAATCCCACTTCATCATCACATTCCTCAATATCACTAACACAGCACTCATTGTCACAGTGACGTCACGACTCTGACGTCAACAAAGTTCACTGACCTCCTAATGTCTGAGAAGATATCGACTTTTGCTCGCGTTTTATGAGATTGTTATTTTTTGGCGGGAGACGCTACATTTTTTTTGACATTGACATTAGTTTTTTTTTAATGGCTGATGTGTAATTTTTTATTCAGTCTTGTTGGTATGAAAACGAAAAATTACACAAATGAATCAAAGGAATTTATCTGTCCATTTTACCTGTATTTCATCGGAAAACTTCAGAGGCCACGTTTAACAATTTTTTACGTTTCTTCAAAGAAAGAATTTCAAAGGCCCTCATTTTCTTTCTTACACGACTGCCTCAAAAGAAGTGTGTATTACAGGACTCCTTTTAGCACTCAATATTTCGGCCTAGCAACACACAGTATAATCTGGCAACACTAAAGAAGCCTTAACCAGAATTCAAGATCACATCTTACATAAATAGTAAATATTCAATGACGTCTTCATTCCACGACCTTGAACTCAGTTTGGGAAAAACTTCAGTACTTCCAAAAGTCTCGTGTTTTTTTATAAATTTTCGTCACTTTGGATTCAGCTTTTTTATTGAGGAATGGGCTTGCTCTAGACCACAATCACGCCTGATGGAAAGCGATGGATGAGGTCTATGATGGAGCGAGCGTGCCCAGAAGATGCCTGTTCACTCTTGCTTTGAAGGCAGACGGGTTGTATGTGGACAGGAATACATCACTGGATTTACTATTTAGGCGTTAATTCCCACTTGCAAACACAGCAAAGAAATCAATTATTTTTGTTTATTTTAATACTGCAGTTGAAAAAGTGTTTTTTATCTCTAGCTTTACATAGCATTTACATCTAAAAGATAACACCAAAAACACCCAAAACGTTCAACTATATTTTTTTCTCACGAACACGAATTTAATGAGACTCATTTGTCAATACGCACGTCTGAATATTTCCGCAAAAGGTGTTGTACTAAAAATACAATGAAGTTATCACAATAGGTTATCAATATTTATCATTTAAATTCGCGTCATGTGTTTTGTTATGTAATTTAGTTATCAGTTGCACAGGATTTTTTAAAATTCGACGAAATCTGCTGAGATTTTTTTGCTAAGAATGTGAATTATAAAATCACCATTTATTTATTTGGAATCTCAAAACATCAAGAGAGCACACCCATCGGTTTGATCTTGACTCTAGTCTAGGTCAGAGATGACAGAGACAAAGTCTACGATGGAGCGAGCTTACCCAGAAGGAGCGTGTTCACTGTTACTTTGAAGATATTAGGGTTGTAAGCGTTCGGAAACACAGACGCAAGCAGAGAGTTGCCAGTTTCAGTTTTCTTGTGGATAACCTGTTCAGTAGGATGATATACTATTGGGGGTCTCATTGAACATTCAAAAGGAATGGGTGGTTATCCAGATACACTGGGTTGTGAAGATCAGGATCAGTCACTCCATATCATCTTCCTGCCTTTTCCCAACTATATTGGGGTCGGCTACCAGTCAAACCGGATTCAGCTGAATACCAGTATTTAACGTGGAGCGGCTGCCTGAGGAGCCCATGTCTAAATAATAATAGCTACACGGGTCGATTTCCAGGTTAAGCAATGCTTGTCGAGGTAGGTCTGTGGATAGGTGACCATCTTAACATACCGAGACTCGGACAGCACGTTAAACCTTGGTTCCGGCTGTCATTTGGAGATCTTTGGCAGTCAGTTATGGATATTCAAAAGCCAGAAAATCTGACTCCAGTCTAGCAAAATAGTAGGTACCGTGTTACCCCATTACTTTACTGGGTTGCGGAGGTCTGGTAGGCAGCCGCTCCACGTAAAATATTGGTATTCAGCTGAATCCGGTTTGACGCGAAGCCGACGCCAATATAGTTGAGAAAAGGCTAGGCAGATGATGATGTGTGACAAATCATTCTAAATAAGTGCTTTTTAAGATTTTTGGGAGCAGCCAAATAGTTGTAGTTGTAACAATTTATTTACACGTAAAGTTTACGATCTCTCAGAGAGCAGGACGTGGGAGTGAAGCGATCATCATTCACCAATGAGGCGGCCCCATTTCGGGAGCATGATAAACTTCTTCGAATTCCTCAAGGCGATCAGCGAGTAGCGAGTGAAAAGTTTCGATAGTTTTAACGCTCGGCTTTCAGCGAGTGCTTTTGTGCGACGGGCTTTTACTCACAATACTCGCTCCGGCTGTACTATAGGCAGAAATTATAGCTGTTTGGTGAGTACTGTCCGCCAAGCGATCATCGCCGAGCGAGGGTCGCTGAGCGAGTACAATCTTTGATAGCTCAAGAGCTAACAGAGGTAAGAGCCGCTCGCCGGCAGTGTGAACAGCCAGCTATCGACTATGAATGTATGTGTCTCTTTTACTCACACGAGATCTATATCTTTTGTCCCTTTCCTCAACAAGCAAAAAGTCGATAGCTACTCGCTTCCTCGCCGGGCGCGGCGGTGAGACAAGTGCCTATATTATCTGTGGGAATAATGGATTCTAGAAGGAGTGACAATGAGTGAGTGAAGGATAAACAACAATCCGGAGTAAGTTATACGGATCTAAGGGAGAATGACTGATAGGATCGCGTTGGACCTCGTTTCATCTGATGGTAAGCGATAAGGTCGACAATAAACCACGTTTGCCTAGAAGTAACCCTATTGGTAAGCGATAAGGTCGACAATAAACCACGTTTGCCTAGAAGTAACCCTAGACTTAAAGACCCCAGGTTGTTGCTATTAGGAAACATAGATTTCGGCAGGGAATTCCACTCCTTAGCTGTACGCACAATAAACGTATTCCCAATAGCTTTTGTGCGTGTGCGTGTAATTCTTGTTAGGTGGGTTTTATTTCATGGTCGTCAATTTTCAAATCTATACTATCTATACTAATATTATAAAACTGAAGTTTGTTTGGTTGAACGCGCTAACCTCAGGAAATACTGGTTCGAATTGAAAAATTATTTTAGTTTTGGATAGCCCATTTATCGAGGAAGGCTATAGGCTATATAACATCACGCTGCGACCAATAGGAGCGTTAATGAAAAATGAGACGCAGAGGATGTTGCGCTGGTCAACTAGTAAAATTATCATCGGGAATAGTTTCCTCAACATAACATGGACTGCGGAATCTGTTCGAAAGAGGTACCGTAGCCCTGGAACGCGGCGGGCACTAGGAGGAACACGGATGGGTTTTAGTCAGTAAGAGTCTGACACTCCCTCCTGCTTCACCCAGAGCGGGAGGAGTCATTTGATGATCCTTAAAAAAAGCCTTAACATAACACAGATGTTTCACGTGCTAACACGACTATGCGCTGCTGCGTTCTCCATGACGGCTAGATGACGTCAGCTGACGTCAGCCGTCAAGGTCAGGTGACCGCGTTTGACGTCATGCAGTACGGTCATCAACGGGTATCACCTGGAGTTTTGCTTGAGGCGGTGTTTAGATAACGTGACGAAGTGATTTTTTGTCGACATTCTTGGCCTTTTGTGGAGTCACGAGTTTGAATATGTTAAGACGTTTGATTGTAAAGTCTTCCTAAATAATGTATAATGTTTGAGTTTTATAAACGAAAACATGGATCAGTGATATCCGAAATGCTAATGTATCAATTTTTTCCGTTACTTATGAGTGATTCGGCTAAAAGACAACGCCCAGCCGAAACTACTGGTCGTAGATTGCTGAAATTTGGCATGTAGGTTCCTTGGGGCTACACTTCCTGGAGCACTAAGAGAGGATATTTCCCGAAAATCCTACGGGAACGGGAAAAACGGAATACTAAGCTACCAAGTCGTGGGAATAAGCTAGTTACTAAATAAATTAAAGATAATCAGTTATCAGTGTTTCTAGTCGTTTCCCAACTATTTTCTGGTCGGCTTCCAGCATGACCCGGTACAGCTGAATACTAGTTTTTAGGGTTCCGTACCCAAACGGTAACCAACGGAACCCTATTACTAAGCCTCCGCCGTCCGTCCGTCTGTCTGACAGCGGGCTGTATCTCAAGAACCGTAATAGGTAGAGAGTTGAAATTTTCACAGATTGTGTATTTCTATTGATGACGTAAGACTGGTGGATGCCATGCTTCACAGCTTGGCTCAACGCCGGCAAGGTTGCCTGCTTGTCGGTCTTCTACAGATTGTACTCCGGTGAGTGTGCCCAAGAACTCCACGACCTCATCCCACCGCCTCTTCTACAATCGGACTTGCCCACTGATTGGGTTGGTAAGTGGGTTGTGGCGATACTTCTTGGCAATATATTTAAATACTTTAAGTTCGCTTGAGGAGCTCGTGGCTAGATAATAACAGCAAGGTTAAGCAACGCTTGCCAAGGTTGTTCTGTGGATGGGTGACCATCATCTTTACATAACGAGTTTCCTCAGTGCCTCGGAAAGTATTTTAAGCCGTTAGGTCCGGCTATCATTTGAATATCTTTGGTAGTCGTTACGGAATAGTCAGAACTCAGAAGCCACTAGCCAGTAAATCTGACTCCAGTCTTGCCTTGAAGTACCGTGTTACCCAGTTATTGGGTTGTGGAGGTCTGGTAGACAGCCGCTCTACGTAAAATACTGGTATTCAGCTAAATCCGGTTTGACTGGAAGCCGACCCCAATATAGTTGGGAAAAGTAGATGATGATGACTTATCGCTCTCTGCCTGTCTGTATCTCCGGTTACTTCTAAACCAGGCAACGGATTTTGATGCGGTTTTCACTAGGAGAAAGTGTGATAAACGAGAAAGATTTCCGTATATAATTTGCATCCGTCCGAAACCAAAGACCAAAGAAAAATACGTGACCAATATTTTTTGAAAATCTAACTGACGGAGTAATTCTATTTTTTCAGTGGACAAGCCTATTGGCGTTGTACGATACATAATTTTTGTTGGATCACGCCTGCCTAGAAGTAACCTATTCACTCTTGACTTAAAAGACTCCCAGGTTGTAACAATCTCAACAGATTCGCACCGGCAAGCGTCGGTTCTATCGAACACCGCAAGGAGTTACGATCTTGGGCACGCTGCCATATTTTCCACCCCCGGCTGTGTCTCCGACAAGCCAGTATGCACCATTGTGTGCATGGGACATAGCCACGTTGGCAGACCGAAAAAACAGGCAAGCATAGCATAATCCTAATATATAAATTTCTTCCGTTACTGAGTGACTGACAGAACGCACAGCTACTGGTCGTGAGATCGAAATTTGGTATGTAAGTTCCTTGGGGAGTGCAGGGGAGCACTAATGAGAGGATTTCCCGAAATTCGTACGGGAACGGGAACAATGGACACAGTGCGGGTTGGTGGATATCACACGTCTTCGAATGTTTGGTTCTACGACGCGTGGGTTTCCTCACGATGTTTCCTTTACCGTTTTGAGAGCAAAGGTAATGAAATAAATTAGTTAAACTATACGGAACGTGCAGGAACTATAGGTGGCAGCACAGAAGTGTCCTTATCAAGTATATTTTACTTAAAAGTTTCAAACTTACAACGCTAGATGGCACAGTCTACTTCGTGCACGTTCTCCTAAACGGAGCGTATAGGAACTATAGGTGGCAGCACAAACGCGTCAATGTCATGTATTCTTAACGTTAAAGTTTCGAATATGCAACACTAGATGGCATAGTAAACGCCGAGCACGTTCCCTAATAGTGCATTAGGTTCGTGGAATGAATCTTCGACTCGTAACTCTACCTACTCGTCTACTATTGCTCTCGGAAAAATAGATAAAAGGCTAAATATTACTTTAGATAAGGACGCACTTATTAGAGCTTAGTAAGAGTAAAGGAAACAGAAATTTAATATGCTATCTCTCTCTATGTCAAACCATTTTCTGGTCACCGGTTGACAGACAGGTTCAACCGACAACGGTCCAGTTGAGAGAGTATTACCCGACTACATAAGAATGTACTAGTTTACTGGTGCCCAAACACTATAGCTATGTCATAGTCATCAGGCATATACTGACAGCTCATTGGGAGACCGCGATTTAACGAATGTGAAGCGAGCTCTAGCTGTAACACATTTTAAAACAAATCTATTCTTAAAACTACGAAAGTCAGAACATAAACGCCATTTTTCCGTGCAAGTCCGCGTGCAAAACATAACTAAAATAAACAACCAACTCCTCTTACCGGATAAAACGATGAAATCACATTTAACATTTAAAAAATATCACAATTACAAAGAAAAAATTGATTGCAAAAAATGTTGTATGGAAAACTCTCAAATGACATAAACGCTAAAATTGACAGCTTTTTGGCTTTTGGAACGCTCCGTCAAAAATGTACAAACGGCCAGTTTCAGACCATAGACGCGAAAAAGTTTCCGACACAAAAGAGGTTAGGTTTGCAAACGTCAAAATTTTAGCGCGCTTTTTTACAAGATGGCGGCGGACACGTGGCGTTTTAAAAGCGTGGCACTCGTCTGCTGAGGATTATTTCCCGCGTTATTTTATTTCTAGACGTTACATTTCGCGCTGCTTATTTTTAGCTACGAATTTCTATCGGAAAGGGGACGTCAGGTCGTTCACTACATATTGTCGCTTGGATATATTGATGCGAAATGTTTTCTGGCAGCAAGCAGTAAGTATGTACTGTTAGATACTACGGCGATGAGTATGAGCAAATTGCTTGGTAGAAATCACAAGTATTATACACTTGTACAGGTAAGAGTATTCAGCTTAGTCTAATTTATCAGTGATCTTTATTTTCGTAGACATAAGGTTGCTATTAAACGTAAAATAACAATTGGCTTCAACTTTATTCAAGTCACAGGTGGTACCAACTACCCACAATATTGGTGATTTGTCACTCTTGTTGGAGTGTCAAGGCATTGCCAATTTTTACTGGATGAAGAAAATAGAGGATTTCAGATGAAAAATTCCTTTTACATGACTGCGACAGAGCCAAAGTGGGACAAGTTTTCTCCAGGAGGTTAAGCAGAATTTTTCACAGTTCTAATACAAAATCTGACCTATCTGTGAGACATATCTTGATGCTAGACCGAGATGACATTCTAAACGTCTCGCCACTCGATATTTTTAGTATATCGAAGTTCAATGATTTGGCTCAAGGAATGTACGATTTACGAACACAATGATTGCATTGGCCAACGAGAATGTGAAGTCTTGATGGGTTTGCGTTAGAATTTTGAGAGAATGCTTAAGTGCCAGAGGGGATCAGGGAGGGGTGTAGGTAGCAGATATTTTGTTTTATTATGCCGGATTGAAACAACAGATAGGCAGGCTTTCATTCTTTATCGAATAACGTTCATGTTTTGCCGTGAGACCAAAGGACTAAACGATAGCTAGGATCTGCCAAAGCCATCGTTCAGATTGCACTTGGTTGGACTGGATGCTGATTTCAGAATAATTGATGATGATGATCTTGGTCATAATTGGCTGTGAACTTATCAAGTATTGGATACTGCTCTATAAATCAATGGTAAGTGATGCTGATTACAACTATCTTGAGTTAGACGAAATTCGTTAGAAGCAGTAAGGAAAGGTCTTGATGATGGTGAAATGAAATTTATCAGAAAAAGAAAATATAATGACATGTGGGCTTTGTCCAGGGTCCGTTTTTTTGTAAAAAATTTAAAGATTGCTGTCAACTGCCGATTCTCATCCTCGCCTAAAACTCTGGAAGCAACTAGAAAAGTTCAAATCCCTACAGGTGTTACTCGGCGGTTCATTGGCATTTATATTGGGGTCATGTATTTGTGCGCGGGACGCCTACGCTGACGTATGTGTGCGTTTTTAAATGGACACTATCTGCTGGTGTATATGACTTCCTGGTACTTGCTAGGTTAAAGGGGGGGCTAGCAGAGGTGGTGGAAAGTTTAATTTTAGGTGCCTTTATTGGTCAAGAGAGGTGGTTCAGTATATCTGACAAGGCACGGTGATGATAGGTGGAGTAAAGTCACAAGCACCAAGTGACGCCCAAGGACTGGAAGAAAATTGTAGGTCGTCGGGCGCGAGATGGGCAAGCCTGCCACACATTCCCCCCAACCACTGCAACTCTTGAAAGCCAGAAACAAAAGTGGCGACCACCAGAAACACGCCGAGTTAATGAAGATCGACGAGTCCTGGAGAAGCGATTCAACAAAAAAAGATCAGGTTTAAAATAGAATCTTAAGTAATTATATACTAGGTTTGTCATGATACATGACAAAATATGATGTACTTATATTTCTTTATAAATCCTTGATACGAATAATCTCGAACAGTATCGCGAAAACTTTTACACACAAAAATCCAATTCCCTCCCTGCACACTTGGAAAGTAAATTCCACATTTGCATACCTTTCATCAACTTTTCGTACGTCCTTAATTTTAACAGTTTCTCGAGTACAACACAGATCCAGTTCTCTTCATCAGGATGCTTATTCAACATTAGCAAAAACGCAGAATCTAAACCAACGGGCTGCAAAATTGTTCGAGAACCTCCGTATCCCTTACACGCATGGCATTTTGAAGAAACGCGGATGGGTTTTAGTCAGTAAGAGTCTGACACTCCCTGCCGCTCTACTTAGAGCAGGAAAAGTCATTTGAAGTTTTCCTATACAAAAAAGGAGGTAAACCAACCACCCTGAATACGCTGCGTCATTCAACTGTTTTGTGTTACTCAACGCACGCAATAATGGGATATTTAGTTGATTGTCCTTGACACCGGTGAAGATGTAATTGGTATCTACGTAGACCGTTAGAAGGCCTTGTCAATGAGTCCAGTCATATTGATCATCAAAAATGCAGGGTTAAAAGTCTGAGGGCGCTTCCACGGAAGCGTAATTGAGCAGGGGTTTTATTATCTAAACCCGAAGTCCGTAGTTTCAGCCTTAGTTACGAGCGTTTGCTACTACGATTTGACAGTAGCTGTCAAATTGTGTTGTTCTTCATTCTTAGTTCGAGTTCGGGACCAATCGTAAGTCCGTAGGTCATACGGAGTAGCAAACGCCCGTAACTAAGCCTGAAACTACGGACTTCGGGCTTAGAGAGTAACCCCCCTGAGACGAACCAATTTAACAATCACTGAAAAGATGGGAGACGAAATGTCGATTTATGTAAATTTATTAGGCTTCAGCGGAAGCCAGAGCCTAAATGTTGTTTAAAGAGAAACTGTGATCAGTCACGGCGATTTTAGTAGATAAACGATTAATAGTATAATTTATGCTTATTATATGATGGAAGGGTAATATAATCGTCAATCGACAAAATAAAATATATCTCGGCGTACGACATCGGAACATCTTAAATCTCCCAAACAAAAACTGCTAAACCAAACAATGATAAAGTTACAAAACACCACTTAAAATTCGACAGCAAAATTGAAGAAATCCCCTATGACATAAAAAAAACCGTTGTCTATAGCAGCTGAAAAAGGACACAAGAATCTATAACTAACACACACTAAAAATAATATTGACGAAAACAAAACTAAAACACGTGCATATAAAAGAGCCAATAAAAATGAGGTGCTGAGTGTCATGGCTGCTTCGATTTTGGCGGCAAAATATTATAAAGAAAATCTTGTCCATGGAGACAACTTGGTTCTATGTTTAGCAATGGTTTGAGTACTAAATGAAAGAAAGTTTAGACAAAACTAAATACTCTTTTAAAGAGAATTTCATAAGCGCCATCGAAACAGCCACGATCATAGACAAAACAAAATGATTACTTACCCCTTTAACATCTTCTAAATCTTTCGTATCCAATACTCTTCTTCTAGCAGATGGAGTTTCAGGACTTAGATCATCAGTTGGCTCACTAATCGTACTTTCAGTGCTCGTCTCCATAGACTTCGCATCTTCCAAATGATTCGTTCCTTCTTCACTCTTCTCGGTTCTCTTTTTCAAATAATTCTCATGTTCAAAAGTTTTGTTCTCAAACCCAGTGCCGCTTGGAGATTCTATATCATTGTCCAGAAGTATTCTTTCATCTTCTGAGTCTATGTATTTCAGGTTGGCTCTGGCTTTTCTAGGTTCGGCTTTTACATCGTTTTTAGTAGCTTCTTCGTTAACTGTATGGTTGATTTCTATTTGTTTTTTCGGCGTTGTCCCTGATGAAACAGGCTGCGAAATCTGAATGTAGGAAGCGAAGTTAGATGTATGTTTTGGCGCTTTGGTTTGTTTTTCTATATCACTCTTAATATCTTTCATTTTATTTCCGTCTGTGTTATGTTTCTTGTAATCTAAATCACCATTTTCTACATGGATGACAGTGGATTTTTCTAGGATCTTCCCTATGGGGTTGTTTGGGTCTAGCTGGCTTTTAATGCTGGCTAGACGGTCGGAAGGCAGTTTTGAAGTGAGTGAGGTTGACATGGAACTATTTCTATCGTGTATTGGTTTTGCTAGACACACTGGCTCGGATATAGTCTTACTTAGTGATAGGTCTGAATTCGAGTTGGATCGGGAACTCGACGACCCTACCTCCCATCGCAAGCCATTCTTTTCGTACGGCAGATGAACTGGTACTGGTTTCTCGTCCTTAGGGACGATTTTCGTATAGCCTACTGTACCGTTCTCGCAATCCTTGAGTTGGTTTATAAACTGTTCGGTGTACCGCGAGTCGTTCGCCGGTAGTTTCGTTACCGTCATTTTCTGGTCGAATCTCTTTCTTATTTCCGAAACCGAAGGTACTTCGTTCCCGTTCGTGTCTTTGACACCGTTTAGCATGCTTCTCTTGTAAACCGGCGAGCTTTCCTTATACGATCTTCTTTCAGGTCTCTGGTTTTCAAATATTACGCTTATTTTTGGTTCTTGTGACGTAACAATGCGACATGTGATCAGTGTGTGTTAGTCCAACATTTATTTCATGCCTTGCTGGTAATACCTGGTGTATCATTTATGGTACTGGCTTACTGTTCAATCGTGAATACTAGGATGTTACAAAGTAGCAGGATGTAGCATCAATGTTACACGTGAATGGTATTACAAGCAAATATCGCATCTATGTTACTACGGTGACACGTTTTGAAAGGTTATGTTTCTTTGAACGTTTTCGGCAGTTAGGGCCTTTCAATCGGTGCAAGTACTACGTTTTTTTGGAAGCTTTATTTAATGTATGGCTCTTTTTTTAGTGCGATGTTAAGGAACGTACACACACACTCACACGCGCAAACATTATGTTTGTGTGCCTGCGAAATTTTCGAAAGAATAAATAACCAGTTGTTTGTGGTTTTGATAATTTTAAAAAAAGAACATAACTGATGATGATGACGATGATATGGTCTCTTCGGGCAGTTTTGGAAACGAACTTCTCGAAGTTTTTTATGGAGTGATGATTATAAAATGATGAAGAGCAGAATATTTGTTCAGTCACAAAGGAATTTTCGATCGTAACGAATGAATTTTAAAACAAGGAGTAATAAGACAAAACATATGATTTTGACGATGGATGATATCGAGAAAACATTTTTGAACTTTTAAATTTTGTTTTGCTACCTACCTTACCTAAAAACAAATTAAAAAAAAAAAAAAACAAAATAAAAAACAGCCAAAATTGTTACTAGAAGGCTAAATGATAAAAAACTTTTTGCATGCTGTCATTGTGACATTGACAGTGACAGAAAACCACACAAACATAAATAACCTGAGGCGTGAGAGAGTGACAACAGTATTCCTATCTCTTTTACACTTAGGCAAAGACAATAGACATAGATAAGAAGATAATAAAGCAAAGATACACGTTTGACCATTATCTCACCTGATGGTAAGCGATGATGTGGTCGAAGATGGAACACGCTTGTCTAGAAGTAACCTATTCACTGTTGACTTAACATTGTTTTAATACCTACGTAAGCATTATTAACGGGGTTATAATTCTAATGCATTATTTATTTTTGTTGTACTTATGAATGAATTCATCTGCCTAGCCTTTTCCCAACTATATTGGGGTCGGCTTCCAGTCAAACCGGATTCAGCTGAGTACCAGTGTTTTACGTGGAGCGGCTGCCTACCAAACCTCCACAACCCATTAACTGGGTAACACGTACTTCTTGGCAAGACTGGAGTCAGATTTACTGGCTTCTGACAATCCGTAACGAATGCCAAAGATCTACAGCTGACCAACCGCTTAACGTGCTTTCCGAGGCACGGAGGAAACTCGGTATGTTAAGATGGTCACCCATCCACAGACCAACCTTGGCAAGCGTTGCTTAACCTTAAAGATCGACCCGTGCGGCTGTTATTATTTAGCCACGAGCTCCTCATCTATCATGTACCTATGAATGAATTATTTTTTCAAAATAATCGCGTTTACAGGTAGTTTATGTCGGGTACATTATGTTGCCCTACTTTGTAATGCGGCCAATACGGCACCGTGTTTTAAGCTAGAGACAAACTGGTCTCATGTACGCAACGTATGCAACGCATTATGATATCTGGACTATTGATTTTGTATGAAAAACTATGCAATAGTGACACTTATCGTATGCAACACAACATACGATACATAAGCGTTGCATACGTTGCGTACGTGGGACCAGGGCCTCAAGTCTGCTATTACAATAGTGTCAGAATGGTCTATCATTGATTTCATAATTGTTGATTTCGACAAGTTTGGTAATCTACTAATATAGAAGCGTCATTATGACTTTTCAATGGTCAAACACTGACACTCCATTGAAAGAAAAGGCATAGAATGGTAATCTCGTACATAATGACAAATGAATAAATAATATGTATAAATATATATATAAAGAAATCTGGCATGACTTAATCTTCAAATTTAATAGTAGTTTTTCGAAAATCATGTCTACTAACGGGTTTTATAATAATGGCAATACGAAAATGTCTTTCTACCACGATTCTATTACGAGACCATTGACCGACCAATGATCGACCATTATGAATTACCAGATTACGAACTTTTAGCAAAATGACAATGGGATCGTGTTGGAATGACGAATTTATTAGCAAACTTTGGGCCCTGTGTTTCTCGCTTCATGCTTACCACTGCCGGCTTCAAGATGGCTCCAATATGAGACACACTCTCGCTTACAACTTCGAACAATTAACTCTAGTCATCCATTGCATTGAAATAAATAATGCTAAAAATATTCATGACCAAAATTTGGTACTACTGTTATTTCAAAAAGTTAACACATTTCAAGGTTACAATAAGTGAATGGAATATTACCTAGCTTCTTGTATAGGCTATTTCACAAAACGTTTTGGGAACACATTCATTGTGCTTACAGCTAAGGAGCGGAATTTCCTGCCAGAGTCTGTTTCTTGATAGCTTCAACCTGGGAGTCTTTAAGTCAAGAGTGAATAGGTTAATTTTAAGCAAGCGTGGTTCATCTTTGATTACATTATCGTTTGAGGTGAGATGGTGGCCAAAAATGCGTATAAAAGAAAATGATTACAATTCTCAAAACCTAGACAGCAGTCAAGACATACTTGGTTAAAAATCTCAAAAAATGGTGGTGTCGTCAGCGTTTTAAATCTGTGATCAACAGAGACAGCACTAATGGCGTGTGACTTCACTAACAACTCCCGCCATATTGAATTGAAGCCATCCAGTAAAAACGACATGTTGTGTGACAAGAATCGAAAAAATAAATTCAAAAGCGTATATCTTCTCTGTTTTTTCACCAAATGTACTTATTTTTCACAAATGATACTGTTTTAATAATATCCATCAACAAAATTATTTTAGCATTTCAAATGAAATATTTTCCATGAAAAACTATCCTTAGTTAAGCTCTAACAGAACTTGAGAAGTATAGATACCTCAATTCAGATAAATAACATTTAATGCCAGTCACACCAATATCTACTCTGAAGTTAAGTTCATAAAGTTGACTTTTGAGTGGTTATTAGGAAAGAAAGGTTCTAAAAAATCTTTATTGTAGCGGAATTTCAACTTTGTCGTGTACGAAATAAGTCCTAAAACTAATAAAATTGTCACTCCCCCACTGAACAGATTGTTTCAGTTAAATGTGTCTTGTGTAGTGTATTTTTTTTTTTCTATATAGTGTATTTTTTTTAAATATATTTTACCTTTTTCTATGAATTATACAGCGCCAGTGTAGATTGGTATGCTACACCCTATGACATCTTAAAACTATCATGATTTTGTTGTGAGAGGGAGACTATGCAAGACATAGCGCTATCCCTGTTACACAACGGAATCATAATGGCAGTGGCACATCATAGTAGCCACTGCTTGAATTTGTTTTATTTCTGATATATCTGTAAGGTTCAAAACTACCTATTTCTTTTTTACTTAATTTTATTGAATATCAAACGCACCCTGTTTTGCTCTAAGAAATATTTTCTTTTTAACCGACTTCCGATCCGTCCGAATCTTTTTTTTTTGGTTCTCAATTCGTAGGAATTTTTTTTTTTAGGTACATATTTGTTTTTTTTTTGCTGTGAATCATTAAAATAATATTGCTACTAACCTTTATGCATTAAAATGATATAACGAAAGAATTCGTGACTCGTTCTCAAATATTTTCGGGTCAAGGCCGATATTATTATTAGAATCATGTATTTGAGTATTTTACACATTTCTTTGTATTATTCATTTACGAAGAGATTTTGTACCTTCCTATCAGTTTTTTTTTTAAATTATTATGTTTATATTTTATACCTTCTAAGACAGGTTTTTTTTTGGTTTAAAAAATTATAATCTGTAAGGCGTTTCAAACAAACAGTTGAAAATCTTTGATTGAAACGCCTTACTAATGAATATTTTTAATTATTCGGTAATCATTTAAATTAATTATAATTAGATACCTAAATAATATTATGATAAACCTACTTTTAACATAAGGCTAATTCTTTAGGTTTTAGTGAGATTTCCGTGTTTAATTTTTAACAAGATTCCGATACAATACCATTTATAATCATTTTTTATGGACCATAAACAGTAAAATCATCAGAATATGTCCTTAAAAAAATAATGTATAACCAAAATATAACAATACATCAAAAAACAAATTTCGCAGACACTCAAGTGTAATTTAAATAAATAAAAAAAAAGAAATATAATACATTGATATAGAAAACAAAGAAAAAATTACCTCTGAAATTGTTGCCGCGGAATTCCTTGCTTTCCTTGCAAGCCTGGATGGGTCGGCAGCCGGTGGTCTTCCAATATCGTTGGAAATAGACTTGGACCGGGAAATCTCTCCATAATTTTGATTCTGTTGTTGCTGAATCCTCTGGGTCAGCGGTATGTAATTCGCAGGCGAGTATTTGTTGTACCACTCAGCATGAGACATCGCTAGATCAGCTGAAGACAGCAAAGGTCTTCGACTCCTCGGTAGAGGGTCACTAGAGGTCTTGCTACTCTCGCTCCGCGTCGTAGATATATCCCTAGACCTGGATTCCGACCTCTCAGACCGGTATCTGCTACTGGAGACTCCACTATCAGAATCAGCGATGCTTGGAGCTCTAGAACTCCTCTGTCTTTCGACGATGGTCTTCCTGTCTCGATTCCCATCGATGTCAGAGAACCGAGACCTGTACTCAGACCTTTCATAACTGCGTAAGGTGTCATAATTCCCACTAGTAGACCTAAAGTACGGTTTTTCGACTGTAGAAGTAGTGTGTGTGGATCTGTAAGACCCTGAGAGGCTGGAAGAGGTAGTGTTGTACCTTGAGGGGGATACAACAGGCATTTTGGCAGAGTTCCTTTCGTATTTTTCCTTAGTGTGTTGGACACATATCCTTAACGTACGCTTGGCTTATGCTATCCTATTCTAGTTTAACTTTAATTCTGGACGGCGGTCGTTTTCTTTGCATTGTTTTGTTTTGATAGCTTTGTAGGAGAAATTGTTTGGGTTTGTTTTCTGGAACAAAAGAGAAATTGGTTACATATAAAAAAAACTGGCCAAGTGTGAGTCGTACTCTCACACGAAGGGTCCACCATAAACCTTTAATTATTTTATTTGTTGTTATATCGCTAACAGAAATACACACTCTGTGATAATTTCAACTGTCTTTTTATAATTTTTTATGAGATACAGCTTTCTGACAGACAGACGGACGGACAGTTTAGGCTTAGTAATAGGTTCCGTTGATTATCCTTCTGGTACGGAACCCTAAAAAAGAACAATAGGGTAATCTCCTAAAATCCAATTTTTTAATCTCCAATTTTTTTTTATAATTAAGTATTAGTTAATTTCTATTTTATTTTTTTGGTATGCGTCATGCTTGGCGCAAATAAACTCTTTTTCTTTCTTTCTTCTTTCTAAAAAATCTATTGATCGTAAAAAAAAATAAAGACGATGCAGAGAGTTTAAATTTTGTTTGACGTGAAGCCTTGGTAATCTTTTCGCTAAGAAGTGACGTAGCAAGCCCCCACTCCTGAACTTGATGCATTATATCCGTGTCAATTTCTATTGATTTGATAACGCGAAAAATACGTGCATAGTATTTTTTGATAGGATCTAATTGACGAATACATAGAATTAATATTTTTTTATAGAATACATCCCTGTAGGTAGGGTTCCCAACCCTCCCGGATTGCCCGGGAGACTCCAGTAATAATGGTTAACCTCCCGACCTCCCGGAGAGCAATAATTTCTCCAGTTTTTTCTAAAAATTAAATGTAATCGTCGTCGCTCAGTCGTCGCTAGTCACTCGTGATGATGATGGAGCAAGGAAAGAAATCGAATGAGTATTTCTTTAGTAAAAGCAGAGTTACAAGTACTAACAAACTTCGATTTTGCATGTAAAAACTTTTATGATTTTGTGGTGAAAAACCGATAAATATTAGATGCTGCTCGAAAACAAAATAAATATAACTTTAAAAATTAATTAATGTATTTCTTTTAGTCTAATCCCCCTCCCTCCAAAATTTCTTAAACATACAAATTCTCCCGGGTTGGTCCTTTCGAGAGTTGGCAACCCTACCTGTAGAGCAAATCTGCTGAAAACAAATGTATTGCCCGATATGGACTGAAATAAGTTGACAATTATTATTGAAAATAGGCATATGAAAGTCCGCATTGTGCAGTATTTTTATAAATGCATAGTTCTAATATAGTTGCCGAAATGAGGATGAACAGTAGGGAACTTGCAGGGATTATAGGCGGCAGCACAGAAGTGTCACTGTCAAGTATAATTAACTCAGATAAGTTTCGAAACGCTTCGAGCTCGTGGCTAAAATAATAACAGCCGCACGGGTCGATCTTCAAGGTTAAGCAACGCTTGCCAAGGTTGGTCTGTGGATGGGTGACCATCTTAACATACCGATTTTCCTCCGTGCCTCGGAAAGCACGCTAAGCCGTTGGTCCCGCCTGTCATTTGTACATCTTTGGCAGTCGTTACGGATTGTCATAAGCCAGTAAATCTGACTCCAGTCTTGCCATGAAGTACCGTGTTACCCAGTTAGTGGGTTGGGGAGGTCTGGTAGGCAGCCGCTCCTCGTAAAATACTGGTATTAAGCTAAATCTAGCTTGACTGGAAGCCGACCCCAATATAGTTGGGCCAAGGTTAGGCAGATGATGGGGGACCCCCCACAGAGCTTGCGTCCTCGTCGCGTCCCCTGGAAACGGCCCAGTTTGTCACCGTAACGGAGTGGCAAACTGGGTACGGCTAAAGTGCTCTGTGCTTTCGTAGTAATTTTATTTTATCTTGCGTTGCGTCTACGAACCTGCTGTGGCTATGCCAAAACCCCCGCGGGACGCCTCCGGGCGGTTTTTAAAAGGCCCTTCTCAGGGCCAACCCAAAGGCCCTTCTCAGGGCCAACCCAAAGGCCCTTCTCAGGGCCAACCAAAAGGCCCTTCTCAGGGCCAATCCGACGCTTCAGCGTCTGAAGCTAGCCGCGCGCCGTCTGCGGCTAGCTTCTTCGGAAGGGCGGACATGTCCGATTCGGACGAGTCCGTCATAAGCGTCTCGGACGCAGGCGACCTTAGGTCGCGAAAGCGGGCCTTCCGCAAGGAAGGGTCCGAGGGCTCCTCGAGTTCGGCGAGGAAGCCCAGGGCCAAGAAGCCGACGACATCTGCGGACACCCACGTCGTGGGTCTCGTAGATGCCCAGCGGCAGTTGGACCTGACTCGGCGGGCGCAGCACCAGCAGGAACTCGAGGAGCGGGTTGCTGCGAAGGAGCAGCGGGCGCGTGCTGCTCGGGCCAGGTCCGGGTACGGAGCGTCCCGCGTTCTGTACGCGGACCAATCCGTGGCGGAGCTGGAGCGATTGGCGGAGGAGGACGAGGAGGAGATCGTGGAGGTCGCATCTAAGTCCTCCAATCTAAAAGGGACCTTCCAAAAGGCCCTTAAGTGTCGGGCTGCGAGCTTGCGTAGTATTGTGTTGGAGCTGGTCCAACGCAAGACGACCGAAGAAACGCGGCAACTGCAGGCGACAGTCGATCGCCTGCAGGCGGAGGTCAGCCAGCTCCATAGCAAGCTAGCTGAAGCTACGGCCCGGCCACAACAGACCGAACCGAGACCAGCGGCGGAGGCTCCCACCCCCACCAACCTTGAGGACGTTATCCGCAAGGTTGTCATGGAGGAGAGGGCCTTCACAAGAGCCTGCCTTGCAGGTATAGAGGACCGGCTCCTGCCGGAGAAGCGCCTCCGACCACCGCTTGCGGCGGACAAGAGGCGGGCCGAGCCGGTGCCGTCCTCACAAGGGGAGGACGCCCTTCTCCCTTCCACTACTCCGTCCAACCAGCCGGGTTGGACTGAAGTGGTCCGGAAGGGAAAGGGCCGAGGTAAGAAGACGGTGACAGCCGTCCCTGCCGTCCCTGCCACCACGACTCCCAGCCGGTCGCAGGGGACTGGAAAGGGAAAGGGGAAGGGGAAGGGCGGAAAGACGGCAACGGCCGCACCTGCCGTCCCCGCCAACACGCCTCCCACACCTCCCACTCAGTCGCGAACGGCTGGCAGGAGTAAAGGGAAAAGGAGGGGAAAGGGGAAACTAGTTCCCCCGAAGACCGCAGCCGTCGTGGTGACGCTCACCGCGGAGGCTGCGGAGCGGGGTGAGACCTACGCCTCAATCCTGGTGCGGGCACGTTCTCATGCCGATCCCACCCAATTGGGGATCGACAAGGTTTCATGCAGACGAACCGAAACCGGGGCTCGTATTTTCGAGTTCCCGGGGGCGGAGGGTAGCGCCAACGCTGACCTCTTTGCAGCCAAGCTGCAAGAGGTCATCGCGGACGCTGCCAAGGTGGCCCGACCAGTCAAGTTGGCGGCCATCGAGGTGACCGATCTTGACGATTCGGTCACCAAGGAGGAGGTGGTGGCGGCGGTCGCAGCGATTGGTGGCTGCGACGTCGCGGCGGTGCGGGGTCGGGACATCAGGCCTGGCCGCGGCGGCATGGGCACTATACGGCTCGAGTGTCCGGTCGCCGCTGCCAAAGCCGTCCTTGAAAAAAGACGGCTCGCCGTCGGCTTCAGCTCGGGTGCAGTCCGAGCACTTGGAGAGCAGCCTTTGCGCTGCTTCAGGTGCTGCGGCATCGGACACACCCGAGCCCTCTGTCCGTCCACCGTCGACAGGTCCGACGCCTGCTACCGCTGCGGCAAGGAGGGCCACAAAGCCGCCGCCTGCACGGTCGCCAAGCCACACTGCGTGGTGTGTGCTGCCAGTGGCCGCCCAGCAGGCCACGTAATGAGGGGGAGGTTGTGCAACCCCCCCCTTAAGAAGGGCAAAGCGCAGGTGCCGGCCGGGCCTGCTGCTAGCACTGCCGTTCCCGAGGTCGGAACGGCGGTGGCTGCGGAGGAGGGGGGTGCGATGTCCGATTGATGGATACAATCGAACATCGCATCCTCCAGGCGAACATCAACCACTGCCGGGCTGCACAGGATCTCCTGATGCAGACAATGGCTGAGTGGTTGGTGGACTTGGCGGTGGTCGCCGAGCCTTACTCGGTCCCTGGTCATTGGCTGGGCGACCGAGACGGCCTGGTGGCGCTGGTATCGCGGTCTTCCACAGACTCCCCTCCCCTCTCGCTCTTAGAGAGGGGACCGGGATACGTGGCCGCCGCGTGGGGAGATTTAGCCTTTATTGGGGTCTATTTCTCCCCAAACCGCCCTCTCTCGGACTTTGAGGATTTCTTGGAGATACTCACTGCAGCCGTAGGGAGGGCGGCGCCACGCCAGGTCGTGGTGTTGGGCGACCTGAACGCCAAGTCGGTGGCCTGGGGCAATCCAGCTGCCTCTTGCAACGTCCGGGGACGCGCCGTCGAATTTTGGGCGGCGTCTTGCGGTGTGTCCCTCCTCAACAGGGGGGTGGTCCACACGTGTGTGCGGCAACGGGGAGGGTCGGTGGTGGACGTTTCGTTCGCCACCCCCGTGCTAGCCGCACGCATTGTGAACTGGCGGGTGGAGTTGGTGGAGACCTTGTCAGACCACCGTTATGTGCGGTTCGACATCTCCACCCAGAGCCCCCGTGGGGAGATGGCCCGCTCTGGCAGGTCTCCCTACCCACGGTGGGCTCTCACTCGTCTGGACCGGGAGGCAGCCAAGGAGGCGGCCTTCCTCCAGGACTGGCTGTCGCCCCCTGTTGGGGCACCGGACGTTGACGCCGCAGCGGTCCGGCTGAGGGAATCCCTGACCGAGGTGTGCAACTCCAGCATGCCTCGGTCTCGGCGTCCGCCTCCCCGCCGGGCCGTTTATTGGTGGTCAGAGGAGCTGGCGGGCCTCCGGGCCACTTGCGTGGCGGCCAGAAGGGCCTACACGCGGAGCCGCCGGCGCAGCGCTCGTAATCAGGCAGAGGAGGACCGCCTCTACGCCTCTTACCGAGAGGCAAAGGCGGTCCTCAAGTCGGCTATGGGCGCTGCCAAGGACTCGGCGAGGGCCGAGATGCTGGAGGGTCTCGACAGGGATCCGTATGGGAGACCATACAAGGCGGCGCGCAACCAGCTGCGGCCCCATGGTCCCCCATTGACGGAGACCCTCGAGCCGGCGTTGCTGGATGGGGTGGTCCGGTCTCTGTTTCCGCGCAGGACCGACTTCGCCCCTCCAGCGATGGACCCTCCGCAGTCGGCGGCTCCGCAGGAGGAAGAGGAGGCACCTCCGGTGACGGAGGAGGAGTTTCGCGCTGGGGTGCTTAGCCTCCGCGCGAAGAAGACGGCTCCTGGGCCGGACGGCGTCCCCGCACGGGTGGTGGCCATAGCTGCCGCTCAAATGGAGGACAGGTTTCGGGAACTCTTCAGCGCGTGCTTTACGGCTGGAAGGTTCCCGAAACTGTGGAAGGAGGGGCAGCTGTGCCTCCTCCGAAAGGAGGGACGCCCGGCGGATTCCCCCTCGGCATACCGGCCCATCGTTCTGCTCGATGAGGTCGGTAAATTGTTTGAGGGGATCATCGCCGGCCGGCTCAGGAGCCATTTGCAGGGTGTAGGGCCGGACCTGTCGGACGCCCAGTTTGGTTTCCGACAGGGCCGGTCCACCATCGACGCGCTGGCCCTTCTTAAGGGCCAGGTGAAAGAGGCGGTCGAGGCGGGGGACGGAGTGTTGGCGGTGTCATTCGACATAGCCAACGCCTTCAACTCCGTTCCCCACTCCACCATATTGGAGGCACTCCGGTATCACGGAGTGCCCCAATACTTGAGGAGCCTCCTGGCCAGTTACTTGGAGGATCGAGAGGTCCTCCTTGTGGACAAACTGGCCAGGTTGCGGAGGTACAGCGCGGAGTCCGGTGTTCCGCAGGGGTCAGTCTTAGGACCTCCCCTGTGGAACATCGGCTTCGACTGGCTGTTGCGGGGAGCTCTTCTCCCGGGCACGAGTGTCATCTGCTATGCGGATGACACTCTCCTCACTGCCCGGGGGAAGAGCTTCGGGGAGGCGGCCTGTCTGGCCTCGGCTGGCGGGTCCTTGGTGGCAGGGAGGATCCGCCGCCTGGGATTGAGGGTGGCGCTGAACAAGACCGAGGCCGTGTTCTTCCACGGGCCTCGGCAGCGCTGCCCTCCAGACGCCCACATTGTGGTGGAGGGCGTCAGGGTGAGCGTCCAGGCCCAGATGAAGTATCTGGGCCTGGTGTTGGACAGCAGGTGGCGCTTCGGCCCGCACTTTAGCGGGCTGTCGACGCGCCTGCTGAGGGCTGCGGACGCCCTCTCCTGGCTCCTCCCGAACCTGGGAGGGCCCAACGCACGATGCCGGCGTTTATACGCCGGCATCCTGCGGAGCATGGCCCTGTACGGGGCCCCCATCTGGGCGGACTCCCTCCAAAGGAGGGAGAATGCGACCGTGATGCGCAGGCCTCAAAGGGCCATTGCACTGCGGGTGGCGAGGGCCTACCGCTCGGTGGGCTTTTCGGCGGCGTGCGCTCTGGCGGGCACCCCTCCTTGGGAGTTGGAGGCGTGGGTGCTCGCCAGAGTGTACGAGTGGACGGCGCGGCGAAAGGCCCTGGGCGAGCGCCCCGTCGCGGACGAGCGGGAGGCCGTGCGGCGGGAGGCGAGGGACGCCATCATCGTCCATTGGACGGAGGACCTCGCCTCCGCCACCTTTGGCCGCCGAACCCTGGACGCGCTCGGGCCGGTCCTGCGAGACTGGCTCGAGCGCTCCCACGGGTTCCTCTCATTCCGTCTGGTGCAGGTGTTGTCAGGCCACGGCTGTTTCGGCAAGCACCTGCACCGGATCGGGAGGGAGGAAACCCCGGCGTGCCACGACTGCGGCGCGGCGGAGGACACGGCTCAGCACACCCTCGAGGTGTGCCCGGCTTGGTCTGAGCCGCGCCGCAGTCTAACAGCGGAGATCGGACAGGACCTCTCACTTCCCGGCGTGGTCAACGCCATGCTGGAGAGTGAGGGGTCCTGGGCAGCTGTCGCCTCTTTTTGCGAGGATGTCATCTCGCAAAAGGAGGCGGCGGAGCGCGCGCGGGAGGACGACCCTCTCGCTGCGCCGCTCCGCAGGCGCAGAAGAGGTCGGAGAAGACGCCGTCTTCTCCCTCCTCATGGTGGTGATGGGCGGGCGATAGGCGCGGGGGCGCCTCCGCCCGCATTGCACTCCACACCACCCTCGCCGGTCATTCCCAGCCCTCCCCCTGAACGGGGAGGACTTGAGGGGCCCGCCGCTTTAGGCGGGTTGTCGTCGGAGGAGGACTGGACGCTAAGGCTGCGCCGATCTCCCAGTCCTCTTCCACTCGGACGATGCGGGAATGCCGCTGGGTTATTTTAGTGGGTAAAAAAAAAAAAAAAAAAAAAAAAAAAAAGGTTAGGCAGATGATGATAAGTTTCGAAATCACACCGCTAGATGGCAGCACAGAAGCGTCAATGTCAAGTATTCATAACGTTAAAGTTTCGACTATGCAATACTAGTTGACCCGCGCAACTTCGTCTGGTCCGCTCCTTTTGTCTTAGCGTGATGCCTATAGCCTTCCTCAATAAATGGGCTATCTAACACTAAAACAATTTTTCAAATCGGACCAGCAGTTCCTGAGATTAGCGCGTTCAAGCAAACAAACTCTTCAGCTTTATATATTAGTAGTAAGTAGTATAGTATAGACTAGATGGCATGGCGAATTATCAGACGTACTGCAGGGTACCATCCGCACTTGGTCGATATCCCGACTAGTCGTACCCAGCGCTTCTCTTCCACATTTATTATACGCACAGCTAAAGTGTGGAACTCTCTGCCAGCATCTGTGTTCCCGTCCACATATAACCCGTCTGCCTTCAAATCAAGAGTGAACAGGCATCTTCTGGGCACGCTCGCTCCATCATAGACCTCATCTATCGCTGTTTTTTTTTTTAGGCGTGATTGTGGTCAAGAGCAAGCCCATACCTAAATAAAAAAAATAAAAAATAGTCAATGCCGTGGACGTTCCCTATACTTTTCTGCCGACGCCCTTCAGGCATAACATGCATGATGTTATGTCTTATTTAAAACCTAGGTTCGGTCAATATTCAATAGAATCGGGTCATTATCCATAGTTGAACGGAAAGCAAAGCTAAAACTACAATAGTGCGGGTTTGCCAAGAATCATTAAACATCGCCTTGAGGATTTGTGGTTTATATTAATATTTCAGAAACACGCATTAGGGCACATTGCAAATTCCCACAAAAACTGTGGTAGCTCGTGGCTAAATAATAACAGCCGCACGGGTCGATTTTCAAGTTTAAGCAACGCTTGCCAAGGTTGATCTATGGATGGGTGACCATCTTAACATACCGAGTTTTCTCCGTGTCTCGGAAAGCACGTCAAGCTGTTGGTCCCGGCTGTCATTTGTAGATCTTTGGCAGTCGTTACAGATTGGAAGCTAGTAAATTTGATTCCAATCTTGCCTATTGAAACCGGATTTAGTTGAATACCAGATTTTACGTGGAGCGACTGCCTACCAGACCTCCACAACCCATTAACCAAAGCCAAGAAGTACCGTGTTACCCAATACGGTACTACTTGGCAAGACTGGAGCCAGATTTTTTGATTTCTGACTATCCGTAACAACTGCCAATTAACATCAAATGACAGCTGGGACCAACGGCTTAACGTGCGCACCGAGCCACGGAGGAAACTCGCTATGTTAAGATGGTCACCCATCCACAGACAAACCTTGGCAAGTGTTGCTTAACCTTGAAGACCGACCCGTGCAACTGTTGTTCTTTTAGCTACGACAAGCTCTTCAATATTATTAGCTTTTATGGTCATCATATGTATTCTGTTAATAATTTAAAGGTCTACCTATTACAGTTACAAAGATACAGCCCCGTGACATACAGACCAACATAGAAATTAGTTTCAACCCTTCATTGGGTGCCTCAGGATTCAGAATCACCACTATTCACTACCACAGCACAATTCACTTTGTTTTTATTATTAATACTGTTTATTTGGTTTCCATAGTAACCAGGCGGGTACCAACTTTATCAGTTCTTTGTTAAAACAAAGATAGTAAGTACATGTTTTATCTATTAGGAGTGGTATTTCCGTGTATTTAACACAGAAACAGAAATTGATTATGATAGTCAATGGAAAAATACATACGCCGTGTTCTTCACGTTATCCATAAACTTTAGCAAACGCTTCTATAGCTTTAACAAATCAAATCTAACAAAGGAAGTTTAAAAGGGCTTTGTTTAGATATTTGAGACATGTCTGTCAGTCCGTCTGTCACAGCCAGTTTTCTCCGGATCCACTGGACCAATTCTGTTGAAATTTGGTACAAATATGGACTTCTGTGACCTAAACACGGATGTGTTGCGAAAATGTTTAGTAATTACACATTGTCACTTTTGGGGGTCAAACTGTAAAAATAAAAATTTTTTTGAACAATATCGTGTATGTCATATCAAATGCCCATTCATTTGATATGTCACACACACTATGAGGGTTTTAATTATATTTTTTCAAATATTTTAAAATAAATGGTTTTGAAGTTATTTAAGAAATTAGACGAGTAACCCTGGCGCAGTCGGGGAAAAAATGAACCCCCCCCCCCAAAATACTGAACCTAATATTTTGAAAAAAAAAATGGAGATACTAGATCTTTACCTTTAGATTACAGGAAAATCTATAAGAAGTCTACAGTGTTAAAATAACGTGATAAAAATTAAATTCGTTCGAAACCCTTTGCACGCGAGTCCGACTCGCTCTTGACCGGCTTTTTATTTGTGCTGGGTTTACTCTTGACTCTAGTCTATGTCAGAGATGACAGAGACAAAGTCTACGATGGAGCGAGCTTACCCAGAAGGAGCGTGTTCACTCTGACTTTGAACAGATTAGGGTTGTAAGCACAGATATAGATAGACATAGATAACGCAAGTATCACGATCTGTATGAAAACCAAGCGTGCCATTTTGTGACTACCTAATATGACGTCACAAGCACTATTGGAAGGAAACGTTTACTTTATTCTTTCTCCTCGCATTTGTACAGTTTTTACAATTTATAACAGCACAATTAACCATTTTTATATTTTAAACTGACGTCCAACTAGCGCTGTATACCGATGCAGACTGTGACCACTTACGATTTTTGTACGTAAGCTAGGCACGCGAAGTAGTTGCTCTTGCGTTATCTATGTCTATCTATATCTGTGGTTGTAAGCTTTCGTACGCGCATAGCCTAATTTTTTCCGTTCCCGTGGGAATTTCGGGAAATCCTCTCTTAGTGCTCCCCTACACTTCCCAAGGAAACTTCATGGCAAATTTCAGCTTTCTACGATCAGTAGTTTCGGCTGTACGTTGTCTGTCAGTCACGTACTCCGGTCAGTAATGGAAGAATTTTATAAAATTGATATTGAATATTGGTAATCATTAATATGGTTAATTATAAAGTTGCATGACGTTATTTAATAAAACATTATTTATTAACTATGACGTGAAAATCATATAAGTCATACAATATTACCTTATTTAGCTATCATATTTATCCTTAAATTAAAATTAATATAAATCATAAGGTAACAAAACGTTTACGTACTCAGTGGGATTTCCCTTCGACAGAAACGAGAATGATATGATGTTTTTATTAATTTTTTGCTATTGGCAGGCATGCATTTGACCACTATCTCACTTGATGGTAAGCAATGATGTGGTCGAAGATGGAGCACGGTTGTCTAGAAGTAACCTATTCACTCTTGACCTAAAGACTCCCAGGTTGTATCTATCGGGAAACACAGACTCCGGCAGGGAATTCCACTCCTTAGCTGTACGCAATGTATTTATGGTAGGCGCCTGATGAACTTGCAGAAGTGCATTGACCTTTTCCTAATATCCCTACTACTAACGTAACTAGAGAATGTAAAGGATAGCGATAGAAGTCTATTCAAGGCAACATTACTAGCGGACGTCACGCGGTTTCAGCCGCGTAGTTCCCGTTCCCGTGGGAGTTTGGGAATAAAATATAGCTTATGTTACTCCCTGATAATGTAGCTATCCATTGCTGAAAGAATTTTTTAAATCGGTCCAGTAGTTTTTGAGTTTATTCATTACAAACATACACAAACACGAAAATACAATTTTTTATAATATTAGTGTAGATTTCTGTTTTTGATATTAGGAAAGTTAATAAATGTATGTGGTACAATGACCTTTATTGCACATTTTATCTGGCGCCGACCATCGACCATTTAGGCCATTAATTATAATGTTTGACACGGCTCGCTGCTGCGCGGCGTCGCGGGTTCGATTCTCACAGAACAAATAATTGTATGGCCTACAGATAGTTGTTGAGGGTCTGGCTGTTTGTGTATGAGACTTCGTATGTTTGTAAACGCATTCAAGATATAGGAGAAATTCCTAGTGTGGTTAACCCTATTCTAGGAACGGTCTAACCATATTCCAAGTCTGCGGGTCTAAAAAGGCCACTTAAAGAAAGAAAGAAAATACGTTTATTCTGCCAGAAATGACGCAGAAAAACACAATGTAAAAATCATAATATTAATCACACAAAAATGTGTAAAATTTAATTTTCATCTTTATCGCTAACACATTAGGTTTAAGGTGAATGCTCCAGGGTAGCCCGCGAAATTCAAATATTTTTATGTTTTTTGCAATTTGCCGGTCAGTGTGAAGCTGTATGTGGAGCATCCACCTTAAGGTTAATTGGGAAAATTTGACGGGTAACGTGGTATGCTTTCTGATTCTGCTAAAGTGGCCTTTTTAGACCTGCAGGTCTTCAAATGTTGTATTAGATGCGGTGGCTGGATGACATTTGGGCTGCTGCTTAAACGCCGCCTTTCAATGAAAAGGCTAGGCAGCCAATTAAACCGTTGACTAAGCCAGTTAGCTGCGACATATCCAAAGATAAAAATACCTAAACGATTTTTCTTTCTTTCTTCTTTCTTACATGAGATTTTTATATAATTACACTTTGCCCGCGACTTCGTACGCGCATTTCTCTTTTTTCCCGTTCCCGTAGGAATTTCAGAAAATCCTTTCTTAGTGCTTCTCTAAACTTCCTAAGGAACCTACATGCCAAATTTCAGCTTTCTACGGCCAGTAGTTTTGGCTATGCATTGTCTGATAGTCACTCAATCAGTCACTAATGGAAGAATTTTATAATATTAGTATTAAGTAGGTATTTGACATAATACTTATCATTTGCACTCCAGTAATCCGTTACCAATAAAATTAACGAGTAGGTTCAATGGCCGTCAATGACAAAACAATAATGAAATCAGCTGTTATAGTATTACTGATAACAATACTACGCTGACTCTTTATTGTTTAAAAACACATGGTTTTTCTTTCACAACCCATTTTTCAGCACCGCTATGGTATGTAAAACATAAACGGCAGCTATTATTATTGTTTTGGAGGTCAAATAGGCAGTTGCTCCTTTAGCTAGTCCCAGTGTCTTGGAGAAAGGTAGCTTTACATTTATATCTTAATACATAAAATTGTTCCTTTACTGATGAGTGACAACCCACAGCCGAAACTACTGGTCTTAGAAATTTGAATATTGGCATGTAGCTTCCATCCTCTCTGTAGAGGAGCACTAAGAGAGGATTTCCAAAAATTCCTAAGGGAATGGGAAAAAACGTGAAATGCGCATAGTTTATTACATTTTTGTTTATTGGACAAGCCCACCACACTATTCCCAACCACTGCAACAAATTCAAATTCAAAGCATTTTATTTGAAATAAACCATTCACAGGCACTTTTGAAACGTCAAGGTCGGTCAGTCAAAAACATGGAAGCTATTTGCACGTTCCAAAGCGTAGATCTCTATGGAGAAGAACGCGCAAGAAACTCCTAAGAGTGGCGACCACAAAAACAATGCTGTGGCAATGAAGCTTTGCGAGCCCCAAAGAAACAATTCAACCGCCTTTGATCCCACAACTGAAATTAACCAATAAACAGCAGAGAAGTAGTAACCATAACTCAATATACACTTCTCTTATAGATTTGTTCATATTATCTATGCCATATGTCCAGGAGCGTACCTATAGCTTTTGGTATCAACACGTGACATTATCTATGCAAGTAATGTTTATTCAATACACATTTGTGTATCTCAAATGACCTAGAAAATGAGCCATTTTATCATTACAAAGAATGCTAACAAAAGGCAGATTCTTGATAACATAAGGAGGTACAAATTACAACAACATTGGGGAATGTTGCCAGATTCATTTTTAGCCCTGAATTTGGGTGGTTTGTTAAAATATAGATGCTTTTTTGGGGGAATGAGATTTCATTGATATTAGTTGGTTATTTGAATAAAAAAGAATTGTTGCGAAATTATTAGACTAATTACTGTTCTTGTAAGCATGGTTTTATGAAAAGTGAAAGGCAAGTCAACAGTGCAATATGCCAGTTTTTTATTTACATTCAGACTTTTTTCTGCGATTATCAGCAATCTCCTTACAAGGACAACGAAAATTTCGCGACTGGTAACTCTAAATCGTAAAAAAATATTGCCGTGCTCGTCGCAAGTAAAACACGGTTACCGCGATGCGTATTCTATTATCCAAGGTCATGCACTAAGAATTGATCCAATTAAAACCTCCACGGGCATTCCGCGCACAAAAGAGTCCACTTAACAAACCAAACAGTTTTAAGCAGAATAAAATGATACCTTACCGTTAAAAAAATGCGTAACCTGATACCACTGCTTATAAAATTGATATAATACGCCAAGGCCACACGTTATAATGCATTTTTTAAAGCGTAATAACAACTTTCACACGTCTTCACCGCCTCGCACTCGCAAAATCGCCAAATATAATTCCAAAAATACTTTCCAGCGTTATATTTAGCGACCTAGTATGACACAGCCTATGTTCTTATAAACACAAATTTAATCCATTTATCCACGTTACATCACGTGTTTGGTACGGCATAACGTAAATATCGATCTTTAATAACCAGTTTTCGTGCGGAAAATACATTAGATACTCACAAAATATGAAAAAAAAACTCCGGTAACTTGGTAATGAAATCACACGGTTTTAACTCTGACTGTCGTGTTTACAACAATTGTTTCAATTAACACTCGCGTCGTACACTATTATCAACACTTTTGTATATTTAATTGTATTAAAATGGAGCGTATACGTCGGGAAAATATATTTTCATAAGCTCCTATGTAATTTTAGAAGGCTGGCTCCATGACTCCAATGGTCTGACGTCACTCAGATTGTTGGCAATCCTATTTTTATGCCACTTCCTACTCAAACGATAAAATGTCTTACTAACTTTATTTTTCGTGCAATTTTAATACTTTCCACAATGCAATAAAGCATACTTTAGATTTACTTCAAGGATTATAAACCTGTGATGGAGAAATTCAGTGCTGCCATTACAAAAACGTTAAAATTGTTTCACTTTTTTATGCGTCACTCAACACCAGCTGATTGTTTTTCTGAAAATGTTTTTGAGAATTGTTTAATTGGTAATTGTATTTTTTACAATATAATAAATTCTTACTTTTTCTATTAAACACCTTACTCAATTTAATTTCTAAACAACGATAATGTTTAAATTGTTTTGTTGTTTATGTTTTCTTTCTAGTGGTACAGCTACTCGTCGCAAGATGACGCTTGTTTAATAAGTATTTTTATTCGACACAAGATGTCACTGTAAGTTTATTTTAGAGCAATAAAATGTAAAGTGACGGGGTGACGGTGTCTAATCAATACATAATACATTATATCAGTCCATTACTGTTTCTTTCAGGACAAAGCAGCATCTTCTCACAAAGAGGACCACCACACCACCTAGCTTGTTCAAGGCAGAATTTCTTCTTCCTCGTGTCGTCGGCGCGACAGTTGATCAAATAATTATCTATTTTGTAAATAGATTGATTAGATTTGATAGCCCAAAACTTTACCACTTCGGCACATAGGTCTTTTCGGCTGCATATTTTCGGTAACTCGGCTCCACATCCACACCCTGGAGTTGATCCGTCACGGTAGACCAACTTAGTGAGGTTAGGACATTTCTACTTGCAGAGGCGGCTCTAGGCTATTGAGCGCCCGTGTGCAATCAACACCCTGGCGCCCTGTAGTTAGGGGCGCGAACAAAATGTTTTTTTTTTGGAAGGTAAATCATCATATTACCTTTCGAAAAGAGGAGGTGCGCTTGGAACACAACATACCATCGACCGCCTCGTTCTTATCGCGCGGCTCGCCTCCTCCTTCGCTTTACTGCTTCGCAGAAGGAGGTGACTGCTTTCCATGGCTCCTCGCTCCACCGTGTTCTCCGAGCGAACCCACCCTGGCGTGTCCTCCCGCCAAATCTGAAACCGGGTAGCTCCTGAACAACGGTGTTTCGCTCCGTTCGGCGTAGCGCCCCACGCATCACGCATAAACGTGCGCGAGGGCTCTCGACTCAAGATCCCATGGCGGCAATCCGGCAAGGAGGCTCGCCGCCTCGCCACTTGAAGGCAGTCTCGGCCCGCCCCAGCTTGGGAGCCAAACATCGGGGTTCGACGATGTTCCATCGGCTGTTGAGGACGAGTCCTAGTTAGGTACTTTGTCGTCGACCCGACGCCGACGTGAACCTTTCGTGTCTTTATTTAGGATCCCGATGGTGGTGCGTTCCGAGAGCCATGAAAGCAAATGGCGTTGGACTTGTGTTGGGCCATGTCGAAACCCAATTGCCGGATCCTCTCAATGATTGTAGCAACACCGCGTGTCATTACGTCGGCCGCCGCTTCTTCGTGCGACCCACACTGCGCCAGGACCAGCGTTTCGCCATAGCAGACAACTCTGACGCCGCTAGGGAGGTCAGCGCGGATTGCCTCCCTGATGTAACTGCAGGGTAGGGTATTAGAGGCATTGACGATATCAAGAGGCACCGCAAAGACGACCCTGCCCCACGATACCGCGCGCACATGATAGCGTCCACCGCCGAGCGCTTCTTACGGAAACCGTACTGGTTTTCCGCCAGATTCTGACCCTACTTCAACAGGTGCCCGATGAGGCGTACTCTTACAAAGAGCTTGCTCACGTCTTCGAGGAGCACGATGGAGCGTTCAAAATCTGATAAAAAAAATAACAAACACTCCTACAAATGATTTACGACATTCACAATAGCTCTTGCTTGCGAACGACTGTCTTGTTGGTACAAACCATGGAAGCTAAGCGTGTGGTACTTTTTTTTTTAAGGATGGGAAATCATCAAATGACTCCTTCCGCTCTGGGCGGAGCGGAAGGGAGTTTCAGACTCTTACTGACTAAAACCCATCCGTGTTCCTCCTAATACCCTTTGTACGGTGCCTCTCTCGAACGGTTCTCGAACTCCCCTGCAGGCCCAGGACCAGCGTTCTAGACCCCCAACACTCCTGCGCCCGGGTGCACCGTACACCCTGCACAGTAGGGGGCGTCTTTACCTACTGTGCAGGGTGTACGGTGCACCCGGGCGCAGTCTACTTGCGTTCTGGGGTGGTTCAGGGACTTCCAAGTGGCCGATGCCGATGCACTCCACCAGCTTCTACGACAAATCTTTTACGGTTCAAGCGGTGCGGTTATGGAATGCTTTACCCGTGTCAGTAAGACGTGCTCAATCTTTGTCCATTTTAAAACAATGGTCAAAAATCACTACCTTTCTGTTTGATCGTTTTCACTCGGTTCCTATGCTTTTTATTTATTTTTTACAAATTTATAATTGTATATATTTATCTATTATGTATTTATTTATATAAATCGTACACCTAAGACTACCTGCAGTACTGTCGTTCCGTTATCTTTGAAATCCATCCAAAGGTTATCTTGAAAAGATCGCTTTTAGCGATAAGGCCGCCCTTTGTAATGTTTTCTTCATCTATCTTTTCTGTAATTTATATGGTCTAAATAATAAAGAGCTATTCTATTCTATTCTATTCTATTCTATTCTATTCTATTCTATTCTATTCTATTCTATTCTATTCTATTCTATTCTATTCTATTCTATTCTATTCTATTCTATTCTATTCTATTCTATTCTATTCTATTCTATTCTATTCTATTCTATTCTATTCTATTCTATTCTATTCTATTCTATTCTATTCTATTCTATTCTATTCTATTCTATTCTATTCTATTCTATTCTATTCTATTCTATTCTATTCTATTCTATTCTATTCTATTCTATTCTATTCTATTCTATTCTATTCTATTCTATTCTATTCTATTCTATTCTATTCTATTCTATTCTATTCTATTCTATTCTATTCTATTCTATTCTATTCTATTCTATTCTATTCTATTCTATTCTATTCTATTCTATTCTATTCTATTCTATTCTATTCTATTCTATTCTATTCTATTCTATTCTATTCTATTCTATTCTATTCTATTCTATTCTATTCTATTCTATTCTATTCTATTCTATTCTATTCTATTCTATTCTATTCTATTCTATTCTATTCTATTCTATTCTATTCTATTCTATTCTATTCTATTCTATTCTATTCTATTCTATTCTATTCTATTCTATTCTATTCTATTCTATTCTATTCTATTCTATTCTATTCTATTCTATTCTATTCTATTCTATTCTATTCTATTCACTTAGTTGTAAATAGTTCATGGGTGTGGGAGAAGTATCCTGCCACAGTTTGCAGCGGGTGTCAGCTGGATTTCCTAGCTGGAGCAAGCGCGGATCCAAACGATCAGGGATGGGGGAAATTTTGTGTATATGTGGAGAAGGGGAGGGAGTTATTGAAATATAAATGCAGATTGATCATTTATACGTAAGAAAATTATAGAGCGCTTAGCGAGCACGAAATATTCATCATCACCATCATAACAGCCAAAAGACGACCACTGCTGGACATAGGCCTCTCGCAAAAAACGAAATATTACTAATAGAAAAACAGAATGACACTTTGCCCAACCCGGGAATCGAATCCAGGACCACACGCTCGCAGGGCGATTTCCGGCCACCGTAGGCGAGGGCCTGCGGACAGCGAGCATTGGGTGGCTCGCCGTCCCGTCATCAGTACCAGGCCTGTGTCAACGACGCGCTGTGTTCCACGCGCGCCTCAAAGAGCTCACAGCAAAGGGCATTAGGAGGAACACGGATGGGTTTTATTTAGTCAGTAAGAGTTTGACACTCCCTTCCGCTCCGCCCAGAGCGGAAGGAGTCATTTGATGATTCCCCATCCTTAAAAAAAAAAGGACAACACGCTTAGCAACCGTGGTTTGTACAACAAGACAGTCATTCGCAAGCGAGAGCTATTGTGAATTTCGTAAATAATTTGTAGGAGTGTTTGTTTTTTTTTTAGTACACGACCACTATCAGATGATGCGGTCGAACATGGAGCACGCTTGCTAATGATGTGATGCTTGTAGGTGTAATGAAGTAGTAATAGTGGCGTAGGTACTTCGGAATCTCTATACAAATTAAGATTTTATTTATTTATTATTTATTTATTATACGCTTTATTGTACATACAATGTCAAAGTATGTAATTTAATCGTATTGATTTTCCTCGTGAAAATCCGCCCCTAGCGCCCACGGCTTCTTTCCTCTCTAACCGGATGCAGCTGAGTTCCAGTATGTTAATTGAAGCGACAGGTCGACTGCTTATATCAGGCTTTAACTACCCAATAATTGTGTAACACGATACCAAGACTGCTGTCAGATTTTGTGGCTTCTCTGACTAATAACTGTGACGTAGTAACTGTCAAAGGTCTATAGAGAACGTGAACTGCCTCGACTATGCCATCTAGTGTTGCATTTTCGAAACCTGAATGTTAGGAATACAGACATTGACGCTTCTGTCACCTATAGTTCCTACACGCTCCGTTTATAGCCCAAGAGCCCGTGACGGCCAGACCTTCGTTACTAGGAATACAGACTTTGACGCTTCTGTCACCTATAGTTCCTACACGCTCCTTTTATAGCCCAAGAGCTCGTGACGGCCAGACCTTCGTTACTAGGAATACAGACTTTGACGCTTCTGTCACCTATATATAGTTCATACACGCTCCTTTTATAGCCCAAGAGTCCACGACGGCCAGACCTTCGTTACTAGGAATACAGACATTGACGCTTCTGTAACCTATAGTTCCTACACGCTCCGTTTATAGCCCAAGAGCCTACGACGGCCAGACCTTCGCTAGTTTATAATAGCTGAAAAATTTTCTGTGCATGTCGTCTATACAGGTAAAACCGACCAACGACTATAGAGTTTAAGTTGCGGTTATTTGGGCAGGTAAAAGGTAGTAAAGATGTATAAAATAGTCCCTTAAATTCGTTCATTGTTTTTTATATTTTCTTCGGGATAACTTTAGAAGTCTCGTCTCTCGGGGGTGTATGGGGTCCGTTACCATCTTAAGACCCAAGCCAACCTCGCCTGCTAGCGGTGCACCCTGCTGTCCAACGGACGAGGCTCTGGCGAACCTGGCTCCCCTCTCGTAGGGTTGTGGGGGTCAGACGGCTGGTCGCCCCACGTAAAACCAACTTCAGTCAAATATTAATATGGACAAGGACAAGTTAAGAAAGGGTACTCGGGCTAGGGCGTCGCCGCATAACGACGCGCAGGCACATCGCCCTAAACCTGCGATAAGTGGGCTAGGGCTACCGTGTCAAGTACGGGCACGGCTAAAGAGGATAGTACCCAAGAAGAAGTTCCACTTTGCCACCTGAAACATTGGCTCCCTAACTGGACGTTGCCGAGAACTCGCGGACGTACTTGCGAAGCGTCGGGTCCAGTGCGCCTTCCTTCAGGAGACGCGCTGGAAGGGAAATAAGTCACGTGACATCGGGTAGGGGTACCGGCTAGTGTACACCGGATCACCAACGGGCAGGGGCGAAGTGGCCGTGGTGCTGTCTAAGGACCTTCAGGATGGACTCCTTTAAAGTAGACCGATGCAGCGACCGGTTGATGCGAGTTAGGGTGCTGCTCGAAGGGACGGTAACGAACCTAATCAGCGCCTATGCTCCTCAAACTGGTTGCTGTGAGTCTGAAAAGGAGGCCTTCTGGGATGAGTTCGAGGACGTATTACGCGCTATTCCGAATTTCGAAGGTGTTTTGGTTGGGGGGGATCTCAACGGTCACGTAGGTCAGTTTGCTGGAGAGTACGAACGTGTTCAGGGTGGTTTTGGTTATGGCCAGCTAAATGCAGAGGGAGTCAGTATACTTAGCACCTGCGCTTTGTCTGACCTAGCCATCACGAACACATTCTTTCAGAAGAAGCCCCAGCTTCTTATTACGTACCGTAGTGGTGCCTACTCAACCCAAATAGATTACCTGCTGGTGCGACGGTGCCACATTGGCAAGGTTACCAACTGCAAAGTCATCCCAGGCGAAAGCCTAACGGCTCAACACCGCCTCCTTGTCCTGGACTTTGCGGTTGTACCGAAAAAGAAAGTGATCGTGAAACGCAAACCCCGCACTAAGAGGTGGTTGCTTGATGGTCCTAGGCAGTCGGACTTCATCGCGGAGGTCGAGCATCTCGAGATCAGTGCTCCGCATGAGTCCGCTCAAGAGATCTGGAGTAGGATCCATTCAGCAATCACCGCTGCGGGTAAGCGCGTCCTTGGCACTTCTCGTGGTGGCCGCACCCTAGACAGGGAGACGTGGTGGTGGGATGACGGGGTGCAGGAGGCGACTCGGAAGAAGAAGGTTTTATTTAAACAGTGGCAAGGGTCCAACTCTCCGGATGACAGGGAGGCATATGGAGCGGCTAAGCGCGCTTGTAAAAAAGCTGTAACCAGAGCCCGCAGCAAAGGTCTGGCGCCCTTATACAACAAGCTGGAAACTGCGGAGGGGCAAAAGCTTATTTTTAAGCTGTCGCGTGCCCGGGAGAAAGCTACACGGGACATTAGCAAATGTCTCTGTGTAAGGGACGCCCAGGGTAAGCTGCTCTACGATGCCCCCTGATGAACAAACAGCATCTCCATAACCTTCCTCCCGAACCGCCTCCTAACCTTGGACTTATTTCCCCTATTTCCCCCGACGAAACCCGCATTGCTCTTCGCCACATGAAGAACCGGAAAGCGGTCGGGCCTGACAATGTGCCAATTTATTTATTTATTTATTTATTTATTTATTTATTAAAAGTAGCACAGCCACATCACATACATTGTGCAATAATTTTCAAGAAGCTCCATAACAAAATTTCTTATGCACATGACAATTAAGGCGTACATAGCACTCACCAAAACATAGTGCTTGCTGCCTTGAAATAATAAGTTTTATAAGTAAGAATTTTTTAACATAAGCTTTCTATTAATATATAATCCAATTGAAGTGTGGAAGGCGATGGGCCCACATGGCGTGGACCTTCTGACGGATCTTTTTAACCGCATCCCGATCACCAAGGAAATGCCGAACCAGTGGCGATTTAGTCTGATTATTCCTGTATACAAAGGCAAAGGTAGCGTACAGGATTGTAGTAGCTACCGCGGCATCAAGATCATGTGCCACACCATGAAGTTCTTCGAGCGCATCATTGACGCACGGCTCCGTAGCGAGTGTACTGTCTCTGAGTGTCAATATGGCTTCCGGGCGGGTAACAGCACCATGGACGCAGTGTTCGTCTTACGGACTCTGGCTGAGGCTTACAGAGAGAGAGAAGGACAGCTTTGCATATGGCCTTTTTAGACCTGCAGAAGGCCTTCGACTGTATACCTCGGCAGTTCATCTGGTGGGCACTGCGCTTCAAGGGCGTTCCCGAGGCCTATATTGACATTATCAGAGACATGTACCGCGATTCCGTGTCCTCTGTCCAGACCGCTGTTTGCGAATCGAATGGCTTCCCAGTATCTGTTGGCGTTCACCAAGGCTCGGCTCTTAGCCCGTTCTTGTTTAACGTAGTGCTCGATGTAGTTACGGCAAACATCCAAGATCAGCCCCCATGGCTAATGATGTATGCCGATGTCATAGCCCTCGTGGATCAGAACAAAGCCAATCTTGTGCGCAAAGTCAACATTTCGAAGGACACGCTTGAAAACGTGGTCTGAGACTAAATGTGGCGAAGACTGAGTACATGTCCTGTGGCAGCACGGATTCAAACACCATCCGAATAGGTTCGGACCTGATCAGAAAGTCCGATACGTTCAGGTACCTTGGATCCGTGCTGCACGAATCTGGCAACGTGGACGACGATGTCCAAGCACGGGCGTTGTATGCGACCGCAAAATGCCTCCGAAGCTCAAGGGGCAGATATATAAATGCATCATACGGCCTGTCCTACTGTACGGCGGCGAGTGTTGGCCAGCACTAAGCACACACACCCAGGAGCTTCGCGTCACGGAGATGAAGATGCTGAGGTGGATGAGTGGCGTAACGCGATCCGATCGCATACGCAACTCTTTCATCCGAGGTAGTCTTGGTGTCCGTGACGTGGGGGAAAACTGCAAGAGTGTCGTCTGCGATGGTATGGCCACATCATGCGCCGCCCTATGGAGTACGTTGGTTGGGGATGCATGAATATGGCTGTTCTTGGGGCTAGGTCCCGTGGTCGCCCTCGCAAGCGCTGGCTGGACGTCGTCAAGTCCGACATGAGAACCTGTAGCGGCATCAAGACCGCCACAAGAAAAACCTACGGAGCAAAACTACATCGCAACAAAAAAAGAACCGCGACGCCATCTATCCGACTAGCAGCGAACTACAACGTTGAAATCCTGCATCGCGCAAGCAGAGTTTACCGTGCGATTTGAACATATACATCAGCCCAAATATCAACTATCGGGCAGTAGCCCGCCAGGCACAACAGCCGCCTGGTTGGAGGATCCTCCTTTTCAATTGAGGTGTGCGGGACTTTACTCTCTGTTCCGCATACCTCCAAACTGGTGACCCTCGACATTGAACGTCAGCGCAGCCTTCGTGCAACTACTTCAGCGTGACGTCATCATCACTTCTCCTCATCGTGACCACAAGCTCTCGAGCAGCGAGTCATACAGCCAGCCAGTACCCACGGCTTCTACGGATATCCTGACCACCAGCATGCAGCAGCCGCGCATTCCTGGTCAGCATCCACAGCCACTACTCTCAACCTCATCAGCGACCTTGGCACACTGCACTTTCGGCCAGTCACACGAAGAGCCTCTCCTGGTCGACGCCAGCAGTCACGTCACTACGTCGCACCGCTCCGACTCACTGGAGCCAGCAGCAGTACCACTCCGACTCACTGGAGCCTACAGCATCATCCCGACTCACTGGGATATCTCATCACCCCGACTCACTGGGGCATCGCATACAGTTCCGACTCACTGTGAACTCCGCGACATCCGGTTCCGACTCACTGGAGCCAGCAACAGCACCACTCCGACTCACTGGAGCCTGCAGCATCATCCCGACTCACTGGGATCCCATCACCCCGACTCACTGGAGCATCGCATATAGTTCCGACTCACCGAGAACTCTGCGACTTCCGATTCCGACTCACTGGAATCAACCTTCAACTGGCTTGGCAAGCATCTCAAGATGCATGGACGACTCATCCACTATCGACCTCCGGTCTCCGGAGGGGAGTGATGTAGCGGCATCAAGACCGCCACAAGAAAAACCTACGGAGCAAAACTACATCGCAACAAAAAAAGAACCGCGACGCCATCTATCCGACTAGCAGCGAACTACAACGTTGAAATCCTGCATCGCGCAAGCAGAGTTTACCGTGCGATTTGAACATATACATCAGCCCGAATATCAACTATCGGGCAGTAGCCCGCCAGGCACAACAGCCGCCTGGTTGGAGGATCCTCCTTTTCAATTGAGGTGTGTGGGACTTTACTCTCTGTTCCGCATACCTCTAAAAACCAATGGCCTAACTGAGAAGGATGTTCAAGATCGGGCAAAGTGGAGGAAGCTAAGTAGGAAGGCGGAACCTGGCTATTGCCGGGATTAACGCCAGGTGGAAGAACTTTAGTCTCGTCATCCTTTGCCGGACATTTATGACAGTTGCTACCCCCTGCCAGACACCCCTAAACGTTACAGTATAAGAGCAAAATTGTATATATGTTACTTGGGGACCTATAAAAATGTTACCTCAATAGCCGGACAGTTTTAATGGTTTTTAAATCTTGCCAGACACATTGAAAGTCCGCTGTAGGTGCGAGCGCGAGGTAAAACTGTTCAAGCGAATGCAAGTGAGACCTGTCCGCACTGCGATTTCTTACTGCTAGCGATAAGCACTATTCAATATTGTTGTGAACAAGGATTTGATAGGATTTGATGATGCATACCAGAAAGGTGGAAGGTAGATCCCTTATTTGGCTACTAGTATAGCCAACGTTTTGGGCTCATTTAAATCCTTCTGATGTGCACGATTCATTGTTGTTCGGAACAAGGATCTGATGATGAAGAGCAGGAAGCTGGACAGTGGATCTCTTAGTTGATACGTGTATAACCATTGTGTTTGGGCTCATTTGGATCCGTTAGATAAACACTCTTAATCGTTGTTGGAAATAAGGATCTGACTGATGATGGCGACCAGAAAAGTGTGGATCTCTTAATTGGCTACCAGTTTACTTATACCCACGGTGTTGGTGTTCATTTGAGTCGTCGTGATGAATAGTATTAGTTACAGCTAACATAAATAGTACTTATTAGGAAAATTCAAATGAGCCTAAACTAGAGCTAGTGTTGCAAGTTGGAAATTCATAAGTAAAATATAATTGACAATGACACTTCTGTGCTGCTACCTATAGTTCCTGTACGCTGCGTTTAACGGAACGTGCTCGAAGTAGACTGTGCCATCTAGCGTTGCAAATTCGAAACTTGTAAGTAAAATATACTCGACAATGACACTTCTGTGCTGCCACCTATCTATAGTTCCTGTACGCTGCGTTTAACGGAACGTGCTCGAAGTAGACTGTGCCATCTAGCGTTGCAAATTCGAAACTTGTAAGTAAAATATACTCGACAATGACACTTCTGTGCTGCCACCTATCTATAGTTCCTGTACGCTGCGTTTAACGGAACGTGCTCGAAGTAGACTGTGCCATCTAGCGTTGCAAATTCGAAACTTGTAAGTAAAATATACTCGACAATGACACTTCTGTGCTGCCACCTATCTATAGTTCCTGTACGCTGCGTTTAGAGGAACGTGCACGAAGTAGACTGTGCCATCTAGCGTTGCAAATTCGAAACTTGTAAGTAAAATATACTCGACAATGACACTTCTGTGCTGCCACCTATCTATAGTTCCTGTACGCTTTGTTTAGAAGAACGTGCACGAAGTAGACTGTGCCATCTAGCGTTGTAATATTGAAACTTGTAAGTAAAATATACTCGACAATGACACTTCTGTGCTGCCACCTATCTATAGTTCCTGTACGCTTTGTTTAGAAGAACGTGCACGAAGTAGACTGTGCCATCTAGCGTTGCAAATACGAAACTTGTAAGTAAAATATACTCGACAATGACACTTCTGTGCTGCCACCTATAGTTCCTGTACGCTGCGTTTAACGGAACGTACTCGAAGTAGACTGTGCCATCTAGCGTCGCAAATTCGAAACTTGTAAGTAAAATATACTCGACAATGACACTTCTGTGCTGCCACCTATCTATAGTTCCTGTACGCTGCGTTTAACGGAACGTGCTCGAAGTAGACTGTGCCATCTAGCGTTGCAAATTCGAAACTTGTAAGTAAAATATACTCGACAATGACACTTCTGTGCTGCCACCTATCTATAGTTCCTGTACGCTGCGTTTAGAGGAACGTGCACGAAGTAGACTGTGCCATCTAGCGTTGCAAATTCGAAACTTGTAAGTAAAATATACTCGACAATGACACTTCTGTGCTGCCACCTATCTATAGTTCCTGTACGCTTTGTTTAGAAGAACGTGCACGAAGTAGACTGTGCCATCTAGCGTTGTAATATTGAAACTTGTAAGTAAAATATACTCGACAATGACACTTCTGTGCTGCCACCTATCTATAGTTCCTGTACGCTTTGTTTAGAAGAACGTGCACGAAGTAGACTGTGCCATCTAGCGTTGCAAATACGAAACTTGTAAGTAAAATATACTCGACAATGACACTTCTGTGCTGCCACCTATAGTTCCTGTACGCTGCGTTTAACGGAACGTACTCGAAGTAGACTGTGCCATCTAGCGTCGCAAATTCGAAACTTGTAAGTAAAATATACTCGACAATGACACTTCTGTGCTGCCACCTATCTATAGTTCCTGTACGCTTTGTTTAGAAGAACGTGCACGAAGTAGACTGTGCCATCTAGCGTTGTAATATTGAAACTTGTAAGTAAAATATACTCGACAATGACACTTCTGTGCTGCCACCTATCTATAGTTCCTGTACGCTTTGTTTAGAAGAACGTGCACGAAGTAGACTGTGCCATCTAGCGTTGCAAATACGAAACTTGTAAGTAAAATATAATTGACAATGACACTTCTGTGCTGCTACCTATAGTTCCTGTACGCTGCGTTTAACGGAACGTGCTCGAAGTAGACTGTGCCATCTAGCGTTGCAAATTCGAAACTTGTAAGTAAAATATACTCGACAATGACACTTCTGTGCTGCCACCTATCTATAGTTCCTGTACGCTGCGTTTAACGGAACGTGCTCGAAGTAGACTGTGCCATCTAGCGTTGCAAATTCGAAACTTGTAAGTAAAATATACTCGACAATGACACTTCTGTGCTGCCACCTATCTATAGTTCCTGTACGCTGCGTTTAGAGGAACGTGCACGAAGTAGACTGTGCCATCTAGCGTTGCAAATTCGAAACTTGTAAGTAAAATATACTCGACAATGACACTTCTGTGCTGCCACCTATCTATAGTTCCTGTACGCTTTGTTTAGAAGAACGTGCACGAAGTAGACTGTGCCATCTAGCGTTGTAATATTGAAACTTGTAAGTAAAATATACTCGACAATGACACTTCTGTGCTGCCACCTATCTATAGTTCCTGTACGCTTTGTTTAGAAGAACGTGCACGAAGTAGACTGTGCCATCTAGCGTTGCAAATACGAAACTTGTAAGTAAAATATACTCGACAATGACACTTCTGTGCTGCCACCTATAGTTCCTGTACGCTGCGTTTAACGGAACGTACTCGAAGTAGACTGTGCCATCTAGCGTCGCAAATTCGAAACTTGTAAGTAAAATATACTCGACAATGACACTTCTGTGCTGCCACCTATCTATAGTTCCTGTACGCTGCGTTTAACGGAACGTGCTCGAAGTAGACTGTGCCATCTAGCGTTGCAAATTCGAAACTTGTAAGTAAAATATACTCGACAATGACACTTCTGTGCTGCCACCTATCTATAGTTCCTGTACGCTTTGTTTAGAAGAACGTGCACGAAGTAGACTGTGCCATCTAGCGTTGTAATATTGAAACTTGTAAGTAAAATATACTCGACAATGACACTTCTGTGCTGCCACCTATCTATAGTTCCTGTACGCTTTGTTTAGAAGAACGTGCTCGAAGTAGACTGTGCCATCTAGCGTTGCAAATTCGAAACTTGTAAGTAAAATATACTCGACAATGACACTTCTGTGCTGCCACCTATCTATAGTTCCTGTACGCTGCGTTTAACGGAACGTGCTCGAAGTAGACTGTGCCATCTAGCGTTGCAAATTCGAAACTTGTAAGTAAAATATACTCGACAATGACACTTCTGTGCTGCCACCTATCTATAGTTCCTGTACGCTGCGTTTAGAGGAACGTGCTCGAAGTAGACTGTGCCATCTAGCGTTGCAAATTCGAAACTTGTAAGTAAAATATACTCGACAATGACACTTCTGTGCTGCCACCTATCTATAGTTCCTGTACGCTTTGTTTAGAAGAACGTGCTCGAAGTAGACTGTGCCATCTAGCGTTGCAAATTCGAAACTTGTAAGTAAAATATACTCGACAATGACACTTCTGTGCTGCCACCTATCTATAGTTCCTGTACGCTGCGTTTAACGGAACGTGCTCGAAGTAGACTGTGCCATCTAGCGTTGCAAATTCGAAACTTGTGAGTAAAATATACTCGACAATGACACTTCTGTGCTGCAACCTATCTATAGTTCCTGTACGCTTTGTTTAGAAGAACGTGCACGAAGTAGACTGTGCCATCTAGCGTTGCAAATACGAAACTTGTAAGTAAAATATACTCGACAATGACACTTCTGTGCTGCCACCTATCTATAGTTCCTGTACGCTGCGTTTAGAAGAACGTGCACGAAGTAGACTGTGCCATCTAGCGTTGCAAATACGAAACTTGTAAGTAAAATATACTCGACAATAACGCTTCTGTGCTGCCACCTATAGTTCCTGTACGCTCCCTATTAGCGTAAGAGTGATGAGACGTTGGCTTTGAAGAGGATCCTAAATAGGTACATGCAAGCCGCACAGGAGGGGTGGAACATTTTGGAGGAAGCCTTCTTCGGAGGAGGGGAGGTTTTCGTAAACAAAACAATATAATTATAGTTTAAATTCCATTATTTTACACTTACTGTTTGTGTTATAAAGTTCCATGAAACGGGGTAAATTGAACTCGCGAGGAGAATAGAGACAAAACTTTGACGAAGATTTTCATGTTATTTAAATAATGTTAAGGTACAGCATTTTCTTTTTCTTTAAATGGATTCTTTGTTAGTAACTGCCTCCGTGGTCGAGTGGTTCAGGCGTTTGCCTTGTGACCCGGTGGTCGTGGGTTCGATTCCCACGGGAAGCATACGTTGTAAAGTTGTTTCTAGTTTGGCTAGGACATTGCAGGGTTGAATCACCTGATTGTCTGATAAAAAGATGATTTCGTGCTTCGGAAGGCTCGTATAAGCCGGTGGTCCCGGCCGCCAAATGGCCGTCCTCAAATAAACCATGTCAGAGGCCCTTGAGGCGGTTTAGCAACTCTGACACTAGGGTGTGTGCAATGGGGTCGTTAGACCTTACTATCCGCGATGAGAAGCAGCCTTTCTTGATCTCTACAAGGCATTTGACCTGGTTAGGTATGATATTCTCTGGAGAAAATTTAAGGATACAGGTGTGTCGGGTGAGTTAATTAATATTTTTAAATATTGGTATGACCACCAAACGAACCAGGTCAAATGGCTTGGCGAACTTTCTGACGAGTATAGGTTGGAGTGTGGAGTGAGACAGGGGGGGTTGACATCTCCTTCACTCTTCAACCTGTACGTGAACGGGCTGATTGTTGAGCTGATCGATACCGGAGAAGGATGCTCGATCTATGGTCACTGTATCAACAGTATCAGTTATGCAGATGATATGGTTGTAATAAAATAATATTGTGTGCATTTCCTTATTTTGAACAATTGTCAAGTAGACAAAATAATTATATTCATAGTTTAAATAAACACATGCACTTTTTAGTAAGTCACTATAGTGACAAGTTTATGTTTTTTGACACAAACATTTTTGTGGAAAATTTAAAATCGACTAGGGATACAGTGTATTTGCCAATTAGTTTTAGACACACAATAGCAAGGCTATTAGCTTATTTTATTAACTCAGACATAAGTAGTATGTCGCAGTCTTGTATAATTAAATCCACAATGTTTAGTAATTTTACTAAGAATCAGGTGGAGAGCCTTAGTAACGGTAGCTCTAGTGCTACAAATACTTATAAAAATTGTACGGAGTTTCCATGTATCTCTATGGATACTCATTTAAACTAGTTCATAAGACAACAGAGGATACCAGCGACAGAATAGTTATGCCTACCATTAACAAGGTATCTTCTTGCTCTTTAGTAAATAGTTGTCAAAAAGGCTTCAGCAGCATGCCTTGAAATTATTTCATCAAAATATTCAAGGTGTCTCTTCCAAATTATTAGAAATTGAAATGTTTTTAGAAAAAACAATGTTTGACATTGTATGTTTTAGTGAGCACTGGTTGAAGGATTACCAGATGCTAATTAGTTATGAAAATTATAATGTGGGCAGTTGTTTTAACCGCAAATCTATGTTACGTGGTGGTTCCCTCATCTTATTAAAAAAAAAACTTAAAATTTAAGCAACGTAATGACATCGTTAACTTATCAGTGGAACATTGCATCGAACTGTCCTGTGTTGAGCTAGATAAGCATATCATAGTGTGCGTGTACAGACCCCCAAACCCTTAAACTTTACTTTATTTGAGTCAACAATGGAAGATATCCTTGCGAAACTTGCAGCAGGTAACAAGCCCGCGATTATTTGTGGGGATTTAATATTAATATTTTAGAAATTAATTCAAATAGCAGCAGATTTATAAGCCTTTTTAAATCGTTTAATTTGTCTAATGTGTTTACAGAACCGACTAGGGTAACACCAACTTCTTCAACCTGTATCGATAATGTATTCTGCGATTGTGAATATTTAGATAAAGCCATAGTTAATTACCTTCCCTCTGATCATAGTGGTCAATTGGTAACATTTCAGTTTAAAGCAGCCTTGGAAAAAATTCATATACAATATAGGCCAATTACAACTGGCAAACTAGCTAAATTCAATGGTACCTTACAAAATAAGTTAAATTTTCTAGGCCATAACATTGAAGATGCTAATAAATTTTATGATAATTTCTTTTCAGTGGTTCTAAAGGAATTCAATGCAACTTTTGAAAAGAAGTCTAAGGATACTTTCCCTAAGTATGTATTTAGTGACTGGGCGACTAAAGGCATTAGGATAAGTAGGGAAAGACTATATGAGCTATATGGCCTTAAGCCTGTCATAAACACTGATTCTTTTAATAAGTTTGTAAACAAATATTCTAAAGTGTTCAGAAATACTTGCAAGGTAGCTAAAGCCCTATATATTAGCAACAAGATCAAATCGTCAGAAAATAAAATAAAGACAGTTTGGAAAGTTATTAATAATGAAACTAATAGAAATAAAGAACGAAACACTGATTATTTACTGGAGACTACACATGGTGCCAAAAGCTCTAATTTAGAAGTAGCTCAAGAATTTGTAAATTTTTTCACCAATATACCAACTAAAACTACGGAATATTTAAATTCTTCACCTGAGGTCTCATATAATTTATTAAAAGCTAACGTTCCAGGTTGTACGGTTGAATTCCAGTTCAAACATATCAACCCTGTGACAGTCATAAAAGCTTTCCGGCAAATCAAAATCAAATTGACCGAAGACATATGGGGAATGTCTATTAAAGTGTGCACGTCCATAATTGAAACTATAGCACCATACTTGGCTTTAACATTTAATTTATGTGTGGACCAAGGAGTCTTTCCGGATATAATGAAATATAGTAAGGTTATACCACTATTTAAATCGGGCGACAGCAAAGACACCAATAATTATAGACCTGTATCTGTTTTGCCGGTTTTTAGCAAAGTGTTTGAAAAAGTAATGCTCAATCAGATGCTCAATCATTTTAACATCAATAAAATTTTACACGATCAACAGTATGGTTTTACCAGGGGTCGTTGTACGACTGACGCTGGTGCCACGTTGTTAAAACACATATACTCAGCGTGGGAAGAGGCACAAGATGCCATAGGAATCTTTTGTGACCTCTCCAAGGCATTTGATTGTGTAAATCACGAAACCTTGCTCCTAAAGCTAGGACATTACGGACTAGGTAAACTTGCACTCAGTCTAATAAAATCTTACTTAAATGATAGACAGCAGCAAGTTCAAATAAATGGGGTAAATTTACGGGGTTTAAAAGTCAAAATGGGGGTACCACAAGGCTCTATTTTGGGTCCTTTCCTCTTTCTAGTATATATTAATGATCTACCCCATCTTTTAAAAAATCAACCTCATATGGTATTATTTGCTGACGATACGTCCTTAATTTTTAAGATAGATAGACGTTCCATAAATCTTGACGACGTAAATAACGCCCTACAGCAGGTCCAAAATTGGTTTACTGCTAATAATTTAGTATTAAATGGGAAAAAAACTAAATGCATCAGATTTGCCTTACCGAACGTTAAAAGAAATGATTGCGACATAGTATTGAACAAGGAGAAACTTGAATTCGTCGAAAACACGGTTTTCCTGGGGATTACGCTTGACTCAAGGCTACAATGGGGTCCTCATTTAACATCTCTTGCGGGACGGCTAAGTTCAGCAGCATACGCTGTCAGAAAAATCCGTCAATTTACCGATATAGATACCGCTAGGCTGGTCTATTTTAGTTACTTTCATAGTATCATGTCTTACGGTATCTTATTATGGGGACGTGCTGCAGACATCGAGTCTATATTTATCCTGCAGAAAAGAGCCATCAGAGCCATTTAAAATCTCCGTCGGCGTGATTCCCTAAGATAACTGTTTAAGGATATCAACATCATGACGGTACCTTGTCAATACGTTTACGAAAATATTATGTATGTTCGGAAAAATCTTCATCTCTTTAGCAAGATTAGTGACAGGCATAATTTAATACTAGAAATAGGAACAAATTAGATCAACCCCGATTCAGATTGGCCAAAGTACACACTTCTTTTATGGGGTACTGTATTAAATTTTATAATAAAATACCAGTTGATATTCTCGAACTGAATGAGAGAAAATTTAAAGCATGCATAAAACGCACACTATGTAGACAAGCGTATTATAAATTGGAAGATTATATCCTCGATAAAAACGCTTGGCTAAATGCTGGTCCTGCTCCACAGTCACAGCTGCTTAGGTCCACTTTTTAGGTTTTTATGTTTTTATATTTGGAAGAGATGCTCGCTCCTTTTAGAGGTTCTTACATTATTTCGTTTATTTATTCTTATATACATACAAATTATATTATTATATTAATTACTTATTTATTATTTTTGATGTAAGAACTTAATCGTTCTCTTTATTAATTTATTTTTCATTATTTGGTCATTGACAACCATAGTTTTGTGTAAAGTAGAAGCATATTTTTCAAATTTTGTAAATGTGAGTACCATGAAACCATTTACATTTTATGTGAGTAGTTATAGTTTTACTTGTTGGACATGAACGAGCATGGTGGTTGAGAGCATGTCATGCTCACTCAAATGTCTCGCTGATGGCGGCGCGTGGGTTTGATCATTCGGTTCCCTTCGAAATGGTTGAGCTGAAGGGTGCCGATACAAGCGTCATGTTCGTGAACAGGCGCCGTCGGTTGAGACTGGTCATCTCTTAACTGCCATTGGCTTATTTTAATCTTTATATTTAAATTCTTATAATAAGACCGACCTTGACGTTTCAAAAGTGCCTGTGAATGGTTTATTTGAAATAAAATGCTTTGAATTTGAATTTGGTGTTGCTCAGCCCATCCATGGCCGCGCTCAGAAAGCTGATAGGCGTGTGTGAGTGAGGAGTATGCAAGGGTACACGGTATCCTGAACAATGTTCATAAAAGCGAGCTCTTGGTATTTCAAGCCAGGGGACGTAAACTGGGGGATGTGGCACCTGTGCTCCTTAACGCTGTCGCTCTTCGAAGAGTGAGAGTTTAAATACCTCGGCCATGAGGTTACGGAGGACTTAAAAGACGATAGAGACATTCAAAAGGAGAGGAGTGCGATGGCGGTCCGCTGTAACATGTTGGCACGTAGATTTGCGAGGTGTAGTTTACAGGTAAAAATTACTCTTTTTAAAGCATTTTGCCAAACTCTCTACACCTGCAATCTGTGGGTCAGCTACACTCAGCGGGCCATCAACGCTCTCCGAATACAATATAATAACGCGTTCAGGGTGCTGGTGGGGCTCCCACGCTATTGTAGTGCGTCTGCGATGTTTGCGCACACAGACTTGTTTCACACTGTGCTGCGGCGCCGTATCGCTTCACTGATGTTCCGCACACGTGGGAGCGCTGACACTATCCTGAACGTGCTCAGCCACAAGCTGGACAGCCCCCTTCTGGGGCACTGGGTTCAAGCACAAGTGCGTGTGCCCGGGGCCTCAAATACTTAAATTAATTTAGTTTTTTTAAATGTACCTAACACAGTTTTTAAGTCTTTCTACTAACAATATTATGGACCAAGAATGACTGAAATAAAAATATTTTAATTTTTATTTATTTTATAGCTGATCGCTTATCGTACTGTCTCCCGGCGAATACAGTTTTTGTATGGGGAATTTGTGCAATTAGGTGTTTACTTCTTTGAACTGTTATGCTTGAGTCACATTTCAATGATTTATGTGTAAAGGAAGAGTTTTATAAATATTGATTGATAAAATATGCTGCGAGAATATTCAACTTTGAGTTCAGTTCACCTTTGGTACATGAACTTTTTACCACTGTAAGTATGTAGGTAAGTTGTTATGGTGTGCAGTAAAAATGAAAATCTCAATCAAGGTTTTTGTTCTATTTACCCCCGGCGTTTCAATTTACCCCATTTTACGGTTATTAATTATTTCAGTTCCAGAATTGAATCCGCAACAGTAGCTTAATGCACAGCTTCAGAATAGATTCTCTCGTCTGAGATAGAATGAGCATTAAAAGTACCTATATTATGACAGAATCAAAGGTATGTGTGTAAGGTATCTTCAAATAAAACCAGGAATACTGTAAGTACACAATATAACATTTATTCATTAAAAAAAGTTATAAATCTTTCTTCTCTCAGTGTTGCAAGGAACATGTTCAATGTTGTTTAGTCCGTAACCTAGGAGAGTTGGTACACATATATAGAGAAATTTAAGTAATATATCCTATTCTAAATGAAAAAAAAATCTTCTCTCAGTGTTGCCAGCAACATGTTCAATGATAGGCACCTACAGCAAAATAGTGAAGAAAAAAAAACACATTAATTAAAAAAAAAACATTTTTCTTTCTTCTCTCAGTGTTGCCAGGATCATGTTCAATGTTGTTTATTCCGTAAACCAGGAAAGTTAGTAGGCCGTACAGTCTCTCCCAAGTGTTGTAATTCAGTACTATACAACCTACTACCTCACCCAATACACGGCGTTTGTCTTTTCTTCTTAAATCTTCTCTTGAAAGTCTTCTGTGAATGAGTGTACCTAGAGAGATATACAGTTGGCCTCCAAAATACAGGTCCAGGCCTAGTTTGGGGGTTAGGATCAGATTTGTGGCAATACATTCGTGTGCTATTTTGTTATAACGGGCTTGTAATTGTAACATGTATTTTTAAGTGTAAATTTTTTTTTTTATAAGTTGGAGAATGTACAGGTTCGGTAGTTTTCAAATATAACTTAAACCCTAGTTTAGTACTTTAATTGAAGTGAAATAAAACTTACTGATTTCTAAAATAACTAAAAAGTATTTGTTGAAAAAAAATTACGCTTGAATCGATTGTGCCACAAAAAACAAACGCTCTCTTGTCAAGATCATTTTATAATTAAGTTTTTGAGGCTGATTAATAATAATTATGCTTAAACCTAAATGTCGTTATTGTGAGCAATTAGATGTTTCTAAAAAATTATGTCATGCACTGTGTTGTAAAAAGGTAGGTTGATTGGTAAAAAATTACGTGAAGATTCAAACAAACTCAAAAGATGAACCTTTTCATTTCTCAACTGTACAAAATAATTATGATGTTGATAATCACTTGATAAAATTGTAAGTCTTAACTACACAATCGAAATATAAAACGTTGTAATAGATATAAGTTACAAAAGTTTTCAGTGGTTTAAATAGTACATGATTGTTACATAAATATTTAGCAAGATGTTAAATTCCGAAAAATCGTTAATTAGAAAGCAGATCATTTTCAGACACACACACATACACAGATTGAATACGTGAACAATAATTACAAAATACATAATATTGTGAACTAGTAACACAAAACAATATCTTCACAATTCTAACAGTGAAGTAATAAATTTGTAAAATCGCGTCAGTTTATAGAAAATTAATACATTTTCATAAAACACCCATTTATTTTTACTAGCGAACCAACAATTTTATCGGTGGGGTTAGGTAGCCAAAAAAAAGAAAATCTGTAGTTTTTCCTATCTAGATAAGAACTACATACATACGAGTAAGTGCCAATTCGCATTCGCAACGTACACATTCGCATTTCAGAGTCAATGTGCCAAAAATGTATGGATTTTGACAAATTGCGACCGAGATGCGAATGTGTACGTTGCTTAAAATGAGGGCTACCGTTTTAGTACTCACCAGTTGGCGCCACTGTCGAGTAAAGTTCTTAATCATAACATTAAAGTTGTTATTACGCGCATGTGAACAAAGTTAGAAGGAAAATAAAAAAAAACCTTAAAACGAATAAGTAAATAAACTTACGTCAATAGTCAACCAACCATTCAAACCATCACATGAAATTCAAGTCATGTGATGTGTATGTGTGTGTGTGAGTCATGTGGTGTCATGTGTTGTGTGTGTGTGTCATGTGTTGTGTGATGTGTGTGTACTACTGTACTAGCGCATCTAGCGGCGAATTCAAACGCGACAGCCCTCATTAGAAGAATTGGCCCTCAGATTAAAAACAAGCTGTCACAACAACGTAAATCAATTTAAAAATAAACTGGTTGTCATATACAGATTGTTCCAATAGTGCGCGGACATGTTTAAGGGTGATATTGTGTTGCTGATTTAAAAAAGGAAAAAATATCAAAACACAGAAGTGACTTAAAAAAAACGATCATCATTGGGGTCGGCTTCTAGTCAAACTGGGTTCAGCTGAACACCAGTATTTTACGTGGAGGGGCTGACTACCTGACTTCTTAAGAACTTTTTAGTAGTTTTTTTTTGTTTTGCTATTTTTTCCAGAATGTATTTCAGCTAAACAACATAGCCCTTAAATAGTATACACGTTGGAACACTCTGTATAAAAGGAAACAAAAAATAAAAGGTATAACTAAAGAAAACTAATTCAAGTTAATTAAAATAGACACTACAAGGGATGTGCGAACTAGGTAAGTATATTAAAAAATTACAAACAGTGCTTAAACACATATTAGAGTAGATAACTAAAAAAAAATTAATACGTCAGATTTACAAAAAATATTGGCCACGTATATTTTTTTTCACAAAAAAAAATGACCCGATACAGTGCGTTGAAAACTCATGTGACGTCACATTTCAGTACACTTTCTACCGAATAATGACGTCATAAGCCCCCACGATGATCCTGATCGTTGATGCGTTTAATCTTCGTCAATTTTTATTAATTTGCAAAAAATTCGTGACCAATATTTTCGATAATATTACTGACGGACTAAATAGAAATAATATTTTTTTGATTCAGTATTCATCCCTATTAAAATATGAGAAACTTACGCACGGAGTTGTTAATAAGGCACATTTGGTTTCAGTAAGTCTTAGCAACTACCACAATACCTACTAATAGTTATTACTATCAGTCAAAAAATGTCTAAGTTAACACATCCCTTCAATGCAATTTAAATAAGAAAATACAATATCGAATTTTTTTAACACTATTTTTTTCGTATTTAATACGCCATAACTTTAAGTCAGAATAGAAAATGATGATAAAAAAATACAGATTTATTACGTTACAAATCAGGATGTTATTTCTTATTTCAATCGCAAATATACACTACATAGTAAAAAAAAGTAAAGAAAAAAATAAAAGAATAAAAAACAAAATGGCGAAGAGCGACGAATTCCCGCCAAAACTGCGCCCGCGTATCACCAAACTTGTGTGGGGGACGCACACACTCACGGCTGAGCCATCGCACCAGAACACACGACTATTTTGTCGCAAAAAAATTGACTTACAGCAAGAATACTTGCAATATCAGTTGTATTTAACTTGTATGTTTTTAATTCTTTAATAAAATTGAGTAAGGTCAAATTTACATAAGTAAAATGACACTCGTTGATCACAATACGACTAGAATCGCAAAGTACGACAGAAAAGTCGCAACAATACGACATAAAAGTCTCATAAAAATACGACAATAGTCTGGTCTGTGTGCGACAGAAAAGTCGCGCAGTCGCGTCTCCCCAACGCTTAAACGCACAAGTTCGGATCTACGGGTTCCAGTTGAGGGGGCCATTGAGCTAAAATACGTGGAAAAAAAAAATTATTCAGCACATATCACGACTTTGCCACTGTCAACAACAATTAATTTTCAAGTAAAAAGGAAAAAATCGGAAAGTAAGACGTATTTTTTCCTATTCGGCAATTCAAAATTAAAAAAAAATACGGAAAAAAATTGACGGTTTCCAAAGTTGTAATATGTGCTTGTAAAGTCAAGATTACAAAAAATAAAAACAAATCAGAAAGTACAAATAATAGTAAAAAGATCTGTGCTAGAAATAAAAAGTAAAAAAATATTAAAGAAAATAGTGAAGACTCGCTAACGAACCGAAAGGCAATTTAAAATCGCTTTATTTTTGATAACTGTTGTGTTAAAAAAAATTGAAGCGAGTGTTTACGTCACCGGAAAATTGCAGACTCCGTAAGATTGTATTTTTTTTTTAATAGAACATGATTTCTCGACATATTATGAAAAAATCGTTTTCTATACAATAAATCCCACCCAAATTCAATAGTGTCAAATATTAAAAAAAAAAAATCAAGCGATATTTTACAATTCTACGAAGTTTGCAATTTTCCGGTGACATTATACAAGTAACGGCTTAGTTTAGGCACCAGTCTCCCACAAATGAACATTATCGTATTCAAAATTATAACTGTTTCCATTAGTTTTAATATGATTGTTATTTGTGGAAGAAAATATTCTTTTATTGTTATTATGCAAATGCACACATCATTCTAAATGTCATATTGCTAGACTTTGTTTGTAAAAAGTGATAATTCGAGGTTTGACTGTTTTCTCCTCCAATATTAGACCGATTTAAGACCTATTTCACAAATTGATCAAGAAGAATATATACTGTCCCAATGTTTTCCTTTTTTTGAGGAGTTCGTGGCTAAATAATACCAGCCGCACGGGTCGATCTTAAAGGTTAAGCAACGCTTGCCAAGGTTGGTCTGTGGATGGGTGACCATCTTGACATACCGAGTTTCCTCCGTGCCTCGGAAAACACGTTAAGCCGTTGGTCCCGGCTGTCATTTGTAGATCTTTGGCAGTCGTTACGGATTGTCAGAAGCCAGTAAATCTGACTCCAGTCTTGCCAAGAAGTACCGTGTTACCCAGTTAATGGGTTGTGGAGATCTGGTAGGCAGCCGCTCCACGTAAAACACTGGTATTCAGCTGAATCCGGTTTGACTGGAAGCCGACCCCAATATAGTTGGAAAAAGGCTAGGCAGATGATGAATGTTTTCCTTTTTTTATGATTTACTAGTGCCCCGCCCCGGCTTCGCGTGGATGCCAATTATATATTATACTAGAACCTTTCTCGAGAATAATAATAATAATAATATTCCACACAATAATATTCCACACAACTAACACACAACGCCATCTAGTCCCAAGCTAAGCAGAGCTTGTGTTATGGGTACTAGACAACTGATAAACATACTTATATATTTCTAAATACATACATATTATAGATAAACTACACCCAGACACAGAACAAATGATCATGCTCATCACACAAACATTTGTCCTGGGTGGGAATCGAACCCACAACCTCTGGCATAGCAGTCAGGGTCACTAACCACTAGACCAACAGGCCAGTCAATCACTCTATCTATTAAAAAAAACCCGCATCAAAATCCGTTGTGTAGTTTTATAGATCTAAGCATACATAGGGACAGACAGACAGCGGAAGCGACTTTGTTTTATACTATGTTGTGATAAACCGTATAAGCACTAGAACTCTCACAAAATGCTCAAAATTGTCCAATAAATCGCTGTCAACAGAGCCCTAGCGTACAAATTTGGCAACTATTAATCAAAAAAGGAAAACATAGGGACACAGTATATTAGTTTGTGAAACAGTTTCAGTACAATATTGGAGAAAACAGTCGAGACCCAAACCTCGAATTTTGACTTTTAACATACAAAGTCTTGCCGCCCATGTATCCTTTTAATGACCCTTGTCCTAATGTATCAGTGGTTGACATAACTTCTTCTCCCACACTTCTCTATCAGTCATCTCACAAGTGACCAGGGGGTACGGGACCCCCTGGTCACTTGTGACGTGTAGATAGGGATCTACACGTCATATCATTTCTCACACAGTTCATCCATCTCTTTCTAGGCCTTCATTCCTGTTGCGGAATTCGTGTGAAAGAGTCCCCGCGGCCCTAGGACCACTCTCATTGACCACTGTCATTAATTCTTAATGGTTAGGTGACACGGAATAGAATACGCCCGCAACTAAGGCCGGAACTTCGGACTTCGGACTTAGAGAGTGACCCTGGAACGCAGAGCATTAGGAGGAACACGGATGGGCTTTAGTCAGTAAGAGTCTGACACTACCTTCTGCTTTGCCCAGAGCGGAAGGAGTCATTGAATCCAAAAAAACCATGCCTTCCCATCCAAAGAAGGTCCTTCCTTTCTTAGTTATCCACATTCTTGACACGACAGTCATCATCTGCCAGCCTTAATTTCCTCAACTCCATTGGGGTCGGCTTCCAGTCAAACCGGATTCAGCTGAATACCAGTATTTTACGAGGAGCAGCTGCCTACCAGACCTCCACAACCCATTAACTGGGTAGCACGGTACTTTATGGCAAGACTGGAGTCAGATTTTCTGGCTTCTGACTATCCGTAACGACTGCCAAAGATCTACAAATGACAGCCGGGACCAACGGCTTAACGTGCGCACCGAGGCACGGAGGAGTCTCGGTATTTTAAGATGGTCACCCATCCACAGACCAACCTCGGCAAGTGTTGCTTAACATTCAAGGTCGACCTGTGAGGCTTGTATTAGTCATGAGCTTCTCATGAGACGACAGTACAAAATGTTAATAGCTAACAAGGTACATTGTAAGCGCGCAAAATACGTTTTTTAAACGTATTAAAACCCTCTTCGTATCTTGCACATTCTGTATCCCTTTTAAAACACACATCATACACAATTAGCATCATATTATCCACACGCCAGTTTTATATGATCCCTACCTTGATGTTATTCCACCAATTCGCACTAAGCGTTTCCAAACGTCTTCTATAATGCGCACAGCAAAGGAGTGGAACTCTGCCTAAATCTGTGTTTCCGAACGCATTGATCCCTAATCTCTTCAAAGATAGAGTGAACAGGCTACTTCTGGGTAGGCTCGCTCCATCGTAGACTTTGTCTCTGTCATCTCTGACCTAGACTAGAGTCAAGAGCAAACCCATTACAAATAAAAAAATGATGAAGAGGTATGGGCGCGTTCAAATATTACGTAACGCAATTTTTAGAGATTTTTGCAAGAAAATAGCCACAAAAAGAGGGGGGCGGCGTGAAAAATCTTCAAATATCCAATCCATTTTGGGCTCTGTCCCCATTGTCATTGTCAACCAGCAGTCTATTGCGAAAATGGTGTCCCCAACTGCCTGTCACCTCAGAGCATAACATTTTCTACAGTCTCTTGAGTTATCTTCAACATAAGGACCGGTAAGTATCCATTTTTTAATTAACATTATCCAATGCCTTTGTCAACCATTTCGAGTAACTTATATCCAGCTGACTCACTTCTCGACGTAGTATCTATGCTTTGTTCAGTTTGCTGGTCCTTGGTTTGGACGTTCGTTGTCGCCGCATAAGGACAATGGACATGGACAGAGTCTGTGTTTCCTGATAGCTACAACCTGAGAGTCTTTACGTCAACAGTGAATAGGATACTTCTAGGCAAGCGTGCTCCATCTTCGACCACATCATCGCTTACCATCAGGTGAGATAGTGGTCAAACGCGTGCCTATCAATAGTAATATAAAATCTGGGCACATCACTCGACAAATGGTACTGAACCGCTATTTTTTTCGCGATTTCATAGTAAAAGTGGTTCATAATGTTGACTCTGTGCTTCTCCATAAGAATCTACGCTTCCGAATGGACAGTAGAGTCACTATTTTTAATGTAAATGATGACGTTCAAAAGTGCCGTTTAATGGCCAAATTGAAATGAACGTTTTGACTTTGAGTACAATGACCACTTACCAGGTTTGGACATCTTCTTATCGTGTGGGCAGTAAGGTCTAACAACCCCACACACCCTAGTGTCAGAGTTTCTAAACCGCCTCAAGGGCCTCTGACATGGTTTATTTAACGACCGCCATTTGTCGGCCGGGACCACCGGCTTATACGTGCCTTCCGAAGCACGGTATCATATTTTTATCAGACAATCAGGTGATTCAAACCTGCAATGTCCTAGCCAAACTGGAAAACTACTTTGCAAGTTTCGGCTGTGCGTTGTCTGTCAGTCACTCTATCAGTCAGTAACGGAAGAATTATATATAAATTGATTAATACGCGCATATTCCGTATTTCCCGTTCCCGTGGGAATTTCGGGAAATCTGTCGGTCACTCAGTCAGGATGGGGATATATGTTTTCTGCTTCAGCCCATCAGACAAGGTCTTCAGTATGTGGTAGTTCCACTTCCATCCCAGAACCTGAAAATGAGAAACATAAAACATTTACTTTCAAATATTTTAACGACATAAGTTATGTAACGATTGGCCTTTGCCCGCAACTTCGTACGCGCATATCCCGTTTTTTCCCCGTTCCCGTAGAAAATTCGGGAAATTCTCTCTAAGTGCTTTCCTACACTCCCCAAACAGCTTTCTACGACCAGGGCGGGAAGTCTCGACAAATCTACCGATCGCCTAGCGAACGAATTCGTTAAGTCGCCGTACACAGTCAATCTCGAACGCATTCCACGGTCAAAATCAATAATAATTATGATCTGTTATGATTTGGGCCTTAGGACTTAACGACCAATCGTTATTTATGTCGAGACTGCAGGCCCAGTAAGTTTGGCTGTGCGATGTCTGTCATTCTCTCAGGCGCTCACTCTCTCAGTCGCTCACTCTCTCAGTAACGCAAGTTTCTCTTTGAAGTGAAAACTTGTGCACTTTTTTGTGATGAGTAAAAAATGTTAAACTCGCGTCAGGACACGTGACCCTGATCGAAAATTCGAAGCACGTATTCAAGTTTTCACTTCTTCTTGCCGGCACTCCCGGAGTGCAACCCGTTGTTTTTTTTAAATAAAATGTTACCCCACTAGAAATTTCTCATAACGAAAATCATTTGTAATTTCATTTAATTGAACTATGAAGTATTAGGGTGTAAATGAAAAATCTATCAAATGCTATTTGAATTTCACTTGTTTTTTGTTGCCGGATAAAGAGGCATCAGATCGGGTGATTTACGTCAGGGTATTTAGTTTGTTTTGCTGTATGGTGTCGGCCGGTGCCGTATGGTGCCGTAAAAGAATAACACCATCCCATCACTTCCCGTGGGTGTCGTAAGAGGCGACTAAGGGACTCACCAGAGAATGGGCAGCAGCGCTTTCTGTAAAACACAACACCATACACTGCGATCGCCAACTCGCCGCACAAGCGTGCCGATTATGGCCAACCCTCCCTTTTAGGGGAGGCCTATGTCCAGCAGTGGACGTCTTTCTGCTGTTATGATGATTTTGTTTGTAAGAAAATTCAACAAAAATAAGAAAAGTAAGTGACAAGGTAATCCAGAAACCACTATTTACTCATTCCTAATATCTACCATGAACTTCAGTACAATGTAAACGTCAAATTATTATCATTTGAGTAAAACAATACGTTCTGTTGTTAGTGTCACACAGATTAATTTGACGTTTCTTATCCGGGGGTGACAACGGTATAAATTATTTTAATTATTACTACTACTGAACCATTGTCAAATCGAACTACTGAAAAAATTGGCAAATCGAACTACTGAAGTTCGATTTGCCAATTTTTTTATCATTATGAACCATTGTTCATAATGATAAAAAAATTTGCAAATCGATCCTGCCCTAGATACCAAAACACAAATATAACTTCTTGAGAATTATTGGATCTCGAGCCTAACATACAGTATGGATATGACATATATGTAATAATCTTAAGGGGTCATTGTACTCATTATTGTGAACAACTTGTACTACGGGACCAACACAAAACGCGAAAAAAAAGTCGACTGCTCCATACATTTCTGTGCGCGTAATTCGACAAAATGTACTGAACAGCTGATTATTTTTTCGCGATTTCATTGTTGGTCCAATAGTAAGAGTTGTTCGCAATTAGGAGTACAATGACCCCTTAAGATTATTGCATATATGTCACATACATATCTGTTTTTTTTTAAGATGAAAAAAAAACAGCAAAATAAATCGAAGCCCATAAACTAGTAATATCTTCCAAATCTCTGTTATAATAATAATAATTAAATAAGAAATATTGTGAGCAGGTTCCTTCCTGTGGAGCCCTAACCACCAGTAGCTTGGTCCCTACTACCAACACTAGTGAACATCTTTTTATATTTATAAATATATATTTTTTTTTAAGAAATATTCTAAAATGTAACCTATATGGATGATAAAATGAATAATGAGAACAGTAATTAAATAAAATTTAATATATAACGTACCTTGAAACATCTAAACTGTTTCATACAATAAGTAATCATCACCTATTTAAGTTACTTTCACTGATAAGGAATACTGTACAGTCTAAATATATGAAAAAAAAACCCCTCTAAAGCAACAATTCGAAATGTATCGTAAATCAAACAAAAAAAACCGATGACCATAAACTATGTATTAACCCACACGAATCCAAGAAAAGAAAAAAAGACAGCGGTTCCAAAATCAAAACATTAAACTTCCTACAAATACCGTTGATTCCTCAATCATCCTTCACAAATAAAACGGAACTAATCTCAAAGAAAAAAATAATAAAACATTTTTCGATTTTTTACCCAAAAAAGTGCACCGTTTTTTTTTCCTTTTTAATTTTGCACGGCGCGAAACATCTGTCTTGTGTTCTCACGGTTCGAGCTTTTTTTATTATTTTTGTACAATTTTTAGCGCAAGGAAGCTCTCACCACCTGTTGTAAGTGATGCATTTTATATTTTGCAATTTTATTTTATTGGTAAAAATGTTTTGCTTGTACAGTAATTATAGGGAATATGGATTTTTTTAAGTAAGTATCTCATGTTGTAATCACTAACTATGTTTGGTAAATTGTCGCTTGCGGTCATCTTTGTTAGTTAAATTGCTGTACAGACTACCAAACTAAACTACATAAAAAGTGTACGGTTTTTACTCTTAGTTTTGTAATGCCAATAAATAACACATTCTAAATGTATAGATCAGGGAAAAAATATGTTTCGCAGAATATGAAACTACTGTGTAGAGGTAAAATGATTAATGAAATAGAAAATAGAGCTTGGATATAAAAATAAATGTAGTTAAAGGGATAGTTGTTTAGAAAATTCATTTAAAATTTCTCATTTTAAGTAACTTCCAAGAAGGATGGTGTGTGACTGTGCACCGATTACTCCTAGGTTTTTTTCTGATTTTTGTGATTCTTTTTTAAATTCGATGCGGTAAATTTAAAATTTGGTCCCGTAGAGTACTTTTCATATTACCTATGAGCATTTTTTCTTATTTCGATGGTGTGGTAGTATTTGTTTTAAAGTTTAAGAAAACTAAAATGACTTTTTTATAAAAAAGATGCATCCGACTTCCAAAAAAAAAAACATTACAAAGTAGAATTCGTAGTTTCTGTTGTGGTTTCTTCGTTTTTTTGACGCCGACTTCCAAAATTAAAGTAATTTTGTACTTTGTAGGTTTTTGGAAGTCGGTTTTTTATGCAAAATCGTTGTTTCTGTTGTGGTTTCTTTTTGACACTGACTTCCAAAATTAAAGTAATTTTGTACTTTGTAGAGGGTTTTTGGAAGTCGGTTTTTTATGCAAAAATGTTTTTTTTCTTCTTAATTATGAAAATCTGTTTGACACCTATTTAAGAAACTGTCTAGATAATAAAATTCTCTGTACAGAATTTGAACATTATGAATCTACTATGCATATATTATGTGATACGGTAAGCAATGCTTACTATTTTTTTGAAAAACGGCATAGTTTCATTTATAGTAACAGGAGACCATATTTTATTAAAAGGTCGGCTGGTCGGTACTTAATTAAGCCAAAACAATTTACCCAAAACACAGATTATATTCCAAAATACTGGGCAGGTGAAAACGCGGGTGTGCGCGGGAGGGGGGTGTCTAGCGAGCGTCTAGACGGGCGGGGGAGGGAGGGGGTGCAGGGGGTTCGTCTAGACAAGTCCTCATCGACTCACTGGTTGCTATGCCAAAGTTGCTCCTACGGTTTATGGGAGCCTGGTACTTTTGCAATTTCATCTACCGCTGGTTCAAACTTTAACTTGAGTAATTTACTTGAATTAAACCTTTTACAGACATGTAATGAGGTTGTGGTTAAATGATAAGAACCGCACGGGACGATCTACAAAGTTAAGCAACACTTGTCGAGGTTGGTCTTTGGATGGGTGACCATTTTAATGCTGAAATTACTTTGTGCATTAGAATTCACGGGACCCGCTGTCATTTGTCCCACGGCTGCACCAAATAGGTCCTGCAATTCAGCATAACGCTTGACAGCGGTTTTCAACTACACCTAAGTTTGCAAGTTGAACAATAGTGCTGTATAGCAAGAGGTCGAGGCTAAATACAGACACTGGGGTCGATTGTCAAGGTTAAGCAACATTTGCCGCGGTTGGTCCTTGGATGAGTGTCGTAACTAGTGACACACTGAAATGCTTTCGTGCTGTCATTTGTAGATTTTTGATAGTCGTTACAGGTTGTGTCCCACAAAACGTTTTGGGAACAAATTCATAGTGCGTACAGTTAAGGCGTGGAATTCCCTGCCGGAGTCTGTGTTTCCTGATAGCTACGAGTACAATCTGGGAGTCTTTAACTCAAGAGTGAATAGGTTACTTCTAGGCAAGCGTGCTCCATCTTCGACCACCTCATCGCTTACCATCAAGTGAGATAGTGGTCAAACGTTTGTTTAAAAAAAAAAGGTGATCAAACGTGTGCCTGTTAAAAAAAACGGCTTGCACTCCGGGAGTGCCGGCAGAAGTGAAAACTTGAATACGTGCTTCTCTCTCTCCGTCTTACACATTTTCGATCAGGTCACGTTTCCTGACGTCTTACTAATTTTCGATCAGGTCACGTGTCCTGACGCGAGTTTAACATTTTTTACCCATCACAAAAAAAGTGCACAACGCGCCGCTAAAGAAGTTTTCACTTCAAAAAGTTAGCCAGTCCAATAGATGAAGCTATATTTGCACGTTCCAAAGTGTGGTATTTCTATGGAGAAGAACATAGAAGGAACTCTTTGGGCTCTCTTTTAAATCAGCGGGTCTAAAAAGGCCACTTTATCAGAATCAGAAAGCACATCACGCTACCTGTCACTGTCAAATTTGCCCAATCAACCTTGAACCTAATGCGTTAGCGATAAAGATGAGAATGAAATTTGACAGATTGTTGTGAGATTAATATTATGATTCTAAATTTAAAATGATTCTGCTAAAGTTGCTTTGTAGATTCGCAGTACGGTTGCCTCGTTCAACTTGCTCCTACATGCTATGACAGCCTAGTACTTTTGTAATTTGAGGTGGATTTATGGGATGTTTTTAGGGGTAATTCGTTATTTTTTAAGGGGTCACGGTAATTTTGATGCTTTCTTTGTTTGTTTTTGTGAACATTGGAACTAGGAATACGTTCTTATTGATCAAACAGATAGACTTTTTTTTACTATTAATTGGCATACGTTTGACCACTATCTCACCTGATGGTAAGCGATTTTGTGTTCGAATATGGAGCACGCTTGTCTAGAAGTAACCTATTCACTGTTGACTTAAAGACTCCCAGGTTGCAGACTATTCTGATAATCCGGCAATTTTGTATATGTTCATGAATTTATAATATAATATTTACCTAAAATAAAAGAGAATTCTCGCTGTCCAAATTGTTCATGATGCTCTTTTGTAGTGTTTCTAAGTTCTTCAAGTACCAGGTCTCAGTTCTGGTCATTCCTGCCTGCTCCAGTCTCCATGAATCCTGAAATGAGACGACATAAAAATTAAATAAAACAATATAAAACTAGTTAAGTGTATTGGATATAGGTACATCCTCACCAATATTATAAATGCGAAAGTAACTGTCTGTCTGTCTGTCGCGCTTTCACGCCAAAACTACTGAACCGATTTACATTCAGTCAAAAAAGTATCGGGAATGGATGATTTGTTTATGGTTCCAAATTCAAATTTTTGTTTTTTTGTAGTTGTTAGATTGGCACAACTGTTTTCCATTTTGGCGCGGAGTTTGAGTTGCATCTGTTATTTATATTAAATACAGTGCTGGTTTTAGTAATATCATATATAGTGTCTATTGCGAATTTCATAATGGACAAAAATATCGAACAAAGAGTTTGTCTTAAATTTTGCATCGCCAATCGAATTTCGTGTTCGGAGTCACTGAAAATGTTACAGAAGGCTTACGGTGAATCGACTTTATCAAAAACTCGTGCTTATGAGTGGTTCAAAGCGTTCAAAAGCGGTCGAGATGTGATGGAAGATTTGCCTCGCTCTGGTAGGCCGTCAACGTCTGCAACTGAAGTTAACATCGCAAAAGTGAAGGAAATAGTGACTGAAAATCCCCATTCAACTCTGAGAGAGATAGCCGCCGAACTTTCTGTATCTCACGAGTCGATCCGTACCATTTTAACTAATCATTTGGGTATGAAACATGTTGCTGCTCGGCTAGTCCCAAAAGATCTGAATTTTCTCCAAAAACTCAATCGCATGAAAGTCGCTGAGGACATGCTAGAACGAGTCAGTTCGGACCCAACATTCATGAAACGCATTGTTACTGGTGACGAGACGTGGGTTTACGAGTTTGACATGCAAACTAGTCAACAAGCTGTGTGTGTGGCACCCGTTTTCAATCGATAGAAGACATAAAGGAGAATTCGCGGCGAGAACTGAACTCAATTCCGGAAGCAGCGTTTAAAAAATGTTTTGATGAATGGATTATTCGTTGGCGCAAGTGTATCGTTTCTAAAGGAGCATACTTTGAAGGTGATAAAATAAATTTGGATGAATAACAGACATTTTGTGTATTATTGATCTTTTCCCGGTACTTCCTTGACAGAGTAGTAAATAAAATTAGGTACACAGATAGTCTAGAGCCTGTGAAAGGACATAGGCTACTTTGTATCCCGGGAGTATGTTCCCTAGGGACCACGCTGACGCGAGCGAAGCCATTGGCAGAAGCTAGTATCCAATATATTTCGATCTAACTGACGCACTAAATATAATCATATCTTTACTAGCAGCTCGCCACTTCGTACGCGCATATTCCGATTTTTCCGTTCCCGTAGGAATTTTGAAAAATCTTAGTGCTTGTTTACACTCCCCAAGGAACCTACATGCCAAATTGCAGCTTTCTACGAGCAGGAGTTTCGACTGTGCGTTGTCTGTCTGCCACTCCGTAACGGAAGAATAGGGATGTTTGTCCAATTACAACTTTGTAGCTAGATTCTCGTATTTCAGACTACAATGTAATTCCCCCAACATTTTGACCACATTTCGTGGGACCAACATATTTACTGAGAAATAATAATACTGAATAGTAAGCCGTATCTGTCGTGTCTACTTCATTTCCGGTTATTTTGGCCGCGATTATTATTATGTCTACTATTAATAATATGTAGATATGTCTGTATTTATTATTAAGAGCAAGTTCAGGATTGTGGCTCTGTGACTCACTGTGTCAGTGATCAATATAATTATCATATAAATTATAAAAATCTCGTGTCACGGTGTTTGTGATCGAACTCCTCCCAAACAGCTTGACCGATTTTTGAGAAATTTTCAGTGTATATTTGGTAGGTCGGGAAAATAGGAGGAGCTAGCTAGATAATAACAGCCGCACGGGTCGATCTTCAAGGTTAAGCAACGCTTGCCAAGGTTGGTCTGCGGATGGGTGACCATCTTAACATACCGAGTTTCCTCCGTGCCTCGGACAGCACGTTAAGCCGTTGGTCCCGGCTGTCATTTGTAATCTTTGGCAGTTGTTACGGATAGTCAGAAGCCAGTAAATCTGACTCCAGTCTTGCCATGAAGTACCGTGTTACCCAGTTAATGGGTTGTGGGGGTCTGGTAGGCAGCCGCTCCTCGTAAAATACTGGTATTCAACTAAATCCGTCTTGACTGGAAGTCGACCCCAATATAGTTGGGAAAAGGCTAGGCAGATGATGATTTGGTAGGACTGAGAACAGGTCGTAGGTTATATTTTTTATATGGCAAAACAACGTTTCAACCGAGTCAGCTAGTACTCGTAATATATATATAAAAAATTCTTCCGTTACTGACTGAGTGACAGATAGAAACGCTCAGCCGAAACAACAGGTCGTCGAGGAAGCTGAAATTTGGCATGAAGGTTCCTTGGGGAGTCTAGGGCAGTACCTACACTAAGAGAGGATTTTGCCGAAATAACCTACGGGATCGGGAAAAAAATTGATTCACAAGCACAAGACAAGCAGTCTGATGTAGTTGGTGGCATCAGATCAGTGATTGAACTGTTTCGAACTTTTTAGTCGTTTTTATCGGTCGGGTTTTTTGACAAAAACAATTTTTTTTTCCTACATTTTAGTGAGTTACATTTTTGGAGTCGTCTCCTCGAGCCCTTTATCTTGATTCCCCACTCAATAGGTTTAAAAAAAATAAAGGCACAATATGGCGCCAAAAATCGGCCATTTTGTTTTTTTTTATTATTTTGATGTACCCAGTGTCACTCTCACGACTAAGACGAATCTATTGACACCACTCACATAAAAATACGATTAGCCGTTTAGACTCTAGGGCGTGCCAAAGAATTATACATACCAACATACATACAGTCGAAAACATAACCCTCCTTCTTTCGCAGTCGGGTAAAAACGGGACATGCGCGTACGAAGTCGCGATCGAAAGCTAGTTCTATAATATAATAATTGTCTTACACGTTTATCCAAAGAATTACCATTTCTGAGTTACAGCGACTCAAAAACTTGTGTTCTTCCTAATAATGCAAGAGCACGCCGCGTATACAAGCTGAATGGTAATTGATTGCGTGCCATAAAATGGACTATAGGTACTAGAGCTGATTTTCAATAATTTTGACCCCGAAAACCATATCTATATTGGGTTATTTTCGAGTACGTTTTTTTTTTTTACTATAGAATAGGCACGCGTTTGACCACTATCTCACCTGATGGTAAGCGATGATGTGGTCTCAGCGAAAGTAGGTATTAGGATATACATTTTCTGCCTCATGGTCAAAAACTTTAAATTTTGAGAAACCTACTCTTCTCTGAAAAGTCATTTAATACCTTCCGGATAGACCATGAACCTATTTTTATGATAAAACTTACCGTTTGGCTGAAAAACGCACAAAACCCATTTTTGCGATCTTTGACCTTGAATATTATTTTTGCAAACGTCGGATCGATGGACATTATCATGATAACAGCCGAAAGACGTCCACTGCTGGACATAAGCCTCCCCAAAAGGGGGGGGTTTGCCATAATCGGCACGCTTGTGCGGCGGGTTGGCGATCGCAGTGTATGGTGATGCGTTTTACAGAGAACGCTGCTGCCCATTCTCTGGTGAGTCCCTTAGTCGCCTCTTACGACACCCACGGGAAGTGATGGGATTCACTTTTAATTTATAATGGTGTTCCGAACATGCGTAGGTACAAATTTTCAGCTCTTTGAGAATTATTGTAACCTTACCTCAATTAAATGAGCTCACTTGATCGGACTATATGAAATCAGCCGTTTGATATTAAACCATTCGATCTACAGTTAAAGTAAATAGGTTACTGCACTCATAGATTGGATATCACTTGACTATTTACTATTCAAACATAGATAATATGACCAGCATCTATTGGCTGTCGACCAGCTGATAAGTGGTCGGGGAATCGACCACTAACGCCGTTTCTGATAAGGAATAGTACTAGTGATATTACATAGTGCAGTGGGTTCGTTTGTAGTTCAAATATTAATGGAACTTCATCATTCATGCTTGCATTAGGAGGAACACGGATGGGTTTTAGTCAGTAAGAGTCTGACACTCCCTCCTGCTTCACCCAGAGCGGGAGGAGTCATTTGATGATTTCACATCCTTAAAAATTTTACGTGATAACGTCATGAGAAAACAATTGAATCAATTTTTAACTAACAATCCGAACGCTTAGGCCGATCGTGCCTCTCTATCGCTTGTTCCGTGCTCCCCCTTGCACGCTCGGCTCAGCCGGAACATGACACTTTTTCGTGCGTGCAGCCGGCGTTCATCAATTTATGAGACGTTTACAGATCACGTCAAAAATAAATGCTTGTTTTTCAACGTTCAGGAACTGAAGTGCTATTGTTAAGTATGATTTTAGTTATAAGTTTCGAATATGTAGCACGTTCTCCTAAACGGAGCGTGCAGGAACTATAGATGGCAGCACAGAAGTGTCAATGTCAACTATTCTTAACGTTATAGTTTCGAATATGCTACACTAGATGGCACAGTCTATTTTTGGCACGATGGCACGTTCTCCTAAACGGAGCGTGCAGGAACTATAGGTGGCAGCACAGAAGTGTCAATGTCAACTATTCTTAAAGTTAATGTTTCGAATATATGCTACACTAGATGGCATAGTCAATGCCACCGACCGACGTTCCCTATCCCCCGAAGGGTACTTACGTAATATTATAAATGCGATGGATGTATGTTTGTTACTCAATCACGTTAGAACGGCTAAACGGATTTTGATGGAATTCGGCTCAGAATGTAGCTTATAGTCTAGAATAAAACTACCAGCGGGTCTAAAATGACCACTTTAGCAGAATTAGAAAGCACATCACGCTACCTGTCACTGTCAAATTTTCATAATCAACCTTGAACCTAATGCGTTAGCGATAAAGATGAAAATAAAAGACAGATTGTTGTCTGCTTAATATTATGATTCTACTAAACTGGCCTTTTTAGACCTGCAGGAAACACTCCTACAGCTCCACTCCGTCTGTCAAAATTCGTTTAAAAGTAACATACTTCAAAAGAATCGCACTTCGGGTTTCTTCGGCTTCCCTTCGTCTTCTATCTAGATAACGAAGTTCAAGGCTTTTGGCTAGCAAGTGCATTGACCCCGTCAGCCAGACTACCGCCAGACGAACTTTTTGCAAGGACTGAAGAAACCGGTTTGGATACCTGGCTTTTGAGGTGACGTGTTGTTAGGGAGTTTGAAGCGAAACTTTTTCCTAAGTTAAATTCTAGGAAGTTGTGAAGGTTAAACTTGTTCGGGGCTGTCTTGTTAAATGTTAAAAGTGAAAACCGACCGAAGGTTCGGTCAGTTTTGGCCCGAAAATCTAGTTTCGGCCACAGTTTCGGTTTCGCCCAAAAAATTACCGCCCCGCCCCGCCGAAACCTGGTCTTCGTCATAACTGTTTTTTTTTTTTTTTTACTAATGATAGGCACGCGTTTGACCGCTATCTCACCTAATGGTAAGCGAGGATGTGGTCGAAGATGGAGCACGCTTGCCTAGAAATAACCTATTCACTCTTGATTTAAAGACTCCCAGGTTGTAGCTATCAGGAAACACAGACTCCGGCAGGGAATTCCACTCCTTAGCTGTACGCTAATTGAAATTGTTGGACCCTGTTAGTTAAGGACACGTGAAATCTTACTACAATGCCAAAGTTAGACAGGTTACAGTAGAAAGTTCAAGATAAACTCAACTCTAATTCTTAACTCAGAAATTGGGCCTGTATTAAATTATTTATACACTGTTTTTTGAAGGCAGATAAAGGTCGATTCAAACTTTAATGAAGTTCATTTTACGCTGCGTAGTACCCCACCCCCGCTGTCAGATGAATTTGCTTCTGCGCAGCGACTATCGAAGTATTCCCATCCGTCATTAGGTTCTAATTCAACCTGAATCTATTCCGAAGATTTCCGATGTGTGCCGATGATAGCCGAACACAAAAGGTACACAACTTCACCAACAGATGGCGCAGCAGACGCATATAATTGTCACTACCCTTTGTGAGGGGGTTAGCGCTATTTTTTATTTTTTCGCCAAATGTAAAGATTAATGTGGATCTGCGTGCGACACCGAATTCAAGGGTGACCAAATGGTAAACAATAGTCGGGATTTTTAGTAGGTTGATATTTTGTTTCTTGGGCACACTCACCGAAGTATAATCTGTAGAAGACCGACAAGTAAGCGTGATCAGCGTTCTAACTCTGTCCTTGTTCTTCTCTGGGATCGGCAGAGCTTTCCTCACAGAGGGCTCTTCACATGACCCAACCATCTCATCCGGCTTTTGACCATCTTTTACGCAACGGGAGTAATTTCGAAAGAGCTTCTAGCTCATTACATACTTGCATGTGCGTAAGGAAACTAATTAACAAATGACCTATTAACACACTTTAAGAAATAAAAATCTATAAAATAAAAGTGCTATCCTCACTAAACCAACGGCTCAAAAGTTAGCAGTTTCAAAAAACGAACGAAAAAAAACCCGCCGTCATTGTACCGCATCCCTTTAGCGTTTCAAAAAAAGTTTTAAAAACCTCTTTTGTGAGTCTTCCATGCTGGCTGAGCAGCTGATTCCTTTGCCGGTGGCGCGAATTTATTAAAAAAAAACTGTCAATGCGCGCGAACCTAATTATTTTTTACGCGGATTAATAAAAATGTAAGGTATTGTGTTACTGAAATGTAGTTTTTTAAACATTTTTGGGGTAAATGGTTCTGTATGTCGCAATTTTAATGAAGATTGATATTGTTTCATCTATTGAGGAGCTCGTGGCTAAATAATAACAGCCGCACAGGTCGATCTTGAAGGTTAAGCAACGCTTGCCAAGGTTGATCTGTGGATGGGTGAGCGTCTTAACTTAACGAGTTTCCTCCGTGCCTCGGCAAGCACGTTAAGGCGTTGGTCCGGGCTGTCATTTGTAGATCTTTGGCAGTCGTTACGGATTGTCAGAAGCCAGTAAATCTGACTCCAGTCTTGCCATGATGTACCGTGTTACCCAGTTAATGGGTTGTGGAGGTCTGGTAGGCAGCCGCTCCGCGTAAAATACTGGTATTCAGCTGAATCCGGTTTGACTGGAAGCCGACCCCAATATAGTTGGGAAAAGGCTAGGCAGATGATGATGAATATTGTTTCATCTATACCCATCAGCTTCTTCCATATCTTTAAAACTACGCAAAGGATTTTAATTCGGTTTTCATCAATAGACAGTGATTCCGGAGGAAGGTTTATATATATAAATAGTCCTAAAATTCCTACGGTAACGGGAAAAATGGGAACGTATAAAGTCGCGGGCAAAATCACTACATATAGTTTCTTATAAATGTAGGTCAAATAGATTTTGTAACGAAACATGTTTGTCAAACTCTAATGGATAGTTAAAGCGGTGTCAACTTAAGATAGGTACCTAATTCAGTTTCAAATATCTATACTCTATAAGTACTAATATATAAAGCTGAAGAGTTTGTTTGTTTGCTTGAATGTACTAATCTCAGGAACTACTGGTCCGATTTGAAAAATTATTTCAGTGTTAGATAGCCCATTTATCGAGGAAGGCCATAGGCTATATAACAACACGCTATGACAAATAGAGTATAAATGAGAAAAGTGACACAGACGATGTTATCTATTTCGATAGCAAAAAGGTATAATTTGCCAGATTAAGGCTTGTATTCATGCCAATGACCTTACAAACGGAGCTAACTACCCCTTAACGCGCCACTCATTCGCATTTTTATTTTATTTATAACAAAAATAATACAAGTTTTTTAAAAGTAACAAAACCAAATCATTGGCGTTTGTATTGCAAAGCAGTAAATTTTTTTTTATACTCTTTTGATAAAAAATGTACGTGTAAAATGGTTTCATCTCAACGATTTGGAGGTGATTTTGTAGTATTTTTTTGTTAATTGTGTGATATTGATAGACCAATTCTGGCTAAACCAAATTACGAATCATATGAAGAAGATTACTAACTATTTTTTCAGTTGTAATTTCTCTGTTAGCGCCTTCGAAAAGCAGCTTCATCTGAACGCTGTTTTAAGCTTTTTTCGAGAGAGCAGCCTTAAGGCTACATATCGGATACTTGTAAAAGGATTTAGCAACGCATCTGCGGAACCCGAAAACAGGGGTAAAAACCAACCCGTCACGTAGCGAGTATTGATTTTATTGATTTTGTTCACCTATTGTCAAGTATAAATGTATCAATTGTGCGCGATTGTGTTAGGGTTATTAAAAAGGGTGGCTCGCGGCTAATACTAAGCGTGGCGGGCTTTTTTTTTGTTAAAAATGCACTTTTTTACTATTTTCGTTACGGTTGTCGATATTATTAGCGTTTTTAAATTGTTACTACTTTTTTGGGGTCATTTTTTGTTTGTAATAGTGAACACGCGGCTTTAGAAAGTTTTCTTTAATTTGCTTATTTTTATCGTGTGGGCAGTAAGGTCTAACGACCCCACACACCCTAGTGTCAGGGTTTCAAGGGCCTCTGACATGGTTTATTTGACGACCGCCATTTGGCGGCCGGGACCACCGGCTTATACGAGCCTTCCGAAGCACAGAATTATCTTTTTATCAGACGATCAGGTGATTCAAGCCTGCAATGTCCTAGCCAAACTGGAAACAACTTTACAGAGTTGGTATGCTTTTCGTGGGAATCGAACCCACAAGGCCACGACCACCGGGTTACAAGGGAAACGCCTAAACTTATGGTTGTAGTGGTTAGTTGGTAGGCCTAGGAGTTCCCAGAGCCAACCCCAGGTACGATCAGGAAACACAGAAAGTTGAAATGTTGAATCTTTAGTGAATGAGTTATGGTCATTTTTTTTTTACTTTTATAGACACGCGTTTGACCACTATCTCATCTGATGGTAAGCGATGATGTGGTCGAAGATGGAGCATGCTTGCCTAGAAGTAACCTAGACTCCCAGGTAGTAGCTATCAGGAAACACAGACTCCGGCAGGGAATTCAACTCCTTAGCTGTGCGCATTATGAATGTGTTCCCAAAACGTTTTGTGCGTGTGGGTGGGATGTCCACCATGTACCGGTAGCGCATCGCCGTTCGTCTTGTGGTCCGATGATGGAACGGGCTTGGCCGAATTAAATTATGCAATTCAAAATCTTGAATAAGTCGTTTTAGTTTTTTCTACCAAGCTCTATGGGAAAAAATGTGTGAGTGTATACACTGTCAATTTGTAAGTAATATTATAAATTCAATAGTCCAAGTACTTAATCAACAATACAGTAAGTATAACTGTACATAACTATAGTTAATTGCTATTAACTTATCATCAATGTGTCAGCCGTTCTCGAGGTTGTCACGTACACACATACATACATACATCATATTTCTTTGTTATGTATCACGTAGTAGTGTAAATATGGAAGGATACTATAAAATACATTGTATTTAAAAGCTAGCTGTTGCCCGCGACTTTGTACACGCATATCCCGTTTTTTCTCGTTCCCGGAGGGATTTTGTAGTAGTGCTCCCCTACACTCCCCAAGGAACCTACACGCCAAATATCAGCATTCTACGAGCAGTAGTTTCGGCTGAGCGTTGTCTGTATGTTGCACAGCCACGGAAGCCAACTAAAAATGCAGTTTAATGCCATTTTCATATCCGATCACTACTACATATTCATTAAAAATCAAATATTAATGAATATTTGAATTATGTACTAAAAAAACTGTTTCGGTATCATGACGTATGACGTAGTTTGAATTTGAAACAATCAGGAGCGTGCATAGTCCGAGGCTTGTGTTCCAAGGACGCGCGGAATGGAACGGTGACATGAAGGGGTATTTTCCTAAAAAATCTAATTAGCCAAAATTAAAAAAAAAATATTGGACTCGTTTTTTTTCTTTATTCACGTAAACAAAAAATAAAGAGGATACAGCGAGTTGAAGACACGCGTGACGTCATCTGGCTAGATAAATTCGGTACAATTTTGTGTCCAATATTTTTTGAAATTCTATCAGACGGACTAATTACATTTTTTTTAGTAAAATACTCTATTATCTTTACTTTGTATTATAAAGAGGAAAAATTTGTATTTTGAATGTAACGAATAAACTTAAAAACTACTGGACCCATTTGAAAAATTCTTTCAGTAATAGATAGCCACATTATCAACGAGTAACATAGGCTGTATTTTACCATCGTACTCCCACGGGAACAGGAACTACGCGGGTGAAACCGCGTGACGTCCGCTAGTACCTAATAACTGAGGCTAGAGGTAGTTTATATCGGGTACATTAAGGTGGATGCTCCAGGGTTTATTTCTGAAATATTCATTCTTTCGAACTACATGAACTTAGAGGGCTATATTGATGATTAAAATGGTTATAATTCTTTAGATAAATACGCGTTACGGTCGCAGATCGCATTTGGTCCACATACAGCTTCACACTGACCGGCAAATTGCAAAAAACATAAAAATATTTGAATTTCGCGGGCCACCCTGGAGCATCCACCTTAAGTAGACCGCCTTTGTAAGTTGGCTAAAATGGCATGTTATTATATTGATGATGATGATTTCCAGATCAATACAACTGATAACACCATCAAAGGGTCAAGAAGACTTTGTTGATCGCCGCCAGGTTCAAACTCGCGTCGTTATCTGAACCAACGTGAACTAACTACCAATCAATGGGACATAAAGTTACATTAATAATGTATCAGTCTTTGTGTCTGTCCGTCTGTTATGGCATAGCTCATTAGTATGGTAGACAAGTGCGTGCGCTGATAAGGATCTTAGACGCGGTGGGGTCAAGACCACGGGCTGATAGGACCAGTGCCTGGCGCGGTTGCAGGATTTGTTCGAAAGATTCATCGCGGCACTGGAACGTAAAGGGCATTAGGAGGAACACGGACACTCCCTTCCGCAGGAGTCATTAGATTTTCTTGTTCTCTTGTAGGCAGAAAGGTCTAACGACCCCACACAACCTAGTGTCTGAGTTTCTAAACCGCCTCAAGGGCCTCTGACATGGTTTAAATGACGACCGCCATTTGGCGGCCTGGACCACCGGCTTATACGTGTCTTTCGAAGATTAGATGATTGCCCATCCACAAATCAAAAGTTAAGCAAATATCCTTGCATAGCAACAAGTGTACCTCACACATGCATAGGTAGTATACATACATATACATATGTATACAGCTGTCTGGTCACGGCTCAGTGGATAAGAATCAGTCAGACGTGCTGACGCGGTGTTGTGACCCGTGACATGACCTTGAGACAGCGCTGTGGGGTCAGCAGGTTTTCAGGGCTTTTCGTGTGGTTTTTTTTTCACGTTCAGTGTTTCCCTGGGGTATTTTTGAGCTGAACACGGGTGCGTTTCACAGGAATTGATCGAAAGAGTCCCCGCGGCCCAGTGTCGGGCTTAGTGGCGGTCGTATTCTACTCTGTATTACCTACACACTTACAGAGAATGAATGACAACACGATTTAACAGTAACTGTCAAATCGTGTTGTCATTAATACTTAGTGGTTAGGTGACACGGAGTAGAATACGCTCGCAACTAAGCCCGATACTACGGGCTTCGGGCTTAGAGAGTAGACCCCCAGTAACGCGGCGGGCACTAGGAGGAACACGAATAGGTTTAGTGAGCTAGAAACTGACACTCACGAATGTTCCGCCCAGAGCAGAAGGAGTCATTTGATGATTTCCAATCCCTCATCATCTGCCTAGCCTTTTACCAACTATATTGGGGTCAGCTTCCAGTCAAACCGGATTTAAATGAATACCAGTATTTTACGCGGAGCGGCTGCCTACCAGACCTCCGCAACCCATTAACTGGGTAACACGGTACTTCATGGTAAGACTGGAGTCAGATTAACTGGCTTCTGACTATCCGTAACGACTGCCAAAGATCTACAAATGACAGCCGGGACCAACGGCTTAACGTGCTTTCCGAGGCACGGAGGAAACTTGGTATGTTGAGACGGTCACCCATCCACAGACCAACCTTGGCAAGCGTTGCTTAACCTTGAAGAACGACCTGTGCGGCTGTTATTTTCTAGCCACGAGCTCCTCACACACGTGCTGACTTCGTTGAGCCGACAAATAACGTGGCTTTCTATTGGTAAAAGAATTTTCAAAATCGGTTTAGTAGATCCAGAGATTACCCCCCACAAACTCACAAATTAATATGATGAAGCTGAAGGGTTTGATTGTTTGTTAGTTGAATTTAGTGTTAGATAGCCCATTTATTGAGGAAGGCTATAGACTATATATCACGCTACGACCAATGTGACCGGAGTTTTAATGAAAAATGTTGAATGTTAAGTTGCCCGGGCCAGCCAGTATCTAATAACTGTATTTGCGACAAGCTAAGAAGACAGATACATTTCTAATAGAAAACCCACGCAGTAACTGGGCGAAAAGTCATGAAAACTAATAGTTGACCGCTGACTTTAGTGTCAGTACGTTCAACGACCTAAAGACATGACCTATGTCAATACTTTTAACCTTGCTCCTCCAATTCATATATCGTAAAATGGCGTCGCAACGGCTGACAAAATTGCACTAAATTGAATAGACCCTAGACGGGAGGAACTCTTTATTTCCGACTAGTTGTAGACTCTTGTTTCACTCGCATTGCAGAAAAAACACAAGATCATCATCATCTGCCTAGCCTTTTCCCAACTATATTGGGGTCGGCTTCCAGTCAAACCGGATACAGCTGAATACCAGTGTTTTACGTGGAACGGCTGCCTACCAGACCTCTACAACCCATTAACTGGGTAACACGGTACTTCTTGGCAAAACAAGAGTCAGATTTACTGGCTTCTGACAATCCGTAACGGCTGCCAAAGATCTACAAATGACAGCCGGGACCAACGGCTTAACGTGCTTTGCGAGGCACGGAGGAAACTCGGTATATTAAGATGGTCACCCATCCACAGACCAACCTTGGCAAGCGTTGCTTAACCTTAAAGATCGACCCGTGCGGCTGTTATTATTTAGCCACGAGCTCCTCAGGAAAAATACGAGATGTATAGGATCTATTCTTTGGAACGTGCAACTGTCGCGCTGGAGACAGGGTCGGTGAGTGTGTATTGCTGCAGAGCAACTTGCTGCTCTCGTCGCCAGCGCGGCAGAACTAACTTCATCTATTTGACTGACAGACCTCGACAGTTCAAAAGTGCCTGTAACTGGTCTATTTGAATAAACGATTTTGTATTTGTAAGACTTCATGCAGATACTACAATAAAAATATCCTTTAAGAGGCCTATTACAATTTGACTGTATTTTTTGCGTAAAATGACCAATTTTTGCTTTCTTATTCTCAGAAACTGAAATATTTAGACAACTTTGGCTTATTCGGTAGTTGAGAATAGTTATTAGTATAGTGCATAGCGGCCTCCGCTACTCCTCTCCTATTGGTCGCAGCGTGATGTTATATAGCCTATAGCCTACCGTGATAAATGGGCTATCCAAAATCAAAAGAATTTTTCAATTCGAACCAGTATTTCCTGAGATTAGCGCGTTCAACCAAACAAACAAACTCTTCAGTTTTATAATATTAGTATACGATAAATAAACAGGTATCTTATTGTACTTGTTCTTAATTTCCTATTTATATTTTCCCTTTTAGTCATGTTTTTTTTACTGTATGCAACACAAATATTAACATAACACCATAATTTTATTGCTAAATATGGGCACCTATTTGGTACTAACAGCCAAAGTTCACCTGTTCTATTGTAAGTACTAAAACTCATATCCCTAGAATTTAATAATTATCTTCCCTAAAAAACCTACCTTATTTCCAATCCCCTTTTCACCAAAACACACAAACAAACATTTTATTTTCAACACTAAACAACACAACACCAAAATAAACTTTAAAACTCGAAACACCAAAACTCATTCCAGAAAATAATTTACGAAAACCACCACAGACAATATTTTTCGCGCGCAAATTCGAACACGGAGCGCGCATCCCCTGCGACAGTTGCTCTCGAACTGTTCTAACTTGAGGCTATGGCATTGAGCGATACAGTCTGGTCGCGGCGGTGTTGCAAGCTGTACTGATGATACTGCCCTTATCACCCTTAAATATAACCTAGACGGATCGCAGACTCTTTTGTTGAGAATAGGAGATTATTTATGGCAAAAAATAAAGCTTTTGCTGTTTCTTAGAATTAGCTAGGGTTTTTAATGTTGCTACAAGTTGAATGCTAAGTAATCTATCTATACTAATATATAAAGCTGAAGAGTTTGTTTGTTTGTTTGCTTGAACGCGCTAATCTCAGGAACTACTGATCCGATTTGACAAGTTTGTTCATTGTTAGGTAGCCCATATATCGAGGAAGGCTATATATATATATCATCAAGTTAAGACCAATAAGAGCGGAGTAGACGAAGTGGTGCGGGTTAACTAGCAAATCATATTTCCAATTAGAAATTGTAATAAGAATTCACCTCCAAGTACTATTTAATGCAAGGTGAAACGGAGAAAGAGAAATGCCTCTTTCTCCGTTCTCTTTAGTCTAGCGGTATATAGACCGCTATACCAAAGAGTTATTCCTCTTTACGCGTTACTGATTAGCCTAAGATTAACCTAAACTTGATTTTGGGATCTAGCAAAGTTTTATGATGGGTTATAGATCGGAAATTTCTCTATAACAACCCAGAACCTGAATTCCCTCTGCCAGGGTTGTGGAATTTGTTCGAAAGAGTCCCCGCGGACCTGGACGCAAAGGGTATTAGGAGGACCACGGACGGGTTTTAGACAGTAAGACACTCTGTCAAGTGCCAAGGGGGTGTCAAGTCTGACGCTCCCTTCTGCTCCGCCCAGAGCGGGAGGAGTCATTTGATGATTTCCCATCCTTAAAAAAAAAGAGCCTGGATTCCCGGTCGGAGCCGATGTGAGTTCATGGGATGTAAACAGAACTGGCGAAATGCGGTATAATCTCTCATCTGCCTAGTCGAGGAATACAGGCATAATTTAATGTTAGAAAATCCTGACTAAAATCATTAATTCATCACATTTGACATAGCATCGCCATCGTATGGTGAAGCATCTAAAAACAAGTAAAATAATCATCACAGCTTTGTTTCTTGCCAAGCAATATACTAAAAACCAACTGAATCAACCAAGACTTATCAACCATCGCAAAAATTCCCCGATCACCTTTTAAACCAGGTAAATGTACCCCACCTGGCAACACAGTCTACCATAGCCAACGGTTTTCCTTACTGATACCGTTCTATTTTGACTCGCGCCTTATCACTAAGGCCTATTTTTAGCGCAGACATAACAAGTTGTCCTTACCACTCCATGGATGAATGTTAAGGTGACTTTTCTAACGTTTTAATGACGTTAACGAGAGCCCTTTAGTTGAAAAGATTCTTATTAGATACGTCTGACTAAACTAATACGATAGTACCTAACTCTGTTTGTTTGATACATTTTCGCGTCTGATGTAGTTTTAATTTTCACCAAAATTGACGAGGGAATTCTTTGTGCGTTGTCGGGGTTCCGTACCCGAAGGGTAACCAACGGAGCCCTATTAGGTACTAAGCTTCTGCTGTCCGTCTGTCCGGCCATCTGTCTGTCAGCGGGCTGTATTTCAAGAACTGTAATTGGTAGACAGTTGAAATTCACAGATAGTGTATTTCTATTGCCTCTATGACAAAAAATAATTAAAATTAAGGTTTATGGTACGAAACCCTTCGAGTGAGAGTCCAACTCGCATTTGACTGGTTTTTATATTTTTTCCTATGGGATATTTGTCATGATTTAAATATTATTAAATTAAATCAACTCTTAGAGTGCTTGTCCATTACAGCGAAGCGCGGCAGTGGAGCGGAAAAACGGAGAAATTCTAACCAATGGATTTGCATAAAATCTCCGTACCACATACTGAGTCACACATTTTAAATGACATGATTAGTTAATATTTCTCCGCTCCGCTGTAATGGACAGGTACCCTTAATGGGGTTATATTGGAGTGTTAAAAGTTTACAAGGAATAAATTCAACAACCCTAATTTCTTCAAAATTAGAGCGAACGACTCCTTCTGGGTAGGCTCGCTCCATCGTAGACTTTGTCTCTGTCATCTCTGACATAGACTAGAGTCAAGAGCCAACCCATCACTAATAAAAAAATAAATTAAAAAATAATCTGAAGCCCACGCAGAAGAACTCGAAACAAATCACTAGATCTGTTGTCAGGTAGAATAACTTATAAGGGTGACTCTCTTAATAAGTTTGATCAACCTTCGATTCTTGGAAGATTCCAACTTTGTTTACTCATAGACACAATATTGTTATTCTCGAGAACTTGAACCATTAGAAAAAATACCTGGGAATTTCACTTAATTGGCTAAACGTGGGTAGTACCGTCTGTGTTTAGCTCCTCAAAGAACACGAGACTTCTACTCTAATCTATACTAATATTATCAAGAGGAAAGATTTGTATTTTTGTATGTAACGGATAAACTTAAAAAATACTGGATCGATTTGAAAAATTCTTTCAGCAATGGAGAGCTACATTCATCATCTGCCTAGCCTTTTCCCAACTATATTGGGGTCGGCTTCCAGTCAAACCGGATTTAGTTGAATACCAGTATTTTACGCGGAGCGGCTTCCTACCAGATCTCCACAACTTCGTAACATGATACATTTTGGCAAGACTGGAGTCAGATTTACTGGCTTCTGACAATCCGTAACGACTGCCAAAGATCTACAAATGACAGCCGGGACCAACAGCTTAACGTGCTTTCCGAGGCACGGAGGAAACTCGTTATGTTAAGACGGTCTGTGGATGGGTTCCACAGACCAACCTTGGCAAGCGTTGCTTAACCTTCAAGATCGACCCGTGCGGCTGTTATTATTTAGCCACGAGCACTTACTGGGCCAATAATGGAGATCTACATTATCAGCGAGTAATAGGCTATATTTTATCCCCGTACTCCCACGGGAACGGGAACTACGCGGGTGAAACCGCGTGTCGTCCGCTAGTACTATTATAGAGGTAAAGTTTGTGAGATTTTGAGGTTGTCCGGTAATCTCTGGATCTACTGAACCGATTTCGAAAGTCTATTAGCAAAACGTCCTATTAGCAGAGCGTCCTGTATATATATATATATATATATATTTTAATGAAACGTAGCCCCACGCTAGGTTTTTCTCCTGTATCGTGGGTGCGTTTACATACATATAATCTCACATACACAAACAGCCAGAACCGGAACAACTATCTGTAGGCCAAACAAATATTTGTTCCGTGCGGGAATCGAACCCGAAAATCCTATTTGCAAACGGTCCTATTAGCAGAACGTCCTAAAAACAAGAGAATTTATTTTGAGAAATCCTCTCTTAGTGCTCCCCTACACTCCCCAAGGAACCTACATGCCAAATTTCAACTTTCTACGAGCAGTAGTTTCGGCTGAGCGTTGTCTGTATGTCACTCAGTCACGGAAGAATTTTATATAATAATAATAATAATAATAATAATAATAATAATATTCCACACAACTATCACACAACGCCATCTAGTCCCAAGCTAAGCAGAGCTTGTGTTATGGGTACTAGACAACTGATAAACATACTTATATATTTCTAAATACATTAGGATATTGATTGATTGATGGAAGATTCATAATGTTTGTATGTATCTGTAAATAAAACATGGAAATCTATCATTTAAAAATCCCTTTCTGTAATTCTTCTTCCTTTTTGTAATTCTTTTTTAACCGACTTCAAAAAAAGGAGGAGGTTCACAATTCGGTTGTATTTTTTTTCTTATGTTTGTTACCTCATAACTCCGTCATTTATGAACCGTTTTGAAAAATTTTTGTTTCATCTGAAAAGGTGTACTTCTTGATCAGTCACCATGTCAGAATCTGGTGATGGGATCCCACGAAAATCGAGGGCAACCCTCAAATTTTATAGGCACATACAATGTTTTTCATGAACCTTCTAACGCAATTCAGATATTTGTGCCTGGTAATCATCATCTCATGTTGCTGAGCTGATGATGGAAGGTATAAATTAGGATCTGATGATGAGATCCCATGAAAAACGTTTGTTTAGCGATACTTTAGCCAATTGTCAGCCGATTTGGTTGATTCTTTTTTTGTTTGAAAGAGTATTTTGTACAATAAAGTTGTAAAGTAAATAATAAAATAGATTAAGTATTTTAAATTTTAGCTATCTATACAACTAGATACAGAAAATTAATATTCATAATCATTTATTTATTGTTTGTTACAGGTATATAGGTTCTTAAAATTAGCATTAATTGTATCACTGTAATATAGGTACCCATGGGGTGTACAATATTTTTAATTATGGATGTCAATGGCTATGTTCAAAATAATTAATAATGATACAATGCACTGTTAATTGTTAGTGGTTATTTATTATCCATTGCAATGATTGTTTTAGTCAACCTCATTTTACATTTATCATACATAATTTTTACGGTCATACAATTTAAGTTTAATAAGTCAAATAAAATAAGTTTAATATTTCGATCTTTGTTCGTATCATCTTTGAAAATATACTCTCCCAAGAAAAATGAACAAAGCACTCGACCCACAGTCCTACCCACCCCGCGAGCCTTATCAAAGGTCTCGCCTGCGCGAGGTCATCGCCCCCGGCGTCTAGACGGGCCAGCTTAGCTCGCTGTCTACCCCCCCGTGTTTACGTCGCAATAAGGGCTTCTTAGAACGTTTGCATTATTGATGTTATTGTTTGTGTGTTTTAAGACGATTAATTAGCGAGAAATACTTTGGAAGCATACTTTGTAAAGTTGTTTGCAGTTTGGCTAGGACATTGCAGGCTTGAGTCACCTGATTGTCTGTAAAAAGATGATTCAGTGCTTCGGAAGGCACGTCTAAGCCGGTGGTCCCGGCGTCAAATGGTGGTCGCCAAATAAACCATGTCAGAGGCCCTTGAGGCGGTTTAGAAACTCTGACAATAGGGTGTGTGGGGTCGGTAGACCTTACTGCCCAAACGATAAAAAGAAAGCGAGGAATATGTTTTTCAAAGATATAGGGTGGAGCTCTACGTAAATTACTGGTAGGTACTCAGCTGCTGCAGTTGGAAGAAGGGTAGGCAAATGAACACGATTATAGGGTTCCACCCTACGAGCTCGTGTTTAAGCAAACGGATCTAGGGGCTTGTGACACGCACAAACAGCCGCACGAATCGATCTTATTTATTTATATATACTTTGCTAGCTTTGCAGCAACTACAAACATGGCCGGCCCACTTCCACTTCAGCATGCTGATTCTACGTGCAATGACTTTAGTTCTCTGGCGAATGACTTCTGACGCCCCCGTACTTTTTGTCTAATCCAGTCTATTGATGTCCTCGGTTTTATGGGGGACGTTGCTCAACACAGTTGTAAGGGATCTATTATGAAAGACGAAAAAGTACGCCGGAGATTGTCCCTCGTTTGTGCGGGCCTTAAAACTGTTGAGTCGACCTAATGTGAACCAGCTATGCAATTCTGAGCTGTCAATCCAAGTAATCAAGAAGAGGAGCTCGTGACTAAATAATAACAGCCGCACGGGTCGATCTTTAAGGTTAAGTAATGCTTGCCAAGGTTGGTTTGTGGATGGGTGACCATCTTAATATACCGAGTTTCCGGTAATCAGAAGAAGCCTAAATTGAACGAAAGGGCTGATTTTGGGGGTCTTATTTTTCTCTAAAATTTTAAAATAAATAATTTTAAATCGTAAAGTACTAACCTATAAAATTACATCTCCTGAGTTTCATCCGCCATCAATATGTTGCTCCATATCTCTTGTCATTTGGCACTCAATATTGAAACTATACCTGTAAAAAACAAAATTAAAAGTAAATGTTTACTCATCTTCATTTAAGACAAAGAGGAGCTCTTGGCTAAAGAATAACAGCCGCACAGGTCGATCTTCAAGGTTAAGCAACGCTTGCCAAGGTTGGTCTGTGGATGGGTGACCATCTTAACATACCGAATTTCCTCTGTGCCTCGGTGCGCATGTTAAGCCGTTGGTCCCGGCTGTCAATTGTAGATCTTTGGCAGTCGTTACGGATTGTCAGAAGCCAGTAAATCTGACTCGTCTTGCCAAGAAATACCGTGTTGTTACCCATTTAATGGGTTGTGGAGGTCTGGTAGACAGCCGCTTCACGTAAAATACTGGTATTCAGCTGGATCCGGTTTGACTGGAAGCCGACCCCAATATAGTTAGGAAAAGGCAGGCAGATGATGATGACTACATCCGTCCGACCATCCAGGTCTATCAGCAGGCTGTATCTCATGAACCATAATAGGTAGACAGTTGCAATTTACTTAGTACATTCAGTTTGTAAATAGTTTTGATAGTATTTACCTAACTTGACATATTAATTTTTGTGTTATCGGAATTTGAAAAGGAGAAAGGTTTTACCCGACCCAGGAACTGAACTCCGACCTCAACCTTACTAGCCCAGCTCCCTGAACAGCAACATACAGTATCACCTACCTAAAAACTTAGCCAACCTAAAAAACACTGAAACCTAGATAGACTCGCTTATAGGTATCTACGGGTACCTCACTCAGTGTTGAGTTGAGGTAGGTCAGTGAGGCGAAGTGCTTACTAACCTACATTTGATGGAGGGTGCGATAGAAATTACTTTTGAACTTAAAACTTTAATCTTTGCAAAATAACGTCAGCATTAAAATTTCGAACTTTTTTGTATGGGAGTTGGCATCGCCATTTTGATATTTTTTCAAAATAGCGGCGCACAATGTAACATGCATGTACGGGCAAAGGACGTTTAAACAAAAAAAATGTTAGCAACATGGTGCCCTAAAGTGTCCGAGATATTTGAAGGTAAAGTCACCATATGAGAACAATGGAAAGCAACTTATGACGCGCTATATACAGTAGATTGTATTTTAATAATATTTCTAGGCTTGATTTAACCATAATATAAATAAATCCAACAATATTCTTTTGTGAAGTTCTCAATAAAGTGGTTTTAGGTGTTTTTATTTTTACTTTCTTCCAAAAAACTATGAGAACAAGCTGGGAAGTATTTGAATTTAATCTAATGCGTATAAGCACATAATTAAGTAAATTTTTAATGACAGTCATGATGATGTCACATGGTGACTTTACCTCAAAATATCTCGGCAACATAGACACTTTAGGCCACCATGTTCCTATCATTTTTTGTTTGTTGAAGTGTCCTCTACCCTGTAGTCAGAAGTCTGTGTATTTGTTTTGTATCTTCGTTTCTTTAACACCGGCTTCCGAAATTAAGGTTATTTTATACTTTGTACTTTTTTTTTTGGAAGTTTCGAGGAGCTCGTGGCTACATAAAACCAGCCGCATGGGTCGATCTTCAAGGTTAAGCAACGCTTGCCATCACTATCATTGACCATCTTAACATACCGAGTTTCCTCCGTGCCTCGGAAAGCACGTAAAGCCGTTGGTCCCGGCTGTCATTTGTAGATCTTTGGCAGTCGTTACGGATAGTCAGAAGCCAGTAAATCTGACTCGTCTTGCCATGAAGTACCGTGTTACCCAGTGAATGGGTTGTGGAGGTCTGGTAGGCAGCCGCTCCTCGTAAAATACTGGTATTCAGCTAAATCCAGCTTGACTGGAAGCCGACCCCAATATAGTTGGGAAAAGGGTAGGCAAAAGATGACTTTTTTTTTGGAAGTTGGTTATATTTTTTTGTATAAAGTTTTTTATTTTTAACATTTAAGTGGTAATACTTAGACGACATCTTCGTCTACGTAGATATTGAATGGCTAAAAATTGAGGCAAACTAAATTAAATTTTTATATTAATGGCAAGTTTGCATCGAACTAAAAAAGAATCACACAAATCGGATAAAAAACCTCGAAATAATCGGTGTACATACATAAAACAAAAAAAAAACATACACGCTGAACTGAGAACCTCCTCCTTTATAGGAAGTCGGTTATAAACGGGTGTGCCCATCATTCACTTCTCAGAAAATGTTTAATTCTATTAAAGATCTTATCGGAATTTGAAAATTAGTTTTAGAGAATATTTCTTGTTAGAATTTTACTGACAATAAAAGTGGGGAAAGACTACTTATATTTTGAAGAAAATCATATAGATTTCTGATTTGTATTTTTGAACTTTTGGAAGTCCTTATATATAAAACTAGTTGACAAGCGCAACTTCGTCTCTCCGCTCCTATTGGTCTTAGCGTGATGATATATAGCCTATAGCCTTCCTCGATAAATGGGCTATCTAACACTGAATTACTTTTTCAAATCGGACCAGTAGTTCCTGAGATTAGCGCGTTCAAGCAAACAAATAAACTTTTTAGCTTTATATCTTGGTATAGAGTGTAGATTCTTACGTGACCGGCGAATGAGTGATGACAAACAAAGCACAACAAAAAAGCTGAAATTTGGCATTTAGGTTCCATTATAGCGAGTGTAGGGGAGTACCAAGAGAGGATTTTCCCAAATTCCTACGGGAACGGGAAAAAAACGGAATATACGCGTACGAAGTCGCGGGCAAAAGTTAGATTAACTTGAAGGGCTTCTAAGCTAGACGTATCAAAACAATTCTAGAAAATAATTAACTGAACTTCAAATTGACCTTTCGTTTATTGGCAAGTAATAAAATAATGGACAGAAGCGAACAGAGTAACGACCGATATTGTCTGGCGAGCGGGAGGTCGCGGGTTCGCATCCTACACGATGAACTTTTATGTTGATAGCACGGGGTTTATATAGACGGTGGTTTTGAAGTAAATAATTGTGTTCAAGATGGGTAGGTTATTTATAGGCAAGCGTGCTCTATCTTCGACCATATCATCGCTTACCATCAGGTGAGATAGTGGTCAAACAAGGTCAAACAGTAAAAAAGGGCGCTGCAATGATTATTATTGTATTGTACCTACATTTTGCCTGCAGCTTTGTCAATAAGATTTTTTCTTCTAATTAACCAGCTACACTTTCTTTTTCGACAAGTTTAAAGTTATCTATACTAATACATAAAGCTGAAGAGTTTGTTTGTTTGTTTACTTGAACGCGCTAATCTCAGGAACTACTGGTCCGATTTGAAAAATTATTTCAGTGTTAGATAGAATAGAATAGAATACTCTTTATTATGTACACCATAATAAGTTACAGAAAAGATAAATGAAGAATACATTACATAGGGTGACACAATGGGCGGCCTTATCGCTAAAAGCGATCTTTTCAAGACAACCTTTGGATGGATTGCCCATTTATCGAGGAAGGCTATAGGCTATATATCATCACGCAGAGACCAATAGGAGCGGAGCAGTAATGAAATTTGTGACGCAGACGCGGGTCAACTGCTTCAATCAAACCACAGGGCTAATAATAACATCATCATCTGCCTAGCCTTTTCCCATCTATGTTGGGGTCGGCTTTCAGTCAAACCGAATTTAGTATTTTATACCAGTATTTTACGCGGAGTGGCTGCCTACCAGACCTCCACAACCCATTATCTGGGTAACACGGTACTTCATGGCAAGACTGGAGTCAGATTAACTGGCTTCTGACTATCCGTAACGACTGCCAAAGATCTACAAATGACAGCCGGGACCAACGGCTTAACGTGCTTTCCGAGGCAATGAGGAAACTCGCTAAGTTAAGATGGTCACCCATCCACAGACCAACCTTGGCAAGCGTTGCTTAACCTTAAAGATCGACCCATGCGGCTGTTATTATTTGGTCACGAGCTCCTCGGCATTAGGACAATGTGTAACGACCTACAAATGAACGAAACCAACGTCTTAACGTGCAGAGCGTCAGACTCTTACTGATTTAAACTTCCTTCAATGTAACTCTTTCAAACTATTGTGCAACCCTGGCATCCCATTTTAGTCTGTTTTCCTGCATCTAAGATCCCTGTTTAATTAATACTTCCACGACCAAATCACTGCGATAATGACGTCATACAACAGAAATCAAAACTTGCCTCTCCTGTATCCTGAAAGGCTACAGACAGACACAGCCAGACACCGCACACGGACACAGTGTAGCGTGTCACACACACGGCGTTCACACACACAGACACGGAGTTACGTGTCGAAACACGGAGTTCACACAGAGGAGGGGCGTGTCTCGGTAGCTTATATAGGGTGATATAAATTTGATAGAGGAGTTCGTCGCTAAATAAAAATTGCTGTTTCGATCTTTGAAGTTATGCGACAGTTGATGAGCTCGGTCGGTGGATCATCTTAACATAGCGAGATTCTTCCGTGCCTCGGAAAGCACGTCAAGCTGTTGGTCTCGATCAGTCGTATGAATTAGCTGCGTATAACAGGGAGTGCTTACTTCCAGACAGCTACAAACAGGGGTAGACTTGGGTGGTAGAGGGGGGGATAGGTTACTTCTAGGCAACAGTGCTCCCACTTCGACCACGCATTATCATTTTTCCATCAGGTGAGATTGTGGTCAAATCCTATCAATGATACAGCAAAAATTATAAGAAACAAATTCTGTTTCGTTTGATACTGGCTGTTTTGTACAAGATTCTTCATGAAACAAGAACAATTTTTTTGCTTTTTTTTTGCAATAAGGTCCTAGTAAGATAATATTTTCTGAAAAATTACAAATCCCGATATTGGAATTGAATATTACTTGAGAAGAGAATAATATAACAATATACCAATATTTGGAAGAGAAAAAGTTTGTGAGTTTGTGATGCTGTAGTGTAGCCGTGTAGGGGGTAATGTCTGGATCTACTGAACCGATATTGAATATTCTGGTACCAATAGAAAGCCACGTTATTTGTGAGTATCATTGGATTATATAACGAAGATGGTAAGGGTCAGCTATCAAAAATAAAGGAGACAGACACCGAATTGAGAAATTGGAATAAAAATGTGTCAAATAAAACTTAAACAGCCAGAAAAAAAGGTATAGACATTTGCACGCCGAAATTAAAAGAAGAATAAGGGATCTGTGGGCCTACCACGAATATCTTGACGTTAATGTAGGTAAGTGATTTTTTAATGTAGAAACCAAAAACCCCATAGTATTTCCTTTTAATTTAATTGAATATACACAATTTATATAATTCAAAAATATGAATATATAATTCAAATAAATATTATGTGCGAAACGAGTATTGTAGCTATGATAAAATTTTACGTTACGTTACTTTACGTCAAAAATATTCGTGCTAAACTTTCTGTAATAATTTAACGTAAGAAGTAACTGTACCTTATTTAAGCAAATAAAAGATTTTGTATTTGTATTTGCGAACGTTCTAAAAAAATTGTAGAATTGACCCTCTGGTGAGATTGTGGTCAAACGACACAATATATTTCTCTGATTGTCCTATTATTATAATAATATTTTGCGTGGGTGTTTTATTATTATGATTGATCGTTACTTTATGGTTCTGTATAATGGCCATGTAATTGTTAGGTTGACCTTTCAAATGATCGGGTGATACTTAATAATGTTTTACGAGTCGTTTTTACAGTGACAGTACAAGAAATATTTTACGATCTAATTACTTCTAATTTTCTATTAGATCAAAATCTCGTGTGTTTGTTATCGAACTGCTCCGAAATGACTTGACCGATTTTTATGTTATTTTTTTAATTATTTATATTTGGTAGGTCTGAGAATAGGTTTTTTTTGAATAGGTATTCTTTAAACAATTTAATTGACACGGAATTATGTACAAACGCGTATAAAAACAAAATAAATCATTGGGCATCAAAAAAATAATACACATCAATGGCAAATGTGACCAGAACCCTGTCAGCATTGCCGTGTTGAATGGCAATGCTGATTCTTAGGCCGAAGAAAAGCCCAGCCCTCTGGTCAAGTGAACAGTCGACAAGTTGTTTGCTGATGTCCCGAAAGACTCGATGCGCACTCGGACCCCATGGGCCCAGTGTTTCAACGCCAAACGCCTCAAATATGTAACTCCCAATTAAGTTTTTTATATAGCAAAACAGCTAGTAGTTTGCCGTGTCAGGTAGTATGATACCATAAATGCGGAAGTGAGCTTGTTTCTTACAATTTTAAAAAATCGACAAAATCATTTTGATGAATAATGGCAGAGAGATTAATGGGAACCTGAAGACGAGACGAGACGAGAGTTATAGGTTTTTTTTATCGAAAATAAAACTTGAATATGAGCAAAGCCGTGGGCAAAAGATTTATTTATTTATTTACATACATAAAAAGATACCACTATCTTTTAAAAAAAAATAATTTTAGTAGAAAATAAAGAACAGAACCTACAAATCTACTACCTTATCCTATTGGAAACCGTTTCACAGCCCTACTGATGAATAGATTAGACGGAGAGGGATTTTCAGGATACTTTACAGTAGTGTACCTTATCTATCAAAATTACTTATGCGGCTATGTAGAGCGGAAGTTCTAATAACACGCGGAGCCTCGGGCAGCAGCTATTAGTAATGCACCATTCCTGAAATCTACAACTCCCAAATCAACCGACAAACAAACTGTTGTTTGTAAGAGATTAAATGCATTCAAAAAATCAATTCTCAAAAAAACAACAGACTGTATACGCCAGTCTGCACGCACACATTCAAACACGACTGTGTAACTATACGTCTGGCTCACGCACACAGACACAAAGCGTAGGAGTTAACTCACACAAACAAAGACCTATCGTTACTAGTCTGGCACGCACACAGACAGTGCTCTTACAGTCACACATACAAAAATGAACTCAAAGGCGTCGTACTAACACACAGAATTGTACGTCTGAACGTCAGCACACACACAGACACAGACGGTTCATTGACCGTCCATTGCTTTTGCAATGAAGTAAGATTTAGGTTTTTTTTTAAACTAAGCTTTCGATACTGAATTTTAGACTTTAACTTTTGAGACTGAAGGTTTTATTTTGTAATGGCGTGTTGTGAAGGAATAGTTCGATCGATCAGCTGATTTTTATCCTTCGAAAGTTCGAGGATGAATAAAATTTATAAGCTTTTGTAAGCACATCCTGGAATTAACAGTTTGGTTTAAAAAAATCAGGTTAAAAAGCTTTTCCGTTCTTGATTTGATGCGAGTTGACTATCTCACCTGATAGTAAGCGATGATGTGGTCGAAGATGGAGCACGCTTGCCTAGAAGTAACCTATTCACTCTTGACGTAAAGACTCCCAGGTTGTAGCTATCAGGAAACACAGACTCCGGCAGGGAATTCCACTCCTTAGCTGTACGCACTATGAGTGTGTTCCCAAAACGTTTGGTGCGCGTGGGTGGGATGAAACTATATGAGGATACTAGCTAATGCCCGCGACTTCGTTCGAGTAGATCTCGGCTTCAAAGAATAAGGCTTCCAAGATTATGGACATCCAGACGCACTGCATCTTACCACCCCTACCTTGTGGCTATTCCACCAATTCGCACTAAGCGTTTTCAGGTCTATTATAATACGCACAGCAAAGGAGTGGAACTCTCTGCCTGCGTCTGTGTTTCCGAAAGCTTACAACCCTAATCTCTTCAAAGTCAGAGTGAACAGGCTCCTTCTGGGTAGGCTCGCTCCATCGTAGATTTTGTCTCTGTCATCTCTGACATAGACTAGAGTCAAGAGCAAACCCATTACAAATAAAAAAAAAAAAAGGCTTTTATGCAAAGTTCCCCCTCCAATTTCTCCTATTAATATTTCCAAAAATATATGCCCTTGCGGATGTTTACGTTAAATAAATAAATAAATAATAATAAATCTGTTTTCCTAATTTCAGTTTTCTGGTCTTTGCAGTTTTAGCGGTGTGTTGATTGTCAGTCAAGAGTTCAGGCAGTGGCGGATCCACGATAGACGTTTGGGGGGGGAGTTTGGTTGACATAACCATGAAGATTAACCTGTGCGGCCACGAGCTCCTCTTTAGGGTTCCGTTTTCTGAACGTCTGAAATGGAACCCATATGGGATCACTTATGAGGTGTCTGTACTAACTGTCGGAGACTGGGACTGGTAAATTTGCTATATAAACTTCTGTCACACAAATATGAACATGGATCGTTAATAAACAAATGATGAGTATTGTCACTTTTGGGGGACATTAGAATTTGTTTTTAAATATTTTCAATCTAAGCCGAGTGATATAACAAATCAAAGAGTTAATTCTGAAGGTCTAGTTTTTTTTCTCATATTTCTCTTATAAATAGGTTTAAAATTATTTAAGAAAATTGACAAAAAATTACAATTTCTGCCCCACATCTCTGACAGTACCTACCCCGTCTTAAGTATTGGAAAGATTACAGGAATAAGTTTTTTCTTATAGGGATAGACTATAGCAGAACCTATAAGAAGATGGTTTTAGCTGCCGGGCTGTGGAGATCAATTCTGAAGAGTAGATCCTATGGAGAAGAACATGCATGAAACTCCATAGACACTCTTTTAAATCATGTTGTGTTTACATAAAAACTTTTTTACAAAAAATACAACCGACTTCCAAAAACAAAACACTACAAGGTACAAAATAACTTCGGAAGAAAGAAAAGAAGTCGGTGTTTTTGGTTATTATTTCGTTTTTTGACACAGACTTTAGAAATTAAAGTTCTTTTCTTTCTTCCGAAGTTATTTTGTACCTTGAATTTAATTTTTTGGAAGTCGGTTGTATTTTTTGTAAAAAAGTTTTTTATTTTTCACTTTTTAGTGGTACCTAGGTACCTGCGTACCCATTAACAGCGTACCAGCGCAATGTTATGTTAAGAACTGGTGTAAACACTAAGAAAAACATGCGATTTCAGCGATCCCGATCCCTTTGCTATCATTTATTGAAGAGTTCCGTTGCCTATCTCCGAAGTTCTTTGTCAGATCTTCACCAAATTGAAACGGGACCAGTCCAGGAAAATACTCTTACAAAAAAAAAAAAAACATCCAAATCGGCTGACAATTGGCGAAAGTATCGCTGAACAAACATTTTTCATGGGATCTTATCATCAGATCCTAATTTATACCTTTCATCATCAGCTCAGCAACATGAGATGATGATTACCAGGCACAAATATCTGAATTGCATTAGAAAGTTTATGAAAAACATTGTATGTGCCTATAAAATTTGAGGGTTGTCCTCGATTTTCGTGGGATCCCATCATCAGATTCTAACATGGTGACTATGGGACCAATCGAGAAGTATACCCTTTCAGATGAAACAAAAATTTTTCAAATCGGTTCATAAATGACGGAGTTATGAGGTAACAAACATAAAAAAAAAATACAACCGAATTGAAAACATCCTCCTTTTTTTTGAAAGAATTAAAACCGCGAAATTAAACACACTTACTGCTGTATTTTTTTTTAATTTGTGATGGGTTTGCTCCTGAATCTATTCTAGGTGAATTTTTACACAACTCCCCAAAAAATCTAGTGTTATGTTTTCAATATCTGATTCCCATACTTATCATTCTTGTCAATATATTTATTAGCCAGTTATGGAGGTCAGAATCCTTATAAAATACTGGTATTCAGCTGCATCCGGTCAGACTGGGAGGATAAGCAGATTTTGAGGTAAGAACGATTCATGTTCTGTACAGTGTAATGGACAAAAACGACTGTCCCGGTTGGCCATTTTAAGTATAACAATCTGCCAGCCTTTCCCCAACTGTATTGGGGTCGGCTTCCAGTCAAACCGGATTCAGCTGAATACCAGTATTTTACGTGGAGCGGCTGCCAACCAGACCTCCACAACTCATTAACTGGGTAACACGGTACATCTTGGGCAGACTAGACTCAGATTAACTAGCTTCTGACAATCCGCAACGACTGCCAAAGATCTACAAAAATGACAGCAGGGACTATCGGCTTAACGTGCTTCCCGAGGCACGGAGGAAACTCTGTATGTTAAGATGGTCACCCATCCACAGACCAACTTAAATATTGACCCGTCAAGTAATAATAAAATTCATACAAACGAAAATCAGACACCCCATTAACCCTCAAGTTTATCAACAACCCCATAAAAAATCAATACATCAATTTAAAACACTATTGGCTACTTTATTTGGTTTTTCGTGGCCCACCCTTTGTGATAGGGTGTTTGGGCCAATGGGAATAAACCCTAACTTTCACCCCGGCATTATTATTAAAAAAGAAAGTTATCGTGAGGGTAGTACGCTTTCAACCCCTTCCTGATACATAGGGGTGAATTTTTTATGCTTATTTTTATACTGCTTGCTCATACTTGGATGGCGTAATTTTTTTTGGGAATATTCTTTGTGTTTCGTCAAGGCTTATTTGTCCAAATAAAATACGATTTGGTTGTGTTGTCTAGTAGATATTTTGTACTTTAATTTATGCAATAAGCCCGTGGTCGAGTGGTTTAGACGTTTGCCTTGTGACCCGGTGGTCGTGGGTTCGAATCCCACGGGAAGCATACTTTGTAAAGTTGTTTCCAGTTTGGCTACGACATTGCAGGCTTGAATCACCTGATTGTCTGATAAAAAGATGATTCCATGAAGCCATGAAGTACCGTGTTACCCAGTTAACACGGTACTTCATAGCAAGACTGGAGTCAGATTTACTGGCTTCTGACAATCCGTAACGACTGCCAAAGATCTACAAATGACAGCCGGGACCAACGGCTTAACGTGCTATCCGAGACACGGAGGAAACTCGGTATGTTAAGATGGTCACCCATCCACAGACCAACCTTGGCAAGCGTTGCTTATCCTTGAAGATCGACTTGTGCGGCTGTTATTATTTAGCCACGAGCTCCTCAAATGAGTTTCATCTTAATTATTTCCTCATATGATTATGGACTCTCTTCTCGGTATCAAAAGTGACTTTTTTCCAGCATTGGGAAACTAACAGTCGAGCATAATCGATCATATTAAAGCCTAAAAACATAAGGTTTTTTAAACATAAAACACAAGCAATATCTCAGTTTCAAATATTGAGGTCACGTTAAGCCTTTTTTAAGTTTAAAGCCTTGAACGAAAGACATCAACGCGCATCAAAAACATTACTAAATAAAATTATAAATATTATTATAACACTAGCGCACCGCTCCAGCTTCGCCCGGATATAAGTTTATAGAAGTAAGCGGTACAGAGTGTAACGTTCCGGAAACCTCCACAGAAAAGGGAGGATCCTCCGAATGGACGATTGTTGTGTTCGGTGGGCAACTGCCCGATAGTTGACATTCGGACTGTTGTATATGTTCAAATCGCAAGGAAAACTCTGATACCGCGATGTAGGATTTCATTAGTTGCTGCTGGTTGGATAGATGGCTTTGGGGTTTTTTTGTTGCCGTACAAAATTCGAATTTTTATTATTATATTTTTATTCCGATCCGAAGTCCACGCAGACGAAGTCGTGGGCAGAAGCTAGTATTAAAAACATTTTTAACAAAACGAATCATGTCTCTCAAAATCGCCGGTTTGTATTTCACCCCTTAGTTTCATCCCTTTGTGAGGGGTGAACCGTATTAAAAGCCGGGGTTTATCCCCATAGCAACGTCCAATCGAATGATCGGAGAGAGTGACATTATGAAATTTTAATGTTTAATGTTATAAACTGTCTTAAATTCAACCCCCTGTTACACTCACCAAGGGGTGGTTTTCTAAAAGCCCTCATTTACTGTACATAATTGTAAGAAGCATATTTTTCAACAAGTTAGAGTGAACAGGCTCCTTCTGGGTAGGCTCGCTCCATCGTAGACTTTGTCTCTGTCATCTCTGACATAGACTAGAGTCAAGAGCAAACCCAGCTCAAATAAAAATAAAAAGAGTTCTAAAGAACATATTTTTCTGATTAAATGTTTCTAATTTTAAAGATCTAGATCATGTCTTCGCTGCGTCTTCGGGTTCCCGGGTTACTATTGTAAACCTAATAAAATGTATTTTAATATCCAAGGCAAATGTTGAAAGCATGAATAATAAAAAAAACTAATCAGCTTACTTAACTTTCCCCAACTACATATATTGCCCCACAAGATATACCGATGACATGGTGAGGGGACCGTTTGATGTGGCGACGCTTGGGGGAGGCCGCCGTCAGCAGTGTAGTCTTTCGGCTGGTGTAATGATGATGTAGATGAAATGTCTTAAGATAACACATTATTTCACGGCCTATATTTTCAAAGGGCAGCGAGAGGCTCCTTCCAAATGGTTGATTTATTTGTCTTTTTTTCAGTTTTTGAAAAAGTTATGTTTTTAGGATTCCGAACCTCGATATCACACGAGAATATAGAAAACCAACACCCTTCCCCGGATCACTCATGTGGCCGTCTGTCTGTATGTCACTGTCAATTTTCTCCAAATCTAAATACTGGACCGGTTCAATTACGATTTGGTACACATTTGACTTTTGAACTCATAACGTAAATAAATTAATTTTGATAATGGGGTTACTTCTGGGGAACAAACCTGAGTCCTGTGTCATTTCAAATGAAAGCGCTCATCGTAAGGGTCACAAAAGCGTCTTTTTCATAATTTTGAAATATTCATTTCTGAATTTATTATTACTATTTTCAATTACAACACAATTATGAGTTTGATTGTCTCCTCTTTCTTCTAAAACGTGTAAGCTCATGCCTAATATAAATACGACACAGTCGGATTACAAAGTTGAAACCAAACCAAACTTGAGTCAATTGAGAAACGAGCCAAGAGGATCATCGGCAATGATAGGCTCGTCGTGACGAAGCTCCAAAGTCTTGAGCATCGACGATGAGTTGCCATCATCGGACCACAAGACGAACGGCGATGCGCCACGGTACATGGTGGACATCCCACCCACACGCACAAAACATTTTGGGAACACATTCATAATGCGTACAACTAAGGAGTGGAATTCCCTGCCGGAGTCTGTTTCCTGATAGTTAAAACTTTGGGGCCTAGGCTAACGTGCTTTATCTCCGACCACATCATCGCTTATCGTCAGGTGTGATAGTGGTCAAACGCGTGCCTTTCAACAGTAAAAAACTTTAAATCCGGTCAAACTCAGCTCAACAGTTCCCAATACGACTCACATAGACATACACACATGTACCAGTGATAGTGACTAACAGATCTAGGCCCGCATCGTACGATCAAAGCGGATGCTGCGACGAGGTGGGGGGCCACGGGAGGGGGGGGGGTTGTCGGCACGCTGTGTGTATGGTTTTAGGGTTCCACAAGTTATGGTCTTTCTATAGAGGTATGGTATCAAGCAGAGCGACTGATGATATATTTCTAGGGTTCCGTCCGTGCCTCAAATGTTAAAAAAAGGATCCCCTATAAGATCACTCTCTTGTCCGTCTGTTTGTCGGTGTGGCACCACCGATTTTCTCAGGAACAGGTTGATATTTATACCAGATACGGAGGTCTATAGGCCCTATTAGGTGTATTAAAATCAAGGTCGACATGACCTTGACCGCGAAAAAAATATTGGCAAATTTAGATTTTCGCGAAGACTTGTAAGTACCAAAATTTGTCTTAATTTACAACTATTTTTATTTTTCGAATTTTTCCCTTTACTTTGCTTTTAACCAAAATTGACAATTATAGGTCAACCGGAAGTACCCTATAGGTTTTGGGTCGAAAACCTATATGGTGGTAGTTCCCGTTGACTTAGAATCACGAAATTTGGCAAGTAATACCGTTTTATACTACAAGTACAGGGAAAAGTCTGAAAACTATACATTTGTAATTTAATCATGAAAATATTTATTTATTTCATCATAAAGAGCTATCATTACAGGTTTTTTTAACCTAATGCGATAATCTACGTACTAGTAACTTATATTATACTTAAATCTATTTTAACTTAATACCTAATACATTTTGCACACAGTTATGCTATACAATAAATTATTATTACTCTAATCTACAGTAAAACACAAAACAAACAATAGTCTCTTTGCGAATTCACTCAATGGGCATATGTAAATGTCTACTTCGACATGGAGTCTATTAATGACCCGGATAGCTCGGGTTAGAGGAGCCTTGGCCAGTAGGTTGATTCTAGCGAGCGGCACGGCCAGCAGCGGCGGGCGCCGCCGCCTCCATACGTAGCGGTTCGGTACACGGTATATAGTTTAGAAACACACACGTGATAGAGAGTCCGTACCAAGATCTTCAAATGCGTGAGCAGAATAAGCGGAGGGAGCCTTTGCAATGGTCTGTGACATGTTACATTCAACTTATCTCAGTTGATAAAATAAGGTACGTGCACGAAGTAGGCTGTGCCATCTAGCGTTGCAAATTCGCAACTTATAAGTAAGTAAATGGTAGTCCATTTTACCTAGCCACAAAATAAAACAAATCTACATATCTTTCTCCCAACGTCCCTATGTTGGGGTCGGCTTTCAGTCAAACCGGATGGAGTTGAATACCAGTATGTTACATGAAACGCCTGCCCATCTGACCCTTTATATTCTTAGGCCTTTTTTTAATTTAAGTATAGGAAATCATTAAATAACACAGGAGTGGCAGGCTCTTATTGAGTTCTTTTCCAGTTTGGTTAGGGCATTGCAGGCTTAAATCACCTGATTGTCTGAAAAGAAAATGATTACGTGCATCGGAAGGCACGTATGAGTCGGTGGTCCCGGCCACCAAATGGGGGTCGTCAAATAAACCATGTCAGAGGCCCTTGAGGCGGTTTAGAAACTCTGACACTAGGGTGTGTGGGGTCGTTAGACCTTACTGCCCACACGAAAAGAAGAAGAAGAAAACTGACTAAAACCCAGCTGTTGTCACAACCCATGTGTGTGTGTGTGTGTGTTCAGCCCTGCTCCGCCTGTCCTAATGCCCTTTGTGTTCTAGGGTCGCGGTGACTCTTTCGAACAAAATCCTCTTTAAAGTCAAAGTAAACAGGCTCCTTCTGGGTAAACTCGCGCCATCGTGGACTTTGTCACCTCTGACCTAGACTAGAGTTAAGAACCATCCCAAAAAAAAAAATATTGTTAAGAAAAGTACAGCGGACACCGTACTCTTTGATTAGAAGGATGTATTGAAAAAGTCGTATCAAAATAGCGAGAGACACAGCGTATAAATGTGCGCTAGCGCCTGACCTCCCGGCGGTGTAACCCCTGTGATTCAGAGCCGTATAACGAGCGAATGATCCGGTCGGGCAGCTACCGCGATACGCAAGCTGCGCGGTCGCTGTGTGCGTGCGCGCGGGTCCGTTGTAACACGTGAAACGGGGACGGTTGGTATGGCGGCGTTGTTGAAAGTCGTGAGTTCAAATTATGAAGAGTTTGAGTGCTACTAGACTCACTAGACTCGTGGTCAGGGGTCTGAGTACCACTTCTAGTAATTTTTACAAAATCCGAATGCGAACATCGCTTAAAAACATTTTAGAATTCTGGTCTTTGCTTCGGTTAAAGCTCATTCACATTGACATTCAACGTGGCAATGCTGCCAGTGTTATCGATTCGAGCGATGTTAACAAATTTTATGATGCCCAATGATTTTAAAAGCTTATATTTAACTTGCAACGTATGTATGTATGTTTGTTCGGATGGAATCTTGCTACTCAATTTTGAAGGAGATATCTTCAACCGATTGAGCTGAAATTTTGAATAGGGAGCGTGCAGAAATGTCACTGTCATGTTTCAATTAAAAAATTCGAAATAGCTACGCTAGATGGCAAGTCTTCTTCCCGCACGTATTCTGACCCTTAAAACTTTTAATATGTGACACTAGATGGCACAGTCAACGCCGTGCACGGTCCCTATACACGTTTAGTTTGGATGACAATACATGATAAGCTGTGTGACGTCATTCGAAATCCAATATGGCGGACCATCCAATATGACGGACCATCCAAGATGGCAGAACAGTAATTTTTCATTTTTAATCGACTTCTAAAAAAGGAGGAGGTTCTCAATTTTATTCGCTTGTATTATTTTTCTTTTTTTTATGTTTGTTACCTCATAACTTCGTCGTTTATGAAACGATTTAAAAAAATATATATGTGAAAGGATATAGGTATATACTCCTCAATTCTTCTACTATCTAAATTTCATCAAAATCAGTTTAGAAATTTGGCTTTTAAATCAAAATAGCTAGAATTCGTTAACTTAGATGACGTTTTTGGTTTGTCATCCAAGTAAACGAAATTGCTTCAGCGACTTTCCAGTGGTGTTGTTAGGTGTGGTACCACTAAAAAGTAAAAAATAAAAACTTTTTTGCAAAAATTGCAACCGACTTCCAAATAAAAAAAATACTACAAAGTATGAAATGACTTTAATTTCGGAAATCGGTGTAAAACTATGATGAAACAACGATAAACACCGAAAAAAAATTTTTAGTTAAGCAATAAAAAAACGTTGGATGTAAATAATTACCAATTGTACTAAGAACTAGACGTTTCTGAATGTCAAAATTAAAACTACATATAAAAGCATCCAAAATACCTCTTAACACTTTCTAGAGTTTCAGGTAGGAAGAATACCTTCGCTAGTGATTGAGGTCTGTTTTTTTGGCGTTGGTTTATGTGTGTGACAGGACAGCATGTTCAAAGAGGAGCACTATTTGTTTTCATCAAAAATACTGTGTAATAAAGAATAAGGAGAAGTATATAATTAAGGTGAGAAAAAACAATTGTGGAAGAGATAGGATAAAATATTTTAAAGACTATAAAGATGATCCTCTATTTCATCCTAGATTTAAAACAGCATGCTCTTTGTTCATTATTTTAGGCCTTAATACTCAATACTAGTGTTTTTCCTGAATTCCAGAAGCTATCAAAAATACCAAACACATCAGTCATAGAATCAAAATCTCGTGCCGTACGCAACACTGGACACGGACGGACAGTTCGAAAGGCAATGACACCAGTCAGACTCGAACTAGATCTGCAGATACGCGGCGAGAGCAACCATCACGCCGACACACTTACGAGGCACGGCAGAGTTCATGGCGACATGGAAGACAACGAAAAATTAGTTTAAAAAAAAATCGAAGTGATTGGTGTTCTATTTTTAACGAGACTTCAAAAAAAGGAGAAGGTTCTCAAATTGGTTGTATTTTTTATGTTTGTTACCTCTTAACTCCGTCATTTATAAACCGATTCGAAAAATTCTTGTTTCATCTGAAAGGATATACTTCCCGATTGGTTCCATAGTAATAATAATTTTATCAAAATCGTTTGAGAAATTTGGCTTTTAAATCGAAATAGCTGGAATTCGTTTCGTTGCATTTTGCTTTCGTGCGATTTTCCAGTGGTGTTGTCAGGTGTGGGTTACCACAAAAAAAAAGAAAAAAAAAAAACGTTTCAACATACATAGAACCTACCAATAACACAAACTTCCGAAATTAAAGTTATTTTTTTTACTTTGAAGTGTTTTTTTATTTGTATTTTTTTATTAAAATGACATTTTAGAACTGAAATTCCAACTATCACGACGTGACAATTTTAAAGACTGACAGAGTTCGTAGTTACTATTAAAAAACCGGCCAAGTGCGAGCCAGGCTCTCACAAGAAGGGTTCTGTACCATAAACTTTAATAAACACGATTCTTGTGACCCCTTTAATTTGTAATTTTTGTTTGCAACAGAATTATTTTCCTGTATAGTATAAACTACCAATTTCCTAAGGACCTCTATAATAGTGAATCAGAAATATTTTAAAATCCTCCGTTACTCAGTGACTGACAGACAACGCTCAGCCGAAACTACTGCTCGTAGAAAGCTGAAAATTGGCATGGAGGTTCCTTGGGGAGCACTAAGAGGGGTTATCCCGAAATTCCTGCGGGAACGGGAAAAAACGCAATTATTATTTCTGTTTTATTTAAACCGTTTGGCTGACGTATTGTTTTTCTCATTAGCCAATTGTTAAGTAATTTTTCCTTGTCCTTATTTTGTTATTGTAAAAGCACATGATAATATGAGTATATTGAACCCTACCCTGGATCATGGTCACCTTACCATACCTTAACTTCTTTTTTTTTTTAGTGTTCCGTACCTAAAGGGTAACCTACTGAACCTTATTACTAAGCCTCCGGTGTCCATCCGTAATAGTTAGTACCTATCCATAGTTTTTGTTAGGAATCCGTACCCAAAGGGTAACCTACGGAACCTTATTACTAAGCCTCCGCTGTCCGTCCGTTCGTCCGTCCGTCTGTCTGTCAGCGGGCTGTATCTCAAGAACCGTAATAGATAGACAGTTGAAATTTTCACAGATTGTGTATACATATCTGTTGCCACTATAACGACAAATAATAAAAACTAAGGTTTATGGTACGATACGGAACCCTTCCTGTGCGAGTCCGACTCGCACTTGACCGGTATTTTCTTTTTAGGGTTCCGTACCCGAAGGGCAACTAACGGAACCTTATAAATAAGCCTCCGCTGTCCATCCGTAATAGTTAATATTTATAGTTTTTGTTAAAAATAAGGTCTTTCCTTTAGTTTGCCATGTGTTATTACTTCCCAGAATTTGATCCTTATTAGCTACACTTTCCGATGGTGTAATAATACAGGGGGTGTTTTTTTTCAAAATCTATCGGTTTGATTCCTGGGTAGGAACAACGATTTTTCAAAAATCCAATGAAGCAGTTTAAGTTTTCCTTAAAATCAGGCTCGAGACTCTTCTCAGAGTTTTTCAATATTTCTCATAGTTTCGGATCCCTGAAGGCACACTAAAAAAAATCACCCAATAAAGATATGACAAAACGAACTGCCCCTAGCAACAAAAGTAATAGTGGACTGTTATAGCTTAACACAGCTCGTGGCTAGGTAAATAATAACTTCCTCGCGGGTTAAGCAACGGCTACCGAGGTCGGTATGTGGATGGGTGGCCATGTTGACATATCGAGATTCCTTCATGTCTGGGCGCCATTTGTAGATCTTTGGCAGTCGTGTTGAATTGTATGAATCCAGAAAATTTGACTCCAGTCTTGCCAAGAAGTACCGTGTTACCCAGTTAATGGATTGTGGAGGTCTGGTAGGCAGCCGCTCCGCGTAGAATACTGGTATTCAGCTGAATCTGGTTTGACTGAGAGCCGACCCCAATGTAGTTGGGAAAAGGTTAGGCAGATGATGATGTAAGAAGTGACAAAACAAGCTGCCCATAGCAACGGGGCTAATATAGACGACTATACATTTATAAATATAGTTAAATATGAGTGTTCTTACAGTATGTAGGTATATATGTATTGCGGAGGTCATGGTTTTCCGTCATTGTGTGATAACATAATGTACAAAGATAACAAAATAAACGTTATGCAATAACATGAATTCGTCATGATTTTGCCTAAAACATTGACGCCTCGGAAAGCACGTTAAACCGTTGGTCCCGGCCACAGAAATATAAAAAATATATCTATGGTCCCGGCTGTCATTTGTAGATCTTTGGCCTATAACGACTGTTACAGACTTTCAGAAGCCAGAAAAGGACATGCTCCATCTTCGACCGCATCATCGCTTACCATCAGGTGAGATAGTGGTCAAACGTATACCTAGCAATTGTTTAAAAAAAAGAAAATCTGACACCAGTCTTGTCAAGAAGTACCGTGTTAGTGGGGCGAGTATACTGCGCTCAAAGGTCTGAGTTACCACTGAGAAATCCCCTAGCTGCTTTTTTGACATACCAATCATCCCATTCCCAAGCCAGAATCAAAAGTGACGACCTCCTCAAAAATGAAAGGTCGACGAGTCCCGGAAAAGCAATTCAACTATCCAGGATCCCGAACGAAATTAATCAGAAAAGTACTGTTGAGGAGTAGGAAAGAAAGAGCAGGACTTAATTAAGATTACTGATTAAGCTGAAAGAATCCGCTTAAATTTCTCATCATCAGATCAGTCGAAAGCCATCCACTGCTGGACATAGGCCTCCCCCAAGTATCTACACAACAACCGGTCCTGTGCGTCTCGCATCCATCGGTTACCCGCGATCTTCACCAGGTCATCGGTCCACCTTGTGAGAGACCTTCCAACGCTGCGTCTTCCGGTACGCGGTCACCACTTCACGGCCCCATCGACCATCTGTTCTGCGAGCAATGTGCCCTACTCACTGCCACTTCAGTTTGGCGATCCTTCGGGCTATGTCGCTAACCTTGGTTCTCTAATGGATGTCATCATTTTAAAATTTCTACAGCATAATAATCAAAGACATTCCGTGCCTCGGAAAGCACGTTAAGCCATTGGTCCCGGCTGTCATTTGTAGATCTTTGGCAGTTGTTGAGATAGTCAGAAGCCAGTAAATCTGACTCCAGTCTTGCCATGAAGTACCGTGTTACCGAGTTACTGGGTTTGGTCTGGTAGGCAGCCGCTCCGCGTAAAATACTGGTATTCAGCTAAATCCGGTTTGACTGGTAGCCGACCCCAATATAGTTGGGAAAAGGCTAGGCAGATGATGATAAAAATCAAAGACATTCAAGAATGAGAGCCGAGATCTCAGACGTGGGAACTCTTTGGGGTGTGTCTGTATCTTTGCCCGCGGAAGTGTCGGCATTTATCCCAAGGGCACATGGTCTCATAACTACAAAATCTATCTCTGTGCATTTATATTAGTAGTGAGATGATTATGCAACCAGGGGGTCACAATCTGCCAGGGTTGTGGATTTTGTTCGAAAGGGTCACCGCGGTCCTGGAACGCAAAGGGCATTAGGAGGAACACGGATGGGTTTTAGTCAGTAAGAGTCTGACACTCCCTTCCGCTCCGCCCAGAGCGGGAGCAGTCGTTTGATGGTTTCTCATCATTTAAAAAATAAGGGCTCACTATGAAGTTGAAAAGAACAGCGGTGGATTATCTATTAAACTATTCCCTACCTATCAGACTATCGAGACAGTTGCTTGTTATGTCACTACATCAATAAAATATTCATTGAATTTTAATTAAAAGGTAAAATGTTACCAATGCATGTAACTAGCTAGAGTTTCCTATGGTCTGTCGATAGATGGCGTTAGGAGTAGTGTAGACGATGGAAAATTAAATCTGGTTTTGCGTTTTCCGGAGAGTTCGTTTGTGTGTTTTTACAAGATTGTTTTAGGGATGATACTGTTCCCTTACTGTTCGTCCAGGGTTAACTGTGTATTAAATTTTATATGATTTGCTTAAGCCGCAATTATTGTTGTCGTTATCGAATGATACTTCTGGGCACAAAAAAAACAAGTATATTTTTTCTCAAATGGATGATGCACTTACTGTTATCATAGGTAATTCTCACTGTTAAATCTAATGTATCCAAATGGCTAATTTGATGTATTGTTTTGGGAATATATTGCTAAAGAAAATAGGACTACATGAAACCACAGAATATCATTACACAGTAATGGTAGTAGACTATATTATATATATTCAGAGCAATTTATTGAAAAACAATTATTGTATGCTTTAAATTAAGAAATAGGGTCACCTTTAGGTGAGCTATTATTCCCAATGTTCATGGACTTCTAAATTGATTAAGGTTCTAGGGAAATCCATTATGAAGAAAGGTTTATAAATTATTTAGAGAGTACTTTCTAGAAAATGATAATTTATAGAAAAAAAATATAATAATAATATTTTAAATTCTAAAAAAATATAAAATTCAAAGAAATTGGTAAAATTTTCAAAGATCTAATCACTACCTATCACTATATATTATAAAACATAGTCCTCCGCCGCGTCATCATCATCATCTGCCTAGCCTTTTCCCAACTATATTGGGGTCGGCTTCCAGTCAAACCGGATTTAGCTGAAAACCAGTATTTTACGCATAGTCCTCCGCCGCGTCTGTCTATCTATTCGCGAAAAACTCAAAAACTACTGCACCGATGCATGCTATTTCCACCAATGGATAGAGTGGTTTCACGAGGAAGGTTTCAGCATATAACTTGTCTAGAAAAAAATTAGGGATCCTTAAGAAAATTGCAACGTGGTCGAAGTCGCGGCAAAGTGCTAGTTTATTATAATTATTTGAGACTGTCTAATTCGCATTTTTTATTTTTTTACTATTAATAGGCACGCGCTTGACCACCATCTCACCTGATGGTAAGCGATAAAAGAAAATGATAGGGTTTAGCATTTCAAGCAAATCATAACTCCTTTTGGTAATACGCTGTGTGACCTTCTTAATTTTCTTATCGTGTGGGCAGTAAGGTCTAACGACCCCACATACCGTGAGCCCTAATTGTATTCCTTTAAATTATGTCCCAGCTTTTCGTCCCTTGAGCCCTTTCAAGCCCTATAGAGATGACAATTTCAATCGTTATAGTACAGTCGAGAAAAGGCTCTTTATCAACTACTTCACAGGGAAAATGCATGAAAAAAATATTAATTATTTATACAAATATATAATACTAACAGTGAAAATACGAGTCGAATCAAAATTACTCGAAAAACAAAGGCGATATAATTATTTTAAACAAATATATCTGTCCCTCTTGCGAAAACGCTGTTTTCTATGGCCGCTGTAAAGGTGTCATGGACTTTGACGTCATAGTTCACATCGGACTTCTCTTTCTAATTGTAATGTTTGAAGCTTTAAAACTTCATCGCTGACGAAGGTATTTAAAAAATAATTTCATGATTGTTAACTAGAGCGAATAAGTATTTGATTTTGCAAATATAAAAAGTCGCATGCATATTCCATAAGCTGAATATCAGCAAAGAGGCTGGCTGGCATGTTTTTACATGGAGCCACTGCCTATCTAACCACTCCAAAACTCAATTTCTGAGTATATTTCGATCTTCTAGCAAAACAATACATATTACGTACAATTATGTTCCACATTTTCGCCCTTTTAAGCCCTTTTTAGGGCTTTTAGGGACAAAAAGCCCTAAAACGGAGGACCAAAAAGCCCTAAAAAGGAGGACCAAAAAGCTCTAAAAAGGAGGACCAAAAAGCCTTAAAAAGGAGGACCAAAAAACCCTAAAAAGGAGGACCAAAAAGCCTTAAAAAGGAGGACCGGAAAGCCCTAAAAAGGAGGATCAAAAAGCCCTAAAAAGGAGGACCAAAAAGCCTTACAAAGGAGGACCAAAATGCCCTAAAAAGGAGGACCAAAAAGCCCTAAAAAGGAGGACCAAAAAGCCTTAAAAAGGAGGACCAAAAAGCCCTAAAATTAAAACTTCAGCCCCCTTTCATTTTTAATTGAATATAGGAAATGTGTTTTAAAAATTAAATGGTACGGAACCCTTCGTGTGAGAGTACGACTCGCATTTGCCCAGTTTTTCTCAGAAACTATTTGACGTAGAAAGTTGTAATATGACGTAGCACGGTATCATGTTGACTCACACAATTTGACAACAGTTAGCGAGCTTGGAATACCTACGCAGGTGTAAATTTTGTCTAGCATCAGTTTAGACATAGATTTTCTTGTAGGTATTATTTATGGGTACCTAATAAGGGCTTGTTATACGGGCGTGTGGAGTTTTGATGAACCTACTTCCTGTTTATTAGATTACTACCTTCAGAAAGTCGAAAAATATTCTAAGGAAATATTCCCCCGAAATAAAATCCTGTGTAGACATGATCTATCAGACATCTCAACCCGTGTTTCGCATCCATCGGCTACCCGCGACCTTCACCAGGTCTTCGGTCCACCTTGTGGGGGGGCCTTCCAACGTTGCGTCTTCCGGTACGCGGTCGCCAGTAGAAATTATCCCAAGGAACATATTGCTGGGCTAGAAGTGTCCTATCTACCACTGTGCCATTTCATCAAGATCCGTTCAGCCGTTCTGACGTGATGAGTAACAAACATTCATCCACCCAAACATCCGAATTTTTCATTTGAGTTAGGTTTAGGATTTTAATGCTACTATTTTTGAGGAATAGATATTTAATTCAAAAAGAAAATAAAACTGCAAGGTATACGTAATTTTTAGGGTTTCGTGTCCAAAGAGTAACCAACCGTCCGTCCGACTGTCTGTCAGCGGGCTGTATCTCATGAACCGTTATAGTTAGACAGTTGAATTTTTAGTTTCACAGATTGTGTATTTTTATTGCAGCTATAACAACAAATAATAAAAATTAAGGTTTATAGTACGGACCCCTTCATGTAAGAGTTCTTCAACGCGTCAGTCTCCGCAATTTAAAAGACATAGTACGAGTAAGACAACACGATTTGGCCCCGGTTGGGGCTTACAGTCCCTAGCAAGTTATAGTTAACTCACGACCTTAGCCCTTGGTTTTGTATAAAATGGAAAACCTATAAACACCATCATCATCATATCAGCCGAAAGACGTCCACTGCTGGACATAGGCCTCCCCAAGCGTCGCCACAACGACCTATAAAACACCATATTTACATAGTATGGTTACTTATACGTATACCTTTATGGTTCACATTACATAGTCAGTGAGCAAGGGTCTAAGATCTATTTCTAGCCATTGCTAGACCCTCGACGACCTAATAAAGGTGTTTATTTAAACTCTAATGTACAAAAACCTCTTCCTTTACTGACAGACAACGCACAGCCGAAAGTACTGCTCGTAGGAAGCTGAAATTTGGCATGTAGCTTCCTTGGGGAGTGTAGGGGAGCACTAAGAGAGGATTTCCGAAATTCCTACAGGAACAGAAAAAAACGAGATATGTGCGTACCATGTTGCAGGTATACATGCATACCTATGTAGTGAAAATATTGCAATTGAAAGTAGAAATCATTGATTGATATCAAGAAAGATGTTTCTTATTTAAATAATTTCTAGAGTATTGAAGGATAAATTTGTAAGCAACGTTAATAAAATATTTTCTTACAAAATACCTTCTAGAGTAAGTCTAAGGAATTAAAAAGGACTCAGAACAATTAACCAGGATTGTGAAGGGCTTTTTAGCCCTAACACCCTCTTGAAACTATGTCTAAGCTCAAAGTTGTCCATCAATATAAATTGTTTTATTCTGTTCTTTCAAAAATATAGAAAACTGGCTTCTGCCAGCGGCTTCGCCCGCGTGATCCCTAGGGAACACACTCCCGGGATATAAAGCCCATGTGTTATTCCAGACTATAATCTACCTCCCCGTGCCAAATTTCATGAAGATCCTTTCAGGTGTTCTGATGTGAAAGAGTAACTATACATCCATCCATCCTCACAAACTTTCGCATTTAAATTATTTAAGCAGGAAGTAGGATGAGTTGGCCTTGTTTTTGTAAAACAGTCTTACATAACAATGAAATAGTGTTTCAAATGCCTAAACTTTGTCGATAAATACTCAAGGAAAATTAGCTTGTCAAAAACTTACCAGAAAGTATCAAAGATTGCCCTTTTGACTGTCATAAGGTTTAGGACCAAAACAGACCTTCGAATGGCGAAACCCTTTTGAGATTGCCCTAAACATAACAATATGCTTCTTTAAGAAAAAAAAATGCTTGATTGGTCAGCCTTGTTGTATGTATATGTTACGACACGCTCAGTTAAATATTAACCGCTTTTGTTATTTATTACTTAATAAAATATGTACGCACCCTAAGTTACGCTGATAGTAGTCATTTGGAGAAAAGGTAGCTGAGGTGGCGGTACTAAAGAAATTGAAGCGTATGAATTTATTTCACGGATTTTTGTCAAAAACATGTAGGGGTGCTTTCAGAAAAAAAATCTTATTGTGTTCTTAGAATCACGATTAAATCGAGGCTTAAATGTTAAACTGTCATACGCAGGACTAAATTAGTAGTTTTATATATACCAAAACTTTGCAATTACTTAGGCTAACCAGGAACTGACAAAAAAGGCACATTTAACTATCATGGGGTTGTTTTAGGGCTTCAAAAACCCTAAGGTACCTAAGGGATTTTGAGGCCCTAAAAAATAAAAATAACCCTATGGAATTGAACAAGAGAGATAACTAGCCTAAGAATACTCCCTTCAGGGATATACTGGCTGAAAATTGTCCTTTACTAGATTTTTTAGATTCTACTTCAGTAAAATTGTCTTACGTAACTAGGAATATATATAATAAAAGTAGTTTAATTAGAGGTAAATATTCGGACAAAACTTTCGTTTGTTTTAGTGTCTTACCAAAGCGTGACAATATATTGTTTTTTATGTGAGATTTATTGGACCATCATAGGGTTTCTATGGCCTAAATCAAAAGCCCTACGGTTAGTAAGACCCAATAACTTAAGGGCTAGTTGCCCTATGAACTAGTTGCCCTTTAGGGTTGCTTGGGACGAAAATATTTGGAATTGTACATTTCTAGGTTTTCCATTTCATTAATCAGGGTTCTAAAATGACCTCAGGCCTAGTTTTAAGTGTTGGTAGTCCTCATAGGACCATTTATTTTAGAGTCAGCTGTGACAGAAAAGGGTCCAAAATGTATTATTTCGTTTCTAGATCGAGAATTTGTCACTCAAAATTTCTACAATGGATTTATCAGAGGTAAGGTTCACCAATTTTTGAGGTTCAAACTATTATCTTCTTAAGGGCAACCATTAAAGGAATTTGTCCCTTTAGGGTCTGCCCTTATGTAGAGTGATCAAAAATTGAACTATGTGTTCAACAGTAGTGCTAGATTGATGAAGCATGTAGTCGGATCTATTACATAACACTATGTTATATATACCAATATGTGTTACTGAGTGACGGACAGACTACGCACAGCCGAAACTGCTGGTCGTAGAGAGCTGAAATTCGGCATGGAGGTTCCTTGGGGAGTGTAGGGGAGCACTAAGAGAGGACTTCCCGAAACTCTTATGGAAACGGAAAAAAACGGATATGCGCGTACGAAGTCGCGGACTAAAACTAATATTACATAATACGATGTTAAATACACCATTAATTATACTTTTTAAAGTATGCACGCACAATATATTGACACAAAAGTCCTTGGATCCGAATGAGTGAAGATTTTTACGCTCATAGAAATGTTTCAATCCACTCTAAGTTCGACGTCACAGATTCAAAGCATATCTAGATTCCACGCGCCACGTGTTTTTCTTGGTTAGGTTATATTTATACGTCAGACGGTTGAAGATTTTCTCTCGGTTGAATGGAACATTCTTATGTTTCGATTTTAGCTTGCGTTTTTAAGAGCATTTTTAGGAGGAGCTCGTGGCTAGATAATAACAGCCGCACGGGTCGATCTTCAAGTTTAAGCAACGCTTGCTAAGGTTGGTCTGTGGATGGGTGACCATCTTGACATAGTGAGTTTCCTCTGTGGCTCGAAGAGCACGTTAAGCCGTTGGTCCCTGTTGTCATTTGTAGATCTTTGCCAGTCGTTACGGATAGTCAGAAGCCAGTTAATCTGACTCCAGTCTTGCTCGTGTTACCCAGTTACTTGGTTGTGGAGGTCTGGTAGGCAGCCGCTCCGCGTAAAATACTGGTATTCAGCTAAATCCGGTTTGACTGGAAGCCGACCCCCAATATAGTTGGGGAAAGGCAGGCAGATGTTGACGAATTAAGAGCATATTTATAATTAGTAGGGTTACATTTTTCACCTTTAACATCACCTTGATGTAGGTTCCCACTTTTAATTTATGTTATTTAAATAATGTTAAGGTACAGCATTTTCTTTTTCTTTAAATGGATTCTTTGTTAGTTACTGCCTCCGTGGTCGAGTGGTTCAGGCGTTTGCCTTGTGACCCGGTGGTCGTGGGTTCGATTCCCACGGGAAGCATACGTTGTAAAGTTGTTTCTAGTTTGGCTAGGACGTTGCAGGCTTGAATCACCTGATTGTCTGATAAAAAGATGATTTCGTGCTTCGGAAGGCTCGTATAAGCCGGTGGTCCGGGCCGCCAAATGGCCGTCCTCAAATAAACCATGTCAGAGGCCCTTGAGGCGGTTTAGAAACTCTGACACTAGGGTGTGCGGGGTCGTTAGACCTTACTGCCCACACGGTAAGAAGAAGATTTAGGGGTATTTTTTTTACGGATTAATAGGACTGGTTGTTGTGGCGACACTTGGGGGAGGCCTATGTCCAGCAGTGGATGTCTTTCGGTTGATATGATGATGATGGATTTTTATGGCTACTTAGGAATTTAGTCTGTACCATTTAGGTAATAAGTACATGTTTTTGTTCAGTAGTGAAATGCTATTGTAGATGTTCGAGTGTCGGTTAGTGTTGTAACACGTTCTTCAATGGTTATTTGTTTTTATTTGAGATAGGTTTGCTCTTGGCTCTAGTCTAGGTCAGAAATGAGAGAGACAAAGTCTACGATGGAGCGAGCTTACCCAGAAGATTATTTAATTTTTTTTTATGGTTGCACTTTTTGCATTTAAATTGTATTTTACGTGGCAATATTATCGGATTTCAAGGTCGTTCAGGAGTATCCCTTGACAGGTCCTAGAGGCATATCGTAAGGGGGCTAAACCGTCCTCCATGCAAGTCTATGATCCCTATTTAAGATACGAGTATTTCTTCTTTAATCATAGGTGCCATAAGGACCAAGTTTGTATTGAAAAATTAGCAGAAACTTAGGAATTAACGTTATTATGATACTATTGTGAGATTTTTGTGGGTGTTAATTTTTTATTTAATCAATATAAAATAGTTTATACCCATTGATAAGTTCCAGGGGTGTCCTTATGACAATTCAAAAGGGACCTAGGGACTTCTTAAGGAGTAGACTGTCCCTTGACATAAGAACCAGGGTCCATATTTAAGGGCAGGTTATTCCTTTTTAGGCGCCTTCAAAAAAGGAGGAGGTTCTCAATTCGTCGGTATTTTTATATGTAGGTATGTTCCCCGATTACTCGAAAACGCCTGAACCGATTTATAAATATATTTTTTTGGTTTGAAATGGCAGACTTCCCAGGTGTTCCCGTGAACTTCCGCTTAGGATCTGATGATGAGATCCTGGAGAAATAGAGGGTAGTTTTCTAATAGGCACGCTCGAAGCGATTGAGGTACTTTTTGAAAGAGTATTTTCTCGGAGTGGTAGTATTTCAATTAGTCAACGGTTTCATCAGGTCTAAAGGTTTTTACAGAAGAGTAATAGTAATTAATAAAGTTTAATTTCACATTGTTTCAACAGTTGAGTGGGTGTCAATGTCTGGTGTTACTGCTGCTTTGGATATTAGACAATGGCCTCGTTATGACGTCATTTTTGTAAAAGTAATGACGTCATAACGAGGCCATTGTCGACGGCCGAGAGGTCGCAGCCCTATTACCTACGATTTTTTTTTCTAATATAGCTAGGCACGCGTTTGACCACTATCTCACCTGATGGTAAGCGATGATAATATGGTCGAAAATGTAGCATGCTTGTCTAGAAGTAACCTATTCACTGTTGACTTACAGACTCCCAGTTTGTAGCTATCAGGAAACACAGACTCCGGCAGGGAATTCCACTCCTTAGCTGTACGCACTATGAATGTGTTCCCAAAACGTTTTGTGTGTGTGGGTAGTCCGATCAAATCCATTCAGCACTCTGTATCAAGCTGTATGATGCGCTCCATGATGCCAAGGACAGGCACTGGTGGAGAGACATCCGGGATTCACGACCCTCAGCAATGAGGAATATGACGCGAGGAGGAGGAATGCTATGATTTTGATGAACTGGTCTAGTTTTGAAGTCATTTCTTGGCCTTTGGGATGAAAATAGCTCCGAATGAATTATCTTATTTGGCATTGAAAAAGAATTGGAGAAAATAGTTAAGGGATCTTACTTACACAAGTTACCTTACATGGTTCTTGATACGATTATGTCAGTGGTTTATTATTTTAATTACATAAAATGCTTCAATTCAATATAATTAATACAACCCGTTAAATTCCAGAAGGAAAATAAACGAATAGAAAAAACCAGTAAGTTGGGACCAGAATTCTTTTTATTTTTAATTGGTACTAAATCAAGACTAAAAAGAAAAAGCTGTCCATTTTTTTTAATCTCGTTCAAAATATTAAAACTTTTGTTTTTAAGAAATATCTTTTTTTGCTTCTGTACAGCTCGAGGGCGTTGAGGCCTGAAATATATTAGACTTACTTCTTATTAATTAATTTATTTTTATTTGTAATATATATTATTATATATTTTAATTATTATTTGTTAAAATCTGACATTGTAGTAACGATTTTTGGACTTTTTCTTGACTCTACTACTCCCAAATGATTCGAGTAATTTGGTTTTTGGTATAAAAGCACCCACGTGAGTTCTCATTTACGGTAACAAAATTTTCTCTTAGGGCAGCCAGAGGGATGGTTCATCCCTCGCTTCATTTTTGATAGTATTACAACCCCTTAACTTTAGGGGAAAACATTCGCCCTTTTTTTTTGGTGGCGTGGCCGTTTAGAATGATTCTGATGAAGACCAATAAATAGTACCTATTTTATAAAGAAATGTATTTGAGGAGTACTTGTTAGAACAATTGAAGATATTTTAATTTAGAAATCTATTACAATCATCATCCCAGTCAACAGTGAAGCGGACGAATTTTTTGACGAAATATTTTATAGTTAGAATTTTTATTTTAAGTTTAGGATTAGTTTTAAGATTAGTATTTAAAATATAAAATGATGGAATATTGTAAAAATAAATATTATTACAATCAAGTAATCCATAGATGAAATATTTCGGAATCTTTAAAAAAATATATAAAGTAGAGATTACTAAATGTACGGAAGGACCAATTTTTGAGGTTAAGCTATTTCTAGAGCGGACAGTAATTGGAGGGGTATTTTTACTAAATATTTAATGTCCTTTTTTGGACGGCAAGTAGAGTCGTAGTTAAGGGTAGTCTGGGACGAAAATGGCTGTTTGTTTATGTAAGATTATATGTTTTTAAACGCACCTACATATAGGAGGGAATTCCTAGTGTGGGGCAACGTCACTACGTATTATAAAACAAAGTTCTCCGCCGCGTCTGTCTGTCTGTTCGCGATAACTGTTTTCACCAATGGATAGAATGGTTTTCTGAAGAAGGTTTAAGTATAAAATTTGTCTAGAAAAAAATCCTGACTCCAGAGATCCTTAAGAAAATGCAGCGCGTATGAAGTGCTAGTTTTTGTAAAGAAATACAATTTTGGTAAATAAGTTTGACTTTAGCTAGTAATTTTGACGTGGAGGTCAGACAGGCAGACGCTCCATGTAAAATACTGGTATTCAGCTGAATCCGGTTCTACTGGAAGCCGAACACTATAGTTGGGACAAGGGTGATGATGATGATGTGGGGTATGGCATCCGATGCACCGATGCAATGTCCACGTTGAAGGCAATCACTATATGTTTTATGTGGTCGAGTGGTTTAGGCCTTGTGACCCGGTGGTCGTGGGTTCGATTCCCACGGGAAGCAGACTTTGTAAAGTTGTTTTCCAGTTTGGCGAGGACGTTGCAGGCTTGAATCACCTGACTGTCTGATAAAAAGATGATTCCGTGCTTCGGAAAGCACGTATAAGCCGGTGGTCCCGGCCGCCAAGTGGCGGTCGTCAAATAAACCATGTCAGAGGCTCTTGAAGTGGTTTAAAAACTCTGAAACTAGGGTGTGAGGGTCGTTAGACCTTAGTGCCCCCACGATAAGAAGAAGATGTATCCCAGCTATATTGGCTTTTGTCCAACAGTGCCAGATCGGACACTGAAATATGGAACTGATCGACAATTAAATCAATCACTAGTTGGATTTAATTGTTATCAATAGAGGTTGAAAAAATCAGCAGTAGAGTCCTAATTCTAGCAAAAGACTGTTTAGGGACGAAATTGGTATTTAAATAAGGGATAATTTTGGAACATTTAGGGTCGTAATAAGACGGTAAAGTTCAACAGATCTTTTTTTTTTGCGTATTGCAACACAATGCACGTGGTTCTTAAATATGTTGAATATAGATATAGAACCCTTTCTGGACCGTATTTCACCCTCTGGTTATAGAGGATGAAACATTTTAATAGTAAGTAGGTAGATACATACCTATCGCGAAGCCATATTAGCATGTCACCAGCAGCAAATGTTCAAAATAAAATCCTTTCAAAATAATGTCATCCAAGGTTTCCGGAGCACGTTTTACAAAATAACCACTATCACCATGTACAAATCACCGTATAGAACACAACATGATTCACTTCGAACAATCCCCGATACGTTCTCAGCAACTACAATTTAGGCCTACCACACTTTCTCTGCGCGACAACGCGACATTCGCGGGAAAACTCTGAACAAAACCCGAAAATGTCTAGAGAAATTTGAATTCGGAATGCCGAACGAAACACAGAATGGAATTTTCGTACCCCGTCCGTAGACGAATAGGGTATGTTTCAAAATCTGAATGCTAGCGTCAAGTCGTATCGCTAGAGAGAGACGCACGCATCTCGCTTGTTCGCGCTTCAAATAGAGTTCAATGTACCGGCCTACTGAGACGTGGGCGCGCGCAACGATATCTCTGCCTCCCTCCCTCGCGTTGCCGGCGGGGCTGTGCGAGCAAGACAACTGATCCCGGTCCACTTTTTGTTCAGAACTTGTATTTCGATCGATATAGCGCGCTGTCGGAGTCTTGGTACTTTTATTTTTAAGTTTTTCTTTTTTTGAAAATTCGTTTTGCGGGGTTTAGTCTTTCTTTCTATGTATTTTTATTTTTTCATTTATGTTTGAGTTTTTGATTCGTACAGGCGTTTTAGATTACCTGAGTAGTTTGTTTTTGTAGGAAAATGAAATGGTATGTTTTAGAATATGTATTGCTATTCTTCTGTGAAAGCATAAATACATTAAAGACTCTCATAGATTAACACTTAGATAATTGCAAGTAATTAGTATGTAAATTTTAGAAATACATTGACGGCCGTAAGTGTTAAACACATGCACTTTTAAATTAGCAAAACTTAACGAATTTAATTAGTTTGACTAACCAAGCTATCAACGAAATTTTAGCTGCATTGTTACTAAGTAACTTTAACGAAAAGAAAAAACATCATAAGCCGATATAATTACTGTGGAAGTTAATTAATAAAAAAACAACTTTCACTAAAGCGCAGGAATTATAATGAATGGCTTATGAATGAAACAATACCGCATTATGTCGTAAGGCCCGCTGTGCACGCTCGACTAACCGGGCCAGCGAGTCATATATAATCGCAGTTTATTGGGATCTTTAAATTGGGTCTAATTTATCATTCGCTCGGATTCTCACGACGTTTATTGGGTTTTATTAAGGAAATTGAGTTATTTAATGGTTTTAAGTGACTGGTAGATTAACGGTTTATGTGGTTGTTGCTGTTTAGTATTTAGACTTTTTTTTGTTAGGTTTTTTTTTTACTCATTGAACGTGAATGTGACGTATAATGAAAAGTATTATTGTAAAATATTCAAGGCATTGTTAATGAAGAAGGTTGATTAAAAGGTACAAATAACTTATTATTAAATAATACAATATGCTGCGGTAATTAGTAGTCTTACTTAAAATTAAAATAATTTATGAAAAAAAACAACATTATCTTTTTATAATAATAAACGTTTAACATAATTAAAATTCCTCAATAAATTACATGACACAATAAAACATATATTTAACCTTCCAACATTTTAAACAGCCTCCATTATACAGGCAACATTTCAACACACACAATTTATCGTAACGACAACTTGTCGCACATTAAAGTCGTAAGTATAATCGCAAGTCAGGATCGGGCCTAACGATGCACTGCTTGGCAACAGCGCTGACTATTTATAGATGGTTATAAATAGCTCTTAAATCAGTCAATTAAGAGGCTAGACAAGAAAGAATGTAGTGTAAAAACTTTGCTGATTATCCGTGCAACGTTTTTTGTGCCGTCGGGATGCAAGTATGAAGCACCTTTGCGTTTTTTTTCTGTTATTTTCTGAGGAATAAATGTATTATAAGCGATTTAATAAGGTTTGTGGGTAAAATGGGTTAGTATTGCGTTTTACGGCAGACTTACGCTTATCATCTGCCTAGCCTTTTCCTAACAATATTGGGGTCGGCTTCCAGTCAAGTTGGATTTAGCTGAATACCAGTATTTATTACGAGGAGCGGCTGACTACCAGACCTCCACAACCTATTAACTGGGTAACACAGTACTTCATGGCAAGACTGGAGTCAGATTTACTGACTTCTGACTATCCATAACGACTGCCAAAGATGTACAAAATGACAGCCGGAACCAACGGCTTAACGTGCTTTCCGAGGCATGGAAGAAACTCGGTATGTTAAGATGGTCACCCATCCACAGATCAACCTTAGTAAGCGTTGCTTAACCTTGTAGATCGACCCGTGCGGTTGTTATTATCTAGTCACGAGCTCCTCAGGTTAGGTTAGGCAGACTTACGCTTGTAATGACTTTTATTTATACATCGTTATGTCCAGTGGGGATTGGGGACGTCAGTCAGAGTCATGACATGATGGTGATACTCTATTGTTTAATGAAAAGAACTATGGTAAGTAAAAATGCTTGTGTTGGGGCACGTGATCAAGAGATATTCAGGCATTTAATGCTGAATGAGAACGGTAGTATTTTTATTTAAACAGAATTTGCTGTACAAAGTAACAATTTCTAAGTTTTTAGCTACCAGTATTGTGACTGCCAGTACCAGTTTAGTTACCAGAGATAATTAGTGTAGATACTAGTTTAGTTTTTACGATTTATTTGTCTTCAGTCAGTAAAAAATGTACATTGCTCACTGATTGTCATCTTCTAATACAAATCCTCATTGACTCAAAAGCACTTAAAATTCAATATTCAGGCATTCTTAAAAGTATTTTTATCGCTACTGTACTTACATCTTAAAGTGACAGAGACAGCATGAGAATTAACGATGACTAAAAATTTAGTTTGTCGCTTGACTGTAAGAGCCATCTTTTGAAGTTAAGCCAAAATTAAACATGTCTCGACAGAAAGGCATTAAGTTTTACTAACCCACTGATGGATAAACTGACGTCCAAAAGATAGAACAATACGCCGTTTTGTCCTCAAAGCCAGAGAGAAGCCATGCTATAAATATTTTCGAGTTAGCATAGAATACACTCGCTGCGGCTTGCAGCCATAAATTCATTCATAAATTAAACGTTGCCATGGCAACAATCTCAGCCGACGGTTCTAGAAATAGCATACGCGATGCTCTTGCCTATGCCGGCGAATTTTTACTTTATGTCGAAGACAGTAAAGTGCATATTGCAGCGGTGTGTTTGAGAATAATTTTCAGAGTGGTTTACTCTCTTTTAGTGGTTTTCTTAGTAGTTTTGACGCTTGTGTGTTAAATATATTGAAAATCGCCGCAATCTACCTCTGGTGTGTATTATCCTTCAGTCTTTGGGTTTTGTTCATAAGACAACTTCCAACTATCATCTTTTCGAAGAACCATCCTACCCATCAGCCATCTTGTATATGGCCGTTCCGTCAGTTGCTTGGCGTTCCCAAATTGATCCCAAGTTGGGTTCGGCATACAGTTTAACTAGATGCAGGTGAACACGAGAATTGTATATGAAGCTACTGCCTTTCTGACCTTCGATATCTGAAGTCGGCCAAGCGATTGCAAATAACCTAAACTAACCACTAAATAAAAAAAACTGGCCAAGTTGGACGAGTCTGACTCGCGTGCAAAGGGTTCCGAACGAATTTCTTTTTTTCTTAGCATGTTATTTTAACACTATAGAATTCTTATAGATTTTCCTGTAATTTAAATATAAAGATCTTCATTTTTTTCAAAATTTTAGGCTTAGTAGTTTCGGAGGTAAGGGGGAGAAGAGGTAATTTTTCGTCTAATTCATGAATAACTTCAAAACGATTTATTTTAAAATTATGAAAAAAATATAATTAAAACCCTCACAGCAAGCCTTTTCATGCAATATATCACACGATATTATTAAAAAAACGTTTTATGAAATTTTCTAGTTAAAAAAATTGTAATTTATGTAACGCTTCCGTGTTTGAGTTACAAAAGTCCATATGTGTACCAAATTTTAACAGAATCAGTACAGTGGATCCGGAGAAAACTGGCTGTAACAGACGGACATACAGACAGACAGACGGACAAACAGACACCCGAGTGATCCTATAAGGGTTCAGTTTTTTTTTTCGGAACCCCTTAAAAACAACTGTAAACTAAAAAAAACTCAACTTCATCAGAAAATCTAATAAAATCTCCACAAAAAAAAATCTTAAACCTGAAACATAACGACTGAACTAGCAAAACAGCAATCTAAATTCACGCGATATTCCAATCCATTCCTTGCACGTTTGTCGAAGCGCAGCACAGAGTACGTCGGTATTCCCCTCACCCCGCCGTAAACTGGTTACAGTATATGGTCAAGGTTGCAAGTACTTGTGTAGAAATATTTCGTACTTTCAACAGGGAATTAAAAATAGGCCTACTGCATAATATGCTGTGGACCTTGACGAGTTTCGCAAGGGCACGGCTGTTTTTGCTTGGGAGTTTCAAGACTACTTTTGAGGATTAAGAACATTTATGTTGATTTGTGGTAAAAAATATAAACTATTATAACATTATAACGGCCCTATTTCGTGAGTCAGTCTTATCCTTCTGCCCTTTTCCCAAATAATAGGCAAAAAAAAAACAGGGTTTGAAAAAGAGACCACTATTTCTTAGTTGCCCTGTTTTTTATGCCTAGATCTTAGTATCCACTTCATTTTGTCATGTCTAGCACGCTCTATCACACTCCTTAAAGCTCAACATCGCACGCGTGGTATTAAGTAGATCTACCCTGGACCGTCAGTCTTAGTCACCACATTACTGACTAATATTTCACCATGATATGAGTAATTCTACAATAGTACGAGCCTATACATTAATAGACAAAACAGGCGTCTTAAATTTCAAAATTATGACACTTAGTCTCTCAACCAACCACGCTTTGTCAATATTACAGTCATTTTAATAAAAATAATAAAATATGAAGAAGTATTATGCAAGTAATTCAAGTGTACAGAAAACGGTTAAAACCAAATTACTGCATATAAAAGGCACCATAACAATTTTACGACAATATTTTAAGGTTATAATTTCCAAAAATATCATATGTCCGCCGCCATTTAAGTATTGTCTGACAAATTCATGTAATTTTTGTTATAATAATATGTTCGCAACAACTTGTGCTTGAAGTTTGTAATAAAAATATGAAATTTACGTATTTTCCAAAGCGAGTGATTGTCATGTTTGTAAGAATTTCATAAAAGGAGCAGTTTATGAGTATTGACAGATCTTTATTATAATTACTTTTTTCGCACTAACAAGATAATTTATGTATTCACTTTTTAATGCATTTTTTTATGAAACAGCATTTTTATATAAATCCCTGTTATTAATGTTGTTAAACCTTTTCTATATTAAGAGCACTTATTCCCTTTCTTTTTAACATGCAACAATCCGTGCATATTAATATCCATCCAATTAACATACAGCAAAATCGGAAATACAGAGAGTCAGTATTTATATAAAAAAAAAAAACTGAAGCTATTGATCCATTTAATGAACTCACAACTCAATATGTTTCATCATTAATTTTATGATCAATTAACATAAAATTTATTTATTTTCCATTATTATTGTGAGCCTGACCTAAATTAAAATGACAGTATAATTTGTGGTTATTAGTAACACAAAAAGGAGCGTACTTAATAATACTTTAAATACCACAATACCAGCATATTACAATCCCACTGCTGGGCATAGAGAGAAGACACGAGCATTAATCATCACGCTTTCTTTTTTATTTAAATTCTAAAATATTCTACGAGTATTGCAAAAAGTAAAAAAATTAAACTATTCCAAGTATTTTGCGGACATATGTATAATGTAAGGGGTGGAATTCCCTCTTCTTTAAGTCAAGAATTAACAGATTTCTTCTTACCAAGCGTGTTCTATCGTAACATAACACACATCATCACTTTCCATCAGGTAAAAATGCTGTCATACGCGAGCGTATCGATAATATTTTTTACGGATTTATTACAAAAATTCCACGTCTAATTAAAAAAAAACAGCTTCCTACATACCCTCCATTCCTTTCACATCTAATCTTATCATAATCAACTAATTATAACACCTTTCACCAGGCTTCAATTACCACAAACTTTCCCGGGAAACAAAAAAACTTCCTCACAAAAAAGCCAGACACACGATCAAAATTCACGGTCGCGGTACGAACTCGCCTTTCGATGGGCGACGAGGTAGGCGGGCGCGTGCGAGCGAGACAGATCTATAATTTTGAGAGCTCCGTCTCCAACGCATAACGGTCCCGGCGCCCGCGCATGCGACCTCAAACTTTTTTTAAATCGACCGCTTTTTTCCGCTGTTTTAATTTGATTTTCGATGAAAATTATATAGATTTGGATTCAGGAAGAACGGGCCATCTGTTTGGGGAACGTTCTTTTTTTGATTTTTTCTTTTATTTCGTCTCTGAATCTCGTAAAGACAAGGGTCTACCGTTCTATTTTTAGAATGGATATTTTTCTCGGAATTGTTTGTAGTTTTCGCGAAATTGATCTTTGGATGCATTCTACGATTCGGGAATAAGGTCAAATATTTCTACTTTTTGTGTTTATGTTGTAAAACTATTTTTATTTCACATTTACTGACGAGACAGCGTGGCATTATGACCGCGTCCCGTTTCAATGTTTTTTTTTGGAACAGTTTACAAATAAAATTTAAAAAAATGTTTCGTTTTACACAATTGGGAATATGGAGAGTAATATTTGGTAGATTTTTTATTAAATTTTTATTTAATTCTATATTTGATAGAACACTAAAGTTTCCGTATGTCAAATTTTCACAAATATGTGTCGAAAATTCTTTTAAAAAAGCCCCTTAAATAGTACTGATATATTTATTTCAATAATTTATAATTTATTTTACTACTTTTTGATTGCAAGAAAATATAAAATATCAAAATATATTAACCTCTTTGGCACAATCACTTTAACGTAAAGTATCAAAATGCATGAATTGTTTTTCTTCTGCTATAATTAACTAAATAATGTTTTTTCTACAATTTATTATTATTTATATAATGCAGTGAAAAATAAACATCACTAAAAAAGGAAATGTTTGTATTATTTCTATTTTTAAATGTTACAATATGCAAAAATCTCTGCAAAAAAATATTTTAGAAAATAACTTATTTAGCAAAAATGCAAAAAAATAAGTGGCATCAATAGTGTAGTTTTTAGTCACTATTTTGTTAATTTATATTTACCTAAATCTACCTAATTATAAGGATATCTACCTATGGTAAGGCAAACTATACCTACCTACCTATCTGCGTAGGTATTTGGGCATTATAGGTGATATTTTACATGGTTACATTTATGTAAAACAAAATAAATATATTCCACAAACTTACTTTTTACATTAAAATCAAAATATTTCCAAAAAGAAGAAGAAATAATAATATTATTTTATAACTGTATTGCGTAGGTATACTGTGTGTTATATCTTCAATAATAAATTAAAACTTAAAAAATATAAAATTATTAAAAAAAAAATAAAGACTGGTCCTTTTTTAATTTTCATATTTGTTTAAAAATAGACAGCTAAATAGTAGGAAGGTAGACTGATTTATTTTATTATATACTAGCTCGACGATGTTTTGTAAAAAATAAATTAATTAAAAAACGAAACTCTTGACAAAACTACTTTCGATAATTATTTTGTTTTTATTTACATACAGCCTGATATTATACTACCACGTATTATTATTGTTGGAAAGGTTATCGTTTATAAGTTTAAGATTTTCTTGAATAAAAATACCTACGGTTTTAATTTATTATAAATACTAAAAAGATTTAAAAAAAAGAATCACTTTGTGGTCTACCTTACCTACTTATGTAGTCTCCATTATCCGTAGGTGTACCTAGCTACTTCATTTAAGAGAAACACAAAGTTCGTTTGTACCACATACAGTTAAAAATGCAATAAAAGTCTTATAAAGATTTAAAAAATATTAAAAACACGTTTAATAAGTATAGTTCAAAATGAACCATTTAAAACAATATTAACCCTCCTAGTTACGAAAGAAATAAAATTCGTTGTCTGTCTGTTGGGTGTAATGGGGAAAAAAGGAACTGAGACCATAGAATCGCAAATAAAATAGGTAATATTTCATGTTAATGATTTAAAAAAAAAAAAAGTTTTTCACAAAACTTCTGAATCATACAGTATAATGTCACAATATCTAAGTAATTATTTTATTAATTAAGTGACGTATTATAAATATAAAGGTGTAACTGCCTGTCTGTTACTTTTTATTTAAAAAAAAAAACTTTGTACATTTAAAAAAACTATTGATTCTGGGACTTTTTTTATAAATCAAATAATCGTTTAAAAATTGCCTCAAATGAAGTAAAGACCCATTTTCTTACGTTTTTTTAATAATAAAATTTGAAATCCTGGCCGATACAGCCACGAGCTATGACTCGTTAATAAATCAGTAGAAGGTGTGATCTGACCTCACTATGACATCATATCCACAGAAAAAATCTAGTCATTATAATTATTTTGTTATCTCAAGGTCACATCTTTTAGCTCACTCTCTTCTTCTTCTCCCATAATTTCAGCATTAAATCTTCTCATTACGAGTATATCAGTATAAAGCCAATGTAAGTGTAGTACTATTCCGATTATAACTTACATGTTGCCATGCTATTTTTTTTTTTTTATAATTTTATGCATGTCAGCCTTGTTACAATAAATACTTTTTCTTCATACTCAAAATCAAAGCATTTAATTCGATTATACCAGTTACAGGCACTTTTGTTTGAATTGTCAAGGTCGGTTGGTTAAAAGATGAAGCTATTTGCACGTTCCTAAGTGTAGATCTCTATGGAAGAACGTGCAAGAAACTTCTTTTTCTGAAGCTGCTTTTAACGTGGCTACCTTTTAGGTTTAAAAATGATCAAAAGAGTTACCCATTATACGGAACCTAGCATACACTAAAACTTTGACAAATGTAACAATATAACAACAACACAACATACAACAACACAACAACAACGTAACATTTTGTAACGTCTCACAGTGTAAACTTAGCTGGAGTGAGCGTGAAGTCAAATGTCATTCAATCTTGTTTGTATGGATTGACAGCTCACTTCATGTTCACTACCTTACCTTACACAATGAACTATTTACCGAATTGCACCAGGACTGGACGGGATATTAATATCATCACTCACATCACTCTTTTAGTAGACTGCACAGTAGTCTCTTCCACACAGTCCATCCATATTTTTTTAGTCTTCTCTTTCTCATACTTCATCCACAATGATATTTTTATTTATCATCATCATATCAGCCAAAAGATGTCCACTGCTGGACATAGGCCTCCCCTAAGTGCCCCTTACTTTTATAATGTTCTTCTAAATATCCTTGAAATCAGAAAAAGTAAGAAAAAATCAATGACCTTAACACTGGACTCAGTGCTAAACTGTTCATGACACGACATGGCGTGATTGCCTGGAGCTTCCTAAACCTGATTCTAAATTAACAGTTTACTTAGAATTCTGGCATAAACAGATATACATACGAGTGTAGTTCAATGTCATGCAAGGACTTAATTAAGAACGTCAACTTTTCTCTATTTTGTTTTTTAACTATCTTCTCTTTTCTTCAATGAAAATCATTTTAATTTTGACAGTCCAATACATCCATTGCGTTGTGCTGGTTACACTAAACATGGCCTCGAAAACAAAAAGGGCAAATAAAAATGTTAACGTGTCAAAATAAACTTCGTTGTCACTCGGGGTGTGTTCTTAAGGGCAAGATCTAAGACAGCTAACATCCAGTTGGAAGCGGTGATGACTGATGGTGACCAATGCTAGGTATTCCAGAAGTTACTTAATTTTAATTAAATTATCTCTGCTCTCAACGTCGTTGTATCCGTACCTATTAATATATACTAATAATTCAAACATTTAAATAATTCATACGCCACAATAATGAAATTCCAATGTTATAACTACAGTTATCATAAAAATAAAACACCAAAATCTACCATGAAATACGAATAAGTTAAGGTAGAAACCGTGACAAAATCAGCTCAGTAGTTTCCGATGGTAGCCTGAACATACATACACACAGACTATGTAGGCACTTGTTGAGTCCGTGTGTACTGCCATATTTTAATCTTATCTTAGGTAAACTATGAAAAAATGCTGTATGAGTGAATCACGCTAAACTAATACTTTGACCGCAAGTTTGGTCGCTTGAGTTTTTGTTATTCTCTCCCAAGAGCATTTAAATTATGCCATATTTTTTAAAGAAAATTTAATCAAAATCTGGCTCAGCGATTAAGCTTTGTAACAAGAAACCGGCCAAGTGCGCGTTGGACTTGCGCCACGAAGGGTTCCTACTACAAACCTTAATTTATTTTTTGTTATAGCGGCAATAGAAATACACAATCTGTGAAAATTTCAGTTGTTTACCTATTACGATTCTTGAGACAGCTCGCAGACAGACACGAACGGACGGACAGCGGAGGTTTAGTAATAGGGTTCCGTTGGTTACCTTCGGGTACGAAACCCTAAAAAGAACATTAATTATACAGTTCATGTATTGTGTGATTGATAGATATCTTTAGATCACATCTAATTTAAAAGTTTATTTCTGTAAAGCTACCAAATATAATTATAACAAAAAAAAACTATTAATGTTCATCTCAAAATATCTTTGCTAATCAGACGACACTAATACTGTAAAGGGTTTTCTCACATAAGACCGGTTCTCTTAAACCAGGCCCTTGACCACAAACGGGTTTCAAGGTCTTATATTATTGTCCACTTAACCCTACCTCACCCTTTTTTTAAATTAAAAATAATTATAAAGCCACATCGATGTCCATATTTCCCCGAACTCCTCAATGTAACTAAATGGTGACGTAACGAATATGACGTCAGACTAAATATTTATTAAAATTCAAGGTTATTAAGACTAGACTAGTGATATTTAGAATATTATACGAGTATAGGTACTAGTCTTTCCCGCGGTTTTTTTTTAGTATAGGTAAATACGCTCACGTTTGACCACTATCTCACCTGATGGTAAGGGATAATGCGGTCGAAGATGGAGCACGCTTGCCTAGAAGTAACCTATTCACTCTTGACTTAATGACTCCCAGGTTGCAGCTATCAGGAAACACAGACTCCGGCAGGGAATTCCAATCCTTAGCTGTTCGCACTATGAATGTGTTCTCAAAACGTTTTGTGCGTGTGGGTGGCATAATATCCACCTTGTACCGGTGGCACATCGCCGTACCATGATTCAAGTGGTTTCACTCGCGTAGCCTGTCCCGCAGGAACAGGGCAATTTCTAAAGATCAAAGGAAGACTATGACACTCTGAGTCACTTTGTGTTTTTCACCTCTGACCTAGACTAGAGTTAAGAGCAAACTCATCTCAAATAAAAAATAAACTTAGTAATAATGAAGCTTTGTCTCTGTGAAATAATTTTCGTAATCGGATAAGTACGAGTACTTTCAGATATTTCGTCCTATAGACACAAGTTTATAATATTACTTTTTAAATTATTATTATAATATGTTGTATTATTAAATAAACACACTTACTTTAGAAAATTAATAAGAAAAACGTTAATTTGGCGATTCTTTTACGAAGCGTTAGCTTGTTTTTTTTTTATTAAAAAAAAATAAACTTACTTGAGGGTAAAGCTCACAATAATGTCTCGTAATCTGTAAATAAAAAAATACACTTTTTATTCTCAATGTCCAAGAAACAAAAACTTGAAGACAGGTGACATCTACCAACCCGCACTGGGCCCGCGTGGTAGATTACGGCACACTCCCTCTCACCGAGAGGAGACCTGTATCCCAGCAGTGGGAACATTATAGGCAGGTTATGCTTATGCTTATTCTTAAAAAATATATTTTGTAGGCCTAGTGGATTGGCCAAACATTTAAACATTTTTTAACAAAAAATAAAAAAAAAATAGAAAAAAAAAATCAATGCTTAATACAACAAACGTTATGGACTAAGTCTGAAATAAATTTATTATTATTATTATTATTAATACAAAATTGGCTATCTTTTTGCATCATCTGCATCTCTTGACTGCTGCGGTCAAGACAAGAAAGAAGAAAAATATTTGCGTCGACTAGTAGATCAACCACAAAAAATGTAAAAAATAAAATAACAAATCGAGTAAATTTTTGTAAAAAAGAGACATGACAAAACTATCTGTATCATACAAAAAGGTAAAACTCTCTTTTCTTTTTAAATTTTGAACAAATAATAAAAGAAAAAAAAAATACGAATTCCTCTTTTCTCCAAAAAAAGAAATATATACGAATAACGCACGCCCTTCGACATTTAATCAAACATACAAACGAATCCATGTACCAGGCATAGACCCAAAACAAAAAAAATAATTGAAAAAAGAATTACCTCCACACCCCACACTGTTAAACTCAGACAGAAAAAATAACGAAAAACCCACCCCGTGGTAAAATTACGTTTTGAAAAAAGCGTACCCTATAGAAAGGAGACGAACAAAAAAAAAATCGACCCTCCCTATACGCATAAAAACGTACATGTGTCAAAATGTATATCTATAGGAGTGAGCGAGAGAGGAAATCCCCTCAATATGGGCCCTGCACGCCCTGATCTATGAGGCACGGGAGCGAATCGGACAATTTCGTTTTTTTTTTGTGCTTTTTAACTTTGTATGTAGATTCGACAAAGAGAATGTCCTGTATGTTCTTATTTGTTCGTAGGCATATTTTTATTTAAAAATATGCCTTTTTTTTTTTTTTTTTTTTTTTTTTTTCAGAAGACGGGGCCCACTAGGGCCAGTGCCTGCTGGGGCTGCGGACTTCGTTCGAAAGAGGCACCGTACCCTGGAACGCAAAGGGCACTAGGAGAAACACGGATGGGTTTTAGTCAGTAAGAGTCTGACACTCCCTCCTGCTGTACCCAGAGTGGGAGAAGTCATTTGATGATTTCCCATCCTAAAAAAAAAAAAAAAAAAAAGGCATATTTTTATTTATTTATATAAAACTGACGTTTTTTAAATTGTTTCATGGAATAGGACCATGATATAGCTACATAAAAAGAAGTTAAAAAAAACACAAGAAGTTAATAAAAGTAGTCCAGAGTCCTCAGATCAGACCCAAGGTCATCACCAGTATTTTATCCGGAACAAAAGTACTGCTGGACTTAGGTCTCATCCAAGACAAGGGGAGACCCTTGGGAATCATTCCAGGACCTACTTACTAGTCTTGCAAGGACCGTCTACAAAAACCATTAGGTATAATATATTTTTCTCGGTAGAAATAACAATTCAGCCTCCGCTATGACACATCTTATAATCAGTTTAGGGCAGTTTATCTTATAATAATTAACAACTATGTAAAGAAGACATTATCTTTACAAAAACATCCGTCCAATGTCAAGGTTCCATCAGAATCGGATCAGCAGTTCCTGAGACTTGTTCTCATAAACAAACAAAACGTGCTTACGTTAGAGAACCTGCGTTGTAACACGATAGCTGAAGAATGTGACTTTTTGATGATATAAGGAATTGTTGTGTGCGGCTTTAGTTCTACGCTTTTAGTGTTGGTTGCTATGAAATTCTCAGGGTTTGATTTACTGCTTGGGTCATCAGTACCAGGTTAAATAACTACTAACTTCTGACCTACGGTCAAGGTCTAAGTGGCGAACCAAGTCATCAACTGTCTGATGCCTTAACATTCACTTATGTCATTTTTCTTTAAAAAAAAGGCTTTCCGTTGTGGTCGCCAGATGGCGCTTATGCAGTATCAGTAACAAATTGACGTTTTTGTTAACACGATCGAGTAACTAATAGGCAACACGCAGTGAACGAGTGTAGTGATTACTACTCGTTCCTTTTCCGATAAGAAAAGGCTTTGGTTTAACAGTAGGATAGTCAACTAAGGCGTGATGTAGTGACCATCTCTTCAAGGTCACACATGAAGAAGAGTGACCTAGAATCCAGCTTAGTGAGTGAGAGAGAAGGTCAAACCGAACTGTGTAGAGAATGATGTGATGATGCAGAAACATTCGGATGTTTGTGGTTATATTACGGATAAATGGCAAAACAGATTTTGATAAAATTTAATATAAAGGTAGACAATCTCCTAGTTTAATACATGGGATAGTTTTTATCCTAATAAATAGTCGAGTTTCTATAGGATATGAGTAAAACTGCGGACAACGGTTAATATAATGTGCCGTACCTACTTCTAAAGGTAATAATAACGAGTGATATTGTCTATAATATAATCGACGACTCGCCGTAGCAGGTTGTGTATCTTCGTATCTACTAGTAAACAGTGACCCTTTCTTTGTAGAGTTGCGTGGGATGATAAGAACGTACGATGGAATGAATGTGCGTCTCTTTGTGATGCCTCTCTCACTGGCAGTTCATTGAAGGTTCTCTTAGGTCTACAATCAAGAATTACTGTGAAGTTTCTCGGGAATCATAATTGCTTGTAACTACAGTATTGGGAGGATTTCCTGAAGCAAATGATTCTGCTGTATGGAGCTAAATATAGCTAGACATCGCTGGTCAAACATTTTCAATGACATCCCCAGAGGCCAAGATTATGATAGCCAGTAATGACCATAAAAATCAGCCCACACCAATAAACGAAACTCCGTCAAACAAATGTCTAAGTCTGCCGATCCCCAGCGAAAAGCAAACTGTCCCCGTGAAGCAGAGTGAGTAATAAAACGCGGCTGTGTGAGTGCGGATGAACGAACTCGACGTTAGCCGTCGATACGGCGGCCATATTGCTACGTCACGCGGCCTTGTGCGCGAGCGCCGAGACACAGCTTAGTTTTGGAAATTATGACCTTGCAACGCTTACTATATGATTTATCAATTTACATACGGGCTGTTGTGAAATTTTAGGTGAAAAAAACTTGTATTACCTAGGTTTTAGTGAAGAAAAAAGTGCTGTTGAAAAAGTGAAAGTTGGAAAGGGCCTAGCAGAGGACTGGTTCAATCTAGCTATAACTAATGAACTTGGGACTGTCTCGGGAAGATAGTTACAATGTTGCAAAAAGACTTTCTTGTCGTCCGAAAACTGGAACATTATAATGACCTGTTTTCTCCACCCATTGACAACTACAATCTACACTTATAATAGAGACTGAAAACGGGAATTTTATCGAATCGGTGCTGTATTTTAGATCGAAGTAGAGGTTGTTTTATTATCACTTAGACTGTAGGTATAGTTATTGATACTCGAGCTTATTTTACCTCATCAACTATAATTATTGCTGTACCAACTGGAATTAAATTTTTTAGTTGATTAGCTACTTTCCATGGAACTCAAATTAATTATTCTCCTTCTATTCTATATATTATTCTATTCTATGAATATAGGCTTTGTATTTTTATCTCTTTTCGTATTATTTTATTGGAGTTTAAATCCATTACCATCCACATCACGCTTATATTCCCAAGCTTACATTTATTTTGGCATGTATTTTCGTTAATACCATCAAAACACTACAAAACAGGAACGTTGAAATATTTCGCTTGTAAATGAAGGGATACCTTTAACATATTAAAATACACTCAAGTTATGAGTTCCTAAGAATCTTACATTCTTATCATTTCTAGAAAGTCATGACTAAGGTCATTTAACATAACTTACTGAATAAACATTTATTAGCTACTATATAGTAGCATAGCTTTGCTGTACTGTGTCCGTGTCTTAAGAGGAAAAGCGGGCGGCGAGACTTTGTGTGTAAAAAGTCATAATTCGAGGTTTGGCTCTCGAATGTTTTCTCCTCCAATATTGGACTGATTTAAGAGATATTTCATAAACTGAATAAGAAAGATGTATACTGTGTCCCTATGTTTTCCTTTTTTGTATAATAGTTGCCAAATTTGTACACTAGGGCTCTGTTGACAGCGATTTATCGGACAATTTTGAGCATTTTGTGAGGGTTCTAGTGCTTATACGGTTAATAAATCATCAAAAAGGAAAACATAGGGACACAGTATATATTCTTCTTATTCAGTTTGTAAAATATCTCTTAAGTCGGTCTTATATTGGAGAAGAAAACAGTCGAGAACCAAACCTCGAATTATAACTTTTACATACAAAGTCTTGCCGTCCATGTTTCCTCTTAAAAGGGAATATTTCAATATCCACGTATAACGTGGGCCACAAGCTGGATATTTATCAGATCGGCTAGTAGCTTCTCTACGGCAAGGTCAGACAATTTGTCATATTGGTTGTGATTATATAAAAATTGGTAGGTTTTCAATATATTTGCCTCTACAAGGACCTCTACTCTAGGCGTATTTTGTTAATTTTCACATCAAAATACATGATTAAAAAGCAAAATTCGCTTAAATACTTTTCTTAGGGATAATTTCCCTTGAAAGTAGTCTTTATTTTAATTGTCAAACCACGATGTGAAGATTTTAAATTTCAGAAAGTCGCCACCAAGAGGATTTGATAGGCGCATTTAGTCAATTTCTATGTTAAAGTATCTATAGGTTTAAAAAATAAGTTTCCGCCAAAATTAACTTCTTTCGGGTGATCTTCCTTAAAATTCGTTTTTAGGGTTCCGTACCCTAAGGGTAACTGAGTGACCCCTATTACTAAGCCCCCGTCCATCCATCTGTCAGCGGGCTGTATCTCAAAAACCGTAATAGGTAAAGTTGAAATTTTCGCAAATTGTGTATTTTCCATTACCGCTATAACAACAAATAATCAAAATTAAGGTTTATAGTAGGTGCACGATATTTGGTTTCAGAAACTTGCTGGCACTGATGAACGATATTTTTAGGCACATTTCGTCTATTTCAATATCGAAATGCAGGCTTTAAAAATGACTTTCCGCCAAAGTTCACTTTTGAGGGATGGTTCTCCTTAAAATTCATTTTTAAATTGATTGTCAAAACTTTTTAAATTTTTGATTTCCATAAAGAATTGTGCAAACAAAGTCGTGGGTGCATAGCTTGGACGACGCATGCAGATGGATTTTAAAAGGGCTTTCAGTAAATTTCCGCTAAAATTAACTTGATAACAATGACCAGCGTTTAATAGAGTTTTTATTTCAATGGTCAAAACTTGATTTCAAGATTTTGACTTGGAGAACGAAGTGAGCGGAGTCAGTCGACGCGGCACTTGGATTGCCGTGTTTCGGTTAGAGTATTTCGGCCTAATTTACGAAGAATATTGGAGTCTTATTGGGCTTATTACCTACTATTAAAGTCTATCTTTGTTTGAACTTATTTTTATTATATCTTATGGTAAGTTATGGAATTCTTGCTAATTAATTATATTGTTGTAAAATTTCTAAAATTCCCTAAATTTAGATAGCAAAGGTTTTGTTGCGTTATGTCTTTCCAACTCAAACACTAAAAAGTACTAAAGGATAAGAAATAACACTTTTGAAATATGTTTTTTTTTTCTATTGATCGGCACGCGTTTGACCACTATCTCACCTGATGGTATTTATTTTGAAAAACATAAATAGGCGGAGTTTCTCAACCGACATCTCTCCCACTGTCGACCGCCACATTCTCCACACTTGCTTACATTTAAATAAATTCATTACAAAATTAAAAAAGCTCTTAGAAACAGGCGGTAGAACTTAAAGTTGCATCAGTTTTAAACTCAAGGCAATTCGTTTTGTAACTGGGTGTGGCTGGCGACATCTTGTCGCCTCATTGGCCTACTGGTTGCTAACGGCCCCTGAGATTGCACTGTCACAAGCTTAGACTTTTACTGCATTTATTTAATGAAAAGGCATTATGAGACACACATCGAGTTTTAGAAAGAGACTGTAGAACAGACAGAGACGACACTAAATGTTAAAGTAAAATGGCGATTAATGTGGCGAGATGACTTAGTTGCTTACCATGAGGACTGGTTTGTTCGACATGGTGTAAAATATGTTTTAGTAATTGGGAATACATCTTTCTTATATCCCCATATTCCCAGTGACCTGTCCTTGATTGAGTCTACCATAGAATGCAAATAAAGAAAAGGAACAAGGAAAATAACCTGAAAAATGTGCACCGCTACACCAACGGCCACCGATTTCAAATTATGTTGTTATTATAAAAATATCTTTTGTAAATGAGTTGGCCGTAGGTAACAGGCTGAATTACGAAGCAGAGCCATAAATGGAACCAGAAAATTCCATTGTTTTGTTATTAATATGCTACTGCCAGTAATTCTGACTATCCCTAAGGAAAACTCGGTAATATAAAAGCTCGCACGAATATTAAATCAGTTGCATCAGACTCAAGGCAATGCGTTTTGTAATTGGTTGGGGTCACATGCGCCATCTTGTATTTTTTACTATTTTGCGCAAGATTTGACCAAAGTATTTTTGCGTTTTTTTTATAATAAACGGTGTACATATTGTTTTTGAGTATTGTTTAATGTAATATACATTTTGTTTATTGCTTATTTATTTTTAGAGTCTATGAAAATATGTAACGATTATGTTAAATGACGTAGGTACGACTTGTGATCGCGGTCAAATGTTTTACTCTAGTTTTCCTTCCTCTATTTAATAATTTGATACGAATTAAATTAGGTCAATTAGGTAATTGATAGTTACTTCCATTCATACAAATACGTCAAAACATATTGTTCATGGAAACTTTATATTATTATTTATCTATGAAACTAAATATATATTGAATTAGCCTAAAAGATCGCAAAGTTGAGGAAAAGCCTTTCACTTGCTAATTATTTCACTAGGAACAAACTCGACTTACAGACACAACAGACAGACAGACAACAGACTCGACCATAGTAGAGTTGGTATTTTTTTTAAATTTGGTAATGGGCTAGCTCTTGACCACAATCACGCCTGATGGAAAGCGATAGATGAGGTCTATGATGGAGCGAGCGTGCCCAGAAGATGTCTGTTCTCTCTTGCTTTGAAGGCAGATGGGTTATATGTGGACGGGAACACAGACGCCGGCAGAGAGTTCCACACCTCAGCTGTGCGCATAATAAATGTGGAAAAGAAGCGCTGGTACGACTAGACGGGATATCGACCAAGTACGCTGGTATGCTGCTAAGGACCGATAAAACATGAAAATATTTTTTTTTTCTAATTGACGTACCAAATAATATGATACACATAATAATTTAACTACCTACCACTGGCAAAGTATATTAATTTTGTACATAACCTAAAAACAAGAAAAATTAGAAAAAAAAACATAAAATTTAAAAAAGGAAAACGTCCTTCTTGCCCGCCTGTATCAAACCGTGAAGGGCCAAAAATCAACAATAGTACGGCTAGGGCGTCCGGCCCTCCTATTGGTCGATCCCTTCGACGCATCGACTGCATCATAGAGCCACGCACAATGTTACACAGAAGTGTCACTACGTACCGTTCGAAAGAGCGCAACTGCCGCGCTGGCTTGTTTTGCTGCAAAAAACTTGCTGTTATTGTCTCTAGCGCTGCAAATTAGCTTCATCTATTTGACTGACAGACCTTGACAAATCAAAAGTGCCTGTAACTGGTCTATTTGAAATTAATGATTTTGTATTTTTTTTTACATTGAGTCATCGCAACCCTGGAACGCAAAGGATTTTTTTTACTTTGCTCCAATAAAAGTTTGACGTTTTGAATATTTGATGATTTTCAATAAAAATAGTCTTATGCGATAAGGAAGAACCGTATTATATTTTTTGTTTTTGAATTAAATGTTTTTTTTTTTTGGAACTTTGATGCCATTGATTTTTAACCATAATTATACTCGTTGTTGAATTTTTTTTATGCACTTGTCTTACTACTATGGCAAGTGCAAAATTATGGATGGGTGCCGGTGGAATCCGTTCAAAAGAGTCACTGCGGCCCTGAAACGCAAAGGGCATAAAGAGGAACACGGATGGGTTTTAATCAGTAAGAGTCTGACATCCCCTTCTGCTTCGGCCGGAGCGGGAGGAGGCATTTGATGATTTCCCATATAAAAAAAAAAAAAAAAAAAATGGATGGATATGTTTGTAACTCAATTACGCCAGAACGGCAAAATTTTGCTAAGAGATAGGATGGAATAGCATATTTTATTTGCGTAAAATATGGTACATTTTGATCTTAAATGAAAATCGTTCCACATTATTTTACTTACTCATTTTCAGGATGCAAAAAAAACTTTACGCCAGAATTAACAAGTACCTACTAATAACTAGGTACAGACATTACTTTAAAACATATTTTTTTTAAACTTAATAACACATTTTATCTGAGATCATAGATAGATAGATGTTAGTCTGGAATGGCACGTGGGCTAACTTTTTACCCAGGAATTTATTCCCATGGGATAATTTCCCGAGGGTGAAGTCGCAGGCAGAAGCTAGTTTGTCATTAAATAAAGTAGTTATTTTTTATTACAATCAGAGGGCCCAGCACGAATATTTTTGACGTATAGTGACGTAACGTAAAATTTTACCATAGCTACAATACTCGTTTCGCATATAACGTTGATTTTAATTAGATACTACATTCATATTTTTGAATCATATAAATTATGTAGATATGTCCCATATTATTAAACCAAAATACTATGGGGTTGCAGTTATTCACCTTCAAAATTCACTTACGTTAACGTTACTATACCTTAAAATATTCGTGCTAGGCACTTTGTTTATAACGCTTAATTTGTTTTGATTAAGATTGTATGTTTATCGCATGTGGCCAGTATTTTTGGAAAGGGGATAGAAACTTTGTGTTGTCTAATGTTTTTACGTATTACATTTTTATTATTTTCCCGCAATTGCTGGAAAAATAAATGTTGTTTTTTTAAGTTAAATAATATCTATATTTAATTTATTATTGTAAACCAACAACTTTTGTTTATTGTAACTCAAAAATTTAGTTTAAAAATCTCATTTTTTTTGTTGTTCCCATACAAGCTTCAAAAAAATACTTCCTGTAGGTATTTAATTTGTTCAAATGGTTTGTTATTAAAAACTATTTACAGATCAGCAAACTTATATTTCCACCGTTTTATTGTTTTTTTTTATGAAACTAGCTGACCCGTGCCCTTCGTTGGGCGGTATTTTTCGGGTTAATATATATATAGCCTATGACACTCACAAATAACGTGGCTTTCTATTGGTAGAAGAATTTTCAAAATCGGTTCAGTAGGTCCAGAGATTACCCCCTACAACCGTACAAACTTTACCTCTTTATAATACAGACGAACACTACGCACAAAAATAATAGGTTTGTTAAGTAAAAACAACTTACAGAACTTTATTGTTTTGTATTGTCCTTCTGCCTTTTCCTGCCCAGTGATAGACCCGAATCTATGTGTTACCTGATTGGCTGACGAGGTGGAATGACGATGACTTACAAGCATCAGGAGCCGAAGGGCCATTGGATAGAGAAGACATTTTTATTTTATATATTTTTCTTAAGATTTACTTATTCAAGGAGAAGTGGGAGCTGAAGTACTGTGACATTTCGTTTTGTGATGAATTTAGAAATTGGTGTGATTTTTTTTAAAGACTCGTCTTGTAAGATTAATAGTGTTATGTATTTTTTTGCGATTTTTTTTTTGTGATGGTTTGCTCTTGACTCTTGGCCAGAGATGACAGAGACAAAGTCTACGAATGGTTGATTTGGTTGCAGTTTTTATTATGTTGGTATATCCTATGAATTGTATTTTAAATTACAGAGGAATTAAAATTATTTTTATCAGCTCTACTAAATACATACTATATTTACCAAATAGACAAAAAATACCCAAGAAAATATAAGTATTTTCCGTAGTGACTGAAAACACACTTGTTCTTATCCACATCCAGAAGATTTTAATCATTGATTTGGTTAGGTAGGTACATAATTGTTAATTTACTAACATAGTTTATAAGTCAAAACTAACACAAATGTATAGGTAATTCGCCTGAAATAAAGGTTTATTATTTCGTTTATTTATCATTAAAACATTTTTTTGGGTCATTCAGTCAGTCAGCACATAAATAAAAACCTCTAAAAAAATTGTATCATGTATTTTCATTTAGGTACCTTTTTGTAAACTGCACTGAAGTAGTCACAATATGGGTCACACAAAAAAAAGACCCAAACAACTAGAGTCCGAGGTTCTAATAAAAAACGCAGGTAAGAAGGGCCTCGTCTCCCATTGGCCTACGACCGCGTGTTCTATCTCTATGTAGAACTCGACCAATGGGGGCCACTCTATCCCGAACTGACCTATGGTAACGTGCTCTATGCTCTATCGTAGAGTCATAGAGTAGGGATATATGTAAATACTTTTTTTACGTGACTACGGAAAGCGCGTTAAGAGCCGTTGGTTCTCAGTGTATTTTTGAAGAGGGCCAATATCTACTAATTTTAAGCAACTTTCGCCAGAAATAACGCAAAATCGACAAGAATGGCGTAAAAGTATTAGGAGAGCTGAGCCCAAATCTATACTAATTATTATAAAGAGGTAAAGTTTGTGAGTTCGTCAGGTTGTAAAGGGTAATCTCGGGATCTATTGAACCGATTTTGAAAATTCTTTTACCAATAGAAATCCAATTATTTGTGTGTGTAATAGGCTATATATAATATTAACCCGAGAAATATTGCAAAACGAAGTGGCCCCGGGGCAGCTAGTAGAGAATAAAAAAAAAAAAAATCGTTTAAACTTAATTTTTCTTAATTTTATTTTTTGTCTCCCAAACTAACGCGTCTCACAATTGCAATTTCACACTTGGAAAGCAAATTGGTCCAGTAGATTCCGCGAAAATGGGCTGTGACAGACAGACCCCTTATCGTACAGGGCCTGTTTTTCAAAAAAGCTAGAAGTTTGATTGAAAGCGCAAGAAAATGGTGATGAGAAACAAAACCTTCACTTTTATAACTGCGGACAAAACTCCGCCAAACACAAAGCCCTCGGCCAGTCGGCGTGCTATCAATTCACTCAATAACAAAGCTAAAAATAATTACAGATAACAGTATCGCGGACACTGAACCGTCTGCCAACGTTGTGCGATCTTCTTTATCTAGACGAGCAACTCTTCTGCCACAAGGTTGCCTGCTTGTCGGTCTCTTACAGATTTTACTTCGGTGTGTGTCCAAGAAGTCCACGACCTCATCCCACCGGCCTCCTTCTACCATCGGACATCCAGACGCACTGCATCTTATCATCCCTACCTTGTTGCTATTAAACCAATTCGCTCTAAGCGTTTCCAAAAGTCTTTTATAATGCGCACAGCAAAGGACTGGAACTCTCTGCCTGCGTCTGTGTTTCTGAATGCTTACAACCCTAATCTCTTCGTCTCTGTCACCTCTGACCTAGACTAGAGTCAAGAGTAAACCCATCACAAATTAAAAAAAATGGTGCTTCTTGGTAAGACTGGTGAACGATTTTCTGGTTCCTGACAATCCGTAACGATTGCCAAAGATCTAAACGTGTGTGTCTTTTTCTTTGGATGGGATCATCAAATGACTCTTCCCGCTCTGGGTACAGCAGGACGGAGTGTCAGACTCTTACTGACTAAAACCCATCCGTGTTCCTCCTAGTGCCCGCCGCGTTCCAGGGCCGCGGTGACTCTTTCGGATGAATTCCACAACCCTGGATAATAAGGTTACCTATCCGCAATTTTTCTAAGCGTGTTTTAATAATTCAGAGTCGAAGGGGTTAATATGCTTTCTGAAGCACGAAGGATGTGTTGGTCTATGGATGGTCACCCATCCACAGACCAACCTTGGCAAGCGTTTCTCAATTTTGAAGATCGAGCCTTGCAGCTTATATTCCACCACGCTCTTTCACAAAAATATTCCCAACTAGCTGACTCGTGCCCACTTCATTGGGCGGTATTTTTCGGGTTCATATTTATAGCCTATGACACTCACAAATAACGTGGCTTTCTATTGGTAAAAGAATTTTCAAAATCGGTTCAGTAGATCCAGAGATTACCCCCTACAACCTCACAAACTTTACCTCTTTATAATATGAGTATACGAGTAGATTCTTTAAATACAGTATTTTTGGCAACAGATATCGATTCTTAAGATTCCTTAGTTTTAACACCTTTGATCGATATGTTGATAACATTCTGTCTTCAGTGTCAGTTGCCAAGAAACTGTGACAAAGGTTCGTTGACCCGATAATGGGTAAATAACAGAGCATCACGCGAGTTTCCCTGAAGAGGTAGGCTGAAGTGTGTAGAAGTATGTGTACATTTTCCAGTTGTGTTTTAAGTCCGATTAAATTGAGGATTCTATGTTACCATGCCAGGTAATATGTCACCATCTGCCTGCCTTTTCTCAACTATATTGGGGTCGGCTCCCAGTCAAACCGGATTCAGCTGAATACCAGCATTTCACGTGGAGCGGCTGCTTACCAGACCTCTACAACCCATTAACTGGGTAACATGGTACTGTTTACTCCTTGGCAAGACTACGCCCGGAAATAAGTCATTTTTGTGCGACATTTCTGGCGGAATAAACGGGTTTTCCTTCTTTTTAGGGCTATGCTCAGAGTTTCAAAACGTTCAAATCAGAAATGAAGATATCTTCAGGAGAACCATGGTTACCGACATAGTCCTAAAAATCGCCAAATTTAATTGGCAGTGGACACATTGCTCGCAGAACAGATTAGTCGATGGGATCCAAAGGTTCTACGGTACCGGAAGTCGCAGCTTTGGAAGGCATTAGGATGCAGTACTCATATAACGATGTGGCAACACTTTGGGGAGGTCTATGTTCAGTAGTGAACATCTTTCTGGTTAAACGATGGTGATGATATAGACATTTTCTTGGCTCGGCGTTTTTCTGGTGGTCGCCACTGTTGATTCTGGCTTTAAGGAGTTGCAGTGGTTGGGAATGTGTAGCGGACTTGTCCCAATAAAATGAAAAGACATTTTCAGGTCTTGACAACAAGATTAGTTCTGTAGGACCTGATTTTTCAAGACTTAGATAAAACTTATTCGTCTAAAACGAATATCGTATTAAACGACCATTTCAAAAATGTGTTCTAAATGCCCGTCTTTTGTTAATTTACATGTGACATTTTTATATTATTGTGTAATACTTTATTAGACGGATAAGTTTTATCCAAGGATTGTTAAATCAGCCCTAAGTTTTGTACGTTACAAACTGTTTTCAATATTTACTGTGGTCCACAGTCGGTGTAAACTCTAAATGTCCTTTTTTTTATTTGTAATAGGTTTGCTCTTGACTCTAGTCTATGACAGAGACAAAGTCTACGATGGAGCGAGCCTAAACCAAAGTACTTGTTTCATAATTAAATTATCTTGAGAATATCTTAATTTCTGGTTCGATCACGCAAGGAAACCTGACGAAGCCCGGTCCATTGCCCTTTGAGTGATGTTAAAGCTTTATGACGAGATGGGCCTTGTGAGCGACCACTGTTCAATCTACTCAATCATCAATTCAATATATATAAATTCTTCGGTTAGTGACTGATTGAGTGATTAGAGTGAGTGAGTGAGTGAGTGAGTGACAGACAATGCACAGCAGAAACTACTGGTCGTAGAAAGCTGGAATTTGACATGAAGCTTCTTTACTTTACGTACCCCAGCACTAAGAGAGGATTCACCGAGCGGATTTTCCTACGGGAACGGGAAAAAACGGGATATGCGCGAACGAAGTCGCGGACAATAGCTAGTATGACATAAAATTACGGCTGTATTCCCAATGGCTTAGGCAGAGTTGTAACTACGTTCACATTCCGCCAATAATACATTTAAGTCCCATATAATAAAGGGCGCGGTTCTCGTGGCTAAATAATATCAACCGCACGGGTTGATCTTCAAGGTTAAGCAACGCTTGCCAAGGTTGGTCAATGGATTGGTGACCATCTTAAAATAGGTACCGAGACTCTTCCACGTTCAGCCGTTGGTCCCGGCTGTCAATTGTAGATCTTTGGCAATCGATACGGATTGACCCAGAGCCAGAAAATCTGACTCCAGTCTTGACAAGAAATACCGTGTTATCCAGTTAATGGGTTGTGGAGGTCTGGTATGTTAGGCTGTGAAAAAGACGGATGAAAATAGATCGCATGTAGCGGAGATGAGAATGTTGAGATGGATGTGTGGAGTAACGAGAGTGGATAAAGTGAGAAATGAGTATATTAGAGGTAGTTTAAAAGTGACGCCAGTGACGGAAAAGTTACAAGGGAATCGCTTGTCTTGGTATGGTCATGTGAAGAGGAGGGATGAAACGTATGTAACTAGAAGAGTTATGAATATAAATGTGAATGGATGGAGAGGGAGAGGAAGGCCCAAGAAAAGATGGATGGATTGTGTGAGTAGCGATAAGAAAGAGATGGAAGTTAGTGATAGCGTGACGGCTGATAGGAGAGAGTGGAAGAAAAAAAAACGTGTTGCGCCGACCCCAATTAACATGGGATAAGGGCAGGAAGATGGAGAGAGATGGAGGCCTGGCAGGCAGCCGCTCCATGTAAAATATTGGTATTCAGCTGGTATCCGGTTTAACTGAAAGCCGACCACAATGGAAAAAGGCAGGCAGATGATGAGATGCTATAGGTACCAAGATATATTTTTTAATATTAATAAGCTCGTATTCAACGTCGACATAAGTCGTCGTCGTCGTAAGCGATGATGCAGTCCATGATACAGCACGCTTGCTTATAAGTAACCTATTCACTCTTGACTTAAAGACCCCAAGTTTTATTAAACCCAATTTTGTACTAATGTTCTGAAAATGAAGCCCTGCTTATCCGAATAGAATTTTAAAATGATAGGTGAATAAAAAAATTCAAGTTCTTCAGTTAAAATAATAAAATGTTTGAAATCCCAGCGTACTGTGGGCGTCTTTGTTAGGTTCGCAAGCAAAGGGGAGGGGACGCCCATTTTCAAAATGGCTACCTACCGACGAAGATTCTGACGTAATGCGTATTAATATAGCCAGATTCCCGCTTAAATTAAAATGTTTTATAAAATTTTAACCCAATTTCAATAAATATTTATTGATTTTTGGGTATTTTTTATCAAGATGGTGTAAGGCAAGGAAGTTAGGTGTCAGCTCGTCTGCGCATCTGACAACGTTATTGATCGCGATTTCAATTACGTCACAAGGGTTTTTTGAATAAAATATATAAATTTTCTAACCAAACAACACAAAGAAAAGCACATTTCTTTAAAAATAAAACGAATTTTGTTGCAACACAAAAAAATACCAAGATAAAATGTCAAATCACGCAAAAAGATCAATAACCAAACATGTAAGTTTCATTACAAAAATCAAGTAACGAAAAAAAAAAAAGAAATTTCATATATAGAATAGAAAGCTACTCACCTCCGCGGATCCAAAATGGCCGGCCCCCGAACAAAGAAAATACGAAAAAAAAAACTGTAATCCTTTAAAAAAAACATAACGGGTACTGGGGAAATGGTTTTAAGGCACTAAAAGTGAAATTTTATGTAGAAAAATGGATATAAAAGGTATTTTAAAGCGACACGACGTTGCACTCCGGTGCATTTGGGTGTACTGAGGGCCTGCATCGGCAGGGCGCACTCACACCGGCGCATGCCCGCACACATACACACTTCACCCGCGACTCCGCACTCGTGAAAGCCAGAACACTGCATCTTGCATTTACCATAGCAACAGTAAGAAATTACCGGACGACTTTTTATGATCACGACTTTACTGTTTTGAAGGGACAGCAGGGGCTGAGGCATGAAGCTGAACACAGATTGGTCTTATAGGATTTTGCGATTGAAAATTTGTTTTTTTTTAATAAAGGAAAATATTTTTGGTTCCGTTTTTCATTATAACTTACAACAAAGTTCAATAAAATTATGTTTAGAGTGAACAATTCTATAAAAAGTCTCAAAGATTGGAGGCAAACAAATACATAAAATGCATCGCACGAAAGTCACAAGTCACTGTGTAAACATACCGGATTAAAAAAGAAGTCAAATTATTTTAAGTCAGACATGTAAACCTCAATAAGAGAAAGCAAAAATATTACAAGACGCTAATAGAATCTATTATACGTAGAAAATAGTTAATGTATCAGGAATAGTAACAAGATAATATAAAGCTTCTTCAGGAAAAAAAATCTAAAGGGATCATTTGCACTTAATGCAGGAAAGGGTTTTTCCTCTTCGAAACAAAAAGTTTAATTATGTCTTTCTAAAAATACAGGCACTACTCTAATATTTCATTAATTGTATGAATCTCAAAACACATTTATGATGAAATCCACTTTAAATATACTTTTAAAGAAAAACAATATAGACTTTTATTTCTCGAACATGAAAGAAAATTCATTCTATTTTACGTACCCAGAGCATTTGATTTGCCTGAACTCTCCAAAGAAAGGAAATTATCTAAGTCCAGTCATACTCAACCTTTTGTCTTTCTGGGCCACATGGCGCTTCTGCTATTGATATGATGGGCCGCAATAACCAATAGTAACATAAAACTCTACATTGAAAACTATCGACACAAATACGACTTTGAACTTTGCGACAAATGAACAGATTTCGATAAAGTTACTGCTGTAGCATAAGTCAACATTTTCGTTTTGCTAGCGTGTGTCTAATTATCTCTTCAGCATATCGTTAAGGAGAGATTCAGTAAGCCGAGATCTATACAGTATAGAAAAAATCTTGTAGTTTAGAACTAAATAAAAGAGACATCATTATCATCTGCCTAGCCTTTTCCCAACTATATTAGGGTTGGCTTCCAGTCAAACCGGATTTAGCTGAATACCAGTATTCGTAACGAATGCCAAAGCTCTCCAAATAACTGCCGGGACCAACAGCTTAACGTGCTTTCCGAGGCACGGAGGAAACTCGGTGCCTCGGTATGTTAAGATGGTCACCCATCCACAGACCCACCTCGGCAAGCGTTGCTTAACCTTGAAGACTGACCTGTGCAGCTGTTATTATTTAGCTACGAACCCAATAACAGAGACTGACTGAATCTACGCTAAAGAGCCACAAAGAAAAGCTTGACAGACCACATGCAGGCCGCGGACTGCAGTTTAAGTACGAGTATAACTGTCTAATAAAGATAAGAAAGATAAAATAAACTGGTGAAAGAAGCCGGGAAGGAATTATTATAATACTACCGAATCACCACACGTTTCTGTAAAAAATCTGACACTAAAACTGCAAATGAGCAGAAACGAGGACATCACTGTCTATCCTCGCTCAAAAGCCAGTAAAAAACACTACTTATAAAATTAAATAATGAAGTGTTACACAAATTGATAATCCTGTGTCACAAGTGACGTCAGCAGATGACGAGTTATCCTATCGTTCCAGGAAAACACACTAGTTCCTATTAATAGAAGTATTACAGACTAGTGTTAATTGCTCACTTACCGTTCCCTCCAGACAGTTGGACATGTTACAATTACAATTGAAAAAAATAATAATAATTGCTCATTTTTTGTAAGTTTGTGCTCTCACAGAAGAGCATGCGCATAGCAACAAGGCTTTGTGACGGAACAGAAGATGGGATGAGCGAAGAAAAAAGAGTTTGCTCTGCAGTGGGAAGATAGAGACCACTTTTGTAGGCTTTCTTTAAGCGCAGCTGCTTCGTTATAGCTCTTTTTTTAAATGGGAAATCATCAATTGACTTCACCCGCTTTGGACAGAGCGGGAGGGAGTGTCAGATAACACTGGCAGGTTTGTTTTATCTCTAGAACTTCGATGGAACGCACTTAATTACAGATCTCTCTGATACACCATAGAGGTTACACTGTTTCAACTCCATCTGCCAGCGTTTATACAACTATGTTGTGCTCTGCATCAGACCAGTCAGTTTTCAGTTGCATCCGGGTTCGGTTTCGGTTTCAGGTGAATACCAGTATGTTAGCTGGAGCGACTGATTGCGAAGTGGTAGACAGGCGTCTACCACTTCTAATAGACACTATCATTATCATCATAACAGCCGAAAGACGTCCACTGCTGGACATAGGCCTCCCCCAAAGGGGGGGGGGACGCTTGTGCGGCGGGTTGACGATTGCGGTGTATGGTGTTGCGTTTTACAGATAATGCTGTTGCCCATTCTCTGACGAGTCCCTTTGTCGCCTCTTACGACACCCACGGGAAATGATGGGATGGTATTATTCTTTTACGGCACCATACGACACCGGCCGACACCATACGGCATAGAGGTATACACTGTTTCAACTCCATCTGCCAGTGTTTTCACAATTATGTTCGGTTCGGCTTCCAGTCAAACCGGATGTAGCTGAATACCAGTATGTTAGATGGAGCGACTGGCCAACAGCTACTAATAAATGGATCTGTCTACTAGCTACTAATGTGCACTACTAGCTGACCCGTGTCCACTTCTTTGGGCGGTATTTTACAGGATAATATACATATAGCCTCTAACACTCACCTCACAAACTTTACCTCTTTACTATTATACTATATCTTCTTCTCCTTCTTCTTCTTATCGTGTGGGCAGTAAGGTCTAACGACCCCACACACCCTAATGTCAGAGTTTCTAAACCGCCTCAAGGACCTCTGACATGGTTTATACTCTATGTAACAACTGTAATAAAATAAAATGACTGTAGAAGTCGCAATGTCATTAGTTTTAAAGTCATCTCTACTAGGAATGATAAAAGTCATAAGTTTACAATTAAGTCTGCGGTTTTTAATTAGAATTAGCAACAATAACAGACATACATAAGGACGCAAAAGTGTTGCGGGTGACCGTCGTGTTGTAAGCAATTTTTAGGGTTCCGTACCAAAATGATACAAAAGGAACCCTTGTGGTGTGACTAAGTCTGTTCGTCTGTCACAGCTGGATATCTAGTTCTTCAGATATCCAGCTGTGACAGACACTAATGCTATAAACTTTAAATTTGGAATAGTTTTAGATGACGTTTGCTCAACTGTTTTTTAAATAAGAAAAAAAATAAAAATGTATATATTTTTTTGCAACAGCCACTGAAATGGGTTCTTAAAATTAGAAGTGGGGAGCTACTAGGACATGCTACTAAAAAGCACTATTTTCATATTCTTAAACAAATTTCAGGCCCCATAGTTTTCGACCTTATTTTTTTAACCGATGTTTGCTCTTGACTCTAGTCTATGTCAGAGATGACAGAGACAAAGTCTACGATGGAGCGAGCTTACCCAGAAGGTTCTCTCTAACTTTGCTTGTAAGCGTTTGGAAATACAGACGCAGGCGGAGAGTTCCACTTCTTTGCTGTGCGCATTATAAAAGACGTTTGAAAACGCTTAGTGCCAATTGAATTATCACCGAAGTTTGCAAAAAGTTTGCGAAGTAAAAATCTGAAATTGTTCTCTGTGATAGAAATGTATGTAAAGATTACAGGAAAAATAAAACAATATCTCTACTGCACACTTTTTCAGAAATCTAAAACTGCAATATACACCGCAGTATCAAAAATTCTCTAACGATATAGGCCTCGCCGAAATTAAAAACATTTCACGTGGCACTCGGTGCCCGAGTCCGACTCGCACTTGGCCAGTTTCTTATTAATTTGGATGGTAAATAAGTCGACGATAGGCTGGTGCTTACTATTGCTTACCGTCGGACATCTACATTTACAACAAAAGACATCTTCAAATCTAGAGACATTTAAAAATCCAAGAATAAATCTGAAATGCATTATGTAGATCATTCTTATTAGACAAGCACCCTACAAACTAGGGCCAGAGCTTGCCAGGATTGTGGAATTGTCCGAAAGAGTCACCGCGGCCCTGGAACGCGGCGGGCACTAGGAGGAACACGGATGGGTTTTAGTCAGTAAGAGTCTGACACTCCCTTCTGCTCCGCACAGAGCGGGAGAAGTCATTTGATGATTTACCAACCTATAAAAAAGCCCTACATATTGCAACCCAGCAAGTCTATAACTCTCGAAGCAAAAGGTTACTTTTAGTCAGGAGTTGAAAAAAATCTTAATTCTTATTCTTCTTCTTTTCTTAATTACTTTTATCTTTCTATGTAATGTGTGTATATAAACTGTTAAATAAATAAATTATATGCAACTAAATCAGCTTAGAATGAACATGTAAAGCCGTATAAGCTGTCAGCTGGCATTCTAGAAAAAACAAACTTCATGACTAAATAAAATGTAGGTAAATCCTCTTCTTGAAAACCTTGAGGAAGGAAAACGAAGTAGAAATCACACTACTTTGTATTGGTTATTACTTTACAGAAAAAGGACTTAAGAAATATGAGTAACACTAATTATAAAGAGGAAAGATTTGTTTGTTTGAATTGAATTAGGCTCCGAAACTACTGCACCGATTTGAAAAAATATTTCACCATTAGAATCCTACATTATCCCTGATGAACAAAAGCTATATAATATTTTCAAAAAAGTTAGGGATGAAAATTTTTTTTCGTTACTTGTAGTATGAGGCGGTATTAATTGGCAAATTTCATAGTTCTAGGTCAATGGAAAATACCCTATTATGTGTATACATTTTGATTCCCTTGAAATTGTCGAAATATAGATACGTTTTTTTGCGGCATAAAAGGCCGTATCTTTTTTATTTATTACTAACGTTAATTTTGATTTTTGCAATCAGCCATAGACCTGAGTATATTGTTTTAATTTCAACTGGATACCTTCTCGCGTTCCCGAGATAAACGGTCTTGACAGAAAGACGGATGGACAACAAAGCGATCTTATAAGGGTTCCGTTTTTTTTTTTCATTTAAGTTACAGAACCCTAAATATAGATTATTATCATTAATAAAGGTTATTATTTGATTCCAATAATTACAAAATTTTAGATGGACCTCCTTGGTTGACATGACATGTTGACATGGGTCGCCCCTGTGACGACCACTGACGACTGTACCAACGAGCCACTTTTACAATCACACCCTTAATCTGCGGGTCTAAAAGCTACTTTAGCAGAATCATAATATTAATCACTCGAAAATCTATCAAATTTCATTTTAATCGACTTCCAAAAAAGGAGTAGGTTCTCATTTCGGTCGGTATTTTTTTTTTATGTATGTCCACCGATTACTCCGAGTTTTGTGATCCGATTTATGTGATTCTTTTGTAGTTCGATGCGGTATACTTGCTATTTGGTCCCGTAAAAATTTGATTCAGTTTGGTTCAGTAGTTTTTATGTTATGAGCATTTTTGCGTATTTCAATTTCAGCGTAGACGATGACGTCGTCCAAGTTTACAAAAAAATATAGGTCGTTTACATTTTTTTGTAAATAGTTTTTTCATCTTTATCACTAACGCATAAGGTTCAAGGTTGATTGGGAAAATTTGACAGTGACAGGTAGCGTGATGTGCTTTCTGATTCTGCTGAAGTGGCTTTTTTAGACCTGCAGGAAATGGCTAGGTAAAGGTGACATGAGACATGATTTACTGCCATGACAGATAAAGAGTCAGCCTTTTGTGTTATTTCTTGATATTTTTTTGTAATTTTATGATTGTACGTTTGACCATGTATTGGTCTCATATTATTATCTATGTAAAATAAATTAAAAAAAAAACTGGCCAAGAGCGAGGTCAGATTTTAAGACGAAGGGTTCCGTACCATAAACAGCGAAAAAACCAGTCTCTTCTATGGGAGCCCTCTTTAATTTTCAATTTAATTAAGTTATATAATACAAATTCTGTGGAACATTAAACTGTCCAACTATTTAGGTTCTTGAAATCTAGGTCGCTGACAGACAGACGGACGAACGGACGGATAGACGGCTGGACGGACGGACAGCGCAGGCTTAGTAATAGGGTTCCGCTGGTTTTCCTTTGGGTACGGAACCCTAAAAATTGATGAGCTTGTCTAGAACAAACCAAACCTTCTACTCAAACTATACCCCAATGTAAAGTTTTCCATTAATTATATATTAGAATTATACATGTAATTTTAATGTTTTCAGAATGTTCCCAGAATTCAAAACATGAATGATTACTGAGTAATAGCATAATATTAAGCAAACAGACCTTCACATAGATTATAATCTCAGCTTATCAGTGTATTTATTGAGGAAAATTTTTACATTAATTCTAATAGATTCATTTCATTCACTCATACCTTTCATTAATGAATAATGATCATTTGATAATCTATGTTTGGAACAACACTTCCCGTAATGATATTTATTTTGTAAAAAAACTGATGACCCGTCCAAATTTACACAGGTGCAAATTCTATACACAGACCTTCCTCGTTTATTGTTCTTTCTATAAGTCAAATCGTATCCATATCCGATGCGTTGTTTAGAAGAGGTGGAGAAACAGACAGAGGCAGAACCCACAATTTTTTTAACGACTTTTGATTTGCTGGTCAGCTTTTTAGGGTTCCGTACCCAAAGCCCAACGGGTAACCCACGGAACCCTATTGCTAAGTCTCCGCTGTCGGTCCGTACGTCTATCTGTAAGCGGGCTGTATCTCAAGAACCGTAATAGGTAGACAGTTGAATTTAACACAGATTATGTATTTCAATTGCCGCTAAAACAACAAATAATAATAATTAAAGTTTATGGTACGGAACCCTTCGTATGCCAGTCCGACTCGCACTTTGCCGGTTTTTTTTCAAGTACTATAAATACATATAATGTTAAAACTACATGAAAACCATGTAAATGAATGTGGACTGCGGTGGACTTTTGAGGAAAGTACCACATACGTTACAAATATGCCACACATCTATCACTAACTTACAAAAAACTCAAAAAAAATAAACAAAAGAAGCTACCTATATGTAAAAAAAACAAAACTAAAGAAAAAAATCAAAAGAAAAATAAACTACATGTTGTTGTTATCTACCTATTTATCTTGCCTATTTTGTCCCACTGCTGGACAAAGCCTCCCACTCTCTTTTCCACTCTCTGTCAGTAAGGAAAAAATCTCCCTTTTTGACCAAGATATGTCGAAGACAGATGATCTCATAATATGATATTGAATTTCCCTTATAAGTACATATTTTGACCTTGAATGTAAGATGAAGGTCAATAGGTTTCTCAGAGCATTATAGGGACTAGTGGTTAAAATTAGCACGGGAAAGTTGATGATTCTTTTTCTTTAAATCACTAATGAATAGGTTACTTCCAGGCAAGCGTGCTCCATCATCGACCACATCATCGCTTACCATCTGGTGAGATAGTGGTCAAACGGGGGACAATTCATAAAATCAAGTAATTACTGATTGAAAACATGATTTAAATTACTCTTCCAAACAAAAAAATAATCATCCAAATCGGCTGACAATTGGCGAAAATATCGCTGAACAAACATTTTTCATGGGATCTCATCATCAGATCCTAATTTATACCTTCCATCATCAGCTCAGCAACATGAGATGATGATTACCAGGCACAAATATCTGAATTGCGTTAGAAAATTTATGAAAGATATTGATTTTCATGGGATCCCATAATCAGATGACTTGGTGACAATGGGACCAATGGGGAAGTATAACCCTTCAGATGAAACAAGATTTTTTCAAATCGGTTTATAAATGACGGAGTTATGAAGTATAAAACATAAAAAAAATACATCCGAATTGAGAACCTCCTCCTTTTTTGAAGTCGGTTAAAAAGAGTGTTCGTTCGAGTTTCTTGCATGTTCATATCCATAGAGATCTATGCTTTCGAATAAAGATCCAGAATCCCTAATCTGTTCAAAGTCAGAGTGAACAGGCTCCTTCTGGGTAAGCTGGCTCCATCGTAGACTTTGTCTCTGTCATCTCTGACCTAGACTATAGTCAAGAGCAAACCCTAGTAAAACGTATTTTTTTTACAAGAACAAACTGAAGTAAAAAATAAATATTAATAAAGAAGGAAAAGAAAGAATAAACAAAACGAAAAATGTCTAATACCTAGTTATGATCTGTGCAATAGGTCGTAGTTTGAGGCTTGTATGTGTGCGCTACGCCACAGCCTAGACAACACAGTATGGATGTCCGTAGGTCATGGTTGTTGTGCTGAAACATCCTACTCTGTGGCTCAAATGCGATCTATAATTTCGTATACAACTTTGATTCCTGACGATGGCTGGGAGTTTTGAGCGTAAAAATGGTGATATTAAGTTAGTTGATTAAAAAAAAGAAACCGAAAGAAAGGAAAGGCCATAAAACCATTGTGGCCGCCATTTTGATTTTTTTTTTCAAAGTTTGGCTCTCATGGAGGCTCATGATCCTCATGATCATGATATATGCATATATGGGTAGAGGAAACTATAACAAACAAAACATGTTGGGAAAGTGGTGCCCTAAAAAGTCACGTTGCCGAGATATTTCAATTTCAAAAATTAACTTATCACGCGCTCATATGCAGCAAATTTGACCATTTATTAGAAGAAACCACCATTACACCACCATCCACCATCCACCATCCACCATTTGCAAAATAATAGTGTAATTTATACAAAATGGCGACCGGTGAGCTTTTCCAGCTTCCGTAGATAAAAGTTCAAACCCCTTTATTATTTTCACGAAAACTGCGCAGATACTAATATGTCAACTCATGGATGAAAAATCCAAGTTTTAGTAAGAATGCTCATGGAGTTTTTCGGGACATCAGAAAGCAGCTAATCGACTGTTCATGTGACCAGAAGACTGGGCTTTTCTTTAACCCAAAGAATCAGCACTGCCATTCAACGTGGCAATGCTGCCAGAATTGTGTGCGCTTTTTTACTATTGATAGGCAGGCACACGATTGCCCACTATCTCACCTGATGGTAAGCGCTGATGTGGTCGAAGATGGAGCACGCTTGCCTAGAAGTAACCTATTCACTCTTGACTTAAAGACTCCCAGGTTGTAGCTATCAGGAACACAGACTCCGGCAGGGAATTCCACTCCTTAGCTGTACGCACTATGAATGTGTTCCCAAAACGTTTTGTGCGTATGGGTGGGATGTCCACCATGTACCGGTGGCGCATCGCCGTTCGTCTTGTGGTCCGATGATGGAACGGGCTTGGCGGAATTAAATTATGCAATTCCGTCGCACATTCCCCAAAATGCAACCGGTAAAAAACTGACAGGCTAGCAACTCGTCGTCGATGTTCAAGACTTTGGAGCTTCGACGCGACGAGCCTCTCATTGCCGATGATCCTCTTGGCTCGTTTCTCAATTGACTCAAGGGCATCAAGCTGGTATCTGGCAGATCCATCCCAAAGATGAGAGCAGTATTCCATACACGATCGAACTTGCGCTTGATAGAGTTTGAGCAGCTGTTCCGGCGTGAAGTACCGTCTCACCTTAGCCAGAATCCCCAACTTCTTTGCAGCCACTTGAGCTTTTGCCTCTATGTAAGGGCCAAAATTGAGAGTAGATGTTAATGTAACCCCAAGAAGCTCAAGATGGTCGGTTATCGGCACGGTTTCACCGCGGAAAGATGGAGCTGGGCGGAATTGGCTCCTTTTGGCGGAAAATAGACACGCTTGGGTCTTAGCAGCATTGAACTTGACCAGATTGGCATCGCCCCAATCAGAGACCGCCTGTAGGGACACGTTCAAGCGCTCAACCATTGCCTCCCGGAGAGACCGAATCTGCGACCCACCAGCTCGTGCGTCGGACACGTATCTTTCAGCAACAGTGCTGTCGTCTGCATACCCAAAGGTACCGGGTTTAAGCAGATCATTAATATGCAGCAAGAACAGTGTTGCCGAAAGCACCGACCCCTGAGGAACCCCGGCATTAATATCCAGCAGTCCAGACGAGCAGCCATCTATGACCACTCGGATAGACCGATCCCTCAGGAAATCTGCGATCCAATCACACAAACCGGCGGGCAGACCGAAGGAAGGAAGCTTACTAATAAGGCCATCGTGCCAGACCCTGTCGAAGGCCTTCGAGATGTCAAGGGAGACCGCCAGTGCCTCCCCGTGCTTCTCTATGGCCTCACTCCAGATGTGAATGGCATACGCTAGAAGATCCCCAGTTGACCGATTTCGGCGAAACCCGTATTGCCGGTCACTAAGGATATCATTCGCTTCTAGGTATGCCAGGAGCTTATGATTCAGCACGCGTTCCATAGTCTTACAGAGTATGGAACCACCTGTTGGTAAGCGCTGATGTGGTCGAAGATGGAGCACGCTTGCCTAGAAACCTAGAAGTAACCTATTCACTCTTGACTTAAAGACTCCCAGGTTGTAGCTATCGGGAAACACAGACCCCGGCAGGGAATTCAGCAGAGGTCCGAGACCTCTGCTGAACAAGCAAAGACCAAATTTGAGGTTTCCTAGCGGGCATTAGAGCGCAGCTTTATCGTGTCTGTGTTTCTTGAGCTCTATCATCTAGGATTAAAGGGCTCTGCTAATAAAGTTAGCGTTTTTTAAAGATGGGAATTTATTAAATGACGACAACTGCTCTGGGCGGAGCGGAAAGGAGTGTCAGACTCCGTATCCCTGGACTAAAGTAATTCTACCAGCATTATAATATGCTGAGTATTTAACTGCCCAAGTGACATGACATTGGTGCAGCACATTTTATTCTAACCTGGAAAATTTTAGTTTGATCTTTAGAAAAAAACAAGAAATTGGGCGATGATTGAGGGAGTGCTCACGTTTTATTTAAAGAGCTAGCAAAGCGCTTAGTTGACGCTTCGCGTGACCCAAGAGCTGGCTTTTACCTCGGACAGAGGATTAGCACTGCCATACACATCCAGTCTTGCCATGAAGTACCGTCTTCCACCTTCTTCCACCTGGCGTTAATCCCGGCTATTGCCAGGGTCCGCCTTCCTACTTAGCTTCCTCCACTTTGCCCGATCTTCAACATCCTTCTCAGTCAGGCCATTGGCTCTCGTGTCGGACTTGACGACGTCCAGCCAGCGCTTGCGAGGGCGACCACGGGGCCTAGCCCCAAGAACAGCCATATTCATGCATCTCCGACCAACGTACTCCATAGGGCGGCGCATGATGTGGCCATACCATCGCAGACGACACTCTTGCAGTTTTTCCCCCACGTCACGGACACCAAGACTACCTCGGATGTATGAGTTGCGCATGCGATCGGATCGCGTTACGCCACTCATCCACCTCAGCATCTTCATCTCCGTGACGCGAAGCTCCTGGGTGTGTCACACATCCAGTCTTGCCATGAAGTACCGTGTTACCCAGTTAATGGGATGTGGAGGTCTGGTAGGCAGCCGCTCCGCGTAAAATACTGGTATTCAGCTATATCTGGCTTGACTGGAAGCCGACCCCAATATAGTTGGGGAAAGGCTAAGCAGATGAGAGGATTAGCATTGCCTTACAACGTGGCAATGCCGCCAGTCTTTTGGGCTCACTTCCCACTTCCAGTGGACAGCGATGCAGACGAATTTTTTGATGCCATATTATAGTTAGTTTTATTTTCTATTTTAAGTGTATATAGTTTGTTATTGAAAAAATAAATATAATTAATTTTCGATGTAAAATATCTTGACGCTTCGTATTCGCCAAAGGGCTGGGCAGAGCTGTACCTATAGTTCATACACATATCATAATCATCATAACAGCCGAAAGACGTCCACTGCTGGACATAGGCCTCCCCCAAAGTCTGGGGTTTGCCATAATCGCCACGCTCGTGCGGTACAGAGAACGCTGCTGCCCATTCTCTGGTGAGTCCCTTAGTCGCCTCTTACGACACCCACGGGAAGTGATGGGATGGTGTTATTATTTTAGAGCACCATATGGTACCGGTTGACACCATACGGCGAAATATATATTTTAATAAAGGAACAACTTAATAAAATAAAAAATCACTTCCTCATTTAATTTAGCTTCTCCCATGTCCTAGCCAACAGAAATACTGGTTTTATATAAGGATTACACAACTAGTATACTTAGAGCTCCCGGAACCATTTCAACTTACGGAAGCCCAAGCTCTTTTATCTCTGGACGTAAAATCCTGGGAAATTGCTCGTCTAACGTAAGTTGGTCTGTAAGTTAATGGGTTTAGTACGTAAGCTAGGTGGCTTTGTAAATTGGGCGGTAGTATATAGAAATACAAACTGATATAACTTGAACTCCCGGGGAGATTGGTTGCATATATAGAAAAATGTTCGTTTGTCTATGGAGGCATATTTTTTTGTACCGGTCAAAGATTTCTGTTCAACTGTTTGGGGAACGTGCGATGGAATTGCATAGTTTAATTCCGCCAAGCCCGTTCCTTCATCGGACCACAAGATGAACGGCGATGCGCCACCGGTACATGGTGGACATTCCACCTACATGCACAAAACGTTTTGTGAATTTATTCATAGTGCGTACAGTCAAGGAGTGAACTTCCCTGTCGGAGCCTGTGTTTCCTGATAGCTACAACCTCTTTTTTTTTTTAAATGGGAAATCATCAAATGACTCCTCCCGCTGGGTGAAGCAGAAGGGAGTGTCAGACTCTTACTGACTAAAACCCATCCGTGTTCCTCCTAGTGCCCTTTGCGTTCCAGGGTACGGTGCCTCTTTCGAACGAAGTCCGCAGCCCCAGCAGGCATTGGCCCTAGCGGGCCCCGTCTGTAATGCTGACAGCTCTTTGAAGCGCGCGTGGAACACAGCGCGCCGTCGACCCGAGTCTGGTTCTGATCAAACGGCGAGCCACCCAATGCTCGCCGTCCGCAGGCCCGCGCCTGAGGTGGCCGAGAATCGCCCTGCGACTTCCGACACCCGGGGCGTCTTCTTCTGTTGCGGCGGCTGGGGCGTGAGGTTTCCCTCTCTCTCACACGTTAGGCTTCCTCCTTTGCTAGCATTACTGCTGCGCAGAAGGAGGTGACCACTTCCCATGACTCCTCTCTCGGACCATGGCTTGAACCAGGGCCGGTGATAGCTACAACCTGGAAGTCTTTAAGTCAAGAGTGAATAGGTTACTTCTAGGCAAGCGTGCTCCATCTTCGGCCACATCATAGCTTACCATCAGGAGAGATAGTGGTTTAACGTGTACCAATCAATTGCAAAATACAAATAAAAAAATAACTTTAATATCGGAAGTCGGTGTTTTTGGAATTAAAGTTAATGTAATTTTATGTTTAAGTTATTTTATACTTTGGACTGTTTTGTTTTTGGAAGTCAGTTTTTTTTTTTTTTTTGTAAAAAAGTTTTTTATTTTTCCACCACAAACACAGCGTACGCTGCGCACGTAGCGTGATGTTATGTTATGAACTGGTGTAAGCAATCAACAGACATGTGATTTCAGAAATCTCGATCCATTTGCTATCATTGACTGAAGAGTTCCGTTGCCTACCTCCGAAGCTCGTCATCAGATCTTCACCAAATTAAAATGTGACCAGTCCGGGGAAATACTCTTCCAAACAAAAAAAAAACATCCAAATCGGTTAAAAATTGGCGAAAATATCGCTGAACAAACATTTTTCATGGGATCCCATCATCAGATCCTGACTTATACCTTCCATCATCAGCTCAGCAACATGAGATGATGATTATCAGGCAGAAATATCTGAACTGCGTTAGAAATTTCATGAAAAACATTGTATGTGCTTATAAAATTTGAGGTTTTCCCTCGATTTTCATGGGATCGCATCATCAGATTCTAACTTGATGACAATGGGACCACCTCAGGAGTATAGGCCTTCAAATAAAAAAAAGATTTTTTAAAATCGGTCCACAATTGCCGGAGAAATCGGTGAACATACATTAAACAAAAAAAAAATACATACAGCCGAACATAGAACCACCTCCTTTTTGAAGAAGTCGGTTAAAAAGACTACCTGACTTCCACAACCCAGTTACTGGGTACCTAAGCGTTATATTATTTGTACATATGTAGTCGGTACTTCAGTAACAATGGAGCTATGTTACCCTTCATTGTATGCTTATCTTTTGCAGATAACCTTGCGATCTCTTGTAGTTTAATTTGTTACTTAGATAATTAATTTAGTCCTTTACTACAGTTCCCGTCACGCAAGTTTACTTCTCCGAAGTACATCGCAATTCGTTTTTGGAGTTTTTCATATGTATATACTGAGGTAGGTTACAAATTAATTCCCATAACGTTATGACATAGCGTTATTTTTAGAAGGGTTTGCTATTGACTCTAGTCTAGGTCAGAGGTGACAGAGAGAAAGTCTACGATGGAGCGAGCTTACCCAGAAGGAGCCTGTTCACTTTAACTTTGTAGAGATGAGGGTTGTAAGCGTTTGGAAACATTGACGCAGGCAGAGAGTTCCACTCCTTTGCTGTACGCATTATAAAAGACGTTTGGAAACACTTATTGCGAATTGGTGGAATAGCAACAAGGTAGGGATGGTCAGATGCAGTGCGTCTGGATGTCCGATGGTAGAAGGGGGACGGTGGGATCGTGGAGTTTGAAGTTGGGTATTTCTCAAATATTAATTTTGTCTGAAAACCGATGACAAAATGACAATCTTAACTCAAAATACTCAATTAAGAAACCCGCTCTTTGACATGTGAGGAATTATAGATTCATTCACCACAATAACACCAACCGGGAAATCGAACCAAAAACACCATGATTATAACTTCAGTATCAGATATTTTTGTACGTGACTGTACCTAAAGCTGGTAGTAGCTAATTGCTATGGTATTACAACATAAAACAAAGAAATATCGACCCTAAAGGTATACCCCAAAGCAAGATTTTTCCCGAACCTTAACAAAAGCCTAGCCTTTTCCCAACTATATTGGGGTCGGCTTCCAGTCAAACCGGATTTAGCTGAATACCAACAAAAGCCTATGTAATGACAATAATATTCCAACTTCACAAAAGCTGCATATTCTTTACTTAGACATCAAACTAATCAAAAATATATCACAGTCTGCTTCCATCCCAGACAATTACAGGGATCGATGGCACCACAGAGTACGGAACGCCACGCGCCGGCAGCTGCCTGCTTCAGCCGGTATATTCTGTCGACGTCTCACCGAGTACACGTTAAGTTGAATGAACGACAAATGAGCTGTCATTCCATCTCATTTGTACTGTTCACTTATCGTTCACTTCGCCATATTTACAGCCGGTCGATTCTGTAAACATGTCGAAGTGAATGCTTGGGTGCCTTCTTAATTACTTGGATTCATCTGCCTAGCCTTTTCCCAACTATATTGGGGTCGGCTTCCAGTCAAGCCGGATTTACACGGGACTTCATGGCAATACTGGAGTTAGATTAACTGGCTTCTGAATATCCGTAACGACAGCCAAAGATCTACAAATGACAGCCGGGACCAACGGCTTAATTTGCTTTCCGAGCCACGGAGGAAACTCGGCATGATAAGATGGTCACCCATCCACAGACCAACCTTGGCAGGCGTTGTTTAACCTTGAAGATCGACCCGTGCGGCTGTTATTATCTGCTGCTATTATTTAATGCAGTTTTAGGCTTTTGACTACCAGACCTCCACAACCGATTAACTGGGTAACACGGTATAACATGGCAAGACCTGAGTCAGATTTACTGGCTTCTGACTATTCGTAACAACTGCCAAAGATCTACAAATGAAAACCGGGACCAACGGCTTAACGTGCTTTCCGAGGCACGGAGGAAACTCGCTATGTTAAGATGGCCACCCATCCACAGACCAACCTTGGCAAGCGTTGCTTAACCTTGAAGATCGGCCCGTGCGGCTGTTATTATCTGCTGCTATTATTTAATGCAGTTTTAGGCTTTTGACTACCCGTAACATATGTCAAAAATACGACGGCGTTACGTGCTTTTCGAGATACGGAAGAAACTCCGTTTGTAATGATTAACGTCACCCATCCAAAGACCGACCTAAGTAGGCGTTGCTTAACTTCAAATCCCCATGGGACTGTTATGACAATTTCCACAATTGATATCCAACGTACAATCATCGGCCACTAAATAAATCGCTTCGTATCGTGAACTAGGGGAGGTAGAGCGTCTAATAAGTTCAAATTGCCGCAATTATTCGCTGCAAGCCATAGACTTCGATGACGTTTAGTTGGGCACCACAGATTATAAATTATCCTAATACCCAAAATTCTTGCATGAGTGACTGATAGCTAGACAACGCTCAGCCGAAACTACTGGTCGTAGAATGCTGAAATTTGTCATGTAGGTTCTCCTCGTAAAATACTGGTATTCGGCTAAAATCCGGCTTGACTGAAAGCCGACCCCAAAAAAGAAAGGGAAAAAGGCTAGGCAGATGATGAGTGTCGTTATTTTAAGTAATTGTTTACAGAACAAGAAAAGTTTTTTTTTTCTTATGGGTTTGCTCTTGACTCTAGTCTAGGTCAGAGATGACAGAAACGGGAAGTGCCGATACAGAGTGTAGGATAGCTTCATGTCAAATTTCAGCTCTTTATGTCCAGCAGTTTCGGCTGTGCTTTGTCTGTCATTCACTCACTCACTCAATAAGTCAGTAAAGAAACAATTGCTTATATGTCACCTGAAAATTGCAAACGTCGTAGAATTGTAAAATATCGCGTGAAATTGTAAATGTTTTTTTTTCTTTTTAATAAGACACTGATATTATTTATATTGGTAACAATTGACTTTGGGTGGGAGGATTTATTGTACTTATACAAAACGTTTTTTTTTTTTTATAATATATCGAGAAATCATGTAGGTATCTAAAAAACTTTTTACTAAAAATTGTAACCAACTTCCAAACAAAACACTACAAAGTTTAAAATAATTTTACATTCGGAAGTCGGTGTTTTTGGTTTTGCTTCTTTGTTCTTTTAACACCGGCTTCCAAAATTAAGGTTATTTTATACTTTGTATTGTTTTGTTTGGAAGTCGGTTACAATTTTTTTGTAAAAAGTTTGTTATTTTTCAACTTTTTAGTGGTGCTACTTGGATGACGTTTTCGTCTACGCTGAAATTGAAATTAGCAAAAATGTTCATAACATAAAAACTACTGAACCAAACAGAATCAAATTTTTACGGAACGAAGAATCACAGAAATCAGATCAGAAACCTCGGTGTACATAAAAAAAAAAAAAACAAAAAAATACCCACCGAATTGAGAACCTCCTCCTTTTTTGAAAGTCGGTTAAAAATATAATAATCTCGTGTCACAGTGTTAGTAATCGAACTCCTCCGAAACGGCTGGACCGATTTTTAAGTTTTTTTTTTTTTGTATCATATTTGTTAGGTCTGAGAATAGGTCGTAGGCTATTTTTATTTATATGTCAAACCAACGTTTGCCGGCTCAGCTATAATCTAATAAAGATTAATTGCAATCTTACGGAGTCTGCAATTTCCCGATGACATATTGCAAACCATCCGTTAAGAGTTACCAGCGGGTCTAAAAAGGCTACTTCAGCAGAATCAGAAAGCACATCACTCTACCTGTCACTGTCAAATTTTCCCAATCAACCTTGAACCTTATGCGTAAGCGATAAAGATGAAAATGAAAGACAGATTGTTGCGTGGTCAATGTTTTTTTTTTTTTACTACTGATAGGCACGAGTTTGACCACCATCTCATGGTAAGCGATGATGTGGTCGAAGATGTAGCACGCTTGCTGAGAAGTAACCTATTCACTCTTGACTTAAAGACTCCCAGGTTGTAGCTATCAGGAAACACAGACTCCGGCAGGGAATACCACTCCTTAGCTGTACGCACTATGAATGTGTTCCCAAAACGTTTTGTGCGTGTGGGTGGGATGTCCACCATGTACCGGTGGCGCATCGCCGTTTGTCTTGTGGTCCGATGATGGAACGGGCTTGGCGGAATTAAATTATGCAATTAATATTATGATTCTAATATGATTCTACTAAAGTGGTATTTTTAAACCCTCAGCAGCGATCGGTAAGTCTAACTATTGCTGTAGGAACCGCGACTCCCCCCTGTCGTCCGGAGGGTGGCTGGTTTATTCTTAGCGTAGATTAGGGTTGCCAGGTCTTCAAACCGAAAAGCCGGACAGACCAGCCAGTTTAGCCGGACATTTGGGACAAAAGTAATCTTTTGTTTTAGTACAACACGATATTTTTTTAAAGTGAAACAAGGCTTTTTTATCATCTTATACTTATATACTAATATATAAAGCTGTAGAGTTTGTTTGTTTGCTTGAACGCGCTAATCTCAGGAATTACTGGTCCGATTTGAAAAATTCTTTCAGTGTTAGATGGTCCATTTATCGAGGAAGGCTATTATAGGCTATATATCATCACGCTAAGACCAATAGGAGCGGAGCAGTAACGAAAATTGTGACGCAAACGAAGTTGCACGGGTCAACTAGTACTAATATATAAAGCTGAAGAGTTTGTTTGTTTGTTTACTTGAACGAGCTAATCTCAGGAACTTCTGGTCCGATTTGAAAAATTCTTTCAGTGTTGTCCTTCAGGAAGGCTATAGGCTATATATCATCACGCTAAGACCAATAGGAGCGGAGCAGTATTGGAAATTGTGACGCAGACGAAGTTGCGCGGGCTACTAGTTCACTATAAAATTTACCTTAAACTGTAATGAAACAAAAATAAAATTGAATGTATCAGTCCTGTTTAACCGACTTCTTATATCAATAATTCAATATTTATTACTATAATTGTAATAGTGGTAGTTAGTAGCTAGCGATAGCAAGGAGTTCGTGGCTAAATAATAACAGACGCACGGGTCGATCTTTAAGGTTAAGCAACGCTTGCCAAGGTTGGTCTGTGGATGGGTGACCATCTTAATATACCGAGTTTCCTCCGTGCTTCGGAAAGCACGCTAAGCCGTTGGTCCCGGTTGTCATTTGTAGATCTTTGGCAGTCGTTACGGATTGTCAGAAGCCAGTAAATCTGACTCCAGTCCTGCCAAGAAGTACCGTGTTACCCAGTTAATGGGTTGTGGAGGTCTGGTAGGCAGCCGCTCCACGTAAAAGACTGGTATTCAGCTGAATCCGGTTTGACTGGAAGCCGACCCCAATATAGTTGGGAAAAGGCAGGCAGATGATGATGAGTAGCTAGCGATACAAGGTGAGATAAGTGGTGCGGAAATCAACATAATGACAAATGTAAAAAATGCTCAAAATCAAAAAGCCTAACAAAAGCCGGACTGGCCGGACACCGTCTAATTTGGCCGGACTCATTACCAAAAAGCCTGAGTGTGTCCGGCTTTATCCGGACGCTTGGCAACGCTAGCCTACATCAATGAATGTTTCGCCTGTGTCTAAGGTAACTAGACCAAACTTATTTGTACCGCGTTTTTAGAAAGAGGTTTTTGCACAGGTGTGCTGGTGTCTGCCAGGTACCAGCTTGATGCCCTTGAGTCAATTGAGAAACGAGCCAAGAGGATCATCGGTAATGATAGGCGTGGAGTCGAAGCTCCAAAGTCTTGAGCATCGACGTCGAGCTGGTTGCATTTTGGGGAGTGTGCGACGGAATTGCATAATTTAATTCCGCCAAGCCCGTTCCATCATCGGACCACAAGACGCACGGCGATGCGCCACCGGTACATGGTGGACATCCCACCCACACGCACAAAACGTTTTGGGAACTCATTCATAGTGCGTACAGCTAAGGAGTGGAATTCCATGTCGGAGTCTGTGTTTCCTGATAGCTACAATCTGGGAGTCTTTAAATCAAGAGTGAATAGGTTATCTAATTCTAGGCAAGCGTGCACATCATCGATTACTATCAGGTGAGATAGTGGTCAAACGCGTGCCTATTAATAGCAAAAATAATTATAATAGATGTGTGTTTCAGGCATGACGAGAGACAGCTGATTTTATACCCAACTACGGCTAATGCGTTTATGGACTATTGGCAAAATTTACTTACGACCTTTAACATAATAGGAATGAGCCGATGCTATACGCACAGGACCGGTCGTTGTGGCGACGCTTGGGGGAGGCCTATGTCCAGCAGTGGACGTCTTTCGGCTGATATGATGACGGTGATGATGAGCCGATACTTATTTATTTATTTATTTAATACTTCATGCACACAAACGTACAGAGGCGGACTTAATGCCATAGGCATTTTCTACCAGTCAACCCTTGGGTGATGCAGAGACAAGTAGTGGTAGGTGCAATTTTGAGCAAGAAACGCGATTAAAAGATATTTAATAAATACAAAGATATATATATATGATGATGTTTTTCCCGGGTAAAAAGAAATATATACTTAGTTTTCATTTTTCTATACGTGACAAAAGAAAAAATACGTTACCTTATTAGTTTGAAAACATCTAAAGGAAATGCGGGCGGTTAGACTTTGTATTAAAAAAAAGTCATAATTCGAGGTTTGCCTCTCGCCTGTTTCCTCCTCCAATATTAAACCGATTTAAAGATATTTCACAAACTTCATAAGAAGGATATATAGTGTGTCCCTATTTTTTCCTAGATATATTAACCGTCAAAGCACTAGAACCCGCAAAAAATGCTCAAAATTTTACCGATAAACCACTGTCAACAGAGCCCTAGTGTACAAATTTGGCAACTATTAATGAATAAAGAAAAACACGGAGACACAGTATACATCCTTGTTATTCAGTTTTGAAAATATCTTTACAATCGGTACAATAATGGAGGAGGTGGGAGGAGAACAGGCGAGCGCCAAGCTTTGAATTATGAGTTTTTATAAGTTTCTCCGCCCGCATTTCCTTTTAAAGATTATTTGTTATACCGCGCGATATAAAGATATAAAGATTATAGTGTATCATAGAAGCTGTATCAATACAAGCATAGAGTCGTTCAATTTAAACCAACTGGTTAACACGATACTTCCTGGCAAGTCTGGAGTCAGTTTTCCTGGTTTGTGACAATCCGTAACTTCTACCAAAGATCTACAAATGACAGCCAGGGCCAACGGCTTAACGTACTTTCCGAGACACGGAAGAATCTCGGTATGTTAAGATGGTCACCCATCCACAGACCGACCTCGGCAAGCGTTGCTTAATCTTGAAGATCTACCCGTGCAGCTGTTATTAGTTTGCCACGACCTCATATCCACGACAATAACTTACTTTAATTATAAAATTTGTCGTGTTAGGGTGGTCAACAGAACTCAGTTCATTCAAACTCTAACATAAATGAAGCTGAGATCTCTCTACCTACATCCGGAGAATGCTGGCGTGATGCCAAATCAATTAATTCTATTGTTTGAGAAACTACGCGGATAGGAATGTGCGTATACAAGAATAATCGTTAAACAGAGAAGCATTAACTAAAATCATGGACGTAGCTCAGAACGCCGCTAAGCTTAAGTGTATGGCATGTCTGCCACATGTCAGAAGAGAAATAGGCAAAAAGGCATGTACTGGACCGGACATGTCAGCCGTATGTCAGACGAGAAATGGGAAAGAAGAGATGTCCTGGACCGGACATGTCAGCCTTATATCAGACGAGAAATGGGCAAAAAGAGCGGGACTGGACCGGACATGTCAACCGTATGTCAGACGAGAAATCGACAAAAGAAACCACCGAATGGCTCCCATTAAATGCCTAACGACATCGCAGCAGACCAAGGCGAAAATAGCGGAACGAGCTCGACTCCTATCGAAAGGACTGGTCCGGATAGCAAATGACAGAGTTGTGTGGAAAAGGGAGACTTCTCTATCGCGCGTGACGTCACTATGATGGTACAATTTTATTAGAAAAATGACGTCACGCGTGTCTTCAACGCACTGTATCGTCTTAATTTTTTTAATCATCATTATCATCTTCCTGCCCTTATCCCATGTTACTAGGGGTCGGCGCAACAGGTTTTATTCTTTTAAATGTTTGTGAGGATAATGTATAGGAGGAAAAATGTATCTGAGGGAGTAATTACATTTTTCCATTAAAATATTCTATTATACGTCAGTATTCTCCAAAGTTTCAGGCAGAAATATATAGCGCAGACATATTTCTTTATAGATAAGTCTTTTTTAATAGGGTGGTATCAACAAAGATTTACTCCTACATTGGAATTGCCATTTTTCACAAGAAACTTGTTCAGTAGACTTTATTGACAGTTTTCTTGTAATAATTTTACACAATGACAAACGATCTTTTTTTGTGATTCTTAGCTCTACTCTAAGAAAACACATCGAAATAACTCACAGGTTAGTATGTTCTAAAATTCAAACAATTTCATTGTTATGGTCTAATCAGATCATCTTTAAGTAGCCTTATCATCATCAGAGGTGTTATCTTGGAGAAAGTACCATACAGGTTTGAGTGACCTGCCCAGTCAGTGCACGTAAGTCTCAGTCAGTTATCGTGTAGATACAACCTAAAACAAAGCCATGAAAAAATTCGCCAATACACTCAAAAAAATGAAAGCAATGTCATAAATGTTAAATTTATTGCTTGACTAAACACTGTATTTTTTTTCTAGTATCACCGTTTTTATCGCAATATTACACGCTATGTATATCCAGTAGCTTCATTCCATCAAAATAACACACATTTCTGCTTATCCCAAATCATAAATAGCGAGAAGATAACACCAATTAAAGACAGCACAAGACATACGCAAGTAAATCTTAAGTACGGATCGACATAGCAACAGCAGTTTTTACAAAGCACCACTTCCAACTTTACCCAAGCCTTTGACACCATCAACACCGAGACTACACCTTATCTTTAAGGTTGTAAGGTTGGAATTGGGCTGCAAAATGAACATTTCACTTAGTAAACCTTAAACTGGTTGAAAAATAATTGATAAGAGGCAAGCAAGTTGATTTTTGTTGTACCTTTTTGTACATGTTCTGCAGGGCTCGATTCTGGGCCCCATTGTGTGTGTCCTTGATTGCGACTGGGGGTCGCACGATGTATGACCGACTTACCCGAGCTTTAGATCTCGCAATTGAATTATAAAATATGTTATTTTTAGGGTTGATGATTTTGTGTTTATAAGTGGTGTTGTGAATAGATAAGTTATTTGAAGATTTATTGTAGCTTTAAGAGTTTTGTAAGAAAGAGAGGTTAACCTTGGGGTACGATTCACATGGTTAAGGGTATGTTTAGTTGTAAGATGAATATATTTAGGTAATAAAAAGAAGTGATGATTTATTCAAATATCACGCTTGAGTAATCCCAAAGGTATAAGAAGGGTTGTGTGTAATTTACTCTTGAAATTTTTGTGATGTTGCAACATACATCGCCGTAATGATATTCCAGTGCGAGGATAAATATAAACAGAATATCAGCTACGACACATTAATTTCCTGTTATTTGCCTTTAACTGGCCACAATATCACAATTTGAAAATCTAACAACACTGGATCAACAAGGGAACAAAAACTGACATACTATTATAGATAAGGTTTGTCAAATAGTCCAAAATGCCATGGTTAAAGTGGTTTTGCCATGCGCTTTCGATATATCACGCGGTAATATATTTATTATATTTTTGTATTCTTAGGTGCGATATCACAATAATTCCAGTTATAGGTTTTCACAATTAGGAGTCACTAAAATACTATTTAACATTCCAACAAATCAACAAACGGGTACAAACGGTCTTGCTTTACAGATAGACGGACGGACAACATCGGATCCTATAGGTTCCGTTTTTTCTTTTGAGGTACGGAACCCTAAAAAAAAATTATCACTCTAAGACATTTAAATAACCCGTTAGTTTTTTCTCCCTTGTTCTGAAATGTAAAAGCTACTGGACATAAAAATCAGATTGTAACATCACAAGCGAAGCTACTTAATTCCTCATATCTGACTAGTTCTATCGATCCTTATCTAGGTTTCATTATTACTCGTAATCTGATTGTGGCATCACAGGTAGCAACTGTATTATTAGGGTTCCGTACCTCAAAAGGAAAAAAATGGAACCCTTATAAGATCACTTTGTTGTCCGTTAGTCTGTCTGTCAAGACCCTTTATCTTGGGGACGCGTGAAGGTATCGAATTGAAATTAAAAACGTATACTCAGGTCTACGGTCTCTTGAAGCTGAGAAAAAAATCAAAGTTCTAAATAAACGTAAAGATGTGGCCGTTTATGTCGCAAAAAAAGTATATTTCTACACTCTCCAGGGAATTAATATATATTTCCCGTTGACCTAGAACTATGAAATTTGGCAATTAATACCTACAAGTTTTTATTTTTATTTTTTTATTTGTAATGGGTTTGGTCTTGACTCTAGTCTATGTCAGAGATGACAGAGATAAAGTCTATGATGGAGCGAGCCTGTTCACTCTAACATTGAAGAGATTAGGGTTGTAAGCGTTCGGAAACACAGATGCAGGCAGAGAGTTCCACTCCTTTGCTGTGCGCATTATAAAAGTCGTTTGAAAACGCTTAGTGCGAATTGGAAAAAGTCTGAAAACTATACATTTGTAATTAAATAAAAAAGTAGTCTTTACCTTTACCTAAAAATTTATACGGAACCCTCGGTGCGCGAGTCCGACTCGCACTTGGCCGGTTTTTTTTATTTTGTATTATTACCAGACGCTTGCATACCCCATACAGGGGGTGGGATTATTGCTCTGACTTTCCTGCATCTGTGTTTCCAAACACATTCCACCCTAATCTCTTCAAAGTTAGAGTGAAAGCTTTCTTCTGGGTAAGCTCGTTCCTTCGTCGACTTTCTCTGTCACCTCTGACCCAGACTAGAACAAGAGCAAACCCATCTAATAAAAGTGGAGTACGAATCCAGATCCGGGCAGTTTGTTATCAAGAGTAAATAGGTTACTTCTAGGCAAGCGTGCTACATCTTCGACCGCATCATCGCTTACCATCAGGTGAGATAGTGGTTAAACGCGAACACTTGTAATGTAGGCTTGACATGCTTTCAGAGATTGGCAAGATTTGGAATTTATGGTCACCCATCCACAGACCGACCTTGATGAGCGAACCGTGTGACTTACATAGCCACGACACCTCTGCGAACTGCCTCCGTGGTGGTATAGGCGTTTGCCTTGAACCCGGTGGTCGTGGGTTCGATTCCCACGGGAAGCATAAGTACTTTATAAAGTTGTTTTCAGTTTGGCTAGGACATTGCAGGCTTGAATCTTAATAAAGGTGATTCCGTGCTTCGGAATTACCGGTATTAGCCGGTGTTCCATGCCGGAGAAAACTCGACATGTAATCGAACGGTCACCTATCTACTTTCCAACCTCGGCAAGTGTTGCTTAACCTTGCCGGAGAAAGCTCGGCATGTAAAGGATGGTCACCCATCCACTTGCCGACCTCGGCAAGTGTTGCTTGACCTTGCCGGATAAAACTCGTCATGTAAAGGATGGTCACCCATCCACTTTCCAACCTCGGCAAGTGTTAAGCAACACTTGTTACCTCGACAAGTGCTTAACCTTGCCGGAGAAAACTCGACATGTAACTAACGGTCATCCATCCGCTTCCCAACCTCGGCAAGCGTTGCTTAATCTCGAAGTTCGTCCCGTGCGGCAGTTATTATCTAGCAACGAGTTCCCCAGTCGCGTTCGGTAACATCAAGAATGAGTTGGCGAGATCACAGCGCAGCTCGATACGCTGTGTCTGCGAGCAGCGAACAGGTAGATATACCCGTATATATATAGAGCTAGGTGGGTTTGGTCGCGGAAGTGGCCGCCGGGCCGTTGACCCCGCCGTGAGCGAGGCTCGGCCCGGCGGGGTGGGGTTGTAGTGGCAGCGGGGAATGTCTGACACGCCCGCAAAGCGATTCTGTAAACATGTCGAAGTGAACGCTTGGGTGATGTGATCACGGAGTGAGCAGTTAATTCAAGTAGTCAATAAGGAATAACAGCTTACTTCGTGTTCACTTCACCCAAGCCATCACTTCGACATGTTTACAGAGCCGACGAAAAACTGCTTCATCTGCACGCTATTTTCAAGCTTTTCGAGAGAACACCCTTAAAAAAATAGAATGACAGATCGCTTAAGGTTGCTCTCTCGAAGAAGCTTAAAAATAGCGTGCAGATGAAGCAGTTTTTCGTCGGCATTTACTGAGAAATTACATCTGAAAAAATAGGTAGTAATCTACATACACAGAGGTGAGATAGTGGTCAAACGCGTGCCTATCAATAGTAAAAAAAAAAAAAAAAAAAATACATGATATTGCACGTAACTTGGTTTAGCCAGAATTTATGTATCGGTTTTACATAATAGGAAAAATAATCACCAAATCACCTCCAAATCGTTGAAATCAAACCATTTTACTCCTTCATTTTTGAACAAAAGGCTAAAAAAAAATATCTACTGCTGCGCAATACAAACGAAAATAACTTGGTTTTGTTACTTTTCAAAAATATGTATTTGTTTTATTGTAAAAAATTAAAAACATGGGTAGCGGAGTGGCGTGAAGAGGTGTAGTAAGCCCCGTTTGTATGCACAAGGTCATTGGCATATGTACAAACCTTAAGGTGGATGCGCCAGGGTAGACCGCGAAATTGAAATATTTTTATGTTTTTTTTTTTGCATTTTGCCGGTCAATGTGAAGCTGTATGTTGAACAAAATACGATTCGCGGCCGTAACGCTTATTTATCAAAATAATTATAACCATTTTAATCATCCATATAGCAAAAAATCGTCCCCACCCACCAACAGGTTTCAAACGTATCTCAATTTATACATCTTGACTGCCTGATGATTTTTACTACGGCGATATCCGGAATGGGGTTTCTTGTCAAAAATCGTTTTTGTATAAATATGTATATTTACTTCGTAACTTTTCAGTGTTTTTCGACAATCGACAACCAATTTGTATGATTTTTCTTTAGAAGAACATATTTTCCGGACTGGTTCCATTTCAATTTAGCGAAGATCTAATGAAGAACTTCGGAGATAGGAATGGAACTCTTCAGTAAATAATAGCAAATCTTCCGAGATAGCTGAAATGGCTTGTCTGTTTGTTGCCGCATGGGTCGACATTTAAGGTTAAGCAACGCTTGCCAAGGTTGGGCTGTGGATGGGTGACCATCTTAACATAACGAGCACGTTAAGCCGTTGATCCCGGCTGTCCTTTGTAGATCTTTGACAGTCGTTACGGATAGTCAGAAGCCAGTAAATCTGACTCCAGTCTTGCCATGAAGTACCGTGTTACCCAATTAATGGGTTGTGGAGATCTGGTAGGCAGCCGCTCCATGTAAAACACTGGTATTCAGCTAAATCCGGTTTGACTGGAACGACCCTAATATAGTTGGAAAAAGGCAAGGCAGATGATGACCATTTGGCCCCAATCGGTTCTTACGGTCCTTGATTGTAACATTCGCATCTCAGGCTTTCGGACTATATTAATATTACTGCTACTGGGACAAAGGCTTCCTTTATGTGAGATCACGCGGGTAAATTATGAGGTGGTACGGCATATTTTTTTTTTTTTTCATGCGCTTGACCGCCATCTCACCTGATGGTAAGCGATGACATTGTCGAAGATGGAGCACGCTTGCCTAGAAGTAACCTATTCACTCTTGACTTAAAGACTCCCAGGTTGTAGCTATCGGGAAACACAGACTCCGGCAGGGAATTCCACTCCTTAGCTGTACGCACTATGAATGTGTTCCCAAAACGTTTTATGCGTGTGGGTGGGATGTCCACCATGTACCGGTGGCGCGTCGCCGTTTTCCAAAGAAAGAATATTAACAGTGGGCTTGGAGCGTTGGTTTTCACATCGCACATTTGTATATGACACAAGCTTTTGCCCGCGACTTCGTACGCGCGTATCCCGTTTTTCCCGTTCCCGTAGGAATATCGGGAAATCCCCAAGGAACCTACATGCCAATTTCAGCTTTCTACGACCAGTAGTTTCGGCTGTGCGTTGTCTGACATTCACTCAATCAGTCACTCAGAAGAACGGAAGAATTTTATAAATATTGATATTGATGACTGTCGTATATCTACTAAAATTCAAGCTGTAGCGCTCATTCAGTAATAAAATAGGTTAGTATTATAGTAAATTAGCGGTACTTCATACAAAACACTTCTTCGTGTTCGAGTCTCGAGTCCAGGTTGCTCCATCATCGGTCACTTCATAGCTTAACATTATAACCCATGCCCATACTAATATATAAAGCTGAAGAGTTTGTTTGTTTGCTTGAACGCGCTAATCTCAGAAACTACTGGTCCGATATGAAAAATTATTTCAGTGTTAGATAGCCCATTTATCGAGGAAGGCTATAGGCTATATATCATCACGCTAAGACTAATAGGAGCGGAGCAGTAATGAAAATTGTGATTCAGACGAAGTTGCGCGGATCAACTAGTGTTAAATAGTATAAATGTTAACTGACGACGCGAAATATATGTCATATTTTTGTGGCTGGTGCGGTTTAATAAAGCAGAAAATGAATAAAGATGATTACGAAAAAAAATTGACCTATTGTCAGGAGGCTTTAATATTTTTGTTAAGGCCAGTTAAGCAGCCGACCTAATAAAGAAAGTCATATTGTCACATCACCTGTCGTCCGCTATCTGTCAATCTATCTATCTATCTATCGGGGTTTGGTTTCTGCACTTAGTCCTGCTGTTGAACCATTGTGCGTGAGCCATGGCGGCCGTCACTCCAACCAGCCAACCTCCCTCCAGAAACATATCGGTATTCCCAGCGTGTTCAAGATATCTGTGAGATGTCGTCAACTATCTATCAGCTTTATTAAAAGGCCTAGGTTGCTCAAAAGTGTAAAAATTAAAGAAATGCGTTGGTGGATCAAAGTTGATTCTGGTGAATTTCAAAATATTGTTCCTTCATTTTTCTCTTTATAATTATATTACGAAATAGCTTTGATATTCCGTGCCAAATTTTCTAATATAATACCAAATCAAAGGCAGTTTTGAATCTATGCCTCGGTACATAATGCTATTTTTTTTATCAATGTTCAAACACAAAATAGTAAAATGACAAAAAAGGAAATACCATTACTTACGTAAGTTGGACTCGATCACCATTACGAGGGAGTTATTTTCTTAAACTTATGGCAGAAAATTTTTATTCTTGCTTGTTTTTTTTTTCAAACGTTGCCTCACGCTAGGAATTTCGCCTGTATCGTGGGTGCGTTCACAATCATACACAAACAATCTATACTCCATACTTACAAATATATAAAGCTAAAGAGTTTGTTTGCTTGAACGCGCTAATCTCAGGAACTACTGATCTGATTTTGAAAATTCTTTCAGGTTTAGATAGCCTATTTATCGAGCAAGGATATAGGCTATATTTCATCACGCTAAGACTAATAGGAGCAGAGCAAACGTAGTTGCGCGGGTCAACTAGTAATATTATAAACAACAACGATATAATTCTACGGGGTTTCTTAGGGCCAATTCTACAACGTTCGCAATCGCGAATGCGAACGTGTAGCTTTAAATTAGTACTATAGTCGCTTATTCGAAGATTTAAGAGTCAGAATTCTTAAAATTGACGTTTCTGAGCTGCCACCTATGGTTCCTCTTCCTGCATACTCAGTTTAGGAGAACGTGCGTGAAGAAGACTGTGCCATCTAGCCATGCACCTATTTCGAATTTTATACTTGAAACATACTTGACAGTGACATTTCTTTGCTGCCACCTGTAGTTTCTGCACGCTCGTATCCGTAATGTTAGTTAAAGACTGCAGTAAAAACTGTACTTACATTTCATTAAATGCTGAAGCCTGAATCCTTCGTGTGTAAATCCGAATCTGTAACGAAGAAAATAATGTTAATTTTAAACAAACTAAACTTTAAACAAACTAAAACATAGCATCACAAAATTCGACCTCAACGCTGTCTGCCCATTCAACGTGGCAATGCCGCCAGTCTCTTGCGCTTAGCTTCAGGCCAAAGTAAAAACTAGGTCTTGGAAAAACACTTCTAAAATGAAAATAATAGCAAAAATTGACACGCAACTAGCGTTTATCATGAAAAATTTAATCAACAGTAGAATAGCTCATAAGGTCACCAATCCAAAAATCAACTACAACAAGAGCAGCTTAACTTAGATGAGCGATCAAGCTGCTAAGCCAGGAAGATCATATTCTCAACCTATATCCCACTGTTAAGTAAGTGTTTTACTTATGTTGTACTAAGTCTTGTGTAATTGTTCCGAAATAAACTTTTATTTATTTATTGTACATACTATTATTATTGATATACTCGCGTTTCACCACAATCACACCTGATGGTAAGCGATGATGTGGTCTACGATGAAGCACGCTTGCCTAGAAATAATAATAATAATAAGTTTTTATTAGTACATAACCAAAACAACAGCACAGTACATAGTATATGGAAACAGTGGGTTGTACTACCAATTTTTAAAATTATTGACAGTTTTCCGGGCTCCTAAACTAGGTACGCAGACCTGTATCTTAGGAGTCGGAGATTTTGCGGCTTCAATTTATATAGTACAACCGTGACTTTTCTGTTTGTTTACAGTATTTTTTTTTTAATTTTATTAACACAGCAAATGGAGTGATTGTAAATGAGTGTAGTGTGTGTGTGTGGTGAGGTGTGTATGTGAAATGAAATCAAAGTGTCTAATAACTTTCTTTCAAGCTAGGTAGTTACGATTCTATAGCCAATATAATTTCTGTCTCATCATAAGTTAAGGATAAAAGCCATTTTCGTAATTTATTTTTAATTTCATATAAGTTATATCTATACAACGGAATAATTTTAAAATATTATTAATAATGAAATAACCCATTCAGTCTTAACTTTAAGACTCTCAGGTTGTATAGCTATCAAGAAACAAAAGGAAAGGTAACCAATACGATTACCGTATAATGTTCCAAGACTCGCTAACACTGGCACCACACCCGAACCCGACGGGCTACGACTGCAGACTATACCATTCTCTTTCACACTCGCCCACAATCCTACCTACATCCCGCTCCCACACTCAGAGAGAGTTGCCTTGGGAATTTGGGCATCAATAGAACCAGAAATACTGAAAGAGGGTGCAAGGGGGCGAAGAGGGGGTGCTATGGGGGCGAAAAGGGTGCAATGGGGGTGAAAGAGGCGCAATGGCACCACCCCATAACAGTTCGATTAAAGCATACATAGAAATATGTACTACAAATTGAGTTTTGAGTTAGTTATAATTTTATTCTAAAATTGTATCATGCTACTTAATTTGGAGTGACGTATTTTGGTGCAATGCCGGTTTTAGGGTAGCGCTGTCTAAATTACTTAACTGCTGGTATTAGGGAAGCCTCTTTGTTCGGAAAACTACTAAAAAGCTGTATCTTGTTCTGATTTGGAAGGATTGTAGAGGGAGTAAGGTTAAGCTGTTCTCGTCGAGGTCATATTTTGGATGGGTGACTGTAACAATTATGGAATTGTATTTGTAATATTATTAAGACTAAACATGGGTCCAGACTTTGTATGTAAAAAGTCATAATTCGAGGTTTGGATCTCGACTGTTTTCTCCTCCAATATTTGACCAATTTACGAGATATTTCACAAACTGAACTAGCGTGAACGAATCAGGAATGATATCCGCAAGAGAACCGACAGAGCCCAAAGGATCGCCAAACTGAAGTGGCAGTGGGCAGGGCACATCGCTCGCAGAACAAATGGTCGATGGGGCCGAAAAGTTCTGGAGCGGCGACCGCGTACCGGAAGACGCAACGTTGGAAGGCCTCCCACAAGGTGGACCGATGACCTGGTGAAGATTGCGGGTAGCCGATGGATGCGAGACGCACAAGTCCGGTCGTTGTGGCGACTTGGGGGAGGTCTATGTTCAGCAGTGGATATTTTTCGGTTGGAATGATGATGATGAGGCTATCCTACAGAGTCATGGGACAAGGACATAGAGAGGTAGAGACTTAAACATATCTGGAGAAGTATGGGTATATTATAGGTAGGTACACTGTAAGTACAAAGCGGTGATACAGAAATGATATTACGAATTTAATATGCAATTTATTCACAGTTCAATAGTTATTTCGCCTCAAAACCCGTCTTTCATATAGTATCTGGCAACATTAATAAAAAGAAATAACATACCAATACAGATTCTTGAACGGCTGCCAAATATTTGAGGATGTCAACATTATTATTATTAATTTTGCGATTTGATTATTATTTAGTAGGAATTGAAAATTATATCTCATTTGAGGTATCATCATATGCCTAGCCTTTTCCCAACTATATTGGAGTCGGCTTCCAGTCAAGCCGGATTTAGCTGAATACCAGTATTTTACGAGGAGCGGCTGCCTACCAGACCTCCACAACCCATTAACTGGGTAACACGGTACTTCATGGCAAGACTGGAGTCAGATTTACTGGCATTTGAGGCATACAGGGTGAATTTTTAAGTGTGCCTTCAGGGCCAAATCCGAAACTAAATATAAGGAATATCGAAGAACACTGAAAGGAATCTCGAGCCCAATTTTGATAAAAACTAGAACTGCATCATTGGATTTTTGAAAAATTGTTTTTCCTACTCAGGAATCGAACTGGTTGTTTTTGAAAAAAACACACCTGTGTTATTACACCATCCGAAAGTGTAGCTAATAAGGAACAAATTCCGGGAAGTAATAACACATGGCAAACTAAAGGAAAGAGCTTATTTTTAGGAAAGGAAAGAGACCGTTTTCAGTATTTTTGATATTCCTTTTTTTTTAAGCTATTGCATAGCTTCTATCGCGGGCCTTGAGCGTGGAGACCGAATCCAGAAATTCCGTAAAGAAAAAAACCTAACACCCCCCACTCCGACCGGCACAGCGGTGATACTTTTTAGTTTTTTTATCGGTCACCACGCTCAAAGTGTAACTTGAATTAAAATCAAAGAAAAAAAAAAACAAAGAAAAAAAAAATACTGCATAAATAAAATAAATTTTAATATATAATTATAATTGCATAAGTTGATCAAAATTGCTATGCAATAGCTTTACCGCGGCAGTCTCCGAGTGCCACACGTCTTTTTTTTATTTGTAATGTGTTTGCTCTTGACTCTAGTCTATGTCAGAGACAAATTCTACGATGAAGCGAGCTTACCCAGAAGGAGTCTGTACTTTGAAGAGATTAGGGTTGTAAGCTTTTGGAAACACAGACGCAGGCAGAGAGTTCCACTCCTTTGCTGTGCGCATTATAAAAGACGTTTGAAAACGCTTAGTGCGAATTGGTGGAATAGCCACAAGGTAGGGATGGTAAGATGCAGTGCGTCTGGATGTCCGATGGTAGAAGGGGGCCGGTGGGATGAGGTCGTGGAGTTCTTGGGCACACTCACCGAAGTACAATCTGTAGAAGACCGACAAGCAGGCAACCTTATAGTTTCCGATCTGGTCCTGAAGGTACAATTCAAAAATTAACCATGTTTATGAAAGAGGCAAAAATGGTTACTGACTGAGTAAGTGACAACAACGTTTAGCCGAAACTACAGGTTCGTAGAAAGCTGAAATTTGGTATATAGGTTCCTTGAGGATTGGTGGAGTCGGTTTGATCTTTTATAGTCGAGTCGTTACGGATTATCAGAGCCAGAAAATCGGACACCGGTCTTGTCAAGACTGCGTTAGTAAGTTACTGGTTTCTGGAGGTCAGATAGGTAGTCGCTCCAGGTAGTCAACTACTGGTGCTCAGCTACTGGTACTAAGCTGCTGGTACTCAGCTGCTGGTACTTAGCTACTGGTACTCAGCTACTGGTACTCAGCTACTGGTACTCAGCTACTGGTACTCAGCTACTGGTACTCAGCTGCTGGTACTCAGCTACTGGCACTCAGCTATTCGCACTCAACTGCTGGTACTCGGGTACTGGTACTCGGGTACTGGTACTCGGCTACTGGTACTCGGCTACTGGTACTCAGCTACTGGTACTCAGCTGCATTCGGTTAGACTGGAAATCGTCTTCGTAGTTGGGTAAAGGCTAAAACCGTGCCTACTCTTTTGTGGAGTATAAAGTACAAGGATGATGTTACATTGTATCTTAATCCAGACTAGTTCCCGTAGGAATTTCGGGAAATCCTCTCTTAGTGCTCCCCTACACTCTCCAAGGAACCTACATGCCAAATCTCAGCTTCCTACGACCAGCAGTTTCGGCTGTGCGTTGTCTGTTGCAGTCACTGAGTAACGGAAGTATTTTATAAATTAGGATTCTTTGGCCAAAGAAAAGCCCAGCCCTCTGGTCACGTGGCCAGACGACAAGTTGTTTTCTGATGTCCCGAAAGACTCTACGCACTCTCGGAACCCATGGGCTCAATGTTTCAACCCCAAACGGCTGAAATATATCCAGAGGGCTGGGCTTTTCTTCGGCCAAAGAACCAGCATTGCCATTTAACGCGGCAATACTGCCAGTGTTCTGGGAACTTTTGCCATTGACAGCAATGTGGCTGAATTTTCTGGTGCTTAATGATTTATTCTGTTTTTATACCTACGTTATTTATTTGTACATAATTTCGTGAAACTATTAGTTGAGTTGTTTATCTATCTATAGTAATATTATAAAGAGGTAAATTTTGTGAGGTTGTAGGGGGTAATCTCTAGATCTACTGAACCATCATCATCTGCCTAGCCTTTTCCCAACTACATTGGAGTCTGCTTCCAGTCAAACCGGATTCAGCTGAATACCAGTGTTTTACGTGGAGCGGCTGCCTACCAGACCTCCACAACCCATTAACTGTGTAACACCGTACACCTTCGCAAGAGTGGAGTCAGATTTACTGGCTTCTGACAATCCGTAACGACTGCCAAAGATCTACAAATGACAGCCGGGACCAAAGGCTTAACGTGCTTTCCGAGGCACAGAGGAAACTCGTTAAGACGGTCACCCATCCACAAACCAACTTTCAAGATCGACCCGTGCGGCTGATATTATTTAGCCACGAGCTCCTCTAGATCTACTAATCCGATTTTGAAAATTCTTTTACTAATAGAAAGCTATGTTATTTGTGATTTTCATAACCTATAAAATACCGCCAAACGAAGTGGACACGGTCCGCTAATACGTAATAAGGAACGTACGACTTACAATCAATTTTAAATGATTAAATGCTCATAATTTTACTGTCCAAATTTGTGGACCACCTGGTCACACCTTATCTGGCAATCGTCCTTGAATCAAATACATATAACTCTTGTCTGCCCTTGCAGATAACCGATAGCGAAGAGGTCGAGATTAGACCGCCAATTGTTTCATATAGCATCACCATGACTTGGCCATTCTCTGAGGGGATAGGCAGAGATATAATAGATCCATATTAAGATACTAACTATCGCCTTCTTCGATAGTAAATGGGCTGTCCAAGAAAAAAAGATTTTTTCAATTTGATTGAACCAGTGCTTCTGGAAAGCCTTTAACCCTATACAAAGCGCAAGTCTGATCCTGCAGGGAGTATTGCAGCCACCTTTGGGATGGCTCAGCTAAATACCAGCTTGAAGCTAAGTGGTTCATTGGCGACGTAAAACTGGTGGATGCCATAAGCTACACAGCTTCGCTCATCGCCGCAAGGTTGCCTGCTTGTCGGTCTTCTACAGATTGTACTTCGGTGAGTGTGCCCAAGAACTCCACGACCTCATCCCACCGGCACCCTTCTACCATCGAACATCCAGACGCACTGCATCTTACCATCCCTACCTTGTAGCTATTCCATCAATTCGCACTAAGCGCTTCGAAACGTCTTTTATAATGCGCACAGCTAAGGAGTGAAACTCTCTGCCTGCGTCTGTGTTTCCAAACGCTTACAACCCCAATCTCTTCAAAGTTAGAGTGAACAGGCTCCTTCTGGGTAAGCTCGCTCCATCGTAGACTTTGTCTCTGCCGTCTCTGACCTAGACTAGAGTCAAGAGCAAATTCATGACAAATAAAAAGAAAAAATAATAACTGATTTCGGAAGTCGGTGTCAAAAAACGAAATAACCAAAAACACCGACTTCCGAAATTAAACTTATTTTATACTTTGTAGTGTTTTGTTTTTGTGTTAAAGTTTTTTCTAAATCTAAGTGAGTGTTGTGTTTATTGCCCATTTTAGACTAAAATCGAGAACTACTCACGTTAAAAAATATTTCAATAGACGCAATAGGAAATAACTTAATCTTGAAATCACTCACATTCACAAACAATTTGACTATCACGATACTACTTCAAAAAGGTTTTAAGCAGACAGAACTGTACCGGAGGTACACATTAAGTCAAAAACACGGTTAAAAACACCATTGTTCGTATCACCAACCCAAACAACGAGGATATTACTCGTAGTATTATTTTAATTTTGCAATCACTCAGATTCACAAACAATTTAAAGAAAATTTAGTGATTTGACTATCACGAACTCTTTCAAAAAGGTTTAAAGCAGAGATAGAATGAAGAAATATACATTCTAAAGTTACCAACTCAAGAACACTGTAATATTATGAAATAGCCACGAATGTCCTTTGTTTCAAAACTTCTCTTTGTCCGATAAGAAAATATTCAAAAGCGATTTTTGGTAACATAGATATGAAAGGAAAAGACAGGTGAGATAACGATATTATCGATACTTTTAAATAAATATCGATTGAAATAATATTCGACTATACAATAGGGAATTTGAATGCGATTTTTTATTTGTAAAGTGAAATACTTATTAGCTCTAGTAAACAAACATGAAAATATTTTTAAATAACTTCATCAGCGATGAAGTTAATAAACCTTCAAAGATTATAATTAGAAAGAGAAGCCCGATACGAACTTTGACGTCGAAGTCAATGAGGCGTATACAGCTACCATAGAAAACAGCGTTTTCGCGAGAGGGACAGATCATCATCATCTGAGGGACAGATGTATTTGTTTAAAATAATTATATCTCGTTTGTTTTTCGAGTAATTTTGATTTTTTTTTTTGTTGTGTTGTTGTATATTTTTAGATAATCTACAGTAATATTATAAAAAGGAAAAATTTGTATTTTTGAGTGTGTGTATGTTTGTAATGAATAAACACAAAAACTACTGGACCGATTTGAAAAATTCTTTCAGTTTTGGATAGCTACATTATCAGAGAGTAACATAGACTATATTTCATTCCCAGACTCCTACAGGAACGGGAACTACGCGGGTGAAACCGCGTGACGTCCGCTAGTCTGTATAGATAATGAAAATTGTTTTTATGCATATTCCTATTCTGGCAACACCTCACCGTGTATACTAGGGTGGAGTAACAGCTCGCTTCGTGCTCACTACCGCAAAATGCCTCCGAAGCTCAAGGGGCAGATATATAAATGCATCAAACGGCCTGTCCTCCTGTACGGCGGCGAATGTTTGCCAGCACTAAGCAGACACATCAAGGAGCTTCGCGTCACGGAGATGAAGATGCTGAGGTGGATGACGTAACGCGATCCGATCGCATACGCAAATCATTCATCCGAGGTAGTCTTGGTGTCCGTGACGTGGGGGAAAAACTGCAAGTGTCGTCTGCGATGGTATGGCCACATCATGCGCCGCCCTATGGAGTAACTTGGTCGGAGATGCATGAATATGGCTGTCCTTGGGGCTAGGTTCCGTGGTCGCACCCACGCAAGCTCTGGCTGGACTTCGTCAAGTCCGACATGAGAGCCAATGGACTCACTGAAAGGGATGTTGAAGATCGGGCAAAGTGGAGGAAGTTCAGTCGGAAGGCGGAACCTGGCAATAGCCGGGGTTAACGCCAGGTGGAAGGAAAGGAAGTGACAGCTCACTTCGTGTTGACTTTACCCATAGATATATTCTATGACTTCACTTAAGCTTAGAAGGTACCATGTTTATAGAATGGTACTGCTGGTCGCACTCAATGGGCCACATCAGAAGACTTACCAGTTACCGTCACCCTCCAGGGTATACAGAGATCTAAGCTCGGATTCTCTTTACACAAAAACCATCCCTACCTTGTTGCTATTCCACCAATTCGCACTAATCATTTCCAAGCGTCTTTTATAATGCGCACAGCTAAAGAGTGGAACTCTCGCCAGCGACTGTTTCCAAACGCTTACAACCCTGAGCTCTTTAAAGCTGCTCTCTCGAAAAAAGCTTAAAAATAGCGTGCAGATCAAGCAGTTTTTCGTCGGTATTTACAAAAAAAATACATTTGAAAAAAAAATGTAATCTACACGATTCGTAATTTGTTTTAGCCAGAATTTATTACCTGTATGTATCGGTATCGCATAATAAGAAAAAAAACACCAAATCACCTCCGAATCGTTGAGATGAAACCTTTTTACTTCTTCACTATTTCACAAAAGAGTATAAAAAATACATTTACTGCTTTACAATACAAAGGAAAATAATTTGGTTTTGTTACTTTTTAAAAACATTTACTGTATTTATTATAAAAAAATAAAAACACGGGTAGCGGAGTGGCGCGTAGAGGTGTAGTTAGCTCCGTTCGTATGCACAAGGTCATTGGCATGTATACAAGCCTTAGAACAGGCTCCTTCTGGGTAAGCTCGCTCCATCGTAGACTTTGTCTCTGTCATCTCTGACCTAGACTAGAGTCAAGAGTCAAATAAAAAATAAATGGAAAAAATGGTACATAAAACGGGATATTTTTATATTAAATCTTCATTGATGAGGCCTATGTTTATTCGTCAGAGAATGTTACCAGTGCGGCGTACATTGCAGTTTTAGATCAGCGCCATCTCTTGACCGATAGTGGAAGTAATGTATTTTGTTGATGATTTCTAAAAAGGGTGCTATTTAGAGACATAGCTTTATTTTTCCTGTAATTATTACGTAACCGTCTATCACATAGAATAATTTCAGATTGAAGACAACGGCCACTTTTTTTACATTTTTCGTCAAAAGTCGAAAAGAAAACATGTTTGAGAATATGTAAATAGCGCTCTTTCATAATCAAAAATTCGAAGTAGGGCTACTAGGGTATGTGGGGTACACATACCCTAGTAGCCCTACTTCGATTTTTTAATAGCCTATCACATAGAGTCGCTGTTGCAAAAAAAAACAATATTTTTTTCGCATTTGCAAAATCATCTAAAACTATTCCACATTTCAAGTTGATCGTATTAGTCATTCTTGAGATATCCAGCTGTGACAGACGGACAGACTAAGTCACACCATAAGGATTCCTTATTACCATTTTGGTACGGAACCGGAGGAGCTCGTGGCTAAATAATAACAGCCGCACGTGTTGATCTTTAAGGTTAAGCAACGCTTGCCAAAGGTAGTCTGTGGATGGGTAACCATCTTAACATAGGTACCGAGTTTCCTACGTGCCTCGGAAAGCACTACGTTAAGCCGTTGGTCCCGGCTGCCATTTGTGGATCTTTGGCAGTCGTTACTGATAGTCAGAAGGCAGTAAATCTTACTCCAGTCTTGCCATGAAGTACCGTGTTATCCAGTTAATGGGTTGTGGAGGTCTGGTAGGCAGCCACTCTTCGTAAAATACTGGTATTCAGCTAAATCCGGTTTGAAGCTGACCCCAATATAGCTGGGAAAAGGCTCGGCAGATGAAGGTACGGAATCCTAACAAGGATCTTATGTGATCAGCCAAAGCACTAATTTATATCACCAATCCAGTTACCTTTAACCTATTTCATTTAAAATATAGTTTGCCAGTTAAAAATCTATTGTCTCTATTAGAACTACACTTGCTCAGCTAATTAATCATTTAGCTTAATCAAAAAATTGCCGTTTGATTGTGTCAACTGCCATGACCCGTGTTTGTCAACAGAATGTTTCCATGAATGAGGTAACATTCTCGGAATGAAGGTACGATTACGCGAAGACATTGTCTGGTGTAAACAGTACGTACCGTGAAACGAGCAATATTTGTTTTTTTTTTTAATTTAACAAAAACACAAAAAATTGCTATTTAAATTTCAGAATACGTCAGAAGTTAGTACACGGTTCGAACTTCGAATTTATCGTATTTCATATTCAGAAGAACCGGAAAAAAACCACAGATAATCTTTAAAAAAAAAATTACAATGTTATTGCAAAAAACCAGACAAGTGCCAGTCGGACTCTTACGCGAAGGGTTCCGTACCTTAACCACAAAAAAAAATACGTTTTTTGCTTGGGAGCCCCATTTAATTTTTAATTTAATTTAGTTTTTATTATTTGTTGTTATAGCGGCAATAGAAATCCACACTCGAAATTTTCAACTACGTAGCACGGTTCTTGAGATACAGCCCCCTGACTGACGGACGGACGGACAGATAAGGTTTAGGATTAGGGTTCCGTTGGGTAGTATTCGGGTACGAAATCCAAAATTAGACTTGCGATTTTGAATATGAAAATCGAAAATTCTTTCTAAATAAATCGACTAAGTATTCAAATACTAATATTTAGTACAATCCCCCAACACTAAAACTTATCTATAATATGCAAATGATAAAAAATATATATTATTAAGAAAATGATCACGTATTGATAACATTTATAGTGACCAACCTTCCTTAACACGCGGCTATTTTTGGAACTAAATCAAAAATTATACTAGAATTTGACAGTTTCCTAGACAAGCTGCGCCACCCTGACAGTTCAAGGTATTATGGTCATAGATTATAGACTTTTTAGTGTTGATCTCTATCTTTAAGCTATGTATGTTAGGGGAGCAGTATAGATAGAGATTATTATCTAACCTTTTTGGGCGGTAGGTAACCTTTCTTCAACTTTAGCCAGCATATTCGTTATAATGGCTGTGTTCCGAAATATGAGACAGTATTCTGGCCGTCAACGCACTGGTCAGTATATTTCGGAACGACTAACAGTATGGCGTTGATTCATGACGTCATGAGCACTGGCCAGTGTACTGTTTTAGGGTTCTCTACCCAAAGGGTATCCAACGGAACCCTATTACTAAGCCTCCGCTGTCCGTCCATCCGTCCGTCTGTCTGTCAGCGGGCTGTATCTCGAGAACCGTAACAGGTAGACTGTTGAAAACAGATTGTGTAATTGTGTGTACTTATTTCTATGGCCGCTCTATCAACAAATAATAAAAATTAAGGTTTATGGTACATTAATCACAGGTAATTACGGGTACAGGTAATTAAGGGTTATGGTATGGTAAGGTTTATGAACCCTTCGTATGCGAGTCCGACTCGCACTTGGCCAGTTTTTAATCGGAACAGCCCATATAAATCTATGAGTAGGACTGCAATTTTTGTACTTAATAGGAATGCAAAATTAAAGCATTTTTATTTCCCGACTTCCAAAAAGGAGGAGGTTCTCAGTTTTTATCAATAGGTAGGCTCATGTTTGATCACTATCTCACCTGATGGTAAGCGATGATGTGGTCGCAGATGGAGCACGCTTGCCTAGAAGTAACCTATTCACTCTTGACTTAAAGACTCCCAGGTTGTAGCTATCAGGAAACATAGACTCCGACATGGAATTCCTAGATCTCTGCACAAAATGATCTAGAAAAGTATTTCTAGATCGTTATGTGCGTATGGGTAGGATGTCCACCATGTTTAATTGCAGAAAAAAAAAACAGGCGATATTAATTTCTTTAAGTTATTGTGATTACTAAATTTTTTGCAATCCTGATAGTATTAGGGACTCTCTTTTATTTCCTTTGACGTTATACAATTCGCTGGTCCTCAGGTAACTTAACAAAAAAATTATTAAATTACTCTATATTTACAAGTTGATTAAAAAAACCGGCCAGGTGCGAGTCGGACTCGCCCACCGAGGGTACAGTGCTTTGTAGGTACATTTTACTTTAATTAAAGACTATATTTTTTATGATTTAATTACAAATGTATAGTTTTCAGATTACTTCCTATACTTGTAGCACAATACAGTATTACTTGCCAAATTTCATAGTTCTAGGTCAACGGGAAATACCCTATACATTTTGATTTCCTTGAGAGTGTCGAAATATACGTTTTTATGCGGCATAAACGACCGTACCTTATTTTTAAATTAACCTAGAATTTTGGTTTTTTCACAGCTGCAAGGAGTCATAGACTTCAGTATATGGTTTTAATTTTAAGTCGATACTTCCACGCATTCCCGAGATAAACGGTCTAGACAGACAGACGGGCGCACAAATAACGGTTCCGTTTTTTCCTTTTGAGTTACGAAACCCTAAAAAAACAACCACCCAGTACATCATCACCAAAACTAACCTCTTTCACTTCTCTGCCGACCCTCTTTCCAAAAACAGTCGTAATCATACTAAACGTTAGACGATCCGGCGCCCCAAATGATAAGCCGTTATCACTCCTGATAACAACTACCTACTTTGGCATGCTAATAGCGGCCTGTTCCTACGTTACTTATTGCGCCTCTAAATAGAAATGAGGCTGAACGTGTCCGAAATAGGCCGCGACACGTGTAAGGGCTGGCTCAGACGGTGGAGCACGTGTCGCGATGTGTCACGCGGGACTTGTCGAGTGTGGGTGCACCTTTATGTTTATTTTTAAGTATAACATTTTTTTTTGTTGTTTTCGGGGGGAAACCTTCAAAAGGCGCCTGGACTTTTGGGGTAAAGACCAGGGAGTGTGGGATTTTTACCTTACTAAAACCACCCCGGTGATCACCATCAGCACATAGAATGGGCCCCGTTACCTCTTAAAAGACCACTCCGGAACCCCCTCTGTGCAACGCCTGCTAGGGCACAACCCTGGGGAGACTGTAAAGGGGTCTCCCCTTAGCCTTGCTATGCACGGCAGCACGTGATCACTGTGCCACCGCCTTTCCTAGGATCACTGGGTTGGCGGGATGGGTTTTAGGTATAACTAGCTTAAGCCCGCGATTTTTTTCGCGTTCCCGTAAGAATTTCGGGAACTCCTCTCTTAGTGCTCCCCTACACTCCCCAAGGAACCTCCATGACAAATTTCAGCTTTCTACGAGCAGTAGTTTCGGCTGTACGTTGTCTGTCCGTCAGTCAGTAACGGAAGAATTTAATATTTTAGGCTAAACCATTTACAGGCATTTTTGTATTGTCAAGGTCGATCAGTCAAAAACATGAAGCTATTAGCACGTTCGAAAGAGTAGATTTCTATGGAGAAGGACGTGCAAGAAACTCCACGGACACGCTTTTAAATAATTATGTGTTGTATTACAAAAATCTCGGTTACATTCTCCTTGTTGCTTCTATATGTGGGGACAATGCAAAGTAAAATAAACTATAGAACAGAAGACAATTCAAGAAGAGACGACCAGTCTCACTGACAGCGCCCGTTCACGAACATGACGCGTGTTTCAGTACCATTCTTAATATGGATAGGCACTCGTTTGACCACTATCTCACCTGATGGTAAGCGATGTTGTGGTCGAAGATGGAGCACGCTTGCCTAGAAGTAACCCATTCACTCGTGACGTAAAGACTCCCAGGTTGTAGCTATCAGGAAACACAGACTCCGGCAGGGAATTCCACTCCTTAGCTGTATACACAATGAAAGTTTTCCCAAATCGTATTTGATACTAAGATCATCATGGTAGAGGTGATTGCGACTGTCAAAAGTTCATTGACATTTCAGTTAATGTTGCACGTGGTCAACCATGAGACTTTTTGATGGTGAATCAATGTAAAACATACATTTTGGATTTTATGAAAATTTTTATCGGCAAAAAAACCGGACAAATGCGAGTTGGACTCGCCCACCGAGGGTTCCGTACTTTGTTGGTACATATTATTATAAATCGTTGTTTGGAAGTCGGTTTTATTATTCTGTAAAATGTTTCTAACTTGTTTAGTTCGACTCTGGTAAGTTCTATACTGTGCACACAATGCACATGCATATTTTGAGTCTAAATCACACAGTTGTGTACTCGAATATACAAATAAATGACTTTGGAAGCTCGCCACGAGTTACCGACTCAATCTACATTTAATTCCTTTTTACGACACGCTATTTGGCACCTTACTTCGTTTACTAACGGAGAAAGAAGAAAGAAAAAAAATTCGAAAACAAAAAATAAATCGGAAGTTTGTGCCAAAAAAAATCAAAGGCACGTACTTCCGGAGCTATTTTTTATGAACTTTTCCGGTTCCATACTCGAGGGGTAACCAATTAAATTAAAAAATAAAGGAGGTCCCCATACAAGAAATATGTTTTTTTTTTTTCGATTTATGATACGGAACCCTTCGTGTTAGAGTCCGACTCGCACTTTGTACTCCATGAAAGGATTTCTTTTAAGAAAGCCCTTCACTGAAAACACAAAAAAAATCACACAAAATTATAGTATAATACATCGCCAACAAAAAAAAAACCATTAATCTGTCACATAATCTCCTATCACAAAAAAAACATAACCTCCTCCAATTAAAGTCGGTTAAAAACAGTTAATAGATTCCCATAAAGATGCACAGATAACACAAATTCAAGTCAAACATTTGTTTAACAAAGTAAATAAGAACCTCCTTCACGATTGGCCGAGCAAAGTCCCTTAAACCAGTTCGAACTATCCTAGACAAGGTTCGAAGTAGTGAGAGCCCTACTAGAAAAAAAAAGGATCGGCCAATCAGAGAGCGGGATTTTTTTTGGCACATTTTTTCTCTATCTTATCTATTTCTATGTGGTCATGGGTTTTTGGGTCTATGTAAGGATGCATGGGGAATAAATTAATAGAGCTTGGGAGTTCTTTTATGTGTTTGTGAGTAGTTTGTCCCTAAACTGCTGAGCGAGTTTGGGTATTTTATAAAGATATTTATTTTGGACAGAAGATATTTTGATGCATTCGAAATGTCTCTTCAGTGCGACTGAAATTTGGGGTCAGTGTACTTTAACGTAATACCTACAGGATGTTTCAGAAGTACGCCGTATTTAAGATTGTTCTGTATTGCAAAAAAAATACTTGTATCAATATCATGAAAACGGACTGTAAAAAAACTACTAAAAATAAAAATCACTGTTCAAGCAATCTGATGTAGTAAATTTAAATTAAACACCCTGTATTTCTGTGTTTTTCCATTTTTGTTTTTATTTGATCCTCACATTTACTTAAGTCATTCTAAAAAGGCAAAGCTTTTCTCGTTTATAATTTAATTTAAATATAGCTCTCTCACTTTTGAATTCTAATTATTTTAATACAAATATGTAGGTACTGGGAAATTTTATAAAAAAAAAAAAAATTCTGAACCACTATTTTTTTTCTTTAAAAATAGTATTAAAAAAGTAGTCAGAGTACTGAACCATCAATATAATATTCCACAGTATGATTATATTAACAGATTATTTTATTGAAAAACAAGAATGCAAGGAAAAATATTCAAAGAACACAAAAAAGCACAGCACTATTTTACAATTCCTTTAAAAGTCAAAAAAATCATAACCAATCCCTATACAGTTGAAAACGTTAACATTAACCCACTCTATCTACAAACGTACTCGTCCACGACCCGACTTGCTAATAATACTAAACACATGCAAACGGCTCGTAAACCCGTAGTAATAATAACGCCGGCCACACATTATCGTTAGTAGACGATTTTTTTAGCGTCTGCGACAAAAAACCAGTCTGGCAGTGTGCGGCGGACCTTATTGTTTGCTTAGTTTTGCGTACACATGCTCTTATGTTGCTGTGGAACGAGGGGAGTTGGGTTTTGGGAGAAATGTCTGGGTTTTGTAGAGATTGAGTATTTTTCGTAATTGTTTATGAGATTGTTTTTTTTTTGTAGTTTTTACGAATTCATTTTTTTTTAAGTGTCGTTGAATTTGCAAGTTTGCACACGGTGGTGGGAAAAACAAGTTTTTTTTTTTTCACTTTTGAAAATGGTTGTCTTATTTTGGGAATCTAGCAAGATAAAAATATAACGGTGAATTATTTTTTTGGAAAATCTCTTCTTTTAAAATACTATTCTGCACTATCTTTATCTGGTTTACCGTTACTTAGTCTTTTTTACCTACATACAACAAACAAGTTACGACAACTAGCTGTTCCAAATGCTAAAAACATGCAAACTATGCCTACGGACATTTACTAGAAATTCATAGATCACTCACTATAAAGACAGTTCACATCGTTTCAAGCCTTCTGTTTGAGGTCTCCTTTACATAGGGATTGTTAATTGAAAGCATTGTCAAAGTATTGGCTTCGACGCTATATCATGTCGTGAATCAAGGGACGACAGGTGACTGAAAGATTTACTGTTTGTCTGGTTTTTACTGTCAACTGTCTATTTGTGGATGAAATAAATAACTTTATACAAAGAGTGAATATAATATTTTCTAGTTAGACTTGTCCCTGTATTAGTGTAGCTTCCGGACTTCCCAAATGATTTTTTATTTAATGAGGATATCTCCAAAAGAGCTGGTATTAAAAAGCATCAATGTTGCACAATACCTACGTAGTAGTAATAAGCAATGAACAATTCACCAACTGATGTCGAAATAAAAGTCGTAGATTACAAAAATAAAATAAAAAATCTTATTTTTTTTTAATTAGTAATCGTATATATTTATTTATTTATTTAACAGTTTATGTACACACATTACATGAAAAATTAAAAGAAGGAAACAGAAAAATAAAAAGAAAGACAAACGTGATGCTTATTTCAGAGAATTCTCTTCCAGCATACGTGTGAAAGGAGAGTTGTATAAAAGATATGTAGACACCGTGTGTAAAAGGTATAGGTACTTACAAATAAAACAATAAACTTTAATATAACATACAATAAATTAATATTATTTATTTATATTAAGAAAGCTAATAAGTACTCAAGTTAAATAAGTATCATTATAAACAAAAACATTATAAATATCTCTTTCCTCGAGCAACCTAGACGTTTATCAGAACGTCGAAACTCACTCCGAACCGCGACACAGACGTGGTTGCAAAAATTTGGTTGTTATTATTCAATCGGTTGACGCTGGAAGGGCGTGGTTATTGCGTCACCTACCCACTGGGTGCTTCACGCTTTTAACGTAGGAGAGATGGGCAGACATAACTTATAAAAATAATTATTTTATAGATGTTATTTTTTTGAAAAAAAAAAATACGATCTACCGGGTAGTTTTTGCCCATAATTCAGGCTTTTCAGGTATTTATATTTTTTATTTTTGTTGGGTTTGCTCTTGACTCTAGTCTAGGTCAGAGATGACAGAGACAAAGTGTAAGTTGGAAATTTGTATTCTTGAATACAAATTACGGAACCCTATTACTAAGCCTCCTCTGTCCGTCCTTTCGTCCGTCAGCGGGCTGTATCTTTTATGGCCGCTATAACAACAAATATTAAAAATTGAGGTTTATGGTACGGAAACCTTCGTGTGCGAGTCCGATTCGCTCTTGGCCGGTTTTTTTGTGGTATGTGTCATGCTTGGGGCAAGTGAATTCTTCTTCTTCTATCTCATATTAAAGAGTTCATCCTTTTTTTTAACTATTAATAGGCATACATTTGAGCTCTATCTCACCTGATGGTAAGCGATGAGGTGGTCGAAAACGGAGCACGCTTGCCTAGAAATAACCTATTCACTCTTGACTTAAAGACTCCCAGCTTGTAGCTATCAGGAAACACAGACTCTGGCAGGGAATTCCACTCCTATAGTGAAAGTTGAGTTTAATTCGCAACTTTGAGTTGATTCCCGCGACTACGTACACGCATATTCTCGGCTTGGCAGATGATGAAGAGGCATTCATTAATATTGTCAGATATTTCAGTTTCTACAGTGAGTTGTGAAACAAATTCACTAGTGATTTCGTCTCCTAAGAGATTTCTAATGATTTAAAATTAATCCTAGCTGATGGAAGAAGTGTGAGAGGAACTCGTGGCTAAAGAATAACAGCCGCACAGATCGATCCTCAAGGTTAAGCAACGCTTGCCAAGGTTGGTCTGTGGATGGGTGACCATCTTAACATACCGAGTTTCCTCCGTGCTTCGGAAAGCACGTTAAGCTATTGGTCTCGGCTGTCATCTGTAGAACTTTGGCAGTCGTTACGGATTGTCAGAAGCCAGTAAATCTAACTCCAGTCTTGCCAAGAAATACCGTGTTACCCATTTCATGGGTTGTGGAGGTCTGGTAGGCAGCCGCTTTACGTAAAATACTGGTATTCAGCTGAATCCGGTTTGACTGGAAGCCGACCCAATATAGTTGGGAAAAGGCTAGGCAGATGATGACTGTCCTATGTGTACCTATACTGTTGGGCAAAGGTTCCTCCAAGTCCTTGCAGATATTTTTGTCGCGATCCAGTGACAAGACACATACACATATTCAAAGATTCAAAGGAACATGACGTTAGCCTATTGCCATCAACCTATAATACAAAAAAAAAACAGGCGGCGAAAAAATAATTACATTTCGCCCAAGAAAAGTTTTCAGCAGTAATTTGCGACCAACGAGCCAGTCAAATTCATCGTTAGAGCAATATCGTATTTCTACCAAAAATCTAATTTCTTAAGTCTAGCAACTGCCCAGAGACGTGTCCTGAATTTAAACAATTCTCTCAAAAAAATCACACCATTCTCGTCTCAGCTAATTTGTCAGTCAGAACCGAGCTGTCTACCCACGCACTAATAAAATGGACTTGTGAGCCACAGAACAGAGAAACGTAATGGCGGACAATGCGAGAAAGAAAGAAAGGAGCTCATGGCTAAAGAAAAACAGCCGCGTGAATTAATTTTCAAGGTTAAGCAACGCTTGCCGAGGTCGGTCCTTGGATGGGTGACCGTCTTTTACATACCGAAACTCCTCCGTGCTTCAGACTGAAGGGCCCTGGCTAGAAGGTTGTGCCTATACAAGTTAATATTAGAATTATGAGGAACTCTGACCCGCGAAATTCGTCTCGTTTTCTTTAAGGCTTGTATACATGCCAATGACCTTGTACATACAAACGGAGCTAACTACCCCTCTACGCGCTACTCCGCTACCCCATTTCTAATCTATACTAATATATAAAGTTGAAGAGTTTGTTTGTTTACTTGAACGCGCTAATCTCAGGAACTACTGGTCCGATTTGAGAAATTCTTTCAGTGTTAGATGGTCCATTTATCGAGGAAGGCTATATATCATCACGCTAAGACCAATAGGAGAGGAACAGTAAAAAAAAATGTGACGCAAATGAAGTTGCGCGGGTCAACTAGTTTTTTTATAAAAAAATAATACCTTTTTTTGTAAAAATAACAAAACCAAATCATTTTCGTTTGTATTGCAAAGCTGTAAATATATTTTTTATACTCTTATGATAAAAAATGAAGGAGTAAAATGGTTTCATTTCATCACAACGATTTGGAGGTGATTTGGGTTTTTTGTTTTTATTATGTGATACCGAAAGACACATTCTGGCTAAACCAAATTACGAATCATATCCTGTAGATTACTAATTTTCTTTTCAGATGCTATTTCTCTGTTACTGCCGACGTAAAGCTGCTTCATCTGCATTCTGCACGCTATTCTAAAGCGCTTTCACAATTTTTCTTCAATTTGAGCGTTTGATTCGTGTTTTGATGTCTGATTATGCTGTAGATATAGCACAAAAAAAAAACAAAAATACGCCTAAGAAAGTTTGATAGTTGATCTTGGGAGTGTTCTAAATAAATATAAATTTGTTCACGTACATCAGTAAATTTCTTGTCTCCGCAAAGGGTGTTTCATAAAATTACGCTTTTGGGAATCTTATGATGCTTTGGTACACCGAAGATATAATAATTTAATCAATTTTAAAAATGTCCATGATACAACTGTACCTTCTACTTTGGAATGATCAAATCAATTTGTTACGATTCATGCACTAATAAACCAAAAATAATTTTGTAAAACTGAGAATTATTGACAATTTTCCGTACGAAACTATATTTTTTATCTATGAAAGTATAATCCAAATTCAAATAAAAATTATTTAATAATTAAGGAGGTATTGTTATAATGCATGAAAAAAAAAATTGGTCTATTTAAAAGTAAACTCATATTTTTAAGCAATTTTTGTATACAGCCCCACAATCACTATAAATCTCGGGAAACGCGGTTTGTAGCTTTAGTCCGGGGCAAGCGCTCGATTTTGTAATAGCGCCCTTAAGCTTTTTTCGAGAGAACAGTCGTAATGCTCCGCTCTTACTGGTCGTAGCGTGATATTACATAGCCTAAATATAGACTTCCTATCCTTCTATCAAACATAACATAAACATAACATAATCAGCCTACAATGTTCCCACTGCTGGGACACAGGCCTCCTCTCGGTGAGAGGGAGTGGGCCGTAATCCACCACGCGGGCCCAGTGCGGGTTTGTAGATGTCACATGTCTTCGAATTTGGTTCTAGGACATGCCGGTTTCTTCACGATGTTTTCCTTCACCGTTTTGAGAGCAGGGGTTGATGAAATTATTACACAAAGTAAAGCGCCTGCCTGGGTTCGAAACCTACGACCTACAACTCGTAAGTCGCAGCCATTACCGCCGGGCCACCACTGCTCTCCTGAGATTCCTGAGATTAGGGCGTTCAACCAAACAAACAAGGTTTTCAGCTTTATAAAATTAGTAGCAGGTACGATGACATCTCTGGTTGGGCGCACAGGCCTTCCGTGTTCTATGTCGCTGTAACTATCCATCTAAGAAGGTGCCATATTGTCTGGTTAGGTTTAGATCACTATGTTGTGGTATAGAACATGTTACAACATGTCAGGTGTTGGGTCCAGTGACCTGTCTCGGCGGGTAAGACCTTGGGACAAACAGGTGGTCTGACTTTTTGGTTTACGACCTTATTAATATGCCAGTTTTCTGAATAAATCTCAAAACTCAAATCGTTTATTGCTTTCCTTAATGTGTACTAGCAGGTGGTAAATAATTATAAAAAAAAAATACGCAAAAAAGTACCGAACATAGAACCTCCTCCTTTTTGAAGAAGTCGGTTAAAAAACAACTAGCTGTAACGACTTCGTACGCGCATATCCCGGTTTTTTTCGTTTCCGTAGGAATTTCGGGAAATCCTGTCTTAATGCTTCCCTACACTCCCCAAGGACTTACATGCCAACTTACAGCTTTCTACGAACAGCAGTTTCGGCTGTGCGTTGTCTGTCACTCACTCACTCACTCACTCACTCAATCAGTCAGTAACACAAGAATTTTATAATAAGTTGATTATGACCATGTACCTGGGTACAGTAAATTAATAATAATTACTTAGATTGGCATAAGAGCAAGGACGATGAAATGTATGTATGTAAAAATTAAAAGAGGGTTAACGCTAAATACTCTGATTTATTCCCCTATCCTCAGAGTACCCCTATCTATTACAATCTATGATTTATCTAAGAAATTAAATAGAAATAGGCCAACACTATTGGATACTATTCAAATAAAATAATATAAAAATATGTTAATGAAAAAAAGTTCACATGAAGTTCATTTAAATTCACCCCATTTTTACATTTGAATGTAAAGTGTTGAAATATAATTTATGTGTAGTTGCCCTAATGTGTCAGTATCTTACCACGTGGTACGGAGAGTCGAATTATAATTATAGCTTTGCAACCTTGAATTTTGTGAAAAAATATTACGTCTGCCTAGCCTTTTCCCAATGATATTGGGGTCGGCTTGCAGTCAGACTAGATTCAGCGGAACATCAGTATTTTATGTGGAGTGACTGCATATCTAAAACAGGAGAGATGATAATCAACATAGATATAAGAAAGAAGGTAATGATCACTATACGCCGTCGCTTTAGTGAGTCATCTTTTTCAACGTCGTCTTTTCAAAAGTTACATAAATGAAAAAAAAAGAAGTATAGGCTCGCAATATGGAGATATTTGCTGAAGTGTTGTACAACGATATTATTGACGGTGTTTCACAAGATGTGGTCTTAAGGTGGTACAATGGTCAAGTAAGATATTAATTACCTGTATCTATAACAAACTGCGAAAAGAAGACTATCAAGTCATCGAGCAAAAAAAAGTTCACATTGATAAAATTTGAATAAATTAATATGTACCTTTATTCTATTTAACCCTTCTTTACAAAAGTGACAATCTGACCTTGATGACATTAGACTGTCCTAATCTTTATCAAAAGGGCTAAAACTTGACCTTCCAGGTCTCCAAGGTTACTCCCATAATTTAAATAAAACTTGTACAAGCAAACAGGTAAGATTTACATTTAAATGTAAAAAAGGGTGAATTTAAATGAACAGTAGGTATGTGAACTTTTTTCTAATTTGAATATTATTTTGAGTTATTATTTAGGGTTCGTCTATCAACTTCTATTTCTATTTGTCTATTTTTTAATAGATGGTCATAGGGTGAAGTAAATAGGGTATTTTATTATGGGGAAAAATATATTGCTTGCCCTATTGGAAACTAGATATTAGAAGGGTGATCTATAATTTATTTCTATTTAACTATAAGATAAGAACTTTTGGGGGAGGCCTATGTCCAGCAGTAGACGTCTTTCGGCTGTCATGATGATGATTAGATAAGAGGGTCATTTTTAGGGTTCCGTACCCAAAGGGTATCCAACGGAACCCTATTACTAAGGCTCCGCTGTCCGTCCGTCCTCTCTCTCAGGAACCGTAATAGGTAGACAGTTGAAATTTTCACAGATTGTGTATTTCTATAGCCGCTATAACAACAAATAGTAAAAATGAAGGTTTATGGTACGGAACCCTTCGAGTGCGAGTCCGACTCGCACTTGGCCGGTTTTTTATGAAATTCTTCTAATATATAGTTAAAATCATATATTTTAACTATATATTAGAAGAATGGAAGGCCCATTCTGTCAACGTATCACGGTGTAAACTTAAATGCAGTTTGCGGAACTTGTTCGATGAGTCACTGCAGCCATGTAGCGCAAAGGGCATTAGGAAGAACACGGATGGGTTTAGAACTCCTTCCGCTCTGGGCGGAGCGGAAGGAAGTGTCAGACTCTTACTGACTAAAACCCATCCGTGTTCCTCCTAGTGCCCGCCGCGTTCCAGGGACGCGGTGGCTCTTGCGAACAAATTCCGCAGCCCTGCCTTAGTCCCCTGTATACCCCTCTTACCGAACTATTAGCCTGAAGTTATAATTTATTACAGATCACACCCTATTTGTCATAATTGTAGACACGGGCCTCCTAATCACCGCTACAATGAGCGGTCAAAGGTGAGACTGCCAAAAATTGGTCAATAGCAATCATAGAAAATCACTGATGGTTCCGTACGTGCTTATTTTATTATTTGTCAAGATTCATGAAGCTGCACTGGCCCCGTGGTGCTTTACGACCCATTCTCTCTATTTCTGTGTTCTTATGGCTAATTCACACAGTGCGAGTTATCCTGCCGAATAGTTGCAGTGCAATAACTCGCATCGTATGAACATGTCTTACGAGTTACTGCCACTTCAACATTTTTCGTTTTCACTTGCCTGCTCGCCTGACAGTAACTCGCACATGGCAGTAGATTGGACATCACTCGCAAAGTTAACGCACTAAAACCTCTGAGTGCTCATCATCATCATAACAGCCAAAAGACGTCCACTGCTGGACATAGGCCTCCCCTAGAAGAGAGGGGTTTGCCATAATCGCCACGCTTGGCAAGTGGGTTGGCGATCGCAGTGTATGTTGTTGAGTTTTACAGAGAACGCTGCTGTCCATTCTCTGGTGAGTCCCTTAGTCGCCTCTTACGACACCCACGGGAACTGATGGGGTTGTATTATTCTTTTACCACCACCATAAGACATTTTGGCACCATACGGCACTAGCCGACACCATACGGCGAGATATGGTTTGACATAGATGTTTTTACTATGGTCTATTTGGGAAGGCTTAGAATCTAAAGATTTCTTAAAGCATTATCTTGTAGCTTGGGAAGTGATGGGATGGTGTTATTCTTTAACGGCACCATACGGCATCGGCCGACACCATAAGGGTAAGGGAGTGAGTCTGAGTGTTCAGGACACGTCAACATGGTGACTCTTCGAAGCCCACATCTAGCAGTGGACGTCTTTCTTCTGAAAAGTTGATGATACCATAATTATGCAAATATTTCCCGACGGATGATACTGATATTTATATATGTTATGCTTATGACATAAAAATATTTGCTGGCGTACATCTAGTCAAGGTTGTAGTGTCCGCTACAACAATTGATATAAGTGATACTGATAAATAATATGTACCTATCCCTTTTTACGAAGATAATACGAACGGAAGAGTTAAGTACCTACAGTTAAAGTTTATGCACAGAAGAGTGCAGAAAGGTAATATTTTTATAATAATGCTTAAAAACGCATAAAATTATTAAAAAATTATGGTCGAACTTGTGTAGTAATGTTTTATTTTGTAAGTTTGATAAAAAAAATAACACATTTACACGTCAATCTTTCGCGACAATTTTCTAGATAAGGCCAGTGTTTCCAATCTGACTACCCTAAGAAGGAAGTAAGTATATATATGTATAAGTATAGCAATTGCCACGCTAGATGTCACTGTATACTTCGTGCACGTTCCCCTAGACGGAGCGTGCAGGAACTATAGGTGGCAGCACAGAAGTGTCAATGTCAAGTATTCTTAACGTTAAAGTTTCGAATATGCGACACTAGATGGCACTGTATACTTCGTGCACGTTCCCCTAGACGGAGCGTGCAGGAACTGTAGGTGGCAGCACAGAAGTGTCAATGTCATGTATTCTTAACGTTAAAGTTTCGAATATGCAACGCCAGATGGCACTGTATACTTCGTGCATGTTCCCCTAGACGGAGCGTGCAGGAACTATAGGTGGCAGCACAGAAGTGCCAATTTCATGTATTCTTAACGTTAAAGTTTCGAATATGCGACACTAGATGGCACTGTATACTTCGTGCATGTTCCCCTAGACGGAGCGTGCAGGAACTATAGGTGGCAGCACAGAAGTGTCAATGTCATGTATTCTTAACGTTAAAGTTTCGAATATGCGACACTAGATGGCACTGTATATTTCGTGCACGTTCCCCTAGACGGAGCGTGCAGGAACTATAGATGGCAGCACAGAAGTGTCAATGTCAAGTATTCTTAACGTTAAAGTTTCGAATATGCGACACTAGATGGCGTAGTCAACGCCGTGCACGGTCCCTATAATATAACAACAAGACAAGACTTTCTTTTGCCCGCGACTTCGTACGCGCATATTCCGTTTTTTTCCCATTCTTCGTGGGAATTTTGGGAAAATATCTATTAGTGCTCCCCTACACTCCCCAAGGAACCTACATGAAAAATTTCAGCTTTCTACGAGCAGTAGTTTCGGCTGGGCGTTCAGTCACTCGATCTGCAGTCAGTAACGCAAGAATTTTATATAAAAGGATGACTCTAAATGACAACTCCACTACTCCCTAAATAATGACATGACCCTGCTAGTCCCTTGCTGCCCCCCCCCCCCCCCCAAAACGACGCCGTTGAGCCGAGGTCCGTACCCCACAGGGAGTGCCCTCAGCGAGCGGAGTTTAGTGTGTAAGTTTGTAGCCTCGGCTGGGGGCCTTAAATTCATTTGAGGCCCACACAGGCAAGTCCGGTTTAGTAGTTGCAACCCTCAGAGGTTGAAACTGCGAGTGGCCATCGACAAAAAAAAAAAAGACAACTCCACTGCAGAAAACCATTTATGTTGTTCTTGATGCGGACCCCTACAAATCAAACGTGAATACAGATTACGATAGACACTATTTAAATTGATCTAAAAAATATATACGGATGTAAGTGTTAAGAGAAAAAAATATCTACGATTTGGTGACGTCAGCGTGATGTCATGGGCAGGTTCAACGGACTGAATTGTTACTAGAAGGTGGGTGTTCGAATAGCCTTCATGAGTTGAGTTCACAGCCGCACGGCTCGATCTTCCAGGTTAAGCAACACTTGCCGAGGTAATTCCTTGGATGGGTGACTAACCAATATATACCAAGATTTCTCCTTACCTCGGGAAGTACGTTAAGCTGTTGGCCCTTTTTTTAAGGACAGGAAATCATCAAATGATTTCTCCCGCTCTGGGCGGAGCAGAAGGGAGTGTCAGACTCTTACTGACTAGACCCATCCGTGTTCCTCCTAGTGCCCGCCGCGTTCCAGGGTACGGTGCCTCTTTCGAACAAACTACAAAACCCTAGCAGAAGCCGTTGGCCTTGGCTGTCATTTGTAGATCCTTAACAGTCGTTACAAGCAGTCAAATACCAGAAAGTCTGACACCAGTCTTATACAACGTGTAACAGGATCAACGCAATACCTCTTAAGGGGTCATTGTAATCATCATTATGAATAACTTTTACTACGGGACCAAACCCGATATCGCGAAAAAAAAAACAGCCGTTCAGTACATTTTATCGAGTTATGCGCACATAAATGTATGCGGGAGTCGGCTTTTTTTCGGGATTCCAGTGTTGGTCCCGTAGTGAAAGTTGTACATAATGATAACTACTACTATTATTATTCTCTGCATCACCCAAAGGCTGACTGGTAGAAAATGCCTCAGGCATTAAGTCCGCCTCTGTACATCTGTGTGCGTAAAGTGTTAAATAAATAAATAAATGATGAGTACAATGACCCCTTTAGAGATATTGCGTTTATTCTGTTACACGTTGTATAAGACTGGAGGTAGGTACTCTGTAACCCAATAACTGGGTTTTGAAGGTCTGATAGACGGTACGTTTATGTAAAATACTGGTATTCAGCTGCGAGTGTCAAATTATTCAAACTAGGCTGAAAATCAGCACTTTTTGATCGTCAAATTTTACATGAAGACAGTTCCCCACATCGCCCTCCCGTCACCACTTCCTAGTGTTAGAGTCTGACACTCCCTCCTGCTGTACCCAGAACGTGAGGAGTCATTTGATGATATCCCATCCTAAAAAAAAAAAACAAAAAGGTATTGAAATTGAAAAGAAAACCGGTCAAGTGCGATTCGGACTCTCACACGAAGGGTTCCGTACTATAAGTCGAAAAGAACATGTTTCTTGTATGTCAGTCCCCGTTATTAGTGTTAAAACGGAACCCTTAAAGGATCACTTCGTTGTCCGTCCGTCTGTCTGTCAAGACCCTTTATCTCGAGAACGCGTCGAGGTTTCCAGTTGAAATTAAAACTATATACTCAAGTCTACGGTCCCTTGAAGCTGTGAAAAAATCAAGCTTCTATGTTAACGTAAAAAGATACGGCCGTTTATGCCGCAAAAAACGTATATGTTGACACTCTTCAAGGGAATCAAAATGTATAGGGTATTTTCCGTTGACCTAGAACTATGAAATTTGGCAAATAAAACCGTCTTATACTACAGATGTAGGGAAAAGTCTGAAAACTATTCATTTGTACGTAAATCATAAAAAAATATAGTCTTTATTAAAGTGTCATATGCACCTACAAATTTGTAAGGAATCCTCGGTGGGCGAGTCCGACTCTCACTTCGCCGGTTTTTTTTTAAATTTAATTTAATTTTTATTATTTGTGGTTATAACGGCAATACTCGTAGCAATAGACACTGAGAATTTCTACTGTCTACCTCGTATTAACCGCAAGACCGCTGAAAGACAGACGGACGGACAGACAGACGGACGGACGAACCGACAGCGAAGGCTTACCTATTCCGTTGGTGGGTTACCAACGGGTACGGAATGAATGCTGAATACATTCATTTGTCAGGTAAAAGTTATCCGACACTTGATAATATAACTTTAAAAACTATAATTTAAATTATTTTGTGGTATTTTTTATTTAATTACTAGTCTTAATTTTATGTCATAGACTCATAGTGTAACTTTGAAGCACGTGCCCCTAACCATTAAAGTATGTGAATAAAATTATACTAATTACCTATTTAATATTAAGCGTCATTATCATAAATGCCTCGCTATCACAGACCTTGGTGGCTATTTTAGTCTCTGGTTTGAGAAGTATAAATACCATAGATTAAAATATTTTCCCGCCTTTTTCTGAACCTTAAACCTCCTATATTATGGCACATAAACCTAAGTGGTAAAATGTGGCTGTACTATAGATTCACCTCTGTCTTACTTATTCTTCGTTGAATATAGGCACAATAGATATCTTTACCTCTTCTCTCTCTCTCACTCTCACTCTCACTCTCACTCTCTCTCTCTCTCTATATCTGTTTATCTTTCTTTTATAATAATAAAATAACACACAGCTAGTGATTTTTCTTGACAATACATATATAAAATTACTTCGTTACCGAGTGACAGACAAACAACTTACAGCCGAAACTACTGGTCGAAGAAAGCTGAGATCTGGCATGAAGATTCTTTGGGGAGTGTGGACACTAAGAAGATATCCCCAAATTCCTATGGGAACGGACAAAACGCGCGTACGAGGTCGCTGGCTTTTTTTATTATTCAAAGGCACGCGTTTGACCACTATCTTCTTTTTCAATAAAGGAATAATTATAAGAGTGACAAACAGAAATATTGAGTCTATACCTATACTGTTGTAGGTATATAATATATAGACTCAATATTAGACCAAGTTTGAGATTTCTACGTCATCATATTAACATAACTATTACATGTAGATACGTTTAGGTGTTCTCAAACTTTCAGTGATTTAAATAAATTCGGAATTAGAACTTAAAAAATGACAGACAGTCAGACATACCTGTGATCTTATAAGGGTTACGTTTTGCATTCAATTGCACGGAACCCTAATAAAAACCGGCCAGGATCGAGTCAAGTCAGCCTCTCACAGGAAGGGTTCCGTACCATATTCAAAAAAATAACGCGTTTCTTGTATAGTAGCCCCCTTTTTAGGGTTCCGTAACAGTGAACCCTATTACTAAGCCTCCGTCCATCCGTCCGTCCATCCGTCTGTCTGTCAGCGGGTTATATCTCAAGAACCATAATAGGTAGATAATTGTAATTTTCACAAATTGCGTATTTCCATTGCCGCTATAACAGCAAATAATATCCATTTTTTTGTCTTTTTGTTATACACGCTGAAAATTTTTTGAAATCGCTCCAGTAGTTTTTGAGTTGACTCGTTACAAACATAGCAAAATTCAAATCTTTCCTCTTTATAATATTACCGAAGATGTAGACTAACGCCATTGCTAAAATCAATAAACCAGCTCTTCTTAGGAATGCATTGATAATGAAATAATGACAGTGTCTGACATGTGATGGGCCCTTAAGTGCGTGACATCGTACACCTGTATATCTAATTCGTACTACTTACTATCGTACACTTAATTGACACATACAACATATATGATGACTCGCCACTGAGTTAAGAAATGGGACTCTTTATGGCATTGCTACTATACGGATGTCTCACTTCGAGACATGATAGGTAGGTACCTACATTTTTTTCGTTTTATTTCTGTTTAGGGTGTTCTCTCGAAAAAGCTTAAAAATAGCGCGCAGATTAAGCAGTTTTTCGTTAGCATAGGGTTTTACTTATACAAGCCTTAAAGCTGAAAAAATGAAACATGCGTAGTTTATCTTGTACTAGCTCTTGTCCTTTCCTTCCCTCGTGTTAATAGGTCTAACCATTGCCCTTATTCTGGTGGTCTGAACGTTTTCAAAAAGTTTGTCTATTTTAATATAGACTTTGGAAAAAAAACGTAGCCTGCTCTGTCTCCAAAAACAAAAATCTATGCTAATATATAAAGCTGAAGAGTTTGTTTGTTTATTTGTTTATTTACTTGAACGCGATAATCTCAGGAACTACTGGTCCGATTTGAAAAATTCTTACAGTGTTAGATAGCCCATTTATCGAGGAAGGCTATAGGCTATATATCACGCTAAGACCAATAGGAGCGGAGCTGTAATGAAAATTGTGACGCAAACGAAGTGGATGGCTTATTCCGCTAAACCCCAAAGCCTCTTCTCAAAAGTCTACAGTCCACACATTCATTCCACCACCAAATCCAAAAAAAAAATCATTACTTTAATTTCACTTAAACCCCAAACAGTTTTGGTAGTTGGCTAATAACATGAAATAAAAAAAATATCTTTTTTTTTTTTTAGTTTAATATTAAATCTATTTTGTTGACTTACTATAGATAGGCATTGGTGTAAACTATTAGTATAGTGAGCAAATTGATATTAAATAAATAAATAGAATACCTACTCTCTATCCCGGCAGTATGTTCCCCTGGGATAAATTCCGAAACTGACGCAAGTGGAGCCGCGGGCAGCAGCCAGTATTCACACAAAGAAGAAATGACATGGATTTCCATGGTAGACATTTTTTTTACGCTTAGCGACAACGCTATTTCATTTTATTTTTATTCTAACTACGTCTACAGCTACGTTTGCGTCTAGAATCTAGCCTAGATGGAGCACGTGCTATTTATAACCCCAAAATGTCTAGATTTTAGTCTGACACGACAATCTAGCACTTATTTGCTTGCCACAAGAGTTTTTTTTTCGTTTTTATGAAAGCATTCTTTTACTTTTTCAATTTTACGGATATTTTGAGTGGTATACATGTAGATGTTTCAACATAACCTAATTGTATTATAACCTCCTTTTTTTAAGTCGGCTAATAAGTGGTAAACAGCATGTTTTAAACCAAGTCTGTATTTCAAAAGGATTCAAAACAATCTCAAATTATAAAACGATTAAATAATACGCCAACTGCTTGAACTTTTATAAAAGTTCAATTTTGATCCGTCACCCGTTTATGAAAGTAACTACTTTTCGTAGTAAAACAATATCTAACTATTTTTCAAATATGTATTTTATTATTAAATTACGTTGTGTTTTTCTACAATCAGTATTATTAAATTGTAGATTTCTTTTAGATTAAATGTTTTAAAAGTTAAATATTTATTGTAAAATTCATATTTGCTGCACTACCCTAGAGAAAATTCATCTGCCTAGCCTTTTCCCAAGTATATCGGGGTCGGCTTCCAGTCAAACCGAATTTAGCTGAATATCAGTATTTTACGCGGAGCGGCTGCCTACCAGACCTCCACAACCCAGTAACTGGGTAACACGGTACTTCATGGCAAGACTGGATTCAGATATAACTGGCTTCTGACAATCCGTAACGACTGCCAAAGATCTACAAATAACAGCCGGGAACAACGGCTTAACGCGCTTTCCGAGGCACGGAGGAAACTCGGTATATTAAGATGGTCACCCATCCACTGACCAACCTTGGCTAGCGTTGCTTAACCTTGAATATCGACCCGTGCGGCTGTTATTATCTAGCCACGAGCTCCTCACCCTAGAGAAAATTATGAATAATAAATTAAATCATTTAAAATAAAATCTTTTGCAGTACTTTGAAGTTACTTCGAAAATTAAAAAAAATACCTACCTACACTAAAAGAAACTTAGTCTATACTCTGTAATAATCAAAATTGGCAAACAAGCGCCGCTCAACATTTTACGATTTATTTTTATGACGAATAACGGGTATAGTTTTTTATTCTACTATCTTTTTTAAATTAAAAGATTTAATTGTTACTGTATAATATGTATTACAGAATATTAAAGGTACCTATACATACAAGGTAAATTGAAATCATATAATATATAGTAATCAATATGGTTATTTTACCTACATACCTACATATATGTACACGGGTGTTGCTATCAACAGTTTTTATTATTATAACTTATTCAAATAAAACGTTTAGTTCAATTAAATAGTCAGATTCGAATGTTATCCTAGACTGTACTATTTATGTATTTATCACAATATATAGATAGAATTAATTTTAGTTGATTATAAATAACTAAAACCACATTTAATAATTGCTTCTAAAAATCGTAATAAATAATTGCGTTTTCACAGGAAAGTTCCTTGAAATGGAGCTATTCTGTATTGTTATAGGAAAAGCAATTTTATTTCTAATAGTACAGGTAACGTACCTATGGCATCAGAAATAAAATAGATTTTTCAATAGAGCTTCATTTTATTTAATTATTTTCAATAGAAAAAATAGGTAATAAATAGACTTCTCAGAAATCACCAGACAACCATTTTATATTGGTACTACCTTTTGCCAGCGGCTTCGCCCGCGTGGTCCCTAGGGAACATACTCCCGGGATATAAAGCATATGTCCTTTCTCAGGCTCTAGACTATCTGTGTGTACCAAGTTTCATTTAAATCGGTTCAGTAGTTTTGGCGTGAAAGCGCGACAGACAGACAGAGTTACTTTCGCATTTATAATATTTGTAAGGAGTAAGGAAGGAAGGATTATATCATATAAAGTTTATTCATATTTAAGAGAATTATGATTATATTAATATAAATTATGAATATATTAATATTTCCTACAGAAAAAAAAGTTGAATCTTCCATGTCATTTCTCCACTATTCTAGGCCAACTGGTAGAGAATGCCTTAGGCATAAAGACTACATTTGTATTTATTTAAGCATGAAGTCTAATATATTTTTTAATATTAAAGACTAGCTGACCCGTGCCCACTTCACTGAGTGGTACTTTTCGAGTTAATATATAGCCTATGACAGTTTCTATTGGTAAAAGAATTTTCAAAATCGGTTCAGTAGATCCAGAGATTATAACCCCCTACAACCTCATATAGATCTGCCTAGCCTCTTCCCAACTATATTGGGGTCGGCTTTCAGTCAAACCGGATTTAGCTGAATACCAGTATTTTACGCGGAGCGGCTGCCTACCAGACCTCCACAACCCAGTAACCGGGTAACACGGTACTTCATGGCAAGACTGGAGTCAGATTTACTGGCTTATCTGACTATTCGTAACGACTGCCAAAGATCTACAAATGGACCAATGGCTTAACGTGCTTTCCGAGGCATGGAGGAAACTCGCTATGTTAAAATGGTCACCCATCCACAGACAAACCTTGGCAAGCGTTGCTTAACCTTGAAGATCGACCCGTGCGGCTGTTATTATCCAGCCACGAGCTCCTCTAACAACCCCCTACAACTTCACAAACTCACAAAATTTACCTCTTTATAATATTTATTAGTATAAATGTATAGATGATGGGTATGTATGCTCTTGACTGAAGTCTAGGTCAGAGATGACAGAAACTAAAACTACTTATATTTAGAAAGAAAGAAAGAAAGAAAAAGCGTTTATTTGCGCCAAGCATGACGCATACCAAAAAAATAAAATAGAAATTAACTAATACTTAATTATAAAAAAAATTGGGAAGATATGCGTCATATTCGCGCAAAACGGCCATCGCTCAGCATATATATATTTATCCCAACTAACCGAAATGCGAAAGTTAGTATGTATAGTTTGTTATGCAATCACGTCAGAACGGATTAAAGGATCTTGATGAAATTTGGCACAGAGGTAGATTTTAGTCTGGAATAACACATAGGATTCTTTTAATCCCGGGATTATTTTCGACATTAACGCGGGCGGAGCCGCGGGTGGCAGCTAGTAAATAAATAAATACGAAACAGAGAAACGAGGAACACTATCAAACTGGTTTTCAGGATTCTCTCTGATCTTAGGAATTAAAATGGGCCTTTGAAGTTATGACACAGGAAGAATTTGATCCAGGGAGCAAGATAGGCCAGGGTTGCTATTTTTTTAGAATAAAATGGCGTATTCTTAATTTCCTATATAAGAAGGCAAATTAAGAGTCATCATCTGCCTAGCCTTTTCCCAACTATATTGGGGTCGGCTTCCAGTCAAACCGGATTTAGCTGAATACCAGTATTTTACGCGGAGCGGCTGCCTACCAGACCTCCACAACCCAGTAACTGGGTAACACGGTATTTCATGGCAAGACTGGAGTCAGATTTACTGGCTTCTGACTATCCGTAACGACTGCCAAAGATCTACAAATGACAGCCGGGACCAACGGCTTAACGTGCTTTCCGAGGCACGGAGGAAACTTGTTATGTTAAGATGGTCACCCATCCACAGACCAACCTTGGCAAGCGTTGCTAGAAGGCAAATTAAGAGTATAGACTAGTAAAAAGAGTATTCCCAGTTTTTTTTTATTTATTTTTTTACAAGATGTAAATTATTTTCGTCGTTTTGAAAATATTTTGATATCGCTTGACAACGATTTCAATGAAGGTACGATTTTAAAATCAGTAAAACGACAGGAACTCTATTCAAAATCAGAGTACAATAAAGTTAGTGTTTTAGCGTATCTATTGCTTTTGTAGATTTTAGCCAGAGATAAATAGATAGTCAAATAGAGTACAATACTCTATGTCAGAGTACGGTTGGCAACTGAAACTGACTGTGCAGAGTGCTTACCGAGTACAATAAATTGACCACCAACCCTTTTTGACGGATATAGGTAGGTTTTATAATATAATGGCAAAAATATAATATATCCTAATAAATAAAATTCTTCCATTACTGGTGACTGACAGACAACGTACAGCCGAAACTACCGGTAGTAGAATGCTGAAATCTGGGGAGTATGCAGGAGCACTAAGAGATAATTTCCCGAAATTTCTACGTGAACGGAAAAAAAGGAGTAATGCGCGAACAAAGCCGCGGCAAAAATCTAATACTTTTTATGAAATAATACTTTTTCGTTTTCTGAGAAGTCTGTTTTAATTGGAAAAAAATAAAATACAATTAAGCTCTATTTAAAACGTACCTATATTTTATTAGAAATTAAATTGCTTTACCTATTTAATATAATGGCAAAAACGGAGTTCAAGCATTTCATTACTGCCTCCCTGTACTAATGACATTTTTCTAGTGGTTGTTGCAAGACATTTTCTTATACAAATCTCCTCTGTCAGCCATATTGTTCATCCCTTTTCTTTCATATCAATACTCACACAATCCATCCATCTTTTCTTTAGCCTCCTCTCCATCCATCCACATTTATATTTATAACTCAAATCAAGCATTTAATGATTCCAAATTATTTAAAGTTTTGTCAATAGTTCAACCTCCTTTCTCGTCATTATTCCCAATCAAGTAATTTTTTTTAAGGATGGGAAGTCATCAAATGATTCCTGCACTGGGCGGAGTGGGATGCAGTCTCAGACTCTTACTGACGAAAACCCATCCGTGTTCCTCCTAATGAATTTTGCGTTCCAGGGCTACGGTGACTCTTTTGAATAAATTTCGCAACCCTGGCAAGTACTGGCCCGAGCGGGCCAAATCTATAATCCTAGACTTTTAAATACGAAATAAAATCTAGTCTTAAGAATAAATTAGGGTTTTTAACATAAAACATTGCATTTTTAATCTAACTTTGACATAAAAATAATCTTCAAACACAAGTTTGAATATCTTTACTATATTTTAACCCTCCAGAGCCCGGTAGGGACCAGAAATGGGTTGGGAATATTGAATATTTTATAATTTTAACTTATATGCCATGTTTATATCTAAATATAAATGAAATTTAAATACTTATTCATAAGATTTTTGAAGATTTCTGTCGTATATACTTTTAAATATTTAAATTATAGTTTAAAAGTTTAGGCCTAAAGTCTTAGTAAGAAAAATGTTGGAAAGTTAAAAAGTTCTTCATTACATCTTACAAAATACATTTTAAAGCATTATAAATAATTTAAAAGGAAAATTGTGTTATTCTAAAAGACTCAAATTTACCAAATTTCGTTTTACACTTGAATTTATAGTTTATTAAAGGTTTAAAAAGTTGAAAAAGCGTAAAGTTGTTGCCGATTTTAGTTTACAATGCTTTTAAGCTTTATACAATTTCATTTTCAGTCATTTGAATGCATTTTTCTATAAAATATAAAAGAGTTTGTCAAGTAGGTCATTTTTTCTGTTTTTAATTTTAGTTTTAATGTTTTTTTGGTTATTTTATCTCTAAAAGTCTACGGTAGAGCCGAAAAACTAAACAAATCAAGATTTTTCTGTTTTTTGGCTGTATAATAACACGAAATGGGTATACACCACAAAATTAGTCTATTTTACGGAAAATTAACTATTTTTATTTACAATTTAGTCTCATTCTAAGGAGATTAAGTAGTTTTTAAGCGATTATAAGCCTTAAAACAAAAGGATTCCGCACGGAAGTGACATTGATGGGGACGCGAACTTTGGGTCGTTTTTTCTTCCTTAAAATAACAACTAAATAAATTAAATCTTTATAATTAAGGAAGAATGTACATAGACTAACGCATTTTAAACATGTTCTAGTCGATATTTAAAAGATTTTTGCCTTTTTAGCAACTTTTCCGTGCGCTCGCGCGCTAAAACCATTATTTGCGCTAGAACGCTCAAAAATCCTTTCAAAATGTATTACTTTCTTAATTTTAGATGTTAATAAAGGCAATGTAACACTAATACTCACATTTTCAACTGGAACTGCGAAGAAAAATCCATTTTAAAGAGTCACATAAACTTCAAATCACGCGTCCGCGCGTGGGCACACAGTCACTTCACATAATCGTAAAAAAAACATATAAACACGTAAAAATCCACCAAAAATGTCTTTTAATCATAAACTTCAATGAATTTCGAGCACAAAACAACAATTTTCCAAATAGGCCTATAAGAATCTTATTGGGATCAAACCTTGGGTATTTGTGCAAAATTTTCGCGGATCCGCGCGGTGCCCGCCAATTTAGGCCTACAGACATCCGAGCCGGTACGTGCGCGCCCTGCCACCTATGCCAAAACACTTTTAACACTCAAATGATAATAAAACATACGATAAATAAGGATCACTACCTAGATAAGGGACCGAAGAATCATACCATGTATCAGAAATTAGTACAAGACCGACTCAAACACGTGGTTCTAATACGGAAGCGAGCGAGCGAGTTTGCAGGAAAAATAACTTTAGAAAACACGGTTTATTTTGAATTATAAATTTCGAAGGGTCGGGTGAGAACGAAGGGCTATTTTTTAAATTATTTTTTTTTAAGTTGCCAGGTTTTTGGGATGGTTGCTCGGTTCGTGGGTGGTTGTTAAGGGTTGTTTAGGGTTGGGGTGACGGGAGCCTGTGGTTATCGGTAGCGGGATGTGGCGCGCGCGCGGCTAGCTTGGCAGAAATGGCGGGCCGACGCGCCAGCGTACGGTAACCTTGTACAACGCTGCTAGCTACGAGTTACGCCTAAAAGAGGCATCAATATCCGTAGGTATACATATCACAGCTAACTACCTACCTTTTAAAACGACTGTACCTAAAAAATATATTTTTATAAGTTTTAAATAAAATCTACATTCTTTTTCTGTTATTTTATTTAAAATTTATAATTTAAAACATTTTATTTTAATTATATTTTTTTTATTTTAAATCCCGTTCCACCTTTTAATAAAAATATTATTCTTCGTTTTTGAAAACCATGACGAATACGGTGACTAAACAGTTTGTCTATTTGATCGTCTAGAATCTAGATCGATAGCTGGCTTAGTAACTTATGTGCTTCTATTTCTGTAGCAATCTAGAAATTAAGATAAAAGAATCTAATGGCCATTTTATGGGTGTTAACATGCTTTAAAATTAAAGACGCTTTTTAAAGCAATCCCGTTGTTTTACAGAGCATTAGCAGCGTTCTTCTGTATACTGATAATCTATTCTCTTGTTAGCAACACCTATTTTAAACAAATAGGACATCCCACCCATTCGCACGAAGCACTTTGGGAATACTGTCATTGTGTGTATAGCTTAGTAGTGGAATTCCCTGCCGGAGTCAGTGTTTCCTGATAGCTACAACCTGGAGGTCTGTACGTCAAGAGTGAATAGGTTACTTCTAGGCAAGCGTGCACCAGCATCGACCACATCATCGCTTACCATCAGGTGAGATAGTGGTCAATCGTGTGTCTATAACAAGAAAAAAAAACTTTAATTGTGTGTCGGTACAGCTTAGTATTGGAATTCCCTGCCGGAGTCTGTGTTTCCTGATAGCTACAACTTGTAAATCTTTAAGTCAAGAGTGAATAAGTTACTTCTAGGCAAGCGTGCTCCATCTTCGACCACGTCATCGCGTACCATCAGGTGAGATAGTGGTCAAACGAGAGACTATCAAATATAAAAAACCATTGATATGGTGGTTTTGTCAGATTATCTGGCCAGTCTCAGCAAATCAAAAATCTTTTATTTCAATTAGACCCTTTACTGTCAAATAGATGAAGCTAGTTCTGCCGCGCTGGCGACAAGAGCTGCAAGTTGCTCTGCAGCAAAACACACTCAGAGACTTTATCTCCAGCGCGGCAGTTGCACGTTCCAAATTGTAGTTCCTATGGAGAAGAACGGGCGAGAAACTCCATGGACACTCCTTTGAATCAGTGTAGTGAAATAGTGAAACTGACTTGGAGCATCATACAGGAACATTAGGATGCATTTATGAAGAGGAAGGGAGATCTGAAGACCCTCGGTGGAGATGAAAGTATCCGACAGAATGTACACGATAAAAAAGAAGAAACCAAGATCATGACAAATACCCATGTAGCACCCACTCCTATCAAGATCAGAGACTCTACACTCGAAGAGACGAGTACGTCTACCTAGGACAAACGGTCCAGTTTGGTAGGGCGAAAAAGAGGTCAACTGTCGAATCCGATTCAGCTGGGCGGCGCTCGGGAAGTTGTGTGGTATCTTCTAGTCACACATATCACAGTATCTCAGGACAAAAGTCTATAACGAGTGCGTGTTGTCAGTGATGACTTAAGGTACCGAAACATGGTCGCTCATAATGGGCCTCATCAGAAGGCTTAACGTCACTCAAAGGGCAATGCTTAGATTTTCCTTGCGTGATCGAATCAGCAATGATGATATCCGCAAGAGAACCAAGGTTACCGACATAGCCCGAAGGATCACCAAAGGGAAGTGGCAGTGGGCAGGGCACATTGCTCGCAGAACAGATGGTCGATGGGGCTGAAGTGAAGAAGTTCTGGAGTGGTGAACGCATACCGGAAGATACGACGTTGGCAGGCCTCCCACAAGGTGGAACGGTGACCTGGTGAAGGTCGCGGGTAGCCGATGGATGAGGACCGGGGTTTCGGCTGATATGATGATGATGATGTACTACATGATGATGTGTCTAGCAAGGGGCTGCCTACTGAGACGATGACTGATGGAGAACTGTGGAAGAAGGAGACATGTCGCGCCGACCTCTAACTCATTGGGAAAATGGCAATTGTCTGACGAATAGCTCCAACAGTACATAGAGCCAGGACCATGTGCTAGATGATATGTGTACAAAAAGAGTGACAACTGAGAGGATGACTGATAGAGAAGTGTGGAAGAAGACAGATGACATCGCAAGTCGCGCGAACCTTTAATTGATGATATACGGTTGGTATGACAGTGGATAAGGAAATGGGAGGAAGTTTGAAAGGAGTATAGCAACAGAATTGATGCAACAACAGAGAGCAAAGCAATAACAGAAATGATAAAAGAATTTGTCAAAGTTTGTCTCAGTATTGGGACATATGTAGAGAGTACTTGAAGTCAGGATATATCATACACCTTTTTTAAAGATGGAGATCATGAGGAGCGTGCTGGAATGTCAGACTATTAATGACTAAAACCCATCCATGTTCCTCCTGTTCCCTAAGCGTTCCACGGCTGCGGCGACTCTTTCGTACAAATTATGCACCTGCAGCTTGCTCTGAAATACACTCTTGTTGCATCCATAAAGGTATAGATAAAATTGAAGGCAACACTATAAATATGTAAGTGAAGACGACTGTGGTCGAACTCTCTTTCTTATTACACACATAAGAACGAGACAGTGATATTTGTTTTCTTATCTTATGTATATATTCAGAAATAGTTTCCGATCGCAGTCGTCTTCACTAAGGTTTTAAGAGTGTTGCCACCACTTTTATCTATACCTTCATGGTTGAATTGGAGGTGCCGTACCAAAGGTTGTGTCAGACCCAGTTCTCGCCAACCTGAATTCAAATACCCAACCACCAAAAACAAAAAAGAAGACTACTATTTTGATGGTGAAGTTTAGTGTCCAAAAGTGAAGTGTCGTCTGTAAACATCATCATCGAAATAAATAACAAATAGAAATGGGCCTAGAATTGAGCCCTGGGGTACCCCCAGGCTGACCACAGATATGGGAGATCTTTTACCGTTCTTATCAACTCTCTGGAGCTCGTGGCGAAATAATAACAGCCGCACGGATCGATCTTGAAGGTTAAGCAACGCTTGCCAAGGTTGGTCTGTGGATGGGTGACCATCTTAACATAACGAGTTTCCTCCGTGCCTCGGAAAGCACGTTAAGCCGTTGGTCCCGGCTGTCATTTGTACATATTTGGCAGTCATTACGGATTGTCAGAAGCCAATAAATCTGACTCGTCTTGCCAAGATGTACCGTGTTACTCAGTTAATGGGTTGTGGAGGTCTGGTAGGCAGCCGCTCCACGTAAAACACTGGTATTCAGCTGAATCCGGTTTGACTGGATGCCGACCCCAATATAGTTGGGAAAAGGGTAGGCAGATGATGATGATCATGATGATGATCAACTCTGAGAATCCAATTACTCAAGTATGAAATAAGAAGATCCAGAGAGAGGTACTGGATTCCAGCCGAATGAATAGAGAGGCAGTGCTCGGGGTTTCTCTGGTGGACAGAATTCGCAACGAAGTCAAAGGCCAGAGAACTAAAGTCATCAACAATGCGCGTAGAATCAGCATGCTGAAGTGGAAGTGGCCATGTTTATAGACGGACCGAGATGTGTTAGAATGGAGACCGCGTATGAGCAGAACCAGTATGGGATGCCCTGCGGCAAAATGGATGGATGATTTGTAGAAGGTGGCTGGCAGCGGATGGACGCGTACTGCTAAAGACCAGTATGGTTGGCGCTCTTTGGGGGAGGCTTACGTTCAGTAGTGGACGGCAATTGTCTGATATGATGAATGGAGAGGAGAAGAAAAGTAGAAGAACGCGTATGCGTAGACGCAGTGTGGGACGCCCTGCGGCACGATGATTTAAAAAATCTGCTGACAGCAGATGGATGCGTACTGTTCAAAACCAGCTAGCCAATTCTGTAAATAATTATTTCGATATCGAGCTTCACCTGAGTGACAAAGCTCACAAAGTGAGCTTTAATACACAACAAAAGGTCTTATGTTTATAGATTCCGCTGTCGAGACACGGAAATGATAGCACTGCAGGATGTTGACTCTCTTTGGAGGAGGCTTACGTTCAGCAGTGGACGGCAATTGGCTGATATGAATAGAGAGGGAGAAGAAGAGCAGAAGAAATTGATTGTACGATGGATGAAATTAATGAAAAGATTGTAAATGATGATGTGAAGAGAGACCGATAGAGGAGAATGAAAGAGGAAAACAACCCATCAGGTGTGGTCAATCGCAAGCCTTTTAATAATAATAGAAAAAAATAGATTAGTACCTGAATAGAAGGTTGGTTTTTAATAAGGATTGACTGTGTCATAAGTATCACATGGCATTCAGCTGAATCCGGTTTGACTGGAAGCCGACCCCGATAGTTGGGAAAACGCGTCAAAGGCAGATGATGATTCATGAGTATTATGTTAATATACAAGCTTTTTCCCGCAACTTCTTAAGAGTATATCCCGTTTTTTCCCGTTCCCGAATTTCGGGAAATCCGCTCCCCAAGGAATCTACAAAATTTTTGCATTCTTCAACCAGTAGTTTCGTCTGTGCGTTGTCTGTGAGCCACTCACTCAGTAACGGAAGAATTATATATATTAGGATTGAATTAACCCGAACTGTTCCACAAAGCAAAGGTCTCCCACCATTATTCTCACTATTCCCGGTTCTGTGCCACTTCTTGCCAATTCCCAAGGAAAACATCAAAGTCGTTACGCCATCTCCTTCGTGGTCTGCCACGGCCCCGACCGCACTCAACAAATCGTCTAGGGCCTCCCTGCTAGAACGTGATCATTTAATAACACATTAATTTAGAATAATTTCATTTTCATTTCCTGTCTATAATCAGAAATAACATATTTTGATTCACCTACATACCAAAATGGACAAGGCCTCGCATAGATCTGCAGCCTCCCTGGGCAGCATATAGTCTCAAGGGCCGCCACTGGATCCTATTTTGGGAGAAAGACAGATTTTTTAAAAGAGTGTCCGTACAGTTTCTTGCACGTTCTTCTCCATAGATATCTATGCCTTGGAACGTGCGAATAGCTTCACCTCTTTGACCGACCGACCTTGACACTTCAAAAGTGCCCGTAAATGGCCTCCACTGTCCGGCCATCTATCCATCCGTCCATTCGTCCGTCTCTCTGTCAGCGGGCTGTATCTCTAGAACCACAATAGTTGGATAGTTGAAATTTTCTGAGTGTATTTCTAATGCCGCTATAAGAACACGTAGGTAAGTAATAAAAATAAAATTAAATTAAAAATTAAAGGGGTCTCGATTTATGGTACAGAACCCGTCACGTGAGAATCGATTCTCACTTGGCCGGTTTTTTTTTTATTTATAAACCATTTTTATGGCTAGAGAAGACCTCTAGAGTTTTAACATTTAGTGCGTCTTGTCCCTTCTGTAAGTTTTGAGAAAAAACCTAACTAGCACTTCGCCCGCGACTTCGTCCGCGCTGCAATTTTCTTAAGGATCTAATTTTTTATTTGATTTATTTTTTCTAGACAAATTATGTACTACATACAAACCTTCCTCGAGAACCACTCCTCCTCAATCCATTGGTGAAAACAGCATGAAAATCAGTTCAGTAGTTTTTGAGTTTATCGCGAACAGACAGAGAGACAGATGCGGTGGAGGACTTTGTTATATAATATGTAGTGATGAAAATAAATCTAAGCTATCTATCTGTTTTTAATCATTTACGATTTTTGTATTTATGATTCAACGAACTATAAGTTAATAACTAGTATATAACGTCTACTACTTATTAAAAATTGAGGGACTCTACAATAACTTTCAAAGTCTCTTCTTTTATTTTGCAGCATTGATGGCAGAGAGCTACCTATAGTAGGCGCCAGATAAATATGCAATAACGGTCATTGACCCACATACATTTATTTATTGACTTTTTTAATATCAAAAACTATATTATTTTCTAACATACTCGTAAGTGAAAAATTACCTACTAAAAAACGTAATTTATTTTCTTTTTCTTTAAACTATGTAAGTATGTACTCAATTTTGCATGAAATAAAAGGTTTTTATTTACTTATTCATTCATTTATTACAGATATCAAAAACAGAAATAAAGCTGTACAAAATACTCTATCGTGACCCTATATGTTCTCTAGAAATTAAACACGGTTAAAAATTTTCTGTTCGAGTATCTATGAAGGGTTATTGGGGAAAGATCAATGTACTTTATTGCATGTTTATCTGGCGCCTACTATGTATCGATCATACCCATGGAAATATTTTCTACAAACTAGTACTTACTCCTCCGCTGTACTTTTCTGATTAATTTCGATGCGGGATCCAAGACAGTTGAATCGTTGCTCCGGGACTCGTCAGGCTTCGTTGGCTCGACGTTTTTCTGGTGGTCGCCACTGTTGAGTCTGGCTTTCAGGAGTTGCAGTGGTTGGGAATATGTGGCGGGCTTGTCCTTCTCTACTAAATATGAAATCAGGGTAGCCTTCTCCCAACTATGTCGTGGTAGGCTTCCAGTCTACCAGTATGTAAGCTTACAAGCCTAATCTCTTCAAAGTTAGAGTGAACAGGCTCCTTCCGGGTAAGCTCGCTCCTTCGTAGACTTTGTCTCTGTCATCTCTGACATAGACAAGAGTCAAGAGCAAACCCATCATAAATTAATAAAATAAAAGTATTTTTCATAGAGCGACTGTCTAACTGAACTCCACAACCCAGATCAGTTACTGGGTAGATCGTTACCCCTTGGGTAAGAAGGTGTCAAAGGTTCTGTCTACATTTTCTTCTTTTTAATTCACTTTGTGAAGGCTAAGCAAATTTATTGAGTTTAATGCTGATATTTTTAGGGTTCCGTACCTCAAAAGAAAAAAACGGAACCCGTCTGTCTGACAAGACCCTCTATCACAGGAATGTGTGGAGGTGTCTAGTTGAAAAGAGAATTAACTATTTACTTAGATCTACCAGTCACTTGAAGCGGTGAACTTTTATGTTATCTTAAAAAAAAAACGGCCGTTGACGTAGCAAAAAACGTATATTTCGACATTCTCAAGAGAATGAAAATAGGGTATTTTCCGTTGATCTAGAACTATGAAATTTGCCAAGTAATACCGTCTTAAACTACAAGTATAGGGAAAAAACTGAAACCTATAGATACATTTTTAATTAAATCATAAAAATATAGTCTTTATTTAAAGTACCTTAACTATTTGTAAGTAATATATTCCTACAAATTTGTGCGGAACCCTCGGCGGGCGAGTTCGACTCGTACTTGTTTTACTTTTGATAGGCACACGTTTGACCACTATCTCACCTGATGGTAAGCGAGGATGTGGTCGAAGATGGAGCACGCTTGCCTTTTTTTTTAGGATGGGTAATCATCAAATGACTCCTCCCGCTCTGGGTGGAGCAGGAGGGAGTGTCAGACTCTTACTGACTACAACCCCTCCGTGTTCCTCCTAGTGCCCGCCGCGTTCCAGGGTACGGTGCCTCTTTCGAACGAAGTCCGCAGCCCCAGCAGGCACTGGCCCTAGTGGGCCCCGTCTGTAATGCTGACATCTCCTTGAGGCGCGTTGGGATCGCAGCGCGCCGCCGACCCGGGCCTGGTTCTGATCAGACGGCGAGCCACCCAATGCTCGCCGTCCGCAGACCCGCGCAGTAGGTGGCCGAGAATCGTCCAGCGACTCCCGAAGCCCGGGGCGTCTTCTTCTATTGCAGCGGCTGGGGCGTGAGGTTTCCCTCTCTCTCACGCGTTCGGCTTCCTCCTTTGCTAGCATTACTGCTTCGCAGAAGGAGGTGACCGCTTCCCATGTCAGGAAACAGACTCTGGCAGGGAATTCCACTCCTCAACTGTAGGTACGCACAATGAATATGTTCCATGGATTTCCACCATGTACCGGTGGCGCATCGCCGTACGTCTTGTGGTCCGATGATGGAACGGGCTTGGTGGAATTAAATTATGCAATTCCGTCGCACACTCCCCAAAATGCAACCGATAGAAAACCGACAGGCTAGCAACTCGGCGTCGATGTTCAAGACTTTGGAGCTTCAACTCGACGAGCCTATCATTACCGATGATTCTCCTGCCTCGTTTCTCAATTGACTCATACCAAACATCATTATTTTAAGGTATGTTCACCCCAGCCCATTACTAAAAAAAATATTAAAAAGGTATATGAGAAATTAATTTCGCAATAAAAACAATAAAATTCAGAAATAAAGTGTTTTAAATAATATATTATTAAAATATGAACAAGTTTTCATAATAAAATATGAATACATAGTTATAATGGCAATATTAAGAATTAATAATTTTATGACTTATGTTATTTTTGTCCCACTATTTTCACAGGCCTATAATTTTTGTATAATATCTTAGCTACATTAGATGATATGGAAAAACATTATTCAAGAAGTTTTGACTGCTTTGTCAGACTATACAATAGTGTAAATTATTTCATAATCGGTTAAGTAGTTTTAGAGTTATGTCGAAAAGTGTGCACATACGGTGCCACATAGTTTGAAACCAGATAAAACATTTTCTATTGATATTAAAATCGATATAAAATTTTAATAGTTTATTGGTGATCAAGTGGACATTATGTATTGTAGTTTCGTCCATTGTTTTTTTAAAAGGCTAATAGGTTGACGTAAGCAGTTAAAAGCTACCAATTTATTTATTTCTTCTAGATATTCACTAAAATAACATTATATTAATATATTATTTTCTCTAAAATATTTTAGAAAGATTAAAGAAATAGGTCTAATTAAACTGACGCTGAAAACTCCGTTTTTCATTGTTTCTTTATCTACCATTTATTTTACTACTTTTCAGGGTTCTGTACCAGAAGAGTTACCAACGGAGCCCTTTCTAAGCCTGATCCTTTTCTGTACCTCTTCCTATGAACCGTAAGAGGTAGACTGTTGAAATTTCGAAGAATAATGGTTTATAGTGTGGTGCATAGTCAAATTACAGTAAATTATAAGTTCATTTACATTTACTAAGTGATGTTATAGTAGCGTAAAAGCCGGATAGTTGCCACACTTTTTAAAATTACTTTTAAATATCTCTCAGTACAAAAAGCAAAATACCTACTATATTTTTAATATGGGTAAGTACTTTAATTTATAGTGTGAAAGTAAAAAACATTATCTTTGATAGTTCCAGAGCATATGCGATTTTTGCGGACCTGTAAATTTTGTGACAACTATCCCGTAGGTATAATGGGATAGTTGCTTTATCCATATACATTACATATAGGATTGATGCCCGCCGAGAAAAAGGACTTTTCCAGTAAAAACTTTAATCGCACCTTGCCTTCCTCTGCAATCGCTCAGACACATGTAACGTGGTCACTTTATTGGTAGCTGTAAAGTCTCTCGATTGATAAATAATATATGTACTTAACATGTAATTCATTCGCGAAACTAGACTAATTAAAATCGAGGCAACTATACCCCTGAGGCAACTATCCTGATTTACCCTGTAGTAATACAATAAATAACCTCGTTGGTAGTTATATTTTCAAACCGCTTGGGGTTGAAAATTGAAACTCTCAGATCATGGGGTCCGACTGCTCATAAAAACGTGTTTCAAGATCTATCAAGACGCCTAGATGACACTTCGCGTGACCCAAGGGCTAGCTTTTACCATAAACGGAGAATATGCATTGCCATACACCGTGGCAACTGGCAACACAGTCTTTTGGGCTCATCACTAGGCTTCATAGGCATTCTACGACGCCGTAGTTTAGATTTTTTAGTTGTAGTTGGTAAGTTTTTTTATTTTTATGTAAGTGTATATTATAGTTTTAGATAGTTTAGCATTTTTTGCATTTGTATGCTTTATGCTACTGGATGCAGGATTGAAGTTGGGAAATACGAGTATCTCTGAATTTTGTTTGACTATGATTTTTGATAGCTGGGTTGGTTTGATACCTAGTGAAAGTTTTCCAGGTTGCCAGCATTGAAATCGTGAAATAAGCCCGTGAAAAGTGGAGAAACTACTACCTTTTTTTGTATTATACCAGGTGGCCACATATAGTTTTTTTAAGGATAGGAAATCATCAAATGACTCCTCCCACTATGGGCACATTATGCGGCAGTGTCAGACTCTTACTGACTAAAACCCATCCGTGTTCCTCCTAGTGCCCGCCGCGATCCAGGGCCGCGGTGACTGTTTCGACCAAATTCCGCAATTCATTTTATAGTAAGGAACCCTTCGCGTGCGAGTCGGATTCGCACTTGGTTTTCTTGATTTTAACAGCCTCTAATTTCAAGAATACTAGAAGACTACTGTAAATTTTAGGTAGGTATTTACTCTGCCAGGGTGGGGGATTTTTTTCGAAAGAGGTACCGCGGCCCTGGAACGCGGCGGGCACCAGGAGGAACACGGATAGGGTTTATTCAGTAAGAGTCTGACACTCCCTCCTGCTTCACCCAGAGCGGGAGGAGTCATTTGATGATTTCCCATGCATGAAAAAAAGTGTACATACCTATTTACTACCTTTTCATTTTCAGGTTGCTGTGTCCCACAGCTGGGCAAAAGCCTCCTTTTTTTCCTTCCATTCCTCCCGGCTGTTTTAACTAATAAATGTTTCTAAATAGTATTCTTAGTTTATTAAATTTTCTAGACTAGAGGTGGGCAACATTGGTCACCTTCGTTTTCTAAGCCTACTTATAACCTCTTTTATAGGTCATCATCTGCCTAGCCTTTTCCCAACTACATTGGGGTCGGCTTCCAGTCAAACCGGATTCAGCTGAATACCAGTGTTTTTTACGTGGAGCGGCTGCCTACCAGACCTCCACAACCCATTAACTGGGTAACACGGTACTTCATGGTAAGACTGGAGTCAGATTTACTGGCTTCTGACAATCCGTAACGACTGCCAAAGATCTACAAATGACAGCCGGGACCAACGGCTTAACGTGCTTTCCGAGGCACGGAGGAAACTCGTTATGTTAAGACGGTCACCCATCCACAGACCAACCTTGGCAAGCGTTGCTTAACCTTCAAGATCAACCCGTGCGGCTGTTATTATTTAGCCACGAGCTCCTCAACCTCTTTTATAGGTACTAAAATTAAATGCGAGTATATCTCTCGTTCTAAATAAATGTCAAAAGATATGAAATAACTACCAATGGACATTAATTCTCAGGATATAGTTAATGTAGGTACTTACACTGCCGTTTGGTGTCGGCCGGTACCGTAAAAGAATAATACCATCTCATCACTTCCCCTGGGTGTCGTAAGAGGCGACTAAGGGACTTACCAGAGAATGGGCAGCAGCGTTCTCTGTAAAACGCAATACCATACACTGCGATCGCCAACCCGCCTGCCAAGCTTATGGCAACCCCCCCAAATTTGGAGGAGGCCTACGTCCAGCAGTGGATGTCTTTCGGTTGATATGATGAGACATTAATTCTCAGGATATAGTTAATGTAGAGACTATGAACGTTGTATCTATTTCCCACTTCAGTCAGGTAATGTTCAAAGACTGTAGAAAGCCATGCAAGTGCTACGATTGTTGTACTGCATACTTTATACATAGACTATAGTCGCGCAACATCGTCTACGTCACATTTGTCATTAATGCTCCGCTCCTATTGGTCGTAGCGTGATGTCATGTAGCCTATAGCCTTCCTCGATAAATGGGCTATCCAACACTAAAATATTTTTTCTATTCAAATCAGGAGTTCCTGAGGTTAGCGCGATCAGCCAAACAAACAAACTCTTCAGACTTCTTCATTATAATATTACTACAGATTTTTTTCTTCTTCTTCGTCGTTCCCTCACTGCTGAGGATCACGCGCTTATACGACCCGTCTCGAAGCCATGCGGTCTTCTGCAGGACCGCTCTGTACAGCCTTCTTTATGGCTAAATCCTGAAATAAAGGGTAACGTGTAAAATAAAAAAGCAAGCGCTGGGATCACGTCTAGGTGTTTTTATTTATGTACTTATTCTATGGAATCAATTTAATACGAGTATCTATCCAATATTGAAGGTTTAATTACGTTCCAAGGATCTTTAATAAGAAGTTTAATTTCCGGATTTTTCTTCTTGGATTTCTAGTTATTATTAAACTGTTTTTATTGGTTACTTAGACGTGTTTAGTAGTGTATCTATCCAACTTTTTTTTTAGGATGGTAAATCATCAAATGACTTCTTCTGCTCCTTCCTCTCTGGGTGGAGCGGAAAGGAGTGCCAGACTCTTACTGACTAAAACCCATCGTGTTCCTCCAAATGTCCTTCGCGGTCTGGGGCCGCAGTGACTCTTTCGAACAAATTCCACGTACGTAGGTACGTGTACTACCTATACCACGTCATCACGTGAAGTTTAATTAATTTACTCGTTACTAAGTTTACCTACGTCATAAATTATTCAGGAGTTTGCTTTATTTGCTTTTACTTTAGGCAGAGACTAAGTAACCATTGCTATTCAGTCTGTTGGTACATTACTGGCTGGCAGCGTTGAGGACGAACTTTTTTTATGCTACTTATATTTAATTTGTTGTTAGAACGTTTAGAAGCTTCGATCAATAACAGTAGGTAGATACTATTAAAGATCGAAGTTTAGAAGAAATAATTGCATAAGGTGTCATTCAATTATGTACAATTAACAATAAATTATGTACCTCTGGCTCTTAATTATGAATTAGGAGTGGTTCATGATAAAAGAAAGAAATCTCTTAATATTGATAACCAACTTTTTACAGAAGAAGCGAATCGCCAAGTTTGTTAAAAAAGATCGAGCAATAGGGTAATTGATTTGCTCGAAATTTGTGAAAGCTCGAAATTTGTGAGAAATTTGTTCGAAAGAGTTACCGCGGCCCTGGAACGCAAATTAAGGGCACTAGGAGGAGCACGGATAGGTTTTAGTCAGTAAGAGTCTGACACTCCAGCTCCGCCCAGAGTTGACGAAAAAAAATAGTTGATACGTAGGTGCTCTACTTATGAGTTATAAGTAGAGCACCTACGGATCAACTATTTATTAATTATTTAATGTCATCAAATACCCCTTGTTTTAAGGATGGGAAACCGTCAAATGACTCCGTCAACTCTCGGCGGAGCGGGAGAATTAAAAAATGTCATAAGTTATGACAATTTTCTGCATTGTTCTAATAGGTACCTATATAGCTTTCCCTTCGAGTTGACTGGCCATTTCATAATGCAGTGGCCGGGGTTATCACAGGCTTTTAAAGTTTTTACAGATAGGTAGTTGCCTTCAACGCAGTCCCAAACTCATAGGTTGGTTATTTCCTTATAACCAACCTACCTACGTTTAGGTATCTACAAATGACTGTCGTTTCAGGTAAATAGCTAGGTAAACTGCCTACTGTAGGTATTTTAGTCTGCCTGCAACTCAGACTACCTAAAAGGCAACCACCTTAAACTAGGCAAAACTAAAATCATCAGCGTTTTCTAGCCCTTTATAAAAAGTAATTATTTGAGGCTATCTACATTTCTTCGTCCACTATTTCTCTTTTAGTTACTTAACGTGTCAGTTAAGTATCAACCTACTTAGGTACCCCTTTCTACTGACACCACCTAATGATATCTAGAAATGAAATGATATTTAAGCATTAATCAACGATTGATGCTCCAAGATTTATTTCATTCAATAAAACCGAACCAGAATGACGCTCTAGGCATGATATTGTCATTAGGTATTAAATAAATCATTGAAGAAAGATTCTACAATAAATCACGATTTTCTACTAGACGAGAGTTTCAACTGAGAGTTTCTTCTGTCTACAATAGCTGCAGGCATTAGAAACTTGTTAGGTCACAAAATCAGTGTGTAAAATACAGGTTCAAGTTAAGTCCATCGCCCTAGTCTACAGTCTAGGCTAGTCGGCCAGATTTTAGTATTCAACATTTTTCATGATCGTACGCCATCTGTTACCGAATAGCAAAAACAAAGCTGCGACTACTCGCTACTAGATGGTAGCACATGCACCTAACTTCAGTTAGGCTGAATGATTATTTCTGTGCTAGACTCCAAAAAAGGTTTACTGACATTAGGTTCGCAACTCGCAGCTAACTTCATATCATTACAAGTAATTCTGAAAGATGGCGACAGGCGTGAAGTTTTACAACGTTGAAGTAAACGATTTTATTGCTAACAAACAGACAACCCAGCCGGAATTGTCTGCAGAATGGCTTAAATTAGAAGAGTTGTACAACAAAAAGTAAGTACTTTGACTTCTTACTGATATATTTCTTGTGATATCAAAGTTGTAAAGTCACCGTATCATTGTCCCTCATTTTTTGAGGACTATCTGTTTTATTAGAAATACAGATAATTATACCGTTTTGCGCCCTTTTGCCGGCCTTATAGGCACAAATTATTGGTACCTAATATATATATATTTTTGTTCCCACAGTAAACTATAAGCTTTCCGTCAACGCGGCAACTTTGTATTGTTTCCTAAGTTCTGTTGTTTGTCCACAATTTTTGGTGTACCATCATTTGATTACCCACTGACCTTACTACGTTGTATTTCACGTGAATGCTACATAATTAACTGTATTATCGACAGGTGTCACTAAATTTACCCTCATTTCCCAGAATTTACCACTGTAGAGCTAAAAAGACTTAAAATACCGTTAATAGTCATTGACAGCAATAATATAGTCTTGTCATGATGACTATACACATGCCAGGACTTAAATAAAATACTAACAAAGGAGCACAAACAAATAAACAAAAGTTAGATTGGTTGTGATCTACCAAAACCTAACCTTTGGAATGTCATTATTGTAGTTTGCCAATGAATGTTTGCCTGTTGGTCACTAGAACCTACAGCATATATGTTAGCAGGAATCCCCCCCCCCCCCCTAAGTTGCCCCAAAAGATTGTATTGGTAAAAAATACCTAGATTTTTTTGGTAGTCCAAAACCTACCAAAGTCAGTGAAGAATTTACGAAGAGTAATCCAAGGAGACATGGTGTTAAGCTTAATAAGATTTTATGTGCTTTTTTTAGAGTTGACTTATCTGAAACCCTCCCCTCAGTGGGGTAAACCCCCCACCCAAATGACAATCCTGGATCCACCCTTGTATGACAGTCATTGTGTTATTTCCTAATATAAATTGTCTAGGTCCATGTCATGCCACCACACTCCTCACACTATATAACTGCTTCAAAGAAGCTACATACATTGTAAAGAATTCCTTTGTATGTTTTGGATTTCCCAATAACTTTGAATTTCACTCTTGACATCAATACCTCATTAATATAGTTGTTTCACTGGCAACTGTTCAATTTTGCAAACCAATTTAAATAACTATCAAGTGTTTTAATTAAAACAAGAGTGTTTTGATAATCTTGGACCCATTTGTTTCCAGACTATGGCACCAGCTGACGCTGCAGATCCAGGAACTGGTGGAGAAGCCGTCCATGCAGCAGGGAGACCACCTCATCACGCTCTACTCCAACTTCCTTAGCTTTTTTGAGAACAAGTGAGTATAACAAGACAAAGATACATTGATTGTTCATTATTCTTCTTTTTTTGGTACCGATGATATATACAGCACAATCATCATCATATCAGCCGAAAGACGTCCACTGCTGTACATAGGCCTCCCCCAATGTTGCCACAACAACCGGTCCTGTGTGTCTCGAGATATCCATATCACCAGCCACCATTTTGATTTTAATGATAAATCACGCTAAGACCAATTTTTTAGTATACTGCGTATAAATAAGCAAGTATTTTATTTATTTTTAAATGTTAAATATTGTTGTCACATGATGACTTGTATCTCCAAGTATGTACGTGACAGTTTAGAGAGAGCACCACGTTGCTAATATTTTTGTTTGTGTAAGTATCCTCTACCTACATGTAAGATGCTGTATAGCTTAAACAACAAAGTGGCGGCAAGGTCGCTATGCCACAAATATTCCATTCCCTTAGCTGACTAAACAGCATTTTCTTCTCCACACTTCAATCAATCTCTTGTTACGTTACAGAATCAACCCCCTGTCCCTGGTGGAGATAGTTGCACATGTGATAAAGCAGTATAGCAACAAGAAGGAAGCCATCACATTCTTAGAGAAGATTGAGGGAAAGGTCAAGGCTAACGATGAGGCACTCACTCTTTGTAAGGTGAGAATTGTAATTCACGGCGCTTTATAATGCGCACAGCAAAGTCTTGGAACTCTCTTCCTGTATCTGTGTTAACGCATTCAACCCTAATGTCTTCAAAGTTAGAGTGAACAGGATTCTTCTGGATAAGCTCACTCCATCGTCGACTTTGTCTCTACAAGGTTAAGCAACACTTGCTTGCATGGTCTGTATGGGTGACATCTTACCATACCAAGTTTCCTCCGTGCGTCGGAACGCACGTTAAGCCGTTACACTCTAGCCCAATTCAATCATGAATTTAATTTCACTTTAAAACCACTTCAGCCGTACCCTGAATGTTCCAGGTCCTCCAAGGTCAGATCCACCTAGAACAGCTGAATGATTTGGATGCAACAGAGAAGATCATAGAACAGCTGGAAGGCAGCCTAGAAGATGCTGATGGAGTCACCCCGGTGCACGGCAGGTTCTATAAGCTGGCTTCAGAGTACTACAGGTGAGGGTGATTCAAAATTAACTTCAATCAGCAATATACTCCTGGGCAGTACCCGCGATTCCGTACGCACATATCCCGTTTTTTTTTCAATTGTATACTTCGTACACGTTGCCTTAGACGGAACGTGCAGGAACTGCAGCACGGTAGCGTCTATGTCAAGTATTCTTAACGTTAAAGTTTCGAATATTCAACGCTAGATGGCATAGTCAACGCCGTGCACGCTCCCTATCTATATATATAAAAATGAATCCCTATTTCCCTTGGTCATCGCATCACGCTTGAACGGCTGGACCGATTTCGATAATTCTTTTTTTTGTTGTGTGCGTTCTGGTCACGAGAAGGTTTTAGGCTATATATTATCAAGCTATGTGCTTTGGAGGATGAGCAATATTCAGAAATATCCGTTTTAACGACAGGCACAAGGTTCGATCCCCGGCCAGCAACAGCTATTATTTTTGTATTTATTTCATCTTTTGAACTTTATTTTTACACCAAAGTATTGTCAAAAAAATAATAAAATGGTTTTTTTTGCACTTAAAATAACATTTAAATTTTTATTTCACATTTTGCCAAACAGTTTAGTGGGAAATTGTTATAAAAACCTCAACTTAATACAACTTTGCAGATACTTATGCGTCTAACCTTAGCAATGTTTATCATCACGCTATACTTTCAAGGAGCTGAGTAGCGAAAAACCATGATTTAAATAAGATCGGCTATTTCATTTGATCGTCAACTGTACTCATAGACCATCAGTTTAGAGATTGCCTTTCTATCGACTTGGTGTGGGTTCGAATCCATAGTCACGATTTTTTTTTATTTTGTAGATATTTTTAAATTATTCATTTCCTTTCTTTTTTATTTTTACTAATATTTTTATACGTTGATAACATGTTGTTATTGTATTTTGTGTTTTTTTTGGCATTTATCTATGCCAAAATATAATGTCCCACATGTTAAATGATAATTAACAGAACGCATCGCGTTCAAAAGTACAAAACCAATGTAGATAACTTTTACACATAAACTGGATAAGTATTGTGGCAATTTACATGAAATCAACATTACATAATGCAGATACCCATAATGCCATCTATTGACCTCAAAACAGCATGAGAATTACATCAAAACATATTTTTTAGTTATTAGTGGTACTTTTAAGACGTCTGAAAAAGGGATTCTTTTAATACCTTAAAAATATCGTTCTGAATGAATTCCTATTAATAAAAATAAAACAAACTCCGAACTAATATTTAGACAGCTCAATATCATATTCCGTAGATGGCGTTATGTATTTGATCTCATTTTTTGTATCGTCAACACGCGTGCGCTACATTTGCTAAGCTTAACTTGAGTTGCTCAAAAAGGAATCTTTACGGGCCTAGGGTCTGGGGTCACGTCATACCACCCGTGAGTAGCTGGCGAAGTCCCATTGTAGAAGAGTAGCGAAAAGAGTTGAATTAGATTGGTTAATCGGATGTCTAACTGGGTTCTAAAAACTTAAATCGTTTCGATTTACGTTCCCAATTCGAAATAAATTTAGAATTAACTTGATGCCCGACCCCATAAAGAAGGCTGTTAAAGGCAGCATGCACAGAGCGGTCCACACTGCAGAAGACCGCATTGATACGCGGCGTATGTGGTCGCGATCCTCAGCATTCCAGGAACGACGGAGAAGAAGAAAAATGCGAACATGATATAAGCAGGCCATTCAAATGCGCATTATTTTACGAATACTGTTAAAAATTGCCGATGGCATACACCGCAATCAAGAGATGGTTAGGTTATTTTAGAAGATAGCCTCCTATGTTGTCCGTTACTTCAGCATTAATCGTGAACGGGGAATCCTCCGTCCATGCAGACCATTACGACACGGATAATATTGAAAAATGTTTTTGGGAAAAACTAAGGAAAATATTTCCATGAAAACGCAAAGGAAGAAAGTGATATTACCATCCGTAAAAAAAACTTATAATTTCTATTTAAATAATTAATTTATAAAAAAAAAATTGCAAAGGCACTTAGCTGAACGTCACACGTATCCAACAAACTGTCATAGTAGCTGAAATAAGATTTCGGTTGATTGCTCCGGCATGGCTTAAAACTGTTCAATTCCCAGTGAAGCAACAGCTCAGGGCCAAAAACTATCCGTTGCGGGTTTCACCCTCCAGTGGATCACGGGAAACTGTAGATCCCCAGGCAATGACGCCAGAGACGAACTTTGCGAAGAGATTTTCCGAGACGGTACTGCTGGACCTGTACCCACTTCTCCTCTTACCTTTCTCACTGATTCGTACATGAATTTGCCAGAGATCAACCGAACTTCAAGACAACAGATGGTCACCGTCTACAAATTACAGTGCAGCCTATACATGCGACTAACTAAGCGACTTCTCAACCCAAGTAGAAATACCCTCCGAATAATAATAGGTATAATTACGGGTCATTTCCCCGTAAAAAAATATCTTTCCAACATAGGCACTGCGGCACGATGGATCGATGATTTAAAAAAGGTGGCTGGCAGTGGATTGACGTGGACTGCACAAGACCGGAATGGTTAGCGCTTTGTGGGAGGCTTACATCCTGCCGTCTGATGCCGTATGATGATGATGATGATAGTCGACATAGACAGCTCAATGTACAGAGGTTGCTTCGATACCGAGAAATCAGTAGCCCACTTCATTCTGGAAATGAGGCCTTTGCTACCGGACGTGCAAAAATCTTCGGAAAAATGAGGCCACTCAGCGAAACCTATATGCGTAGCTTCGCTGGCTAACCTTGCCGGGACTCCTAAGCACAATGGCGCGAATGGGAGTCTATAACGGAATCTCAAATGTATTCTCTCCGTTGCGAGGGTAGTCTTTCGTTCTGGATAGAGTTTACCATTTCAACTTTATGTAGCTCTACCCTAGCAACTTTTATCAAATTAAAACGTTTCTCATTAGGAAAAATTACTAAGGTTGGTCGGCGTTTTGAATAGAAGCGGTAATACAGCCAATGACTTGCATTCTAAGTTGGTCAAGCAATGCTAGAAGTTGACTGTTCGTATATATTATGCCACAATGGTTGCTGGTCGCTCACAATGGGCCTTATCAGAAGGCTTGAAGTCACTCAAAGGACAATGGAGAGGACAATGCTTGGAGTTTCCTTGCGTGATCGAATCAGAAATGATTATATTCGTAGAGAACCAAGGTTACCGACATAGCCCGAAGCATCGCCAAACTAAAGTGGCAATAGGCAAGGCATATTGCTCGCAGAACAGACGGTCGATGGGGCCGAAAAATTCTGGAGTGATGAGCGCGTGCCAGAAGAGGCAACGTTGTAAAGCCTCCCACAAGGTGGACCGATGAAGATCGCGGGTGGCCGATGGATGCGAGACTCGCAGAACCGGTCGTTGTGGCAACGATTGGGGCTACGGCGGCGCTATGTCCAGCAGTAGAGGTCTTTCGGCTGATATGATGATATCTTATCTTAGCGATCTTACCTAGCGATATCAAACTATATGACATACACGCAAACGAAGTCGCGTGCAACAGCTATCTTTTTCTAATCTTCTAATGTAATAATGTTGGTTATAGAACTCCTCCGAAATGGCTTGACCGATATATATGAAATTTTTGTGTTAATTAATATGGCAAAACAACGTTTGCCGGGTCAGCTAGTAATATGATAAGACGTGCCCGCGACTTCGTACGCGCATATCCCGATTTTTTCCGTTCCCTTGGGAATTTTGGGAAATCCTCTCTTAGTGCTCCCCTACATTCCCCAGGGAACCTAAATGCCCATTTGCTTAGGAAGTTTTTGCCAAGTTATGCCCATGGAAGAAATAAATGATAGGCATTAAGATTGACATCATAGATAAGGAAACAACCGCTATTTTCAACGTAGAATTTGGTGGGACTTCAAATTCAAATTCAAATTCAAAGCATTTTATTTCAAATAAACCATTCACAGGCACTTTTGAAACGTCAAGGTCGGTCAGTCAAAAACATGGAAGCTATTTGCACGTTCCAAAGCGTAGATCTCTATGGAGAAGAACGTGCAAGAAACTCCACGGACACTCTTTTAAATCATGTTCTGTTTTACAACATTCCAAGTTACATATACTTGTTGCTTCTGCATGTGAGGACAATGCAAAGGAAAAAAAAAAAGGGCTTATTATAAGAATTTTAAATATAAAGATTAAAATAAGCCAATGGCAGTTAAGAGATGACCAGTCTCAACCGACGGCGCCTGTTCACGAACATGACGCGTGAATCGGCACCTTTCAGCTCAACCATTTCGAAGGGAACCGAATGATCAAACCCACGCGCCGCCATCAGCGAGACATTTGAGTGAGCATGACATGCTCTCAACCACCATGCTCGTTCATGTCCAACAAGTAAAACTATAACTACTCACATAAAATGCTATGTCCAGCAGTAGAGGTCTTTCGGCTGATATGATGATATCTTATCTTAGCGATCTTACCTAGCGATATCAAACTATATGACATACACGCAAACGAAGTCGCGTGCAACAGCTATCTTTTTCTAATCTTCTAATGTAATAATGTTTGTTATAGAACTCCTCCGAAATGGCTTGACCGATATATATGAAATTTTTGTGTTAATTAATATGGCAAAACAACGTTTGCCGGGTCAGCTAGTAATATGATAAGACGTGCCCGCGACTTCGTACGCGCATATCCCGATTTTTTCCGTTCCCTTGGGAATTTTGGGAAATCCTCTCTTAGTGCTCCCCTACATTCCCCAGGGAACCTAAATGCCCATTTGCTTAGGAAGTTTTGGCCAAGTTATGCCCATGGAAGAAATAAATGATAGGCATTAAGATTGACATCATAGATAAAGAAACAACCGCTATTTTCAACGTAGAATTTGGTGGGACTTCAAATTCAAATTCAAAGCATTTTATTTCAAATAAACCATTCACAGGCACTATTGAAACGTCAAGGTCGGTCAGTCAAAAACATGGAAGCTATTTGCACGTTCCAAAGCGTAGATCTCTATGGAGAAGAACGTGCAAGAAACTCCACGGACACTCTTTTAAATCATGTTCTGTTTTACAACATTCCAAGTTACATATACTTGTTGCTTCTGCATGTGAGGACAATGCAAAGGAAAAAAAAAAGGGCTTATTATAAGAATTTTAAATATAAAGATTAAAATAAGCCAATGGCAGTTAAGAGATGACCAGTCTCAACCGACGGCGCCTGTTCACGAACATGACGCGTGAATCGGCACCTTTCAGCTCAACCATTTCGAAGGGAACCGAATGATCAAACCCACGCGCCGCCATCAGCGAGACATTTGAGTGAGCATGACATGCTCTCAACCACCATGCTCGTTCATGTCCAACAAGTAAAACTATAACTACTCACATAAAATGTAAATGGTTTCATGGTACTCACATTTACAAAATTTGAAAAATATGCTTCTACTTTACACAAAACTATGGTTGTCAATGACCAAATAATGAAAAATAAATTAATAAAGAGAACGATTAAGATCTTACATCAAAAAGAATAAATAAGTAATTAATATAATAATATAATTTGAATAAATAAACGAAATAATGTAAGAACCTCTAAAAGGAGCGAGCATCTCTTCCAAATATAAAAACATAAAAACCTAAAAAGTGGACCTAAGCAGCTGTGACTGTGGAGCAGGACCAGCATTTAGCCAAGCGTTTTTATGGAGGATATAATCTTCCAGTTTATAATACGCTTGTCTACATAGTGTGCGTTTTATGCATGCTTTAAATTTTCTCTCATTCAGTTCGAGAATATCAACTGGTATTTTATTATAAAATTTAATACAGTACCCCATAAAAGAAGTGTGTACTTTGGCCAATCTGAATCGGGGTTGATCTAATTTGTTCCTATTTCTAGTATTAAAATTATGCCTGTCACTAATCTTGCTAAAGAGATGAAGATTTTTCCGAACATACATAATATTTTCGTAAATGTATTGACAAGGTACCGTCATGATGTTGATATCCTTAAACAGTTCTCTTAGGGAATCACGCCGACGGAGATTGTAAATGGCTCTGATGGCTCTTTTCTGCAGGATAAATATAGACTCGATGTCTGCAGCACGTCCCCATAATAAGATACCGTAAGACATGATACTATGAAAGTAACTAAAATAGACCAGCCTCGCGGTATCTATATCGGCAAATTGACGGATTTTTCTGACAGCGTATGCTGCTGAACTTAGCCGTCCCGCAAGAGATGTTAAATGAGGACCCCATTGTAGCCTTGAGTCAAGCGTAATCCCCAGGAAAACCGTGTTTTCGACGAATTCAAGTTTCTCCTTGTTCAATACTATGTCGCAATCATTTCTTTTAACGTTCGGTAAGGCAAATCTGATGCATTTAGTTTTTTTCCCATTTAATACTAAATTATTAGCAGTAAACCAATTTTGGACCTGCTGTAGGGCGTTATTTACGTCGTCAAGATTTATGGAACGTCTATCTATCTTAAAAATTAAGGACGTATGTCAGCAAATAATACCATATGAGGTTGATTTTTTAAAAGATGGGGTAGATCATTAATGTATACTAGAAAGAGGAAAGGACCCAAAATAGAGCCTTGTGGTACCCCCATTTTGACTTTTAAACCCCATAAATCACAAATATAAATTCCAAAGTACAAAAAAAAACAGTTTCTACAGTAGTTTCAGTTGTGTTGTCTGTCAGTCAGTAACGGAAGAATTTCATTTATATCTAATACTAGCACTTCTTTCGGTTCTACTGGTTTTAGTTGGTACTCCACGAACTTTATCTCCCCTCTACCCTCGTGTAAATTTCTTATTAATAGGCTAAACGTAGGGCAGTTCGCTCAAATCGCAACATTTTTCTTACTTAGAGTATTTTTATACCCAACGTAACTTTTAAACGAACGGTCCAATTTGAATAATTTAAAGTGTAATTTACGTGCACATAAACAACCTTAATAATTAAACAATTTAAATAGATAAGAATTAACATCATGATATTAAAATCACCACTATTATTAAAATCCCAGGTTTTGTTTGAATATTTTGAACAAGAAGCGATCATTGTGATTTAATCATAATAGTTAGATATCTTTATAAAACTGTAGTACATCATCTAGCTCTATTGTCAATAGTTTCCGCAGCGTACGCGATGTAAGGATCATTTTTGTGACTTTTTTCACACCTGGGGTTACATTTTCGAAGTTGTCATATACTTTTTTAAAAATATTCTATAGCCTATGTTCATCAGGGTTAATGTAGGATTCTAATAGGGAATATGCATGATACTTTTTTATTTCCAATATGAAATACTTATTAGCTCTAGTAAACAATCATGAAAATATTTTTTTAATACCTTCATCAGCGATGAAGTTATGAAGCTTCAAAGATTACAATAAGAAAGAGAAGTCCGATGTAAACTTTGACGTCATCGTCTATGACAACTATACAGCCGTCATAGAAAACAGCGTTTTCGCGAGAGGGATAGATATATTAGTTTAAAATAATTATATCTCCTTCGTTTTTCATGTAATTTTGATTCTATTTTCACTGTTAGTATTATATTTTTGTATATTTTTAGATAAACTGTCTAGATGATAAATATATTTTTCATGCATATTCCCTTCTTAAAAAAAAATTTCAAATCGGTCCAGCAGTTTTGGTGCCTATTTATTTCCAACATATTATAAACAATTTTTTTCTCTTTATAATATTTTAAGATATAAGATGTAAAAATCTCAAGTCACAGTGTTCGTTATTGAACTACTCTGAAACGGCTGGACTGATTTTTATGTTTTTTTTAGTGTATTGTATTTGTTAGGTTTGAGAATAGGCCATTGGCAAAACAACGTTTGCCAGTTCAGCTAGTATAAGCCTATTGCTGAGTACAGACCAAAATGAATGTGTGAATGTAGTATGTGAGACGTGTTCCCCCGTCCGCCAGAGTGCGCGGGCCCATGTCGCGCTACTACCGCTCGGCGCTGCGCTACGTGGGCTGCGCGGGCGGCGGCGCCGAGCTGGAGCCGGCGGAGCGGCGCGCCACCGCGCTGCGCCTGGCGCTGGCGGCCGTCATAGCGCCTGACGTGTACGACCTGGGAGAGCTGGTGAGTTGTTAGCTGTCGCGCTACTACCGCTCGGCGCTGCGCTACGTGGGCTGCGCGGGCGGCGGCGCCGAGCTGGAGCCGGCGGAGCGGCGCGCCACCGCGCTGCGCCTGGCGCTGGCGGCCGTCATAGCGCCTGACGTGTACGACCTGGGAGAGCTGGTGAGTTGTTAGCTGTCGCGCTACTACCGCTCGGCGCTGCGCTACGTGGGCTGCGCGGGCGGCGGCGCCGAGCTGGAGCCGGCGGAGCGGCGCGCCACCGCGCTGCGCCTGGCGCTGGCGGCCGTCATAGCGCCTGACGTGTACGACCTGGGAGAGCTGGTGAGTTGTTAGCTGTCGCGCTACTACCGCTCGGCGCTGCGCTACGTGGGCTGCGCGGGCGGCGGCGCCGAGCTGGAGCCGGCGGAGCGGCGCGCCACCGCGCTGCGCCTGGCGCTGGCGGCCGTCATAGCGCCTGACGTGTACGACCTGGGAGAGCTGGTGAGTTGTTAGCTGTCGCGCTACTACCGCTCGGCGCTGCGCTACGTGGGCTGCGCGGGCGGCGGCGCCGAGCTGGAGCCGGCGGAGCGGCGCGCCACCGCGCTGCGCCTGGCGCTGGCGGCCGTCATAGCGCCTGACGTGTACGACCTGGGAGAGCTGGTGAGTTGTTAGCTGTCGCGCTACTACCGCTCGGCGCTGCGCTACGTGGGCTGCGCGGGCGGCGGCGCCGAGCTGGAGCCGGCGGAGCGGCGCGCCACCGCGCTGCGCCTGGCGCTGGCGGCCGTCATAGCGCCTGACGTGTACGACCTGGGAGAGCTGGTGAGTTGTCAGCTGCCAAGCAAACACAAAAAACTCCTATAGTCGCGATTTTTTTTCTGTTGGTCCAATTCTCGATTGATCCATTTCGCAGTTGATCCAATTTACGATTGGTCCATTTCGCAGTTGGTGCATTTTGCGGTAGGTCCAATTCGCTTTGGTCCATTGCGTAGTTGGTCTATTTCGTAATTGGTCCATTGCATAGTTGGTCTAATTCGTAATTGGTCCAATTCGCAGTTGGTCCGTTTCGCGGTTGATCCAATTCGCTTTGGTCCATTGCGCAGTTGGTCCAATATTCATGTGCGCATTACTCGACAAAATGTACTGAACAGCAGATATTTTTTCGCAATTTCTGTGTTGTCCCATAGTGAAAATTATTCATTATGATTGTTAATAATTCATAACTACCCGTTATTAGGTTGTGCGTTGATTCTGTTATATGTTTTTTTCGGAAACATTGTCCATTTTAGACCAATCGTGAATTAGACCAACTGCGAATTGGGACAACCGTGAATTGAACAGTTTTTTAAACATCGGACCAATCGCGCCTAAAGGAGTAAAAGTTTTGGGAATACAAGACTCTCATTGCCCGAACAGCTGAGTGGAAACTTACCGAAGTCAGTGCTTCCTGATAGCTACAAACAAGAGTGGATAGGTTATTTCTATGCAAGCGTGCTCCATCAAAAGCAACCATATTAAAAAAAAAAAAAAACAAAATTAAAGTGAAGCCGTCATCCGCTGGCTTTTTAACCGACTTGTTCAAAAAGGAGGAGGTTCTATGTTCGGCTGTATGTATCTTTTTATTTTTCACCGATTTCTCCGCCAATTGTGGACCAATTTTAAAAACTATTCTTTTATTCGAAAGCCGCTGAGGTGGTCCCATTATCTCCAAGTCCGAATCTGATGATGGGATCCCATGAAAATCGAAGGAAACCCTCAAATTTTATAGGCACACAATGTTTTTCATGACATTTCTAACGCAATTCAGATATTTGTGCCTGGTAATCACCATCTCATGTTGCTGATGATGGAAGGTATAAGTCAGGATCTGATGATGAGATCCCATGGAAAATGTTTGTTCTACGAAATTTTCGCCAATTGTTAACCGATTTGGATGATTTTTATTTGTTTGGAAGAATATTTTTCCGGCCATTTAAATTTGGTGTAGATCTGATGAAGATCAGAAAATGACATGACAAGTTTATTTTATTTTGTTAGTTTATTTAAGATCATTTCGCTTAAAATTTCTAAAGGTTTTAAGGTTTAGTGCCATTTTTCGCTTGGATACTCACAATTTCAAGTTTATTGTCATCGTAAATTCGGGGTGCGGGCCTGGTGATCCGTCACACAGGGTATCCTAGTATGGACTCCAGTCTCTCACAAAGGATCATAATTATATGTTTCATCTTGTTTGTTATTTAACTTATTTTTGTAAACATTATATGTATACCGATGTGAACGTTTGTGAAGAGTAAAATAAAGATATTTGTAATTTGTTGCCCAACAAGCGGGGTATATTTCAGGGCTATAGTTTGAGTCCACTTTGGTCTTGTCTAGCCTTGAATCCTCTTAGCACACTGCTGGAGAATTCAGGGCTAGGCTATCGGTTGAAGAGAGGTGGTCAGGTTATATCTCACCTCCTTTACATGGATGATCTGAAACTCTTTGCCCCCACTAATCTGCAACTGATGGAGCTACTGAAGGTAACTGAAACATTCAGTAACGCCATCAGGATGGATTTTGGTGTGGACAAATGTGCGGTCATGCATGTAAAGCGTAGAGAGATTATGGAATCCGTGGGAACTCAACTCTCGGATTTCATAAACCTGAGATCCCTCTCTCCAACTGAAGCTTACAAGTATTTGGGTATGTCGGAAGCGTTAGGTATCAATGTTACTGACATGAAGCAATCGTTGAAGGATCGCTTCTTTGGCCGCCTGAAGAAGGTATTTAATAGCCTTCTAACAGGCGGAAATAAGGTGCGCGTCTTCAACGGTTGGGTCATGCCGGTATTGATGTACTCTTTCGGCGTACTCAAATGGACTCAAACGGAACTTGACGCCCTGGATAGGCGAGTCCGTACACTGCTCACTGCGTATCGAATGCATCACCCACGGTCGTCGGTAATGAGACTGTATATCCCGCGAAAGTGTGGAGGTCGAGGCTTTTTAAATGCTAAGACTCTCCACAATCGCGAGATATGCAGTCTTAGGGAATATTTCCTAGCTGTCGACGTGGGTATGCATCGAGATGTAGTGGCGGTGGACAAGGGACTCACCCCGCTCTCCTTGGCAAATGAGAACTGGCGCAAACCTGCGGTGCTTGACACTAACGATCGCAGGGTGGTATGGCAGAGTAAGGAGCTTCACGGACGCTTTTGCCGGGCCCTACATGGGCTGGTTGCGGTTCGGTGATCTTTTTGGAGAAACCGAAGGTGTTGTTTGTGCAATTATGGACGAAGTTATCATGACGAATAACTACCGGATATTTATTGTGAAAGACGGCACGGTCGACATATGTCGGGCATGTCACCGTCCGGGAGAGTCAATACGCCACATTGTCTCTGGTTGTTCTCGTCTAGCTAACGGAGAATACTTGCACAGGCACAACCTTGTGGCCAGGATTATCCGTCAGCAACTTGCTCTGAAATACTCTCTTGTGGAGTCGGAGGTGCCGTACTACAGGTATGCCCGACCCAGTTCTCGATAATGGCAATATCACATTGTACTGGGATCGGTCCATCATCACTAATAGGACTATTGTTGCCAATAAGCCTGGTATAGTGGTGGGTGGACCGAATTGTGAGGCGTGCAATGATTGTAAACATAACCGTCCCGCATGACGAGAACTTCGTGAAAGCCGAGAAAGACAAAAGAAAAAAAAATCAAGTATATATTGTCTTGGCTCGCGAGGTTGTCAACATGTGGGAAGTGGACTTCGCAATTATTGTACCGATTGTCGTGTCGGCCAATGGCTTAATAGCCACGAGCCTCGAGCAACACCTTAGGAGGCTCTCGTTGGGCAGCTGGATTAAGGGCTTGATTCAGAAAGCGGTACTTCTGGACACGGCTCGCATTGTCAGGAGGTTCTTTTCTCTGGAGCCTTGACCACCGGTAGCTTGGACCCTGTTTCCGATATCGGTGGGCTACTATTTTTATATATTTAAATGTTTTTTTTTTTATATACCTATATGTTGTATAAAAATGTTTAAAAATATATAAATAAGTAAAGAAAATAATAATAATCCGGCAGTTTTGTGGCATACTGTTGGGCGCTAGCGACCCCACGGACCTGATCTCCTGGGAGAAGTCGTGTTCCTCATTTCCGGCTTGCCTTTATTGGCTGGCCGGAGTGAACACTGACGAGGAACAGAGCTCCCACCTCTTTCGTGCCTTAATCGGCCGGTCTGAGTAGAGATTCGCAAGAGCAAATGTGCTCGGGAGAAGGATGTATAATCCAGTAAGATGCTGGTAGGAATCTTGACCGTACTTCCGGGATTGTCCTGATAGCTGTGGTATAGGATATGGATAGGTATTCACTCCTCTAGCGCCTCAGGATATGTTGAACCCTTGGCGCTACGTCACTTTGTGCTAGCGACCCTTTTCAGGGGGCCCATTTATTGAGTGTGCAAGTCACCCCCTGCTATTTTAAAGCCGTTTTAACTGTCAATGGTCAGGCAGGGGCCAATAGTTATTCCATAGTAAACGATTATTAGTCCACTAAACCAGTCAAACCCATAGCTTTCATCTTTTGTTTCCATATTCTGCAATAGTCCTGCTCCAACCGGGGATTGTCCTTGGGTATACTTTCACAGTGCATACAAGGATAATCGTCGGTTGGTGTCCCATTCCATTTGAAACGTCTAAAGGGGCCTCTGCGAGTTGGCTTCGGCCCCTCGTACGCCTACCAAAGGACCGGGTCTCTTGGGACCCGAGAAAGTGAAAAACAGGAAAATAATAATAAATACAATTCGAAATGGCAACGCTAGGTGAACAGTACTTCGCGCACGTTCCTCTAAACTGAGCGTGCACAAAGGTGTCAATCTATATGTATGTATTTTTGTATGTAACGAATCAACTTAAAAATTACTGGTCCGATTTGAAATATTCTTTCGGCAATGGATAGCTACATTATAAGCGAGTAACATAGGGTATATTTTATTCCCGTATGGCCCTCGGCAACGGGAACTACGCGGGTGAAACCGCGTCACGTCTATAAGTATTCTAACCCTTAAATTCCGAAAATGAGACACTAGATTGCAGAGTCAAAATAAAATCAAAATGGTTTATTTGTTACAATATGGTACAATAGATGTAATAATAATTGTTCCACCACATTCTGCTATAATATGGCGTATAAATATTTCTATATAACAAAAACAATTTTACAAAAAAGTAAAACCGACTTCCAAAAACAAAACACCACAAAGTTTTTAATTTTTCACTTTTTAATGGTACGCAGGTACCACTTAAAAGTGAAACCACAAAAACAGCGTGCCGGCGTGAAGTTATGTTATGAACCGGTGTAAACAATCAACAGACATGCGATTTCAGAAATCCCGATCCATTTGCTATCATTTATTAAAGAGTTCCGTTGCCTACCTCCGAAGTTCTTCATCAGATCTTCACAAAATTTAAATGGGACCAGTCCGAGAAAATACTCTTCCAAACAAAAAAAGAATCATCCAAATCGGTTAACAATTGGCGAAAATATCGCTGAACTAACATTTTTCATGGGATCCCATCATCAGCTCAGCAACATGAGTTGATGATTACCAGGCACAAAATATCTGAATTGCGGTAGAAAGTTTATGAAAAACATTGTATGTGCTTATAAAATTTGAGGGTGTCCCTCGTTTTTCATGGAATCTAATCATCAGATTCTGACTTGAAAAAAATTCGAATAAAACATTATTTTTAAAATCGGTCCAGAATTGGTGGAGAAATGGGTGAACATACATAAAAAAAAAAAACATCAAGTCGGTTAAAAAAAACTGACCACTAGTCGGACTCGCGTGCAAAGGGTTCGGAACCAATTTCATTTTTTTTAACATGTTGTTTTAACACTACAGACTTCTTATAGGTTTTCTTGTAATCTGTAGGTATAGAACATTATCTGCATTTTTTTTTTCAACATTTTAGGCTAAGTAGTTTCGGAGATAAGGGGACTAGTATTTTTTTTAAATAACTTCAAAACTATTTATTTTAAATTTATAAAAAAAATATATAATTAAAACCCTTTCATTTCATATGTCAAACGATAACAGTTTGAAGAAAGTGATCCCCATACAAAAAAAAATATCTATTAACGTAACGCGTCCGTGTTCGGGTCACAGAAGTCCATGTGTACTAAATTTCAACAGAATCGGTCCAGTAGATCCGGAGAAAACTGACTAATGACAGACGTACAGACAGACAGACACCCGAGTGACCCTTCGGAACCCTAAAAAGAAACAGCTTATATTACTAATCTATTAATAATGATAGATTAGAGAATAAAACATGATCGCCGTGCACGCTCCCTATGATTGGTCCGCAGCTCGCACACCCCATCCTGGAGGCCCTGCAGGGCACGGCGGACGCGTGGGCCTGCGAGCTGGTGCGCGCGGTGGCCAGCGGGGACGTGGCGCTGTTCGACAAGGTGCGCGCCGCCGCCAACCACCCCGACCTGGCGCGCACCGACCGCCAGCTGCGACAGAAGATCGCTATCCTGTGCCTTATGGAGGTGAGAGATACTATTCTAAATATTATTCATATTCTGACAACACATCACCATCTGCCTAGCCTTTTCCTAATAGGGAACATGCAATATTTTCATATTGCTTCCATTTTAATGAATTCTATGTTAAGTAGACTATACTTACATAACTTTAAAGATAAAGAACTTTTCTTTTCAAAATTGTGGCTTTAAACTAAGTTTGATATTTCGCCCGAAAAAAGAAGTTGAGTCACTCCGGTCTGACGCTTGTCGTGAACTGTCCTGTTGACTTTTCGTTGTCATAACAGCAGTGACGTTAAACACTGATTATTGTCTTCAAATACGTTCCGTTTCACGTTACGTTAAATCATTATTTTTGTTAAAAATAAAAAACGTTGCAATGGCCTTTATTTTAAACTAGTTGACCCGGGCAACTTCGTCTGCGTCACAATTTTCATTACTGGTCTATTAGTATTGGTCTTAGCGTGATGATATACAGCCTATAACCTTCCTCGATAAATGGGCTATCTAACATTGAAAGAATTTTTCAAATCGGACCAGTAGTTCCTGAGATAAGCGCGTTCAAGTAAACAAACAAACTCTTCAGCTTTATATATTAGTATAAGATATATTTAAGTGGACTGTACAAGAAACGTGAATTTTTCATTCAATTTATTGACAGGGAATAAAGTCCCGCAAACCTCCATTGAAAAGGGGAGATCCTCCGACCACACTGTTGTATATGTTCAAATCGGTAAACTCTGATACCGCGATGAAGAATTTCGTTAGTTAACTGCTGGTGGGATAGATGGCGGTAATGTAAATTTTGCTACGATGGTTTTTGTTGTGGCTATTGATGCTACAATATGGAATATGCATGTGATTGTTTTATTTGCAAATGAAATACTTATTAACTCTAGTAAACAATCATGAAATTATTTTTTAAATACTTTTATCAGCGATGAAGTTATAAAGCTTCAAAGATTACAATTAGAAAGAGAAGTCCGATATGAACTTTGACGTCAAAGTCCAAGACGCCTATACAGCTGCCATAGAAAACAGTATTTTCGCGAGAGGGACAGATAGATGTATTGTTTAAAATAATTATATCGCGTTTGTTTTTTGAGCAATATTGATAACATTTTCACTGTTAGTATTATATTTTTGTATATTTTTAGATAAATTGTATAAAAATAAATAAATTAAAATCATTTTATTTCGGACATCTGAGAGATCCATAAATTGTTATAGATAATAACTATTTTTTTCATGTAGATTCCCTAATGGGAACATTTACCATTACCATGTGTGAGTCTTTCTGAAGAGCATCACCAATATCACCTCACTAACGATATGTCTCTCCTGTTCTAGATGGCGTTCAACCGCACCTCAGCGCAACGCAAGCTGACATTCGCAGAGATCGCTCGTGAAGCAAGAGTACCCATCGACGAGGTCGAACTGTTAGTCATGAAGGCATTAGCTGAAAAACTCATCAGGGGACACATTGACCAGGTATAATACGCTGCAACTACAAAATTGACATGTCACTGACATCCATCATCATCTGCCAGCCTTTTCCCAACTATATTGGGATTAGCTGAAAACTCATCAAGGGACACATTCACCAGGTATAATACGCTGCAACTACAAAATTGACATGTCACTGACATCCATCATCATCTGCCAGTCTTTTCCCAACTATATTGGGATTAGCTGAAAACTCATCAAGGGACACATTCACCAGGTATAATACGCTGCAACTACAAAATTGGCATGTCACTGACATCCATCATCATCTGCCAGCCTTTTACTAACTATATTGGGATTAGCTGAAAAACTCATCAGGGGACACATTGACCAGGTATAATACGCTGCAACTACAAAATTGACATGGCACTGACATCCATCATCATCTGCCAGCCTTTTCCCAACTATATTGGGATTTGCTGAAAAACTCATCAGGGGACACATTGACCAGGTATAATACGCTGCAACTACAAAATTGACATATCCCTAACATCCATCGTCATCTGCCAGCCTCTTCCGAACTATATTGGGATTAGCTGAAAAACTCATCAGGGGACACATTGATAAGGTATAATACGCTCCAAGTACAATATTGGTATGTCACTGACATCCATCATCATCTGCCAGCCTTTTCCCAACTGCTCGGGAGGAGCTCGTGCCTAAATAATAACAGCCGCACGGGTCGATCTTCAAGGTTAAGCAACGCTTGCCAAGGTTGGTCTGTGGATGGGTGACCATCTTAACATAGCGAATTTCCTCCGTGCCTCAGAAAGCACGTTAAGCCGTTGGTCCCTGCTGTCATTTGTAGATCTTTGGCAGTCGTTACGGATTGTAGTCTTGCCATGAAATACCGTGTTACCCAGTTACTGGGTTGTGGAGTTCTGGTAGGCAGCCGCTCCGCGTAAAATACTGGTATTCAGCTAAATCCGGTTTGACTGGAAGCCGACCCCAATATAGTTGGGAAATGGCTAGGCAGATGATGATGATTGGGATTAGCTGAAAACTCATCAGGGAACACATAAAACTGAAAAACTCATCAGGGGACACATTGATAAGGTATAATACGCACCAAGTGCAATATTGATATGTCACTGACATCCATCATCATCTGCCAGTCTTTTCCCAACTGCTCTGGGGTCGGCTTTCAGTCAAACGGGACACAGCTGAATATTTTACGTGAAGCGGCTGCCTACCAGACCTCCATTACCTATAGGGACCGTGCACGGCGTTGACTATGCCATCTAGTGTCACATATTCGAAGTTTTGAGGGTCAGAATACTTGACATTGACGCTTCTGTGCTCGTCGCGTCAAAACTGCTGACTCATCGCATTTTGTAGAAATTAGGCAGTTGCAATTACGTTTATTTTAGGGTTTATTGTTAATTTATATAATTTATATTTATTACATTTTCATTTCTTATGGATTATGATTTATTTTGGTATAAATTTTATGTAATAATATTAATGTATTATGGAGAAATTGACAGTTAATTCTGAGCGTTTTTAGTAGTTTTTATGGATATGAATGGGTTTTTTTTACGGATATTCCAATTTTATTTCAAATTTATCCGGCTGCTATGCACGAAACCACTATAAAAGGAATATTATGTTATATTTTTCATTTCATTTGGTTAGTACACCAGTTCAATCTACGACCTTAAAAAAGTGCCGTCGTTCTTTTCATGAGAAATTTACTTCGGGATTTTGGCTTTTTACAAATAGATAAGAAAAAAAATGCGAAAAGTGAGGCCGCTATGCACTATACTAATAACTATTCCCAACTACCCAATAAGCCAAAGTTTTCTTAATATTTCAGTTTCTGAGAATAAGAAAGCTAGTAATTTTACGCAAAAAAAAATCAGTCAAATTGTAATAGGGCCCTTAAGGATCTTGTAGTAATATCTGTGTATCCCCAGGTGAGCAGCTGTGCACACATCGGCTGGGTGCGGCCCCGGGCGCTGCCCCGCGGGGGCGCGGCGGCGCTGGCGGCGCGCCTGGACGCGTGGTGCGGCGCGGTGGCCGGCGCCGCCGAGCTGCTGGCGGGCGCGGCGCCGGAGCTGCTCACTGCCTAGTGGACGACCTAGGTAAGCTGTACCCTATACTAGTCGCCGTATGGTGTCGGCGGCGCTGCACGCTGGCGGCGCGCCTGGACGCGTGGTGCGGCGCGGTGGCCGGCGCCGGAGCTGCTCACTGCCTAGTGGACGACCTAGGTAAGCTGTACCCTATACTAGTCGCCGTATGGTGTCGGCGGCGCTGCACGCTGGCGGCGCGCCTGGACGCGTGGTGCGGCGCGGTGGCCGGCGCCGCCGAGCTGCTGGCGGGCGCGGCGCCGGAGCTGCTCACTGCCTAGTGGACGACCTAGGTAAGCTGTACCCTATACTAGTCGCCGTATGGTGTCGGCGGCGCTGCACGCTGGCGGCGCGCCTGGACGCGTGGTGCGGCGCGGTGGCCGGCGCCGGAGCTGCTCACTGCCTAGTGGACGACCTAGGTAAGCTGTACCCTATACTAGTCGCCGTATGGTGTCGGCGGCGCTGCACGCTGGCGGCGCGCCTGGACGCGTGGTGCGGCGCGGTGGCCGGCGCCGCCGAGCTGCTGGCGGGCGCGGCGCCGGAGCTGCTCACTGCCTAGTGGACGACCTAGGTAAGCTGTACCCTATACTAGTCGCCGTATGGTGTCGGCGGCGCTGCACGCTGGCGGCGCGCCTGGACGCGTGGTGCGGCGCGGTGGCCGGCGCCGCCGAGCTGCTGGCGGGCGCGGCGCCGGAGCTGCTCACTGCCTAGTGGACGACCTAGGTAAGCTGTACCCTATACTAGTCGCCGTATGGTGTCGGCGGCGCTGCACGCTGGCGGCGCGCCTGGACGCGTGGTGCGGCGCGGTGGCCGGCGCCGCCGAGCTGCTGGCGGGCGCGGCGCCGGAGCTGCTCACTGCCTAGTGGACGACCTAGGTAAGCTGTACCCTATACTAGTCGCCGTATGGTGTCGGCGGCGCTGCACGCTGGCGGCGCGCCTGGACGCGTGGTGCGGCGCGGTGGCCGGCGCCGCCGAGCTGCTGGCGGGCGCGGCGCCGGAGCTGCTCACTGCCTAGTGGACGACCTAGGTAAGCTGTACCCTATACTAGTCGCCGTATGGTGTCGGCGGCGCTGCACGCTGGCGGCGCGCCTGGACGCGTGGTGCGGCGCGGTGGCCGGCGCCGCCGAGCTGCTGGCGGGCGCGGCGCCGGAGCTGCTCACTGCCTAGTGGACGACCTAGGTAAGCTGTACCCTATACTAGTCGCCGTATGGTGTCGGCGGCGCTGCACGCTGGCGGCGCGCCTGGACGCGTGGTGCGGCGCGGTGGCCGGCGCCGCCGAGCTGCTGGCGGGCGCGGCGCCGGAGCTGCTCACTGCCTAGTGGACGACCTAGGTAAGCTGTACCCTATACTAGTCGCCGTATGGTGTCGGCGGCGCTGCACGCTGGCGGCGCGCCTGGACGCGTGGTGCGGCGCGGTGGCCGGCGCCGCCGAGCTGCTGGCGGGCGCGGCGCCGGAGCTGCTCACTGCCTAGTGGACGACCTAGGTAAGCTGTACCCTATACTAGTCGCCGTATGGTGTCGGCGGCGCTGCACGCTGGCGGCGCGCCTGGACGCGTGGTGCGGCGCGGTGGCCGGCGCCGGAGCTGCTCACTGCCTAGTGGACGACCTAGGTAAGCTGTACCCTATACTAGTCGCCGTATGGTGTCGGCGGCGCTGCACGCTGGCGGCGCGCCTGGACGCGTGGTGCGGCGCGGTGGCCGGCGCCGGAGCTGCTCACTGCCTAGTGGACGACCTAGGTAAGCTGTACCCTATACTAGTCGCCGTATGGTGTCGGCGGCGCTGCACGCTGGCGGCGCGCCTGGACGCGTGGTGCGGCGCGGTGGCCGGCGCCGGAGCTGCTCACTGCCTAGTGGACGACCTAGGTAAGCTGTACCCTATACTAGTCGCCGTATGGTGTCGGCGGCGCTGCACGCTGGCGGCGCGCCTGGACGCGTGGTGCGGCGCGGTGGCCGGCGCCGGAGCTGCTCACTGCCTAGTGGACGACCTAGGTAAGCTGTACCCTATACTAGTCGCCGTATGGTGTCGGCGGCGCTGCACGCTGGCGGCGCGCCTGGACGCGTGGTGCGGCGCGGTGGCCGGCGCCGCCGAGCTGCTGGCGGGCGCGGCGCCGGAGCTGCTCACTGCCTAGTGGACGACCTAGGTAAGCTGTACCCTATACTAGTCGCCGTATGGTGTCGGCGGCGCTGGCGGCGCGCCTGGACGCGTGGTGCGGCGCGGTGGCCGGCGCCGCCGAGCTGCTGGCGGGCGCGGCGCCGGAGCTGCTCACTGCCTAGTGGACGACCTAGGTAAGCTGTACCCTATACTAGTCGCCGTATGGTGTCGGCGGCGCTGCACGCTGGCGGCGCGCCTGGACGCGTGGTGCGGCGCGGTGGCCGGCGCCGGAGCTGCTCACTGCCTAGTGGACGACCTAGGTAAGCTGTACCCTATACTAGTCGCCGTATGGTGTCGGCGGCGCTGCACGCTGGCGGCGCGCCTGGACGCGTGGTGCGGCGCGGTGGCCGGCGCCGGAGCTGCTCACTGCCTAGTGGACGACCTAGGTAAGCTGTACCCTATACTAGTCGCCGTATGGTGTCGGCGGCGCTGCACGCTGGCGGCGCGCCTGGACGCGTGGTGCGGCGCGGTGGCCGGCGCCGCCGAGCTGCTGGCGGGCGCGGCGCCGGAGCTGCTCACTGCCTAGTGGACGACCTAGGTAAGCTGTACCCTATACTAGTCGCCGTATGGTGTCGGCGGCGCTGCACGCTGGCGGCGCGCCTGGACGCGTGGTGCGGCGCGGTGGCCGGCGCCGGAGCTGCTCACTGCCTAGTGGACGACCTAGGTAAGCTATACCCTTATATGCATATCAAATCACCTTTTGCCCGCAACGTTTGGTACTCCAAGAACTGCCTGCGTCTGTATTTCCAACCTAATCTCTTCAAAGTTAGAGTGAACAGGCGCCTTCTGGGTAAGCTCGCTCCATCGTAGACTTTGTCTGTCATCTCTGACCTAGACTAGAGTCAATAACAAATAATAGAAAAAAACTTCATCTCCCTTACTTATTTATAAACTACTAGCGACCCGCCCCGGCTTCGCACGAGTTTATTTAGCCCAAACTAATAAAGTAAACATCTAATTACCAGAGTCAATAATATTGTGGTTCAGCTGAAATAGAAAATGCAATAGACAACCGTCAGTGACGTCTGCTCTCAGGTGTCTACCAGTTCAGGACATCTCTACCTCCGTTATAATTATTTGGTTGCGCGACTTACTTTGTTTTGAGATATCTCCTCATGTTCATCCAAATTAATGTTGTAAACGACATGTTTGCTCTAAAATTAAACACTCAAGATGACTAACACATTTATTAAAACAAGGATTTGTAATATATTGGTGAAAATATCTCTGCAAATGAAGCAGTATTTTAAATCAAATTTGAATATCTTAAAAAATATTAATGTGAGTCAACCATAAAAGATAGATTGATGTGTTATCTAAAACTGTAGTACATTGTTTTGTTCTATCATCAATAGTTTTGGCAGCGCACGCAATGTAAAGAATTTTCAGATCATTTTTTTCCAACCTCTTCAGTAATAATCTTCAATATCAGCCAATTTACACAAAACCTTGACAAATTATACACTAAAACCTTCCTCGAGAACTACTCTATTTTATTTAAAAAAAACCCGTATCAAAATCCGTTATGCAGTTTTAAAGATCTAAGCATACATAGGAACAGACAAACGCCGGAAGCGAATTTGTTTAATACTATGTAGTGAAACAGGGCAGTTCGCTCAAACCGCAACATTTTTCTTACTAAGAGAATTTTTATACCCGTCGTAACTTTTAAACGAAAGGTCCGATTTGAATAATAAAAACCGGCTAAGTGGGAGTCGGACAGTAGGCCAGTAGTTTCGGCTGCGCGTTTTTTGTCGGTCACTAAATTAGTTAGTAACCTATGAATTTTATATACTGGGATTCTTCCATAACTGTCGACTGACAGACAGCACACAGCCGAAACTACTGCTCGTATAGAGCTAAAAAGAAGCTAGGGTTGCAAATTTTTTCGAAATAATCACCGCGGCCCTAGAACGCGGCGAGCAGGGATGGGTTTTAGTCAGTAAGAGTCTGACACTCTGGGTGCAGCGGAAGGAGTATTTTGATGATTTCCCATCCTTGAAAAAAAGGTGCCTTGGGGAAGTAAGAGAACATTAAGAGAGGATTTCCCGAAATCCCTACGGAAACGGGAAAAACGAGATATGCGCGTACGAATTTGCCAACAAAAGCTATGATATTTATTAAGTAAATAATTTAAAAATCATATAATACGTACAAAGTCAAAGTCAAAACGTTTATTGCGAACTAAGTGATATTATGATATGAGTATCTAAGGCTACTAACTATCTAATTTTTTTTTTAATGTGAGATCTGAGATGGTCTGAAATAAAGTTTTATTATTATTATTAATTTTTAACTGACTTCTTCAAAAAGGGGGAGGTTCTATGTTCGGCTGTATTTTTTTTTATAAATAATTTCCTCGCAAAAAACATAAAATATAACAAACGTAGGTCCGGACTGGTTTCTAAATGTACGAATTCAGTAAATAATTTCGTTATATTTTTTTTGTTTCAGAAACCGGATTTCATAGAGTGGGCGCCGTAAGCAGTGCAGTATCGGAACGTTTTATCAAATCTTCCACCCAATTACCTTTTATTTACTATAATAATAATAAATACTAATTCTAATAAAACGGTTTTTATTTTAACACCTATATAAACTCTGAAAGCCATACACCTCTCTCCGATGCTTACGTAAGCATTGGTACAGTTTTTAGGGTTCCAAACCTACGTAAAAAACGGAACCCTTATTATCACTCGGGTGTCCGTCTGTCCGTCTGTTACAGCCAGTTTTCTCCGGATCTACTTGACCGATTTTGTTTAAATTTGGAACACATTTGGACTTCTGTGACCTAAACACGGGCGCGTTACGTAAATAAATAATTTATTTGTATGGGGGTCAAACTGGAAAATTAAAAAAAGCTTTTATATTTTTTTTCTTATGATCCAAAAACCAAATTTGAAAACTCCGACCCCGACTTCATTTCCGTTAAAACTCGGTAACATCCCTAGTAAAGATTGAATTGAATACGCCTAGCCTTTCCCAACCATATTGGGGTCAGCTTACTATCCAGTAATAACAGGGTAACACGGTACCCCTTTCTTGATAAGACCGGTACCAGTTTTCTTGCTTCCTGATAATCCGTAACAACAAAAAAAAATTACAAATGATGGCTCCTCTGACCTCATGGCTATTGATGCCAGAGTTCCTCAAGGGTCTGTTCTCTCTGCAACTCTTTTCCTGCTGCACATCAATGACCTACTTCAGCCTGGTCTTGTTGGGTACGCAGATGACAGTACGGTTTCAGAGAGATACTTGTCCAACGCAACAACCAGTGGGGTTGAAGTTTGTTCCTTGAGAGAGGCCATGGTAGAGCGGACAAATTTGACCTTAAGCGTTGTCTCCCAGTGGGGTGATGACAATCTGGTCACTTTTAATGCCACCAAAACACAGGCGTGTCTTTTTACCGCAAAAACGAGTCGTTTTGACCAAGCTCCTACTTTTCGGGGTGCATCTGTTCTTGTGACTGATCGGTTCGAGCTCCTAGGCATGGAGTTGACATCCAGTCTCACAAAGCCCAAACTGCGGCCAAAAAGCTGGGCATCCTAAATAGGGTGAAACGATACTTTAGGCCTGGACAGTTTTTAACCCTTTACAAAGCACAAGTCCGATTCTGTGTGGAGTATTGTAGATTGTAGCCACCTTTGGGATGGCTTAGCTAAGTATCAGCTTGCCGCGCTTGACTCGGTGGAACGCAGGGCTAAGAGGCTTATCAGCGACGTAAAACTGGTGGATGCCAAGCTACATAGCTTGGCTCATCGCCGTAAGGTTGCCTGCTTGTCGGTCTTCTACAGATTGTACTTCGGTGAGTGTGCCCAAGAACTCCACGACCTCATCCCACCGGCCCCCTTCTACCATCGGACATCCAGACGCACTGCATCTTACCATCCCTACCTTGTGGCTATTCCACCAATTCGCACTAAGCGTTTTCAAACGTCTTTTATAATGCGCACAGCAAAGGAGTGGAACTCTCTGCCTGCGTCTGTGTTTCCGAAAGATTACAACCCTAATCTCTTCAAAGTTAGAGTGAACTGGCTCCTTCTGGGTAGGCTCGCTCCATCGTAGACTTTGTCTCTGTCATCTCTGACATAGACTAGAGTCAAGATCAAACCCATTACAAATAGAAATAAAAATAAAACGGCCGAGGCCAATGGCTTAACGTGCTTTCCGAGGCACGGAGCAGTCTCGGTATGTACCCAATAGATGGTCACCCATCCACGGAATGACCTCGACATGGTTGAAAATGATTGGCAGATTACCTGAATGCACCAATGTATTCATTACTGTAGTGTTTGAAGTCTACTAGTGCCATCTATACTTTTGCATAACAACTAGGAACTAGAATAAAATATGCTTTTACTAGTACTACAACTCCCCCATAGATGTCACTGTCGTTCCAAGTGAAGCTTCTATCAACGCCATATAGTACTAAAATTTAGAACCACATTGAGTAATAGTTTTAAACATAGGCTCAATAGATGGCCCTGTTTCCAACTAACGTATAATCAATACAGATTCACAACGAAGTTAGCATAATCATCAATGAATGAATGGCGCCTATATTATAGAAACCCAGTTATCTCTTCCCGAATACATAATCTCATAGATCATATCAACTACGCAACTCATATAACGTCGATAGAGCGAGACCTTGAATTTAAAAAGACGTTCTCTAAGCAAAAACGTGACTTTTCTTTCGATTTCTTGTACACTATTCATGTAGGTACACTATTGTTCGAGAAGAAAAAGTCCGTCTTTGCGAGAGTATGAAATGAATCAATGTTCAAGTATAATATAGACGCATTTGAATGAACATTCATAGTTTTCTATGAATATAGCGTTTCTTTAATGAATTAGCAGAAAATAGATGAAATTAAACGACATTTCATTAGCTTGTAATGATGTCAAATTATCTTTTTTCATTAAAAGTTGCACTTAACGATAAGAAAAATCGATATTTTCTACTGACGTACACCCCACACCGTTTTCCAATTTGAAATTGCCGCGTATGACGTCAGCCGGGCCCAATGACGTCACTAGGTCTCCCGCCTGACGGTGGTCACTCTATCTATCTCACTCAAACGTGAGACACATGAATCAGATAGAAAGAGGTGGCGCGAGTCGCGTAAAGGTTGTGAATCGAGTTCTTATTTTCATGAGCCTGTGTTGTTCAATTGAATCCCTACGTATTGATAAGAGAAACACTGATAAGAGCGTCTGTCAACACCTATTTGACGTTCATAGTAAGATCGTAATGATCGCGAGTTAAAATCATCATGATTTTGTATAGAATTGTGCGTCGTAATGTGAATTTAATATAAATTAAATAGTGTTTGTTAATGAAACGTCGGGGGGCGCACATGAACATCCCAAAGCGAATGACGTGAGTGACAGTGGCGCCATTGCGGCAGTCGGCGTGAACTAACGCCAGTAGACGAATTTCGCTCGGTGGGAATGTGAGGTTGAGCGAATTATTTCCAGTTTTACTCGAAATGGCCAGCAATATGAAGCCAATGCACAAAAGCAAACATTTCCCGATAGACCAGCTCGTGTGTGTCGGCAATTACGAGCTGGAGAAAACGATTGGCACTGGAAATTTTGCTGTTGTAAAACTCGCTACACACATAATAACTAAGAGTAAGGTGCGTACCCTTTAGTCGTAATGTCGCGTATCACTGTGGTTTTAGTGTTTCATTCCTGTATTTCACGTTTAAAAAGTGTATTTGGAGGTGTAAGTGCGATCTCAGCAGTGTAGTGAGCGGTTTTCGTGTAGTGTTAAGTGGTTTTTTTCCATTCGCCCGAAGCCTTCCGTCGGCAGCGGTCAGGTTTGCCAAACATTACAATATAACCCGTTTTAATCTACAACTAGCTGATGTACGAGGGGCGAGAACGTGTTTGTTAAAAAAAATAACATTAAACAAACCAGTTTGATTGTACATTGTTTACTATAAACCGGCTAACATGGTCGACACTTTTCCAATAAGTCGGTTTATACTTTAGAAAATTTTTGTGGAAAAAGTTCGAATGCAGAGGATTTTTTGTTTTTCTGCCTTTGCCTAACTTTTTAATTCACGTTTCTCGTACAATATGGCGCGAATGGGTAATTTATTTTTCAGCGACCTTTTTCATTGTTTTTTGCGTCAATTATGATCAATTGATGTCTTCATTCAGTGCTCGCTTGATCAATTACTGTAGTGTCTTGTTACTGGTACTATTTCGTTTAAAATGCGTACTATGAGCGAGTCAAGACAGTCCTATGATTACATTGTAAAAACTTTTGTTGCGACATCAATTTTGGGAGAACAAAAGACAAGTTGAAGATAACTTTATCAAAAACAACTCTAAACATTCTTTTAACACGATCTTACACACTGATAGACAGTCATTCTTGTACTAAAAACTGTTGTTCCTAAGGTACTTGACAGATCTGTGCATGAAAATCTGGGCAGATGTTTTTAAAATGTCTCTTATCAGATTAACAAACAATTAAATAGAACTATCAAACCTTTTTATGGTGTTATTACCTATGAAGTGACAATAAAATATATTAAAACTGGTTTCTTATTGGAATCTTTTAGTCTTGGTATCACATGTTTTATTGTGTTACCCAGTAATGGGTTGTGGGGGTCAGATAGGCAGTTACTCCATGTAAAATTCAAATACAAACATTTTAATTCAGACTAAGGGATCAATATAGTGTTAGGATGAACTTAGCCTATGTTAGTAAAAACAAAATAATAAAAATACACAAAAAACATAAACCCGTCAGGCCCGGCTGTCCCACATGTGGGAGGGCAGCTATTGTCTTACGAGTAGGTACATGTAGTACTTACTAGTAGGTATATGTAGTACTTACAAGTAGGTACATGTTGGTTGCAGAATTTGTTCGAAAGAGGCACCGCAGTCCTGGAACGCATGGGGCATTAGGAGGAACACAAATGGGTTTTAGTCAGTAAGCATCTGCACAGAGTGGGAGGAGTTGTTTGATGATTTCTTTTGTGTTTGTTTAACATAGGAGACATTGATGTTTCCCAACAATCATTGGATCAGCTGATTTTGACAATCACCCTTTTTTAAAACTATAACCAAGGAATTATCTACTTTATGGAAAACTACCATTGGCAACTTCAAATCGTAATGTAGTTGTCATTATATGGGTCTTCTGACTGAAAAAGGTGAAATATCTAGGGCACATTGTCACTGATGATCTAAAGGATACTGATTGGATACTGATCACATCGAATGTGAACGCAGAGCGCTAGTGGTCCGGGGTAATATGTTGGCTCATAGGTTTGCTTGTTGCTCAGCTGAGGTGAAGTTAGCGCTATTCAAACATATTGACAATCTTTCTACATGAGCAGCTTGTGGGTTAAGTATACTCAAATGGCATATAGCGCTCTGCGGGTGCAACAACGTCCTGAAGTGTATCCGCGATGTTTGCCGTATGTGGCAGCAGCAACAAAATTCTGAGGATAGTTTCTGGTAAATTTCAGTGCCCAATACACTCGCTCTGGGTTAGCATTGTAGTTGGGACGGTAAAATAGAATAATATTTGTACATGTATTTTTTATATTATTTAATTGTCATTTTTATTCAAATTATTTTTCCTACTAACATAGTTAATAAGCTCAAACTTACTAACCATAATGGATCTTGTGTAATCTGGTGAAAAAATAGATAAAAAAATATTGTACCAATTGGGGTCCAAACCTTGATAATAGGAAAGGTCTTCATAAGACATTAAGTCTGCCTCAGTACTATTGTGTGCATAAAGTCTTCCCAAGCGTCGGACCCATGCAAGGTGATTTTTTCTGCTTACGGAGCCACCCCTTTGTGTGCGAGCCCCACTTACTCTTCATCAGTCTTATTGAAAAATAAAGTCAAATATCTAATCAATGGCTCGGTGTTATCAAAATCAAGAAATTGATTGATTACCTACTAGGCAGTTACTAGGTTTATTGTAAAATATGTTATTTTGTATTTCCTCAAATATCCTTTCTTTGTTTGTTTAATCATGAGAACCTTGTTGACAAACAACAGATGTTTTCTGATATGTTACTTGACAAAAGACTTGTGATTAAAGTAAAATAGATAAAGAAAATCAAATGCTTTGTTTGTTTTTTCTCGTTTAAACCGAAAATATCACGTTTCTTGTTTGGGGAAATTTAAGTAGGTAGGTTTTGCCCGCAACTTCGTACGCGCATATCCCATTTTTCCCGTTCCCGTAGGAATTTCGGGAAATCGTCTTTTAGTGCTCCCCTACACTGCTCAAGGAACCTACATGCTGAATTTCAGCTTTGTACCACCAGTAGTTTGGCTGTGGGTTGCCAAAAGTACCTCAGCTATGTGAGCTGTGAGCTTATCTTAAAATAGCTTAGAACACGAAAAATTGATGAGTCTAAATCCGATTACAGACCTCTAGATCTGAAATAGGCTTTAGACTAGGTCAGTTTTGGCAAAGCCGTTCTCCAATTATTATTATGTTAGGGTCAGCTTCCAGGGTAACTGGATGCGGCTGGGTACTAGTGTGTTACACGAGTGTGGATGATGATCCAGAAACTGCGTAAAACAATTCCCCTTGACAAGACTGTCAGAACTCCACGACCTCATCCCACCGGCCTCCTTCTACCATCGGACATCCAGACCCACTAATTCTTACCGTCCCTACCTTGTTGCTATTCCACCAATTTGCACTAAGCTTTTTCAAATCTATACTAATATTATATAAAGCTGAAGAGTTTGTTTGTTTGTTTACTTGAACGCGCTAATCTCAGGAATTCCCGAAGGAAGGTCCAATTTGAAAAATTCTTTCAATGTTAGATAGCCCATTTATACATATATCATCACGCTAAGACCAGTAGGAGCGGAGCAGTAATGAAAATTGTGACGCAGACGAAGTTGCCCGGGACAACTAGTGTCTTTTGTAATGCGCACAGCTAAGGAGAGGAACTCTGCCTGCGTCTGTGTTTCTCAATGCTTACAACCTTAATCTCTTCAAAGTTAGAGTGAACAGGCTCCTTCTGGGTAAGCTCGCTCCATCGTAGACTTTGTCTCTGTCATCTCTGACCTGTACTAGAATGAAGAGCAAACCCATCAAAAATAAAATAAAAATATCCTGACTTCTTACTATCCAAGTCAAAGGGCAATGAAGAGGGAAATGCTCTGAGTTTATTTGCGTGATCGAATCAGGAATAATGATATTCATTCGCAAGCCCAGGTAACCGACATAACCCGAAGGATTGCGTGCTTTACGAGTCACCCACCCGCGGAGCGACCTCTGCGAGTGTTGCTAAAGATTGACGCTTGCGTTGCAACTGTTATTATTGAGCCACGAGCTCCACTTTTGGCCAAGTCACAGCCAAATTAGCAGTCTTTAATAAAATTTTCTGTAGTGGCCATAACCAGTTAAAAATATATTTTATACCGCAAACCATGTCTTGTGATGTACCTCAATAAACCTAGCGAATTAACACTCCCCTGTGAATTGGCCCTAATGAGCAAATTCTGTAAAAAAATATATTACACTGTTGATTTAAGTAATGAAAGCCGCACGGGTCGATCTTCCAGGTTAAGCAAGGCTTGCCGAGGTCAGCCCATGGATGGGTGACCGTCTTAACATCCCGAGATTCCTCTTTCTCGGATAACACGTTGGTCGGTTGGTCCCTGAGTCCTTTGTAGATCTTTGACAATCGCTACGAGTTGTTAGAAGCCAGAAAATCGGGCTTCTGACTACTACGGTCTAGGCATGGAGCAGAGATGTGGTGGTACTCTTTTTTAAGAAGGGCGACAATGTCCTGCTGTTGATGGCATCAGATCAGTGATTGAACTGCATCAGACTGCTTCAAAAGCGACTTGTTTCGAACTTTGTAGTTATAGTAAGCGGTCGGGTTTTTTGGCAAAGTATTTTTTTTTATTTCCTACTCTTTTATTGCTTCCTCGAGCCTTTTATCATGATACCCCTTTTTTTTTGTTTCTTTGCCTTTGAAGATTAAAAATTTATCAAAAGCCAAAAAATCGGCCATTTTAATTTTTATATACCCAGTGTCACCCTCACAATTAATACGAATTTAACGACGCCTCTCAAGCTTAAATCCACCGACCCGTTTAGGCTCTAGCTAGAGCGTGTCAAAGAAATATACATACACTAGTTAACCCGCGCAAAACTTCGTCTGCGTGACAGTTTCCATTACTGCTACGCTCCTATTGGTCTTAGCGTGATGATATATAACCTATAGCCTTCCTCAATAAATGGGCTATCTAACACTGAAAGAATTTTTCAAATTGGACCAGTAGTTCCTGAGATTAGCGCGTTCAAGCAAACAAACAAACTCTTCAGCTTCATATCTCGTAGTATAGATATAGATGTCACTATCGAATAACAATAGTCCATAGGTATTTAAAGTTAATTAGTACAATAATTCTTAGATAATAATATGCTAGCGGAAAATCCGTGTTTGATTGATACCAAGATTATCTTTAAAATTTTGTAAGTACACTAAGTGCTAATGTACTTAAAGCCTAGGAAGCGATACACAATGTCCTATCATCATCATCTGCCTAGCCTTTTCCCAACTATATTGGGGTCGGCTTCCAGTCAAACCGGATTCAGCTAAATACCAGTATTTTACGTGGAGCGGCTGCCTACCAGACCTCCACAACCCATTAACAGAGTAACATGGTACTTCTTGGCAAGATCGGAGTCAGATTTACTGGCTTCTGACAATCCGTAACGACTGTCGAAGGTCTACAAATGACAACTGGGACCAACGGCTTAACGTGCTTTCAGAGGCACGGAGGAAACTCGACATATTAAGATGGTCAACCATCTACAGACCAACCTTGGTAAGCGTTGCTTAACCTTGAAGATCGACCCGTGCGGCTGTTGACCCACGAGCTCCTCCGCAAAGCCACTGCCTATCTGACCTTTAAAATCCAGGAACTGGGTAACACGGTTCGTATTTTGCAAGCCTACAAATCGATTCTTATTAAAAGTTTCATAATTCCAAGATTTTATGGGAAGTTACGTCAACGGTTCTTTTTTTTAATTCTGTTTACTTGTGATGGGTTTGTTCTTGACTCTAGTCTAGGTCAGAGATGACAGAGACAAAGAGAAGTCTACGATGGAGCGAGCTTACCCAGAAGACTTAATACAATTCGGAATAACGAACTTGTAGGAACTATAGGTGTCTGTACTATGATCGCGTTCGGAATGGCAACTTAACGCAAATGCGGTGGCTTGGCAGAAAGATCGAATCTTAGTTTGTCCTTGACCTAGCGACAAGGACCACGTTGAGTGACATGGGAGGGGATATTTTCTCTCCCCCCATAAATCAGGTTTATGATGTCTGGTTTTTGTGATGTAGATCTTCCATTAAATAAGACCCGAAGTTATTTGTCCAGTATTGGGACTTGGGCACCCCGACTCGGATAGGTTAGGTTAGAAGGGGAAAAAATAAATTAGTATTTTCATTAAACCACCCATAGCGAGGCTCCGCTGCGCTGCAGCTGGGTTCGGACAGACAATAACTGCGTTAAGCCATTCGCAAGATAATGCAGCACAGACTATGGGTGTCTGTGTTGCAGCCGCCTTTGTATTTACGCGACCGGGCTAACGTTGTTTTGCCATATTAACAAAATAAAAAACACTTACTCCAAAAAAAAAAATAGCCTACGACTTATTCTAAGACCTACCAAATATACACATAAAAATCGGTCAAGCCCTTTCGGAGGAGTTCGAAGAGAATTAGAACATGAAAATCGATGGTAGTTTTTGCAAAGAATCGTTTGCAAACACGTGCCCACAGATTGCTATTATATAACTAATAATACTACGTTTCAGTTGAGTCTGGATCGATCCAGGAAAGTCAGCGGGAAATCCTAGGCGTTATCTAGACTAGGTCTAAATTGACGATGACATCATTTGTTAGGTTGAGCTATAGTAGCCAGCAAGAGTCGTGAGCACAGATTGCAGCGGGGGTGATCTCGCCAATGTACGGTGGGCGAACGAAACTGGCAAGCGCAATAGTCGATGAGCATTGACTGACGAGCCAATAACGTGAAGCGGCAGAGCTGTTGTCGACAGACCGACCAATGGAGAGTGTACTCACGACTCGTGTCGGTTATTATACTTGAAAAGTCTTGTGCCCCTAACGACTGCATTGGATGATGGTTTTGAAGAGGAAAAGAGCAGAAAGGGTAGTGTCAAAGATGGGATATGTATTGATGGAAGAAAAACTCGAAGGGTTCCATCCCATAAACCGAAGAAAAACACGTTACTTATATGAGAGCCCCTTTAATTTTTAATTTACTGTACACAGATAAGTTCAACTGTCCACCTATTATGGTTCTTGAGATACAGCCGGCTGACAGACATACGAACGGACGGACAGCGAAGGATTAGTAACAGGCATTGGGTTGGGCGTTGGAATACAAAAAAATGGGATAACATTTAATTCACGCGCACCACCAACTGGTGTTCGTGGTCCCCCGATGGTTTTGCAACGATATTTCCTTCATCAGCTTTAGATCACTCTACACTATTTGTTTATAACCCAGGACATGCAACAAGCAGGAAATCCCAAGAGATAAAGCGAGTACCTTAACTTTGTACTGAGGATAATTACTAGCATAATGTCGATACAAATACGAGCAGAAATAACTACTACAAATCCGTAGAGAATGGAAGAATAAATTGACAGTCTGTGTACAACCTTGCCATCACAAAGACAAGGTTGAAATGTCTGCCAGACTTTTCCCAACTATATTGGGGTCGGCTTACAGTCAAACCCGATTGATTTGATACCAGTATTTTACTGCGGTATGGTGTCGGTCGGTGCTGTATGGTGCCGCAAAAGAATAATATCATCCCATCACTTCCCGTGGGTGTCGTAAGAGAATGGGCAGCAGCGTTCTCTGTAAAACGCAACACCATACACTGCCATCGCCAAACCGCCTGCCAAGCGTGGCGATTATGGCACACCCCCGGGAGGCCAGCAGTGGACATCTTTCAGCTGTTATGATGATGATGATGATTTTACGTGGAGCGGCTGCCTACCAGACCACCACAACCCATTAACTGGGTAACACGGTACTTCTTGGCAAGACTGATGTCAGGTTTTCTGGCTTCTGAGTATCCGTAACGAATGCTACGGATACTCAGAAGCTGATGATCTACAAAAGTCTCAGTATTAAGATTTTGGATGTATGCGGAACAGAGAGTAAAGTCCCGCAAACCTTCATTGAAAAGGGAATATCCTCCGGACTGTTGTGTCCGATGTAGGCAACGGCCCGATAACTGATATTCGGGCTGGCGTATATGTTCAAATCGCTCGGTAAACTCTGCTTGCGCGATGCAGGATTTCGACGTAGTGGTTCGCTGCTACGTGGATAGATGGCGTTGTGGTTATTTATATTACGATGTTGATTTGCTCTGTTGGTGACAGCCGCACGGGTTGATCTTCAAGGTTAAACAACGCTTACCAAGGTTGGCCTGTGGATGGGTGACTATCTTAACATACCTGATTTCCTCCGTGCCTCGGTAAGCACGTGGTCCCGGCTGTCATTTATAAACTGAGTAGATCTTTGGCAGTCGTTACGAATAGTCATAAGCCAGTAAATTTGACTCGTCTTGCCATGAAGTAACGTGTTAACTAGTTAACCAGTTAATGACTCGTGGAGGTCTGGTAGGCAGCCGCTCCACGTAAAATACTGGTATTGAGCTAAATCCGGTTTGACTGGAAGCCGACCCCAATATAGTTGGGAAAAAGGCTAGGCAGATTATAGCTTTCACATCTCGTGGCGTCATTGATGCCGCTACATGATGTTACCCAATGAGTTAGAGGTCAGCTAATCAGTTGCTCTTTGCATAAAGCTGGTATCCAATTGCATCCGAATTGACTGAAATCCGATTATCCGCCTCCATAATAGTTAGGGAAAAGCTAGACGGATCGTTCAGTGCTTTTATTGAATCATCTTCAAAACGATTCCTCGAAAAGTCCCTGAAAGTTATTTTCAAGAGTTTCCCTAACTGATATCTTCAAAACAACACAATTCGACTGATGATGATAATATTTTCCGTTGGCCTCCTACTGAGATCGATACAGAAATATTGATTTTCCAAATTATTATGGAGAAATATTATGATTGGCATCGCTTCTGTAGAATATTAATTTGTTTTTGTTATGGTTAGGTGACGTTCGCTGCACGTGCGAGGTGAAATTAAAGTAATTAATCAATTACTTTGTCACAAATATCTTGAGAACGTGCCGTCGTCCATTTAGAATTCAATATCAACCTGCTATCACACTTGTAGCCCTGGAGGGATAGGCAGAACATCACGAAAACTCCGATTTTGTTCAAGCTCCGTGTAACGAGTCTTTTTTAAGCATGGGAAGTCATCAAATCACTCCTTTCGCTCTGGGCGGAACATGCGGGAGAGTCAGACTCTTACTGACTAAAACCCATCCATGTTCCTCCCAATGCCCTTTGCGTTCCAAAGCCGCGGTGGTTCTTTTATTATCCCACCGGCCCCCTTCTACCATCGGACATCCAGACGCACTGTTACTTACCATCCCTACCTTAATGCTATTCCTCCTATTCGCACTAAGCGTCTTTTGTAATGCGCACAGCAAAGAAGTGGAACTCTGCCTGCGTCTGTGTTTCCAAACGCTTATAACCCTCATCTCTTAAAAGTTATAGTGAACGGGCTTCTTCTGGGTAAGCTCGCTCCATCGTAGACTTTGTCTCTGTCAACCCTGGCCTAGACTAGAGTCAAGAGCAAACCCTTCACAAATGAAAAGTTACTGCGGCTTTGGAATGAAAAGGGCATGATATTTTATTACTCAGGAATCATGCCTGATCTTTTTATTTAGGTATTCAGACTTCATTGTTTTCTGGCTGTCCACCAAATAGCATATAAATGCAAGTAAGTGCTCAATCGTGTTTATAACTTCGTCTCGAGAGTAGGTCTCGGTTACTGTGCTGCTAGTAACATATTTTCCCAGAAGGAAACCATTCAACCGTGTTCTGAAACTTTTTCGCACACTCCGGTTGACCTACATTAGGGTGAAGTTTAAGAAAATCGTTTCTTTTGCACCTCTAGTGCTTCTCAGAATTATGTCTCTCGTTTGCCTCATTGGTCTAGCTAGAGTACCATTAGGTATTTTTTTAGGATCGGAAATCATCAAATGACTCCTCCCGCTCTAGGTGGAGCAGAAGGGAGTGCCAGACTCTTACTGACTAAAGCCCATCCGTTTTGCTCCTAATACCCTTTGCTTTCCAGGGCCACGGTGACTCTTTCGAACAAATTCCACAACCCTGGCAGAGTCATTATGTATCTTCTATCTGTAGTATTAACATCTGGAATACTGCAAGCATTTCTATTTTACAGATGTTCCTAAACGGTGGCATAACACCAGGTGGATCACCTGCTATAATATAAACCAAACAAAAACATCAAAGAAAAGCCCTTACTTCACCCTACATAAGACCTTGTAACCAAGCCAATTACTTCATAAAAGTTTCTGCTTACATAACCGTTATACAATCATGGAATTGTACGAGTACCTTGAACTATTCTTTACATTTACCAAGATTCCCCTGTGCCTCGGAAAGCATGATAAGGAATTGGTCCTGACTATCATTTGGAGATCTTTGACAGTCATGACAGATGTCACGGAAATCTGACAACAGTCTTGCCACGATACGATACCCCTTGACCTCCACTAGGAGTTCAGATAGGCAGTCCCTCCAAGTAACATACTGGTGTTCAGCTGGCTGGATCCAGTTAGAGTGGATGCTCACCCTGTGCCAGTCTAAATAATTATTTTAATTTAGTGAATCGCGTTTGACCACAATCTGGCCTGATGGAAAGCGATGATGCGGTTGACGATGAAGCACGCTTGCTTGGAATTAACCTATTCACTCTTGACTTAAAGATCTCCACATCGTAGCTATCAGGAAACACAGACTCCGGCAGGGAATTCTTCTCTTTAGCTGCTGTACGCACAATAAAAGTGTTCCCAAAACGTTTTGTGCGTATGGGTGAGATGTCGACCATGTACCGGTGGCGCATCGCCGATCGTCTTGTGGTCCGATGATGGAACGGGCTTGGCGGAATGAAACTATGCAATTCCGTCGCACACTCCCCAAAATGTAACTAATAGAAAACCGACGGGCTAGCAACTCTGCGTCGACGCTCAAGATTTTGAAGCTTCTTGAACTCGACGAGCCATGGTCCTCTTGGCTCGTTGTAGATTTTAGCTATCAGAAAACTCAGACTCCGGCAGGGAATTCCACTTCTTAGCTGTACGCACAATTAGAAAGGGCAAGGTTGGTTGATTGAAATCTTAATCAATTTCATCTATGAGAACGGTAAATAATTCGGCAGTAAGTCTTGTAAAAAACTTAGCCTTAGGAAGTTTTTTGTGCCCCCGAGGTTGAACGCAAGGAGAGTCGTTGACTTCGCCTTTTAATTTCTTATCTCGTAAATTTCCATCATTAAGTGTGAAAGGGCTCGTCTGTGGAACTACTTTTAAACAGAAAAAAAAAAACTTTCCAAGTGCGAGTTGGACTCTCAAACAAAGGTTTCCGTACTGTAAACCGAAAATTAATGGTGAGTGACTGATAGAGCTGAAATTTGGCATGTAGGTTCCTTGGGGAGTCTAGGGGAGCACTAAAAGAAGATTTCCCGAAATTCCTACGGGAACTATACGCGTACGAAGTCGCAGGCAAAAGCTAGTACTAGTATTTTTAGGTTAAATTGTTTTTTTTTTTGTGTTTGTAAAAGGATAATCCCGGGAAGTACAGAACCAATTACAAAAATTCACGAAGCGAATAGGAACTGAAAACTTTTGCCAATTGTTCAAGAACAATCGAAAATATGATACCTTTTGAAAATCGCGTGTATATGGGTATAGCGGTAACCGGTAACCTTAGCACGGATCGCACGAGACCTTGACGCTCAAGGATTTCGCTGTGAACCTTGTTCGGAGGCAGAGCCAGGGTCTGGTACGGTTTCCGCCTTTGTTTTATAAAGGTCCGCAACTTTGTACGCGCATATCCCGTTTTCTCCCCTTCCCGTATACCCTATAGCCTTTCTCATGAATTTAGCTATCATATACAAAATAATTGGCTGAATAAAGCCGACTGGTATTTCTAGAGATTAGCGCGTTCAAACAACAAACTTCAGATTTATAACATTAGTATAGAAACTAGCTGACCCGCCAAACTTCGTCTTCGTCATGTTTTCATTCAAGCTCCGCTCTTATTGGTCGTAGCGTGATGTTATATAGCCTATAGCCTTCCTCCCTTCTCGGTAAATGGGTCATCCAACACTAAAATATTTTTTAAATTAGAACCAGTAGTTTAGTTCCTGAGATTAGCGCGTTCAAACAAACTCTTCAGCTTAATAAAATTAGTGTAGATTAAAGTTGTCAACTCAGGATGGACAGGTCACTGGAACAACTTGCCACCCACGGATGCCCCTCAAGTTGAAAGGGAAAATCTATAAGTCCGTGATAAGACGTGTCGTAATGTATGGATCAGAATGTTGGGCTATGAAAAAGACGGATGAAAATAGATTGCATGTAGCGGAGATTAGAATGTTGAAATGGATGTGTGGAGTAACGAGAGTGGATAAAGTGAGAAATGAGTACATTAGAGGTAATTTAAAAGTGGCGCCAGTGACGGAAAAGTTAAAAAGGAATCGCTTGTCTTGGTATGATCATGTGAAGAGGAGGGATGAAACGCATGTAACTAGAAGAGTTATGAACATAAATGTGGATGGATGGAGAGGGAGAGGAAGACCGAGGAAAGATGGATGGATTGTGTGAGGAGCGATATGAAAGCGTGACGGCTGATAGGACAGAATGGAAGAAAAAAACGTGATGCGTGACCCCAAGTAACATGGGATAAGGGCAGGAAGATGATGATTAAAGGTGATAAAGACTCGTGAAAGAAAAGGCGGTGTAGTAACTGAATTTTCTCGCACTGATTGAACTGGTGGCAAAATTATAGGTAGCAGTCGCACGGGTTGATCTTCTGCTAGGGTTGCGAAGTTTGTTCGAAAGAGTCTCCGCGGCCCTAAACACAAAAACAGCTTTAGGAGGAACACGTATGGGTTTTAGTCAATAAAGGCGGGAAGAGTCATTTGATGATTTCCAATCCTTAAAAAAATCCAGCCAACCTCCCTCTAGAAACAGATCAGTTTTCCCAGTGTGTTCAAGACATCTGTGAGCGAGTTCTGTGTCCTTATTGTTTGACTCCGTATTATTAACCGAAGGAGTCATTCTATGATTTTCCATCCAAAAAAATAGGCAACATAGATACAGGGCCACAGTCCACACAGCTTGGTGGGACACATTCGTCCCGCGGGAGTCAGGTTGATAATCGCTGGATTAAAAGGCCAGTGTTCGAAAAAATGCGCAGTTACAAGAAAATTGTGTCAGGCAGAATCCGCTTTTTTCCCCAATTAAAAAAACTTGGAAGGGTAGGTTTTTTAGGGGACAACATTTGTGTGAAATTGTCGAAAAGTGAAACTTTTAACACAAAACGAACTCTTAGAAAATCAACCTTCATTTTTGTTGTTATTTTTCCTTATTTTTAACCGACTTAAAAAAAGAGGAGGTTCTCAATTCGGTTGTATTTTTTTTGTTTATTACCTCATAACTCCGCCGTTTAATAACTAATTTGAATAATTCTTGTTTTATGTGAAAGGATATACTCCTTGATTGGTCCCATTTAAATTTCATCGAAATCGGTTTAGTAGTTTGACTTTTAAATCAAAATAGCTGGAAATTTTACTTAGATGGCGTATTTGGTTTGTTATTCAAGTGAACGAAATTGCGTATTTTGCTTTCCTGCGACTTTCCAGTGGTTTTGTTAGGTGGTGGGTACCACTAAAAAATAAAAAAAAAACAAAACACTAGCAAGTATAAAATAACTTTAATTTCGGAAGTCGGTTGAATTTTTTTCTTATAACGTTTTTCAATTGAATTGAATGACTTTTGGCATCGCGACTTCACGTGCATTCTGTATCACCTTCTGGACTCGCTCGCTCCATCGGAGACCTCTTTCATCGCTCAGAATCAAGGAGATTGAGATCAACAGAGAACTCTGTCCAACCAGGCGTCTTCTGCTACTGGATCCTGCGAATGGTGGCGGGGACCATCACCGGGAACAAACATTTTCACACGAAAGCTATAACGGACAGACCTCTGTGCAGGGCATGCATGGAGGAAGAGGAAACGGTATCGAACAGTGCTCCTTGAGTTTACGGGCATCGCCGAAATGCGGAGGCAAACAATAGAGATACCGTATTCGCTCACAAATATCTTGAACACACCGGGAAAACTGGGGGTCCAGCCAATTTATCAGAATCAGAAAGCGCATCACGCTACCTGTCACTGTCAAATTTTCCCGATCGACCTTTTTTTTCTATTGATAGGCACGCGTTTGACCACTATCTCACCTGATGGTAAGCGATGATGTGGTTGAAGATGGAGCACGCTTGCCTAGAAATAACCTATTCACTCTTGACTTAAAGACTCCCAGGTTGTAGCTATCAGGAAACAGACTCCGGCATGGAATTCCACTCCTTAGCTGTACGCATTATGAATGTGTTCCCAAAACGTTTAGCGATTAAGATGAAAATGGAATTAGATAGATTGTTGTGTGATTCATATTATGATTCTGCTAAAGTGGCCTTTTTAGATTCGTTGATCTGTTTCTGGAGGGCTGGTTGGAGTGACGGCTGCCATGGCTCATGCACAACGGTCCAACATCAGGACTAGGTGCGGGAATCAAACCCGTTGCCGTATGGTGTCGGCCGGTGCTGTATGGTGCCGTAAAAGAATAATACCTTCTCATCATTTCCCGTGGGTGTCGTAAGAGGCGACTAAGGGACTCGCCAGAGAATGGGCAGCAGCGTTCTCTGTAAAACTCAAAACCATGCACTGCGATCGCCAACCCGCCTGCCAAGCGTGGCGATTACGGCAAACCCCCCCATCTTGGGGGAGGCAGTGAACGTCTTTCGGCAGATATGATGGTGAGATGAGGCTACCACACACAATAAATTTATCTTTTCTCTGACATCGCTTTCCATCCATCCACATCTGTTCTTGAAACCTTATCTCTTCATCTTAACTACACGTGTGCCGATAATAATTACTTTAATATATGTAGACAAGTCGCGAGTGTCGTGACACGACCTCCCGGGTCAAGGCCGAGTTCAGTACTGAAAATCTATAGGTTACTGTGTACTTAGCAACATAATATTCAGCCTTGTTAATATACTACAACGATTTTGCCTGATTGAATATCGGATATTATCCCAAAGGAACATTCTCCCAGGATAAAAAGCCTTTTTGCTATTCCAGACTATAATCTAACTCTGTGTCAAATTGCATCCAGATCCGTTCAGGCGTTCTGTCTGGCGCGATTGAGTAACAAACATCCATACATCAAAACTTTCATATCTTATAATATATAAAACAAAGTCGGGTTTGTTCGAACACTTATAGATAACTCAAGAACGGCTGGACCGATTTTCATAATTTTTGTGTTTTTGGATTAGTCTTTGTCCGGAATAGCATAAAAAGTGTTAAAATATTAAAAAAATATTAGGTAGGGTAGGTAGGGTAGGTAGGGTAGGTAGGTAGGTAGGTAGTTAGGGAGGTAAGGAGATAGGTAGGTAGGGTAGCCAGTTGACGGGAGCGAAGCCGCGCGGGTCAGCTAGTTTTATATATTTACTAGCTCCTGTCAGCGGCTTCGCCCGCGTGGTCCCTAGGGAACATACTACCTACGTCCTTTCTCGGACTCTAGACTTTCTCTGTACCAAATTTCATTTAAATCGGTTCAGTAGTTTTGGCCTGAAAGCGCGACAGACAGACAGAGTTACTTTCACATTTATTATATTAACTAGTTGACCCGCGCAACTTCGTCTGTTCCGCTCCTATTGGCCTTAGCGTGATGAAATTATAGCTTATAGCCTTCCTCGATGAATGGGCCATCAACACTGAAATAATTTTTCAAATCCGACCGGAATAATTTTTCGGATCGGATCGGTTTCTGAGATTAGCGCATTCAAGCAAACAAAAAACTGTTTAGCTTTGTATATTAGTATAGATGTAACATATTAGATTCAATTTTACTCATTGTATAATCAAGTTGCGTACTATAAATGTTCGGTTCTCGTCCCTCTCAGTAACGTTGCAGGCGAATGCTCCGAGTGAGCGAGCACTTTTACTTAATTCGAAATAATGACACATTCACTGATACATATATATTATCTAGTTGACCCGCGCAACTTCGTCTGCGTCACAATTTTCATTACTGCTCCGCTCCCATTGGCCTTAGCGTGATGATATATATATATAACCTATAGCCTTCCTCGATAAATGGGCTATCTAACACTGAAATAATTTTTCAAATCGGGCCAGTAGTTCCTGATATTAGCGCGTTCAAGTAAACAAACAAACAAACTCTTCAGCTTATATTAGTATAGATTCAGCTTTATATATTAGTACAGATAACGCTTCATTTCTTACCAGACGTAGAAGTCCCCATCATACATTGAATGTACTCGTGGATTCTTCGAAATGATGTCTAGGGAAGTGTCTGTTAAGAAAACCTTTCAAGGACACTTTGTAAGGGAAGGAAAACTGGTTAACATTATATTGATAACTTTTCCGCACGGACAGGACGCCACGTGCGATCCTAACAACTGAGGCACTTGTCACACCACCGGCGATCAGCGAGTAGCGAGTAAAGCTTCAAACTCGAAACGAGTTGGCGAGCAGCGAGGAGCGAGTGAAAAGTTTCGATAGTTTTGACGCTCGGCTATCAGCGAGTGCTTTTGTGCGACGGGCTTTTACTCGCTCCGGCCCGCACTATGGCAATTGTCTCACCGCCGGCGATCAGCGAGTAGCGAGTAAAGCTTCAAACTCGAAACAATTGGCGATCAGCGAGTAGCGAGTGACAAGTTTCGATAGTTTTGATGCTCGACTTTCAGCGAGTGCTTTTGTGCGACGGGCTTTTACTCGCAATACTCGCTCCGGCCCGCACTAAAGGTAGAAATTACCGCTGTTTGGTGAGTACTGACCGCCAAGCGAGCATCGCAAAGCGAGTGTCGCTGAGCGAGTATAATCTTTGATAGCAATTGTCGCTGCGATCAACTAGAGCTATGAGCCGCTTGCCGGTAGTGTAAACAGCCAGCTATCAATTATGAATGTATGTGTCTCTTTTACTCAGACGAGATCTATATCTTTTGTCCCTTTCCACAGCGAGCAAATAGTCGATAGCTACTCGCTTCTTCGCCAGCGGTGAGACAAGTGCCTTATCCTTTCGTGTTTCTTTGAATTGAAAACAAAAGAATCACTTCAGTGGCTTCAGTTGCTATTCAATTAATTTTAAGATCGTTTTAGGAAGGTGTAAGGTCTCTAGTTGACGCGCGCAATTTCGTCTGCGTCATTACCCAAAGGGTAACCAACGGAACCCTATTACTAAGCCTCCGCTGTCCGTCCGTCCGTCTCCGTCTGTCGGTCAGCACTCAGCGGGCTGAATCTCAAGTACCGTAATAGGTAGACAGTGGACATTTTCACAGAGTGTATTTCTATTGCTGCTAAACAACAAATAATAATAATAAAATGAAAAAAATCAATAAAAGGGGCTCCCATACAAGAATTTTGTTTTTTTTTTGTTTATTGTACGGAACCCGTCGTGTGAGAGTCCGACTCGCACTTGGCCAGTTGTTTTCCTATTGGCTGTAGCGTGACTCGATAAATTGACTATGTAACACTAATTAATTTTCAATTCGAACCAGTAGTTCTTGAGATTTAGCGCGTTCAACCAAACAAACTATTCAGCTTTATAATTTTAAGTACAGGTCAGAATTATGAAAAGATAAACAATAAAGATATAATAAACTTCTTATCTTTCCTCAATCGTGACTAAATATTTATTTATTTTCGTTACGCGTCCGTGTTTGGGTCACCTCAGTTCATATGGTAGGTACAGCAGATTTCTGGAAAATTGGCTGTGACAGACGGAAAGACAGACCTGTAAGGGTTCCTTTTCATACGGATACTCAGAACCCTAAAAAGGTACTTACTCTAACTATGACCAAATCCCCACATCATCATCTGCCTAGCTTTATCCCAACTATATTGCGGTCGGTTTCCAGTCATACCAGATTCAGCTGAATACCACTATTTTACCTGGAGCGGCTGCCTATCCGACCTCCACAATCCACGATAACACGGTTCTTTTTGGCAATACTGGAGTCAGGAGTGCTACTCTCTTAACCCGAAGTCCGTAGTTTCGGCCTTAGTTGCGGGCGTTTTCTACTCCGTATTACCTATGGACTTGTATGTATGTATGTAAATCGGGCTGGTTTCCGCAACTCCACGACTAAGCGCGTACCTACGGACTTACGATTGGTCCCGAACCCGAACTAAGAATGAATGACAACACGATTTCACAGTAACTATCAAATCTTGTTGTCATTAATTCTTACGGGTACATTGCTTGAATCACCTAATTGTCTTATAAAAAGATGATTCCGTGCTTCGGAAGGCACGTATAAGCCGGTGGGCCCGGCCGCCAAATGGCGGTCGACAAATTAACCATGTCAGAGGCCCTTGAGGCGGTTTAGAAACTCTGACACCAGGGTGTGTGGGGTCGTTAGACCTTACTGCCCACACGATAAGAAGACGGGTGATCCGGAGTAGAATACGCCCGCAAGTAAGCCCGAAGTCCATAAATCAGGGATTTAATAGATTCTGAAAATCCGTAATGACTGTCAACAATATACAAATGACAGCCTGGACCAACAGTTTAGCGTGCTTTCTGAGTCACGGAGGAATCTTAGTAGGTTAAAATTGTCACCCATCCACAGACCGAACTCGGCAAGCGTTGCTTAACCTTGAAGATTGATCCATGCGGCTGATATTTTCTATTTAATCAGCCCACCAAAGTCTTGTGACAATCTCGTGCCTAAAAAAGTGTTTGTCACCATTTGTATTACGAACTTGTAAAACTACAAATGTTTCACGTTATATAATTGATATCAAGTAGATTAGATAGTTGTATACGATTTCATTATCAGTGACGTGCTATCACGAATGGAGGCGTATTGAGATCGCAAGTCGTTTAACATGTTGTTGTTCTTTAGGGCATACTCTTCTCCTAGCCTCGTCATCATATCAGCCGAAAGACTAGCGGCATCAATGCCGCCACAAGAACGGAGCAAATCTACATCGCAACAAAAAGAACCGCAGCGCCATCTATCCAACTAGCAGCAACTACTTTGTCAAAATCCTGCATCTCGCAATCAGAGTTTACCGTGCGATTTGAACATATATATAATACATTAGCCAGCCGGAACATCAACTATCGGGCAGTTGCTCACACTGGACACAACAACCGTCCAGTCGAAAGATCCTCCCTTTTCAATGGAGGTTTGCGAGACTTTACTCTCTGTACCACATAATATCTCAAAAAGGCTACTGGACATAGGCCTCCCCCAAGCGTCGCCACAACAACCGGTCCTGCGCGATTCGCATCCATCTGCTACCCGCGACCGGCGAACCTTACCAGGTATCGGTCCCTCTTGTGGGAGGCCTTCCAACGCTGCGTCTTCCGGTACGCGGTCGCCACTTCAGAACTTTTCGGCTCCATCGACCACCTGCCTAGCCTTTTCCTAACTATATTGCACTCTCTGGTCCTCTTCTACTCTTGCAGTCCGATTTTTTGGAAATCATCAAATGAATCGTTTCGCTCTGTGAGGAGCGGATGGGAATGTCAGACTACTGACTAAAACCCATCCGTGTTTCTCCAACTGCTCTTTGTGTACTAGGGCCGCGGTGACTCTTTCGGAAAAAATCCTTAACCTGGGCAGGCACTGGCCCTAGCGGGTCCGTCTTCTATGCTGACAGATCTTTCAGGCGCGCGTGGAACACAACGCGCCGTCGCGCGGCCTGGTCCTTATCGGAAGGCGAGCCATCCAACGCTCGCCGGCCGCTGGCCTGCTTTTACGGTGGCCGGGAATCGCCCTGCGGCTACCGATACCCGGGCCAGGGCATCTTTTTCTGTTGCGGCGCCTGAAACATGATGTTTGACTCTCCCTCACTCGGCCTCCTTCTTCGTTTGTATTACTGCTTCGCAGAAGGAGGTGACTGCTTCCCATGCCTCCTCGCTCCGGACCAGGGCTGGGCGCGAGAGGTCACCGCCACCGATCGCCTCGACGAGGACACAGCGGTGCTCCGCCCAAGTAGGGCGCAGGGTCAGGTCTTTCACCGTATGCTCCACCGAGTCCTCCGGTAGTCCGATGGTACGGCAATCCGATACGACGTTAGATCAGGCGCAGGAACAACTTTGAAAAATCTAATAAAACTTTTGCTCAACCTGGGAAACGAATCTAAGACCCGACGCTTTGCAATTGACTGTTCCAGTACATTACAGTCACGGTCAGACAAAACCATTTTTTTTTTTCGTAAATATATGTAGATTATTTTTAGAGAAAGGAGGAAGTATAATTATAAACTTATTTCGATGTTATTAATAAGATACGATAAACTGATTACAATATTAATAGTCGTAACCAAGCAGCTCAAAGTGACACGGTTAGACAAAATCAATTATTTTTTCGAAAATATGTAGATTAAATTAATTTTTAGGGTTCCGTATGCAAAGTTTTGCAATCCCTAGTTCCTTTGGTAACCAATGGAAACTCCGGCAAAATCCGGATTTCTGTATTTTCGTCCTGTTAAAATCCGGATTTTTCGAACTATTGATTGTTTTAAGTTGATTTAATAAAACTGAATTAAAAAAAAGCATACATTTTTCAAAATCTGCATTTATTCGCTCAATTTTCAGCAGGTTAGAATAAAACAGCTAAAATAAACAAATGTGGGCACTAGTCATTTTTAATAAAATGCAATCTCAAGAAAAAAATTTAACGTTAATCAGTTTTTGCAAATAAAAAAACTTACTACTTACTTACTTACAAATCAGAAAAGAATTACTCAATAAATTAGATTTCTATTGTATCTAATCTGTTAGTCATATTATAACAATAATTTTACGTATTTGAATCGGTCTTCTTTAAAAAACGAGATCTTGAAAACATGAATGCGTCATGTCACAAGTGTCTCATCGTTTAGGTGCGATCTTATTTTATTAGGTACAGAATATGCCAGCAGTAGAAAAAGCTCTTTCGGGCTTTACACTGGTCGGTATGGTATGGAAAGCAATCTGTTCAGCGCTTCTTTAAGATTTCTCCACGACCTAAACCGTTTTCAAATAACGCCATTTCAACGTGCATCATTGAAGGCAAATCATTTGCGTTGCACCAGTTAAGGAGTGTATCGTCGTGTTGAAGTTGGACGATACAGATTTTCTTTAAAACTGAGCGAAGATGGATCGGAACCAAATCCACACAGTGTTTCAATTTTATTGACTTCATATTCGTCAACGTGGTTGTACAATCTTCAACATTCATGGATGTAGCTTGATAGAACACTAATAAAAAATAATCCCCCCCCCCCCATGTAATGTTTTCTTCATCTATCTTTTCTGTAACTTATATGGTGTACATAATAAAGAGTATTCTATTCTATTCTATGCAGTGCTTTCCGAGGCACGAAGGAAACTCGTTATGTTAAGACGGTCACCCATCCACAGACCAACCTTGGCAAGCGTTGCTTAACCTTCAAGATCGACCCGTGCGGCTGTTATTATTTGGCCACGAGCTCCTCATCGATTACTTATGTGCATAAATACAAATATATGACTGAAACCCGAAAAAAAAAAAACAAATTTGTGTCATAAAAACCGGATTTAGAAAATTCAAAAATCCGGATTTTTCAGTTATGTTCGAATTCCGAAGAATCCGGATTGTAATCCCTAAACGGAACTCTATTACTAAGCCTCTGCTGTCCGTCCGTCTGCCCATCCATCCATCCATCCATCCATCCATCCGTTCGTTCGTCCGTCCGTCAGTCTTTCACCGGGCTGTATCTCAAGAACGGTAATAGATAGACAGTTGAAAATTTCACACAGTGTATAACAAAAATTAAAAAGGGCTCTCATATATACAAGAAACGTGTTTTTCGGTTTATGGTACAGAACTCTTCGGCTGAGAGTCCGACTCGCACTTGGCCGGTTATTTAAAAAAAGCGGATGTATAACTATAAACTTAATACGATAATAAGAATAAAATTATAACCATATTAACATTCGTTAGCCAGTCTGAACCTAGTAGCCATAAATAGCTTACTATGGACCGGTCAAAAGAACTAATTATATTAGATCACCGATTTAAAAACACGAGGAACTAGTTATACTGTTGATCTCGTTTACTTTCATTTAGACATATTACACAATTCAGTGTGATAGATAAATTATTTATTTGGTACAACAAGAATAGAAACTAAAAAAAAAACGTCATAACACCTTGTTGCTATTCCACCAATAAATGGGGTATTTTACTAAAAATCTAAAAATAATTAGTTCGTCTGATATATGGTTTTCAAAAAATATTCGATACGTATTTTTCCTTTTTTCACGTAAACAAAAAATATAGGAGATACAGCGAGTTGAAGACACGCGTGAGACGTCGACTTGATAAAAATGTACCAAATTTACCAAGCCAGATGACGATCTTGCTTGGTAAATTTGGTAAATTTGGATGACGTCACGCGTGTCTTCATTAAAATTCCCCATTGCGCACAGCAAAGGAGTGGAACTCTGCCTGCGTCTGTGTTTCCCAACGCTTACAACCCTAATCTCTTCAAAGTCAGAGTGAACACGCTCCTTCTGGGTAAGCTCGCTCCATCGTAGACTTTGTCTGTGTCATCTCTGACCTAGACTAGAGCCAAGACTCAAATGAAAAGAAAAATCCCTTCTTTCTGGCACAGTCGGGTAAAATGCATTATCGTAACACCAAATAAATTAAATACAAACTAAAAAGAAGAAGGTTCCGTAGTTGCACGTTACAATTGCCGGCTTAGAATGGTTCTTATTGTTTGATTATAAAAAAAATCGCCCAAGTGCGAGTCGGGCTCGCACACAAAGGGTTCCGTACCACAAACCTAAATTGTTTTCAACTGAAAACTCCAAATTTATTTATTTACGCGGCCGTGTTTGGGTCATGAGTCCATATGTGTACCAAATTTCAACAGAATCGGTCCAGTAGATCCGGAGAAAACTGGATGTGACACATGGACAGACACCCGAGTGATCCTATAAAGGTTCCGTTTCTTACGGATGTTCGGAACCATAAAAAGAGAGAACATAAATAATTAATTAGACTTGTTATCTATTCAGCTTTTAAGCGTGTGCAAATCGACAGCCTATATTTATTTTCATAGCTAGGTCTGTAGCGGCATCAATACCGCCACAAGAAACACCAACGTACCGAAATTTTTACGGCAACAAAAACACCCGCAACGCCATCTATCCCACTAGCAGCGAATTACTAACGAAATCCTGCATCGATTTGAATATGAACGTATACAACAGTACGAATATCAACTATCGGGCAGTTATCCACCGGACACAACTGTCCGTTAGGAGGATCGTCCCTTTTCAGTGGAGGTCTCGACGAAGCTCCAATTTCTTGAGCATCGACGACGAGTTGCTAACCTGTCGGTTTTCAACCGGTTGCATTTTGGGGAATGTGCGACGGAATTGCATAATTTAATTCCGCCAAGCCCGTTCCATCATCGGACCACAAGACGAACGGCGATGCGCCACCGGTACATGGTGGACATCCCACCCACGTGCACAAAACGTTTTGGGTTCATCGAAATCATAGCATTCCTCCTCCTCACGTCATATTCCTCATAGCTGAGGGTCGTGAATCCCGGATGTCTCTCCACCAGTGCCTGTCCTTGGCATCATGGAGCGCATCATACAGCTTGATACAGAGTGCTGAATGGATTTGATCGGACTACCCACACACACAAAACGTTTTGGGAACACATTCATAGTGCGTACAGCTAAGGAGTGGAATTCCCTGCCGGAGTCTGTGTTTCCCGATAGCTACAACCTGGGAGTCTTTAAGTCAAGAGTGAATAGGTTACTTCTAGGCAAGCGTGCTCCATCTTCGACCACATCATCGCTTACCATCAGGTGAGATGGTGGTCAAGCGCGTGCCTATTAATAGTAAAAAAAAAAAGGTTTTTGGGATTTTTCACTCTCTTCCGCATACCTATATAATAGGTCTACAAAAAGCATTAGAAGGAACACGGGTGGTTTTTAGTCAGTAAGAGTCTGACACTCCTTCCCACTCCGCCCAGAGCGGGGGGAGGCATTTAATGATTTCCCAACCCAAAAAAAGTGAACAATGAGTTAAAAAACACACGTTTTAGCAGTACCTAAATTCAAGGATCTATGGATATCTACTTCGGTTAAACGGGGTAAATAAAGGAACTCAACTAACCCACTGACTGAGATCGCACCTTCAATTTCGGCCCCTGGTTTCAAAGCGGGAACCCGGTGGGGGAGGGCCGTAACACACTACGCAAACTCAGGAGACCCTACAGAAGTGACTCGCTACTCGCAGATCGCCGGCAGTGAATAGTTTCGATAGTTTAGCAGCTCGGCTTTAAGCGAGTGGATTTTTGCGACGAGCGACTCGTTGCCGTTATTATAGAACGGTACTTTTTGTAGTCTCTACTATGACTTGTCAATTCCTTCATATTTCCGTTGTGAGAAAGGGATGGTGCTCTCCGTGCTGTATAGGTCTGTCTCTTTCTGGCGTCATGTTGGTTTCGGTACGGCTTCGGTGGTTTTGTATTAAAACTAATGATTTAAAAATGCATTCTTTTTCTTTTCAGGTAGCAATCAAAATTATAGACAAATCAAGACTAGATGAAGATAATTTAAAGAAAACATTTAGAGAAATAGCTATCATGAAGAAATTGAGGCACCCACACATAGTTCGATTATACCAGGTAAGAAAATTCACCATCGTCATATCTTCCTGCTCTTATCCCATGTTACTTGGCGTCGGCGCAACACGTATTTTTCTTCCATTCTGTCTTCTCAGCCGTCACGTTATCACTAACTCCATTTTCTTTCATATCCATCCATCTTTTCCTTGGCATCCCTCTCCATCCATCCTCATTTATATTCTTGATTATTTTAGTTATATGCGTCGTGTAACAACCACATGCTCTTCAACTGGCAGGCCACCTCGTCTCTCCGCGCCTACGCAATTCTAAATTACACTCCAGGGGTAGGGCAGACAAGACTGCGTGAAGTCGGATTTACTTCCTCCTCTAAACATGACTATACAAATGGTTCTCTTTCAGCTTTTCGCCACTGGTGCCAATTTTAAACTACTGTAATGTTTCCTTTTTATCTTCCAGGTTATGGAAAGCAGTCACACAATATATTTAGTAACAGAATATGCTCCGAACGGAGAAATTTTCGGTAAGTCATATTTTTTACAGTAGTGCAATCTCTTAAGCTCACGTGTTTTACCACTTTCTGCCTAGAAGTGCCTGAACTTAATTGCGTTTTATCTGCAGTAAATTTTTATTGATTTGATGAAGCGAAAAATACTTGTCCAAAATGTATTTATTTCAAAGTAAGTGACCCATGCCCACTTCGATGTCCGGTATTTTTCGGGTTAATATATAGCCTATAACACTCACAAGTAACGTGGCTTTCTATTGGTATAAAGAATTTACAAAATCGGTTCTGGAGATCCAGAGATTACCCCCTACAACCTCACAAACTCACAAACTTTACCTCTTTATAAAGTGTGAAACAGAAACTGATTTTGAGGACTAAATCAGTAGTTTTCGAGGATGTTTCCAGGTTGACAAAAATATACTTCTATTTTTTTTTTTTTTTTAAATTGGATATGGCATTCCGTACCCAACAGGATCCTTTTGCTTACGCTGCCGTCTGTCCAAGCTCTGTATCTTTTACCCGACTGCAGCGAAGCCCGAAGTATAGTAATGTTTGTCATGTAATATTGTAACTTAACCAAAATTTCCTCCGTCTCCAGACCACCTAGTATCCCGAGGCCGAATGACGGAGCCCGAGGCGGCGCGGGCCTTCGCGCAGATGGTGGCCGCCGTGGGCTACTGCCACGCAAACGGCGTCGTGCACAGAGACCTGAAGGCGGAGAACTTGCTGCTGGATAAGAATATGAATATTAAGGTCAGTAAAATTGCCAGAACACCTATATTATACCTGTCAGGGTTGCGGAATTTGTTCGAAAGAGTGACCGCGGCCCTGGAACAAAAGGCATTGGAGGAACACGGATGGGTTTTATTCAGTAAGAGTCTGACACTCCCTTCCGCTCCGCCCAGAGCAATGAAAATGGAAAAACATAGGGGCATAGTATACATCCTTCTTATTCAGCTTATGAAATATCTTTTAAATCGGTCTAATATTGGAGGAAGAAACAGGCGAGAGCCAAACCTCGAATTATGACTTTTAACATACAATGTCTATCCGCCCACGTTTCCTCGATGCATTCTTTCTGTTACTAGAAGAATGTTTCATAAATACATGAGTCAGATTGGAAACATTATTTCAGTTTTCTTTAACACCTGAAGCGTTAAGGAATGCCTCAGTGAGAGTTAGTGTAAGAAAGCTATTAAATACAGATTTATATTTTTATGAGATTGCAAGTAGTCTATTGGCCGTGAAAATACTTCCAATAAAAGAGGAGGTTCTCAATTCGGTTGGTATTTTTTTAATGTTTGTACACCGATTACTCTGAGATTTCTGTGATTCTTTTTAAGTTCGATGCTTCATACTTGCGCTATTTGGTCCCGTAAAAATTAATTCTGTTTGGTTCAGAAGTTTTTATTTTAAGACCATTTTTGCTTATTTCAATTTCTGCGTAGACGATGACGTAATCCAAATTTCACCAAATGAAAGTGAAAAAAAAAAAAAACTTTTTACAAAAAAATATAATCGTCTTCCAAACAAACACTACAAAGGTTATTTTATACTTTGTAATGTTTTTTTTTGGCAGTCGGTTATATTTTTTTGTAAAAACGTTTTTTAGTTAGCGAAATTGGAAAATTAATTGTGTTTGATACCCATAGTAATATGCTTCTGGCAATTGACAATGAGTAAACCATTTATGTACAACATTGTAATGTACAATATAAATATGTACTTAGGCCAGTCATGTAAACAAACAGATTAATCGTGTTAGGTCGTATTAAATTGGACTGTAGGTCTCGTGACTGTACTGATTTGTTGGTATCTTATAAAAACTTGTTATCTTGTAAAACCAAAGTATGTTTGGAATTGGTACTTTAAATAATGTTTTAGCTAAGCCTATGTCGGACGAGGCTAAGACTCAGTGCAAAATATATAATAATAATTTAAAAAAAAAACAAAATTTGGATATGATGGAGCGACATAGTCAGTATTGTGACAAAGCTCTTGAATAAAAGAATAAAAAAAAACAACGGATTGCACTCCGGGAGTGCCGGCAGAAGTGAAAACTTGAATACGTGCTTTTCTCTTCCTCCGTCTTACGAAAAAAAGTGCACAAGGTCACGTGACCGTCTTACGAATTTTCGATCAGGATCACGTGTCCTGTCGCGAGTTTTTCATTTTTTACTCATCACAACGCCGCTAAACAAGTTTTCACTTCAAGTGCAGTTTAGAAAGATCCTATTCCCAGATATATCTATCTACCAGAACACAGACTCCGAAACGACGACAACCACTGCGAATACATTTTGATGTAAATAGGCATCTTGACATTGCAATATCTTTTGTTTGCACAACTTTGCTGGTAACGTCCAGGGGATCATTTACTCGTAATAAAACTGAGTGGTGACGAAAATTGTGAATAACCTACAAAATTGTCACATTGTCGCTTGTCACACAGTTTTATTAAATAAGCTCCAGTATTCGATCCCCTAGTTGGATAAAGTTTTACTATACTTGGTTTAGTATTATTGTTTGGCTTGTGTTTAAACACCGCCCAAAAAAGTACCTATTTTACTACCAAAAAAGTTCTAAACGGTTACCAAAACAGATAAATGGTCACCAAATAATATTCGAGAAGTAGCGCTCGCCGGCCGCTACCGCGGCACCGCTCGCTTCGCTCGCTCGGCTCGCGCGCGGTTGGTCACAATTCTAACCTAACCTAACCTATTTTATCCAGTTTGTAACCCCAAGCCTACATTTTATGGCAATCACAGTTGAGTTGGATAGAATTTGGTGACCGTTGATCCATTTTGGTGCCTAGGCTTAGAGTCTTAAAAATATTATTTTTGGTAACCGTCTAAATTATACCCTTATTGTTTCAGTTTAATTAAAAATACTTCAACTACTTTGTCTATCTGTTTTTGTTTTACGATGGCGATGTGGCGACTTTAGTCGTTTTACAAAGGCAGTGCACTTAACTTACCCGACATAAACTACCTCCAAGCGCGATTACATTTTTTTCAAAAGTTTGTTAAAATGATAGGTAAATCAAATTAATAAGTAATGCATTAGACATATGACCTTGTTATTTGTCAATAACGTTTACGTATCAAAACAATATCACCGTTCCATTCCGTGCGTCCTAGGAACACAACGCTCAGACTGCGCTCTCTCCTGGATTTTTCAAATTACGTCATGCGTCATGATAATGAATAATGTTTTCATATTTTTTTAATGCAAAAATTCATAATTTTGAATGTGTGTAAAGTCACCAAAATCTAAGAAGTCCGATTTGACAGCTGAGTAGAGAGGGATAAAAGATTGCTTTACCACTGAGTGCGAAAGAGATGATTTATTTTTATGTCTCTTTCATATTTACTAGTAAAGCAATGTTGTATCCTGCTCTCAAATCGGACTTCTTAGATTTTAGTTACTTTAAGGTGAATGCTCCAGGGTAGCCTGCGAAATTCAAATATTTTTATGTTTTTTGCAATTTGCCGGTCAGTGTGAAGCTGTATGTGGACCAAATGCGATCCGCGACCGTAACGCGTATTTATCTAAATAATTATAACCATTTTAATCATCAATATAGCCCTCTAAGTTCATGTAGTTCGAAAGAATGATTATTTCTGAAATATTCTTTCTTTCGAACTACATGTACTTAGAGGGCTATATTGATGATTAAAATGGTCCATCACCTTAATAGTCTTTGGTAGAAGTGGGCATCCACCTTAATAGTCTTTGGTAGAAGTGGGCTACCGTTCAAGATGACTAAAATAGCACCGACACCGTGTCCAAACGTACAAATCTTCGGTTAACTATGTATCTCACTCTCAACCCCCATGTCACAGCTGGCAGACTTCGGCTTCAGCAACGAGTTCACAGCAGGCTCCCCCCTGGCCACGTGGTGCGGGAGTCCGCCCTACGCGGCGCCCGAGCTCTTCGAGGGGCGACAGTACGATGGACCTAAGGCTGATATCTGGGTAAGTTAGCCATGAGCCACGAGCCCTCTGAATTTACTTAGCCTCGAGCCCCCTTGACATCACTTAGCTACGAGCCTTCTTGACGTCACTTAACTACGAGCCTTCTTGACGTCTCTTAACTGCGAGCCTTCTTGACGTCACTTAACTACGAGCCCCCTTGAAATCACTTTGCCACCAGTCCCTTTAAATTTATTTAGCCACCAGGACACCTAAAATATGTAGGTAGCAGCCCCTCTAAACATATGTAGCCACGAAAGGTACTTAGCCACGAGCCACTGGGCGATATTTGGGTAATACATGCTAGATATAATAGGCACACCTCGCGATGCACTTACGCGGTGCGCGAACGCTTCGAGGGACGACAGTACGATGGACCTAAGGCTGGGTAAGTTAGCCATGAAACTCTCTGAAAACATGTGACCACGACAACCTCAAAAAAATTGCTTTTTTTTTTTCAAGCAAAACGGAGCAAACTATCTTACCAATATGATGATCTGTAAGAAATTCACATCCTCTACCTGAATAGGGTTTTTTTTCCAGGGAATAAAGTTATAATCACTCAATCAATCAATTATTGAAGCTTTGCTCTGTGTTTATTTACACATGCAACTGGTATTTTAGTCCCTGTGTGCGGTGCTAATTATTTATGTTAGTATTTTTTATTTCTCAATATGGTTGTAATAATAAAAAAATTGAACTAACATGATCTCTCTTGTTTCAGTCACTCGGCGTAGTTCTGTACGTGTTAGTATGCGGCGCACTACCGTTCGACGGCAGTACTCTACATGAGTTGAGAAGCGTCGTGTTGAGCGGCAAGTTTAGGATACCTTACTTTATGTCGCAAGGTGAGGTTACTATCATCATATCAGCCTGCAGACGTCCACTGCTGGACATAGGCCTCCCCCAAGCGTCGCCACAACGACCGGTCCTGCGCGTCTCGCATCCATCGGCTATCCGCAACCTTCACCAGGTCGCATAGGATACTATGCGGTACGCATACTAAGACATACAGTTTTTGGGTTTCAGTCATAGAATAGATGAAGTGGGCTGCCATTGTAAGAAGACTAAAATGGCACCGTGTATATTGTTCTCTTTCTAATGCCTCTCTCTCTCCCACAGACTGCGAGCACCTCATCCGGCACATGTTAGTAGTGGAGCCAGAGAAGCGGCTGTCCCTGCGCAGTGTGGCGCGGCATCGTTGGCTCGGCGCGCACCAGCCCGGCCCGGGGCCGCCGCACTATGGTGAGCCACCTCTCTCCCTCTCTCTCTCACTCACTCACTCACAGACTGCGAGCACCTCATCCGGCACATGTTAGTAGTGGAGCCAGAGAAGCGGCTGTCCCTGCGCAGTGTGGCGCGGCATCGTTGGCTCGGCGCGCACCAGCCCGGCCCGGGGCCGCCGCACTATGGTGAGCCACCTCTCTCCCTCTCTCTCTCACTCACTCACTCACAGACTGCGAGCACCTCATCCGGCACATGTTAGTAGTGGAGCCAGAGAAGCGGCTGTCCCTGCGCAGTGTGGCGCGGCATCGTTGGCTCGGCGCGCACCAGCCCGGCCCGGGGCCGCCGCACTATGGTGAGCCACCTCTCTCCCTCTCTCTCTCACTCACTCACTCACAGACTGCGAGCACCTCATCCGGCACATGTTAGTAGTGGAGCCAGAGAAGCGGCTGTCCCTGCGCAGTGTGGCGCGGCATCGTTGGCTCGGCGCGCACCAGCCCGGCCCGGGGCCGCCGCACTATGGTGAGCCACCTCTCTCCCTCTCTCTCTCACTCACTCACTCACAGACTGCGAGCACCTCATCCGGCACATGTTAGTAGTGGAGCCAGAGAAGCGGCTGTCCCTGCGCAGTGTGGCGCGGCATCGTTGGCTCGGCGCGCACCAGCCCGGCCCGGGGCCGCCGCACTATGGTGAGCCACCTCTCTCCCTCTCTCTCTCACTCACTCACTCACAGACTGCGAGCACCTCATCCGGCACATGTTAGTAGTGGAGCCAGAGAAGCGGCTGTCCCTGCGCAGTGTGGCGCGGCATCGTTGGCTCGGCGCGCACCAGCCCGGCCCGGGGCCGCCGCACTATGGTGAGCCACCTCTCTCCCTCTCTCTCTCACTCACTCACTCACAGACTGCGAGCTTGCAACTGAGCCTCAGCCGTGGCGGTGGGCGTTATAGCACCTGCTCCTCAGCTCCGGCTTCGCGCTAACGCGGATTTAAATTACACTCTAGGGGTAGGGCAGGCAAAACTACATGAACTCGGTCATTATATTTTGTAGCACAACATGATGACTTTTTGATCTAATATTTTAATTAAATGTCAAAATGCTATTTTATAGAAAGGGCAATATGTCTAGTGTATTTATTCCAAAGGAAAGGAGATGTTCCAAAATGTATGGACCCTGGGCCATGTCCTTGTACACTATACTTAAAAATAGAGAAATATATTTAAAACAGTTCTCAACTGTTCAATTTTCTTAAAATGGCTTTGTTTGCTGGTAAAACAAAATAAATTACACTTGAAATTGCAACACGCAACAAAAACCCGTCATGGCGGTAAGCTGTCATTTTGATGGATTAATGACGTTTGACATTTATTTCTGACATATTTATTTACCGGCAACGAGACGACAGTGACTGAAGTGACATTGTTATGACAGCTGACAGTTATTTTTCTATGATCTGTAACTAAATCGGTGCGACGCCATGTTGAAAATCGATAAAAGTAATTTATAAACATCAATTAATTACCACAACAGTAAACATTTAAATGAATTAAATGTATTTTTCCCTAATTCTACGGATTTTTCTCTTTTTTATGAGGTAATGTACATAGACATGGCCCATTTTGAAACATCTCCTTTACCATCTTAAAAGTATGGCATTGTACATACATTTGAACATACAAAGTTGATACGACAGAGGGGCTTTCCTTTAAACTGCCTACGCTAGGTACCATTTTCAAGCTCTGTACCTAAAATAAATTAAACAAGGAAGCAATAAATACACACACACTTGCACTTTCACTACGAGAGTGACAGACATAGCGCGAGTAAGTGAAATAAAAATAGGTCAGTTTGTTGCATCTTAGTTTTTTTGCGATCGGTAAGTGGCGCCTCTAAAAACTTCAAATTCGCGCGCTGACAATTGTGATTTTGTTTTGTTATTGTGATAGGACACTAAATAAGTTTAAGACAGTATTTCTTATTTTTATTGTGAGAGGACACGTAACTTGGAATTATTATGCACCATCGTGCTGGTTGGCGACCAGATGAAAGGGCCCGATGGACATTCCCGGGGGGGCTCGGGCGTCCCCGCAGTCTCCAGACTAGTCCCCCAAAGATGTCGTCCTGTCAGGGCGTGCCTGAAGGTTAGCAGCTTGGAACCTCATTTCACTTCCTTCTCCTCAACCTCCATCACTTTTATGAACAGGAATAAAAAGAGAAAAGCTGTATAGCGGCGGCACGTCCTTTCGCATAAAGTGCACCTCTCTAATATACGAGGTCTGCACTCAAATCTCGCCGCAGTCCATCACCATCTTGAGACCGAGAAACCAGCGCTCTTGTTCCTGTCGGAGACGCAGATCGGATGTCCGTCGGACGTGTCATACCTGTCTTACCCAGGGTTAACCCTGGAGCACCGCTTCAGACCACGCGCGGGCGTATGCATGTACGCCCGGGACGACATCTGCTATCGGCGTCTCCGCTACCTTGAAGACTCTAGGTTCTCAACGCTGTGGGCTATAGTGGACACAGGTCTAGACAAAATTGTCTACGCATGCGTCTACCGTTCGCACAGTGGTGATTTGGAGACAACTGGGCTTACACAGCACCTGAGTGAGGCGGCGGATGCGGCTCAGCAGCGGTACCCTTCTGCGCAATTGGTGTTACTGGGGGACTTCAATGCCCACCATCAGGAGTGGCTCTTCCCATACCAGTGCACAGACCATGCTGGACGAGAGACGCGAAAGCTAGCGCTTGCGTTAAATCTTACCCAGCTGGTCCAGGGGGCAACGAGGGTGCGATGTTGATTCGCACACTGCCAATTGCTTGGACCTTTTGCTGACAACAGATCCAGACCGCTATTCTGTGTCGATTTCATCACCGCTGGGTAGTTCCGACCACTGTCTGGTGAAGTCTGTGTCTGTCTACTCTCGGCCCGATCCTAGCCCAAGAGGCACCCGGCGGGTATGGCGATACAAGTCAGCAGATTGGGATGGCATGCGATCTATCTTCGCATGTTACCCTTGGCAGCCTACTTGCTTTTCTTCCACTGATGCTACGTCGTGCGCGGACGCCGTGACGGATGTGTTGTGGAGGGGAATGGAGTACTTCATTCCGTTCTCTAACATAGCAATATCTGGCGAAGCTCGTCTTTGGTTTGATGCCGAGTGCAATCGCGCTGATGCGCGTAAGCACGCGGCGTACCTAGCATGGGTCGACGCTCGTACGCGCAAAGCAAATGACGTGAGTCAGAAGAAGAGAGCCTTCAACAGGGCTGCTAAGTCCTGCAAGAAGGTGTTGCGGAGGGCTCGGTTTGACCACATTAGCCGAATAGGGAACAAACTTGCTTCATACCCAGCAGGTAGTAAGGCTTTTTGGTCTCTGGCTAAGTCGGTAGAATCGAACTTCTGCCGCCCCTCACTACCACCACTGCTGAGACCCGACGGGACGCTGGCCCACTCCGCTGAGGAGAAAGCGAACTTGTTTGCTTCTTTGTTTGCGGAATCTTCACGTCTGGATCCTGGTGGCGCGACGCCCCCTGCTTCTCCTGGTGGATGCGAGTCGAGTATGTCAAACATTCGCATTCATCAGAAGGACGTCCGTAGGGTACTGCGTAACCTAGACGTGAACAAGGCTAGTGGTCCCGACGGGATACCGGCAATTGTTCTGAAGACGTGTGCGCCTGAGCTGTCTCCGATCTTGACACGCCTATTTCGCCTTTCGTTCGAGACTGGAAAAGTGCCGAAGGCTTGGAAGCAAGCTAACGTGCAGCCCGTGCCCAAGAAGGGTAGTCGAGCTGACCCGTCGAATTATAGACCCATCTCGGTAACGTCCATACTCTGTAAGACTATGGAACGCGTACTGAATCATAAGCTTCTGGCGTACCTAGAAGCGAATGATATCCTTAGTGACCGGCAATACGGGTTTCGCCGAAATCGGTCAACTGGGGATCTTCTAGCGTATGCCATTCACATCTGGAGTGAGGCCATAGAGAAGCACGGGGAGGCACTGGCGGTCTCCCTTGACATCTCGAAGGCCTTCTACAGGGTCCGGCACGATAGCCTTATTAGTAAGCTTCCTTCCTTCGGTCTGCCCGCCGGTTTGTGTGATTGGTTCGCAGATTTCCAGAGAGATCGGTCTATCCGAGTGGTCATAGATGGCTGCTCGTCTGGACTGCTGGATATTAATGCCGGGTTTCCTCAGGGGTCGGTGCTTTCGGCAACACTATTCTTGCTGCATATTAATGATCTGCTTAAACCCGGTACCTTTGGGTATGCAGAGGACAGCACTGTTGCTGAGAGATACGTGTCCGACGCACGAGCTGGTGGGTCGCAGATCCGGTCTCTCCGGGAGGCAATGGTTGAGCGCTTGAACGTGTCCTTACAGGCTGTCTCTGAATGGGGCGATGCTAATCTGGTCAAGTTCAATGCTGCTAAGACCCAAGCGTGTCTATTTTCCGCCAAAAGGACCCAATTCCGCCCAGCTCCATCTTTCCGCGGTGAAACCGTGCCGATAACCGACCATCTTGAGCTTCTTGGGGTTACATTAACATCTACTCAATTTTGGCCCTTACATAGAGGCAAAAGCTCAAGTGGCTGCAAAGAAGTTGGGGATTCTGGCTAAGGTGAGACGTTACTTCACGCCGGAACAGCTGCTCAAACTCTATCAAGCGCAAGTTCGATCGTGTATGGAATACTGCTCTCATCTTTGGGACGGATCTGCCAGATACCAGCTTGATGCCCTTGAGTCAATTGAGAAACGAGCCAAGAGGATCATCGGCAATGAGAGGCTCGTCGCGTCGAAGCTCCAAAGTCTTGAACATCGACGACGAGTTGCTAGCCTGTCGGTTTTTTACCGGTTGCATTTTGGGGAATGTGCGACGGAATTGCATAATTTTATTCCGCCAAGCCCGTTCCATCATCGGATCACAAGACGAACGGCGATGCGCCACCGGTACATGGTGGACATCCCACCCATACGCACAAAACGTTTTGGGAACACATTCATAGTGCGTACAGCTAAGGAGTGGAATTCCCTGACGGAGTCTGTGTTTCCTGATAGCTATAACCTGGGAGTCTTTAAATCAAGAGTGAATAGGTTATTTCTAGGCAAGCGTGCTCCATCTTCGACCACATCCTCGCTTACCATCAGGTGAGATAGTGGTCAAACGCGTGCCTATCAACAGTAAAAAAAAAAAAAAAATATTATTTAGTATTAGTGCTTTTTTGTGATTGACTGTTTTTTATGGTGGTAAGACACGTAATTAAACTTTGGTTGTGTGTGTGTGTAATTAAAGTGTTAAACAATGCCTCGTGTAACTTACACGGCATCAGAATGCCGTGGAAACGCAGCTTTAGCTCTGCGAACGTGCAGAAAAAGGTATGGTGACAGCCGTAATTGCCCAGTGCTTGGCGACGGACAGTGATTTTATTAGAAAAATAAATAAAAATATTCTCTGTCAGTAAAATTTGTGCATTAATGTGAATGGAGGACACATCGAGAATTTAAAAATTTAGTGTTTGTTTTTGTGCGCGTACTTCAAAACCTTACCAAACATAAAAGCCAGCGCGAGCGGAGGCCTAAGTCGCCGGCCGCCCCCCCGCCCCGGCCCCCGCCGACCACACGAGATACCGCACAGCGCGCTCCGGCGCGCGCGCCACGTTGCCACTGTGTTACCTAGGTATCTACGGTCAGTCTCATTTATTTATAAAGGGTGGTTGCGTTTTATTCTGATTTGTAAGCTACTTAGTTTGTTTGAAAACAATATTTTCTCATTTTTGGCGCTTTTTATTTTTGTACCGTATTGAATTAATACTAAACACGTATAGTATACGTAGTGTAATTTAATGCCCCTCTGTCGTATCAACTATGTATAAAGCAGGCATGCAACATGCAGCAAGTATTGTTTCTGTCACGGCTTCGGTGCTGTGGGGTTTGAGCGGCCCCACGCGAGCTTATCGTCGCAAATGATCTTAACGCTCACCACCTGCTCCTCAGCGCGGGTCGCCCCACCCCTCCGCGTCTACGCGGGCTTAAATTAAACTCTAGGGGTAGGGCAGGTAAGACAACATGGAGTCGGTTTTACAGCGATTAGTTTCTGTCACTATATTTTGTAGCACAACGTATTGATTTATTTGTGACTCTAGTTTAATTTAATAATGAAAATGGTTAACAAGTAACCGGCTATGTAATTGTGATCAAATAATATTCCGTAAAATGTTGTTTCGATATAGTAAAAAAATGGCAAATAAATGAAAAAAGTTCCTATTTAAATCTTAAGTTACTTAGATGATCTAAAATATGTGAATAATGCATATAGCAAAAAAAAAAACTGAATGACTTTTTCATAAAACCCGACCGCTAAAAACGTCTAAAATGTTCGAAACATGTCGCTTTTCAAGCAGTCTGCTGCAGTTGGTGGCATTAGATCAGTGATTGAACTGCATCAGACTGCTAGAAAAGCGACTAGCTTCGAACTTTTGGTAGTGATTGTGCCACAAACCGCTGTGATGCCACTTAGCTAAACTGAGCCACGAGCTACCCTAAAATTAACACCCCCACACAAGATATATTTTATATTATAATAACTTGATCCCCAATAGAGGAGCTCGTGGCTAGATGATAACAGCCGCACGGGTCGATCTTCAAGGTTAAGCAACGCTTGCCTTAGATGGGTGACCATTTTAATATACCAAGTTTCCTCCGTGTCTCGGTGCGCACGTTAAGCCGTTGGTCCCGGCTGTCATTTGTAGATCTTTGGCAGTCGTTACGGATAGTCGAGAAGCCAGTAAATCTGACTCCAGTCTTGCCATGAAGTACCGTGTTACCTAGTTAACGGGTTGTGGAGGGCTGGTCAGGCAGCCGCTCTGCGTAAAATACTGGTATTCAGCTAAATTCGACCCCAATATAGTTGTGAAAAGGCTAGGCAGATGATGATGATGAATAACATGATCCCCCACAGACGCATGGGGCGGCGCGTGCGCCTGTCACGTCAACGGCGCAGAACGAAGCGACGCAGCGCAGAGGGACACCGTCGTAGCGCACATGCTGTCGCTGCCGGGCCTCACGCAGCAGCACATCGAACTGGTGAGATACATACCTTCTGCTCCTATAGCTGACGCAGAGGGACACCGTCGTAGCGCACATGCTGTCGCTGCCGGGCCTCACGCAGCAGCACATCGAACTGGTGAGATACATACCTTCTGCTCCTATAGCTGACGCAGAGGGACACCGTCGTAGCGCACATGCTGTCGCTGTCGCTGCCGGGCCTCACGCAGCAGCACATCGAACTGGTGAGATACATACCTTCTGCTCCTATAGCTGACGCAGAGGGACACCGTCGTAGCGCACATGCTGTCGCTGTCGCTGCCGGGCCTCACGCAGCAGCACATCGAACTGGTGAGATACATACCTTCTGCTCCTATAGCTGACGCAGAGGGACACCGTCGTAGCGCACATGCTGTCGCTGCCGGGCCTCACGCAGCAGCACATCGAACTGGTGAGATACATACCTTCTGCTCCTATAGCTGACGCAGAGGGACACCGTCGTAGCGCACATGCTGTCGCTGCCGGGCCTCACGCAGCAGCACATCGAACTGGTGAGATACATACCTTCTGCTCCTATAGCTGACGCAGAGGGACACCGTCGTAGCGCACATGCTGTCGCTGTCGCTGCCGGGCCTCACGCAGCAGCACATCGAACTGGTGAGATACATACCTTCTGCTCCTATAGCTGACGCAGAGGGACACCGTCGTAGCGCACATGCTGTCGCTGTCGCTGCCGGGCCTCACGCAGCAGCACATCGAACTGGTGAGATACATACCTTCTGCTCCTATAGCTGACGCAGAGGGACACCGTCGTAGCGCACATGCTGTCGCTGCCGGGCCTCACGCAGCAGCACATCGAACTGGTGAGATACATACCTTCTGCTCCTATAGCTGACGCAGAGGGACACCGTCGTAGCGCACATGCTGTCGCTGTCGCTGCCGGGCCTCACGCAGCAGCACATCGAACTGGTGAGATACATACCTTCTGCTCCTATCGCTGAGACGGGCTGCTAGAGGCAGTGCCCGCTGGGGCTGCCGACTTTGTTCGAAAGAGGCACCATAGCCCTGGAACGTGAATAGCACTAAAGTCTGTTTTTTAATCTCAGAGACTAAATTGACAACTTCGAATTTCAAAAATGACTTAAATTCTATTGAAATCTATGTCAGTTTGCCATTTTAATTTGTCAATTTAGTCTCTGAGATTAAAAACAGACTATGGGAGGAACACGGGTGGGTTTTAGTCGGTAAGAGTCTGACGCTGCCTCCTGCTTCACCCAGAGCGGGAGGAGTCATTTGATGATTTCAGATCCTTAAAAAAAAATAGTCTTATTGCTAGGACTCAGCCCTTAAGGCTGCTCTCTCGAAAAAAGCTTAAAACAGCGTTCAAATGAAGCTGCTTGTTTTTAGTCGACACTAACAAAGAAAGTACAACTAAAAAAATAGTTTGAAATCTACTTGATATGATTCGTAATTTAGTTTAGCCAAAAGTCTGTCGATATCACATTATAAAAAAAACCGGACAAGTGCGAGTCCGACTCACACAGGAAGGGTTCCGTATCATGAACCTTAATTTTTATTATTTGTTGTTATAGCGGCAATAGAAATACACAATCTGTTAAAATTTCAAGTGTTTAACTATTACGGTTCTTGAGATACAGCCCGCTGAAAGACGGACAGACGGACGGACAGACGAACGGATGGATGGATGGTACCGTCCTTCACAATGTATTTCCGGTAGTTATTAGTCATCATAACTTCGTCCATAATTGCACAGACAAAACCTTCGGTCACCAAAACGAAGCCAGGCTACGGACGCTAAGAAGTCTACATCGGGCCCATGTAGGACCCGATAAAAGCGTCCGTGAAGCTCCTTGCTCTGCCATACCTCCCTGCGGTCGTTAGTATCTAATACCACAGGTTTGCGCCAGTTCTCGTTAGCCAAGGAGAGCGCGGTAAGGCCTTTGTCCACCGCTACCACATGTCGATGCATACCCATGTCGGCCTCTAGGAAGTATTCCCTAAGGCTGCATACCTCGCGGTTGTGCAGGGTCTTAGCATTTAAGAAGCCACAACCCCCGCACTTCCGCGGGATATACAGCCTCATCACCGATGACCGTGGGTGATGCATCCGATTTGCGGTAAGCAGGCCTATCCAGGGCGTCAAGTTCCGTCTGAGTCCATTAGAGTATGCCGAAAGAATACATCAAAACCGGCATGACCCAACCGTTGAAGGCGCGCACCTTGTTTCCGCCTGATAAAAGACTGTTGAGTACTTTGGTCAGGCGGCCGAAGAAGCGCTCCTTCAACGATTGTTTCATGTCAGTAGCACTGTTGCCTAACGCTTCCGACATACCCAAATACTTGTAAGTTTCGGTTGAGGAGAGGGACCTAAGATCTATGTAATCCGAGGGTTGTGTTCCCACGGATTCCATAATCTCCTCTCGCTTTACATGCATGACCGCACATTAGTCCAAACCAAATTCCATCCTGATGGCGCCACTGAAGGTTACTGTTAGCTTCAGTAGCTTCATCAGTTGCAAGTTGTTAGGAGCAAAGAGTTTCAAGTCATCCATGTAAAGGAGGTGCGATATGACCTGACCACCTCTTCTCAACCGGTAGCCTTGGCCCGAACCCTCCAACAATGTACTGAGAGGGTTGAGGGCCAGACAAAACCACAGTGGACTCAGACTGTCACCCTGAAATATGCCACGCTCGATCCTTATCGGTTCGCTGTTTGCCTGGGTCTGTCGACACCCTGGATAGTGAAGAACCGTCCTCCACTGCCCCATACACGACATCAGGAAGGTGCGTAAAACTGCATCAACTTTGTACAGCTCCAGCACCCTCATGAGCCACGTATGTGGCACCGAGTCATAGGCCTTCTTATAATCTATCCAGCATGCCGACAGATCTCTTCGGGAACGTCGAACCTGTTGGCTAATGGCTATGTCGATGAGGAGCAGCTCCTTAGTACCGCGGGACCCGTTCCTACATCCATTCTGAGAAGAAGACATTATTGAATTACTATCAATATGATGGTTAATCGTTCCTCTCAAAATTGATGTAAGAACTTTATAGACCATCGGTAAACACGTGATCGGTCTATAATTTTTAGGCTCCGCGGTACTACCTGATTTATGGAGCAGGTGGGTTATTCCTGTAGTTAGGAACTGGGGCAGCGACCCTGACTCTAACGCAGACTGGAATTGAGATGCCAAGCGAGCGTGCGATCTTTTGAACCATTTAATCCAAAAGTTGTGCAGCCCGTCCGGTCCCGGAGATTTCCAGTTAAGCAACGGACGGACTGCACGAGCTACGTCTTGGGGGCTGATGTTAATTGCCCCCATTTCTGGTATCGGATCGCACGTGCGCTCGACCTCCCGAGTCCAATCGCCCTCGGTATGACTGACAGGCACCGACCAGATGCTGCGTCAGAATGAACACATGGCATCATCATCCGATAGGCGCGTATCAGTCACACCTTGGTCTGGTCGCTCCCAAGCCCTATAAACCCACCTCTCATTGCTTTGGAATGTGCGATTCTGAGTGTATCGCTCCACTCGCCGCTTGTACCGACGTATACGGTTTGCCCATGCATAGACTTTCTGCTTCAGGAAGTCGATACGCTCTGTGACGCGGGTCAGATAATCCCGAGGACTAATATCAGTCCCCGAGAACGCCCGCCTCACAAAGCGCATCACTCTGCGGCGAGTGTTGCCCTCCCTGAAGCAGATTAGTTTGCCGATGAGTGCTCTAGCCTCACCGATACGACGCTCGATCCTGCACTGCCAAGCTGGTACAGCTGGTCGTGTAACTCTGTCACTACTAGGAAATTTGACATGAGCTATACGACATGCTGCTGCAGCCGCACAGTACAAGATCGAGTGGGTATCGGCAAGGTCTTCGCTGCTGTCAAAATAAGTTGTTAGCTGCGAATCTAGAGCACACACCAGCGCCCTATTTTTATTATGCATGGGCAAACGAGGTAGACGAGGTCTAAGCCCAGGCGGTGTGGAGCGATACTCTCGGAAGGCATCCTCCAAAGCGCTCCTCAAACGCTCATTGCATTGGGTACTCACGGATGTGGCCCCGTCATCATCATCTTCACCGACGTAGTTGTGTCGCGGTGAAACACTTGCACTGGGTTGTATTTGCACCGCGGCCGGTGGCGAAGTAGGTGAGACGCGGCTGCTCCGTGATTCCAGACGCAGTCTATCAAGTACGGCGTCATCCAACATACGGTTACGCTGGATAACCCGCACCTGATCCGATAATCATTGGGCTGAAACGTTGACAGCTGGCTCAAGTACCTGAAACAGAGAGAGCATCCGACCACGGTACGCAGTCAGGTTAGTTCCCCCCTCTGTAGCCCCAAAGTATGAGCGTATCACATTCTCGTTTATCGATTGCGACCATTTTATACGCTGCACACTATTATTATTATTATTATACAATGAAAAAAAAATACTGCTTTGCAATTGAGTGCATTGTGTGATAAGTGGGACAGCCCCATGTTGGCTCACTGGATACGGCTGCACACGTAGGTGTCAGTCGTTTCAATTGTGTTTGTTATTTTGTACTAACATTAGGGTTAAGACTTTTACTAACAATATATGGATAATTTGGTCCGAAATAAATGTTATTGTTATTATTATTAATACAAACGTAAATAATTTGATTTGTTACTTTTTAAAAATTCTATTCATTATAAAAAATAAATAAAAATGCGGGTAGCGGAGTGGCGCGTAGAGGAGGAGTTAGTTCCGTTTATATGCAGTCATTGGCATGAATAGAAGCTTTAAGAGGAAAGGCGGGCAGAGAGATTAAAAATAAACCTATTTAAAAGATATTTCATGAACTTAATAAGATATATACTGTGTCCCTATGTTTTCCTTTTTGATGATATGTATTAACCGTATAAGCCCTAGAACCCAAATTGTCAGATAAACCGCTGTCAACAGTACCCTCCCTAGTGTACAAATTTGTAAAAAGAAAAACAGAGGCTTAGTATACATCCTTCTTATTAAGATTGTGAAATATCTTTTAAATCGGTCCAATATTGAAAGAAGAAACAGGCGAGAGCCAAACCTATAATTATGACTTTTAACATACAAAGTCTCGCCGCCCATGTTTCCTCTTGAAACAGCCAAGAACTTTCAAATTAAAAAGTATGTATTCGATGTGGTTGTCTCCAGGCTATCCAAGAAGACCGTTTCGACCACATATCGGCGATCTACCACCTGTTGATGGACAAGTTACAACAGCGGACGAGTGCGCGGAACAGTCTGCAGCATAGAGGTATGTATATTAACTTATTTGAGGTATTTACCTGTGGTTTAGGCTTTTGCCTTGTGACCCGGTGGTCGTGGGTTCGATTCCCACGGGAAGCATATTTTGTAAAGTTGTTTCCAGTTCGGCTAGGACATTGCAGGCTTGAATCACCTGATTGTATGATAAAAAGGTGATAAACCATGTCAGAGGCCCTTGAGGTGGTTTAGAAACTGTGAAACTAGGGTGTGTGAGGTCGTTAGACCTTACTGTTCACAACTAGGATAACTGGAAACAACTCTATTAAGTATATTACCACCCGAACCCACGACCACTAGGTTACAAGGCAAACGCGTACACCACGGAGGCAGCTGAGTATCATTTTCTGTCGTTGTATTACAAAAACATTTTTCCTCACTGATAAACTGCCACTGCTACGCAAGACTTATACAGAAAAATTTATTGTTTCAGATTCACTAGACTCGACGACTGGCCAACCATTGGATCTCACTAGCTGTAAGGTAAGATATCCACTAACTCTAATTAGTCCAGTCAAATTAGCCTTTTACTTTGGATTGAGAGATAATAAGCTGAAAAATCGTATACTAGTCCAGGAATATTAGGGGTTTCACTTCGGAATGAGAGATAGTCGGCTATAAACCTTTATTTTGACACCCTAAAACTAGTCTCAAAACCTACTAATCGTAGGGTGTCCGCGACTACAGATATTCCAAGTTCAATGCCAAAAAAAAAAACGATTTTTAACACATTTGGAAATATCTCGTTTCCTATGGGTTTCTTGCTATTTGTATCCATAATCAATATTGTAGAGGATTGTAGTAGCTACCGCGGTATCAAGATCATGAGCCACACCATGAAGCTCTTCGAGCGCATCATTGACACGGCTCCGTAGCGAGTGTACTGTCTCTGAGTATCAATATGGCTTCCGGGCGGGTAACAGCACCATGGACGCAGTATTCGCCTTACGGAATCTGGCTGAGGCTTACAGAGAGAGAAGGAGAGCTTTGCATATGGCCTTTTTAGACCTGCAGAAGGCCTTCGACTGTATACCTCGGCAGTCCATCTGGTGGGCACTGCGCTTCAAAGGCGTTCCCGAGGCCTATATTGACATTATCAGAGACATGTACCGCGATTCCGTGTCCTCTGTCCAGACCGCTGTTGGCGAATCGAATGGCTTCCCAATATCTGTTGGCGTTCACCAAGGCTCGGCTCTTAGCCCGTTCTTGTTTAACGTAGTGCTCGATGTAGTTACGGCAAACATCCAAGATAAGCCCCCATGGCTAATGATGTATGCCGATGACATCGCCCTCGTTAATCAGAACAAAGCCCATCTTGAGCGCAAAGTCAACATTTGGAAGGACACGCTTGAAAACGGTGGTCTGAGACTAAATGTGGCGAAGACTGAGTACATGTCCTGTGGCGGCACGGATTCAAATAGGTTCATCCGAATAGGTTCGGACCTGATCAGAAAGTCCGATACGTTCAGGTACCTTGGATCCGTGCTGCACGAGTCTGGCAACGTGGACGACGATGTCCAAGCACGTATAGGCGCGGCTTGGGCGAAGTGGCGCGAGGTAACGGGCGTTGTATGCGACCGCAAAATGCCTCCTAAGCTCAAGGGGCAGATATATAAATGCATCATACGGCCTGTCCTACTGTACGGCGGTGAATGTTGGCCAGCACTAAGTAGACACACCCAGGAGCTTCGCGTCACGGAGATGAAGATGCTGAGGTGGATGAGTGGCGTAACGCGATCCGATCGCATACGCAACTCTTTCATCAGAGGTAGTCTTGGTGTCCGTGACGTGGGGGAAAAACTGCAAGAGTGTCGTCTGCGATGGTATGGCCACATCATGCGCCGCCCTATGGAGTACGTTGGTCGGGGATGCATGAATATGGCTGTTCTTGGGGCTAGGCCCCGTGGTCGCCCTCGCAAGCGCTGGTTGGACGTCGTTAAGTCCGACATGAGAGCCAATGGCCTAACTGAGAAGGATGTTCAAGATCGGGCAAAGTGGAGGAAGCTAAGTAGGAAGGCGGACCCTGGCAATAGCCGGGATTAACGCCAGGTAGAAGAAGAAGAATCAATATTGTAGAGGATTATATTCCCTACAACTTTTTCTCATTTTTTTTATACGTTGAATCTTGTAAAGCGTAAAATTTGTAACAACTTTTGTAATGAAAACTATTTCATGCGCTCAACCGTTTTTTAGTTAGAGGCTGGAGAGGGCGCAGCGCTCAGCCATACTGTGATATTGGTCGATATGTACCTGACATTACTTCTGGCGCGTAACACATCCATCCAACAAACTTGCGTTTATAATATGTAGTATTAAGATTTTTAAGTGCTATGCTTCTATATGTTTGTAGAACGTAGAGGAAGAGCAGATGGAGGCGGAGGAGTGCAGGTCGGCGGAGTGGCTGGTCACGGTGCCGCGCGAGCCCGTGGACTACCTCACGGACCAGCCCGACAACTTGGAGAAGGTACGCCACCTACTGAATGTAGCCGCCTAAACGTAGAGGAAGAGCAGATGGAGGCGGAGGAGTGCAGGTCGGCGGAGTGGCTGGTCACGGTGCCGCGCGAGCCCGTGGACTACCTCACGGACCAGCCCGACAACTTGGAGAAGGTACGCCACCTACTGAATGTAGCCGCCTAAACGTAGAGGAAGAGCAGATGGAGGCGGAGGAGTGCAGGTCGGCGGAGTGGCTGGTCACGGTGCCGCGCGAGCCCGTGGACTACCTCACGGACCAGCCCGACAACTTGGAGAAGGTACGCCACCTACTGAATGTAGCCGCCTAAACGTAGAGGAAGAGCAGATGGAGGCGGAGGAGTGCAGGTCGGCGGAGTGGCTGGTCACGGTGCCGCGCGAGCCCGTGGACTACCTCACGGACCAGCCCGACAACTTGGAGAAGGTACGCCACCTACTGAATGTAGCCGCCTAAACGTAGAGGAAGAGCAGATGGAGGCGGAGGAGTGCAGGTCGGCGGAGTGGCTGGTCACGGTGCCGCGCGAGCCCGTGGACTACCTCACGGACCAGCCCGACAACTTGGAGAAGGTACGCCACCTACTGAATGTAGCCGCCTAAACGTAGAGGAAGAGCAGATGGAGGCGGAGGAGTGCAGGTCGGCGGAGTGGCTGGTCACGGTGCCGCGCGAGCCCGTGGACTACCTCACGGACCAGCCCGACAACTTGGAGAAGGTACGCCACCTACTGAATGTAGCCGCCTAAACGTAGAGGAAGAGCAGATGGAGGCGGAGGAGTGCAGGTCGGCGGAGTGGCTGGTCACGGTGCCGCGCGAGCCCGTGGACTACCTCACGGACCAGCCCGACAACTTGGAGAAGGTACGCCACCTACTGAATGTAGCCGCCTAAACGTAGAGGAAGAGCAGATGGAGGCGGAGGAGTGCAGGTCGGCGGAGTGGCTGGTCACGGTGCCGCGCGAGCCCGTGGACTACCTCACGGACCAGCCCGACAACTTGGAGAAGGTACGCCACCTACTGAATGTAGCCGCCTAAACGTAGAGGAAGAGCAGATGGAGGCGGAGGAGTGCAGGTCGGCGGAGTGGCTGGTCACGGTGCCGCGCGAGCCCGTGGACTACCTCACGGACCAGCCCGACAACTTGGAGAAGGTACGCCACCTACTGAATGTAGCCGCCTAAACGTAGAGGAAGAGCAGATGGAGGCGGAGGAGTGCAGGTCGGCGGAGTGGCTGGTCACGGTGCCGCGCGAGCCCGTGGACTACCTCACGGACCAGCCCGACAACTTGGAGAAGGTACGCCACCTACTGAATGTAGCCGCCTAAACGTAGAGGAAGAGCAGATGGAGGCGGAGGAGTGCAGGTCGGCGGAGTGGCTGGTCACGGTGCCGCGCGAGCCCGTGGACTACCTCACGGACCAGCCCGACAACTTGGAGAAGGTACGCCACCTACTGAATATACCCGCCTACTGATTTAGGTATTTCAAACTTCTTTAAATTTGTTGAATAGCAACTGAAGCCACTGAAGTGATTCTTTTGTTTTCAATTCAAAGACACACGATAGGAGAAGGCACTTATCTCACCGCCGGCAAAGAAGCGAATAGCTATCGACTATTTGGTCGCTGTGGAAAGAGACAAAAGATATATTATCTCGTGTGAGTAAAAGAGACATATACATTCACAGTCGATAGCTGGCTGTTCACACTGCCGGCGAGCTTACCTCTAGTTGATCGCAGCGACAAGAGCTATCAAAGATTGTACTCGCTCGGCGACAAGAGCTCGGCGATGCTCGCTTGGCGGTCAGAATTCACCAAACAGCGATAATTTTTACCCATAGTGCGGGCCGGAGCGAGTATTTTGAGAAAAAGCCCATCACAAAAGCACTCGCTGAAAGCCGAGCGTCAAAACTACCGAAACTTTTCACTCGCATCTCGTTACTCGCCAACTCGTTTCAAGCAAGTTTAAAGCTTTACTCGCTACTCGCTACTCGCTGATCGACGGCGATGAGACAAATGTCTTAGGCGCGAGAGTTCGCCTTGCTTTTTTGATAATAAAACGCACGTGTTCAATTCCAATTAAGATCCAGCTGTTCCTTTGACAGTAGTACTCTAGGGGACACAGATCATTCTGGAGTGCCGTTACTTCCATCTGCGATTATATTATGATGTCATTTTCATATCGTCTGCAAAGTCAAGCAAGAGTCTAATGTCGTTGATACCTAATACCTACCTCTATAATTACTAATATATAAAGCTGGAAAGTTTGTTTGTTTGTTTGTTTGCTTGAACGCGCTAATCTCAGGAACTAGTGGTCCGATTTGGAAATTTCTTCAGGGTTAGATAGCCCATGTATCGAGGAAGGGCTATATATCATCACGCTAAGACCAAAAGGAGCGGAGCAGACGAAGTTGCGCGGGTCTACTAGTAGATTATAAATAGCAGTGGACCGAGTAATGTACCCTGCGGGACTCCATTAGGTATAAGGACCAAGCTTGATATATAATTGTTGAGTACTACTGCCCGTAGGTCCCAAATCTATTCACAAGATAAGACAAAACCATCGGAGGAGATCGCCGCGGATTCCCATGCCATATAACTTAGATATAATTATGTATGCTATGATCGATTCGGTCAAAGGTTTTTGTAATGCGCACAACAAAGGAGTGGAACTCTCTGCCTGCGTCCGAACGCTTACAACCCTCATCTCTTCAAAGTTAGAGTGAACAGGCTCCTTTTGGGTAAGCTCGCTCTATCGTAGACTTTGTCTGTGTTTTTTTATATAGATTTTATTCTTATTTTAATATTATGTGTTATTGCTAATTTTAACATTAGCTGTAATTGGCGAGTGTGTAAGAATGAGGTTGTATTACTTATCCTAAGAAACACTTTCTTGTTGGTAAACCTTTTGAATAGATAAATAAACATATCTGCGAAAAAAAGTCCGCATTAAAATTAACGGTTGCAATTATAACCATCAAATCAATGTTCGATTTTTCATTAAAATTGATCCATATTTTGTTATCCACAGTTCGGGTCCACAGTAGTCCCCGTGATCGAGGAGCCACCTTCTCAGCCGAGCCTGTCCAGCTCTGCGGAGAGCCACGCCACCAGGAGGCACACCGTGGGGCCCGGGGACTGCCGCCACACGCAGGTGAGGATACTACTGGATAGCTTCCAGGACTTGGAGACTAACCCGCCAGCCTTCAAACAGTGAACAGGAAACACGCTAAGCTTATGATGCCAGCTGGCTTTGGAACACCTGTGACGGTCGTTACGGGTTGTCAGTTTTTATTTACCAACTGGAATCTTTGTTTCGTCAAGTATATTTCAACTTGCCAAGTCTCACTATAGGAAACTTGCACTGCGTTGATTATGCCATCTAGTGTTGTATATTCAAAACATACTTGACGTTGACGCTACTGTGCTGCCACGGTTGTACGTTGTTTTATAGAAGATAGTTTCATAGAATTTCGTTTCACATAATTTTTTTCTCGTATTATCATTTCATAGAATAATCAATAAGCAGAATACTTACTTTGAATAAATTTAAATCATAGATTTTTGTTACAAATAAACTTTGTTTCGATATTCATGATATCGTAGAATTACAAATCAAATATTCTTTATCCGCAGAATGAGTAGTTAATATAAAACTTGTTACCAAGAAAAACATTTTGTCGAGTGACAGTTTCTAGACGTTTTTGGCAAAATGCATACCCTCCTACAAAATTACAACATCGCGGTCACAAAACAAATGCGGGTAAATTCTACTCCCGCAATGGTGGTAAATGGCGATGGGAATAAAAGACAAAACTATGCAAACAAACATACACCATAAATGCAGCAAGCTTACAGCTAGCATGCGGCAAGCATAGAGCAAGCATAGAGCAAGCATGCGGCATGCAACATGCAGCATGCATTGCTTGCATGCAACTTGCAGAATGCAAGCAAGCATGCAGTATGCAGGCGAGCATGCAACCATGCGGCATGCAACATGCAGCAAGCATGCAACATGCAGCATGCAAACGAGCAGGCAACATGCAGAATGCAAGCAAGCACACAGCATGCGGGCGAGCACGCAACATGCAGCAGTAGGCATGGTTTCTGTCACGGCTCCGGTGCTGCGGGGCTCCGGCGATCCCACGCGAACTTATCGTCGCAGATGGTTTTAACGTTCACCACCGCGCCTACGCGGGCTTAAATTACACTCCAGGGGTAGGGCAGACAAGACTACGTGTGGTCGGTCTTACAGCGATTCGTTTCTGTCACAAATTTTTTTGCACGCATGTTAATTTTTTAAGATCATTTTTTATTTTCGTTAAATACTATTTTATGGAAATGGCAATATGCGTAGAAAAATTATTCCGAATAAAATTCTGCCATCTTAAAATTATGCCATGGACATATTATTGTTACGAGCTTGGGGTTCGTTACAATAAAAACAGCCGATTAAACCACCAAAAATAACACTTTAATTTATAACAGTAATTAACACTTTAAACACACTAATTATAACACACAATCGCACTACTGAATACTTCACTTCACTTAATTCGCAGTTGAAGATCGCTTCCAAAGTTATCGCTTGTATCGCCAACTCAATACTGACTCCCATCGCCGGATGTCCGCCCTTTATATATCGGCGACAGTTATTTCTAGAACCTTCTAGTATAGAAACTTCTGGAAAGTTCGGGTACATACCGGTCCCGATTGACTTGGTGTCGAAACATCGAGAATGTTCTAGCATAGAAAATTCTAGAAACATCTTGACCTCAGTAACTCCGCTATTCGATACTAGATGGCGGTACATGTACGTAAATGTCGTTATGTACCTAGCTTTAATTCTGGCGCGTAACACTGCCCCCTCCTAAGACATGCTCGTCCCGAGCATTATCAGCCCCATAATAACGCGCCAGTCGATCCACGTGGACGACCTTAGGAGCGCTTCTTGTCCCTTTTTGTATACGGTAGGTCACGTCATTGATTTTTGTCACAATCCGATACGGCCCGTCCCATTTAGCCTGAAGCTTAGGAGATTTCCCTTTACTGCGAACTGGATTGTGCAACCACACTAGTGAACCTTCGTCGAAACCTTTGTTGTTCATTTTGCGGTCATAACGGGTTTTCATCTTTTCAGACATTTGCTGGCCCGATTCTCTGACATGCTCATAAATGTCATTCATTTTGTTCCGCAAGTCGTTCGCATAATCAGTGATACTGCGTGGGGCGTCAGGCGGTATTCCGGTGATCAAGTCTGCAGGCAGCCGTAATTCTCTACCAAAGTTTGCGAAAGCTGGTGTCACTGATGTGCTTTCGTGAACAGCACTTCGGTATGACAACAAAAATGGTTGTATATGCTTGTCCCAATCGCGTTGCCGATTTTCCACAACTTTTGCCAGGTACCTCTCCAATGTCTGATTAAATCGTTCCACCATTCCATCAGATTGTGGGTGGTAAGAAGTTGTTCTCGTTTTATGAGTACCCATAACTCTGCAAGTTTCCTGGAATATTTGTGACTCAAAATTCCTTCCTTGATCGCTGTGAATCTCCAAGGGTACTCCAAAACGACAGAAGACTTCATGAACCAGTTTATCTGCAACTGTTGAAGCTTCTTGATTTGGAATGGCAAAGACTTCCGGCCACTTAGTAAAGTAATCCATTACAACCATGAAATACTTGTTACCACTTTCACTTTCCGGAAACGGTCCCGCGACATCCAGGGCTATCCTTTCCCATGGTGCACCAACATTGTACAATTTCAATGCACCTCTGCTACGAGTCTGAGGACCTTTTACAGCCGCACAACTAGTACATTTGCGACACCAGTCTTCAACATCATCACGACAATGAACCCAGTAAAACCGTTCCCGTATCTTCAGTAGAGTCCGTTTAACTCCCATATGGCCTCCTGAACAACCATTGTGGTACAGCTGTAGAACATCCGGTACTTTAGCCCTAGGCACGACCATTTGCAAATGACAGCTGTCTCCCCGAGCATTTTCCCATTTACGGCATAGGACTCCATCCTGAATCACTAAGCTGTCCCATTGGGCCCAATAGCTTTTCGTGATCGAACTCATCGCTGAGACGTCGCTCCACGTGGGCTTAGGAGCACTGGCCTTTATCCACTCCAGAATCGGCCGGATGTCCGAATCTTCCTGCTGAGCATGTTGTAGGCTTTCCTTCCACTCGTTGCTGAGATCTGTTTTGAGCATCCTCACAGGTACGACTTCTTTGCCCTCCTGCCGAGTACAATGTTTGCAGTCTTCAGGGCAAGGTCTTCTTGACAATGCATCTGCGTTGCCATGAGATTTCCCACTGCGATGTTCGACCACAAAGTCGTATTCCTGCAGTAGTTCAATCCATCTCGCAACTTGTCCTTCTGGATTTTTAAACTGCAATAGCCATTTCAGTGCAGCATGGTCGGTTCGTAAGTGGAATTTCCGCCCCAGCAGATATTTGCTAAAATGTTGTAATGATTTTACCACAGCAAGCAATTCCCGTCTCGTGACACAATAATTCCTCTCTGGTTTCGACAACGACTTACTGAAGTACGCAATCACAACCTCTTGATCGCCATTACGTTGAGATAACACACCGCCAAGTCCTATATCACTTGCGTCTGTGTCAACTATAAATTCTTTGTTGGTATCAGGATACCCCAAAATAGGTGTTTTGCACAGACGGTCCTTTAGCTCCTGGAACGCGATGCCACAACTTTCATCCCAACAGAATTGTCGCTTCTCCTCGGTTAGCTTGTGCAAGGGTTTGGCTATATCTGCAAAGTTCTTGACAAATCGCCGATAATAGGAGCACAAACCCAAAAATGCTCTGACCTGCGTCTTGTCTTTTGGAACTGGCCAATCCTTGACAGCGGCGATTTTCTCTGGATCCGTACGGATACCTTGTTCCGACACTACATACCCCAAAAAGCTCACTTGCCGTTTGAAAAGAGAACACTTTTTCGGACTCAACTTGAGGTTGGCACTCTTGATCTTCATGAGCACGCGTTCCAGGTTTTGAAGATGTTCTTCAAATGTACGGCCTACGATGATAATGTCATCTAAGTAGACAAGGCAGGCATCACCAATTAATCCAGTTAGTACAAGTTCCATCAACCTTTCAAACGTTGCCGGAGCGTTACACAATCCAAACGGCATAACTTTGAATTGCCACAGACCCTTTCCTGTTGAGAATGCAGTTTTCTCCTTGTCCTTTGGGTCAATTTCTACTTGCCAGTAGCCACTTTTTAGATCTAACGTGCTAAACCACTTTACTCCAGTAAGCATGTCCAGCGTGTCATCAATTCTTGGCAAAGGATAGCTGTCTTTCTTCGTAATGTCGTTCAGACGACGATAGTCAACACAAAACCGCATGCTGCCGTCCTTCTTCCTTACCAGCACTACAGGTGAACACCATGGACTGGATGAAGGTTCTATAACACCATCCTTCACCATTCCCTCAATCATGGTTTCCACTTCCTTTTCACGTGCTACTGGTAATCTCCTTGGCCGCTGACGGATAGGCAATTCTTCTCCTGTGTTTATTTTGTGTTGAACTAAGCCAGTCTTCCCGATGTCAGCATCGTTCGAAGAGAAAACATCGGCGTATTTAAGTAACATCCTCTTCGCTTTGACCATTTCATTTTGAGACAGAGCGCTGCGACAGTCTCCTAAAAGTGTGGTCACACTCGTTTGTGCATCCTTGCTGAGGGTCTCAGTTGATAGATATTGGCATCGACGCAACCAATCCACTTCCTCGCAGGTGCCCATCAGTGTGCCTTTTTCTATCACCTGTTCCTTGTCACAAAGGTTCAACACACGTACTCCTGAGATGTCGGTGGCTCTAACCAAAGTTCGTGCCACTTTCCATGGAAGGTCATCGTTTACCTTTTCCACGAGTACGCAACGATGAGTCCGCCCAGGATTCCGAGGAAGACTAACCGGCACAACTGTTTCCGATCTCGGAGGAAGAACAATTTTCTTTAGGCTGTACACATTTCCAGGTAAAGCCCCTTCCATGAAAAGTTCCTCTTGTCCACATTTCATAACTCCTTGATTCACGTCGATCTCACAACGATTCTTCCTCATAAAGTCTAAGCCCAGGATGCAATCGTCCATTATATCGGCCAAGACAACCTTATGCAGGTAGATTTTGTTGCCTAGCTTCAACTCCATCTCTCTCTCTCCTCGGACGGGTATACGCTGACCAGTGGCTGTTACCAAATTTATGCGTCCTTGGTTGTATGCAGAGTCCCCAAGGAATCGACTTATAAGTTGGGAACTGACAACCATGCGAGAAGCTCCAGTGTCTATCGTCAGCTTACATGGTGTTCCGTTGACCTCGCCCTTGATGATAAGGCTGTTTCCGTCATGGGTTTGTGAGATCGAAATCCTTGGGGCTCCTTGTAGATCAGCCAGCACCCGCCCCGCAGTCCTGGCTTTTACTCGTTTCCCTGCTGTTGCTGGGCGTTGTTGTTAGCCGCCCTATCCTCTGAAGGTCTGCCATCTTCCCTCTGTGTAGGGCGCTTAGGGCAACTGGATCGAAGGTGGCCCCTTTCACCACAGCCGTAGCACCTAGGGCTGTACCCTTTAAATTGGTCGCGAACCGTAGTTGCTCCGACCTCCCTAACGCGGTGGGAACGATGATCCTGCCGCACAGCTTCCACCTCTAGTGCATGGGCCAAAGCGTCCTTAAGCGTCCCGTGGTGGCCGAGTCTCACAGCAGCTCTAACCTCAAGGTCGCGGATGCCGTCGATGAATGTCTGCACCAAGTTCCCTTCAATAAGCGCAGGTACAGACTGGTACGCTTTTCGTACCAGCTTCTCCACTTCAAGGGCCCACTGCTGCAGGTTCTCACTACTCCGTTGCACGCGATCCCTTAGCTGTGCACGAAAAACGTGTTCCAGGTGAGCGTCACCATACCTAGCTTCCAACGCCTCAAGGAGCTGCTCGTAAGTCACCTCCTTACCGAGAGCTTCTAGGACAGTTAAAGCCTGGTCACGCAGGCCTAGGGTGAGGGCAGTCATGGCCTGGTCTTCGCTCCACCTGTTTGCCTTCATTACAGCTTCAAACTGTATCTTGTACGCCGACCAAGAAGACGTGCCGTCGAACGGCGGCACTTTGAACCCACGTAGCGAAGGTGTAGTAGCTGCGGAAGTAACAATCCCGTCTCCAAGTTTAAGGTTGCCCAACTCCTTCTTCACATCAGAAATGACGTCATCAAACTTGCTGATCCTGGTTTCAGCATCTGACAAGCGGTTGTCATGCTGAGCAACCTTATCCTTCACCTCCTTCATGTCTTTCCCGAAGGACGCGTGAAGTTCCTTCATGAGAAGCATCTGTTCTTCCTGTCGGCGGGCCTGCTCCTCCTTGTCACGCTGCAGCTGTTCTTCCAAGCGTCGGGCCTGCTCCTCCTGTCGGCGGGCCTGCTCCTCCTTGTCGCGCTGCAGCTGTTCTTCCAAGCGTCGGGCCTGCTCCTCCTGTCGGAGGGCCTGCTCCTCCTGTCGACGGGCCTGCTCCTCCTGTCGGCGGGCCTGCTCCTCCTTGTCGCGCTGCAGCTGTTCTTCCAAGCGTCGGGCCTGCTCCTCCTGTCGGAGGGCCTGCTCCTCCTGTCGACGGGCCTGCTCCTCCTGTCGGCGGGCCTGCTCCTCCTTGTCGCGCTGCAGCTGTTCTTCCAAGCGTCGGGCCTGCTCCTCCTGTCGGCGAGCCTGCTCCTGCAGCATCATCATCAGAGCAGCAAAGTCTGGTGCTGATGATGCCGGAGCTGCTGTGGACGGGCCGGCCTCTATAGTCGGTACCTGGTCCGACGTCTGCGACGTTGCTGCACCAAAACGCCTCTGGTCCGTCTCCTGCTGGCGTTGACTACGGGTACGGATACCCTCCGTGTCGTCCTTTGGCAGAATCGGCATGATAATCCACTCTTCTGACACCAATTGTTACGAGCTTGGGGTTCGTTACAATAAAAACAGCCGATTAAACCACCAAAAATAACACTTTAATTTATAACAGTAATTAACACTTTAAACACACTAATTATAACACACAATCGCACTACTGAATACTTCACTTCACTTAATTCGCAGTTGAAGATCGCTTCCAAAGTTATCGCTTGTATCGCCAACTCAATACTGACTCCCATCGCCGGATGTCCGCCCTTTATATATCGGCGACAGTTATTTCTAGAACCTTCTAGTATAGAAACTTCTGGAAAGTTCGGGTACATACCGGTCCCGATTGACTTGGTGTCGAAACATCGAGAATGTTCTAGCATAGAAAATTCTAGAAACATCTTGACCTCAGTAACTCCGCTATTCGATACTAGATGGCGGTACATGTACGTAAATGTCGTTATGTACCTAGCTTTAATTCTGGCGCGTAACATTATTATAAAACAATCATATTTAATTATAATTACATTTTCACTGAAATATAAAATAGGTGGGAAAATACACCGGACAAACAATATTCGTTAATAATTCTACTGTTTGATAAGTTAAAGTTTGTAAAATTAAAAAATGTGATCGTGAAATTCATTGAATTGTGTTTCTGTGAAATAGGTTTCATCCAGGTAAATAGTCTTTGAAACCATAATATTTGACATAAAATTGCAAGAACCAAATATTATGTAAAACATTTTCTGTGCAACGATATTCTATGAATTTTCTGTCTACGAAACAAGGGTACACCGTGCTGCCACCTTTAGTTCCTGCACGCTCCGTTAAGGAGAACTTGCACGAAGTAGACAGTGCCATCTAGCGTTGCAATTTAGAAACTTCTTGATAATGACACTTCAGTGCTGCCACGTACAGTTCCTGCACATTTTTATAGGAACCGTGCACGGCGTTGACTATGCCATATTCTAGTATCACATATTCGAAGTTTTTTGGGTCAGAATACTTGACATTGACGCTCCTGTGCTCCCACCTGTGGTTCCTGCACGCTCAGTTTGGGGGAACGTGCGCGAAGAAGACTGCGACCTAGCGTAGCTATTTCGAATTATATACTTGAAACATACTTGACAGTAACACTTCTGTGCTCCTATAGTTCCTGCACGTTTTCTGTACTACCTAACTTAGGTATTCCCTGCCGAAGACGGTTACCCAAGACCCCCAGGTTGTTGCTATCAGCAACAACCTGGGGGTCTTTAATTCAATAGTGAGTGACTTATTTCTTGCCAATCGTGCGCCATTTGTAAATCAAATCATCGCTTCCCATTGGGTATGATACTGGAAAAAAGCTGGCAATTCAGCTGTATTCGGTTAGGTAAGCCGATCCCAACATAGTTGTGAGAAGTGTAGGCCGAAAGATCTCAAATTCAAATGATTTATTTCTAAAACATAGGTATGTGGCTCAATAGTAGCGGCATCAATGCTGCCACTTCCAAATGATAATAAGATCTTATTCTAATGTTGGGATTGCTATGTTTAACTTAAAAGGCGTAAACATTTTGGATACATAAAATTATTATTCAAATTATATTATCTACTGACATTCTTAGAATTCGTCATTCCGTTGATATCCGAATGATATATCGATTGAATGGCGTTGTTACAGAACGCTTGTTCTCGCTAGAACCAGTAAATATCTGATATTATTTATTGCAGGGCGGAGAGTTGGGCGTTTGTGGCGCCGCGTCGGCCGACCTCAGGCCCTCGCCGCTTTATGTGTCCGCGCACTTTAATGTAAGTAGAATACCAGTAACATCATTATATCAGTCGAAAGACGTCCACTACTGGACATAGGTCTCCCCAAAGGGGGGCGGGGAGTTGCTATAATCGCCACGCTTGTGCGGTGGGTTGGCGATCGCAGTGCATGGTTGCATGTCTCGGCAACGTGACACTTTAGGGCACCATGTTGCTAACATTTTTTGATTGTTTAAGGGTCCTCTACGCAAATATGCATGTTCCATTCTTTTTTTATCCTACCCTCGTTACATTTTCATATATTCACAACAATATTCTGTTGTCAACAGCAACAAGCCTCCCCGAACGTATCAATGCTGCCGAACACAAACCTGGCCGCCAAATTACCCGCAGTCCAACACCAGCCGCCGAGATACTTCAGCGTCAAGGACCAACACCTGCTGAAGCCGCCGCATGCCATGCAGACACAAGGTAAACAATGAAATTGATTATACCAAATAATATAGAAAATAGGACAAAAATAATGGTCACTCATCCAAAACTCGACCTTGGCATATGTTGCTTAACCTCTCAGATTAAGGACAATTTACAAAAAATCAACAGTAAAATGGTTACCCATCCAAAACCTGACCTTGGGGACTTTTGCTTAACCTCTAAGATCAAATTGAGACAAACAAACAACAGTAACATGGTTACCCATCCAAAACCCGACCTTGGCGAGTTTTGCTTAACCTCTAAGGTCAAGTTGAGACAAAAAACAACAGTAACATGGTTACCCATCCAAAACCCGACCTTGGTGAGTTTTGCTTAACCTCTAAGGTCAAGGTGAGACAAAAAACAACAGTAACATGGTTACCCATCCAAAACCCGACCTTGGTGAGTTTTGCTTAACCTCTAAGGTCAAGGTGAGACAAAAAACAACAGTAACATGGTTGCCCATCCAAAACCCGACCTTGGTGAGTTTTGCTTAACCTCTAAGGTCAAGGTGAGACAAAAAAAAACAACAGTAACATGGTAACCCATCCAAAACCTGACCTTGGTGAATTTTGCTTAACCTCTAAAGTCAAGGTGAGACAAAAAAACAACATTAACATGGTTACCCATCCAAAACCCGATCTTGGCGAGTTTTACTTAACCTCTCAGATCAAGTAGAGATAAAAATGTTAGTGTTACCCGGCCAAAGACCGACCTCGGCCCATTTGTTAAACAGGTCGAATTTTTCAAGTGTGCCTGGCCAAATCCGAAACTATGAGTCATTGAAAGCAGTCCCGTCAGCCCGAATTTGAATTTGGGTTTGATTGTATGATCTTTTCATTAACTCATGTATGTAACCTCTCTGTCATCATCATCATCATCATCTTCCTGTCCTTATCCCATGTTACTTGGGGTCGGCGCAACACGTTACGTCTCTGTATACCATGTTATATGCAAATAAATAATTCTATCCGGGAATCGAACCGGTTGATTTAAAAAAAATACACCCGTATTATTTACATTATCCGAAAGTGTAGCTATGCACATGGCAAACTAAAGGAAAGAGCTTATTTTTAACAAAATATTTTTTTAAATTAATTTACCAATAAAGTGAAACATACGTCACACGCGTGACGTCATCTGGCTTAGTAAATTTGGTATAATTTTACCCAAGCCATATGGCGTGTCTTCGACTCGCTGTATCTCCTTTATTTTTTGTTTACGAGAAAAAAGAAAAAATAGGTGTCGAATATTTTTTGAAAATCTATCAGACGTATTAATTAGATATTTTTAGTAAAATACCCCATTGTAATATAAGTAAATGTCCCCCCAGCGTCAACGTTCGGGCGCCGCGCGTCGGACGGCGGCGCGCACGTGCCGCGGGGCCGCGAGCGCGCCTGCTGCCACTCCGCGCCCACGCATCACGTACGTACCGCTTGTGTCATAGTGTAGCGGGGCCGCGAGCGCGCCTGCTGCCACTCCGCGCCCACGCATCACGTACGTACCGCTTGTGTCATAGTGTAGCGGGGCCGCGAGCGCGCCTGCTGCCACTCCGCGCCCACGCATCACGTACGTACCGCTTGTGTCATAGTGTAGCGGGGCCGCGAGCGCGCCTGCTGCCACTCCGCGCCCACGCATCACGTACGTACCGCTTGTGTCATAGTGTAGCGGGGCCGCGAGCGCGCCTGCTGCCACTCCGCGCCCACGCATCACGTACGTACCGCTTGTGTCATAGTGTAGCGGGGCCGCGAGCGCGCCTGCTGCCACTCCGCGCCCACGCATCACGTACGTACCGCTTGTGTCATAGTGTAGCGGGGCCGCGAGCGCGCCTGCTGCCACTCCGCGCCCACGCATCACGTACGTACCGCTTGTGTCATAGTGTAGCGGGGCCGCGAGCGCGCCTGCTGCCACTCCGCGCCCACGCATCACGTACGTACCGCTTGTGTCATAGTGTAGCGGGGCCGCGAGCGCGCCTGCTGCCACTCCGCGCCCACGCATCACGTACGTACCGCTTGTGTCATAGTGTAGCGGGGCCGCGAGCGCGCCTGCTGCCACTCCGCGCCCACGCATCACGTACGTACCGCTTGTGTCATAGTGTAGCGGGGCCGCGAGCGCGCCTGCTGCCACTCCGCGCCCACGCATCACGTACGTACCGCTTGTGTCATAGTGTAGCGGGGCCGCGAGCGCGCCTGCTGCCACTCCGCGCCCACGCATCACGTACGTACCGCTTGTGTCATAGTGTAGCGGGGCCGCGAGCGCGCCTGCTGCCACTCCGCGCCCACGCATCACGTACGTACCGCTTGTGTCATAGTGTAGCGGGGCCGCGAGCGCGCCTGCTGCCACTCCGCGCCCACGCATCACGTACGTACCGCTTGTGTCATAGTGTAGCGGGGCCGCGAGCGCGCCTGCTGCCACTCCGCGCCCACGCATCACGTACGTACCGCTTGTGTCATAGTGTAGCGGGGCCGCGAGCGCGCCTGCTGCCACTCCGCGCCCACGCATCACGTACGTACCGCTTGTGTCATAGTGTAGCGGGGCCGCGAGCGCGCCTGCTGCCACTCCGCGCCCACGCATCACGTACGTACCGCTTGTGTCATAGTGTAGCGGGGCCGCGAGCGCGCCTGCTGCCACTCCGCGCCCACGCATCACGTACGTACCGCTTGTGTCATAGTGTAGCGGGGCCGCGAGCGCGCCTGCTGCCACTCCGCGCCCACGCATCACGTACGTACCGCTTGTGTCATAGTGTAGCGGGGCCGCGAGCGCGCCTGCTGCCACTCCGCGCCCACGCATCACGTACGTACCGCTTGTGTCATAGTGTAGCGGGGCCGCGAGCGCGCCTGCTGCCACTCCGCGCCCACGCATCACGTACGTACCGCTTGTGTCATAGTGTAGCGGGGCCGCGAGCGCGCCTGCTGCCACTCCGCGCCCACGCATCACGTACGTACCGCTTGTGTCATAGTGTAGCGGGGCCGCGAGCGCGCCTGCTGCCACTCCGCGCCCACGCATCACGTACGTACCGCTTGTGTCATAGTGTAGCGGGGCCGCGAGCGCGCCTGCTGCCACTCCGCGCCCACGCATCACGTACGTATCGCTTGTGTCATAGTGTAGCGGGGCCGCGAGCGCGCCTGCTGCCACTCCCTTGTGTCATAGTGTATAGATACGTTTGCGGAGTTGTAGGACAAAGTTCAATAACTTTACATTTGCTAGCGATGACATTTGCTGGCTTTGAAAAAAGAGACTACTAAATATCAGTATTTTCAAATCGTTAGGACTTATCGACCGAATTCGACCGATGTCGACACCGCAGGACCCGGGATTTGGCTTAGATTCGATACGCTCGGAACCGAAACTATGTAAAATCGGGAGGTTTCGCGTTGTCACTTGCTTGCTAGGTTATTGTTATGTACCGTGAATTCTAAAAAAATAAAAAATAAACTTTCTTAAAAAATCTGGAACTTTCGGTTTCGGAGGTAAAAACTAGTTTCTATTAATATGAATGTTACTCTTGAGAATTTAAATGAGACTAGCTGACCCGTGCTCAATTCGTTATCGGCATTTTTCGGGTTAACATATAGCCTATCATCATCTGCTTAGCCTTTTCCCAACTATATTGGGGTCGGCTTCCAGTCAAACTGGATTCAGCTGAATACCAGTGTTTTACTTGGAGCGGCTATCTACCAGACCTCCACAACCCATTAAATGGGTGACACGGTATTTCTTGGCAAGAATGGAGTCAGATTTACTGGCTTCTGAAAATCCGCCATATAACATACGGTTAACATATAGCCTATGACACTCACAAATAACGTGGCTTTCTATTGGTATAAAGAATTATCAAAATCGGGTCTGGAGGTCCAGAGATTACCCCCTACAACCTCACAAGCTCACAAACTTTACTTCTTTACAATATTAGTATAGATAACAAAATTAAAATGTTCTTTCCCCCTACAGGTGTCAGACAGCGGCACGCCCGCGCGGGCAGAAGACGCGGAACAATCTGAGGAACAGAATACCGACTCTGCTTACAACACTAATTTATGCAGGTAAAGTAATACTGTATAACATCATTTTCTTTGATTAATTCTTAGCATGTGCCATAAAATAATAATAACATCCCATCACTTCCCGTGGGTGTCGTAAGAGGCGACTAAGGGACTCACCAGAGAATGGGCAGCAGCGTTCTCTGTAAAACGCAACACCATACACTGCGATCGCCAACCCGCCGCACAAGCGTGGCGGTTATGGCAAACCCCCTTTGGGGGAGGCCCATGTACAGCAGTGGACGTCTTTCAGCTGTTATGATAACGACGAATTCTTAGCACTTCGCAGATAACGCCTATGATACTCGGCAGTATCACTGAAGGGATGTTTGCCATCGAATGAGCAGTTCTGGAGAATACGTCCTACGTCCAAACTTATACGAATGGTGTAGGTGTTTGCCTTGTAACCCGTTGGTCGAGGGTTCGATTCCCACGGGAAGCATACTTTCTAAAGTCGTTTTTAGTTTGGCAAGGACATTGCAGGCTTGAATCACCTGACTGTTTGATAATAAAAAGATGATTCCATGCTTTGGAAGGCACGTATAAGTTGGTGGTCCAGGCCGCCAAATGGTGGTCGTCTAATAAACCATGTCAGAGGCCCTTGAGGCGGTTTAGAAACTCTGACACTAGGGTGTGCGGGGTCGTTAGACCTTACTGCCCACACGATAAGAAGGAGGACTTATAAATGTTGGCTGTTTATAATATTTCTGTAGGTGGGAAAGCTATATCGTACTATGTTATTTATTGTAATCATAGTGTTATCATTCAAATCAATAAAAGACATTATGGCATAAATCGATTCGAAATTTGTCAAAGTTGCGGTGCACGATCTAACAGGTATATATTGGTAAAGGACACATCAACAAGCAAAAAATATTAGCAACATGGTGACCTAAAGTGTGACACTTTAGGGCACCATGTTGCTAGTATTTTCGAGATATTTGCAAATATTACGCACTAAGATCAAACTGTTCTGGTTTTATTACATCTTATAATAACTTACAATATTGATGTCTGCAGGTACATGATGAACCGCGGCAGCAGTAAACGACACACGATGGCGACTCCGGAGGACGCCGCCAACGTTGTCACGTCCAGTACTGGTTCGATGGTAAGTACAAAATTAGAATTGAAAAGTAATTTATTCAAATGAGGCTGAGAGCTAAATGCCAGCATTTTTTGATGACATAAAGTCTTGATCTAGACTTTTTACAATAGTTAGCGACTATAACGAAAACCAAAGTCTATTACGATTTTGGAGGGTGCAAAATTACCTTCTTGAGTTATGAAATAAGCTTCTGCCAGTGGCTTTGTGAACGTCGGATATTATCAAGGCTATAAACTATATTTGTTCTTAATTTCATCTAAGTTTGTTCAGCCATTGTGGCGTGTTTGAGTAACAAATGCCTATCCATACAAGCTTTTGAATTTACAATATTACCCATAGTAAGAAGTAAGATTTTCTAAACATCAGCAAAACAAAAAATGGGGAATATGCATAGAATCAAAATTGTTCAAAAACAAACAAGATACAAATATAGAGAATAATAATTTTAAATAAATATGTCTGTCCCTCTTGCGAGAACGCTGTTTCCATGGCAGCTCTTCATGGACTTTGACGTCAAAGTTCATATCGGACTTCTCTTTCTAATTGTAATCTTTGTAGCTTTATAACTTCATCGCTGATGAAGGTATTTAAAAAATATTTTATTTACTAGAGCTATCAAGTATTTCATTTTGCAAATAAATAATCGTATGCATATTCCCTATTGGCCGTCGACCGTAGCAGGTATCCTTTGCAGGTATCGGTCGTGGTTCAAACTGCTACTCTATCCCACTCATTTAGTAGTGAGGTCAGATGTTGGAATAACCCTTAACCATGTCCCCCCCCCCCCCCGCAGAGCTCGTCTCCGTCGTCCGCGGCCAGCGCGCGCGTGCGCAGGTCGGGGCTGCTCACCGTGACGGAGCGGCCGCCCGGTCAGTGTCCCACTAGCGCTGCGGTACTCGGCGTACATGTGGCGGGTTGAGCTTTACAAAACAGTACTAGTAGTAATACTTTGTTATTTAAACAGCTCGTGGCTAGATAATAACAGCCGCACGGGTCGATCTTCAAGGTTAAGCAACGCTTGCCAAGGTTGCTCTGTGGATGGGTGACCATCTTAACATACCGATTTTTCTCCGTGCCTCGGAAAGCACGTTAAATTGTTGATCCCGGCTGTCATTTGTAGATCTTTGGCAGTCGTTACGAATTGTCAGAAGCCAGTTAATCTGACTCCAGTCTTGCCAAGAAGTACCGTGTTACCCAGTTAATGGGTTGTGGAGGTTTGGTAGACAACCGCTCCTCGTAAAATACTGATATTCAGCTAAATACGACTTGCTGACCCCAATATATGTTGCCAAGGTCTACAGTAATTTTTCGTAATGGAAAAAAAAATCAAACCTAAGTATATTTTCTAAGACTCAATGTTGCCACATTTACAGCCAGGTATTGTTTATGCAACGTTTAGTGTCTTATTGTTGTTTTTTATTGCTTTTTCAAAAGTGTTGGGATTTTTTTTATCGATATTTTATTTTATTTTTACAACAGCTCGTTTCGAAATTTTGCGGGTAGTTTCGTTTATAACAAAATTGTTATTTTTCCAAAAAAATCTCAGCATTATTTTTTTAATGTAAAGTTTGAACAAAGTAGTTAACGTACGCATGTCGCTAGTGAATTGCATCTTTTATTTTTGCTACTTTTATTTTTTTATAATTTTTGCTCTTTATTTTACTTTATTTTTTAGTAATTAGCCCAGAATTAGTAATGGAAGTCGAAGCGAGAATGAAGAGAAATTACTTACCGCCTTCAATGCAGTACCAAAGTGGATATCAGAGTCCCCCAACTCCGACCGGGCCTCCAAATCCTGTCCCCCAGTCCCCAACTCAGGGATCTATAACCGCTGGCACCCCGAATTACTCCCAGAATTCCGGCAATCAAAAATCTATGAAGCCATCTCTTCAGACAATCCCACAAGGCAGTATTATGGGGACGAAGGGCTCTATAATGTCTGGTACACCCATAACGCAAGCTGCGTCTCCTTTTACCCCAACTATGGGTCAGTTTTCCCCCAGCCACGGCAGTGTGGTCCAAAACGTGGGTTCCATAACGAGTGGTACACCTCTGAACCAAGGTTCCATCATGTCTGGTACTCCGAATTACGATTCGGCGAAAACTTTCACCTTTGGCACGAATAATACTTTCGGGGGCATGTCTACTGGTACATATAACGCTCAGAATGTTAATGCTTTTGGTTCTATTACGAGTGGTACACCAATGAATCAAGGGGGTTATCAAAACACCTCTATGTCCCAAGGGTCAATACCTATGAATCAGGGTTCTTTCCAATCACCCCCTTTGAACCAAGGTTCATATCAAAGTATGGATCCATACGATTCAACTTTTTCAAGTACGCCGATCAAAAAAGGTTCTATTACAGATGGTACACCGATGAATCAGAATCAGTTCCAAATTTCACAAATGGAACAGGGTACATATCAGTCGATGGATCAGTATGATTCTGTATTTTCTGGCCCCCCGACCAAAAAGGGGTCTATAACGGATGGTACCCCAATAAATCAGAATCCCTTCCAAAGTGTCCAAAATTCGTATCAAAATAACCCTATGAATCAAAATCCATTTTCAAGCACCCCAATCAAAAAGGGGTCTATTACAGATGGTACCCCTATTACTACCCCGTTTCAAAATCCCCCTATGAACCGGGGGGCGTTCCAAAATCAACCAGTTCAGTCTTCTATAACCGGTTCCTTCTCCAACCCTGCCATAAATCAGACATTCGAAAGCACACCAATATACCAAAGTAATTTCACATCAGATTCCTTTATTTCACCCCCTATCAAAAAGGGTTCAATCACTGAAGGCACCCCTATTCAAGCGCAAGGGTTTTTCACAAACCAGGACCCTATAAATTCGTACCAAAACACCCCCATGGGAACAACCCCTTTGAATCAACCCCCGATAAGTATAACTCCCCTAAACCAAGCGTATCAGACTCCCCCACCGAACCAAGGGTCTTTAATGAACCAATCTTCATTCCCCAATCCTACTATAAGCCCTATTACAACTACCCCATTTTCTCAAACTCAGGGTTCAATGTCCCCCATGAACCAAGGGTCACAAATTACCCAATCTTACCAGAATACCGGTTCAATAACTGCCGGTACGCCGTTACCGGTGAATACTGGTACTTACAACCCTAACCAATATAATACGAAGCAGAGGAAATACTCCGGGCCGCAGAGAGTCAAGTTGCAAATGTTAGCAACTGTGCAGGAAATGGGTAATTTATTATTATTATTATTTTTTGTACGTTTTTACAGGTGACGGGTAGTTTGTAAGCAGGTTAGGGTAGTAACGGGAAGTACTGTTATGGGGTTACTGGGTTGTGGAGGTCAGCTAGACAGTCGCTCCACGTAACATACTGGCACTGTGAGCCGACCACAATATAGTTGGGGAAAGGCAGGGTTATTGAGCAGTGGTGGCCCGGTGGTAATGGCTGCGAGTTACGAGTTGTAGGTCGTAGGTTCGTACCCAGGCAGGCGCTTTACTTTGTGAAAATTATTTCATCACCACTGCTCTCAAAACGGTGAAGGAACACATCATGAGGAAACCGGCATGTCCTAGAACCAAAAATTCGAAGACATGTGACTTCTACTCCCTCTCACCGAGAGGAGGCCTGTGTCCCAGCAGTGGGAACATTACAGGCTGATTATGCTTATGCAAGGGTAATTGGGAGTTAGCATTATACTACAACCCATCATTATCTAGTATGTATTTGGCGGAATGTGGGTGGCTATCACTTCGGGAAAATAGCCGGGATGTTATGTGTATGTCGATGTCGGGAAATTGTTTGTTTGAAAAAAAAAAAGGGTTGTTGGTTGTTGTCATAAATTTTTAGAGTAGATATTTGTTTTGGGGAATACAGTGTCGTGTTTTATATATTTCATAAAATAATTAATTCGGTTATTTATAAGAGACTATGAAGGTCTACACTCGCGTGCCAGAAAAACTGTACATACAGTTTGTACGCGATTCATTTATTTTATTACTTTAGAATAGTATCATATATATATGAGGAGCTCGTGGCTAGGTAATAACAGCCGCACGGGACTTCAAGGTTAAGAAATGCTTGCCAAGGTTATTCTGTGGTTGGGAGATCATCTTAACATACCGAGATTCCTCCGCGCCTTGGAAAGCACGTTAAGCCGTTGGTCCCGGCTATCGGCAGTCGTTACGGATAGTCAGAACTAGTCAGAAGCCAGTAAATCTGACTCCAGTCTTGCCATGAAGTACCGTGTTACCCAGTTAATGGGTTGTGGAGGTCTGGTAGGCAGCCGCTCTACGTAAAATACTAGTATCCATCTAAATCAGTCTTGACTGGAAGCCGACCCCAATACAGCTGGGAAAAGGCTAGGCAGATGATGGGAATAGTATCGTATATTATGAATACCTACACCTACGGGACAAAACTGCGAGTTTATTCAGTCATAGATGCGTTACAATTACGTGAAATCCAAAAACAATTTTAGTTGAGTTAAATATTGATAATATATTTTTTGGTATATGTTAGCTTTGAAATACTCCACTTCTTTGGGCGGTATTTTCCGGGTTAATACGAGTGTGACACTCACAAATAACGTAGCTTTCTATAGGTAAAAGAATTTTCAAAATCGGTTCTGTAGATCTAGAGATTACTCCCTTTTTTTTAAGGATGGGAAATCATCAAATGACTCCTCCCGCTCTGGGTGAAGCAGGAGGGTGTGCCAGACTCTTACTGACTGAAACTCATCCGTGTTCCTCCTAGTGCCCGCCGCGTTCCAGGGCGGCGGTACCTCTTTTGAACAGATTCCGCACCCCGGCAGGCACTGCCCCTAGCGGGCCCCGTCTCCCATGCTGACAGCTCTTTGAGGCGCGCGTGGAACACAGCGCGCCGTCGACCCGGGCCTGGTTCTGATCAGGCGGCGAGCCACACAATGCTCGCCGTAGAGATTACCCCCTACAAGCTCACAAACTTTAACTCTTTATAATATTAGAATAGATGACCATTGACCGTACTTTAGTACT